>OX387332.1:11960854-13356854 GCA_947562085.1 Eudonia lacustrata | reverse complement strand
TGTATTTCATTAGAATTTAACAAGATTTATGCTAATAATCAAAAAAGCTTGATTTTACGTACAATTTTTTTGTCGTACCTATTAATACTGACTCACAAAATCCTCAATAATGTAGGGTGTCCAACCATTATACCCAAATGTCCGGCCAAACTGGCTGGTCTGTCCGGCTATTAGGTTTGACGACCTGGCAACCCTACACCCGACGCCACGCGTCATTCATTCGAGAACATTCCTGGTATTAAGATATTTTTTGTTACACAAGTCCTTCACGAAGTTATGACACTAGCGAAGCGTGTTTTAGCATTACGTAGCGTGTTGGTAATGTGCACGGTGCACATCGGGTGTCGACACGAGGTGTCGCGTCGCGTTTTAGTAGTATGTTTCCACCTTAATTGCTGCATGTGTGGTGCGGCAACGTTGAGCTGTACGAACTCAATTCGCACGCAAAATGTAGCCCTGTTGCGGGTAGTTTGTAGTATTCACATTGTTTTGACTCTGTATAACTGTATCTGTTTTCTCTATTTATATAAATGTGAGAGTAAGGCGATGAGTGCCAGTGTGCGTACAGACCGATATTGATTTTTGTCATGCTCAACGTATTGATTATTTTTAAGTAGGTAGATTGGTAATTATTTAATAAATAAATCAAATAAATAATTAATTCCAATACTTTAAACGTATAAGTAAAATCACGTAACAGTTCTCTAAGACATCAACCTATCTTTTATTTGACTTATGCATGAATTAATTTACCCTGAAAAGTTAATAATAAATACTCAATTGACGTACCGTAAAACTATACACAACTATAGTCCAAATACCTCTTCGAACAAAATACGCTGGTTTTGACTGCTGCTGCATCTAGTGGTAAGTTTGGCGTTATTTCGTTCAATTAGCCTACGAGGTTACTAGTTCCATATATTACAGCGAGATGGCGAATTGGAATCAACTCGTTCAGCTTTTCGGCAAGAAGTAATTGTTCGAGCGTGTTCCGCAAACTTTTAATTGTAATCATTGAATTTTTACTTTTTATTTTCAAGTGCTAATTGCTGCACTGAAGCTAAATTAAATATTTATAAAATTTATAAAATACAGTGAAAAAATTAAACGTGGGTCGGGTAGGCGTTTAATTTTTTTTTTCTGTATTTTATAAATTTTATAAAATATATTGTAAACATTGGATGATAATAATGCGAAAAGTATTCAAAATTGGATTCATATGAAAGGTAATTTTACTAACATTCATTTAACGTATACTTTACTATGTAATTGTGCCGATTTAATAAATTGTGTTTTTTTTTTTCAAATTTGGTATTTAAGTTTCAACTATGGGCCAACGGTTTTTTTCATAAAGTTAATATACCAACGGAATAGAGCAACAAAGGACTGAGCGAGCGGGATGTCACCAGCAGCAACACTGTGATAAAAAGAGATGCGTGATGCGACGTAACAGAACTGTTTTTGGCAACTGTTTGACAGTTTGTCAGCACTCATCCGCACGCTGAGAATTTGAGCTCTGTGATTTTTTCTGATTTTACACGAAATCGTGGATATTTTTGAGAATCAGTGCTTCAGAAACATGGTGACTTGTTCAGTGATTGATTGTTGTACAACACAGCGAAATGACCCTGAAAAATGTTCATTTCACAGGTAAATTATTCCAAATCGACACCTCCTGATCTAAGGATTTATACTTGCCAATGCGCTTCGAATTATAAGCACTAAGTGTGATAATTCTCTTCTTTAAACATTTATTTATGTAAGAAGCAAAGATCGACTACACATAATGCAGAATTTAGGAATATTTTGTGTAAAGAAATAATTTTCGTTTTACACTAAGGCTGCATCAAGTTATCGATATTTCGTGTCCATTGTCTATCACGCGGTAAACGAATATGTAATTACTGTGGTTAAAATATCTATACAGCGTGTCCAAAAAACGAAAGATAATCCTTTAGCTGCGGGTGGGTCACATCATGTCCTACCACATACTGGAACTTAAGTTTAATAAAAGTCTCACGGTTTTCGAGATATCGTTTCTTTTTCATTTTTTTTAGAAAAATCTTCCCTAGTTTAGTTTATTTCATGCCATTTCTACAAATGATAACTTTTTTAACCCCCATTTTTTTCAAATACTCATGGTTATTTGTTTTATCTAAAACAATATTCTTTTGTTCCCTAAAGTACTGCGAAAACCACATAAAAAAAATGTTATGCAAAGTTTTCATACAAACTAAATCAACAGGCTGACTTTGATAGCCTGTGGTGTAAAAAAAATGTACGAGGCAGACCGTGTCAATTACTTTAAAACATTGCTTAGTTAATGTTGATTTAAAAATGGTATTACTGTTTTACATTCTTTTTTAATTTAATTTCTTATGGTAATTTAAATGCACGAAGGTAGCAATTTCTTTTACTAAAATAAAAGTCAATTAAAATTAAGTTACCTTACAAGTATTATTTCATGATTTGATACATGTGAACAATGAAATCGTAGAAAGGTTCGGTACCTGACACGCTTCCATGAAGTTTAGACCTTGACATGTCATTGTAATTGAAATTGGCAAAGAAAATATTCTTTATTTTAACAGGTATTTTGGGGTTTTGGTATAGTATGGCTACAAGTAAAAGACAATTAATACAAATGAAATTTTTATTAAATTATTTACAGTTAATGCTCAAAACGGCCGCCATTTGCCTTTATGCATGTTCTACATCGTTTAATAAAGAACCTTTTAATTCGGCGAGCAAAACCCTCTTGTGTAATGCAGCTGTGTGAATTATACCACCTCCGTCTCGTACACCAGGTCTTTCAGGGAGCCCCAATATAAAAAAATTTAGGTCTGGCGACCTTGGTGGCCATAAGATAGAGCCGAGTCGTCCGATCCACCTTCATGGGTATCTGTCGTCTAAGTGGTCTCGGACCACCGGTGTGCCGGGCAGCCGTCATTTTGCAACCACATGTGTTGCCTTATAGAGAGCGGCACATCTTGCAAAAGTAATGGCAGTAGAATTTAAAAAAAAATCAGGTAGGTTGCAGTTCCAGTTAACGACGGTGGCAGTTAGTTCATACGGGCCTATCACTTCACCGTTTATGATCCCAGTCCACAAATTATTTTTGAACTGGGTTTGAGACCTATCTTCCCGTATAATGTGGATATGGGTACAATTCATACCTTTTTAAAGTGTTGTGCACTGTTTTTTTTTGTCTCGGCCCTATTTTATGGCCACCAAGGTCGCCAGACCTAAATCCACTGGATTTTTTTTATTGGGGCTGCCTGAAAGACCTGCCCCCCGACCGCCTAACCGATCGCTTTGACTACGAGTATAGTTTATGACGTCATCTTGCCACCTAGCAACGCCTATGAAAGAAATATCAAAAGCTAAAGGCTTATAGCGTTCGATATTGCTGTCATAGGCGGCACGAAACGACAACATGACGTCGTAAACCACACACGAAGTCAAAGCGATCGGTTAGGCGGTCGGGCCCCTGGTGTACGAGACGAAGGTGAAATCAGTCAAACAGCTGCGGGCAAAGATACAATCCGCCGCCGAAAAAATTACGCAAGAGGGTTATACTCGCCGAATTAAAAGGTTCTTTATTAAACGATGTAGAACATGCATAAGAAAAAGGGCATAAGGTATAAGGGCAAATGGCGGCCATTTTGAGCATTAACTGTAAATAATTAAATAAAAATTTCATTTGTATTAATTGTCTTTTACTTGTAGCTATACTATATACCAAAACCCCAAAATACCTGTTAAAATAAAGAATATTTTCTTTGCCAATTTCAATTACAATGACATGTCAAGGTCTAAACTTCATGGAAGCATGTCAGGTACCGAACCTTTCTACGATTTCATTGTTCACATGTATCAAATCATGAAATAATACTTGTAAGGTAACTTAATTTTAATTGACTTTTATTTTAATAAAATCCGAAATTGCTACCTTCGTGCATTTAAATTACCATAAAAAATAAAATAAAAAAAGAATGTAAAACAGTAATACTTAAACAAAATAATACTTTTCCGAGGGCAATGAGAAATGTTAAATAAATTATTAAAAATATCTTCCGAGTTTTTCTTAAAGAATCGTAGTTTCAGTGATGCGAAATCCCACCCCATCCTATTTTAGTTCTATTAATACTGTTACTAATTAATATTATCGATATCGATATTAATGTATAAAGCGAAATGACACATCACTGACATGCACTCATTAACAATTTTACACATAAATGTCATCCTATTTCGGTTTCGTTTGACAGCTCGTGTTTGTTGCTCTATTCCGTTGGTATATTAACTTTATGGTTTTTTTTGGACCATAGTTAAAATCCAACTATTTTTGTTCCAGAAAATGATGTCAAGAGATAAATTAATGAGAAGGAAAGTTGGAGGGCGTGCTTACAAGAGCTATAGTGATCGCCAAATGGAACTTTGTCTAACTGACATAAGAAACAAAACATTAACACAGCGTGAAGCTGCTGAAAAATATAAAATTCCGAGAAGCACAATAATTTTAAAAATGAAGGCGTATAAGCAAAACAAAGTTAGGCAGCCAGGACGTCAACGTGTCTTCTCAGAAGTGGAAGAAGTGGCGTTTATCCAACATGCAACAGAAATGTGTAACTTCGGTTTCCCTGTAACATTATTTGATCTTAGACGCATTGTAAAAATGTATCTGGATGAAAAAGGACGCAAAATTGACAAATTCCAAAGTAACTTGCCTGGCAAAACCTGGGCATCGATGTTCCTGAAACGCCATAAAAACGAACTGTCCCAGCGGTTTTGTAGTAATATAAAGAGAGTACGGGCCGCTGTAGACGAAGAACAAGTTAGATCGTATTTTGACCAGTTGAAGGTAGAAATTGAGGGAGTGCCGCCACACCTTATATTCAATTATGACGAGACAAATCTCGTTGACGACCCTGGCAAGGAGAAGGTGCTTACGAAACGAGGATGTAAATATCCGGAGGCCATAAAGAATTCAACAAAAGCCTCTGTTAGTATAATGATATGTTGTAATGCTGTCGGAGAAGTATTACCGCCTTACGTAAATTATAAGGCAGACAATCTATGGACCACATGGTCGGAGGGTGGCCCGCCCAATACACGCTACAACCGATCGAAATCCGGCTGGATTGATACCTGTACCTTTGAAGATTGGTTCTTTTCCTTGGTGTTGCCTGCTCTAAGTAAGGAAGAAGGGAAAAAGCTCCTCATAGGGGATAACTTGAGCTCACATATGAACATAGAAGTTTTAAAAGCTTGTAAAGACCACAACATTACTTTTGTCGCTCTCCCGCCAAATAGCACTCGCTTAACACAGCCTTTGCATGTCGTCTATTTCAGGCCTCTTAAACAGCGATGGCGTGAAATTTTGGACGAATGGAAGGGAACCCCTGAAAGGTCGCCCACTGTCCCTAAAAATCTATTTCCTTTTTTACTCAAAAAGTTGTGGGAAAGCATAATTGACAACTCTGCAGACAATCTCAAAGCAGGCTTTATAAGAACAGGCATTTTCCCCACAGATGAAACACCAGTCCTGCAACGTTTGGCTACATATAAGCACCCAGATGCTCCACCACAAGATCCAAGCCTGATTTCGGAATCCTTCGTGCAATTTTTAGAAAACAAGGGAAAGGAAGTGGTTGAAATAGGCGGCAAAGGACGTAAAAAGAAGCTCAATGTTGCAGCAGGTAAAAGTATTTCTGCAGAAGAACTAGCTTTAACCCAACCTACCATATCAAAAAAACGACTTAAAATGAAGCTCAATGTTGCAGCAGGTAAAAGTATTTCTGCAGAAGAACAAGTTTTAACCCAACCTACCTTATCAAAAAACCGACGTGAAATGAAGCTCAATGTTGCAGCAGGTAAAAGTATTTCTGCAGAAGAACTAGTTTTAACCCAACCTACCTTATCAAAAAAACGACGTGAAATGAAGCTCAATGTTGCAGCTGGTAAAAGTATTTCTGCAGAAGAACTAGCTTTAACCCAACCTACCATATCAAAAAAACGACGTGAAATGAAGCTCAATGTTGCAGCAGGTAAAAGTATTTCTGCAGAAGAACTAGTTTTAACCCAACATACCTTATCAAAAAAACGACGTGAAATGAAGCTAAATGTTGCAGCAGGTAAAAGTATTTCTGCAGAAGAACGAGCTTTAACCCAACCAACCATATCAAAAAAACCGACAAAAAAATTGGGCCGCAAAAACAAAGAGCCTTCCTAAGAAGACGATGAAGAAGTTCAACAGCCTGCCACATCAAAGGACCCCAACAGAAAATATATAAAAAAAAATAAACTCCTCCAGCTCCAGCGAAAGTGAAGACGAAAGAGAAATTCAGTATGTTATACACAACTGTAGATATTTCAAACGAGTTAGACGAACATAGACTTCCAGACGAGACCCCAAATCCACCACAATATGTTCCCAAACCTGGGGAATACGTATTAGTGGAATACGAAGGCGAAACTTGGCCAGGGGAAATCAAAGACGTCGATGCGGATGGAGCCTTCATCAATTGCCTGACACGTTGTGGATTAGCCTGGAAGTGGCCCTATAAACCCGACTGTATCTTATACCTATTTAATAAGATTCTCTCCCAGATAAAAACCTCAGTAAAATTAAGCACGAAACGTGCATTATTCCGTGTACCGATGCTTAAATATAAATAGGGAAAGCCAATGAAATAAATTAGCTTTCCCCATTTATATAACCTATTTTAATTTTTTTGTTTAAAGTTCAGTTTATAACTCGTAGATTACTGTGTAAGATGTGATAATGTTGTTTAATTGTAGTGTTTAATTTAAAATGACTTCTGTTGTAACGAATAATTTAGCCAATAAAACATGGTTTGATCTCATCAACATGGTGTTTTTCTTACAAATTAAATTATCCAATTTTATAAAGCATTCAATTATAGGCCAACGTGCCGTAATATCGTCTAACAGTACAATGTATAATTTGGTCTAAAGTTGTCAAAACGCCAAACAACAATGGTCCAAAGAAAAAAAATTAATTAATGCCATACCCAATTTTGACTCAAAGGTATTGATTTACTATATCTTACTTTAACTAAAAACATCAAAAGGTACTAAATATACAAATCCTTTCTTATATTGGAAATGAATAAATTTAAACCCTGACAAATAAGGACCATAGTTGTGTAGTACAAAATAGTGATGTCATAATTTTCCATTATCATACAATTTTATTTAGAAGAAATAGTTTTGCTAAAAAGTTTATCTATTGTTTATTTACTTTTTAATGCACTATTAAAATAGTGCATTAGAAAGTCTTTGTCTTTTAGTAATACTCTTTTCAATATTGAGTTAATTAATATTTAATACGTATAAAAAATGCCTTCCATTCTTATTTAATATATCGTCCCTTAAGCTTAAGTTCTAACACCGCTTAGTCAAAATAGGGTAGGATTTTTATGGAAAGCCAAAAACATCCCATTTTACATTAGCTGACTTTGCAATAATTGTTTTTATCAATCTTTTTTAAGAAAAATCGGGTAACGTAATAAAAGTTCTTTTTTTTCTATCAAAGTGTACCTTTTCCTTCCCATTTTCTACCCAATGACATTCAAATCTCAATACCGCCATTTTTGACTTACGCGATGTTAGAACTTAGCGACGATATGTACTTTTAAATAAAACATGTTCAGATAAGCGTGTAATCAGCCATAGACTATAAACCATGTTATGCTTCAAATCTTTTACAGATACAAAATATCGTGGAGAAAGAAGGCGACCTATACAAGTGTATGTTATGCGATAACATCGATGAAAGAGGTAAGAAGTATTGAAGTACAGATTGTATAAATAGAAATTAATTAATTAATTGTACAATTATAAATTGCAATCAAATCGGGTCGCGGTAGCTCAGCGGTCAGAGCATTGGACTTGTTATTGGTCGTGGGTTCGATTCCCACTGGAGCTTCCTGAGATTGGTTGATTTTTTCTAGTAAAATTTTATCTTATTACTGCATATAGCATTGTGAAGGCAAAAATCTAAATAATAAAATAAAATAACTTTTAACTAGGTTAGTGGCACTCAATGTTCGACAGGTTCTCAATTTTCGTTTAGTCGCATACTGCCTAATTCGCAAAATGGCACCGGAGTGTCGAAAGGGCTAATTCTCAAAGGGGCTTATTCGCGAAAAGGCTAATTCTCAAAGGGACTAAATAGTAAAATGCCTAATTCTCAAAAGGACTAATTCGTGAAAGGACTGATTCGCAAAAGACTAATTGGCGACATGGTCAACTTTTATCAACGTATGACATGAAACAACTTAGTATGAAGTGCAAACAATAACTGAAATAAAAAAAAAAATTGAAATAAAGCAATCACAAAAACACAAATGTTGAAAAAATTTCAAATGTTGGAAATTTTTTCAACATTTGTGTTTTTGTAATTTGTTCGCAACAAAATTTGCGTTAAAAATTATATAAACATTTATAAATAGCTTGCCTGCTTCTTAACTGATCTTTAGTATTTGTAAAAATATTATGATCGGATGTTAATGACGGTAGTTGTTAACATTGAATGGGCTTTCAAAGTAAAAATTAAATAGTGTTGAATAATTTCGGCGGACTGGTTAGAACCACGATAGCTCAATTGGAAGAGCACCTGACCCGGTATGTCAGAAGGGTGCAGGTTCAAATCCTGCTCGTGAAAAAAAAAATTTTTTTTTCAACATTTGTGTTTTTGTAATTTGTTCGCAACAAAATTTGCGTTAAAAATTATATAAACATTTATAAAGCAATCACAGAAAATTATTATCTCGAAAAAAAAAGGTTTTAATCAAAATCTTTCATGGTGTCAGAAAACATTCTCTCGTCAAATAACTTACTCCTCACAGAAACTTACAAATGATGATACAACAACGAACGGTAACTTTTAACGTATAGCCGGCATTATTATAAATTATTTTCTTTTTAACTCGTCGTTCCATTTTATGCATTCGCTGCATACATTTATTGGAAATGTTTATACATTACTTGTAGACAATGAGTATTAATAGTTTATTATTTATACACACCTAGTAAAGTTAGGTAAGGAAAATATCAAGGGATATTTATTTTCTTTACTTTTCGTTGCTCAGCATAGAACAACAACTAGTTACATTTCAGCGAACTAGATGGCGCTACTTGTAATAATCTATCAATAATGGGAAATGTTACGTTTGAGGCGGGAATTTAATGAATTAATCTAGCCATATTTAACTCGGTGTGCGATGGTAGAAATTGGCCATTTAGCGAATTAGTATTTTGCGAATCAGTCCTTTCACAAATATTTTTTTTGAGAATTAGACATTTTACTATTTAGTCCTTTTGAGAATTAGCCTTTTCGCGAATAAGTCCTTTAGTCTTTAGTACTCGTAGTAGCGGCAGTATTGCCATCTATCCAACGGTTATTGCACCCGATTGGCTATGCAGCCTCATCTTTACAGATGAAATATAACAAATTTGATAACTCAACGCTATAGTTAATTTTATTTTTTTATTTTTAGGTGCTAATTGCTGCACTTTAGCTGAATTAATAATATAGTGAAAAAATTAAATGCCTACCCGACCCAGCTAGGAATCGAACCTGGGACATTTCCTTGGCAACAATTGAATACAGATTAGACCACCTGCTTTCTAGTTGGCATCCCGTAAAATGTCAATGACAACTAATGTTAGACGACCTCCTTGGTCGAGTGGTTTGTACACCGGTTTTCATGGTGTCGCCTTCTCTGAGGTCCCGGGTTCGATCCCCGGTCGGGTCAATTTAGAAATTATTGTTTTTCTAAATTGTCTCGGGTCTGGGTATTTTCTATGTATATTATGTATGTATTTAAGTATTTTAAGTATGTTTATCCGTTGTCTAGTAACCATTTAACGAGTTTCATAACGAAGCTTCTCTTGGGCTAGATAATTGGTGTGAGTGTAGGAAAGTTTTATTTTATTTTTTATAATTTAATGTTATTTTTTGGCAACTAAACTGTGTCGAACACTAGGCTTAAAGTGTTGAAAAAAGGTGCCGCTACCCTATGTGATGGACTACTTGGCGGGAAAGTGAAGAGACACAACTTGCGGATTTGCATTCCCACCATAAATTTACAGCTGATCGTAATTAGTATACTTAATGACAAAAAACACATTTAACACCGAGCAAGTAATAAGGCACCGATTGATTAATAAAACAATTTCGGTGTAAATCAGAATAGCGACCGTCGCCTGACGAGAATAGGGGTGCGGACCGTAGTAGGTAGATTAGAACGCAGCGGGCGGACGTTAAGTCGACGACCTTACGTAAAGTGGCTTACGCTTACCCTTACGCATACGTATACTTTTGTTGCAATATTATTTTGCAATGTACACTGTCCAATTACTTATTAACACAATTCAAAAATAAACTAATAATAGGTACTTACCGATCAAGTTTCTCGGTGTTCTAGTACCCAGTGACAAAAAGTGACTCGGGCGGCATGGTCTTGCTCGTTCAATTCTTGAACTCTTCGGAAGTGGAACGGGTGTTGTTGTTTCGACTTGAGAAGCCGCCAGACTGTTGTGTGGTGGACATTGAAGTGGCGGCCAGCATCAGGAGTACTGGCACGTGGTTCCCTCTCGAAGTATTCGAGGACTAGCCCGCTCGTGACTGCGTCCGCTTAAGAACACCCGTATCCCATGATGGACCCCTATTGCAGCGCCACCTATCGGGTCCAATTATAAATCTAAACTATTCTCGAATCCACTTGAACACACACAAAAAATTTAATCAAAATCGGTCCAGCCGTTTAGAAGGAGTTCAATTATAAACACACGCACAGAAGATTTATATACAGTGGTGGACATATAATTAGAAATACTACCAACGGAACTTAACATTATACACGATATTTGACCCTACAGGTATGATTCCGAACTCCGCTGCACGCAGCAGTGTTGCCGCAGCACTACTGGTCCCCATACATTCTCTATAAGTTTATATGAGATTACATTCCGAGCTACGCAGCAATGTCGCGGCAGCTATGCAGGACCAGTAGTACTGCGGGCAGCACTGCTGCGTGCAGCGGAGTTTGGAATCAAACCTTAATACTTTTTATTTGGAAATGAAACTACAAATAGCATAGGTTATCATTTATTAGAAAAAACAACAAATATCAACTAAACAAGTACCGATTCAATATTAGATTTCATACAAACAACTAAATGAGGTTTAAAGTACCAGCTATAATGGACAACTAATTAGAAACAATATAAAAAAATAAAAGATAAATAATTTAGAGGTTTAATTATGGAGCATTATATAATTTACGTAATAGATACTGTGCTACTAAAACTTATAATTAATATTTTGTTGCGTATCCTTTATTATCAATCACAGCTCTACAACGATGACGTGGCAATGATTCAAGCAATTTCATACATTTTTCTAGTGGGATTGAATTCCATGCTTCGACAAAAGCTTCGTAGAGTTCGTTGTGACTGGAGTTACGTTTGTTTGAGCCTTTTACGACATGCCACAGATTTTCTATGGCATTTAAATCAGGACTATTTGCAGGCCAGTCTAAGACGGAAATACGCTGTTTCCTAAGAAAATATTTTACACTGTTGGTGGTGTGTTTAGGGTCATTATCATGCTGAAAGATCCAGGTTACAGGCAAATTGTCGTCAGAGTAGGGAATCATTGTCTCTCCTAAGATGTTTTTGTACTGCAGTTGATCCATTGTACCTTCAATCTTTCGAACGGGTCCAACTCCACATCCGGACAAACACCCCCTTACCTTGATATTGCCGCCCCGTGCTTTACTATGCTTCTAGTGTATTTATAATTAAAAGCATGGTTTTATTGAACGTCCAACGTAGCGCTTGCCGTCTAAATATACCATTTTTATTTTAGTTTCATCTGTGAATAAGACTTTTTCCAATCTCGCACCGTCCAATTGACATAATTTTTAGCGAATAATAATCGCTTCTCTCGATGTTGCTTGGTAAGAAGCTGTAGCGTTCGATAAACCCTCCCAAACAATTTTGCTTCCACTAATCTACGGTGTACCAGTCTTGATGAGGCGAAAAAAAATCATTTTTAATCTAGTGGAGCCTTTAAATGGGTCTTGTTTAGCAAAAGTACGATTAGCAAATCTTCTCTGGTCGAAGTTTTATAGTTCCGTGTCTTTTATAATGGTCAATAGCATTAAAAGCTATCTTTACTGAACATTTTAACTGATCAGCTATTCTCCTGTACGTCCATTTTTGGTCGATGTGCAAATTAACAATTATTTGCCTAGTTGACACGTCACAACTTTTATTTTTACCCATTTTGAACAAAAAATCGTAAACAAAATTCCATTTGATGTTCAATTGCCGTCAAAACGATAGATATAGCTAAGAAAGAAGTTTTATTTTTCAATTTCAAAAATGGAATGTGCCGTGCATGCTTTTCTAATGTGTTTCTAATTAGGCGTCCAAGCGGCCAGTACAGAAAATAAGCTATGTATGCTTTAAACTCTTTTTATGATTGAAGTTTAGATAGTTTTGTTTTTTTAATGTATTTTATGAGTATTCTAATTGAGTGGCTATATTGTTGCATGATTATTAAATATTGAATCTATAAATTTTTCACGAATATTGTATGTGGACTTCAAACTTTCATAATTCATATGAAGTGTTTCTAATTATAAGTTCACCACTGTATATAAAGATTTGCTCTTACAAATCGACTGAGAGGCTCACACTGCCGCGACCCTGCGCATGTCGAGGAACGATGAACTGGCCATGATCCTTCAGTCTTTGCGTGGCAGCAAGCATTACCTCGCGCAATGGAGTTGGTATGTTTGGAAACATTTCCACAAACATGACCACGGCTCAAAATAGACTGTTCCCACTAATTGCGTATAATCGCACCATCTCCACAAGTTCTACGTTGGAATATTTTTCCGTTATTTCTCTTTTACGATACACACACACACAACACACTCTTAGAACATGTTTCGCTCCAAATTCGCTAGGGTGTAACAAACGTGTCACTCGTTCGGGGCGGCCGGCACACTGGCTTTGATCGCGCCGCACCGCGCCGACAAAGCTGCGGGCGCGCAGCGAGTCTTGCGCTGCTAACTTCAATCGGGTGGGCGAGAAGCGTACGCGAACGAGCGTTTATTTTTTAGTGCCCCGCAGACGTGCGATTCTTATTTACAGATTTTTAAAATATTATTATTTTTGATGTGTAACATCTTTCCTCTCGCTTTCTTGCAATTTGTGAGAGTGATTTCGTGAAATGGGACGGAAGTGTGTGATGTGTAACATCTTTCCTCTGGGACGGAAGTGTGTAACAGGAAATCGGGGACGCAAGCGCGCGCCATTTGACTTGACAAATGAGTGCGCGGTGGTAGTGTTGGCCGTCGGATGGCACCAACCGATTTTCCGAGAGGTCAGTACTGTCAGCCATCAGCTGTGCACTTCAGTTACAGTGTTGTGTATAAAGTTTAGTGTAAATTAATTTATATGCGTTAACTATATAAATAAATATTTACTGTCGATAATAAGTCTCAATTAATATGATTATTTACATATAATTTTACGCAAATATTGTTGCGAACAAATTACAATTTGAAAAAAGACGAAGTGTTGAAAAAATTTCACGAGCGGGATTCGAACCCGCACCCCATGATATGCCGGGTCAGGTGCACTGCCAACTATGCTATCGTGGCTCGATCCAACTCGCCGAAATTAATTAACACTATCTACATACTTTTACTTTATAAGCCAAAGGAGCTCTATTCAATGTCGACAACTACGTCATCAACACCCGATCTTAATATTTTTACAAATATTAAAAGAAATTGTCTTTTTTTCAAGTCTCAATAAAGTGCAGATCATTGATCAAAAATCCAAGTAAGTAATAATGAATAATTATTCGAATAAAATATTTCAGTATCTAGCTTTTTTGAGGTTAATTTCTGTCACTGCTTAATGGAAAAGTTTCCGTATTTTTTTAAATCATATTAGAAAATCGTAATAAGCGTTGTTTTTTTTTAAATATAAGTAACTTTATAATTTTTAAAGGTAATTAATACCTTTAAAAAAAAATGATCTTTTTTATGAGCTTGCGAAAAAAAGAAAATTGATTCTAATGTTAAGGAAACTTCTCCATTGATATTTTTAATTTTGATTGAAAAAAAATCAAATTTCTTATTTACACGGATCATTTCTTTAATATCAAAAATTTCTTAAATACACTGGGCCGCAAAAATTCCGGGTCGCTTATAAAAAGTGTGATAGTTTCTTAACTACACAACATAAACTAGTGAAACTGTAGTATGTTATAGATGACTGACTTATACATAAAAAAAAATACATAACACGTTTGTAAACTGTATAATTTTATTTAAGTACTAAAAAATACAAAAAAAAAACACTTTTAACTTTTGACAACAAAAATATACAACACAGTTAATCTGCAAATGAAAGCTTTTCTGTAAATTTAATATCTTGTATTTCCTCCACGAGCCAGTATCGATTCATTAAGACGATGTGGCATGCTGTAAATCAAATTTTTAGTACGGTTTTGGTCTATGTTTGACCATTCTTCTACTAGCGCACTTCTTAACTCACGTAAGTTAGCTGCAGCTGGAGAGCGTTGTTTAACGCATCTCCCGAGCTCGTCCCATAAATGCTCTATGGGATTTAAGTCTGGGCTGCGAGCTGGCCACTCCATGCGGGTGATACCGACGTCTTGAATATACGCGTTGACCAAATGTGTTGTATGTGGTCGCGCATTATCGTCCATAAAAATGGGATTTGCGCCCATATTCACCAAGAAAGGACCAGCATGCTCATTTAAAATCTCCTCTACATATCTGGGAGCTGTCAGAGAACCGTTTTCTATAATTACGAACTCCGTACGATCCTCTGAAGATATCCCAGCCCAAACCATTATTGATCCTCCACCGAATGGCACCTTTTCCTCAAAACACGCTTGACGATAACGTTCATATGATCGCCTATATACTCTTCGTCTCCCATCGTGTGCGAATAAACAAAATCTTGACTCATCGGACAACATAACCCTGGACCAATCTTTATCTGTCCATCGGACGTGTTCTCGAGCAAACCGCAACCTGGCAACTCGATGTTCTCTGAGCAATTTAAGGCCATTTACTGGCCTATAAGGCTTTATATCAGCTTCCCGAAGTCGCCGCCGGATCGTGTCAGAGCTTACATTGTTGTGGTGAATTTCTTGAAGGCTATTTCGGACCTGAACAGCCGTGAGATGTCGATTTTTTAACATAGTACTCACGATGAATCGGTCTTCTCGTGTAGTTGTACACCTTGGCCTGCCATTCCCTGGTCTCCTGATGTTCATGCCGGTCTCTTGAAATCGCTGGAGTACTCTTTGGACCGTGGATAAAGATACACCTACTGTTCTAGCAGTACTCCGCTGACTGCTTCCTTCTTGTACCATGGTGATAATTCGTGTACATTCTTCAGTAGATAACGACATGTTGGTGCATGGTTGATGCACAAAATACTGTGACCAGCCAAAAAAACTGTTTATGACGACAGCTCGGTTTGAAACATAAGCGAGAAAATTTTCTATTCCAAAAATATGAACTTTGATATTTTTCAAAAATCGGAATTTCTTTTTTTGAAGCTGTAACTTGTTCAAATGCAACCTCTTTTGATATGTATAATAAGCGTCAGAAATCTGCCTATAATATATTATTTATACGAGGGATCTATGTAAATAACTTTGGGAGATATCGCGGTTTTTCTAAATGACCCGTTATTTTTGCTGTCCAGTGTATTTATAATTCTAATTTAATTCTAATGATTTCGTAACTTGCAGAGATGGTTAACTCCAGAGCAGAATATATGCGAAATTACCGTCAGAAAAAACGTGAAGAAAAATTAATAACTGGAAAGATAGAGCCAAAACAAATTGCGAAAAGATCAAATCAGCGTACCAGGGATTATCGGGCACGTGCAGCGAACTCAATTCTCATACAGACATCAATAGCTGACCCAACTATTGTTTTACCTAATCTGGTTGTCAGTCATGCAAATTTACGATTGCCATCGTTGCCATTTTGTCCAACTCCGTCTACATCAACAGCGACTGCATGTAATACAAGCCATACAGAAATTCAACCACACCCTGCCAATGTCAAACAAGAAAGAGTGGTTGGAGAAGATGTTGAACAAATGGAACATGTTGTAAATAACTCGAAATCCAGAGCAGAATATAATACAAGCCCTACAGAAATTCACCCACACCCTGCCGATATCAAACAAGAAATAGTGGTTGGAGAAGATGTTGAACAAATGGAACATGTTGTAAATAAATCTAAATTCAGAGCAGAATATAATACAAGCCCTACAGAAATTCTCCCACACCCTGCCGATGTCAAACAAGAAAGAGTGTTCGGAGAAGATATTGAACAAATAGAACATGTTGTAAATAACTCGAAATCCAGAGTAGAATATAATACAAGCCCTACAAAAATTCACCCACACCCTGCCGATATCAAACAAGAAATAGTGGTTGGAGAAGACGTTGAACAAATGGAACATGTTGTAAATAACTCGAAATCCAGAGCAGAATATAATACAAGCCCTACAGAAATTTACCCACACCCTGCCGATGTCAAACAAGAAAGAGTGGTTGGAGAAGACGTTGACCAAATGGAACATGTTGTAAATAACTCGAAATCCAGAGCAATATATAATAGAAGCCCTACAGAAATTCACCCACACCCTGCCGATGTCAAACAAGAAAGAGTGGTTGGAGAAGATGTTGAACAAATGGAACATGTTGTAAATATCTCGAAATCCAGAGCAGAATATAATACAAGCCCTACAGAAATTCACCCACACCCTGCCGATGTCAAACAAGAAAGAGTGGTTGGAGAAGATGTTGAACAAATGGAACATGTTGTAAATAACTCGAAATCCAGAGCAGAATATAATAGAAGCCCTACAGAAATTTACCTACACCCTGTCGATGTCAAACAAGAAAGAGTGGTTGGAGAAGATGTTGAACAAATGGAACATGTTGTAAATAACTCGAAATCCAGATCAGATTATAATACAAGCCCTACAGAAATTCACCCACACCCTGCCGATGTCAAACAAAAAAGAATAGTTGGAGAAGATGTTGAACAAATGGAACATGTTGTAAATAACTCGAAATCCAGAGCAGAATATATGCGAAATTACCGGCAGAAAAAACGTAAAGAAAAGTTAAAAACTGGAAAGGTAGAGCCAAAAAAAAATGCGAAAAGTTCAACTCAGCGTAGCAGGGATCATCGGGCACGTGCAGCGAAGTCAATTCTCATACAGACATCAACAGCTGACCCAACTATTGCTTTACCTAATCTGGTTGTCAGTCGTGCAACTTTACGATTGCCATCGTTGCCATTTTGTCCACCTCCGTCTACATCAACAGCGACTGCATGTAATACAAGCCCTACAGAAATTCACCCACACCGTGCCAATGTCAAACAAGAAAGAGTGGTTGGAGAAGAGGTTGAACAAATGGAACATGTTGTAAATAACTCGAAATCCAGATCAGAATATAATACAAGTCCTACAGAAATTCACCCACACCCTGCCGATGTCGAACAAGAAAGAGTGGTTGGAGAAGATGTTGAACAAATGGAACTTGTTGTAAATAACTCGAAATCCAGAGCAGAATATATGCGAAATTACCGGCAGAAAAAACGTGAAGAAAAATTAAAAACTGGAAAGGTAGAGCCAAAAAAAATTGCGAATAATTCAACTCGGCGTACCAGGGATTTTCGGGCACGTCCCGTGAACTCATATCTCTCATAGACATAATACCTGATCCATTTTTTTCAGAATATAATGTTAAAATTGCTTATTATTGTCCTACTCCGTCTACATCAACAGCGACTGCATGTAATACAAGCCCTACAGAAAGTCACCCACATCCTGCCGATGTCGAACAAGAAAGAGTGGTTGGAGAAGATGTTGAACAAATGGAACATGTTGTAAATAACTCGAAATCTAGGGCAGATTATATGCGAAATTACCGACAGAAAAAACGCGAAGAAAAATTAAAAACTGGGAAGGTAGAGCCAAAAAAAAAATTGCGAATAATTCAACTCAGCGTACCTACCAGGGATTTTCGGGCACGTGCAGCGAACTCAATTCTCTCACAGAAATAATACCTGACCCATTTTTTTTCAGAATATAATGTTAAAATTGCTTATTACTAAGGTGAGATGTCAAATGTTACACATCATATGCGTCTACTGTAAGGCTCGCTCGTTTTTTTTAAATATTTTTTTTTATAATTTATTTGTAATAAGTATAAGCAATATGACTGCTGCTATGAATATGGCGTGAATGCAAATCAGCATATTGTCGAAGTGGTTTTGTTTTATGTTCAAAAAATTGTGTTTTGTAGAATATTTAGGTATGTGAAATAGTAAGTTTCTACTTTGTTTCAATGATTCTGTATTATATTTGTAATTGATTCTGCAGCGTTGGGTGTGGGCTCCGCGGCGGCGGTGGTGGCCCACGTACGAAGCGTTCACGGCGCTAGAGCTTACATCTGCCCCATTTGCGGTACCATCGTAAGGAAACGGGCTGATTACACTAAACATATTGGTGAGTCATTATCAACATCATCTTATACACTTTTAAACTTTCCCGTTTCATAGTTAACAAAGAATTAACCGAATCAATCAAACAAAGAATTAAAAGGATGGTCATGTGACTATAATATGAACTGACAGATACCAAAAGTGACTTAAAATGGCTTTTCTTTAACCTACGATGAAATAGATGAGTAATAATAACATAATATATATCTTGAAACATTTTAAAACAAGTGAATCAGTAACGACTACTTAGATTTTTCGTTTCATTTTTCGTATGCAGTACGTAATAATCATCAATTCAAAAATATTCAAACTACGTCCTCAATCAATTTTGATACTTATATAGCGTACATGAAAATTCCTTTAATTTAGTAATATCAGCACAGCACACAAAAGTCCAATTATCTTAACCTTTTTATAACTTACTTAACATATTACAATTTGTTGAGTAATTTTGTAGGGTTAGTATTAGTTATCATAATTATCCGCTAAATTATAATCATCATCATCAACAAATAATAATAATTAATTATAATCAACACAGCATTATTAAAATTGACAAAATAATGTAGTAAGTAAATATAGCACTATGTGAGGTTAATTTTAGTCTCTAATATTAACAATTACACAAAACAAAACTTATAATTAAATTCATAGTCGTACTTTAGTACTCATTTAATATTAATTTCACTCCTCATCACTGCTAGTATGACTACCACAATCAAAAAATTCTATATCACGCTGTGGTGATCTTGTTGCTAAGATAATTGTCTTTTGTAGTAGGTTTATGCCGATCATCGTCCCGACTTTCATACTCACTAGATTGGTTTTCTTCAGATTGTTCAATGTTTTGAACATGAGCTGGAGTCATCCTATCTTTAGGAGGTTCACTATCTTCAGATCCCACAATTTGATTGTACTTGTGGAGCAGATCCCAGTTATAAGACGCGAAAGCCTTTTCGGGTCTAAAAGATATGCCGCTAAATGTATTGGTTTTATACAATCTTTTGTTCTTTTTTCAACTGATTCCAAAATTGCTTGTTTGTTCTCAATACTTATGATTGTTAGGTAAAATGAACTCCAGTTTTGACTTCACGTCTTTGAATATAGGGAAGACAGTGAATATTACATTTATTTGCCTTTAAAATAAAAATAGGCTCAGTGACTGGTTCCAAAATAACTATGCAATCTTCTAACATACTCCAGAAACTGTCATCTAGAACAGTAGATTTAATTTCGTTAAATAAAACTATTAACGTCGCAAAATTATGACTTAGACGTTAGACACAAGAGAACAGTAACCAAACGTGACGCTCGCACAACAAAATGGCGCAGATCTAGCTAGTCGACTAAATGCATCGAAAGACATGACTGCGCGTACGAAAAATACTACGTGGAGTGGGGGCGAGAGGGGCTGCGTGCGGTATATTTTGCGCGTGGGACGTTGCCAGCTTGCAGTAACAGGGAGAATGATAATTACATTACCCACTTTATACAGCGTGATTTGAATTATGCGATTTTTGTGAAATAAAGTAGTTCTTAAGGAACCGGGAATAGGTTGACTTCGTATGTCAAATACCTAAAAGAACCAGGAATACCTGGGTGCATGCCCCAGACATTATATTATAATTAAAACAGAAATTTAACTAGAGATGATAACTAACGTATTAACATTTTGAAAGTCTTAATAACAAAAGTCGTGCCTCAGTTCGAAAATGAATAGAGTTCTACTAAGTATTAGACTTTGAATGACTTAAAAACATGCTTCAGTCGGTATGTAATAGTATCTGTAACCAAATTAAATATTTGTTTTAAAATAAACTGATTTTAATTTTTTTTTTTGGTAAAATAGGTGAAAATGGGTATTTTCCCACAAGTCGGGTATTTACCGGGTAGGTGCCCATCTCTAGTCGCGACGCTTCTATACATTTTGTATGAAAGGGACGCGGTAGAGACATTTATCCGCGCCCCGTCCGCGTCTTACGTCTTTTCTGTGTGTCGCTTAACGTCTAACGACGAGTATAAAGAAAGAATGTATGACACCTTTTACTAATTATTTTGCGTTAATTCTTATTTAAATTCTTTATCATCGTCTTAGCTTTGGCTAACACGATGATAAAGAATTCTCATGTCTCATGAGAAGGTTTCTCATGTCGGTATAACTTTTTTCGGATGGACATTTCAGTTTTGCTGTCATACGATAAAATCATAAGATGGCTATGGCCCTTCGATTAACATAGATTTTAAAGTGCTACAAGGGTGGGGACATTTTGAGCATTGTTCTTTGACAGTTTGTAGTAGTGTGATATGTAAGCGTGTGTTAGTACACATTATTCGGGCTATGCCCATCAACCTGCATTTAATTTGGTTTCATTTATAATTTCATATGGTTTACAGCGGAACACAATTTGGCTTTGGTGGCCAAAGCCAAATTGTTTAAAAGCAAACTCCACGAATGTACATACTGTCCGAAGAAATATAATTCGCGGACATTGTTGAAGGAACACTTGAACATACATATTGGCGCGCGACCTTACACGTGCGCCACCTGCGGCAAGACCTTCGCCTCCAAGTACACGCACCAGGCGCATCTCAAGACGCACTCGGTGAGTAACATGTTATACAATATGTAAAAAAACCCTGTCCAATCCGTAAAGGTGTTATTATAATTAAGTATCGAGATTAGGTTCTATTTACGTAATTATTTTAAAATAATAAGTGAAGAAAATTTACCCTGATAAAAATTTGTTAAATGACAATACTTACATGGCAATACTTTTGTCGGCACTTCGGTAGGTAGAACCTTTGACGCCGCCGCCATTGATAGAAAGTGTGGTCACATTAATATAAAATTAGCTAGATTTTGGGGTAATTTGAGCAATTTCGTTACAAAAAACTTGCGTTTTCAATTACGATAACTCTTTTATTTTTATGAATAATATTTTTTTATATTTTTTTTGTTATTGTTATTTGTATACCTACCTATTGTACCCCTTTGCTATCGGACAGGGTTTTTTTTTACATAATATAGTATAACAAAGTAAGTAAGTAAGTAAGTTATATAACAATGTAATAAATAAATATAAATATTGAACAACATCACATAAATTAGAGTAAATTATAAACGGGATTCGTACCATGTTTATTATTTGTGAGTATCCAATATTTCGGCACAGTTGCATGCGCCATGATCACGGAATTAGGTACTTAAGGCGACTCACCGCTAAACAATAAATCTCACACAGAGCGTTTGCGCCCCGTACCATAACAAAAACTGTTTTTTTTTTCTTCAAATTAAAACTACAAATTATTTAAAAAAAATGAACTACAATATTGAAGTGTGTGTCTACTAATCTACTAAGAAAATTTAGATGCTTAAATCGGTCTGGTTTGCCTGTAAAATGCAAATCTATGTTTTAAAAGAGGTTACTCATTTTTTTTCTCTGTTATAAAAATCGTGTTTCTGCAACTAGCAAAATGAAGTCAATGAAATGAAAAATCATGTCAACAAATATCACTTTCATATGTTTTGTAATTGTTGGGAAAAATCAAGATTCCCGCGTCGTAAATTTCCAATGCGTCGCCTTAATGTGCGCTCTTATTTGTGTGCAGTATCTTGACAGGTATTGTCTTATGGTTTTATTTTGTTTATATAGTTATATTTTGTTTTTGGTTTATATACCTTTCTACTGCTTTTGCTTATTTATTTTATGATGGTGTGTGTTATGAAGCACCAAATAACACTTTTATCTATCTATCTACCCAATTATACAGTTCTTTTTATGAATCTGTTTATATAACACCACAGGGTAGAGAAACGGAACAGAGACAAAGCTTCTAAGGAGCATACGAAATTCTTACCTATTTTAGTAGGGTTGGCAAAAGACAATAAAATAAAATAAACAAACTTTAATGAGCTTTTTATTAGGTATGTAGACAAGATAAGGTATTTAGTATATTTACAAATTGCTTACTCTAAATATTTTTTTTTAATAATTTTTGTTTTTTAATAATTTGTTATGCCTTTTGATAGAATGGTAAATTCTGAATCTGATAAAAAGTCTTTTTAAGTAATCAATTGGGAAGCAATCACATGGCATATTAAATGTACAATCTTGTACTCGTTTCAGAATATCATTACCAATATTTAAAATATTTATGTCGAGATCAATCGGTAACCAGGAAGTGGAATAAATTTAACTTGCAAGATTTGATCACAAGCAAACATCGCGACAGGTACAGGCAAACTAAATAAAAGTAAAGTTGTAAAAATAACAATTAACTACGTAACATACCCACATACCTACATAACATAAAGGTATGTGCGACCTACTTAAACATATCTAAAATTTTAAATAGGTATAATCTGGTTTTAATTTACTTACCTAGTAGACTCCTTGGGATAATTGAAATATCTTTTTTTTCTAGTATTATTCATACAAACGGTACAGTAAACGACCATTTTATAAGTCCAGAACTAATTATATACACTTACACTTTATAACTATTTACAGTTTATTCCACTTAAAACAATTCGTAACAAATATACGGAAGCACAAAACAAATAAGACGTGCTGCAGGCCCTTCCGTTTGTCCACTGGCCGAGCGAGCGTAACCGGTTTTATCCAGTGGCGGCGCGTACGCGACGCAGCGGCTAGTTGACACGCACACATGCGCCGTATGCTTGTAGTAGTTTACCTACGACGGCGCGGTTGTATGAAGCTTTGTCTCTGTTCCGTTTCTCTACTTTATGCTAACACTACACATTTATTAAGGTATTTCTGACAAATATGAGAAGTAATAGAACAATTGGTCTAGTATTTACAGCAAAATCAATGATTTCCAAAAAATTACTTTGGAGCAGCCTGTATGAACATGTACTTTTTAAGTGACATTAAATGCACATATTTTTTTTTTCATATTTGATTCTACGACACTGTAGCTGCAATTTTGATACTTAACACACGCATAGAACTTGTTTGGCATTGCCATATAAATAATAAACTAATAATAATAAACTTTCCTACACTCACACCAATTATCTAGCCCAAGAGAAAGCTTCGTTATGAAACTCGTTAAATGGTTACTAGACAACGGATAAACATACTTAAATACATACTTATTATACATACAAAACACCCAGACCCGAGACAATTAAGAAAAACAATAATTTCTAAATTGCCCCGACCGGGGGTCGAACCCGGGACCTCGGGAGATGGCGACACCATGAAAACCGGTGTACAAACCACTCGACCAAGGAGGTCGTCAAATATGTGTGTCAAATAACTTTTTTTTTTCCTTTAATTGATGGCTTCGTGCAGTTAGCTCATTCAGCCATTTAGCCAGTGTCAAAGTAATTTTTCTTACAAGTAATACATAAATAAACAATATTACCTTCCTCGATGATGGATGACAATAGAAATGAGAAATGATATACCCCTAACTCTTTGAGTATCTCAGTTAGAATGTGGGGCTTTACGAGGACTTGAAAAGTGACGTTGCACTGTTTTGTTTGTATAATTGGCCAACACGAACACATAACGGTTAATAATCCACAATTATTTCACATTAATATTCGAAATTTTTGTATTATATATTATTTATTATAGTATTATATTCACATTGATATTAAATTTTAGAAAATAAAACAAAACCGACAGTCATGACTTCACTTTCCCGCCAAGAAGCGTCATGTATGTAACTTAATGTGTCATCCCACTCATGTTATCTTTGACAATGTCTGATACAGTATGTAATTATT
The DNA here is from genome assembly GCA_947562085.1 of Eudonia lacustrata. Taxonomy (NCBI): domain Eukaryota; kingdom Metazoa; phylum Arthropoda; class Insecta; order Lepidoptera; family Crambidae; genus Eudonia; species Eudonia lacustrata. Next base: position 13,332,467 of record OX387332.1, on the reverse strand, counting down.
TATTGTCATTTAATTTGGGTTAAAGTTAGAAAAATTTTAAATGCGTTTTTTATGTGTATGTGTTTTGCTTTATATATTTTTTTCTTCTGTGTTGAGAGCAATATACATTTTTTTAAGAAGTTGAGGCCGCGTCCCTTCAAGTGCGAGCAGTGCGGCAAGACGTTCTTCACCCAACAGAATCTCAGCCAACACGAGAAGACGCACTCCGGCATCAAAGGCTTTGTCTGCATCGTTTGTGGTGAGCTATTACTATTAATTAATTAATTAATTTTATTTAATTAATTTAGGTACACGAACAGAATACCATCAGGTCATGGCATAATATAAAAAGTAGCCTCTGATTTATCATTCATCATCATCATGCAGGAAGGAAATATTGGCTATACACTGGCTAAATGTGTTAATCGCACAAAGCCATCAACTAAAGGAAAAAAAACAAGCACATATAATACACATACACACTCAATAAACATTAATATATAGATGTTTTGTTATTCGTAGTTACCGTTTACGCAATGAGTATATATTATTATTACTACTTGACGACCTTCGTGGCCGGACTTTGGGCGGCTCTAACTCTGAGGTCCCGGGTTCGATGCCCGGTCGGCTCAATGTCGAAAACGAACTTTTCGATATTGTGTCGGGTCTGGGTGGTTGTGGTACCGTCGTTGTTTATGATTTCCATAAAACGGGTACTTTAGCTTCTTACTTAGCTAGGGATCAGAACAGTGTATGTATATATTTTATGATAGGGCATTTTCCAATATTTTTGATGCTATAAGGGAGAAAAGAACTTGACACTTGCTGAGTTTCTTGTCGGTTCGTCTCAGTACAAAATCTCCCGCCCAGAGTAGACTTACGAACCGATGGCATAATGACGTTCATAGAGCTATTTGTAGCCTAAACTGAATGAATGATTTTAAATTTTGAATTTTGTATGTGATGTTGTCTAATATTTTTATTTTATTTTATTTTATTGTTACGTAGGTAAGGCGTACGCGACTCAGCATAATTTGGATGTGCACGGTGTGGTGCACACAGGCCGCAAGCCCTTCCCGTGCCTGGTTTGCAGCAAGCCCTTTGCGCGAAGGGCGGAAGTGCGCGACCACATGCGGATACACACAGGTCAGTAGAACAATCCATACTTGTATAGTAAGTAGCTTAAGGCTGACCTATTGCTGGGCGATTTGAAAGTTACACAAAAGCATTTTTTCATAGTAGCGAATTTTCACATCGCGTTCTTTCATGATTGCAAATTTAATTATTCGTAAATTTTACTTTTTATTTTCAAGTGCTAGTCGCTGCACTGAAGCTAAATTAAATATTTAAAAAATTTATAAAATACAGTAAAAAAAATTAAACGCCTACCCGACCCAGCCAGCAATCGAACCTGGGACTTCCGCAATCCGGGCGGCTGCACTGACCGCTATGCTACCGGGAAGGCTGACGTAAGCGCTGAATTTTGTCACTGCTTTTTAATTTTTGAGTGCTAATACCGGCACAGTGCGCCATCTATCCATCGGTCATTACATCCGATGGCTAAGCAGATTCATCTTTGCAGATGAAATACGACAAATTTGATAACCCAACGCTATAGTAAATTTTACTTTTTATTTTCAAGTGCTAGTCGCTGCACTGAAGCTAAATTAAATATTTATAAAATTTATCAATCCGGGCGGCTGCACTGACCGCTATGCTACCGGGAAGGCTGAGCATAGCGGTCAGTGCAGCCGCCCGGATTGCGGAAGACCCAGGCTTGATTCCCGGCTTGGTCGGGTAGGCGTTTAATTTTTTCACTGTATTTTATAAATATTTAATTATTCGTCTTTTTTCATGTACACACGGCGGCAGATCAACCTACCCAAAACTGTCAAATTTCTACAATCAATTTTAAACTTTATTGTTTGGTTATAAGGATCAATATTCATTGGAGAAATTTGACAGATTTGGGTAGGTTGATCTGCCGCCGACTGTACTTAGCAACTTTTCATAAAGCGTTAAAATAGGGTACAATGTTTATGTTTAAATTTATCTTTGTTTAAGTTGTAATGTTGTTGTTGTTTTATATTTTGTGTGTCGTAGTCAAATAATAGTAATGTGTGTGCGGTGGCAGGCGAGCGTCCGTTCGCGTGCGACGTGTGCGGCGCGACGTTCACGCAGCGCTCGAACCTGCACTCGCACAAGCGCGCCACGCACCTCGACGACAAGCGGTACCCCTGCCAGCAGTGCCCCAAGCGGTTCAAGCGGAAGCGGTGCGTAACCAACGTGCTGATGACGATGAACATTTTTGATGTCTAACATCCGCTCGCCTTATATATATACTATTTGTGGGAGTGATTTCGTAGAAAAGGGACGGAAGTAGGGTCGTAACAGTGTGATCCTGAAACTGTTACGTGTTAGTCGGGGAAGCCACCAGTGATCAATACTATAAGCCCAATGTCCGTTGTAGGTCGTAATATTTGTGGGAGTGATTTTGTAGAAATGTGGTCGTAACAGGACAACAGTGTGACATGTCGTCTAATAAGTATTTACTGCATTCTCTTTATGATTTGTAAATCTATATTCTATTTTATATTGTAATATTGATTTCAACCAGCTCGTGTGTAATAAACAAACTTTTAAACAATATTAAAAAGAAAAAAAAAGGCAAAAAACAAAAAAAGCCTAAAAAATACACCTACGTCATTGTTAATTCTATATTATATTTTCTATTGTAATATTGATTTCAAAAGGTTAGATGTCAATGTTACACATCTGCGACTGCTGTAAGGCTCGTTCGTTTTTTTATCTTTATCTTACGGGTGAGCACTTAGCCTTCATCCCACCTGATGTTAAGTGATGATAAGGCCGAAGGTGGGAGCGTACTTCACCCGGATTCCTCAACTACTGAAGATATAATTTTACTAGAAAAAATCAACAAATGTCAATGTCGACAAAGAACTATGTCATCAACGGCGAGTCGGACAGAGCTACGCTAGCATAGTTGGTAGTGCACTTGACCCGGCATGTCATAAGTTATCCTAAAAAAATAATTAAATGAATGTTATAACTCGTTGAAAAAATTTCCACGACCAGAATTTGAACCTGCACCTTTCTGACATACCGGGTCAGGTGCTCTCGCAATTGAGCTATCGCGGTTCTAACCAGCCCGCCGAAATTATTCAACGCTATTTACTTTTTTTTTACTTTGAAAGCCAAAAATTTTTTCAACATTTGTGTTTTTGTAATTTGTTCGCAACAAAATTTGCGTCAAAAATTATGTAAACAAAACAAAAACATTTATAAATAGCTTGCCTACTTCATAACTGATCTTTAGTATTTGTAAAAATATTATGATCGGATGTTAATGACGGTAGTTGTTGACATTGAATGGGCGCCTTTGGCTTTCAAAGTAAAAAAGTAAATAGTGTTGAATAATTTCGGTTGTATAAGTTGTCTGTCACAGTTTGCTAGAATACCACATAAAGGCTGCGCACACTGGCGAGAGGCCGCTACAGTGCGCCGTGTGCCTTGCCACGTTCGTGTACCCCGAGCACTACAAGAAACACGGCCGCATCCACAGCGGCGAGCGGCCGTACACGTGCGAGGTGAGCGCTAGCTTTAAAAAAAAACAAAAAACAATTTGCAAAAAAAATACAAAAAATGCAAAAAAGTTAAAAAAGCGAAAAATTTGTATGGACACTCCTGGTAAGTGTAAGTTAGTGCTGCGTCTTTAAAAAAATATAACATCTTATAGTGACCATATCAATATTAAAAATCTTTTATGTTTTAAATAAATAGATTGACTTTGCAATCGCACTAAACAATCTCAATTTAATAAAATATAATGTATTACTTGTGAGATACATTGTGTTTTCATGCGATGGCCAAGTCGATCTGTTTATTTAAAATATAAAAGATTTTTAATATTGATATGGTCACTCCACCGGTGTCCCAGTAAGACCACGGGTTCGATTCCCACCGGGGGTACATATTTGTGTACTCGGTTTAACTGATAGTAGAGCTTGTTTGTCCGCCTGGCTAATTTTGTTAGGTTAGCTAATTACGTAATAACTTAAGACAGAAGGTCCCTTAAGTAGGGACTGAATAAATTAACCGACTTGGTATTACATGGATCTCACAACTTTTTACGGTAGAAAAACTGAGTTGCGAGACTTGGTTTTTTTTACAAGTATGTTTTTGATGGCATATTTTTGTATTACCTACAAAAAACATTAAAAAAAGGAAAAATAAAAAAAAAAGTTAAAAAAATACCTAAATAAGTTTCAGTACATTAGATGGATGGTCCGATCCGATCTGAACCCCTCGGAGAATCTAGTACGGCCCGGGGACACGCACTAGTGCGTGATGCCGTTCCCTCTAAAAAACCTCCGAAGGTGATTCGTTTCACACGGCTCCAGGAACCCTATAAGTTTCTCGCCGCCCCCAAAAAGTCAGGTGAAGCTGAAAATGCCGTTCGAGGCAATCAGAAAAGTCTCTCAAAACAAATATTTTTTTTCTATGTTAAATCAATGATATCTAAAAATTCCGACGCCGCTACGAACTATTCGACTATATAAGAGATAACATTCTGTTTTTTTTATTTCATTTGGTTTATAACAGTAGTTCAATCTAGGAGCTCAAAAAAGTGCCTTCGCGCATTTTATGAAAATCTTTCTCTGCTATTTTGGGTTTCATTAAAAAGTTAGGCAAAATTTACAAAAAGCGAGGCCGCTACGAACTATGCCAATAGCTATTCTACACTATTCAATAAGTCAAAAATGTTAAATGTATTTTCGTTTCTGAGATCGAGAACGCCAAAATTGGCCATTTTACGCAAAAATCAGTCAAGATGTAATAGGGCCCTTAACACTATAAAAATTGCAGAGTAGTGTTTGTTTTACTAGCTAAATATAGCAGACATAAAAAAGAAAAAAATTAAGACCCTTCAAAGCTACAATGAAACAATAGGTCAATTCAGCGAAAAAAAAAGAAGTCAATTTAAAAAAAAATTGGGCGAATAAGACACAAAATGAATAATTATTATTATTACTGAATCCTATGTAACATAGTCCTAATTAAAGGTGTATAATAATATTAACAACCGGTATTGACTTTTAGAAGTAATACACATATTAAGAAGTGAGAAAAAAACGTCAATTTCATAGGTAAGGACCCAATATACAGGGTCTAACAAAATCAATAAGCGAACGTTTAAGGGCGGTATCTATAAATCATTCTGAATACAATGACAAAAAATGAGCTCCAGTTTTATAGTGATTTTTCAAAGTTATGTTTTCTAACAAACTAAATAAATAAAAATAATGCACATCATGAAACATGATGTATCTTTACTAACACGCACGCAAGCTTCAATAAAAAGATAGTGTACAGATACACGCACACAATTGGTATGTTCGGCTATCTTTGTGTGCGTGTAGTGCAGCTGTAAGGGTTTGGAAAGGGTGTATTTTTTGGTGAATTATGATAATGTATTGTTGATTATCTCGGTAACGAGCCTGTAGTTTTGGACCAAATTTGGTGAGTATGCTCAGTGTGATGTATAGATGCTCCCCTTAAACGTTCGCTTATTGATATTGTTAGACCCTATATAGGAAATAATGTTTTTAACAATGTTCCCTATACCAGGTGTGCGGTAAATCGTTCAACTCCCGCGACAACCGCAACATGCACCGCTTCGTGCACAGCGACAAGAAACCATACGAGTGCCTCACCTGCGGCGCCGGCTACATGCGCAAGCGGCTGCTCTACTCGCACATGAACACTACGGTGACACAACTACCCACTACTACTATCGAACATATTTCGAAAGAAAGATTTTATGTAATTTTTTTTTTTGTCTTTTAGTTGATGGCTTCGTGCGATTAGCACATTTAGCCAGTGTCAAAGTAATTTTTCTTTCAAGTAATACATAAATAAACAATATTTCCTTCTTCCTCCAGTAATGATGATGAATGATAATAGAAATGAGAAGTGAGAAATGATATACCCCCCAACCCCTCGAGTATCTCAGTAAAGATGTGGGGCTTTACTAAGTCCTCGGGCGTACTTCTTGAGAGAATTTGAAAAGTGACGTTGCACTGTTTTGTTTCATTTGCCAACAGTCATGCACACTCACGAACACTTAACGGTTAATAATCCACCATTATTTCACATGAATATTCGACATAACACAAATTTTAGAAAATAAAACAAAATCGCAGACATGACTCTTCACTTTCCCGCCAAGAAGCGATTTTATGTAATGTTAGGAAAGTTTGCGATCTGGTAGGGTTGCCACCTTTTTTAGGACGGATAAAGTATTTTTTTCATTTTGTTAGAACAAAAATAAAGTACATAGCATTAAAAAGAGTATTTTTTGTTTGTCCATAAAAACGTATTTTTTGTTGCTCTTTGCGACATTTAACAAATATTTTGTGGCTGTGGATACAAGTGGCGGTAGCCAAAGTAACATTAAGAAAACGATAGCGAAGTTTGAAAAGAATAAAATGTATGGGATTGACATAAGCCGCGCTAAATCACGTGGTCAATCTTAAGTCAATCCCATACATTTTATTCTTTTCGAACTTCGCTATCGTTTTCTTAATGTTACTTTGGCTAAGCCTACAGATTATTTAGTCTCATAAGTACTCATAACCAGTAACGAGCCAGTAACAATCAGTTTTACGTAAATAGAGTATTTTAGCGTACTTTATTGTACGCCTACATGAAAAAGAGGACAATACTCTATTTTAGAGTTCGGTTGGCAACCCTACGAACTGGTGAAGGTCGCGAAAGCCGCTGGATGCGAGTAGCACAAAACCGGTCGTTGTGGAGATCCTTGGGGGAGGCAGACGTCCAGCAGTAGGCGTCTTTTGGCTGAGATGATGATGATGAAGAAAATATTTAGCAGAGAATTGTTTTTATAGTTTATAAGTTTTTTTTTTATAGTTAAGTATATTATGTATAGATAATATACTTATCTATATATTTTTTCTTAGTTAATTATATCGTTTTAAAATTAATATTTTCTTATTTTTACCACTACAGGGACACGTGGCGGAATCAATAGTGGTGAATCAACCGAGAGTTATTAGGACTACGGGACTGGTGAGTTCAAATAATACTTGTTTTATAGTTGCTAATGGCAGTACCATATTAAGTAGTATGCGGGAGTAATGAAACAACAATTTACAAGACCAATTGGTTTACCTAATACTTTATAATTAGTCCATATGGTAATCATCGATTAAAAAATACAATACCTAATAATTAAAAAAAAAGGTTGAAAAAAATTCCACGACCGGGATTCGAACTCGCACCCCTCGACAGGTGCACTACCAACTATGCTATCATGGCGCTGTCCAATCTAACTCGCCGAAATTAATTATCACTAACTATCTACTCTATTTTTTACCAACATATTTTTTGCCAATATGGTAAGTAATATTTACGAAGCGAAGTAACAATAATTTGATACGAACAAGGTTTTAAATATTTGGCTTGGATGCATGATTAAGATTATTAAATCAAAATTAATAAAATATGTATGACATAATATAAACTATAAAATGATATTAAAATATAATAAATGGCTTGCTCAGCTATGGGACATTATATAGGAGGCTATTTACTAAATTTAATATTTTTTTTCACAGGATACTGCGCCTGTCATTGACGTGAATGCGATAGAAATGAAGGCGGACAAGTTCCCAGAAGATGCTGCGGTAAGTTAGCATTTTAACTCTTTTTATTATTATTACTAGCTGTGCTCGCGACTTCGTCCGCGTGGAATAGTGACTTTCGGCAGCATTTTTAATTTTTTAGGCTCTTTTCCCGTTTTTGCAACATTTTTCACTGATGCTTCGCTCCTATTGGTCGCAGCGTGATGTTATATAGCCTAAAGCCTTCCTCGATAAATGGACTATCCAACACAAAAAGAATTATTCAATTCGAACCAGTAGTTCCTGAGATTAGCGCGTTCAAACAAACAAACAAACTCTTCAGCTTTATAATAATATTATAAAGTAAATTAGTAAATTATAAATATCATTTAGCTGGTCTATTATTAACTTTGACTCTAACCAATGGGAAGCACAGACGATAAATCAAGCAATACAACTCGTAAAAATTATCAAAAGCTTCCACCAGTTTGTTCGAATCCATCACTTCCCTGAATGTAAGAGAAGACAAATATTTACAAAACTTATTTATATTTTCAATACTGTAGTCACATTTGATTTCTGTCCAATTACAAATAGCTTTCTGCACATTTGCTTTTAAGGTGATTGTCTGAGCTACATCATGATCAGAGAGCCCAAGGTGATGTAATTCCGAACGAACATTTTTTATATCACTTGCGATTTTTTTTGGATAGTCCATTTATCGAGGAAGGCTTTAGGCTATATAACATCACGCTGCGACCAATAGGAGCGAAGCATCAGTGAAAAATGTTGCAAAAACGGGAAGAGCCTAAAAAATTAAAAATGCTGCCGAAAGTCACTATTCCACGCGGACGAAGTCGCGAGCACAGCTAGTTAAGAAATATACCTAATCCAGACTTAGATTGTTCGGGTATTCTATATATATTAAAAACAACAAGATTAAGGCCTAATACTTCAATACCGCAGCATTCAAAGTAAAATTTTGTAGCTAGTTTTAATGGAATATTTATTGGTTTGGTATTGAGAGTTTTTTTTACTAGAATGCACGTACCCCCCCTGGCCTTATCTCTACAGAAAGAAGAAGCCAATTTATATTCACATAAATTTATATTAGACTCCGCGCCTTTTTTTACAAACGTAAAATAAATATTATTGTAATGTATTTTTTGTCTTTTTTTACTGTAGCAAGTATGGTTTTTTTTTTCAGATATTTGAAGCCGAAGAACTAGTGTCTGAAGAAAACCAAATAGGCACAGTTGGTAAGTATTAACATATGTATTTGTAATATAAGCGTCGCGGTGGCCGAGTGGCTAAACGCTATCGGTGTGGGCTTGTTAACATGGCAATGTTTCGGGATAATAGACCTATTACCATACACCCTGTATCATCAGCCTATACTAGTCCACAGCTGGACATAGGCCTTTCCACCCTGTATAGCTGTAAGATTATATTGTATTTTTTTCAATTAAAAATATAAAATAAATATTATGTTAAATGTTGTTTCATAGCCCTTGTAGTTTTGGCTAAACCTACCTATTTCTTTTTGTTTTAGTTACAACGGTTTCCGAAAGTGACGCCGAAAAACTATTCTTAATACAAGATAAAAAAGGTTTGTCACTGTTCAATATTTTAGTAATAATTTTATATATTTATTTAAAGATGAAAATATGAACTGACAGATTTATTAATGAAATCAACAGCGTTGTATTATACACTTATTTGGTTATTTACAATATTTCTTTGCAATAAAATTACTACCTATAGCTAGGGTTCGAAATTATAGAATAGAATAGGTATTTATTTGACTAACACTGAACACTTAACATTCATAAACAAAAGGAAAAGCTGGTAAAAAAAATAGTTTAAAAAATCAAAAATAGTAATAGTAATTATTAAATAAAATGTGTAAAAAATCAAAAAATATTTAATTATCGAGATTAAAACACAGTTTAAAGATTATTATCAACAGTCTTTCATAATTTATTGATTCGAATCCCGCTTTTGGATATTTTATCAACACTCTTCCCGAATTAAGTAAATTGTTCACAACGCTTTTGGTATGAAATTTATTCATATATTTGTATGCGTGTTTTTTCAGATGCTACCGTCAATCTAGTCCAGGAAGGTGAAGGGCCAACATTTGTGACGTTACGTAAGTTCACTTAGAACAAAATATCAAGATAAAATTACTCGAATCAATTGTTTATTCGCTGAATGAAACAGTAGTTCGTAAACAACTGAGACGTACCCAAAATCTATTAGATTATAAGTTTTTTTTTTTACCGTAACTTTGATGTAAAATAAGTGTGAACATTATACTCGCATGTAGTGATCACTTTAAATATCGAATAAACACAAAGAAACAAGACACAAAATAACTATAAAAATAAAAGGCAAATAAAAAATCTCACGAAAAATTTAAAAATAAATAACAGTTGCATGACGATTTGTTTACCATATTAATAGTTATATAATAGTAGACGACCTCCTTGGCCGAGTGGTTTGTACACCGGTTTTCATGGTGTCGCCATCTCTGAGGTCCCGGGTTCGATCCCCGGTCGGGTCAATTTAGAAATTATTGTTTTTCTAAATTGTCTCGGGTCTGGGTGTTTTCTATGTATAATAAGTATGTATTTAAGTATTTTAAGTATGTTTATCCGTTGTCTAATAACCATTTTAAAGAGTTTCATAACGAAAGCTCTTGGGCTAGATAATTGGTGTGAGTGTAGGAAAGTTTATTTATTTATTTATTTATATTTTATTATTATTATAGGTAAGCAGGCAGTTAAAGTTGCCTATATCCGATGTAAACTCAATTATTTGTTTTGAAACTATAGTATAGTAATTATTTTTATATAATATAGCAGGTAACTAATTATATTTTTTTTCACTGTACAGACAATTTCAACGGCTTGATAGAGGCGACGGACGACAAGCAAACAGATGAGCAAATACAGGTTTTTGTAATTTGTTCGCAACAAAATTTGCGTTAAAAATTATATAAACATTTATAAATACAGGTGTGTTTTATACTCGTAGTTAAAACAAATCGTAAATCACAAAGTAATAGAGAAGTTTAAGACCATCGGTTTAGACCCAGAGGGCCCGGGTTCGATTCCCAGCGGGGGGTACATGTTTGTGTACTCTGTTTGGTTGGTGGTAGGGCTTGTTAGCCCGCCTGGCTAGCTACCACCATCTTATCTAAATATGTTGCCATAACATCAATGTTTGTAGCATTGTTGTTCCGGCAGCTAGAGATAGGATAGCCAGTGCCTCAGTAGTTGAGGATCCCGGGTGAAGTGCGCTTCCACTATTAGCCTTATTATCACTTAAGGCGACGCATTGGAAATTTACGTGGCGGGATCTTGATTTTTCCCAACAATTACAAAACATATGAAAGTGATATTTGATGACATGATTTTTCATTTAATTGACTTCAAAATCAAAAAATAAAAAAAACATAAATATTTTTATTATTAACTACAAGTAGTTTTTTTTAGTGTCAATTCACCCCTCGCGTTTCCCGAGACTGTTTGATTTTTTTCAATATTTTTTTGTAAACGAAATAATTTTATTATATTCCTTTGTGCAGGTGGTGACCGATGAGAACGGGGAGAGCGTACGGCTGATCCAGGTTCAGTTACCGGGTGGACAGGTGGGGTGGATCGCGCTCGACCATTAGCCCACGCGTGGGACTTTGGCACGTGTAGGAATAGCTGCCTGTTGAACCAGCGGTTGGTATAGGTAGACTGTGTCACAAAGTAAATAGATCCAGAAGGTACATAGCTTCATACGTACCGCGCTGTCCGCTCTCGAGCAATTCACACAGAACCTTGCATATATGTAGTTGTGAACCAGCGGCTTGTAAGCCGGTGGTTACCGAAACCAGCGGCTAGAAACGAATAACCAGCCGCTTGATACCGAGTAGATACCCGACTTGAGCATCGAAAAAACAAACTATTTTTATTACATTTTTTATTGTTAAACTCTTATTTATTTATTTTGAAAAGGACAGCTAACAAAACATAGACTTCATGAGTCAAATTAATCGTACATTAATCTCTAAAGCTGAGTGCTGTCTCAATTATAAGCTGCCACGGCATGCAATTGTTGACAACAGCGTTTTTATAAAAGAAAAAAAAATACCTTAACTTATAGTTACTACTTAATTAATTATTTTATACGAATGATAAAAGATAGCGTTAAATTCTGCTTAATATAAATCAAATCAGGTTTAAAAAACCCACACACAGGCTAGGCAGCGAAAAAGCGTTATAAATATAATATACATGTATATTTTATATCAACATATGTATCGCATAATTTAAATGCATATTATTACAAAATAAAATAAGGACTCATAAATGGTGTTAAAAATAAGTATGAAAATTATAAGAATAAAGGTAACTAGCTAAATTAGTTTACTTTGGATCTAATTATCATTATAAACCAAACAAACAAATACAATACAACTAAATGCTTACTATTACTAGGTATCTGTCCACACTTATTTCATGGATAAATAAATTATTAAAATAGTCCTATTCCACTGCTGTGTCACATTTTGTATGAGAATTTTGAGTTTTTAACACTTAATACATTCCGACGACCTCCTTGGTCGAGTGGTTTGTGCACCGGTTTTCATGGTGTCGCCATCTCTGAGGTCCCGGGTTCGATCCCCGGTCGGATCTATTTAGAAATTATTGTTTTTCTAAATTGTCTCGGGTCTGGGTGTTTTCTATGTATAATAAGTATGTATTTAAGTATTTTAAGTATGTTTATCCGTTGTCTAGTAACCATATAACGAGTTTCATAACGAAGCTTCTCTTGGGCTAGATAATTGGTGTGAGTGTAGGGAAATTTATTTATTTATTTATTTAATAGATGCAAATGGTATTGTTTATGTCTATTTAAGTTAAATGTATCCTATAGTAAATAAATCAGAAAAGAAACAACAAAAACAAAAGACTAAATCATGTGAATATATCAATTAAATGTAAGCAGCCGTTTCCAGCCGCTAGTTATCGCTAGAAATGATAATAAGCCAAAGAAGCCGTTTCTAGCCGCTAGACTACAAATGTTAGTAACCAGCTTCACATCTATACCCTTGCACGGACGCGGATCTCGGATTCCGTGCCCGTGAGAGGATTTCAATGTGTGCTTTGCTCAAGCGTGTTTGTACATAGCTTAATAATAATAATATAAACTTTATTTGCACACAAAAAGACAGATACAGAAAAATTTACGAACAGATAGAGTACAAAATAGGCGGCCTTATTGCTGCTAACAAGCAATCTCTTGCATGCAACCTTGGGTGAAAGAAAAATAATACAATAAAGAAGATAGAAATGGGTGCAAGTAAAATGAAACTAAATTAATATAATAATCTCAAATAAAATACATACAAAAGAGAAATAAATATAACTAGTGGTCGCCCAGTGGTCGAAATTCGACCGTAATTTTACTAAGGCTGCACGGATTGTATACTAAGCAATGAAAAATTAAAAAATATAGAATGTGTTTGGATTGGAATCTCCTCTTCCATTTTTGAAATTTTTGAAAGGATAGTTTAAATGCGTGTGTGTCAAATACATGGTAGTGTGTGTAATGCTTGTTTTATTGATATAGTTTTTTTAATGCACAATTTAAAAAAAAAACATTCCATACTCCTTCTCTATATAAACTATAAGTGTGCGAAATTTCATACTCCTCCGTCCGCGCAATTTTCGTAAAAAAGGGTGCAAAGTTTTTGCTTCACGTATTAATATATAGATAATCAGAGTTGATGATATATAAATCGGAAACGAAAATAAACATAGCTAAGGTTAATTTAGAAAATGAAATAAAAGCTTACTTTCTGTAGTCTTTTTATTTTGTGACAGTATTGTCCTCCGATCCGATCCGAACAAAAAACACATTTTATACAAATGCTGTATTCGTTAACGAAATCATTTGGCGAATGAAACTCCTACTGGTAGAAGTTGGGGTTGGGGCTTGACATGCTTCTATAATAGTTGTGTTTATTTAACGTTCAAGTTATTTATCGAAGTCAAATTCAATTAGTCGGAAACATGTTTTGTTTTATTGTGTCTATTTTTTTATACTTATAAAATATTTGTTTTAATGTAAATATGTACAGTATGTATAACTTTTATCATAAGAAAGCTTTAATTAAAAATATTGAAAAATAAGGTTTTCTTTTATTATAATATTTATCTTTTTTTTATTCCAATTTATGGTAGCAACCAACCGTACAAAGGCCTACCGCCAACCAAATCGAGAACACAAACGTTTACCTCCGCCGGGAACCGGACAGAGATCCCGGTGGTTAAGAGCGTTTACGCCGCACACTAGCGCCACTAATGAAAAAAAAACATCTAGTTATTAGAGATAGAAAGTTATTAGTTAAATATGGCGTTATAGTTAAAAGTGGCCGTAACGTCTTATTTAACTAAACCATAACATGTGAGGTGTTCATTAGGTGACGTAAAAATGCTAAATTACTTCATTCAAATAGTTTGTTGAGCATAATTTGATTTTCTATCTCTAATTACTAGATATGTTTTTTTTTTCATTAGTGGCGCTAGTGTGCGGCGTAAACGCTCTTAAGACCACAGGCGGTAATAGGCGGCAGTTCATAAGCGTCAAATTAGAAGCCTCACCGCGGAATTAGATGGTTTTGACTACATCAAAAAATTGTGTATAAATAGTGACGTATAGCTTAAAAATAGTGATACTATGGTTCAAAAGACCTTTGAGTATTTTAGTAACTCAAAATTCGAATGTTTTAAATAAATAGATTGACTTGGCAATCGCACTAAACAATCTAATTTAATATAATTATGTATTGTGAGATACATTGTGTGTTCATGTGATGGCCAAGTCAATCTGTTTATTTAAAACAAGATTTTTAATATTGATATGGTCACTATAAGATGTTGTTAGGTTAGCTGCAGCCCAAGTAGCATTGGGGGTTCTATAGCGGTTGACTTATGGTACACATTAATTCTTTAAGCTGTCTATGAGAGCTGCACAAGAGCTGTATAGCATGCTATACAGCCCTTGTACCACCCATTTGGGCACAAATTTTTCAGCTTAGAGTGTACAAAAGGTACACGGTAGCAGTATAGTAGATCTTTAATGGTAGTTTAAAGAGAGAACTGTGGTTTTAAAGCTGATGAACGGCACTATATTAGATTCCGTGTGGTTATTCATACAGACAAGTGAGTTATAATAAGTAACAAGTGAACAATTATACAGCCGATTATCCAAAACCCAAACCACAAGTGTACCCTAAAACCAACTATTAGGCCGCTTTTTCCTCAAATAATCACTTTGGTACCACATTTTTTAACAAATATTTATTTGTGATAGCTTACGGCCATGGCCATAGTCGAATCGTGTCTAACAGCCATTTAGATGTGATTTATTGTTACTGGTAAACTGTGTTTATATATGATATTGTGTTAATATTACGGGGTAATGTAAATTTATTGTAAAGTACATACATATTTATAGTTAACATTTTCACGCGTCTCGGCTATATGCCTTTTTATCAAATAAATATATCGACATAAGCAGATACAAACAAAGCAATATTTCATATTTTTGTTTTATTGGCATTTAAATCGTTGTATGGTTTTGTATTTAAACATCAACCATAAAATCAATAACGAAAACTCCGTGTTAAGTGACAAAATCATAAATTAATATAGACATATTATAGGTTATTAAAAGTGAAAATGGTGGTCATTGTCTCCACAATCTACAAACTACAGTGAACCATTATAACTCAAAATTAGTGTTGTGACCTTTTTAAAGTTTCACTCGTGTACCATTATAATGACGTCAGCTCTAGAAAGGTTCACATGTGTACTATCACAATGCCAATTTCTGTACAACATAATCTGAGCTGGGCACATATTCAGCCCTGGGCTGGTATGCATTGCCTCAGAGTTCACGTGAATTCAATCAAATTCAATTCGCTTCATAAAAGGTTATATATAACAGCTTTGGGCTCCAATAATGTTCACATGAGTTATATTATAATGCCAGCAATCTAACACCGTATATGTGAACCTCTGAATAGCCTATGCCGTATTTTACTTCTCTTAAAACGCTCTTGTTCAGCTTTGAAAATGAAAGCTGACTAGAAGAGTAATGTTGTCCTGACAAAACGCCAATAGATACATAATAGGCTACATTTACACCCCTATACATGCCTTATACAGGTATAGGTGGACATGTTCACTTTATTGCAGCCGATGAACCAAGTGTGACCACTATAAATGCTAATAGACCACCAGTGAAATAAATGTGGCCTTTTAAAGAGAATAAAATGCTACTTGGGAGGGATGGGGAAATAGATTTAGAGATGGGGACATATTAAATAATTTTAACATTTCTGCGGGCCAAGGAGCATTAATTCTGAGACAAATAGATAACAACCATAATCTAGTTCCTATAATAAATTTCATCATTCATCATTAGCTCATTTTATGTCGCCACTTTTATTTTTATGTTAAAAGGAGGCAAACGAGCAGGCGGGTCACCTGATGGAAAGTAATCACCGCCGCCCATGGACACCCGCAAAACCAAAGTTATCGCAGATGCGTTGCCAACCTTGGAAAGGAGTTGCATCTTGAGGAGGGAGTAGGAATTGGGAGGGGGGAGGGGTGAGAGATGGGCCTCCGGTACTACGTGCTGCAACGCAGCGTGGCTCTACCACTCAGACAGTGTTACTCATTTAACACCACCCAGGGGTCACGTGTAGGGTCTCAAGGGTAAACCTACGGACGCGAGTAACTATAACCCCCCGTGCCACTGCTGGGGCACGAGCGTTCCCTATGGATGGATGGGAGAACTGGCCAAACTTGGTGGTTACCAAGCAGGCCCAGGGTGGATTGGTAGTTGTTAATGACTGCTACGGTACCAACGGCTATACGTGCCTTCCGAAGCATGGCGGAGCTCGAGATGATAGGTTTTTTTTTTAGTATTATTCATACAAAATTGGTACTACTGTACCAGTAAACAACCATTTTACAAATCCAGAACTAATTATTTACACTTTAATAACTATTTACAGTTTGTTCCATTTTAAACGATTTCGTAAGAAATAATACAGAAGCACAATAGTAGTTTATGCAACTGTCATATAATGAAGGGTATTAAAACACGAGTGTGAGTTTATGAAACGAGCGCAGCGAGTTTCATAATAGTAACGAGTGTTTTAATACCCGTGTTATATGCAGTTGCATACACTACTTTATCTTCACTAATGCAATTAGTCAAACAACAAGAGTAAAAGCTGACAATAGTTTATTTATAATAATTGTTCAAATTTTGAAAGTTAATGTTAATTATTGATCCAGCAGCTGTAGCGGTCGCGGGGCAAGCAGTAGAGCTCGTAGACGGAGTTGGAATATTTATAATTACTTCATTCGTCTTGTTTTCTATACTGTTCAAGATCGTATTTGAGACTTGAATTTTATTCATTAAAGACTCATCAATGTAGCTCTCAGCCACAGTAGAAGACTTCCACCCCCCGTGTCGTTTCAGTGCGGTCAAATCACCACCGCTATCTATGAGAAGGGTCGCCGAGGTGCGCCGGAAGCAATGCCCCGTGTACAACGCTGGGTTAGGCAGATTCAAAAAACTTGCGATAGTTTTTCCCAGTAATACCAGTTCTTTGATCGACGTACTTCCCCGATCTATAGCTCAAGAAAAAGGCAGGGTTTCGACAGGGGGTGGGTCGAAGTTCCATGTATTTTTTACATACGGCATAGCAGTTGCCCGTCACAACGAAAGAACGATCTATTTTCGTTTTTGTTTTCGAAACTTTCACCATGATTGTACTGTCGTCTATGTTAGAGACTTCATCGAACTGGATGTTGTATAGCTCTTGCCTTCGGCATGCCCTCATTATGCCGAAGATTAGTGCAACCTGTAACAATAAACGATATAATAAGCTTGAGGTACATAGCCAAGGCAAAAACTATGATTTATGAAGTAGTAAAGTGTAGGTACCTACTACCTAATTTATACACAAAGCGCTTAAACGGAGTGTCTAGATAACTTGCGTGTGTAGTACGTAAGTACTAGGTAGATTAAATAACAGAACTAAAATACACTTACCTTTTCAAAAAGATACAAAATATCTGGTGAATCTTTCAGGAACATCTTTATTTGACCTGATGTAAACGTCAAGGACTTTTTTTCCTTGTGTCCTTCTGAACTGCGTTTCAGGAACGCTATGACTTTTTAATACTTCGTGATATCAATATTGTTGTAGATACTCAGTGTGGGCTTGAGCATAGAATATTTAGCCCACATAGAAGATGGCTTGAATTTGTCGGAGAGGTCTTTGAGATACACAAGAATGACATTTTCAGAAAATGATGTAGTTTTCTTTTCGATCTTCCATGCCAAAAAGTTATTATATTCTTTTTCATATAATTTTCTAGATTTTTCTGGCAAAAGATTGTGAGTTACTTTTGTTGCCAATTCTAGAATATCCGGAGGCGTACAAATATTATCGTCGCTGTCCATTTTTAACTTTTAATTTGTATTTTAAAAACAAAACACATTGCGAAACATTAAATTCACGCGTACGTGTATTGTCACAGTGAACTTGCCGCCATTAAAATCTAACCAATGAGAGCGCAGCTGCGCGCGCAGGGCCAATCAGGAGCGAGCGCGCGCTGTTCTTTTTTTATTTAATTGGCACAAGATCTTACCAAAGAGTTTTGTGTATGTAAGTTTAGTAGTTTCGACGAAGTTTTCACGTATAACCCAACTGTTTTCAAAAGCCAGCCTAATATCAAAATTTTATACAACTTGTATGAGGATTTTGACATAAGGCTCGCCAGGTTAATTGGTCGCGTTTTATTGATGTTATAATGAGATTTTACGATATCGATGTGGATATTATACCATCATGTGAAATTGCTTAAATTGAGTGTTTTGTTGTCTGCGCTATAACAGTAGTAATTATAAGTCAAGTATTGGAAACATAATGTAAGGAATCCCCTTACTTACCCTATAATATTATCATTAATGTATAATATATTAATATATTAGCACAATAAAACTCACATTCTTTTTAAAAGGTGTATTTCTTCCAACAACCAGTACGTACAACTCAAAATCAACCGTCCACCACCAATGCTCCAGCCAAAGTGACCGTCATCTAGTGCCTCGATTCGCCATGCTGTTTTACCGCTATTTTTTTCCCGCCAACACTCAGTGTTGCCAGTGAAATAAAAACATGGAGTTCGTTCGGATACGAGTATCAATTGAAATATAAATTACTAAATTATTAATCAACCTAACACTCGTCCATCCTGACAAGGTGCATGTCCCCATGCACTAGTTAACCTAACACTTGGCCAATCGAGTCACTTTACAATATCATAATTATCTTATACTCGTATTACAGTCAAATTATTAAAACTTGACTATTAATAATCTCTCCACTCGTAATATTGACAAATATCACAATACATCGCATCTCGTACTTAGTTTAAGTTAAACTATAGTTTTATTTATTAATATTACACAAAACTTAAATTTGTTTTTACTTAAAACGCAAAATAACTCTAGTCAACACTTTTATTGTAGGTATTTAAAAATAGTTAATGATTAGTTAACAAAACTTAATTAAAACATACTACGTTTCTGATAAATCAATATTATAATAATATAACAATACTCAATCATTGTGGTTTGATTAAATATTTTAATAAAAGAGTGCATCAACTGGAAATAATATCCAAATCTTACAATCTTAGAAAGAAAATTGTCACAGTTCTCAAATTTACCCATTAAAATAAGTAATGTTTTTCTAATAAACCGAACTAGTTTTAAAATAGTACTATAGCAACAAAACAAAACAACCACTTGCAAACCCTCCTTCTTGCAAGTGATTATCACAAAACTTCCTTCATAGCCAACACAAACCCTTTCTTCTTGAAAGTGATCGCATTGGGTAACGATCTATGAACCCTTCCTTCTCATAGTCTCATTATCGGATACGCTACGCTAGAACCTATTCTAATGCGAGTTCAATTTGTAAACCCATCCATTCTTACAAATCGAACACACTTCATACCAACATCTCGCTAGCATACCTATATCCCGCTAGCATACCTATATCCCGCTAGCAAACCAAAATCCCGCCAGCAAGGTTACGAACCCATCCATTCTCGTAACCAAGATAGCTATAGGATATCAGATACGCTACGCTAGAACCTATTCTAATGCGAGCTCAATTTGTAAACCCATCTATTCTTACAAATTGAATATACCTCTTACCAACAGCCCGCTAGCAAACCAAAACAATAAAATAAAAATAACAATAAAAAGGAAGTTACTAGGAATAGCAGAAGACTCCACTAATAATCGCTTTCTGTGTCGCTTAAATTGAAATCATTATCCATATCATTATCAACATTCTCCCTTAACTCGACAAAATTAACCCAGGGCAACAACCTATTTAAGAATTGCAAAAGCTGATCGGGATGCGAACAACGAACGCAGTGACAGAGCCTCAGACCTCAAGGTCCTATCATTAATACCGTGGATTTTGCAATCCACTGCACGTTTTCCAACTATAATATATCACATTAATCGAGAACTAATTTTTCGTTTAAATTTTTTTTTTCTTATAGGTTCGTTAAATTTAGTTTTCCTTATAAGCATATCTTCTAATGCCTGATCATAATTTTGTGGAGGAATAGGAAATGAGTTAGTAAACTCAAATTAGTAAATTTTTTCCTGCCATTCTTGCATAGTAAAAAAAAAAGGATTGAATTTAACCCTTTGTACCACGCCTTAGCAAAGGTAGTCATTTTTTCTCCGAATATCGATCGTCCGAAAATCAAAATCCCCAACGCGCTTGCTAAATCATCTCTCAAATATCTCAAACATCAAATATCTAATGCTTTTGTGTCATAATATCGGGTGCTATCATAATTAGATATCCAAATTTCGACTCCGGGCACTTGCTATTATATCACATGTCCTAAGTGTTATATTTATTGTATAATGTATGTTAGTCCGAATGGTGGTTTATAATAATATTGTTACAAAATTACAATTTTATTTATTTTTATTTATTAAACAACAGAAATCTAGCTCCATAATTTCGATTTTAGGGCATGTTATATTATGAGTCATTAAGTTAGGGCTACTTACCATTCGGACACATGATGATTATGTCACAAAACGTGACACGTTAGATTTTATGGATAAAAAAATGTATGTGACAAAATAGAGAACCCTTAGCAAGGCCTTGGAGTTTCTGCATACCGTAATTAGTTGTAGTCCTGTCATCCCAACCATACACCGAGGTACACTCATTAACCTTCTCTAACCAAACATCAATGCGCTGATTTTTCGTAGAGGGAGCGAAATTAGGGAGTATATTTTCATGATCTAGTTCTTGATACGACTATGCACCTGACGTGGAAGGGCGAGACGCAAAACTATCTCTATCACACTTTAACATATTCATTAAATCTCTCTTAGAAGAGGAAGGGCTATGTAACCTTTCAGACTGTCTCGCGTGGCCAAGTTGCTCAGCACGACGCTCTGCATTGCTCCGCTGCTCGTTCAGCGGTGAGCCACGATGACCACAGTCGTCCTCGCTCCGCACGCTGGGTAGCCGCTTCGATGTGCAGTGTCGTCGTTCCGCTGCCCGAACCCGCTCGCGTTCTGTTGCAGCTCGCTCCCCAACATGTTGATCCTCTCACGATCCTGCTTCTGTTCTCCTTGGATATGGCTAGGGCTTCGTGTCCGGCTCCGACGCCAACTCTGAGACCGCCTTTGGCGACTTCAAGTTCGAGAGGCTGCACAAGATCTCCTGCAGCCAGGTGTCTCAAGTCTACGACGAACTATGTCTCGACCTCGAAGTTCCATTAAGTCTCCCATGAAAACAGAAAATAGAACAGTCACTTTAAAATAATCAAATATTTTGTTTTGCTTAAAGTGCAAATATCTCCTATACGGTTAATCATAGCGCAAAAAATAAGCAAATTTTCGTCCCCCTTTATTGAATCCTATTATCACATCTACCTTTAAGAATCTGGTATCATTGAAGCTATAAACCTTAAAGCTACACACCTCACCGAGTAACATAGCTAGCGTTTGGGCTGTACTCGACACACTTACGAATAAATTTATTGGCTATTTATTAACCTCAATTACAGATAATTTAAACGTATTAAACAGAATATCAGTAAAAAGGTGGACTTTACCGGTTATCTAAGAGTCTAAGTCTAAGAGTCACTTTTGTTATAATAACTTTTTATGCCTTAGTGTTATAGACTGGAACCACCGAAAACTGCTTACACGGTTAACTACCTGAACTTTTGAAGCTCTACCAATAACACTTCCTGCATGAAGAATAAAACTTCTTGACATTTGAGTAACGTACACATACAACTGCCCACCCTTAACCTTATAAATACCCCCAAACAATATTAAATTGTTGGTTTGGTTTATCTACAACCTTCCCTTCTTTGTTTCATTTCATCTCAAAATCAAAGTCAAAATCTTCCATCAGTCATATTTTCAAACTTTAATACTTCAGTCTTTATAAACGACAATGTAAGTAAGTAAGTAAGTAATCATTTATTCAGTGCTTCCAATACATAAACATTACAATGTGTAACTGTTCAGTATATAATTGTCCTACCAGTAATAAAATAGAAAATGTTTATTTATTAAATTGACCAAGACTCGTGTAACGTAATGGAAACTTTAATATCTTTTCTTTAATTTTTTTTTTCTTTTTGCAATTGTAATTACTTCTAATAAAGCTGTGGAGTTTCTTGCGCCCATCCTTCTCCACAGCTAAAATAGACGTCCTGAATGGTTAGTAGGTGAAAAATGTATGGACTATTCAAAAGCACTTTTCGTAAGTTTATTTGAATATTTTTTTTTGACTTTGACTTCGACTCTGAAGAGAAATCTAGAAACTTATCGTTAACTACCAGACATGAAACCCTCGCACACACACCTTCAATCTTATTCATTTAAACACCACCCATAGACTGGATTACATAATAACCAAATCCCTTGATGGGCATAGGACGATTATGACACAATAAACCTGAAGAGGTTGCGGCAGATCGAGAAAGTAAAGTCACCTCACAACGAAAATCCATAAAAGATTTCAAGGGAAAATCGTTTACCTTAACTTCCCTAATAATCTCAAAAGTTAGGACTCTTATGTCGAATTACGCAATGTTCTATGTGTAGGATTAGTACTATTGTTAACGCCTATAGTTTCGGCTCGAACCATGTAACTATTAGCTTTGTGCCCAAATCTAGGTCAGAGTGTCCTACGACCTGCCTTCTTTGCTTACTGAATTAAATACTTTATTATTGTTACCTGACATGAACGAGCGAGAAATAGAATTATTTACAGAATCTTTAGATGTAATCTTAAAATTACTTCTATCAAATGGTACCGGAACCTCATTAATAGTCTTAGGGAACTGTAACAACCGTTCAGGTTGGTTGGTTGTACAGGGTAACGTGTTAGCGCTAGATCGCATAGTTTCATCGTTCAACCCCTGAATACATGACACACCACACGCTTGCCATGAACGTCACACTGGTTCAATAACAGTTGTAAACAAATATTATTTAATTTATTTAACTTATTTTTCATTGTAGTAAATTTTTATATTATTTCGTCTCTAAGGGATGTCTGTTACTTGAGATTGAACTTATATTAATTATAAATGTTTATATAATTTTTAACGCAAATTTTGTTGCGAACAAATTACAAAAACACAAATGTTGAAAAAATTTCCACGAGCAGGGTTTGAACCTGCACCCTTCTGACATACCGGGTCAGGTGCTCTTCCAATTGAGCTATCGTGGTTCTAACCAGCCCGCCGAAATTATTCAACACTATTTACTTTTTACTTTGAGAGCCAAAGGCGCCCATTCAATGTTAACAACTACCGTCATTAACATCCGATCATAATATTTTTACAAATACTAAAGATCAGTTAAGAAGTAGGCAAGCTATTTATAAATGTTTATATAATTTTTAACGCTTTCTTTTCTTTTTTTCTTTTCTCGTGGAAATTTTTTCAACATTTGTGTTTTTTTTTTTTTTTTTTTTTTAATATTAATTATGTTATTTGCATGTAGTGGTACCTATAAGTAAAGCATTACTCATTTTTTTTAATATGCAATGTTTGTTATAGTAAGTTTTTGTGTAATTGCTTTGTTGGTAACCCAAATAAATAAATAAAATAAATAAATAAATAAATAAATCAAATTTCTCATAGTAGTACGTTTCTACAGGTTCGTTGTACCTGCTCCTCCTTTTAGCATATCCTCCAAGGAAGGGATTGACCATAATTTTGCTCGAAAGGAAAAACGTTTAACAGTTTTTGTTGCCATTCGAGCCAAAGTGAACAATATCGAATTCAAACTTTCATATCAAGTAATAAAGTCAATACTGTCTTCTCATCCCAGCCATACACAGCGGCACACTCGTTCACCTTTTTAAGCCACACGTCTATACGTTGACTCTTTGAGGACGAATCAAAATCTGGCAAAGATTTTTTTTTTTTTTTAAATTCATGCTATCACTACTATGTGACCGAGTGGCCGACACATATGCCCGGGACTGAGCCTTAGCCTTAGCACTTAATGAATTTATCATATTATGAACGTCCCTAGCGGTAACAGTTAGACTATCTGACCGTTTAGATTGTTGTGCTGGGGCGTTATCCTCGATGTCCCGGTCCACACGTGCTTGTCGAACTGCCACGCCCTTGATGTCGCTCTGCACTCCACAGTCTGCTACCCGCTTTGTGTCCATCGGGTGTCGTCAAACGGCGTTGCGGAGTGATTCGTTCTCATGAGGCATGATTCTGAAACTCAAAACACAAGCTGTGTACTTTGTCCGAAAATTTCGCCATCTTAGGAGTAAAATAGTAGCAACTACATATTAAGTTAAACTCAAATATCTCGAAAACAGTGCGACGTAGCGCAAAAATAATGAAATTTTGGCCCCCCGGACCCCCCCAGTCCATCACCGACACTACCAATTGACACCCTTTAAGGAACCTTTAAACAACCTTCAACCTGAGGGTGGAGAAAAACGCCAAGCAGAAAATACAACAATATCAAAACGGGACTTCGTTGCTTAAAATTATCGTTATTTTCACCACTGGTACTCACTTAACTAACACCAGACGTCCACAACAGTCACATTTAAAATATACAACTACCCTTTCCAATTGAAAATAAAGGAAAACCTTTAAATCACTTTGAAGCTAACACTTTCACGTTATTTTTAATATAATTTGTTTAGTTTACTTATTGCTTTTAAAATTAAGTAGCAATCAAAGCTAGTAGGCTGGCATTATCCCACTTCTGAAATGTAAGGAATCCCCTTACTTACCCTATAATATTATCATTAATGTATAATATATTAATATATTAGCACAATAAAACTCACATTCTTTTTAAAAGGTGTATTTCTTCCAACAACCAGTACGTACAACTCAAAATCAACCGTCCACCACCAATGCTCCAGCCAAAGTGACCGTCATCTAGTGCCTCGATTCGCCATGCTGTTTTACCGCTATTTTTTTCCCGCCAACACTCAGTGTTGCCTGTGAAATAAAAACATGGAGTTCGTTCGGATACGAGTATCAATTGAAATATAAATTACTAAATTATTAATCAACCTAACAATAAGTAGAATGTTACAACATTAGTGTAGATAAAACAAATAAGAGTTGCTTTGTGCAGGCGCTCCGTTTGTCCACTGGCCGAGCGAGCGTAAACCGGTTTTATCCAGTGACGGCGCGTACGCGACGCAGCGGCTAGTTCACACGCACACATGCGCCGTAGTAACTATTTATTCAGGAGAGCCCGTTGTGTAACTGTGATACAGATGCAATCTTACATCTAATAACAGAATGTTTGTGGGACACTCGCCGCAGCGCCCGCTTCCCCGCGGGTTCCCCTCCCTTGCTCTGCGAAAGTACCTTCGATGCGCAACTGTATGCTTGCTAAACTGTGGTATCACTATTTATAAGCTATAAGTACGTCACGTACACACAATTTTTTGACGAACTTGACACTCACGGTAGTTCATCAATATTGGACAAGGTTGTTGATGGTTGCTCAATAAGCACTTTGTAAGCATTCTAAGGATTATTGTTTGGGTAGCAGTTCTTTATCCTTGATAAGATAAATGAAAATTAAAACAAACACGTCATAACACCAAATACTTTAATAATAAACATAAACAAAAAACATAACATCATCGTATTCAACTAAAACTAGGTAGATCACAGTGTTTCTTTTTGACGTGAAATCTTAAAGACGTATTGTACTTTGTAGCGAACGGACATACCTCACATTTGAACCGTTTCTCACTAGAATGCTTATATTTGTGCTGAACCAAATTGGCCGGTAGAATCGTTGCATAATCACACTGGTCACATCTGTACCGTTTCTTTCCCGTTAAATGAGCTTCTTCGTGATACCTTAAAATGTATTTATTCATCGTTTGGAACGGACACTTACTGCATTGCAACTTTACACCTAGTTCAGCATGTTTCTTCTTATGTTTCACCATTGCACCTTCATAATAGCTCTTATATTTACAGCCAGAGAAGTCACAATGCAACGTCTTTGCGTTCTTATGCCTTAACACATGTTGTGTCATACTAGTTTTATTTGTAGTCTGGAACTCGCAGTATTTGCAATCTTGCAATGTGACTTTATGTGCTGTTTTTATGTGCTTCTGTAGATCGCTGCCAGGCATTATTTTACCGCAGATCTGACATTGAGTCTCCGGACCAAACTGATGACTCTGCTCAAAATGCAACTTCAACTGATCCCAACACGAGTATATTTCTGGACATTTGGTGCATTGAAACGAATCTTTCGTATCAATCTCTTCCTTTTTAACGTCAACAAATTGCCCATTAGCCTCAGTTTTCTTGCCGTGAGATAAATTAATATGACGACACAATTCAAATTCATCGGGAAACCTCTCCGAACACTGATCACACTGTTGCATTTGATTAATTACGTGATTGGTCACAGGGTGCTTGAATAACACGTGCCTTCTATAACTCTCTTTAGCTTTGAACACCTTTTTGCAGTATCTACATGTGTAAGAAACTTTTAAATGCACTTTCAATAAATGTGGTTTGAGCTGTCTCTTGTCGTGGAAACCTTCATTGCAAATATTACAGAATGCAACTTTAGGGGACTCTATTTTGTGCGTACACCGCATGTGTTTGGCCAGACCGCCTTGCGATGCGAATATTAAACCACAAATATTGCATTCCTTAATAACTTTTAAGTGTGAATGGTTCAAATACGCTTCCATTGTATCAAACTGTTTATTGCACACGTCACAATTCGACCCCTTATTATGTTTTCTCCTTATATGCCTTTTGAGGCTCTCTATTTTATCGTAAGACAAATTACAAATCCTACATTTAAGTCTGAAGTCTTCTTTCAAAGCGTTATGCTTTCTCCTCATATGGAGTTTAAGAAAATTCATTGACGAGAATACCAAAGGACATTCTTTACATGTAATCTCACCAGTCGCCTCATTTTTACAGTTGTCTAAACCGTGAGCCTCCTTCGTAACATCCTCTTCAGACACTCTATGTTTCCTTTGCACATGACGCGCATACGTTTCTCTCCTATTAAACATTTTCGGACAAAACGGACAGTTATACCACTGGTTGAGCACTGGCTTCTGTTCACCGGAATGTTTCCTTTGCATATGCACTATTAAGCTCCTATATTTGTCGTACGTCAATCCGCAATCGGGACAGGCGTGTTTGAACGACTCTTCGAATGAGCCGTGTTTCCTCCGCATATGCATTCTCAATCTGGCCATACCTTTAAAGACTAGAGCACATATATCACAAGTTTTCTCTTCATTATCATCAGGTGATGTCCCTGGCAAATGTTTCCTTTTAATATGCGCTATTAAACTATTCTTCACATCGTAAGACATGCCACAATGATCACAGATATGCTTAAAAGATCTTCTAAAGGACTTGTGTTTTCGTTTCTGATGCATTTTTAAAGTTTTGTGCGATTGAAAGACTAGATGGCACACTTTGCAAACGTGTATGGGTGCAAGTTTGACTTCTTCTTGCGTCTGCTTGAAGACTGATTCTGCAGTATTTATAATACTCTCGAATGTCAATAGCACGGCATCTCTGTTTTGCTCTTCGATTTTCACAGCTGGTTCTTGACTGTCTTCACTGATCGGACCTTGTACCATGAGACCTGCATCGTCAGCAAACTGTAAATAACAAATAGATGTTCAAGTTTTATAATCCAAAGATAAAAAATGCATGAGTATTGTTATCAAACACCTGCATTTCAGTACACCAAAGAATGCCATCATTGAGGCAATTGTGAATACAGGAAATAGCGTACAAGGAGAAATAATACCAGCGTTGTTGCGATACGCTTCGTTCGCAACAACACAAGCTGAGGCGGGGTCCTGATTGGCCTTTGTTTGTGTTTTATTCTTATTTTTTATGTATATCAGCGTGTGGTCAATAAATGTTTCTCTCTCTCAAATAGTGACAGAACGCAAGCCAGGGACCAAAGAGCCTTAAACACATTCTTCGTTAATATAGCACCCCATGACAATAACAAAAGAGTCAAAGAAATTAAAGCCATCTACAATCAAATAGTAACAATAGAAGACCCAATAAGGAAAACGACTGTCGTACAATGTAAAAGATGCCAATTGCGAACAATATGGACATAGCAAAAATAATTATATAAGGTCATTAGTTTAGTTTAGTTATACTGCGCTGTGTCCGCACTTAGCCATTCGATTTGGCCATTGTACGTATTGTACCTTCTGCCTACTCCAACCAACCCAGATTATCCCAGAAGGCTTGTAGCCTTTTCAAGCTGCTGCAGGCTTCCGCAAGCGTCCTGGGTGTTTGGAGAAACCGTGCCCGTTCGTCTGCCACACTCCTGCACTCCATAAGCACGTGTTGTGGAGTTTCTTTCGCCTCCATGCATCCTCTGCATAGAGGGCTGTTGGTCACACCTATCGTAAATAGGTCGTAGGTGCTTGTTTAGGGGACAATGGCCAGTAATAATGCCGATGATTTTACGGATCCTGTCCCTGTTTAATCTGAGGAGGTTGCGGGCAAGCTTTTTTGATGCCACCGGAATGGTCATATAGGTGTGTCAAATGTGCTGGGGCATACAAAACCACTACATGCACTATAGACGATAACACCCCTGCTGTGTGCACCTTGTGCTCAGGAAGTCACCCTGCAAGCTACAGAGGATGTCAGGTATACAAAGAAATACTAACAAGAAAGTTAAATGAAAAGAACCACAAATTATACCCGACAACAAGAACCATTCTAGAAACACCAAGGACTACGTAGCGACTAACAGTCAACATATTCATACGGACACGACAACCGCAAAGCCCATTGAAAATCCTAGATATTCACATACATACCCAATCAAACTTGCAACACCTAAGTGAAACAGGCAGCCGCGAGCTATACAGTGGAGTTATCAAAAAAAGCCGGGCTAAGAATACTCTTATAAACAATTAAGAAATCATAGACCTTACAGAAACACAGAAGACATACATAAGAGATAAGGACGACTATAGACAGCCACCGAGAACTAATACGAGGATAAACGCTGACAATAAGTCACACAGAACAATTTTGAAAAAAATAGAGGACACTGCCCGAGAACAAATACCTAATCTAGAAGCGCTTTTAATAAAACAAACAGGCAGGATTGACGAACTCATAACACAGCTTAGCACAATAACGAACCTCATCATGATGCTTATCAGTAAACTTACGTATTGCAACCTGGAACATCAATGGTTTGACGACAAACAAACAAGAACTTGAAATAGTACGGCAAATAGTAAGTGGTATAGTGGTATTAAGGCAAATAAAGTGGATATTGCTTTGATATCAGAAACTCACCTTAATGACCGCAGGAATTTCAATATGGATAACTATTGCGTCTACTGTACTAATCACCCCGATACTACACATGGAGGAACTGCAGTTATTATAAAGAAAAATATAAAACCATCGATATATATGTTATAAAACACTATCTTCACAGCGAATTCCAGGAGGATTTGTTGCAAGCTACTACTATCACTATAAATGAAGGCATGGGCCCTAATTAATATACTTAAGCGCAATCTACTGACCACTAAAGCACAATCCGAAACAACATATGTTCGACCGCTACTTCAACAGTTTGGGGAACAGATACATAAGTGGTGGGGACTGGAACTGCAAGCACACACTAGGGATCAAGATTGTTCACCACACGAGGACGTGAGTTCAAAAAGAGTGTAGAAAGTAACAAACTCACAACACCACTGGGAACAGGTGAGCCAACTTACTAGCCAACTGATTTTAATCGACTGCCCGATCTTCTAGACTTCTTCGTTATAAAAAAACCAATAAGAAAATCACCCAATGATCATTGGCTAGAAGTGGAAGTGAGAAAGCCGAATTGTTTGCGAAACATCTTAACAATGTATTCACACCAAACCAGTTGCATATGACCGACTTTAAAGAGGAAGTTGATATATTTACTTCTAGAGAGCTGGCACAGTCGATTCGGTACTTGGAAAATAAAAAAGTACCTGGATTCGACCTCATAACGGCCGAAGTTTTGAAGCAACTACCTAAAAATGTATTGGTTTTCTTGACTATGCTATTCAACGCCATCTTTAGAATACAATATTATCCAAAGATGTGGAAAATCTCACAAATGTATGATGTATGTCAATGTATGATTGTGAAATCTGGGAAACCACCTACAGAACCTAGCTCACATAGACCTATAAGTCTCCTTCCTACAATATCTAAGGTATTCGAAAAAATCCTCCTACATAGATTAAAACCAGTCTTGCACATCAAAACCACACTACACCAGACCCTGTTTTGGACCCATTTTTATAACCGGTCAACCACGCCATACACTGTGCTGTTTTCAGGAGTCATTGGCAGTAATGGTCGCTAACCTAAAAGTGACCCAATTGCCATAAACAAAAAAGTTGAAGTTGAAGAAGAAAATAAGATCATACCTGATCATCAGTTTGGTTTTCGGGAGAAACACGCAACGGCAGAGCAGGTCCATAGAGTGGTACACAAGATAAGACAATCGATAGAGAAAAAAGAGTATTGCTCTGCGGTATTCATAGATATCCAACAGGCCATCGACAGTGTGGCACAAAGGACTGTTGTACAAACTCAAGACTCTGTTACCAAACTTATTCTACATGATCTTAAAATCATACTTGGATTATAGAAGATTCCAGGTGAAGTATGAAGAGGATTTCTCGTGTCTTTATGACATCACTGCTTCAGTTCCGCAGGGTTCGGTATTAGGCCCGGTCCTTTACTCGATATATACGGCGGACCTGCCTGAAACTGACAGCAACATACGCAGACGACATTGTATGCCTCGCAAGCGACAAGGACCCGAAGGAGGCTTCATCAAAACTACAGACACAGCTTATCAAAATAGACAAGTGGATGGAAAGGTGGAGGATTAAGCCAAGCGTTACTAAATCCACACAAATAACTTTCACGCTCAGGAAGGGTGACTGCCCACCTGTAATGTATGGAGGATAAATCCTTACCAAGCAACAATAACGTTAAATATCTGGAACTGCACCTAGGCAAAACATATTAAAACCAAGAGATCAGAAGCTAATATACATCTTAAAAATTATATATAGTCAAAGAATATTTAGATGACAAAACAGCTTGGTTATAATAAAAAATAAAACTACTCTTTATTTTATTTTATTGGGATCAATAATTACTTTAAAAATATCTTAGCGCTGATATGATAGCCTTTATCAGCAATGTCCTACAGTTTACAAATAATATTTATGTTACGTTAAACTTTTCATTAGGTTTTTATTTAGAGTATCTTGAGTGTGTCATGCTCTCTTTAGTGTCTCTGCGGTGGTGGCGTGTGCGTCGGGACGTTACATTCCCTAAGACATGGTTGAGTGAAGCGATGGCTGATTCATATGTCATACTCGTGAACGGGTGCCGCCTGTGGAGGCTGGTCTGCTCTTGCATACTATTATTTTTATTATTATTAACTATAGTTTAATTTTGTTTTCTTTTTTGTTTTTTTCTTAGACAATTTTTGACCTTTATTAGTGCTGTATGACATTGTGAAAATTTTAACTGGTAACTGATGTTTTGCAAATGTAGATATTATTATATCTTCTCTTTTGTTTTTTTTTTATGAGTGATTGTCCTTTATATTTTGTGTTTTTATTTGTGATGGAAAGTGTCCTTTTATGATAGGGCATTTTCCAATATTTTTGACGCTGTAAGGGAGAAAAGAGCTGGACACTTGCTGAGTTTCTTGCCGGTTCTTCTCAGTACAAGATCTCCCGCCCAGAGTAGACTTACGAACCGATGGCATAATGACGTTCATAAGAGCTATTTGTAGCCTAAACTGAAGAAATGATATTGAATTTTGAATTTTGAAAATTTTTAATATTTGCTGCTGGGACGTCAATCTCGACTGTCCCTCAGCAATAAAGTATTGGTCTACAAAGCCATCATAAAGCCTATCTGGGCATACGGCATTGAACTCTGGAGCACTGCTAGCAACTCCAACATTGAAGTCCTCCAAAGATTCCAAAACATAGCCTTAAGAACCATCACAAGCACGCACTGGTTTGTATTAACAGGGAAATTCACGACTACGTTGAGATGCCAACCAACAAGGAAGTTGCTAAAAACGGAAAGGCTTAATCAACATACCAAGGAACTGGCTAGGAGCCTCTTAAACACACAGGATAATGTAGCACGCCTCAAAAGATGGCAAATACTTAACCAAACCAGAGAAACTAACCAGCTTCTATTAATCAACAAGGTGCTATTCAGTGGAATTGCACCCAAAACCCCTAAGCCTGGACCACATCTGATAAAGGCTGAACAGCCGATGGCAGATAGGGAATGGAAAAAAAAGTTTTATAATAAGAGTTGGATAGCACTTCGGCAGAAGAAAGGGAACCTTAAGAGATGGGGGGATTGATATAGCGAAGTTAGCTGAAAACTTGGACAAGACTGGCTAGAGAGAGGGACCAATGTTAGACTGTGGTCAAAAGCCTTTGCCAAAGAGCATCCAAAAAATAAGAAATATGTTTCTTCATATTATTACAGGTAATAAAATAAAAAACACTACTCTGTATTATTACCTGATGCAATTCTGAAAAAGGCTTTAACAAACATAATAAAAACTTCCATAATGTGACCAGGAAGAAAGATATACCATAGATAGAGGTAAGTCTTTATGGTATATTTCATGCCTTTGTCTAGCAAATGGATAAACAAATTGAATAATTTATAAGAGTAGACTTCTCATTCAACCCTTGATTATTATTTATTGTTATTTTCTTCAACACCCTAAAACCAGACACAATTGAAAACCAATTGTTGTAAGTTCACATGTGAACCTGCGGGGCGTCAGATGTTAAGTATTTCATTGGTTCCAATCTTATTTCAACTTTATAGAGTTGAAAGAATATACATCAGCCTGCCTGTTAAAAGTTAAGAAACATAAATTGAATATACTTAGTCTATGCAAGTATGCTAAACTGTAATGTAATTGAAGGCCTCCATACTTACATCTCCAAATACACGCCACTGAGCACGATCCGCGGCAACTCTCATCCAGCTCTTGCCAGCCACCTTGCTAAGATCGGCGTGGCGTGCACTTGAAGAGGCGTATGCCCAGCAGTGGACTAGTGTAGGCTGATGATGATAATGGTACTTACATCATTAAAATCCAATTCAACTTCAATGTTTTCAACTTTGATAGTCACTTCTGGATCTAACTTTAACTCAAGAGTTTCAATCGGAATTGACAATGAAGTTTTCTCATCTATATCTTTGAAAGGGTCTTCCTGTTTCTTTTTTTTCTTTTTTTTCTTCTTTTGTTTAAACTCATAGGACATAGGCTCTTCTGGTAGAAACGAGGTAGGATCCTTACGACAACTGATTGAATAAGGATCATATTCATTCTTGATTGTTAAATCTATTTCCTGTTTTACTGACACCATGATACCTGAAAACAGTAAAACTATTTTTATTCACATAACTTCTTTTTCAAACTTCAGATTACATTATGTTAAGATAAACAAAAGTTATATAGCTTAATATATTTTATTTATATTGTATTTAATTAGGTATTATATTCATTAATATGTATATATCATTAATAAGCATAGTTCTATTTGTTGTTGAACATGCTATGTGCACATTATAAGGAGTTATGAGTTATCAACCTCCTTGGTCGAGTGGCTTGCACACCGGTTTTCATGGTGTCGCTATCTCTGAAGTCCCGGGTTCGATCCCCGGTCAAATCAATTCAGAAATACCTGTTTTTCTAAATTGTAAGTATGTATTTAAGTATATTATGTATGTTTATCTGTTGTCTAGTTAACCATTTCTCGAGTTTCTTAAGGAAGCTTTTCTTGGGGCTAGATAATTGGAGTGAGTGTGGGAAACATTTATTTATTTATTTATCTGTATTGTGGCGTACAAATGTTTTAATTTGATTGTATAAATTTATTTATTTAATTTAATAGGACAACCAACAAGATTAACACAAATACAAGCAAAATTAATCAACAAACATAACATGATAATATGTTTGAATATCAGTGATTTTTATCTGTTTTGTTGTCCAAATATAAATAAATAATCATGATTTTGTTGTATTCTTTTTGTGTACCTAATAAATAAAAAAAAAACTACTTTATCAGTTTGCAAGTATATACAAATATTTTTTTTTTGGGGGTTAAAGTCACTTGCGTCCGTAGGTTTACCCTTGAGATCTTTCAGTTCAGTTTCGAGGTCATTTGGAAGGTAAAGCTAAATCAGCTTCGAAAAAGCTGGGTGTGCTTAATAGAGCGGGTCAGTAGTTTATGCCGGCATATATCATGGGGGTGTTCTGAGGATTTTTTAACAACTAATTGAAATAGGTAGTGATATGCCAAATAGGAAAGTTAGCATTTGGATAGTGCATGGTATGATTACTGTCTTCATTTTGTTTCCATAACATCTTGTTAATAAAAAACAAAAATGGAACAAGAAATAAGTTTCAAATATGTAGTTGTTGTTTCTAATAAGTAATAACATATTAAAAACTGCCAAAAACAAGGGTTTTACACTGAAATTTATACAGTATGTCATGTAAGAGGCTTACCTCAGGCTAATAAAATGTTGGCTAAAATAAAATGAAAATATAATATGTAATTATCCAGTTGAAAAACGAATATCAAAAGTTTTGAAGTATCAATTAAAAATAACACTTGCCATGTCTAATAACAAATTACAGACTTGAAGATTAATTCGCCACAGAACATCACCTAGAATACCTATTAAAAACACGTCATAAAGTCATAAAC
Source organism: Eudonia lacustrata (assembly GCA_947562085.1). Lineage (NCBI taxonomy): Eukaryota > Metazoa > Arthropoda > Insecta > Lepidoptera > Crambidae > Eudonia > Eudonia lacustrata. The sequence continues at coordinate 13,297,340 of OX387332.1, read as the reverse complement.
TCACCAAGATAATTCTTTTAAACTATATTTGAACACCAAAATTCACAACTTATAGATAATAGGGCATTGTTACGAACAAGTATATTTATACCACTGTGTCGCCATATAGTGATATGATCTTGAAACCTTTGTGCTAAAAATCAATAATTTTAATTATATCTAAAATATTTCATGTTGAAAATATGGAATGATCAAAATGGCCTTTTTATTTTGACATTTTAAATATAATCCGGTTTTTTGTTTTCTATAATGTCAGTTAAGCAAGAAAATAGAACCCATACAGCCTAGTCTTCTGTTAGCTATAACATTAGAATTATTCTTTCTTTGTGATAGATAAGATAACAAACTTATTTATAGTATTCACAGACGTATAGTAAGAAGCAGACGTAACATTACAATAAAAAGCGTGCCAATTACGCCTACAGACAAACATCACGCAGACATTTACAATAGAAGGGGCCGAACTCAGGCACGCAAGGGGCCTAAAGTACCTACATCTATAGTAATGTTATAAAGAGGATAATATTAAAAAGAAATTTGAAGATACTCATTCGATTTTACCAGTAGAATACTAACGTTATCTATCATTGAGTGTCAGGCTATCTCTGTATCTACCTATATCTGCCTGTGACAACGCCACATCATTAACTTTAATAAATTGTATAAACAGTTGGTAAACAAAAAAAAACCGTCCAATTGCGAGTCGGACTCGCGCACGAAGGGTCCCGTACCATTATCTCGTGTAATTGTTCTAATGTTCGTGTCTCGTGTAAATAAAAATCATGTCTGTTGTATGGGAGCCCCCTTAAATATTTATTTTATTCTGTTTTTTAGTATTTATTGAAATGTGTGTTGTTGAATTGTGAAAATTAAATTTCAACTGTCTAACTATCACGGTTCATGAGATACAGCCTGGTGACAGACGGACGGACGGAAGGACAGCGGAGTCTTAGTAATAGGGTTTCCGTTTTACCCTTTGGGTACGGAACCCATAAAATAAAAACAACAACATACTCTGCTGGTATTTTTTTTTAATAAAATAATAATTACAATAATTAATAATCTGTAAAAAATTGTATGCAAAATTAATGTGAAAACATGTATGTCCTCTTGGCAAACACTATTGGCAAACTCTTTTGACATCTCAGAGTATAGGGAGTGGCTGAAAAACAGCGTTGGTTAAGGTCTAGGCCTCAACTAATTTAGGCTGAGCCATTTCCTTTTGTCTTTTTTTATTTTATTTTTTTCATAAATTATTTTTATATAAATTGGTTTTTAAGTATTAATTGCACTGTTTGTACTGTAGATTTTCTTATCTTTTGTATAAAAATGTAGAAAGACATTAGATATATTTCTATTTCTAATAATACCACAATGTTTAAAACTAGTGATAAAACCGCCGCGCCGGGTGGTCGAGAAGTCAGCGACCCTGACTGCGAAACCAAAGGTTGAAGATGAAGATGACGATGAAGGTTTCTGAAAATAAATAAATTTACTACTTTCTGTATATTTCAAAGTAATGCAGTTGAGTGACTGCTCAGACCCATCTTCGTCATGTTATACTGTACAACAATATAATTTTTATATTAACTCACATAATGTAGTACACTTGAGGTACTCGGCTGTAAATTTTGCAAATTCTTCAAAACATGATCTCCACTGGCATTTCTTTTTACTGGACTTAAGTAAAGATTATATAAATTCTGAAAAACAAATTTAAAAAGTTATTATTTTATGCACATTTCCATACAAGAATACATCCCCACGACTAGCATTGGGTTAAAGGGGTAGGATAGGGTTTCATCATCATCAACAGCCTACACACGACCACTGCTGGACATAGGCTTAGGATAAATTAAATAAAAAGTTAAAGTTAAGTTAAATTTAAAGTTCAATGGCTTTCAATATTTTCTTTAACTCAAGATGGTTTGGATAGGTAGGTACGTAAAAAAGATATGTGGACACTTACTTCTTCTCGGTACGATGAATCGACAATTGTTGGAATCGCACTAGGAGCAAGAACTGTACGGAAGCCACTGTGATCCAGTAAATGAGCTTCAAAATGCTTTACTAGATGATTTGGGCTGCCAATGTTCTTTTTTCATATTACTCAACCAGGCATTTTTTTAAATAATCATCCTTTGGAAACCTGAAAACGATTTCATTATTAAAATTTATCCATAAAGAAATATTAAATTGCATACTTTAATCTAATCAATCTTCAAAAATATTCCTAATAAGGTCCTTTAAAATTGTACAAGTATATGAAACGTCAAACGAGATCGGGGTTAATAATTATTTGGCTATTGTTACCACAATAATCTTTCACTTTTTGCTTTTTACTTGCTTGCTTGATTTGCACTTTTAACAATTATTCACTGCTATTACAATGCCAAAAGATTAATAATAATCACTTAGTGACGAAAAACCCAATAGAAGATTTTATGGCACAACAAAACTTACCGATGGAAAGTAATTTCAGGTGTTTTCCTACATGAGGAGTTGCCGCACAAAGGTGCACTACACTTCACCATTTTATTTTTGTACTTTTGGCTTTTAATATTATAATCATGCCATGTAGTAGTCAGTGTATTATGTACATTAGAGCTGGCTCTAATCATGTTTTTGCCTTGTTAATTATTTATTACCTAAAATACTTTCCAATTAGTGTGAAGAATTCATACTAATCGGCTAGCGGACTTTTGTCGCTGACAGCAGAGTAGTTGGCTTTCTTGTCACAGGATTGAGCAGAGAGGTGAATCTTCCACAAAATTTTAATATACGGCAGCACCATCTTCCACCAACTAACTGGTTATCCATATAATGTCACTAAATGGCGGTAGTATGGATAGCATTTTAAATTAATAAGTTATGTTTTGTTATTTTCTAGTAACTTTCTTATAACCACAACTTTCGTTTTCTTTACAAAGAGCTCATTAGCCAAGCAGCTGCGACGATGCATTGTGCTATAGTAGTGATAGAGAAATCCTTGGTTCGATCCTTCGGAAATAAATTGATAACTTTTTGATTTTTATGTTCATTATGCTCATTTATAAGTTTTTGATATGTTTATCAATCTTACAATTAATATTATATATAATTCCCTGTGCGGTGCCGGGGATTAAGAATTGCACCACCCCATCTCTTCCCGTGGGTGTCGTAAAAGCCGACTAAGGGACCAATCCAGAGGATGGGCAGCAGCATCTCTCTGAGGTGACCCTCAACCTACTGCGATCGCCAACCCGCCTGCCAAGCGTGGCGATTACGGCAAATACCCCCCATGATGATTTAGGGGAGGTCTTTGTCCAGCAGTGGACGTGTTTTGGCTGAGATGATGAGATGAATTAATATTTAATAATATTACACACAAAAAAAAGTTTACTAGTTTTTGTAAACATTAAATATATTTTTAGCGCCATCTATCGGGAAGAAGAGTAAACGCGCACGCAAACGTCTACTACCGCCATCTATTGTACAGGGAACCCAGTTTCCCATCTTTTTTTTATGAGAGGCACATCTGTACCCAATATTATACATAGTCTATGGGAGGGAGGCTTCAACAAGGCGAGCACTCAACTTTGGCACCAAGCTGCTTGGCCTTCGGCTATAGATATGCTATTGTTATTATGTTATCCATTATATTACAATGAACCTATTCATTGTGGTAGGATAGGAGCCAATCACATCACAGACTAATGTGACGCTCTAGGCTCTCCGCTCTCCCAAAATCCGGGTGTCAGATTCAATAGTTTAGTTTATACCAAAATATAGTTTAATATTATTTTAATGACGTCATTATTTGCCTTGGCCCGATTTTTCAATCCTCAGTTATGTTTTGTGACATAATATATTTTCTAAAGGAGCGTCCTCACTAAAGCATTCTTACCCGAGCATTTGTAAACGAGTAATCGCCAGCGAGCAACGAATTCTGCCCAGCGAACTAAGTCGAACATCCGAGCTTGAAGCATTCGAATACTAAATGTCATTAATATATATTTTTTGTTATAAAAATTTACGTTGACAAAAACACGATATTACGATAGACCAAGAAGGCCACGATCAAGGAACCGTTCCTTGAAAATGGCCAGTAATATTCCTACATACATACCACTAATTAATTTCATTATCTGAGTACTCGCTTTCGAGCGTTTTGTTTGCGTGAACATTCGAATGCTAGCCATTTCCGCGAACAGCGTTGCGACGTCCACACCGGCTGAAGTTCGTGCTCGCGTGTAAACTTTGTAACGCTCGGCTCAACGTCCACACCACTCTAACATTCGACGCCGAATGCTCATTAGTCTCATTACACGCGAATGCTCTCAGTGAGGACGCATCTTAAGGAGAATCTGTCTGAACTGACGCGACGATTGAAAAATCAAAGCATTAAAGTTAGTTGCTATTCTTGTGCTTTTTTATAAGACTTTGACTTTGACTTTGACTAGGGATGTAACATATTGTGTAGTCTATGGTAGGGTCTGACGCGCTTGCTCTGCAGACGCGTTCCCAGATTTCCGGTATTATCTGTCATATATTTATTTTCCCTGTCTTACAACTATGATTTCGTAACGAGCGACAGAGAACACTGCGCGGCTACTGACTGACAGGAAGGCAGAAACATCGCGAACGAAAAATCACATCATAGTACCTATATTTTGTTTGTAACATTTCTTGCAGTTGCAGTGTAAACATTTTGTTAATTAAACAGTATATCTCTTGTGTGTGTAATGATTTTTCAGTGATGGATTGTTTTGAAACTGAAAGCGAAATGGATCTGTTAGGTTTGCCTGTGGTGGTATTGGAAAATATATTTTCGTATCTAAGTTATGACGAGATCGCCAAGAACAGAATAGTAAGTACCTACTAGAGTTGTATGATGTAATTATAAATAGCAGCTAGGTAGGTACCAACTAATGTGTAGTTTGTTTGTGATGAATCTTTTGTTACAGTTTTGCTGCTACTTTTGTCAGAATTGAGTGACAATAACTTTAGGTAGCAGTCATGTAGTAAAATCAGTCTTTTGTAAAGTTTCGATTAAAGTATTATTACTGCAATAATTTGTTTTCGTAGTCCTATATCTATAATAATATAATAATATCTTAATTCTTGTAAGGATTCTAATTCATGTATTCTGTTATATATAGGTAAAACTTTTAAAAGATAAAGTTTTTAAAACTTATATTATTTGCGAATTTGTGACAGCCTCGTACAAGCTGACTTTATTCTTGCAGTTAAAAGACTTAAAATGAGGCCGTCTAAAGGAATCTACCTTATTTTCCTTCAGATATCAAAACCATTCAATGAGATATGTATGCGTCTGCTCAACCGAGGTTTCCTGATGATAGAACGTCGCCACGCATTGGCCCTCAAGACCGTAAAGATACAGTTGCCACGCAGAGAGTCAGAGCGCAGGTCTGTTTGTTTTTATTATTATTATGATTATAAATTATCACTGTTCAGGCTAGTGCCTTCACCAATCACCGAGCAATGTTGTCGTTTTGCTAACGACGTCCGATGACAGCGTGGCAGGATAATTTTGGCTTTAATATTTAAAATACCGTCTATTAAAATTGTCACTTCTCTATTCAAAATTCATACATGAACGTTTGCACTCCTTTGTAAAAATCACAAAGTCAATATAAATCGCATCTACCAAGAAAACGAGTTTTATTTAATTATAAGGCTCCATTGTGTTCACTACGAAACAATCACTATCAGGCAGACATCTGAGACAACTGTTATGCGCCTTTATTCTACTACATAAAATTACTATTATTCTAATATACATAAATCTAAAATAATTCATTATAGTTGATATAATTTTTGTTAACACTTAGCGCCATGTGAATGACAAACAATTAAATTTCTATAGTGTTTGGTTTTTTTTACGAACACAGCCCCAGAAGACAGAAATGTACGGGCGAACAGACCACATTTGGTTCACTGGACTGGTATGAGTGTCTTACCACAGACTTTATATGATCTGTGGAACAAGTAACCTTTTTTTATAACACTAGTTTATTTAACTAGTTTAACCTTTTTACCGCCAACAACTTTTATAGAAGTTCGAGATTTTTGTGCCGCCCACGCCAGCACTTCTATAGAAGTTCTTCTTTGTACCTACTTTATTAAAATACATTTATACGTTGGCGTACAGCGGGACATTGCGTGCAGAATAGTTGGGTGGTGAAAAGGTTAAAGTATTCTTGAGGTTAACGGCACTTATGCGGTGAGCATTGATTTAAACAATTAAAGTTCTAACGTGTCTGTATTCACAGTAGATAGTAAAGTTCAATGAACTGAACAATTAATCCCACTCTGTTGTTTCCAGGTACCACCCTCTGTCTCGTCACAGCGATATTCTGACGTCATTGGAAACTCGCATATCGATGCTCAACATGACATACACCAAGTTCATTGACAATGGTATCTGCTGCTTCATTCCTGGAAAGGTAATTTCTTTTTATTTCACCAGTAGGCCTAACACAAACTTTTGATAAGTTGTATTGAATAAGTTAAGACCTGGATCAGAAAGGCTACAGACCACACAGTATGGAGAAAAATTGGAAAGGCATACGTCCAGCAGTGAACATCACTAGGCTTAAAGGAAGGAAGGAAGTTAAGTCGTGAATCATGATAATTATTATCACCAGCATTTATGTCCCCACTGCTAGGGTAAGAGCCTTCCCTATAGATGGATAAGAAGAATAGGCCATAAACCAGCAATGGTCTCATGGATTGGTGGTTGTTAACGACTGCTAATGCTGCCGGGACCAACGGTTTAAGGTGCCTTCCGAAGCACGGAGGAGCTGAGATGATACATTTCTGGTCACCCATCCAATGATCGGCCTTTGCAAAAATAGCTAAACCTTGGCAATACTAGACCGGGCGCGTTAACCACTCCGCTTTAGAGCGAATCATCATGATGCAATATAAATTCTTTGAATGATGTTAACAGTTGCTTGTGTAGATCAGGGGTGTTGATAGCTCAGCGGGCAGAGTATTGGATTGGTAGTCCAAAATTATAATCAAAGTGTTATGGGTTTGATTTTCACTTGAGCTTCCTGAGACTGATTGACTTTTTATGTTCTAAAAACTCCACTTTTAGATTGTTTTAAACCTATCAAATAAAAATAACATGACTCTAGTAAAAGTCTCTTAGTTTTGGAGAAAATGCCACTTTTTTCTTTTCTAAAAACTCCACTTTTAGTATGTTTTTTTTTATTTTTATTTTTTTATTATTATTATTTTTTTGTTTTTTTTTATCTGATAGGTTTATAGCTAAGCTATCTGCAGTGTCAGCCTGGCGTGCCATTTTTGGGACACCCTGTATAGTATATGTATATAAAACAAAAAAAATAGTTTAGTCTAAACTACTGAATCTACCACCAGATCGGATTTTGGGAGAGCCTTTGACCGAGAAGAGTTGGCAAGAAACTCAGGAGGCTTATTTCTTTTTCTCTAATAGCAACAGTTCACAAGAATGCAAAAATTAAAATCTTTATTAATAATATTATAAAGCTGAAGAGTTTGTTTGTTTGAACGCGCTAATCTCAGGAACTACTGGTTCGAATTGAAAAATTATTTTTGTGTTGGATAGTCCATTTATCGAGGAGGCTTTAGGCTATATAACATCACGCTGCTACCAATAGGAGCGAAGTATCAGTGAAAAATGTTGCAAAAACGGGAACAAGAGCCTATAAAATTAAAAATGCTGCCGAAAGTCACTATTCCACGCGGACGAAATCGCGAGCACAGCTAGTACTTCATAAAAATTATTGCTATACATAATTCTTCTGAAATGTTTATGTCAAGGTCATAGACGAGATGCGCCGCGTGCTCTCAATAGTGGAGACGTCTAAAACTCCCCCTCGCGCGCACGAAGTACTACAAGAGCTGAGGGACATATCCAGCATGGCGATCGAACACTTCGACGACAAGATATCGCCCGCTTTCCGCAAGAAACTGCAAGATGGCGTCGTACCACCGCCGCAGAGACCGTCGCATGGTAAGAGATTAATAGTCGTCTTATTACCAAGTTTAGTCGTGAGCCTTCAAAAATTAGTCTAGTCCTTCTTATAAGCGTTAAAAGACTGAGTTTCTTGCATCACTGCAGCCGGGACTAAGAGCTTTGAATGAAGCAAGTAAGAGATCGAAATGATACATTTTTGGTCACCTATCCGATGACCAGCCTTTGCTAAAGTTGCTTCAAAATTCAAAATCATTTCGTCAGTTTAGGCTACAATCAGGTCTTACGAATGTCACTATGCTGTCGGTTCGTAAGTCTACACAGCTTCAACAGTCGCAGACCAACCGGATTAACCATTGCGTTATTTTAAATTGAATTAATAATTTTAAATAGGGTATGAATTTGTTTGTTCCAGCCGTGTTAGCCCCAATGGCGATTCAGGAAATGCTTCTGATTCGTCGCCGCCTGCTTCTCAACACCAAACTGTCGCTATACGTCACCGCGCAACACAAGAGGTTTCATAAACGAGTACGTTTGTACAGCCTATATTTATTTATATTTGCGTTAGATACACCCTTAATTTTTATCGACCAGAAAATATTTAATAGAATACGTATTGCAAGTGAGAAGTCTTCAAAGTTGAAACGTTAATCGTTTCAACTCCAAAGTACTTTTCCTAACAGACTGTAATAATAATAATATAATAATAATATAATATCTATGGTCCGTTGACGCTGTCAACTGCTTTTTTATAATTTTCTATATTTTTATTGAAAAAATGAAAATTTTGGAACATATTTTACAACAAAAATGAAGAAAAATGTATACAAGGAGCAGGCAGCGAGAGGCAAATCCGGATCATAGCACTCAAAGCGCACGACCACCACCTTCGCCTGCCTCGTCTAGCTCTCCGTTTGGTGCGTCATCGGCCGATGATTTTGCCACTGCATCTGACATAGACGGATCGAGCAACGAGCGCGGGCCGACGCCGCCCCCGCCGCCACGACCACCTGCGCGACGGGGACGACCACCGCTGCCGGCACGCTTGGGGCCTGCGGGACACACTGCCCCGCCTACGGCTCCCGCTGCCGGTGGTGTAGTGCGCCGCATGCGATGGTCTCAAACTATGAACGAGAACTGCATGCGAGCATACTACGAGGCTACAGAGGGGGGAACCAGGCTATCTGCATATCGTGACCGGATGCTGCCTCTGTTTCAGGCCCTTGAACCAACGATAATCTAGCGATAATGAGAGCCCTGAATGACCTACTTGCCCCGTATTTACGGGACAGCGTAGGTTTAGATGATACTCACTTGATCGTGTATTGCGGGGCCATCACGGCGTGCCGTGTTGCTCGAGTCAAGTTTCCGGACGCTGACCGTGCACCTAGGACTGTCGGAGGTGTCCCTGCCTGGCTAGTACGGATCGAGCGGCGTATCAACTCATTTAGGACTCTCATTGCAAAGCTGATCTGCTTCAGGGCGATTGGATGAACGCCGTCGAACGTGAATGTGAATCCATCCAGCCAATGGGGGCCATCACCATTAGCCCCGACGACATCAGTTGTGCCATCCGTAGGGCGCCGAACTGGAAAAGTCCAGGACCGGACGGATTGCACAACTTTTGGTGGAAGTGGCTGCGGTGTTCATACGAACGATTGGCGGCGCAATTTCAACAAGCCCTCGAGGATGGTTTCCTGCCGCCTTCCTTAACAACTGGTGTAACCTTCCTGCTCTATAAGTCCGGTAGTACCACGCAACCAAAAAACTATAGACCCATCACGTGCTTGCCCACTATCTACAAGCTCCTTACATCCATTTTGAGAGCAAAAATTAACGCGCACATTGCTGCGAATAATATCTTGGCTCCTGCTCAAAATGGTTGTAGGGTTGGGTCCCGTGGTACTAAAGAGCTCCTCCTCATAGACATGGCCGTTTGCCAAAAGGTCCGTCGGGGCAGGGGGTCCCTCTCGGCCGCTTGGGTTGATTACAAGAAGGCCTATGATTCGGTGCCTCATTCATGGCTGAGGAGGATCTTGGAGCTGTACAAAATTGATGCAACTCTAAGATCCTTCTTAGGCGTATGTATGCGTCAGACGTGGACCACAGTCCTTCGTCAACCTGGCGGCAGAGATGACCCCCCTGAGCCGCAGGACTATATAAGGATCGAGCGAGGTATATTCCAGGGTGACAGTCTGAGCCCCTTATGGTTCTGCCTAGCCCTGAATCCGCTCAGCACATTGCTGAAGGATTCAGGGTTAGGTTGCCGGCTTCGGAGAGAGGGTGAAGTCATTTCTCATCTTCTGTACATGGACGACCTCAAGCTATTCGCACCGAACAAGCAACATTTGTTGACACTACTCAAAATAACACATGTTTTCAGTAGTGCCATCAAAATGGAGTTCGGTGTTGATAAATGTGCGGTCGTGCATGTGCAGCGGGGGAAAGTTGTAGATTCACCAAATTTACAGCTTTCTGAGACAATGTTCCTCAAGTCGATCTCTGAAGCAGAAACCTACAAGTACCTTGGTATGTCACAGTCTTTGGGTTTTGAGGAAGGGCGCATTAAACAGACGGTGAAGGAGCGCTTCTGCTGCCGCTTGACAAAAGTGCTTAACAGCCTTTTGTCAGGGGGTAATAAGGTGCGTGCTTTCAACGCCTGGGTAATGCCTCTACTCATATACTCCTTTGGCATACTAAGGTGGACCCAGACTGAGCTGGATGCCCTAGATCGCAAGGTCCGTGCATTGCTCACCACACACCGGATGCTACACCCACGCTCGTCTGTTATGAGATTGTACATCCCGCGAAGGTGTGGTGGTCGCGGCTTTTTAAATGCCAAAAGCCTCCACAACCGCGAGGTGTGCAATCTTAGGGACTATTTCCTCAACAACGACTGTGGGATGCATCGGGATGTGGTAGCAATGGACAGGGGCTTAACCCCGCTCTCCTTGGCAAATGAGAACTGGCGCAGGCCAGTGGTATTGACCACAGAGGACCGCAGGGCGGTATGGAGGAGTAAGGAGCTACACGGGCGGTTCTACAAGGTGCTCACGGGCCCTGATGTAGATATGCTCGCGTCGGTGAACTGGCTACGATTCGGGGACCTCTTCGGGGAAACCGAAGGTTTTGTCTGTGCAATTGCGGATGAAGTTATCATGACGAAGAACTACCGGAGATATATCCTGAAGGACGGTACGGTCGACATTTGTCGGGCATGCCGCCGTCCCGGGGAATCACTCAGGCACATTATCTCCGGTTGTTCTCATCTTGCTAACGGCGAGTATTTGCACAGACATAACCTGGTAGCTAGGATTATTCACCAGCAACTTGCTCTTCTATACGGTCTTGTGGACTTTGAAGTGCCGTACTACAGGTACACACCTGCGCCGGTTCTCGAAAACGGCCGTGCCACGCTCTATTGGGATAGAGCTGTCATCACGGACAGGACTATTTTAGCTAATAGGCCTGATATCGTGCTGATAGATCGATCGCAACGCCGGGCAATGCTTGTCGATGTCACCATCCCACATGACGAGAACCTTGTAAAGGCCGAGAAGGACAAGGTCAGCAAGTACCTTGACTTGGCTCATGAGGTAACCGCCATGTGGGATATTGACTCGACAATCATTGTGCCGATAGTCGTGTCTGCGAACGGTCTGGTAGCGAAGAGTCTCGACCAACACCTTAAGAAACTCTCGCTCAATGGTTGGATCAAGGGTCAGATACAGAAGGCGGTACTCTTGGACACGGCGCGGATAGTCCGAAGGTTCCTGTCTCTGCAGCCCTAACCACCGGCAGCATGAGCCCTGCCCCGTTGCCGGCGGTACCCTAGGCTAGGTTTTTTATAATATTTTTATGTTTTGTATGTGCTTTTGTATTTTACTTTTATATTAATATTATAACAAACCTAGGCTAAGAAAAAAAAGAAATAAAGAGATAATAATAATAATGACTCGGCTGTCATCGTGCCGATTGTTGTTACGGCTAACGGCCTGATGGCCAAGAGCCTCGATCAACATCTCATGAGGCTCTCGTTAGGCGGTTGGATCAAGGGCCTGATTCAGAAGGCAGTTCTCCTCGATACGGCACGCATTGTGAGGAGGTTCCTGTCTCTGGAGCCCTAATCACCGGTAGTTTGGACCCTGGTCCCGATGCCGGTGGACCCCTATTTTTTATATTTTTAAATGTTTGTTTTTTTTAGAAAATATTTAAAAATGTCTCTATTTATTTTTTTACATATTAATTTAATATGTAAAAAAATAAATAGAGAGATAATAATAATTTTGATTATAGAATAGAATAGATTTATTTATTTCAGGCAACAAAACAGTGTACAAGATGATAAAATACAAAGAGGCCCATAGAATAGATACCTTACAGACAAACATACATACAAATAATATATATAAATTAAAAACTATGCTACACGTAAAGACGGCGACGTGCGACGCAGCGTGGTGTCCGGTAGCCGGCCTCGGAACCGCCGGAACATGACACCTTTCGGCCAATAGTCCTCTTTCATGAAGGTCGAAAGATGGGTCGGTATTATGTAATTAGATTAAATTTAATTTTAAAAAAGTAAATTTTTATCTACCAGTAAATCTTTAAGGGTTAGTCTCTGCCCATCATTTAGCAATATTTTACTATAGGACCAACTGAAATTGCAAAAAAATATCAGCAGATTTTTTGTATGATACCCAACGCGATCAAAATGTCATGTTTCAACCACCGGTTAAGACCCGGGTTGAGTCTCTGGTTCGATTCCTAGCGGGTGGTACATTTTTGTGTGCTCGGTTTGGTTGGTGGTAGGGCTTGTTTAACCGCCTGGCTAGCTACCACCATCTTATCTAAATATGCCAGTGCCTCAGTACTTGAGGACTCCGGGTGAAGTGCGCTTCCACCTTCAGCCTTATCATCACTTATCATCAGGTGATATGAAAGCCGAGTGTTTACCCGTATACATTAAAAAAAATGTATTGTTTCATAATTTTTTTTAAATTATATTTTAGGATTTCCTAATAGATTAAAATTTACGGAGTATATACAGAATGTTAGGAAAGGTACTTCGGAGCCTTAAAGATTTTTTAACCTTAAAGACAGTTGCAATATGTGTTCTATTCCTATGTAATAAGGGTCAATATAAAAAACACAAATGTTTAAAAAAATTCCACGAGCAGGATTTGAACCTGCACCCTTCTGACATACCGGGTCAGGTGCTCTCCCAATTGAGCTATCGTGGTTCTAACCAGCCCGCCGAAATTATTCAACACTATTTACTTTTTACTTTGAAAGCCAAAGGCGCCCATTCAATGTCAACAACTACCGTCATTAACATCCGATCATAATATTTTTACAAATACTAAAGATCAGTTATGAAGTAGGCAAGCTATTTATAAATGTTTTTGTTTTGTTTACATAATTTTTAATGCAAATTTTGTTTCTTTGTTCTTTGGCTTTCAAAGTAAAAGTAAATAGTGTTGAATAATTTCGGCGGGCTGGTTTGAACCACGATAGCTCAATTGGGAGAGCACCTGACCCGGAATCCTGCATATCCTGCTCGTGGAAATTTTTTCAACATTTGTGTTTTTGTAATATGTTCGCAACAAAATTTGCGTTAAAACATATATAAACAAAACAAACATTTTACAAGAGTCAATATGTTCGCCAGATGTTAAGCTACAAGAAAATCATACGCAGTCTGTTGCGGAGGCAGAAGGAGCAGGACTCTACTATAGGTAATAATGTTTACATAATAATAATATGTTGAATAAGCTATAGTATAGGTAGGTATATTAACCTTTTTACCGCCAACAACCTCTATAGAAGTTCGAGATTTTCGTGCCGTCCACGCCAGCACTTCTATAGAAGTTCTTCTTTGTACCTACTTTATTAACCTTTTCACCGTCCAACTATCCTGCACGCGATGTCCCGCTGTACGCCAACGTATAAATGTATTTTAATAAAGTAGGTACAAAGAAGAACTTCTATAGAAGTGCTGGCGTGGACGACACGAAAATCTCGAACTTCTATAGAAGTTGTTGGCGGTAAAAAGGTTAAAATACATTTATACGTTGGCGTACAGCAGGACATCGCGTGCAGGATAGTTGGGCGGTGAAAAGGTTAAATACTCAATTTTTGAAACTTTTTTCATGATTTAACAAGGTTGAACTGCAGAATTTGTTCCTTACAACTCAATTTACTTATCTATACTAATATTATAAAGCTGAAGAGGTTGTTTGTTTGTTTGGTTGAACGCGCTAATCTCAGGAACTACAGGTTCGAATTGAAAAAATATTTTTGTGTTGAATAGTCCATTTATTGAGGAAGGCTATAGGCTATATTACATCACGCTATGACTAATAGAACGCGGGTGAAACCGCGGGGCACAGCTAGTATTATTATAAACTCATTATTATTTCAAATTAAAAGAATCATAAAAAAAAATACAGTGGCATTTTTCTGGTACAGGTGTTTCTTGCATTTAAAAGAAAGAGTCAACCTTGAATTTTGTTAATAGTGATAATTAAATAAATATTTTTTGTTATTACATATGTATGTATGTATGTATAGTCGACCATGAAATTGCTTTATCACTTTTGACAAAAACTTCCATTACAATAAAATTTCGCTAAAGCTCTTTGTCAATAATGACAATTACGTATCTGTCACTTTGTCTTTTAAACAAAAATAGAACTTGTTGTTTTATTTTAAGCAAACAAAATTCACTTCTAAGGTGGTAAAGCAATTTTATTGTCGACTATACATATGTGACGTCCTTCTCCCAAAAAGAGGTAGTTAATTAAAATCCCATTAAAAGCACCAATAGGGTATTTGACTACAATAAAAATATTGATCAAACTGTTGTCAACTTAAGAGCGTTTACGCCGAGCGCGAGACCTTAAGTTTAGGTTTTTAAGTCCAAATATCACGCACACAGAAACGGGCTGTGAGCGCGCGTGAGTGTGTGCGTAGAGTAGGCTAGTTCTGCTCACTATAGTCAAACTCACTACTTTGATCCGTTCGAATTTAGTTTTTCGGTATACTTAGAAATTATTGAAGTGAAATCTTTTTTAGCGGCGTTGTACACTTTTTTTGTAATGGGTAAAAAATGTTAAATTCGCATCAAGACACGTGACCTGATCGAAAATGTAAGACGTAAAATCGTAAGACGGATGGAGAGTAGACAGCCGGCGCGGTGTAGGAGAGGAAGTATCCCCCTCTCTTTCTACGGCGCGGCGAAAATGTATGCCTGTTGTTTCGTTTAGGCGGCGCAGGGCGCTTGCGCGAATAAATTGTCATGTTTGTGTACGATAGCACAATAAATAAATATTGTATTCTACCACATAAATGATAGTACTTTTATACTGATAATTGAAGCAATTCGTGCAAAATTATTCCCTAACCATTCCAAAATATCAAAAATGCACAACGTTAATATTCAAGTTTTCACTTCTGCCGGCACTCCCGGGGTGCCACCCTTCGTTTATTTATTTTTAACTATGGGCGTAAACAGATGACTAAACTACGGATACACGAAATAAGTACCTAAGTATAATATTATATTGTATGTATTTTTATTAATGTTGTAATTAATCTTATATCACAAAATTATAATCAATACCTATCTGTTCCTCAACGATTTATTTTGGACGAATTGATTTGACGATGACACATTTTATTTTATTTTATTCATAGCTCGGCAAATGTTGATGTTAAGTGGAAATGGAGTCCCTGTTGTTCCCTGCATGACGTTGACAGTTGACAGTTTGTTGATGGTTTGAGATACGAAACATTTAAAAATCCTTCTTATTTAAGTTTTTCTTCCAATATTTTACAAAGAAATGATTAATTGTATGGGCAGTCAAATAAATTGACCGATTTTTTAGAATATATCAATAATAATATGTTGTCTATTACCAAGCCCAATTTTGCTAATCTCCTTTTAAAATAAATTTTGTATAAAAATTACTTGGAAAATATGAGCCACATAAGCACAAAGCGCATCATGCAGCAATAAAATAGGTGCTGTCAAAACTCGGTCAAGTTATTTGACTGCCCATACAATTAATCATTTCTTTGTAATACATTGGAAGAAAAACTTTAATAAGTAGGATTCTAAAAACCATAATAATAGCTAAGGATACTTTAAAAAATTAAAAAAGCAATACACTTATTAACAAAATAAATAATTAGTCTACAAAAGTCGCACTGCTATGATATATGATATGATGCTGGATATGGCGAGGAGATTGGGCCATAGCCCATAGCGCACACTGGCACGGGTGCGGAGCAGTCGTGACAAATACTGGGACCAACGGTTTTACGTGTCTTGCAAAGGAGGGGAGAGAGAAACACACACATAGATGGTATTTCCCACCCATCCCGTGGGCCAGTTTAAAAGAGCATCTAACCTCTTTGGCATGCCTACATGTCCGCCACTTTGAAAAATACGTGTTTTGGCGGCCAGTGATGAAACGCATGTCAATCGACAGAGTAAGTGATTACAAACAAAAAGTGTTCCGTGATGAAATCTCTAAGTGATACGGTTTCTGAGATATTAGACTCCAAAAACAAATATTTTATTTTAATTTATTTGGTTTCCTTGAATGACAAAATAAGTATATGTCGGCGGCGAGGTTGTTTGTAGGTAGAACAGTCGAGCAAACTCGGATTCGTTGATAACACAGTTAATCTTGGATCTTCAAAATAAAAACGCAGTCGTATTCCTTACAGTCAATTTAATGTTATTTTAACATCAGAATTAAATTATTTAAAAATAGTTGGCCGATGCAAATGGATTTTAGAAACGAAGTGAGTTCTGCGCGTGCGTACTCTCCGGCCGCTACCGTTCAAATGTGTCCAGTCCGTTGTTGCGCCAACTGACGTTGACGTTCCGCGTACCATAGAGCATAGGCTGCGCAGACCACACTCAAGTATAGACTATACTTGTCGTTTCTAAGCGATGCTAGCGCCATGTCTCCGACATATATAATACGAAACATATATATATACATATACATTATACATATCAGTCAGCTCATAGCTTCTTAGCTGCGGCCTAGGACGGCGTCCCTCTATACAGGTGGCTGTACTGAACTGAGTTCACAAAACAAACACCGTGATCCCGGTGGACCGGTGGACATGATAATGCAAATAACAATAACAATAAACACAACGTAACAAAAAACTGCTCGTGAGGAAAATAACCATTCGTGCACTCACACCAGAGGTTAGAAGCCGAATGAAACGATTCACTAAATAAAAAATGTTTTTTTTTGCTTAACTTTCTGTTTTTGGAGTCAAATATCTCAGAAACCGTATCACTTAGAGGTTTCATCACAGAACACTTTTTGTTTGTAATCACATACTCTGTCGATTGACATGCATTTCATCACTGGCCGCCAAAACACGTTTTTTTCAAAATGGCGGACATGTAGGTATGTCAGGTTCCATACAAAAATGATCGAACCTCTTTAATTTGTTTATGCTCTCACCAATTATCTAGCTCAAGATAAGTATTCTTAAGAAACTCGTTAGTATAGTAAGATAATGGATAAATGCATAGACATGCATGCATGCATAAACATAGAAAAAACACCTAGACCCGAAATAAATTTAGAAAAACAGGTCTTCTCTAAATTAACCCGACCGGGAATTGAACCCGGGGCTTCGGAGACGGCGCGACGCCCGACCCGGCGTGCTAACCACACGACCACGGAGGTCGTCCAATTTAAAAATGTTGCAATTCATCAAAAGTAACATAAAATAATTTATTCACTAAAGTACTAAGATTTGCTTATCGCGCTATAAATTTGAACTATCTTCGAAGTTACGGCAATTGTTCGACAATCGTCGGGTAGAGCGTCGAGCGACGTGACCACTCTCTCAGAGGCCTCGCGGCGGACTGATTTGACACTAATAGAACGCAGAGTTTTGTAGTAGTTTTAGAGCAGTTTTAAAATAATTATAGAGCTAATTTAGTAAAAAGAATTTTGCGCATAATTTAAAGAACACTTTTTTCTATAGTAAAAAGCTTTTATCTCATATTTATATAGTAAGTATATTAGAGAAAACAATTATTTTATCACCTATAATTTCTTTAAAAATTCAAAATGTTTGGATTTTTATAGTTTTTGTTAGTAACCAAAATCTAAAAATGTTTTCAACAAACTATTTTGCTGAAGATCTTTCAAATTGAAATAAAATTTTTGTTCTTAGGTTTGTCAGTAATTTAAACACATTTTTAAGCTTCGAAGTTGACGCGGAAAGTCAAATTATGAAAACCTCTGTTCAATTATCTTGTTATAAATTCCAAAATATCCATAAATCTAAAAATGTTTTCAACAAACTATTTTGATGACAAGATCGCCTAATGATATAAGTAATTAACATATTTGTAAAGTAAATATTCATAGATATTAAGAGGTTTGAAAAGTACAGTTTTTGAGCAAAACGGCGTAAACGCTCTTAATAGTAAACATGTTTGAAACTAATTTAGCCAGCACATTATTTTAAAATAAGTATGATTTTTATTAAAAATCATTAATAACAATAATTTTTTTATGATTGATCACGTGATCAAAAACGCACGGGATGACGCTGAATCTGGAGTGACGTCACCAGCTTGTTTACAGTAAATGTCAATCAAAGTTTTGTATGTTTGATTTGACAGCTAAAAGTTTGCTTACAAGCAGGTGACGTCACGACAACACGTGACCTGCATGCATGGCGTCTTCAGCGTTTTGGCGGCTATTTTATTAATTTGAATAATAATGGCGATTTTCATAAAAAATAAAGAAATTCATAACGAATTAATCAAATTGCAAATATATTATGCTATAATGAACCATTAGACATATTTCTCTAAAACCTTTTTGGGGGTTAAAGTTGTCCGCGTCCGTAGGCGAACCCCAAGCTCTTTGTTTTTGGGGTTCATGACTCTAGTTACCCTACACGTGACCCCTGGGCAGTGCCAAATGGACAACAGTTATTCCGGTGGTAGGCTTCGGCCGTGGCTGGTCACCACCCTCCGGACAAAGCCGTGTCGCAAAACGGCTTAAGCCGTGTTCCGCCACGATGTCCGGTGTAGCCAACCAGGAGAATGGGTCTGGGCAGTTGAGGCGCTCTGTGTAATCGCCGATGACTGCTCGTCACCGCCGCATCGGGTGCCTGGCTTCGGAGAGCAGCGGGATCCGAAGCACGGTGCCGCCGCTGGCCGACCGTAGGAAGTTGGGGGCCCAAGTAGCGGGTTAGCCACCTGTCAAAGGCTGCCCCGCCACCTCACGAAAAATCCCAGATTGCTCTACCTTGCCGGTTGGCGACCGGATGGGAGGACCAGGTAGCCATTCTGGGGGGTTTCCACTTCTAATTGAATAATTGCCCTTGTGGCCCAAGACGGGTGTGGCGATACAGGTCAGCAGATTGGGATGAAATGCGTCACTTTTTCTCGTCCTACCCTTGGCGGAGGGTTTGCTTCAATTCAGGAGATCCGACGAGCTGTGCTGAAGCCGTTACCGCGGTGATACGGCAGGGTATGGAGTATTTTATACCGTACTCGGACGTAACATCACATGGCAAAGCTCGCCCGTGGTTTAATGCTGACTGTCGTAGTGCTGAGGCGCTGAAATTGTCTGCTTATTCCGCATGGGCTGAAGCTCGAGCACGCAAGTCTTCGAATACTCGTTTTCTGAAGAGAGCCTTTAACCAAGCCGCCAAGTCGTGTAAAAGGACACTACGCAGAGCTCGATTCAACCACATAAGCCGGATCGGGGCTAAATTAGCCTCTTACCCCCCAGGTAGTAAGGTTTTTTGGTCCCTGGCAAAAGCGGTTGAATCCAATTTCAGTCGGCCATCCCTACCACCATTGCTGAAGCCTGACGGTTCTCTTGCCCACTCTGCGGAAGAGAAAGCAAATTTATTTGTCTCTCTTTTTGCGGAGAATTCGCGTCTGGACTCTGCTGGGAAAACTCCACCAATCTCATCTCGTGCTGACTGCTATATGGCAGAAGTGCGCATTCACCAGAAAGAGATCCTAAAAATCCTGCAGACCCTGGACGTGAACAAGGCGAACGGACCTGATGGCATACCAGCAATAGTTCTGCGTTCATGTGCTCCCGAGTTGTCTCCACCCCTCACACGCCTGTACCGCCTCTCACTTGAAACAGGCATTGTACCGGAGTCATGGAAGCTTGCTAACGTGCAACCCGTGCCCAAAAAAGGCAGTCGAGCTGACCCTGCTAATTATCGACCCATCTCAGTCACGTCCATACTCTGTAAGATAATGGAACGTGCACTGAATAATAAACTCCTGGCTTATTTGGAAGGTAACGATCTCCTCAGCGACCGCCAATATGGATTCCGCCGAGGCCGCTCAACTGGGGACCTTCTAATATATGCCACACATCTATGGAGTGAGGCCATTGAGAAATACGGAGAGGCCCTTGCGGTGTCCCTCGATATCTCAAAGGCCTTTGACAGGGTTTGGCACACGAGCCTTATAAGCAAGCTCCCATCATTTGGTCTTCCTGCTAACTTTTGCGCTTGGATATCTGATTTCCTGAAGGGAAGATCGATACGCGTTGTCCTCGACGGCTACTCATCGGACCAAAAGGCTATCGATGCCGGTGTGCCTCAGGGATCGGTTCTATCCGCAACCCTATTCCTGCTTCATATAAACGACCTGCTTGTGCCCGGTACCTTTGGGTACGCAGACGATAGCACCGTTGCGGATAGATACATGTCGAGTGCAGGGGCTGGCAGACAAGATGTCGCCTCTTGTCGAGAGGCCATGGTTAGCCGCTTGGACGAAGCCCTCCAAGCAGTATCCGATTGGGGCGATGCCAATTTGGTCACATTCAACGCTGCCAAAACACAGGCTTGTTTGTTCTCAGCTAAGCGGAGCCCATTTCACTTGGCTCCGACTTTCCGGAATGCGACTGTAGCTATGACTGACAGCCTACAGCTCTTAGGTGTTGAGCTCTCGTCCAACCTCAACTTCGGGCAGTACATCGAGTCCAAAGCAAAGACTGCAGCTAAAAAACTGGGGGTTGTCTCTAAGGTCAGGCGGTACTTCACGCCAGAACTGCTGCTCCAACTTTATCTAGCACAAGTTCGATCATGTATGGAGTACTGCTGCCACCTTTGGGATGGATCAGCCAAATACCATCTGGCTGCTTTGGACTCGATTGAAAAACGAGCTAAGAGACTCATTGGTGACCCTGCCCTGATAGACGCCAAGCTGCAAAATCTAGAACATCGGCGTAGGGTGGCTCGTCTGTCGGTCTTCTACAGGATTCATTTCGGGGAGTGCGCGAAGGAGTTGCACGACCTAATCCCACCATCCACTTTCCGCTATCGGAGCGTGAGGCGCGAGTTCCATCCCTATGTTGTAGATATGCCACCTTGTCGCACGAGCCGATTCGGTTCAACTTTCTTAGTGCGTACAGCTAGGGAATGGAACGCGCTGCCTGCGAATGTGTTCCCTGAAAGGTATAATCTGGACCTCTTCAAGGCTAGAGTGAATAGGCTATTTCTAGGCAGGCATGTTCCATCCTCGACCGCACCGTCACTTAACATCAGGTGAGGTGTAGTCAAATGCCTGCCTATAACCAATAAAAAAAAAAAAAAAAACCTGTCAAATTCCCTATTCTGAGTTCGAGGCTCATTTAGTATAATCAAAGTAGGGCCCCTTGGAATAGATAACACCAGTGATAGGCTGCAAGCCAATCGCCTGATGTGCGAGCATCTTGGAGCCCTTGCCTCTTAATCGACTCTACGACATGCACGTGAAGTTAGGCAGCTGACACATTCTATTCATGTCCCAGACCAGGGGGGTAACCACGAGCTCTTATAGTATTATTACAGTTGTGAAAACGAGACGCGTGTAGCGGCGAATATACTCGCGTCTCTTTTCCACAACTGCAATAATACTGCTATAAAAGCTCATAGTCAGGGAGCAGCATGCGATGTAGAATAAACGTAAAAAAAATATTCTAAGCCCCCTTACAATTAAATAAAGAATAAGGTCCGAATGAAACGTCATTTCAAATTCGAGTAAAAGGGACAAAACACGGAATAACTATTCGGACCTTATTCTTTGTTTATTTGTAAGACACTAAAAATTTGTACACCGTTTTATTTATTACTGTTGGTCGTTGTTTTTATGTATCCTACACAACAAATGCTTACTGTTTTATTTTAATTTTTATAAAATAGTTACATACTTACGAAATTCGTAATAATTCGTTCACAGCCGATTTGAAGAAGCGTATAGAAGAGGTTGACATTAAATACACAGAGTTGACGCATACCAACCAAGCGGTCGGGGGGAAGGGGATAACTGGTGAGTTGGGAACCTTTTTATACTGGATATTTTTTTTTATAAGTGCGCAAATTTTCTGGAGCGACTCAGAATCGGTAAGTGAACAACTTTCTCATAGTAACATGGGTTGAAATATGTCAAAAATTTGGAGACTTCATATAAATCAGGCTAATCAAGTGTTCGCTAAAGTATGGGAAGTCCAAGAATTTTTGACATATTTCAACCCTTGTTACTATGAGAAAGTTGTTTACTTACCGATTCTGAGTCGCTTCAGAAAACTTGCGCTCTGGTAAAAAAAAATTTTGTATTGTATTTTTTTTATTTGTAAAAAAATTTTTTTTTTTCTTATACTTCAAATTCTCTCAAGAAAACTTCTTGAAGTCTTAGTAAAGCCCCTTTCTCTCGTCTTAGTAAAGCTCATCTTTGTAAGCTTATTATAAAAAAAATATTACACAAAACATCGCAGCAAATAATCTATACTAATATTATAAAGAGGAAACCTTTGTACTTTTGTATGTATGTATGTTTGCAACGAATAAACTCAAAAACTACTGGACCGATTTAAAAAAATCTTTCACCATCAGAATGCTACATTAGCGCTGAGTAACGTAGGCTATATTAAAAAATAAATAAAATAAAATGTCCACCCGTGCGAAGCGGGACGGGCCGCTAGTTGTCAATAAAAGTAGAGTATTTTTGAAGTGAAAACTTCTTTAGCGGCGTTGTACACTTCTTTTGTAATGGGTAAAAAATGTTAAATTCGCGTTAGGACACGTGACCGTCAGGACACGTGGCCTGATCGAAAATTCGTAAGACGGATGACAGCCGGCGCGGCGAAGGAGAGGAAGTATCCCCCTCTCTTTCTACGGCGCGGCGAAAATGTATGCCTGCTGTTTCGTTTAGGCGGCGCAGGGCGCTTGCGCGAATGTTCGAGTGCTTTTTAATGTAGGTAATATAAATTGTCATGTTTGTGTACGATAGCGCAATAAATAAATATTGTATTCTACCACATAAATGATAGTACTTTTATACTGATAATTGAAGCAATTCGTGCAAAATTATTCCCTAACCATTCCAAAATATCAAAAATGCACAACGTTAATATTCAAGTTTTCACTTCTGCCGGCACTCCCGGAGTGCAACCCGTCGTTTTTTTTTCATTTTCAAACATTGTGTATGTTCGTTCATTGTTGCACTAAATAATTTTTTAATGTATCCTAAACTTAGTAATTGTATATTTTTGTAATTCATATGAGGAATAAAGTTCTTTTACATGTTTAATGGTGAATATAACATTTTTGAGGAGCTCGATGGTCACAATTGCAAGTGCTGAGGTTATGCAACTATCACAAAGGCCGGTCATCGGATGGGTGACCAAAAATTGTTCATCTCGCACTCCTCCGTGCTTCGGAAGGCAAGAAAAGCCGTTGGTCCCGGCTGCATTAGCAGTTGTTAACAACCACCAATCCGTATTGGCCTATAGGTGGTTTAAGGCGTGTTCTCCCTATCCATCCCTAGGGAAGGCTCGTGGCCCAGCAGTCTTCTTCTTCTTCCTGTCCTGGTCCCATATTACTTGGGGTCAGCGCAAAATGCCTGTTTCTTCCTAGTACATTTTTGTTATGGATTTGGCAAAGTATTTACGGCCGGCCGCTTGTCTGATACCAACCCTCCATGTGAATTTATGTCCACATTGCTCGTGCCCCAGCAGTGGGGACATAAAAAAATGAGCTGATGATGATGATAACATTTTGTAGGGGCCCCGGGCGATGTAGGTGCTCAAACTCAACCGTTGCGTCATTTCGGCAGCCAGATTAAACTCGACCTGTCGGTTCTACCAATCGGCACTTCGAAGCGGAGCCAGAATAAAGGTTTGTATGTCTCGCCTATAAGTCAAATGTATACTTAGTGCCTTCAAATAAACAAAGAATAAGGTCCGAATAGTTATTCCGTGTTTTGTTCCTGTCATGTAAACGTCATTGACGACCTCCTTGGTCGAGTGGTTTGTACACCGGTTTCATGGTGTCGCCATCTCTGAGGTCCCAGGTTCGATCCCCGGCCGGGTCAATTTAGAAATTATTGTTTTTCTAAATTGTCTCGGGTCTGGGTGTTTTCTATGTATAATAAGTATGTATTTAAGTATTTTAAGTATGTTTATCCGTTGTCTAGTAACCATATAACGAATTTCATAACGAAGCTTCTCTTGGGCTAGATAATTGGTGTGAGTGTAGGAAAATTTATTTATTTTATTTATATATTTATTTCAAATTAGAGTAAAAGAGACAAAACACGGAATAACTGTTCGGACCTTATTCTTTGTTTATTTGTAAGGCACTATAAGTTTATCAAACAAAGCCTCTATTGATCGAGCTTGGTTTGTATGGGGAAGTTAAAAAAATATTTAATTTTTTGACCTATGTTTCTTGGGGAAAGTTGTTCAGTTATATGGTCTGATCTACCCACCTGCGGGTCCAAAACCAATAAAAAATAACGGAGTATAATGATTTTTCTTATAATCGATATGTATTTTTTACAGCCCTACCGAACATCAAACCCCGGAAACCGCTAATAAAACTACCCAGCTTATCAGAAGACGACTCGGAACCACCTCAAAAAATGGCCAAAATGGATGACAGCCAATCACTTATTTCGATTACACCCTCTACTTCTAAGCCCAAACCTAAATCAACTATCGCTACGATACGAGGCATTGCCAACGAAATTAGAACCTTAAGCCACCTTAATATAGAAGGCAAACTCAAACGCCCTTTAAGCCTGAACGCTTTAGACCTTTTTGAAGTCGAAGTTAAGAAGCAAAAGTTGGATTAGGAGATGCTTGGTATGTGAATTTAAACCGTATTTACGTAGTGTAAAGGTTGCAATTCAAAGTGTTGATAGATAGTGTCGAGTAAAAAGAATGTCTTTTAGAAAAGCGAATTCAGGTCTCAGGATGTTTAATTAGGTACTTTACTGGTTAGTCAATAGATTAACATTTTAGGAACCTTCAAAACGATTTACAATACAAATTGTATAGGAATGGCAAACTGTGACGTCATTATTGTGTTACGTCAATTTTGTATTTATTAAAAACTTCTCAAGTTACAGAAATTCATGCTCAGGTCAAATAAAAAATAGATTAATGTATTAAAGTACTGTTACGTGACGTCATTTATATGTTAACTGTTCTGGAATTATTTTTATTGTTAACTTTCCTATTAAGACAATTAGGACTTTGGGGCCGTCGCTTTAGCCTTAATGTTGAAACAAAATGGCGTTGTCAAAATCGAAGCGTAAAAAGTAGCGTATTAGGGTATAACAATGAATGATTATTTTTAACCCACTTGCTATTTATTGATTGTTGTTGGGTGACAGAACAAAATGGATCGATAGTTTACTATCGAATCACTCGCCCTATCGATAGTTTTTACAATAGTATCGTCACGTGATACTATCGATGCCAACGATACTATAATGTGCAATACTTTCGATATTATCGATGTTTTCGTTACTATCGATAGTTTTTTTATTAGAGACTTTGCTGTTGGCCTCCGTGGCCTTCAGAGCGTCACCGGACATTTGCTATCGTAATATACGTAATAAAGCCCATACTATTAAAAGTACAGCGTGCAACCGCGCAATGATATCGATAATATTGTCACATGTCGATATTATTCATAAAATCATCGCGTATGATTGCGCGGGCGATGCTATAATTTATAGTGGACTGTAATTTTTTTATTGGCGATATACTAGGCTAGGCGATGTTTTGAACTGTGAGGGATGGCAGCAAGGGCAATGGGTAAACAGTTCGTTACATGGAAGTACACAACGCCCCCGTACGTTTTCTCACTAGCGTCTGCGAATCCAATGACTGAAACGACACTATTCTTTGAAATGCCAACATGGCGTGGAATTTTTATACGCTTAAGTATAGGTAGCTCAGCCCTTAAAGTTTCCCACAATCTAACGATGTTGTCAGGGAAATGTCGTCCTAGTCACAGATGGACAACCAAAGCTCTTTTATAAGAAGTTTGGCATATAAAATTGCAGGTGCCACAAATCCCATTATATCCCATATTCGTGCGACACACGATAGTATTCTCGTAAATGCGTTTGGTGCAGGTTGACGGAGTGGAACAAAGGCGATCATTCGGGCTCCATACATTTTTGGGACACTTCTGAAAGTGCCGGCCAACAAAAAAAATTAGTACGTATTGTTAGAACTAGCCATTTGGAGTAATAGTTAATATGACACAAAAGTTGTAGGATTGCTCTGAGCCAAGTTATACAAGTTCGATGATTCATTATTTTCATACATTTTTTTCATTTTTTTTTTCGTATCAACTTCAAAGCGGTCGCTTGACGCTTCACAATGACAATTGCTTAGGATCATTAGTTCTAAAATTATTTTATGTTTTCCAGCACTTTTAGGAATCAATAAGTATAAGAAAATGATGAATCTTCGAACTTGTATAACTTGGCTCAGAGCAATCCTACAACTTTTGTGCTATATTAACTATTACTCCAAATGGCTAGTTCTAATAATACGTACCATTTTTTTTCTTGGTCGGCACTTTCAGAAAAGGCCCAAAAAATGATGTCCTTTTCAAACTAAACATGTCGGACGAAGGTGACCAACACAAACCGAGAATCTTGTGCGTATCGTTGCCATCAAACTCTTAGACGGTCGATAAGGGATGTGACGGTGGAATCGAATCCAAGACCGTTTGCGAGTTACTCGTCCGTTTAACGAGATCAAATTGGCCAGCCTTCATGAGTTTAGTCACTTCAGTTGCCGTTGCGATAGTCTCTTCCTTGCTATCTACACAATAGACAAAATCGCCCATGTATAATCCAGTCTCGATGGTTTCTTTAGCCTTCGGGTAAATATTTCCCTCATCGGTGGCGAGCTGTTTGATAGTGCGAAGAGCGTGGAAGGGACTGCATTTAAGCACAAAACAAACACGATTAAATTTGTAAATCTGTAGGTAAAGGCTCTTGCGGCGAAAATCTATACAATATACGCTGAAATCTGCGATCAGATTTGCGAACACCAATGCATAGAAACACTTGCCGAATGTCAGCTGAAAGAGCGATTGCGAACAAGCGAAAATTAACTATAATTTCGAATAAGTTACCTTGAGGGTTCTGACCACAATACAAAATATCGTTTAACGAAACGATAATTTTCATAGTTGAGGCTCGACCGCGAAAGAGGCTAGCGGAGAGCCTCAGCTATGAAAATGATCGTTGCAAGTTATGGCTAGTTTACACAGTGCGAGCTAGCGTACGAGTAAGCCTACCGAGTAGCTGCACTGCAGTAACTCGCACTGTTTGGACGTCACTTACGAGTAACTCGTACGTGCGAGTTGGACAGTAGCTCGCATCCGAGTTACTTCAACATTTTTTGTTTTCACTCGCTTGCTCGTGCGCCAGTAACTCGCACATGTCAGCAGCTCGGCCGTCCCTCGCATTGTTTAGACGCGTTTGGCAGTAGCTCGCCAGTAGTCAGTGCGAGCGGGACAGTCGTGAGCGAAACCCGTGTTTTTTAGAAATCCTGAAAAATATTGATAGCAGAAACACAGGGTTACTTCCAACTTTATTCTTGCTGTTATGGCATCTATCATCAATGTGTCTTGACGTTCTATTTTTGTTTTTATCAAATTTAAAAGTCTTTCGACTGGTCCAGGTGTCACTCTCAACACTGCTTTATGTTTTCGGATCCCTAAGGATCTTCTAGCCATCCATTCTCTAATCCAAACCCTTTTCTTTCGTTCTTTTTTTAAAAGTTTTTTAAATACATTTTCCAATTCTTGACATAATATTGTTGTCATAGAGCGTATCACCGTTTTTTTATAAGACATTCACTCGACATCGCGGCAACTCGCAAGACTGGACAGCAGCTACAGGTGTCGTGTAGACAGCAAAGGCAAGCCGAGCTACTAGCATACGAGTATATAATGCGAGCAGCTGCCTACTGTCAGGCCAGCAATTCGCAACGTGTAAACCAGACATTAAGAGGGCTCATTAATGACCTCGCTCATTTCGGGGTCGAGCCCGGGCTTTAGCTCTGCCGTCAACCACGCGCAATTTAGTAATCAGCTTATTTTCTCGGGTAACTCCATGATGTAGGGCAATGTACGAAGGAGCGTGCTTCGTCTCCTTAGTTTCGGGAGGCGCGAGTGAGATAAAGCCTTTAGCCAAATATTTATTACGTCATCATAGGCCTCCTTCAACTTTGAAGTTTTATTTTCCGTTCCAAACAATAGAAGCGTTTTTCAGCGGACCGGCGAGAATCTCCAAGCGAATTAACATCACCCTTAAAGGGGAGTGCGGCAACATAACGACCATCACTGTCGCGAGTAGTCGTAGACTAAAACTCTTCACAAAGTTTATCATCAAGCCTAAGAATAGGAGGTACGTTGACCTCTTCAATCTCCCAAAATTTACGGACAGCGGTATTTAGCCGCTCGGCGGAACAACAATATACAGCCAAGTTGCAATCTAAACTAGCGGGTGCAGGGTGCCTAGTTTGAGTTTTGTGTCTTGACGAAAACAAAAATTAGTATGGTATTGAAGCAGCGCCTCCTGGTGACATACGGGAAGAGTGAAAAGGAGACCCGGCGTTTTATGCTTAAGTTGTAACCTTTTTAATTTGTAATTCAATAATATCTGGCAATATCTGTCAACAAATGACAGTTAAAATGCGAATGACGGTTGACTGACTGACTGACGTGACGGCATTGTTGACATTTCACTCTTTTAAAAGCAAAAGAATTATGGTATATGCAGCCACGTTAGACATTTTTAAAGTAACATGTCTGCCTTTTGAAGACTCAATGTTTCCATATTAAAAAATATTAATAATTAAATAACTCCCCACCCATCTCTTCCCGTGGGTGTCGTAAAAGGCGACTAAGGGACCATTCCAGAGGATGGGCAGCAGCATCTCTCTGAGGTTTTTTTTTTTTTTTTTTTTTTTTAATTTTTAGTTACCTCCCACAGACTTAAAATCCGTGCCCTTTTTCAAATTATTTATTGTTTATAAATCTCTTACACTTATTTTCCTTACATCTAAACACCCCTTTTAACATTTTAGGGTGTTTTATTCGTCACCTTGGAAGGAAGGACTTCTCCTTTCAATGTGGCGAATAAAATTATACAATAAAACTTCTTTCTATAAATATACTATAAACATATTTCTCTTACTGTCTTTTGTAATCTAAGTTATAATTTCTTATTGCTACTCATTACTGCTAACTTAACCAATACCTTTGCCCTTCCGACATTCCGGCATTTATTTATTCTTATGCCATAGTAGGAATCTTCTTTTCTTATGATTGTTTTTTTATTTTTTTTCTCTTTTTTTTTTTTTTTTTTTATCTACTAAGATCACAAAAAATATATTAATATTATTTTTGTTAACTAACATAATTTGCAAAAAAAAAAAAAAGTTTTAACAATGAGAGCTACAACTTACAGAAAAGTATCCAGAACCTTAAAACTAGAGCATTATTGTTCCATCTGACCTACCGTGACCTATCTCATCGCATGACTTTTAATTTTGATCACCGTCACCATCCCCATCGCGCCCCCACGGCCCCGGGTTTTACACCGTTCCTGAACCTGCTACCAGCTCTAATCGATTTATTAGAGCTTTCAGGTTCTCCCCCTTCCCCTCGTAGAGAATCACTTCATGGTGCGCCGAGGCCCTCACTGCACCCTGGCGATCAGAGTCGGTCGCCCTCTCATGGCTAACATACATAGCATCCACGCTCACGACCTTTGGTTTCACTTCGTTACAGTCTTTTGGGTCTGGGTTTGGTAGAGCTGCCAAGAGGGTGTTAGCCTTACCGAAATGGGTCTGGGGGTCACTCCCCGCTCCCTCAATGAGAAGTACAACTTTGTTGCGCTTTCTCACGAGGCGCAGGTCAATCCCCTCAACCTTAACCCGTTTCAGCTCCTCATACACCCTCCTGCGCATGGTGGTTTTAGTAACACTGCCGTTGAGTAGCGCTCCCAAACCCGGCGATAGCATGACGTTTGTCCTGGCGCGGGCCATGCAGAATGCAATACCCACGCGCTCCCTATTGTCTTGCATAAAAAGAGTGGCTTTCCTCACCGCCAGCCCAGGACTCCCGGTTTCTCCATGTCCGATCCAGGCACTTAACGAGAGCCAGTGCGACGTGTGTGTGTCCGTGTGTGTTATCGGCGGTTGTGGCAGTGGTGTGTGTGGTGTAATTGTTGTTGGATGTGTAGGCGACCGTATCCGCGTTTGTGGCTGCAGCGTTTTATGGCGTTTTGCGGCCACTGTGAGGCATTTCCCAGCAAAAGCTAGGAACTTGGCGCTGACTCTCTTATCGGTGAGAATGTCTCCCAATGTTGGTTTTTCCAAGCGGCGGTCAAGAGCCTGCTCCAGGTCGAACCTAGCGGGCGCGAAACGAGGGCACTCTAGCAGGACGTGCCACACCGATTCCACGACACTCTGATCGCACTCGCACCCCGCACTGTCCGTGAGCTTGAAGCGGTGGAGGTACTCCGCTATGCCCCCATGTCCTGTCAGGGCCTGGATTTGGACCGGTGTCGGCTTCAGGGCTCTAACCGCCCGGAATGCTAATTTAACATTCGGGAGGAAGACCCTGGTAACCGAACCGGTGGTGGAGGATTCGTATCTGGCTTGCCAGATATGGATCGACTCCTCCCTAATCCGCCTCTTGACGTAGGACACAGGTATGCTAGAGTACTCCACCTCCGCCTCCGGATCCAGCGCCGCCTCCTTTGCCAGCTCATCCGCTCGCTCATTCCCGGCTGTGCCCACGTGCGCCCTTACCCACGACATCTTCACCTCCCGACCGTCCGACCTAATACTCTCTACACACTCCTTGATCTGCTTTGCCAGAGGATGGATTGAGATGGGGTTTCTGAGAAGGTCCAAAGATGAACGGGAATCGCTCATTATTTGCACCTTACTCAGACCGCTCTCCTTCACCAACTGGACAGCCCTAAGGAGCGCGTAGAGTTCCGCCTGGAAAACCGTACACGAGGCCGCCAAACTGAAACGCTCCTTTCTTACCTCCCTCCCACTCTCCCACCAGGTGAGCGCCGCGCCGACTCTGCCCTCGATCTTACTCCCGTCGGTGTATATTACGGGGTGCCCATGGTGCGGATCCCGATCTGGTGGGTCAGGTTGTTCAACACAGTCGTATTCTACTGATATGTTCTCGGCGGGGTGGGGGGCTGCAAGGTAGTGCACTCTGCCTTCCATGGTGGTTCCCGGCGGCAGGTAATCCAGGCTGTACCCTTTCTTCGCCATGTATATGTTAGCCGCTTCCCTTATTCTCAGGCTAAGCGGAAGAAGGCCCGACAACACCAGCGCCGCGGTCAGAGAAACCGTCCTGTAAGCCCTACAAATTTTTTGGGCGAAACCTCTCTGCAGCGCGTCGAACTGCTTTCGGTTCATCTGTAGTTCCGCTGCAGGGGCCCATACACTTGAGGCGTACAGGACGATTGGCTCAATCACCGCCACATAAATGGTTCTGGTGATTTCCCCGCCGAGTCCCCACCTCACCTTCGCCGCACACGCCAGTCTCTTATAGATCCCTATCGAAAATTTGTCATGACTGCGACAATCGGTGAAAGTTGGGTAACTTTATCGACAACTAACGATTCCATACTAAAAGTAATACTCGGATCGAAACGCAAGTGAAATTTAATTTCTACGGAACCCGGAATTGTTTTAGTAGAACTCCCAAT
Source organism: Eudonia lacustrata (assembly GCA_947562085.1). NCBI lineage: Eukaryota > Metazoa > Arthropoda > Insecta > Lepidoptera > Crambidae > Eudonia > Eudonia lacustrata. Next base: position 13,265,301 of record OX387332.1, on the reverse strand, counting down.
ACCTTTCACTACGTTACAGGTAGGGTGGTTATTAATATTCAAACCTAGGCGACGACAACAATTTTTGACAGGTCATCTCAGGTCATGTGTCTGTAAGCATGCTCTTATTAAAGGATCGGGAGAGTGAGGTTTCTGTTGATGCAGACCCACTGTTGATTTTAGGTGCTGTTGCTAGGCTTGCTAATCTCAATGTTTTCCTGTCAATCACTGCCATATAATTGGCCATGCTGGAGGTAACAGAGTTCCATGAACTAGATAAGTGCTCAAGAGTAGTAGCAAAGTCTTGTTGTTGACTACATGTCAATTGTGCGATGTGTGCAATGTCTGTTGATAGAGATGAGATCTCAGTAATGGCGTTTTTGGCATTCTTGGAAAGAGCAGCAGAATATGCAATGGTTGCTATCTTGATCATTCTTGTTAATACTGGTGCTCCATCAAAGGTTGCTAATTGTAGCTCATCAATTAATGGGGGGATGTCATCTCCACTAATTCTCACCAAATGCTTGTATTTGGTGGTCAAGTTATTCTTGTATCTTTAATGATGATGCAGATATTCTCCAAATTCTTCAATATCCTCTCATCCAATGGATCTTCTAGTTGAGTCCAATAATTTTTTAACTCCCCTAATAATACCTAGAGTCTTGTTCGCTCGTAGTCGCAACAAGCTTGTTCCAGCATCTCACGCTCTTTTCCATGGCATGTCAAATGGCTGTTAACTTGATTGAGCTCTCGTCCTCTACTTTTCTTATTATTTGGCAGTGCTAAGGCCTGTTTTACGACGTGGTCTTCGGGGCGTCTAATGACATGACCGAACCATCGTAGGCGGCTCTCGGTGAGTTTTTCTGCTATAGGTGCGACCTTGAAACTTCCTCTGATGTGCTCGTTTCGCACTTTATTGAGTCGGGTTACACCTGCTGCCCATCTTAGCATCTTCATCTCACTTACGTGCATTTTCTGTACGTGGGCTTTCTTTATAGCCTAGAACGGCACCGTACCTCATGGCTGGTCTGACTGCGGTCTTGTAGATCTTACTTTTGGTTTTAATCGTCATTCTTGTGTCACATAAATTCCCCCTCAAAGCCCTCCACCTCTACCATCCCACGCTAATTCTATGGGTAACATCGGCCTCAATGTTCTCGTCGGCTGTCAGCACCCAAAATACTTGAATTGGGATACTTTTGGCAGTGGATTCCCGTCTATGCGAATGTAGTTGGAGTTGTTGGTGTTACCTTACCACTGAATGCGCACTCTACGTATTCAATATTCACCCGCGCAGTTATTCACCAGTTGCTTGTAGATGTCGATCGCCTTTCGAAACGTGGTGGCTATGTGCTGCCTGAACGTGAGTCCCTTGGCAACGATTAAACCCTGTATCTTCACCTCATCAACTAAATTCAGGGTCACGCCGGCCATGGTCAGGTTTGGTTCAGCATACTTCAGCTTCCTGGTCAGCAGCATAACATTCGTTTTATGTGCTGCGAATTTAAGCTTGTTATGCTTGCCCCATTCCGTGACCATGTCCAGCGCGGCGTTGACTCGGGGTTTTATCGTCTCGGTTTCACGATTAGCAAACACCATCACCACTCGTCGGCAAACGCCTGGCAATGCACACCTTCGGACTGCAGTGCGTGAAGGAGCGGATCCAGGATAAGGTTCCAGAATGTGGGACCCGCGACCGAGCCTTGGACGCACCCCTTGGTGGTATGCCTGACGCTGATGGCTCTTGGGTAGTTAACCTATATGTACCTGTCTTCCAGGTACGAGCACACCATAGCGTACAAGTTTCTAGGGCATCTCGCTTCTACGAGCTGGGTCTTCAGGGCCGGCCACCACCGCGTTGTCAAAGGCGCCCTCTATGTCAAGAGACACCAGATGATGATGACGATGTTCTTCTCTGTACTTTTGTCCTCATATGAGTAACAAGGTCGTAAAGGGCGTCTTCAGTGCCGCGCTGAGGCATGAAGCCGTACTGCCTCGTGTTTAGGTGTAGGAAGATATGCTACTGAACTCTGGCTTCCATCATCTTCTCCACCACCTTGCCCAACAAGGACAGCAGGCCTATCGTTCTGTAGGATTTAGGGTGGGTGTAGTCATCCTTCGACGGTTTTCTGAGGATGACTACGTGGGCTGACTTCCACTGCTTCGGGAAATATGCCAGGCCTAAACATCTGTTGACAAGTGCCAAAAACAGTGCCTTGTAAGCTGTTTTAGCCTCTATGTCCGAGGTCAACCCATCAGCACCCGGAGCTTTCTTGGGGTTCATGGACCACAGAACCCCATGCAGCTCCGTGTCGGTGAAAAGCTGGTCGTCCTTCGACAGTCCCTCCATCGTCAGCCCACCACCCCCAATCCGCTCACGGACTTGGGTGTGACACTGCAGGTCGGTATCTAAAGAGTCATCCGGGTAAAAGGTGCTCCCAAGGAGGCTCGTTTTTTAATAGCGCGTCCTCCTACCTACCCCCCTCTCCAAATGACTCGTATATACCGTCCCACATGCTCTCCCTGTTCTGTTGCGTGCAGAACTGCCTTTAAAAGTTATATATATATAGTTTTATATATTGTTCCCTTAACCCTTATATTCATATAAATAAGAAACAAGATTTAAGAATTACTTTTAGTTTTATTTCGCCATCTTGTTTTTTTTTTTTATGTTGTAGGCTGACATAATTTGGTAAAGTTCCTAGTAGATTGACATATTTCACAATTATTTATCATCTTCTCAATGTCATCATTAACATTTGGCCACCAACAAAATTCTCTTATTAACATTTTTGTTTGAACAATACCTTGGTGAGATTCATGAAACATGTTCAGTACTTTATTTTGCAATTTAGGAGGTATAATAACTCTATTTCCCCAAACTAAACATCTACGCTCTGTACCCAATTCTGCTCGCTTTATAAAATATGGTTTTAAAGTATCATCCTTGATTGAGGTGGGCCATCCTGTATTTACATATTCATAGACTTTACTTTCCTGGCCTCCTGAGATGACTTCGCCGTGTCCACATACCTTCGCTTTGCCTCTTTATACTTATCAACGACTAGCTACCTCCGGTGAGGTGCCGCGTTCCGGATTCTCCACTTCTTCCTCTCGGTTTCCCGCTTGAGGTCGTCGAGGAGGTCCGACCACCAGTGCGGCTTGATGCTTCCCCTCCACTTTCCTATCTTGGGGATGGCTTGCTTACATGCTGCGTGGATCGACGCAACGTACCTATCAACTGCGCCGTCCGGGTCTTCCGGGATCGTCACTCTCTCCATCTCGTCCGCCGTTAAGCCTACCGAGTCCAAAGCCGTACCAAGGGCTTGGCTATCTGCAGGAGCTCCGCCGTGGCGAGCTTCGAGCGTTGCAGGTTTATCTGAATGAACTTCAGTTCGCTCTTTTAAGCCCGTTGTGAGGGGGGTGTGTTGCGGTTGGTGGGACCACGTCAGCAATACGCCACTCTCGAGCGCGCAATGGCGTCCTACTTGCACTTTTCTTCGCACTCTGTACTGAACGCGATATGGTGTGTATGTTCCTCCTCGCGCCCTCTGCCCTTATGCAGTTCTTACAGGCGGGTAAGATTCCCTGTCTCCTGCTCGAGCACTCGTCCCATGAGTGAGGCTCCCCGCAGTAACTGCAGCGGTCCGGCGGGAAACTTCCAATATCGCGTTACATTCTAGATTGTTTCGCGACCTTTTTTCTAAACTTGGACCTGATGGTCTGGGTTGGGGCTCCAGCCCCTCCAGCAGGTGCTTGCTTGTTCTGCCTTTTGCTGTTATGATCTCCTTATCCTTGTAGTAAGCGGTCTTTGATATTTATAAGTGGATTGCGACTTCGACCTTAAAGTCCTTATTGGTGCCCATCGTTTTCTTTATGATTGTGAGGTCCTCCTTAGTGTGGCTCGTCAACAGGACCTTGCTATTCTGGGCCTTACGCACCCTGTCTACGTTGGCCTCCGTCTTCTTCGATTCTAACGTCGTCGCCCTTATTACCTCTATTACTTTGTCGCCGGTGTTGTTGGGGTCAAGGGGTTTGAAGATGAGGGTGTGTCTTGGAGTGGGTAAAGGTGGTGCTGGTGTGTGCGTGTGCGGTTGTAGTGGTTTGGCTGCTGTCACCCCTGCGTACGATCTCCGAGGAGGCTTCGGCGCAGTTCCCGGGTCAGCCTGATCGAGTTCAGACTCCAAGTTTACCACTAAGGGCGGCGTTCGCTCTATCGCCTGCCGCATCGTCCTTAGTTCCAAGGAAACGGCCTCCAGCCTCTCGGAGATCGGCTGCAGGTGCTTGGCCAGAACCTGCGTGATGTTGGGTGCGTCGTGTTGTGGTGGGGGTGGTTGTTCATTCCTTCCCGCGAAAGTCTCCTCTATGCGTTGGATTGGATAAACAATCCTCCCAATCGTGTTTGTGATGGTGAATTGTGTTTCGCCGTTAGGATCCTGGGCGATAGTTTGTATCGGGTCTTGGTAAGGCCTGGATTCGAGCATCTCCAGCTTTGCCGTAATGACTTGGTGAGCTTCTTGCGTCGAGTCGATCTGGCGCTCCTTCCTGGACACGCTTCCGTGTATACTAATTAGTACCAGTTGCTCCGCCTTGATCTCCTCCAGGTCTCGCTCGCCCTTGACATTAACGAGAGCTTCCTCGAGAAGAGCCATGCGGGACTCCTGGTCGTTAGTGGCTTTGCGTATTTTCGCTATTGTTTTGTATAGCTCCCGGGTTTCAAACTCGAGCCAGCCTCGTACCGCTCTTATTTCCTCGAGGCTGCCCTTGGTTTCCTTCCGAGACTAGAAATTCTTATAGCAGCCTTTTGTGAACATCCCTTCTTCTTCTTACTTCTTTAGAGTGCGCACGCTCCACCTGTACCAGCTCCTGCGCATGTCTGGCCTTCTCTCGCTCCAGATTGTGCTTATGTCTTGACCGGGAGTCGGACAGGCCCAAAACCGTCTCATATAGGGTCTGAACTGCCTCGATCACCACCTGCTTCAGCTCTCTCTTTATGTTATTACATGAAGTGTGCTATGTGGCTAACTTGGTTGCCATGTCCATCTCCACCCCCTTTCTGTGTACCGTGGAGTGCAGGATGCTGAGTGAGGATTGCGATGTTGCGTTGTTGGAGGCGACGGTTAGGCGACTAGTTAATCAAACAAATCTATAGCGCTCACAGAGAGATCATCATTTATAAAATTATCATTTTGACCATCACACAAAGAACATTTTTTTCAACTGTAAAGTTTGAGACGCAGATATAAACATAAGTATGCGTGGACTTCGGTGGCTTACTACTACTAATACCTTTCTTTAAATCGGATTTAAACGACGTGCATTGCAAAATTCTAATACGATCTCGTATAAAGGTCTCTAAATCGTAGAACTTAGGTAATTTATTAGCCCGCGTCGGTCAAACAAGCGAACAGTTTCTGGATCTTTACTTTTTTAATCCAATAAACAAAAACAAAAAATCGCTAAGGTTATCGAACTTTAAGTTCTATATGGCGCGAACAGCGGATGCGAAAATATCTAAAAACTTTTCTATGTCGTGTTCATTGCAAGACGAAATATTTTTTAAATTAAATAATTGATCTAAATAAGCGGTTGCTTAATGTATCCAAAATTAAATTGTAATATTAGGCCCATAGTGTGATCCCGGAACAAACGGATTTCGCTTTACCGGTGAGTTTGCCAACTAAATAATGTAATTTTTCATAATCTGATAACCAATTATTTTTATTAACTGTATTGTCAAAACTAGCGTAAAACAAAGGCCAATTTCTAATATCACCATCAAATTCTGGTATTTATAAAGGTGGTAACTTTGGTCGATCCCGTTTCAATAAACCATCAGCAACAGGTTTCGATTCATTTACTACTTGCAATGACTTCGCGACCCTTTTAATGCTACAAACCAAACTATCAAATGACGTTAATGCGTCAGAACTATTATTATGAAGTTAGGAGTGAATCTTCCATACATTGAACAATTACAAAAATGTAGCCAGCGCCATCTACCGTAGGAGGAACCTCAAGTTACTAACTGGTTATCCATATAATGTCACTAGATGGCGGTAGTATAGATAGCATTTTAAATTAATACTTACGTTTAGTTATTTACTAGTAACTTATAAGAATAAGCACAACTTTCGTCATCTTCTCAAAGAGCTCATTAGCCGAGCAGCTGCGACGACGCATCGTGCTATAGTAGTGATTGAGAAATCCTAGGTTCGATCCTTCAGAAATAAATTATTAACTTTTTGATTTTTATGTTCATTTATAAATTTTTAATATGTTTATATCAATCTTACAATTAATATTATTCACAAAAAAAAAATTACTATTTTTTTTAAAATATATATATTTTTAGCGCCATCTATCGGGAAGAAGCGTAAACGCGCAAGCAAACGTCTACTACCGCCATCTATTGTACAGGGAACCTAGTTTCCCATCTTTTTTTCTATGAGAGGCACATCTTTACCCAATAATATTCATAGTCTATGGTCATGACTATAGAACTATGTATATCGTGTATTCACGATAATATCGATAGTCATATCTATTCGCTCGCAAGACTAGTTTGAGGTTACGGCCCCTGAATCTTAATATTAACAATAAACTCAAATCCCACTGTTAAAGTAAACGTTGATAAGTCGGAATAAAAAAAGCTTAGTATGTGATTTCTATCTGTATTAGTGTAAGGTTGTAAGTTGCGTGTCCACATTTTAAAATGAAAAGATGTGATTGTAAATACAGATTGTATAAATAAAATGAGACTTTAAGCAAAAATATATAAAAAAAAAACTTAAAACTATTTGGATTATCAATATCGTACCTTCTTAGCAAGAGTTGTATTGGACAAAGCTTGGTATACGAATTTAATCCTTAATAACTAGCATTAAAGTTTTAATTCGATTGACTTTATTATCACGCTTGTCTTGCACTAAGATTATATTTGAAATACATAGTTAAAAGTCAAATATGCGTTAGAGACATTATTGTATAAAGATATGCTTGACTGAATAAAGCGAAATTATGGCTATATATCCAATTGAAATTGTAGCAATACTTCTTACTATAATGATATTTCAATAAACGTATAATATGTTGCGTATATTATTAGACTTCTCTAGCGGTGAAAAAAATACTGACTTCAAAAAATTGTGAAATTTTTATGGTTTGATTTTTTGCGTTTATATAGTGTTAATACTAAAAATAATAATAATTAATACAAATATACGTAAAACTGATTTACTATCTAATCATGACACTGTTATAATCTTCAAAGCTCTTAGTATAGATATATTACGTTAATCATTATTAATAAAATCACCATAATGTTCACAGTACAGAGCCTGCACATCGACGTATCCAAAACTGTTAAATTTTTTCAATAAATATTCGACCATATGACCTTAGATATAAAGTTCAAATTCTATTGAGGAAATATGACAGTTTGTGGTAGTTTGATGTGCCGGCGGCGGACGTCTGTACGTAAGTTTATTTGTCTATGTTTAAGTCGAAATTCATTTTTAGTCTAAACTAGATCTAGCCAACATCGGAGAATTTAACAAAGTAGTATAGGTACTTATTGAGGAGCTTGATAACGCAGTGGTTAACGCGCCCGGTATTAGAGACTAGCTGTGCTCGCGACTTCGTCCGCGTGGAATAGTGACTTTCGGCAGCATTTTTAATTTTTTAGGCTCTTGTTCCCGTTTTTGCAACATTTTTAACTGATGCTTCGCTCCTATTGGTCGCAGCGTGATGTTATATAGCCTAAAGCCTTCCTCGATAAATGGACTATCCAACATAAAAGAGTTTTTCAATTCGAACTAGTAGTTCCTGAGATTAGCGCGTTCAAACAAACAAACTCTTTAGCTTTATGATATTAATATAGATTTAAAGATATTAATACTATAATGACAGTTGCATCACAATATATTTACGAGAACCTAATGAATGTTTATAAAAATATTGTAACTTTTCTAAAGACAGTGATATTCACAATGTAAACACCAGAAATAAAAACAAACTAGCAAAAGTAAATAATTCATTTAGAGAGGCCTGTGTGTGCGTTTTTACAACAAAGTTCCAAGTAATATCCAAAAACTTGATATTAATAAAATTAAAATCACCATTAAAGAAAAGATTTATAAAAAAGCTTATTATAAAATGTCTGATTGATTACATTGAAGACAAAACAGCATGGGTTTAAAATGCTCCAATCATTCCAACAGGCATTTCTAATCTAAAATATTGTTAAGGTTTTTTAAATTGTATAACTTGGTTACAGCATATAATTTTGTAAATATCGTTATATTAAAGCTGTGGAGTCTTTGCGCCCATTCTTCTCCACAGCTAAAAAATAGACGTCCTGAATGGGTAGTAGGTAAAAAAAATTTTGGACGATTCAAAAGCACTTTTCTAAAGTTTATTTGAATAAAAATATTTGACTTTGACTTTGACTTTGGTGCCTATGCTATTGCTATCATTAAGCAACTTTCGCAAAGGTCGTTCATGGGATGGGTGGCCAAAAGTTTATCGTCCGATCTCCGTGGCTCGGAAAGCACGGAAAGCCGTTGGTCCCGGATGCATTAGCATTCGTTGCATTGACAACTACTGCGCCGCACTAAGAAATAAGTACTAAGATAGTCTGTTAAACGTTTTGACTAGTCAAATCGTATAGATAGACTGAAATGGATTTTGACTGTAACATCTATACCAAAGTATGTGTATAGTATACTTTACTCACATCATTCACAACTCATTTTTAGTTTAGTGTTAAAGCAATAAATATTGTGTAAAACTATATTATCGAAATAAAATTTAAAATTATATGTCATATTCGTTATTTAGATATCAAAAACAAAGAACAGAAAGCTATGATTATGTAAAAATATATTATTATTACAATTAATGTAACTTTATTATACAATATTAGTTAGTGTATGTTATGTTTTTTGTTTGAATACTATGAACTATATTGTTTAGTGTTCAATCTAAATGGGTACACAAATTGTATGTAATCAATACATATGTAGTAAATAGCATAATTTACTGACTACAAGTTGCAAAACATGTTTTTAATAGAAATAGTATGGGAGTGACTGAACTGTGCCGTCGCTATAGTGTTCCGTCGATTGAATGTTTTTTGAAAATTTTTTAGGTTACCAAAATTCATGCTTAGGTCATATAATAAACACTAGTGGGTCGCCCGCAAAACTTCCGCGTTTTTTCAACAGATTTTTTAGGAATTTCGAAACCTATGACAGGTTTCTTTATTTTTCTGCACCTCTACGGCTGGAGCTCTTTTAAATGAGACCATAACCGATTTTTTAAGTGCAGCTATCGTCCTATAATCACTGGGTCAAAAATCGGCTTACGCTTTTAATATGTTAATGTTTTAAAGAACTGTTAAGTGATGTCATGTATACGTTTAATGTTCTGGAAATAATGATGGTTGTTGTCAGCTTCTCTGTTGATGGGTATTGACCTTCGATCAATAATATATTAGATAAAGGATCCGAGACAAAATTGCATTTCGAAATTTTAATTTTAATTTTTTTCGATTAACAAAATCTGAAAAAAAAAACATCAACAATTTCAGTTGACTGTGAACCTTAAATCTTAAACTTATAGATTATGTAATTAACGTTGCAAAATATTTGTAGGTACTTAATATTTACTGGCAAGGCCACAAACATTGTGTTGTGTTGTGACCCCGTGGCCCCAAGTCGCGTACCGTTTTTCAAGCGATGATTGGAAATCTAGTATCTACATTATTGATCGAAGATATTGACTTAATCGCTACCAAATGCGGGTTGGTGATCGTAAACCCGGGCTATGCATCAAAACATTTTATATAAAATCCTGACTCAGTCACTGACTGACTTATCAATGCCCAATCCAAGCCATTAGCGCTAGAAACCTCAAGTTTTGCACAGAATTTCTCTTTATGATGTAGACAAGAAATAAGACCCGTTTATTAAAACAGATTGCTTTTGACCAATAATCACATTAACAACGCAATGGGACGTTTTGAGGGCAGCGAGAAACTTAAAGGGTTCCTCAAACCAGCTCATTGAACATCCTCAGAGGGTCTCTACAGGGGATGCAAGCGTGTCCCCTTCTCCTAACTAGATTCTCCGAGGCGTTCGGAAAAAACGGGATTTGCTGCAATTTCCCGGGATTACGAGATTTGCGTGTTTAAAGTGGACGAAGTCGCGGGCGACCGCTAGTAGACAGTGAAGTTACTGCCTCAACTTGGAATCGAACCGGGCGATTCCCCTTCTATGAGTTTGAGTCCGTGCGCAGTCACTTTTGTAACTGTTATATCATTTTAGATATACATTATAGCTTAGTTAATGCATATATTTGTGTATTGTTAAAAATAAATTAACTTTTTAAATATTACAAATTGTAATGAACTTGTAATCGTATAAATATGTATAAGTCAACATAGTATGTATGAGAAGATATTGAGAAAAAAAGATAAATATTTCAAAAAGTTTGGTTGTTTGTTTTTTTTCATGATTGTTCCTTCTTATGTTCAGTAACTTGAATATTAACTATATATAAGGTCACATTTTATCAACTGCAACTTAAATAAATTAAAATTATTTAATCAAAATTAAATTTTTATACGCTTATAGTTTTCAAGAAAAACGCCAAAAGATATTTCGATTAAAAAGTAAAATAAAGCACTTTCGGTAGTTTCAATTCAAAGGAGCCGAAACAGAGAGGCCGCTCTTAAGGGTGCGCCGTCCGTAAGTGACAAGTGTCATATGTTTTATTTGAAATGTCGTCGTCCATATTTATTTGATGCCGCGCGGCCAAACTAATTTTGTATGGGGAATTTAAGGTGCTTAATAAAAAATAATTATTTAAATAACCACTTGATGAATCGAAAATGTAGTCTAGCAATTTGTAGTTTATCTATTGATGATTGTTTAGACAAAATCAGAGGTACAATAATTTAGATAAACTATAAGAAATCTACTAAACGCCGCCACTCGTTTTCATGATCTTTGCCCAACTTTAAATGATATTGTAGAAAAACACATTGGCACGGCCACCTTGTATCTCTGAAACCACGGGTCGTAGCGAAGATCTGATTACACCAATAATTAGTGGGAATTAGTGGATAAATCTCAGAATTAGTGGGAGCTTCCATGAAAAGATATATCGATTTTTCATTTTCCCATAGTAGATGTACAATCGCGTACATGAAGCTTATTGATAATTTGAATTAACAACTTAAAATTGAAAGAGTCTAAGTAAGAATCAAGGTATATAGAGTGCAAGTAAGTAAATGAGAGAGAGAATCGGTATGGATATAATTGTACATGACATTAATTTAATGTCGGGAACCAAAAAAAAATAAACTAGTTAGTATATAAATGCATTTCTTTAAAAATATAAAAAGGCTCATTTGAATGCTTTACAATTTAATTATTAACCGACTTCAAAGAAAAGATGAGGTTCTTTTTTACTATTGTATGTAGATAAACTATGTCCGTCGATATCTCCATCAATTGTAGACCGATTTTCAAAATTCTTTTAATTCCATTACCGAGGTGGTCCCATTGTCACCAAGTCACGATCTGATGATGAAAAGCACATAAGTCAAACGATTATATGCATACATAATCGTTCGACTTATGTTCTTTAGTCTGCCGAACCTTTATTTGTAGGCACACACAACGCGTTACTTATTTTTATTCTAATTATATTAAAGTACCTATTTGCGTCTGATTGATAGTCATCTTCCCATGTTGATTAGCTGGTGATGGAGGGTACCTAAAACTCCTCAACGGTATAATTCTTTATATCGTAGCTTTATGATTGAGCGCTGTTCTAATGGCGAGTAGGCCATTAAAAAATAAAAAATAAATTAATGTTTAATAGATAAGTATCAAAAATTCCCCCATTACACTAAAAAGCAAAATTTAAAATAAAATTTTAAAAAACAGCTTTTAAAAATGTAACTAAGATGTTAGAAATCATTTACTTAACTTACATACCTACACGATTCCAATATTTACAATAATCAGTAATTTTTGTAGTCAGTGCTAGTAATCTAAAACTAATTCATGATATGCTGGCACCGACTCATGTATTCGTGTTTTTATTCTGTTTGGTGCTTTGACTGTATTCCGTTACGCCTATATTAAGTACTTACTTATATTAAGTACTATCTATTTATTTAATTAAGTTCACATTTTTTTTTGATTAGGTATTTAATATATGTGGCAACTACTATTATTATTATTCAGAGGTGGCAAAAGTGACCTGGCAACACCTTGTTGTACCTACATATTCATTCAAATTCACACAAAACTTAGGACAGTGTCCACAATCATAATAAAATTGCACCTAGACAAACTTTTGTACGAACTAATATTTATCCACTGAGTAGTCTTTATTCATCTTTTAAAACAAAGTACTTTACCACAACACCACAAAAAAAACTACATGTTTACACAAGTGTAAACGTCTGTATTTCGTACAGCACAAGGTTCACAATACCTCATACACAGATAAAGCAATCAAAACAATGCACTTCGTTGCACTTCTACTTTTTCAAAGACGTAACAGATGGCGCTGAATCCGTTAATTTCATTGCCAAAATAACCTTTATAGTCTACAACTGAATGATCAATGTTGTATGACAATAAACTCAAGTAATAACTAAATGCTTATGCGTGCGCGACTGCACATGTTGTTTTTGTATGGAAAAAAGAAGTTGCTATAACTTTTGAACCATGGCCCCACTAATTCTGAAATTTATCCACTAATTCCCACTAATTATCCACTAATTATTGGTGTAATCAGATCTTCGCTACGACCCGTGGGTTCAGAGATACAAGGTGGACGTGCCAAAATGAGCGCTCATTTTGGCACGGCCACCTTGTATCCCTTATAACTTTTGAACCATGGCCCCACTAATTCTAAGATTTATCCACTAATTCCCACTAATTATCCACTAATTATTGGTGTAATCAGATCTTCGCTACGACCCGTGGTTTCAGAGATACAAGGTGGCCGTGCCAAAATGAGCCTCATTTTGGCACGGCCACCTTGTATCCCTTATAACTTTTGAACCATGACCCCACTAATTCTGAGATTTATCCACTAATTCCCACTAATTGTCCACTAATTATCTGTAAACTCAGATTTCGGGTTGGTGATGGTGGCCGTGCCAAAATGAGCCACACCAAAATCATCATCCACAGAAAAGGCTCGTGCCCAGGGTTTAAAAGGAAATCAAAATGAATATTCTGGTGATGATGATTTCATCATCATCTCAGCCAAAAGACAACAACGACCGGTTGTGTGCTGCTCGCATCATCCAACGGCTTACTGTGACCTTCACCAGATTGTTCGGTCCACCTTGTTGGAGGCACCACCAACTGGGTGCCTAATCTGAGTTTTGTTTACTAAGGCCCGATTTTTCAATACTCTAATAAGTTTTATCCGGTTTGGTTGACTACGTCTAATTCCCCGAATGTCTAGTCGCCATACATCCATTCTCTGGATGTCAAGTCGCCATACGTCTTCTATTGCCTGAATGTCGCCGTAGTAGCCGCAAGTCTTATTTCCCCGAATGTCAAGTCGCCATACGTCCATTCCCTGAATGTCTCTAGTAGCCACAAGTCTATTTCCCCGAATGTCAAGTCGCCATACGTCCATTCCCTGAATGTCTAGTAGCCGTAAGTCTATTTCCCCGAATGTCAAGTCGCCATACGTCCATTCCCTGAATGTCTAGTAGCCACAAGTCTATTTCCCCGAATGTCAAGTCGCCATACGTCCATTCCCTGAATGTCTAGTAGCCGTAAGTCTATTTCCCCGAATGTCAAGTCGCCATACGTCCATTCCCTGAATGTCTAGTAGCCGCAAGTCTATTTCCCCGAATGTCAAGTCGCCATACGTCCATTCCCTGAATGTCTAGTCGCAATGACAGTGTTAAGTTTGGATTTTATTCATACGAATAACACTCTTATTGTGACATATTTTCTAAAGAGAATCTGTCACTATGTCAAAGTTATTCAATGAATAAACTTTAACTGACGATTGAAAAATCAACCCTAAGTATCCGTATTCATTTGATTACGTTTACGAAAACGATAATTAGTACCTATGGCATTGAAGCAGCGCCTCCTGGCCACATTTTGACGAGATTTTTTTTATTATTCATGACCATGGATACTAGTCCTTCAGTCGAAAACTTAATTTATACGTTTCTCAAAATTAAACTCTTATCTATAGGATGATGATGAATGGAGAAATGAGAAGTGAGAAATGATATAACCCCCAACCCTTCGAGTATCTCAGTAAAGATGTGGGGCTTTACTAAGTCCTCACGCGACTTCTTGAGAGAATTTGAAAAGTGCCGTTGCACTGGCTTTGTTTCATTTGCCAACACTCATGCACACTCACGAACACTTAACAGTTAATAATCCACCATTATTTCACATTAATATTCGACATAACACAAATTTTAGAAAATAAAACAAAACCGCAGACATGACTCTTCACTTTCCCGCCAAGAAATCCGACATACGAGAACAGTTGAAATGTTGCCATACAAACTCTCGTTTTCGTTAACGTGATCGAATGGCGATTGAAACTCGCACTAGACACCCGGACTTGGTGTATGATAAATGTATACAGTGCGACATAAAAGAGTAGAAATTAATTATTCCAGAACTAAATTCACTCATTTCCTGGCAACATTGATAATCTGTCATTAATGTCAAATGGTTGTTCAACTCTGTCCGTGGACTTCTTGGCGGGAAAGTGAAGAGTCATGTCCGCGGTTTTGTTTTAATTTCTAAAATTTGTGTTATGTCGTATATTAATGTGAAATAATGGTGGATTATTAACCGTTAAGTTTTTGTGAGTGTGCATGAGTGTTGGCAAATGAAACAAAACAGTGCAACGTCACTTTTCAAATTTTCTCAAGAAGTCAGTCCGAGAACTTAGTAAAGTCCCACATCTTTACTGAGATACTCGAGGGGTTGGGGGGTATATCATTTCTCACTTCCCATTTCTAATATCATTCATCATCATTTAAGGAAATATTGTTTATTTATGTATTACTTGTACGAAAAATTACTTTGACACTGGCTAAATGTGCTAGTCGAAAGAAGCCATCAACTAAAAAAAAAAAAAAAAATTGTAGTTTTACGTGATAATTCTACATTCCTGGAGTTAACACACTGTTAACATGCATAATAACGACAATAGACTCATTTATGCTCTACTCTTTTAAGTCGCACTGTAAAAAAATTTATAGCTGTGGCTATAAATAAAAAAACTTTTCTTTAATTTTATTAAGAAGATATATTTATTGTATATTTTTTACTTATAATTTGCACTTGAAAAACACTGAAAAAGCGACAGCCTCAGAAGAGACTCAAATTCACGACATCTAAATGTTTAGATATTATAATCGGTAGCTCAATAAGAAGATAGCGCAATGTCGTAGGTTTGAGTACCGTCTGAGGCAATCGTTTAAAAAATGTATCACGCGATTTTTGTTCTATTAATTCTGCATCAATGCTATCTAAAAATATTGCACATCACCCTAAAATTTTAAAAGAAAATCTATCACTATTTCAAAAATCACAGACGAACTGCTTTTTTTTAAATAAAATCGTATTTGTTGTCAAACTTTTACACAGAAAGTAAGCTTCGGTATACCTTTTTTCACTTTTAACTTTTCGTCAAAACATAAATAAATAGCAAAAATGGTTTCTTTGTGGTTATCGAAATAGTAATAGTTAAGTTACAATTTATTAAGGATTAGACAGGCTTTAGAAAAACATATTTAATGAGACTAGCAAGGACTCGACCAAATTATAATTTACCTATTTAAAAAAAGTAAGTGGGTACATACTTAGTAAAAAAAATTAAAATACTCAAAATATTGCACCAAATTTTCACTTTGACAAACTTACATATAAATTAAAGTCTAAGCATAACTTACTTTAATATTAAGGGGTAACTTATATTAAAGTACAGTCGACATAAAATGATATATTCAACGTCAAAACTATCTAAGCATTAAACAAAAACAGCCCTTACTGTTATGTAGTTAGAGTATGTTTTTGATAAAAACTTTCAACATATTTAATTTAAGCAAAAATACCTTAAACATGCATTACCTACTTATAATTTATTTTATATAAAAGTTAATTGTTCATGCCTTCAATCAATTTGGAGGCGATTGTACATAGATGTTTATAATTATTAAATGATGAATGACTTCATTATTGCGTAAGTAAATAATTGAAGAAACTTTGTACAAAATATCAATACTTTTAAGAACTATTTACAAACATTTATATCCTTAGCATAACACAAGTGTCAGTTGTACTTAAAAATAGACGCTTAATGCTCTTACAATACGGTTGGATTTACTATTGACGATATGCAGTTGCAGTAGCCATATCCAGCAACAAAAAGTATTGTAACAATAAAGATTTTCTTTTTCTATTTCTATTTCAAATAAAAAAATATACGTATTTTTATCATCCAGGATATTGATAGTTGACCCCCTTTGTTTACCGAAAAACAATGCTATGGTATATATAAACGGAGCCAGTCCATTTCGGTATGAATAATAATATAGAAAAGCATCTCAAAAATTTAAAAAAATACTCTAAGAGATAATGCACCAAAAAATACTCCAAAAATCAGCGATGGAGCGTCAGACTTAGGTTATTTAGGTACAATCACGTAGCGCTTTTTAAGACTGTTATGTATGTACGTTATTATCACATATTAAAAGATTTTTTTCAATGCTTTGAGATAATACTTTACTATACTAACTGTTAAAGTATTAACTTTTTTCTTCTTGGCCTATTACCTATTACCTAGGTAAGCCACAGGTGAAAATGAAACCATAAAATAAAAAAAAGGACAGGACATGACAACACATTTTTAACGTGATTGGATTAGCTAATAAATCAGACTGAAAGAGAATGGTATCACTGCAGCAAGCAATAAAATATATTGAAAATCGATTAAACGGGCGACCCTTTAATAACACAACACAACTTTTGGCTTTTATATTTCTGCTTTTTATTTTTTTAATTGTCTGGTCTGGCTTGATTTTAACAGTGGTATAATATGGTCTGAGCTTTTTCCAGCACGTGAAGCCGTTGGTCCCGGCTGGTGGTGGTTTACGACCAGTAGGCTTATCCAAAGTAACATTAAGAAAACGATAGCAAAGTTCGAAAATAATAAAATGTATGGGATTGACATAAGCCGCACTAAATCACGTGGTCAATCTTATGTCAATCCCATACATTTTATTCTTTTCGAACTTCGCTAACCCAGTTCTCCCTGTGGTCTAAATATCCATAGGGACATTAGATGGGGGTTCATGCCCCAGCAATAGGTATATAAAAATGAGCTGGTGAATCTGGTGACATGGAGTTGTTGACAAATTCGTCACTAGATTTTTAGATGTCATATCGATATTCTGTTAACAAACTATGACGTCACAGTCACTATAGGTATATTATTATGACGTTTTCTTGAGTTTATTGACCACTTTTTAGGTTACAGAATTTGTGTTTACGTCAAAATGGTTATAATAATGTTCACTTGAAAATTAGGTAACCATTTTCAATGATGTTATATTATAATCTCGTATCTACATAAGCTTTATTAGCAGTCGCAACCACCAATCCGCACTGGGCCCGCGTGGTGGTTTATGGCCCGTTCTCCCTATCCATCCGAGCCTTCCCTATGGCTCGTGCCCCAGCAGTGGGGACATAAAAATGAGCTGATGACGGTGACATAAGCTTTTCTGTACATTGACCTTAATGAGTATTACTCAATTTCTATGTTAACATAAGAATGTACCTATGACATTTTAATTAATTTGTGTAATAATTACCTAAGTGGTTGTTAGTTGTTTTGTAATATAACGATAGAAAGTTGAGATAAAGCTTATATTACACAAATATCAAATCTTGATTGTTTTATTTTTGTCAGTTTTCAGTTTCGAACGCCAGAGACTAGTTGTTTTATTCAGTAGCAACGCCTACAGCTAAACGTGTTTAAACTGACGACCTCCTTGGTCGAGTGGTTGTACACCGGTTTTCATGGTATCGCCATCTCTGAGGTCCCGGGTTCGATCCCCAGTCGGGTCAATTTAGAAATTATTGTTTTTCCAAATTGTCTCGGGTCTGGGTGTTTTCTATGTACATTGAGTATGTATTTAAGTATTTTAAGTATGTTAATCCGTTGTCTAGTAACCATTTAACGAGTTTCATAACGAAGCTTCTCTTGGGCTAGATAATTGATGTGAGTGTAGAAAAGTTTTAAACTGAAAAACGCCGGGAATATATGAGTTAACAGAAGTACAGTTAAGTACAGTAAGTTAAACCATATACATACAATTAGTGCCAACAGTGTACGGCAGGAACCAATGATCGTATTTTTTTCCTATAATCATTAAAAATAGGTGTCAGCGACTGATTTTGGTTTTTATTTATTTATTCCTTTATTGAACATATAAACACACATTAAAACATACGTTATACAAGACATATACAGAGGTGAGGTTATCTCTAGAAGATATCTCATCCAGCCAACCCTAGCTGTGGTATGGAACGGAAGTTTGCGGGACTAGGTATTCTACGAACCAAATACTGATACATATAATACTTAAACGACGACGTTTTATAGCGACAATAGTATTCTATTGTACAGACCACTTCTTGCTTTCCGGCTATACTTTTTGTACTTTTAATTTTTGAGTGCTAATTGCTGCACTGTAGCTAAATAAAATATTTATAAAATACACAGTGAAAAAATTAAATGCCTACCCGACCCAGCCAGGAATCGTTCCTGGGTCTTCCGCAATCCGGGCGGCTGCACTGACCATTATGCTACCGGGAAGGCTGACGTAAGCACTGACTGGTCAGTGCAGCCGCACAGATTGCGGAAGACCCGGTTCGATTCCTGGCTAAGTCGGGTAGGCATTTAATTTTTTCACTGTATTTTATAAATATTTTAAACTTACTTATGTTATTTTTTGGGGACGAAAGTTGTGTCGAAGATTGGGCTTACTACGTGCCGTTACTGTATCAAGTGCTAGTTTTATTAAATAACGATAGAAATGTTAAATTATAGTATTCCACGAGTAAGTGACGTTGCACTGTGTTATATTTTTTTTTGCCAACACTCATGCACGTCCACTTAATGAGGAGCAATTTCGGTACCCCAAACAAACTTTAAAATTCTAATTCTTTCAAACCAATAAACTTTAATGAAACATTCTAAGCTTAAAGGAAATATAAACATCTAAAAAGTTAAATCATTTAGAAAACGTTTGTGTAACTGAATTAATTAATTATTATTTTGATACCAACATGATGCAATAAATACTAATGATTAAATGACTATGACTAATTAATGCATTTTTTAATGAATTCGAATTTGAAAAACACTAATTTTAGAAAACAAAATTCTCCATTTTCTTAACAAAGAGAATGTAATGATTGGTCTTAATAATCAAAATGTTATCATGCTTCTCAACAAAAGATGTGTCGATGACCTTTTTGACCCACAGCGATACCTTGTCTTGTAACTTTCCAAAATGGCATATTTTAATGTACCTAACTAGTAAGTCACCTTACTTTCTTCGTTATGCAACATGTTGTGTAATAGGTACATACAATATAAATACAATACGTAATAAGTAAGTACATAAGTGTTGCATTTCACTAACTTTATGAATTTTGTGCATGACGTAGCGTTTTTTGTTATGATCTTTGAGCGGTTGCTGCGAGAGTACTTGATGTAGTATGAAGGTACTCTTATATATTTTATATAGTTTTTTTTCAATATCTGATACGAGATTTTTAAATCAAAATTTGACCATAAAAATTTTGTTATGCCATGATCGAATGGCAATATAAAAGTCGCACTCGACTCTTGCAGGGGTGCGATTTTTAATTCGTTGGGTGATAATCATTCCCATACTATGATACCAATTACGTATGTATTTAACTATTTTAGGTATGTTTATCCGTTGTCTAGTAGCCATTTAACGCGTTTCATAACGAAGCTTCTCTTGGGCTAGATAATTGGTGTGAGTGTAGGAAAGTTTATTTATTTATTTATTTAATTACGAATGTTCTTTCCTTTTTCACTGTATTTAAAATTTTAAAGTCACCGCTTAATATTGAGGCGCTGGACAGTTTCGAACGTAAGAAACCAGTGTACCCTTTAAGCACAGTTTTCTTTGCCAAACAATAACATAGATTTTTACGGGATGTCTACTAGGCAGCAGGTGGTGTCTGTATTAACATATTGTTAAAGATTTAAATCAGTTGCTGCTTTCTAATGTTAATGATTAGAGAAAAAAGGTCGATAACTGGGTTATGTCGAACATTGGTGCCTCCCCCCCTAAATAAACGAATTGTAAATAATATAAAAAAAAAATTCATATAATTTTTAACGCAAATTTTGTTGCGAACAAATTACAAAAACACAAATATTGAAAAAAATTCCACGAGCAGGATTTGAACCTGCACCCTTCTGACATACCGGGTCAGGTGCTCTCCCAATTGAGCTATCGTGGTTCTAACCAGCCCGCCGAAATTATTCAACACTTTACTTTTTTATTTTGTAAGTCAAAGGCCATTCAATGTCAACAACTACCGTCATTAACATCTGATCTATTTTTTTTTAATATAAAAGTAGTGTAGTTTTAGATTTTTAATTACAAAATCACCAAAGAGAGATTAAAAATCACATCACAATCCAGTTAGAAATTGGTCAGCCTAACTGCAATGCACGCCCGAATTTTAAAAGTCATCTTTAAAATGCTTGGTTCATAGATTAAAATTTACCCTAAAAGAACCAACCACAGCATGAGCGAAAGTTGGTTTAAATACGAGGTTTTTTTAAGCCATTTGAACGGAAGTGGTCACCGACGACGCCTATAGACATCTGCAGCATCCGGGGAGCAGCATATTCGTTGCCGACTCGATCGACAGACCTATTTACGTGCTTTTTAAAGTACCTTATATTACGACGAGTTCGATTATGAGTACGAGTTTAACCTCTGCAGGGAGCCCGTTCCACGACCTGTAGGTCCGCGGGAGGAACGAACGATGCAAGATGGAAATCTTAGTGCAAAGCAGCATTAGACTTTACCTCTATTCTGTGACAAAAATCCTTAATTTCGTGCCAGCTTTTCTCGGTCGAAGGCTCTCCCGAAATCCTAACTGATGGTCGATTCAATAGTTTGGTTTAAAACGAAATTTTAGTTAAAAATATAGTTTTGACGTCATTAAGTCATTCAAGTAAACAAATAACTGTCAAACTTTGATTACCTCTCAAAGCTTCAAAGTGAAGCCGAAATATGTGTTTAGTTCTGTTATTACCTAATTTTTATTTGTTTTAATACCGAAGGAATTAAATCTCAGCTATCATAGTTATTTTAAGTCTAATGAACTTTCATATTAAGGTGATAAGCGTAATTTACCAGGACAAGATGATTATTGTTATTATTTGAAGTGTTTATTGACTACGTTGCAGTATTATTATAAACGCTGTTACGGATAGTAAAAAGCAATAACCTTGGCAATAACAGCAGGCCGCGTAATGACCATAGTTATTTAGCGGTTTTCACTTCTGCAACGAATGCGCGTTTAGGCGGGAAAAGCACTTATAAAATCAAGCAGCCATTTTCTTTGTTCGCCATTTTAGATGTAAGCGGCGTGGTCTATGGTTGTGTGCGCCCAAAAAGTTTTCTCTAAATGTTATTTTTAATATACTTGGCCTTTCATATTATTATAATTATCCAATGTTGTAGTAAATTTTGTACCCTTATTATTTGTAACTTTGTACGATTTATTACTGTGTGTGTAGTTAATAAATTATTTATAACGTGTTTCGTTTCATTTGCACTTATAATAAAATTAACCACTTTTCACTTTTTTTTAATGTTCCTAATAATAAATAATCACTTTTCAAGTCATAAAGTAGTACCTAGATTCTGTTACTTTTAAAACGTTCTCAATCGTATGTCGGTCGCCTGAATTGGCCTATCATTTTAGATGATCGTAGGATATATCAGCGTGGAACCCCTCAGGTCCAGCTGTGTACTGGACATTCTGCATCCTGCCGTCGGGTAAGCGTACATGGTAATGGCCGTTGGTGCTCTCGCCGCTCTTCGCTTCGTGGTGACCGTAATCGTTGCCGCTTTTCAGGTCTCTTACCCTATATCCGAACTCGTAGTTCGCAGCGTAGTGGAGCTGAAATAGAGAAAGGGGACTTTACGACATTGTGTTTTTAGATGTAACACGAAAGAGGACTGAGGACACAAAGTAGATTTATATAGATAGATAGATAAATACTTGATCGCTAACACACAGACGAAATAAAACAACAGTCACACATATCTTAAAGCTATATAGACAAAGGCGGTCTTAACACTACAAGTGATCTAGAAATATTAATAGAAAAGATCATTATTTGCTACAATATATCTGACAACCTTTGGTTTTCATTCAAGAAGGTTATAAGCAATTTTTAACCGACTTCAAAAAAAAAGGGGGAGGTTCTCAATTCGCCTGTATTTTTTTTTAATGTTTGTTATTATTTTTTTCACTACAGCTAAGCGCTTCATTTTCATCTCACTAGAGCCTTGGTTCTACTGTTTTAAAACGGAGTTTAAGACTGAAGTTAGACACTACCCCGTTGGGATTCGAACCCGAACGAACCTCTAGGAAATCGGTAAAGTTCTGCGATTCATTTATATGTTTAGTTATCCAAAATCATAACTAATAATATAAATATATGATAGTGTCTTATTTGCTTATAAATGCATCCTTGGAAAGTATTGTATTACCTTTGTACTCGTATGTTGGATAACTTGCATTTTTGGTTATAACTACTTACATAGGTAACTCAGAAGTAGGTGAGTCATAAAATTTCTAATTTATGAACGCTCTCTAAGTTATTAGATTGAGATTGTTATGTGTGTTGGTATGTATGCATGTACCTGTATTTTTGAATCTGAGAATCTTTTGATATTTATTATTAAATTGAAATTTTGTAATTTATGTCGGTACCTACTCGTTTGTATGTTACGTATAGTTAGTTAGTAAGTATGTATTGTATACGTATAGTTAGATATTAATGTGTAGTGTAGTTGTACTTTATAGTAGTGTAATATTGTGCACAGTGTATATTTGAGTTTGATAATAAAAGTCGTAATTAAAATGAAAGAAAAATAAGTTTGTTTTTATATTTATTGTTTTGGCACCAGTGTTTGGCACAGTAAGCCCAGTCTTCGACATCAGTTTTCGTCACCAAAGAATAATATAGTAGAACTTCATTGAAAATTGGATGACATCTAGGAAGCGGGTGATCAATTCAATTTCTTGTTTAATGGCTCTCGCTATGATTTAGCCAGCCATAGCCATGTTGATCACGGTTCATGTCGACCACTAGGTGCCACTACCTCACCGTATTGTGTTTTTAAATATAGTTGTTTAAATGTTTCGTAATTGTTTTTATAATTCGATGGATTGATGGTAACCATAGATATTTTGATATTTTCTTCTAATATATAAAATTCTCGTGTCACGGTGTTTGTATTTTTTTTAAAATTTATTACCATAATAAAACATGCATAATAACAATAATGTTTTTAGTCGCATTGTTAAACCACTAAGGTTTGTCATAATGCGACTAAATTCTCAATACTCTTAACTAAGGACATTTAATAAGTACAAAATAATTTAAATTTACTATACATATAGAAGATAGGGTAACAACATCTACAAAATATTTTTTAATTAAACTCCTCCGAAATGGCTCGACCGATTTTCGTGAAATTTTGTGTGCATATCGGTTAGGTCTGCGAATCGGACAACATCTACTTTTCATCCCCCTAAATGTTAAGGGTGGTCCCACCCCTATTTTTTTTTTATAATTTAATTTTCTAATACAAAATGTTCGACGATTTGTTTGTTTTGTCGTCATAGAAACGATTTGATTGTATTGTTGACATAGAAACTGTCAAAGCGATACGAAGTCCGCCGGTCAGCTAGTATTTTTATAATATATCAGTGTTTTGCAACTTTATGGGAATGTTATGTTTTCTGTATTTCAATAAATAAATATTTTTAGTAACATGAGGAGTTTTCATTATTAAATGAATACAGGTTTTTGTATTAATAAGATATTGATTTATAATAATGAGCTATCTTATTGAAACAAAATAAATAATAAATCGATAAGTAAATAAATATAAAAAACATTATATCCTTATTTAAGTCAATACTTTACAGTATACAGTTATTGGAATAAATAGTTTTCTACACATAGTCTAAAATTAACAAAGTAAATACTAAATAAATTATTGCGTTATTAATAAATACCTTAAGTCTTAACATGTGTACATGTTAAGAAAAGTTTAGTCTTAAGCTTAAATAAAGTACAATAGTTTAATTAATGGATATGGTATGAACTCTTCCATCATTAATGTACTAGATGAAGGATTTCATTTAAATCGGTTCAGTAGTTTAGGCGTGATTGCGTAACACACAGACAGACATAGTCACTTTCGCATTTATAATATTAAGTGAGGATTATTTATTACTTAAGGTATTTAAAAAGTTTATAGGCTGTTTGGTTATAGGTGTATAATCCCGAAACATAGCCATGCAACCAAGAATGAAAAACACCGTGTTAACATGCAAAATCATATTTACTTTTCCATACACAGTACCTACTCTAATTTATTTTATTTTTTAATTTGTGTACAACCCTGACATGTTTATACTTCTGCTTTTTTAGACCATGAAGTTGACGACCAGGAACAATGTATTAGCTGAACCTAGGGTTGTCACTTTGTAACAAACAATATCACAGTCATTTGGTGCTTTTCAGGTATTTTCATATTGTCCCGGGATTCTATGCACGGTGCCCTATCTAAAATATTCGGGATTATACAAACACCCTGTATAGGTTACGGAAACAAAGGAAGCACCACGTATTTTTTAAATAGGTACAATACTTGGTTACAGAATATTTAACTGGTGCATTTTAATTTATTTGTTTATTAAGTGGATATAGTAAATAATTAAATAAATAAATAATTACAGAATATTAAGTTTGTGCAATTTATGTAGATGTTTTTTCGTATTGTACCTGTGGTTGTGGGGATATCTCTTCGGTTTCGACCGATATTGGCGTTGGCGATAAGGGTACTGGAACACATCCAAATGTTGTATATTCAAATTGTGGCTGCCAATTAGTTTTTGTAACTGTGATTCCGTTAACATATATACCGGTTCTATTACTTTATTTGGGACACCATATTCCGTAGGCGCACCGTATTGAGCGTTTGTACCGAGACCATAGGTTTGGGGCACTCCATAAGATGTTGAAACGGGTTGATAAGAATTCAAGCCACCAAATTGAGAACTATATAAACCTCTATTCAACGGAAAACGCTTAATATTTCTCAATTTATTCGAAAAGCTAGGAGATGAGTCGCCATTTTGATTGTAAGCTAAAGATGGCGCATAATTGAGTCCATTTTGATTGTAAGCTAAAGATGGCGCGTAATTTTGTCCATTATGGTTGTAAGCTAAAGACGGCGCATAATTTTGTCTATTGCTATCTAAAGATAATAGAGGGGACTGTTTATAATTGTGCGTTGCGAACTGGGAGTCTGGAGAGCTGAAATCTTCTTCATAGTCGTTGTAATCATTGTCATCGTAATTGAAATCATATTGGCCACGATTCAACCTCTTTTTGTGATTAGGAGCATCGATTTCGTACTCGCTATTGTAATCTATGGCAACACCGACCGGGAAATTGGGAGTGGTTAGGAAAGTTTCAATCCGTTGTTTGTTAAAGGGGTTCAATCTTATGAATGGTTCAGCTTTGGGGGTATTGTTTTTAACATTCAAAGGGTTTTCAGTTAGTGGTATAGTTTTTTCTAATATTAATGGGTTTCGCTTTTCAGGAGACCTCCTGATACGATTTTTCGATTGTACCTTAGTCAATTTACTTACACTTTCGTCACCATATGCTGATACTTCAGTGCCGTCTTCCGAAAGATGTTGAATCCCTTGATGTTGCGCGTTGTGATGAAGATACCTTTCACTCAAATCGCCTTCTTCTTTCTGATTGTTCAAGTAATGCACTATAGGCTGAGCTTGTGGTTCATACTGTTTCCCAATATCATGGAAATGTTGATTTACACCACTAGGCTTGTATCCTGAGCTAATAGTCTGACTAGCTACTTCCACTTTATAGTAATTGTTACTTTTCGTCGTTGTCGTCTCTATTTCAGGAGCTTGAGTAGCCAAAATCGATTGTAGACCATAAGGTCTAACTTTAGGACCTTTATCCGGATTCTCAATATCATCAACCTCTTCTGTAATAGGCGTGTGGTCTTTAACTTCTGGCATATAAGCACTAGCGTATGTTGGAGCTATCTGGGCATAATCGTGGTCGTAGTGGCTTGCAAAATTTTGCGCGGGAACATCTTTCGTGTAGAAAAACAAATCTATAGGTGTGTCTAAAATATCTTTGCTTTCAGTATGCTCCGAGTTTACTAGCGCATTTAATTCTGATACTTGGTCACGAGGTGCTTTCCTCAATAAAGCATTTAGAGCTTCAATATCTCTTGCTGACTCGTAATTCTGCATCTGTCTGTACTGTTTGGGGTAAACATATCTGGTTTTGCTAGGAATAGCTGCAGTTAGCAACGATGACTCTTCAACTGGATGCTGTAAGCTTGCTAATCCTACGTTCCCATTAGGTTTAATAGTAACTCCTTGATCATAAGTCGGAGCTGGCGACACGTAAACAGTCTTATACATTTTAGGTTCCAAATACTGCCGATAATCGACCGAGCCGTGAGATCTGTGGTTCCTATTCTTGTCTTTAATAACGCCGTCTGTTTTAACAATTTCAGGAATGATTCTGACACCTCTCTTCAAAGTCTCTTGTCTTATAACTTGTCTTGTTTTAAGTGCTGGTTTAACTGTAGGATTTGCTAGTTTTTTATTGTCCCTTATGTTAGCTTGTTGCAGTTCTATTTGAAGCTGGTGGCTTTCTTGAGATTCGTGGTACGCTTTCATGTAGCTGTCTACCGGTAAAGGTGCTTTATTCCATCTCTGTAATTGCGCTCTGTGTTGCCGTACTCTTTCCGCGTTGAACATAGCTTGCTGGTTTTGTGCGTGTAATTTAGCGTTGTGCTGTGAGTTTCCGGCCAATGGATTCCCGTATGGTAAACTTCCTGTGTGTAGTCTTGCCTTATTATCATCGCTTCTCGATTGTTCGTTGATAATCTCGTGGACGGGTCTGGCACTTGTTTTGGCTGTTTGTGATGTTGTTATGTGCAGGATAAGTAGCATCGCTGTGATTAAGACGTATCTCGAATGGGACGCCATTGTACCTGTAATGAGAGAAAAAAGGTTGTATTAATTTAAAGTTTTTACTCAGTTTTTGCGGGGGTGTTGTTGTATTACTAATCTGTGGCGTTTTGATCCAAATTCGATTCAGCTATTTAAAAACGTCACCAATCGTGTGTCGGTAGCCTCATTTTAACAACTTTCCCGTTATGGTAATGACTGTTATGTTGCGACAGAATGTCCTAATGTCAAAGTCAGGCTACCGGCACACTATTAAGACGTTTTATCAGACTTGGGGCCCTATGGGATGTGGAGGTGGTCAGTTCGGAGGCCAGGCAAGCTCCGTTGTAATTGAAATCAAGTAAAAAAGTATTGAATTAAACCTCATTTATAATTTAAAGCAATCACTTTTAATTATATTACTAAAATATAGAATTGATTCTATTTGCATGTTGTTAAAAGGTAATTTAATTATTAATAGGTACTGCTTTGCGTTCGTTTGTCGATTAATTGTTAGCGATAGCCTTGTAGATTGAATATTTGATTAAATTGATTTTGCGGTTACTAAGCACACGAATTGTGACAATTGAAATTATAAACCTTATAACAAACACTAAATATACATTTAAAAAATTGGCTACCATCACCAGTTCATTTTATGTCTCCACTGCTGGGGTACGAGCCTTCCCTATGGATGGAAATACCACAGGGAAAAGAGGCCATAAACCCCCACGTGGGCCCAGTGTGGTGCGGTTAACGGCTGCTAATGCGGCTGGCACCAACGGCTTCCCGCCTTTCAAAGCACGGAGGAGCGAGCGATGTTAAATTCGTGGACACCCATCCGATGACCGGCCTTTGTGGAAGTTGCTTTACTTCAACAATCGCAGACTGACTGCGTTTACGATGTGCTATAGCAAGGGTGGCCAACCTTTTCGGCAGCTGGGCCAAATTTTGGAAAAAAGATTTGGCAACGGGCCGCACTACCAAATTTTAAGTAGTTGAAAATGAAAATGTGAGAATTAAACACACATATGTTAGTTACTTTTATTTATTTACAGAGATGTCTGACTTTGTTTGGCAGAACTAAGTGCATCAATGTTGATATCTGAGGTTGTTGCTACACGTAAACAGTTTTCCAGGTAAACTTCAGTAGGTAATATGATTATATTTATTCTAAACGTGATTTAGGAGAAATTCGTGGTTTTGTTGAACAAAAGTAAATTTTTGGGGACTCGTCTCCGCGGGTCACAAGAAGACACTCGGCTCGCGGGCCTCGGGTCGGCCACCCTTGTGCTATAGAGTTCCTCGGAAAGCGTCACCTAACCATAAAAGAAACACGCGTGGCTTATATTTTACATAATTATTCATTGTTTATGATCTTGTTTCCGTTCTAATTGTCGTGATGTTATTAATGAACAGTTATGTAATTTTATCTGTTGTTACATGAATGTTAAACAAAATTATGTAAAGAAACATTGTAATTTATACCGGATGTTAATGTTTTGGGATTAGTAATTAAATTTTACGCTTTGTAATTTTTTTGAATGGAACAATTGAATAGTTTTTTTTCTTAGACTGTGTCGTTTATTGTTTAGCGATGTCATAAAACTACCTACATGATTTTCTTTAATTTTAATTGACTAGAAGAGTTGTGTGGCACCAGTAGGGTTGTCAACCATACTTTAAAATAACGTATCCTACGTTATTTTCCATCGCCATACTTTATTCTTTTTAATAAAAATAAAGTATGGAAAATACTAAAATGAATAAATAATTGAATTGAATTGAATTGAATTGAACCTCCGAAGGTGATTCGTTTCAACACGGCTTGAGGTACCCTTTACGTACCTCGTCGCCCCCAAAAAAGCCTGGTGACGCTGAAAATGCCGTTTGAGGCAATCGGCAATCTCTCTCAAAAAAAAAACAGCCCGGGTCTAAGCTGACCTAGGAGCCAAACTGCGCACCCGAATTCAAGATCCCCAGAAGCTAAGTCCCCTTATAAAACAGCGTCCGACGTAACCCATCTCTGGGGAATAAATTGATTGTACCAGTTTACATCTTTAATTTCTATCTCTCTTCTGAACCTGGTGGTGCCTAACACCCTAGCGTTGCAGTGGCAGAGCGAGCTATACTAGGATACAGCATTATGAAATCAGATTATGAATCCAGAGAGCCAATCCGGATGTATGCGGCCAGCCCTAAAGGTTTCCCTTTTTTGAAGTTTTGTCCTTTTTACGATTCATGATTATATTGGAGTGAATTTAACAAAAGAATGAATAACTGTTCCAAGTTTATACTTAGTTTATTTGAAAGAGGATAAGTTATACCAAGACTACAGAAACACAAATGCTGAAAAAATTTCCACGAGCAGGATTTGAACCCGCACCCTTCTGATATACCGGGTCAGGTGCTCTCCCAATTGAGCTATCGTGGTTCTAACCAGCCCGCCGAAATTATTCAACACTATTTACTTTTTACTTTGAAAAAAGTAAATAGTGCGCCCATTCAATGTCAACAACTACCGTCATTAACATCCGATCATAATATTTTTACAAATACTAAAGATCAGTTAAGAAGTAGGCAAGCTATTTATAAAATGTTTATATAATTTTTAACGCAAATTTTGTTGCGAACAAATTACAAAAACACAAATGCAGAAAAATTTTCCACGAGCAGGATTCAAATCCTCAACAAACCCGCACCCTTCTGACATACTGG
Source organism: Eudonia lacustrata (assembly GCA_947562085.1). Taxonomy (NCBI): domain Eukaryota; kingdom Metazoa; phylum Arthropoda; class Insecta; order Lepidoptera; family Crambidae; genus Eudonia; species Eudonia lacustrata. Next base: position 13,235,209 of record OX387332.1, on the reverse strand, counting down.
GTCAGGTGCTCTCCCAATTGAGCTATCGTGGTTCTAACCAGCCCGCCGAAATTATTCAATACTATTTACTTTTTACTTTGAAAGCCAAAGGCGCCCATTCAATTGCATTTGTGTTTTTGTAATTTGTTCGCAACAAAATTTGCGTTAAAAATTATATAAACATTTTATACCAAGACTATTCGTTTTTTTTTACATCTTACGGGAAAGTACTTGGCGTTCACTGCACCTGATGTTGTGATGATAAGGCCGAAGCACACTTCACCCGGAATCCTCAACTACTGAGGCACTGGCTATCTTATCTCTAGCTGCCGGAACACAACAATGCTACAAACATTGATGTTATGGCGACATATTTAGATAAGGTACTAGCTAGCTAGGGTTAACAAGCCCAACCACTAGACCACAGCGGCGATTAAACTAATTTAACTAAGTTGATGATGATGAGGAGCTCGATGGCGCAGTGGTTAACGCGCCCGGTCTGCGAGTGCTGAGGTTAAGCAACTTTAGCAAAGGCCGGTCATCGGATGGGTGACCAAAAATTTATCATCTCGAGCTCCTCCGTGCTTCGGAAGGCACGTAAAGCCGTTGGTCCCGGCTGCATTAGCAGTCGTTAACAACCACCAATCCGCACTGGGCCCGCGTGGTGGTTTATGGCCCGTTCTCCCTATCCGTCCATAGGGAGGACTCGTGCCCCAGCTGTGGGGACATGAATGAGCTGATGATGAACTAAGTTGATATATTAACGATCCGTTACCAGTCGATTTAAAAACTGGCTAGGCGCATGACATAATATAAGTTTCACGTAATTTCGCACGGTTACGTAAAATGTCGAAAGGAAATGCGAAATGTCAGACGTTACTCGTTTGAACACATGTAAAATAGACGCTTGCTATTGGGCGCAGGTCACAAGCGGTAGCGTGGGCGGGTAAATTGGGTATTACGTACAGACAAGCACAGCAACCGATCCAAAACTTAAAAAAAAGAAAAAAAAACAGAGTGTTGAAAAAATTCCACAAACGGGATTCGAACCCGCACCCCATGACACGATAGCATAGTTGGTAGTGCACCTGACCCGGCATGTCATGCAGTGGACTAATAAAGGCTGATGAGAATGATGAGAAAAAAGACAGAAGAAGATGCTACCGTGGCTCACGTGGCGTGTGGTATCGTAATTGGTAGTGCATCTGACCTGGCATGTCTTGGGGTACGGGTTCGAATCCCGCTAGTGGAGTTTTTTCAACTCTTTGCCTTTTTTCATATTGTAATTTGTTCGCAAGAAATTTTGCGTAAAATGATATAGGTATAACCATTATACAAAACTGTAAAATTTCTTCAATAAATGTGCAACCATATGCCTTATACATAAAGTTCAAAGTCTATTGAGGAAATATGACAGTCAGTGGTAGTCTGATATGCAGACGTGTGTACGTATGTCTTTTCTAAATTGGGGAAAAAGTTGTGTCAAAGTAACGAAAAGTAAGTAGTTAGATTGAAAGATAGACAATACAATTCAATACAAGACAATACAATACATTTAGTGCAACATTAGTTGCCTTATTTTCGTTGTACAGATATTATGGAAATATTTCTTTGTTTTATTGATTTTATTTTTATTTTAGGTTTCCCCCAAGGATTTCCATAACAACTGGTTTTGGGCTTCTCGCATCCCGCTGCCTTTGTTCAGCAGTGGACGTATTTCGACTGAGTTGATGATGATGACGAGTTTTATTTTATCAGAAAACATGAACAGCAGTGTTAATATACCAAAAAATAAAACAACAAAATCGCCAATGCTTTAGCCTTGTCCTCCACGTGAATTTTTAGTGCACACTAGATTATCCTAATCGCTATAATTATCGACCAGGTAATAATGAAGCTGTAATAAAAATGCGTTACGCAATTTGATATTTTTATGTTGAACGTCAGTTGAGGTTTGAGGTAATGACGAAGAGAAAAGTGTCTTAAAAAAGTAATATTTATAATCTGTGGCACTTTAGCGAACTACCGTCACCGGTTTAATTCATAGCGAGGAGCAAATATTGCGCTGGCTCGGTTTTGTCCTAAAATAAGGACCCTCTCACGGACACGGAATTTCGAAACAGCTCGGATCAGTCTGACTCCGAGCGCTTTTGTCATGTGTCTACGTGTGCGTTGCTCGAGCGCGATTGTATGAAGCTTACCTCCTGCAGTCTCCTTTTTTTGTAGTTTAGTTAAAAGGAAGCCGGGCTTGCTTTAAGCTTTGAGAGCTCTGACTGCGAGACTATGGTTCACATATTCGTCACCAGGAGACGTTGTTTTGAATTTGTTTTGCATTGAAGCCACACAAATTCTCGTTTTCGTTACCGTGATCGAATAGAGAATAAAACTCATACTAATACTAGTTGTCTTCACCGTGTCTGTCCATTGACGCGGAGCGAGGCAGCGGAGCGGAGCGAGCGACTATTGCGGAGCGGAGTTGCGGACTGTGCGGAGCTAGACCGAGTTCTTTACAAAAAAGAAAACGTCTTCTTTACAACAAAGCGCACGCACGTAAGTACTGGTCGAACTTCAGCGGCATACTATATCCCATCCCATCTCTCCGAGGCCGGTCCGTTTCCCCGCCGCCACACTCCGCTCCCCCGCTCCACCGCCTCCCTCCGCTGCCCCGCACCGCTACCACGCGCCGCTTCCGAAAATGTATGAATTTTTAAATTAGCCCACAAATTCCTGTCCACTGGAGCGGAGCGGAGATTTAATGCAATCCTATTAGTTAATATTTCTTCGCTTCTGTGTTCGTGTTCCGCAGCCTCGCTCTGCTTCAATGGACAGGCAGCCTAACTCCACTATATCTGTGCCAGCTTAAAGTTATGTATAATTATTAACGTATAATTGTGTCTACTGTAAAAGAAAATAAAAATAATTTGAACTTAAATTTGAGTTAGTATAAACTTTATAAAAAAATATAAACACTTTTCTACACGACTGTACACAGCTCAACGACCATAGGCACTTTCACTGGCAGTGTGCAGTACCGTATTAATACCATGTTGCTGATTTACATACGGACCGGTTTCAAACATCCGTTTGTCCGTTCTGTTCTGCCACTGATTCAATAATAGTTAGTAGTTACAACTTGCAATCTGAGGAGGTAGAGATGGCATGATGGCCATAGGAACTCGGGAAAATAAGTTCGTTCGTTCGTTCGTTCCGTTTGTTATGAATGTGGATTCTGTCTTTGATTAGATGGATGACCCAATGCCAAGGTGAGCAAGTGCCGAGGGTTGGATAATATGAGGATGTATAAACATGTCATTCAAAAATACTAAAATGTTATAAATAAAAGTTATTAAGTAATAAAAAAAGAATTAAAAGGTTAAAAATAATGTAATTTAAAAATCTTTGCGTTTTTATCACAGATCAATTTTTTAAATATGTAAAAGCGTGTTACATTGTGATTGCAAAAGAAAAATAATAAAGGTGTAATAAACTAAATGTTCTTTAATGTTCCATCAAATGTAACACGCTTTTATAAAATTAAAAATTATAAAAAAATTGGGTCTGTGATAAAAAAGCAACGATTTTAAATTACATTATTTTTAACTTTTTAGTTCTTTTTTTTATTAACAAGTAGGTAATAAAAGTTTGTTTTTAATTTTTTTTTTAGTGTGTCTCGCCTTAATGACAAATGGAAACGGTAAAAGTGTTACCCCCTATTTGTCGCCGACTGTACTAAGCTCATTGACCAAAGTACTTTCACTGACCATACGTGATGATATACCTACGTACAAACCGGTCCGTGTCTGTCCATCCGTTGCTATGTGCAATGAACTCTTGACAATATTTCAATCCACTTTTTTTTAACTAGAGCAGTTAAGTTATAAAAGGTTTTTATTTAACATACTTACAGCAAATATTTAAACATGGTCACTTTTATATCACCGTCCAAACATTCTGAGATGACTCCCGTGATGCAAACGAACAACTCTTACTATTGGACCAACTCCCTAACTCGAAAATAAAATTCAGCTGTTCCATACAAAACATCAATATTTATTCGACCAAAATATATTATTAGGGAGTAAGTTGTTCGTTTGTATCACAGAAGGTTTGGACTAAAGATGGGCCGAATACGAATATTTATTTATTTATTTATTAGCCACACATAACAGAGTTACAACAAAAAATAAAATAAAACAAACAAGGACACAGGAATATTGGTATGCTGTAACTCCACGGGCATGTGCAGACAACATGTAAAGCATACCACAATAATTAATTATATTAATAAACAAAAAAATAAAACATACCAATAAAATAAAAAACAATTAATTAGAAACTTAATCTTGTAAATAATGTTGATTATAAAATGGATTTCAATAGAACATAAATGTTTATATAATTTTTAACGCAAATTTTGTTGCGAACAAATTAGAAAAACACAAATGTTGAAAAAATTTCCACGAGCAGGGTTTGAACCTGCACCCTTCTGACATACCGGGTCAGGTGCTCTTCCAATTGAGCTATCGTGGTTCTAACCAGCTCGCCGAAATTATTCAACACTATTTACTTTTTACTTTGAAAGCCAAAGCTACTTCTTAACTGATCTTTAGTATTTGTAAAAATATTATGATCGGATGTTAATGACGGTAGTTGTTAACATTGAATGGGCGCCTTTGGCTTTCAAAGTAAAAAGTAAATTGTGTTGAATAATTTCGGCGAGCTGGTTAGAACCACGATAGCTCAATTGGAAGAGCACCTGACCCGGTATGTCAGAAGGGTGCAGGTTCAAACCCTGCTCGTGGAAATTTTTTCAACATTTGTGTTTTTGTAATTTGTTCGCAACAAAATTTGCGTTAAAAATTATATAAACATTTATAAATAGCTTGCCTACTTCTTAACTGATCTTTAGTATTTGTAAAAATATTATGATCGGATGTTAATGACGGTAGTTGTTAACATTGAATGGGCGCCTTTGGCTTTCAAAGTAAAAAGTAAATAGTGTTGAATAATTTCGGCGAGCTGGTTAGAACCACGATAGCTCAATTGGAAGAGCACCTGACCCGGTATGTCAGAAGGGTGCAGGTTCAAACCCTGCTCGTGAAATTTTTTCAACATTTGTGTTTTTTCAATAGAACATATAAAATATTAAAATAAAAATTTATATTCGGCCGAATGTTCGGTTTACAATAAAATGAACCGAATATTCGGTCGAATAGTTCGGTTCATTTAAGCGCGCTTTGCCTAGCCAAACATGATGGTACAGGTTCGTGCCGCACCGTGTCAGGTCAGGAATCACTCTTTCACTGTATTTTATAAATATTTAATTCAGCTTCAGTGATTTTTTTAAAGATTTTTTTATCGATTCATCGACAATAATGAATGAATAAACTATAATACTTATAATAGTCTTTTTACAAGCCTTAGGTCTTAAAATTGTACAACTTTTATATTTGGTAAATATTCGGCAATTGAACCGAATATTCGGCCGAATTCGAACATGAAAAAATACGCCGAGCCTACCGAATAATTACCGAATATTCGGCGCATCTCTAGTTTGGACGGTGATAAAAAGGTGACTCTGTATAGGTCAGTGGTTAGTACGCACGCCAGTACATCAACCTACTATATTCTAGGAAGTCCACATTTACAAAACAAGGAGATTTTGTACCCACTATCACAGCGATTTTGAGGAGCTCGATGGCGCAGTGGTTAACCCGCCCGGTCTGCAAGTGCTGAGGATAAGCAACTTTCGCTAAGGCCGGTCATAAGGTTATTAGGCTTTCATAATTATCATCATCATAATCAGCTGATTTTATATCCTCCCACTGCTGGGGCACGAGCCTTCGTGATTGAATTTACATTAAAAATTTAAAAAAATAATAATTCGAATTCAAAATCATTTATTCAGTTTAGGCTACAAATAGCTCTTATGAACGTCATTATGCCATCGGTTCGTAACTCTACTCTGGGCGGGAGATCTTGTACTGAGAAGAACCGGCAAGAAACTCAGCAAGTGTCAAAACTCATCATCATCATTATTGCAACGAGCTTAATAAACATAATTTATTCTCTGTGAAAAAAAATACTAACTTTTGTCTTAAATTTCTCGGAAAACGAGTTAGAGACTCTTAGATCGCATATTCTATTGAACCAATGATGTTACGTAGCAAGGTCAATGTCATAACATCGAGTAAAAGCAATCACTATCACACACATGACAATAGCATTCTCGATCTATAGATCACTAGCATTGAACTAAACCGTGATAGCAGTAGCCTGGGAATCAACTCTTGAAGTGACTTCCATTATAAAACTGTGACTAGCTTTGTTCAATAACTCATATAAAGCAGACTTAGATATTATTATTTTTTCTCTATTGTTTTTATTTAACATGTTGTGATTGTCCTTTATATTTAGTGTTTTTATTTGTTACGGAAATTGTCCATAGAAATAGGGCATTTTCCAATATGTTGAGGCTATGTTGTAGGGAGAAAAGAAATTTTAGGCCGCCTGTCACCTCCTGCAGGGAAGTTGTCGAGTTCCCAGTAACCCTGTATATTTCATCATATTTATGTAAATATATTTATTAAACGTTTTCTATCGTTTATATAAAATATGTATGTAACTACGGTTTTTTTTTTTCGCATACACACAACACTACAGTCACACTCACACACTATTCTTACTCGTAGGCCCTGTCAGAATACCAGCGTCGTCGTTGTGGTGGTGTTTGTTTTTCAGCACCGCAACGGCACAAGCTGAGGCAGGGTCCTAGTTGGCCTTCACACACATTCATCCTTCCTTATTGTTGTTTAATTTTTTTTAAATGTTTTCTTATTCAATGTTTTTTTTACTGTTATGTCTGTGTGATTGTCAATAAATAATTTCTTTTTCTTATTCTTATTCTAAGAATAAAAAAAAGTTAATCTATTATTCTTATGCTTATGCTTATTCTTATTCTCTCCTGTGTGGTGCCAGGGATAAAGAATTGCATCACCCCATCATTTCCCGTGGGGGTCGTAAAAGCCGACTAAGGGACCATTCCAGAGGATGGGCAGCAGCATCTCTCTGTGGTTCCATCAACCTACTGCGATCGCCAACCCGCCTGCCAAGCGTGGCGATTACGGCAAATACCCCTCATATCCTTGGGGGAGGCCTTTGTCCAGCAGTGGACGTCTTTTGGCTGAGATGATGATTCTTATTCTAAATGCCCTTGCTGAGTTTCTTGCCAGTTCTTCTCAGTGCAAGGTCTTCCAAACTGTAAAGGCCATTATTGATCGATGATAATTATAATATTATAGGCGGAGCTGACCTATACTATTTTTAAAGAGGTAACGTTTGAGACTATGTTTGTATGTCGGGGCTAATGTCTGGAACTTTTGGTCCAATACCGTAAATTCTTTCACAGATAGAATGCTATAAACCTACCTTATGGGTAACATAGGCTTTATTTTATTTTGATAAAAAATATCTTTTTAATAATTTATAATATGAAAGGCTGATATTTATGAACAACATACCTATATTACTTATGAATAGCTCGTTTAAAACAAGCTTTTATCTTATTACCAAATCTTAATCATGAATTGAATTGGTGTGTGAAAAAAATAGAACGAATTAAGAACAAAAAAAAAAGGTAATAAAATTAAATATGGAGATAAGTACGCAGAACAGAGTTGTATTGTTGTTGTGTAATTATTTATAACATAACAATTTTATTGTGAGATACAAAATAACCGTTTGTTTGTTTGAAAAACGTTGAAGTTCGAAAGTTTGTTTTGTAACGAAAATTAAATTTAAATACCTACTTATGGGATTTTGTGAACGGAACTGTCAACTGACTCGGTTGCCTGTCTCCTTCTTCAAGAGCGACCGAGGCCGAAAGGATACGACTGCCTTTTTTGTTAGAAGCGTCTTCCGGGTACCAGTAACGTAACAACCTTTTTTCATCATCATCATCATCATTATCATCATCAGCTCATAATGTCCCCACTGCTGGGGCACGAGCCTTCCATAAGGATGGATAGGGAAAACGGGCCATAAACCACCACGCGGGCCCAGTGCGGTGCGGTGGTTGTTAACGACTGCAAATGCAGCCGGGCCCAACGGCTTTACGTGCCTACCGAAGCACGGAGGAGCTCGAGATGATAAATTTGGTCACCCATCTGATGACTAGCCATTGCGAAAGTTTCTTAACCTCAGCACTCGTAGACCGGGCGCGTTAACCACTGCGCCATCACAGAACTCCTCAGCCTTTTTTACTTATATAATATCATTGATGTAGGTATGTTACATTTATTTATGATGAAATGGTCTGGGCAACCACTAGGTCTTAATTGAAGAATCTAAAATTAAATACTAAGGCGACGCACCGCTAAACAATGAATCTAATACGGAGCGTTTGCGCCCCGTACCATAAGAAAAACTGTTTTTTTTCCTTCAAATTAAAACTACAAATTATTAAAAAAAAATGAACTAGCATATTGAAGTGTGTGTTAAGACTAATCTACTAAGAAAATTTAGATGCTTAAATCGGTCTGGTTTGCCTGTGAAATGCAAATCTATGTTTTAAAAGAGGTTAAGTACTTTGATATTATTTTCTCTGTTATAAAAGCGACAAATCGTGTTTCTGCAACAAGCAAAATGAAGTCAATTAAATGAAAAATCATGTCGTCAAATATCACTTTCATATGTTTTGTAATTGTTGGGAAAAATCGAGATCCCCGCCACGTAAATTTCCAACGCGTCGCCTTAAAAGAAAAAAATTCATCGTAGATTTGTACCGTCTAGGAAATGACCCAGCAGTAAATGTTATTGTTATAATAAACCATTGTTACATGCAGTGCAGACACGGAGGTGACTGACGTTCTTACGTAAAAAAAATTCCTTGTTTCATTTATCACTAACTTAATTATCTTTTAACGTTAAGCTTTGTTCCGTTAAACGCCTCGGTGGCCTAGAGGCAGAGCGCTCGGCCCGATACCCGAAGGTCCCGGGTTCAATTCCCAGGTCGGGCAAAATGTATTTACAGATTTTACGATGCATAGCCCGGGTTTGTGATCACCAACCCGCACTTGGCAAGCGTGGTGATGAAGCCATTATCCGTCAATTGTAGCGATGACTTGATTTCAAAGATGGACGCCTTTGCCCAGCAGTGGGAAAATTATAGGCTGTTTACTTTACTACTTACTTGTTCCGTTACCTTAATTTTCCGACATTTTATGCTCACGGATTTTTTGCTAATAGGTAACATAAAATTAAGTTATTTACAGTCACACGACAAACGCAATTAGAAACGGATTTAGAGCAAAAGGCTATTTTTAAAATGAACATAATAATTCATAAATAAATAATGCTTTTATTTCGTTTGGTTCGGCTATTCAACGAAGCAAGAAGCGACTGTAATTCACTTAATGTTAATTTTATTAAAAAAGGAACATGCTGAATTCGATACTTTCAGGTTGACGATGGTGTTAACATAAACGATAAAAAAGTAAAAAGCCATATTTTTTAAATTTAATTAACTTAAATCTCCCATTAATAAAGTTTAAGTCCCATTAACCCAAAACATGGCCGTATAACCTCAAAATTACTTAATGAGCCAATTTATTTCCCGCTCTACAAAGTACAAAAGTGCAAGTGAGAGATGATCATGTTTGTTACGTAAACATGACATAAGCGGTGAATTTGGCGCGAATCCGGTCTTCCGGCGACGAACCATAGACTAAGAGATTCATGATTATGTTTTTTTATGAATGGAAACACTTTGACTACTTTGGGACATGTGACCTTTTTATGAATAGGTAACATTATTTACACCCAATTTGTAGATCTATCTTCTATAAAATATTTATGTATTAAATTGAAGATGGACGTCATTTTTTTTAGGTTTAAAGGATACACTGTCATAAGCAGTTATAAAATTATGAAGGGATACATGCAGATGACAAAAAAATAAAAATAAATTATATAAAATGATACCCTATCATTTTATATAATTTATTTTTATTTTTAAGATATAGAAAATATATTTTGTGTAAAATTGGAAAATTTGCCCTACTCGACAGCGGTTGATTGATAATAATATGAATAAAGACTCTTTTTTAAACCAAATTTTAAGATACAAAACTAGCAATGTACTACAAGATTTTCTTCAAAATCAACATATTTCTCAACTCTGATAGGCCGTAAGTGCAAGGATGCATCGTCAATTTGCCGCGTTCAGTTGAAAGTTGTGCGCCTTGGTACGACACGACCTGATATCCAGCTCATTATACACACGGAATGACGCAACTTCTGTCTGTCCATGATCGTCCTCCAAGATCCGATTCTCACAATAACTCATGAGTTCATGACACGTGAAACTTGCTTTAATTGTAGTCATATTTGGTTGGTGAAACACCTAATGGATTGTAGTTGGACTGTCTAAAAACTGTCTGTATTTTGTTTAACACTCAGGGTTCTATTCTAGCACAGAATAAGTAAGTTGTGGTTTCAAACTTAATTAGATAATTACATTATTTAGTTCAGATAACATCAGTTATGTTAAGATATTAATCTTAAAAACCAAGGATTAGTCTTGCAATAATAGATATTATTATATAGTTGCTAATTAGTTATGCTCTAAGTAAAGTAATTTGAAAAACAATGTGTTTTATACTATAATAGTATAAATTAACTTGTGGATAGCGCTGTTGGTTATACACTTTATAACATTGTTAATTGTTTTTATTAGTAACATACAGTGTATAATTGTTTGTTGTCCTCAAAATAATTCCTATAAATCAATAAAAAAGCGTAATAAATAAACAGTAGAAATCCCTCTACCATTAAAAATAATATTTTTTTAGTTGTTGCCACACCAAATATATAGCCTTCTTGTGTAGACAGCCTCAAAGTTAGTAAAAAGCCTATAAAACAGCAAACAACGGAATTACATTATCAACCACTATTGCACTTTCTTTACTTGGAACAAATAAATACGTGCTTAAAATAAATCTTTAGTAATGAACTGTTTGCTGCCAAAAGGAAAGTTTCTAACTCGCTACGTGGCAAAAGATACGATATCCATAGACAATGATGTAATTTTACAAATAAAGTTAATTAATTCTGTGTTCTGAAATGTTCGTCCTAAAGCTACGACTTTTAAGCGGGAAAGTGATAACTTTACAATGTTGTTGTCTATGAGTTGGGAACTTCATCGGAAGTTGTTTGTTGTTTTTTTTACGTAACTGCTTGCCTGTGCAAGGTAACAGGTGACCGGAGGTCTGATAAGGGATTTTTGAACTAGTAACTAATTCTCACGTTATGACAACAGTGAAAGAGTGCTCCTATTTCGAACGCTGGTAACTTATTTTTGACACCGAAAATTCTCGAACGGTATTTCTCTTAACAATAAAATTGTAAACAATACAAAAAATATATTATTTCATAGTGAATTTTATGTGACTTTTAATTTTGAGATCACCGGTGACATTCGCCTCTTTGGTAATTTTTTCGCACAGCACATCGGCTTGGCGTACAAAGGGGCAAAGGGGCAATGCCAGCCGCCAGCATTTTGGGCACCTTGCCTCTGACAGGCGAGTTAATTAGTTCAAATATTTTATCTTTAAATTAATTGTAATAACTTTTCTAAGAAATAAATTATTATTTACCAAAAATAAAAAAAATAAAATTTCTATTTCTGTATTTGTGTTATGCCGAATGTTAGTGTGAAATAATGGTGCATTTTTAACCGTTAAATGTTCGTGCACGTGCATGAATGTTTGTAAACTATAGTTAAATTTAAATTTTAAAAAAATCATTATAGTGTGCTTTGTGCGAGTCATTCATTCATTCGCCATTCGATCACGTTAACGATAACGAAAACTGTAGGCTTAGCCAATGTAACATTAAGAAAACGATAGCGAAGTTCGAAAATAATAAAATGTATGGAATTGACATAAGCCGCGCTAAATCACGTGGTCAATCTTATGTCAAAAACTTCGCTATCATTTTCTTAATGTTGCTTTGGCTACCGCCACTGGTATGGCATTCAAGCAGCGCTTCCTGATGGAAAACGAGGAGAATTTAGTATGGCAGTGAAGCAACACCTCTTGGCGACATACGAGAAGAGTTTATTTTATTTTATTTTATTTCATTGTTAAAGAATAACAACAGCCAACTTAAATAGTTAGTTAAATTTTGTCGTACTTTTCGTTCGTCGTAAACGTAATCGAAGGCTACGGATAGTAAACAAAAAATACACTAGGCACTCTGATCCTGCTTTAGCTCTAGCAACTTCTCGCGACCTTTGTCTTGATGACGTCGAACTACCTTGCTGGTCTGCTACTATGATACGACACAACTTTGAATTAAATTTTGCATGCCAGCTTCTGGTAAATTGTGCGAAACCTTTTTTATCATAAGACCTTTTGTACCACATTTTATGCAAAATAATTTTTATTTAATTTCATTATTTCATTTCATATTTAATTTAATTTAATTTAATTTAATTTAATTTAATTTCATATTTCATTTCATTTCAACTGACACCATTATCATCATCATCAGCTTATTTTATGTCCCCACTGCTGAGGCACGAGCCATGCTACTCATCCATAGGGAAATCCCTATGGAGGATAAAAAGGGCCATAAAGCACCACGCGGGCCTATTGCGGATCGGTGGCTGTTAACGACTGCTAATGCAGCCGGGACCAACGGCCTAACGAGTCTACCGAAGAACGAGGAGAGCTCGCGAATGTTGAATGCGGTCACCCGTCCGCTGACCCGACATTGTAAACGTTGCTTAACTTGCAAGATCGCAATCAGAACGACCAAGCCGCTGCGCCATTGGGCTCTTCAAAAGTATAAAGATCAGATAAATACAGCTTAAATTGATTTATCAATAGTTGATATTTATTTACTGATATAAATAAAAATATATACTTAAATGTCAAGGAGGACATAAATATTTTTTCAATTTAGGAAAGCAAAGGTGAACAACATTGCGATTTTGTAATTTCTCCCTTCATATTTATTTGCATACTCGAAACTTGTTTCAATATTCAGTTGGTTTGATTATAAAATATTGCAATGTTTATTTTATGAATAACTTGGTTTTAAATGTGATTTTGATTGATAAAAAAAATTATAACATCGTATTTGGTTCAACTTCTAAAGCCGTAGTTTATTCTCAATGATTTAGCGTAGTACTAAGTTACTGACTTGAATGTCATTACATTGTAATTAAATATGGTAAATAATTTGGTAAACAATACTATTTTAAACTTACCTATAAATAAAATCCACCCGACTCGTAGCAAAACTAAAGAATAATTAACTACTAGGAACTGCGAACTATTCGGAGCACATTGGCACAATAATCCATAACCTCCTTTGCCTTTTAAAAGCAAATTTTCAGAATCACACCATCGATCCTCTATGGTCACTTTAAAAAATATTTTTTAAGAAAAAAGGTAATATACGCTGTGCGCGTTCTTAATTTAAAAGCATACTGGCCGGTTAACCTGCGTGTATTCAATTTTAAACCTTACCGTGCATCGCTGATTGTAGGGGAAAAGCTTTGCTACGGGCTACGATATCGTTTAATGTGAATTCCATTGACGCTTCAGTCTCATAGTTGATTAGCAGTCTCATAGTTATAAAGCAATGATAGTGTTGTTTCCTTTAATAGTAAGAACAGTAGAACCACTGAACATGAGGTGGTGTAAGTTACTTGAGGTGGGATTATCTTTCGAAAATTGTTTATGGAACATTAAAAAAAAAACATGATATTTTTAGAAAAAAGTATTGTTGAAAAACAAATAATCTGAATTATTTTTAATAAGTCTGAATCGAGACTTCTCTATGGCTGGAAACATCACAGGGATAACGGATTAGCCACCACGCGGGCTCATCAGTGCGGAACAGGACGGCTGTACGTTCCTTCCGTAGCACGGCGAAGCTCGAGATTATAAAATATTTTGGTCATCTATCCGATGACCGGCCTTTGCGAAAGCAGCTTAACTTTAGCAATGGCAATTAAGGCGACGCACCGCTAAACAATAAATCTAATACGGAGCGTTTGCGCCCCGTACCATAAGAAAAACTGTTTTTTTCCTTCAAATTAAAACTACAAATTATTTAAAAAAATGAACTAGCAAATTGAAGTGTGTGTTAAGACTAATATACTAAGAAAATTTAGATGTTCAAATCTGGTTTGCCTGTAAAATGCAAATTTTTTTTTTAAAAGAGGTTACTTTGATATTTTTTTCTCTGTTATAAAAGTTGACAAATCGTGTTTCTGCAACTAGCAAAATGAAGTCAATTAAATGAAAAATCATGTCATCAAATATCACTTTCGTATGTTTTGTAATTGTTGGCAAAAATCATGATTCCCGCCACGTAAATTTCCAATGCGTCGCCATAAGGGTGTTTGTTCACGCTTGTTGGACATAATAAATTAAATGGTATGGTGGTTACCCATGATATACTTAACTTGAACTAGAAGTAAATTGTGGAACGGTATTTACGACTCGCAGTCAGTTGTAGAAAAACGGATAGTAGCTTTTATACCATGACGATCCGTTGAATATAGGAACCGGGCATAAGCAGATGCATTGAGGCCATGGTACAATTGGGCATGAGATGTAAATTTGTGTAATCTCTTGCGTATGTATTAATTAGTCTATGTTGAGTTGACATAATAAAAGTGCTTCAGTTATTAGGAATAAAACAATCTTGTTACGCGTAGGTCATGGTACGGATTTGAGTAATATTACTTTAAGCTTGAAATAAAACGTTCTTGAAACATGATAGTTTTGTTAAAGGTGATGGTAAGGCCCCAGGACTTTGATGGCCATGTGTTTGTTAATTAATAGTTTTAATTTGATTCCTATTTTCACGTTGTTATATTATCTTTTTAGAGACTTTTAAATTCTTATTTTATTGCTGGTAAGCGTTTGGCCAGTTTGTCTTTTATCTCGATTTTGAATGTTTAGAGTGTAAATGTTTTATTGATTTTAGGACTATAGTTATAAATAAAATAAATAAATAAATATTATAAATAAACCAAATGAATGATTAAATCTTTTATTTGGTGTCATCAAAAAAGATAGAAAAGAAAGAAACATAAAACGACAGTAAATAATTTTGGATGAAATACCAAAAATGTAAGTGCACATGTTCTACGAAATTACTCGCTTTTTCTGACGTTTCGTACACTTTCCATGCAGGTGACTTTAGTTTCTTTATAAAAAGAACTTTATAAAATACTATATTATATATAATATACAATGTTATTTTTAGTTTATACGAAACCTGAAAACTGTTTGTTCAGAATCAGTAATAGAATCGATTTCAATATTTTTTATACCATGTTACATTTTGACCAAATAATATTTACAAAATCTCAATTATAGTATACCCTATTAAAAACACACAACGGGAGAGCACAAAAAGCTTTTAACTTCGTGAGTTTTCAAGATATTATTTAAAAATTTTTTGTACTGATTCTTTAAATGAAAATATTTGACCCGTGTTTCGGTTTTCGTATAAATTAAAAATAAGTTTGTATATATTTTATACTGTTCCGCTGGGGCGGAACGGAACAGTCCTCGAGTGGCGACCGCGTACCGGAAAGCCCAGTGTGGGCAGACCTCCAACAAGGTGGGCCGACCATCTGGTGAAGGTCGCGGGAAGCCGCTGGATGCGATTTTTTTTAGAGAGATTGCTGATTGCCTTAAACGGCATTTTCAGCGTCACCAGGCTTTTTGGGGGCGGCGAGGTACGTAAAGGGTACCTCAAGCCGTGTGAAACGAATCACCTTCAGAGGTTTTCTAGAGGGAACGGCATCGCAAACTTAAAAGTGCGCGTCCCCGTGCCCTACTAGATTCTCCGAAGGGTTCGGATCGGATCGGCGCTGGATGCGAGCAGCACAAAGCCGGTCATTGTGGAGATTCTTGGGGGAGGCAGACGTCCAGCCGAGGAGGTCTTTTGGCTGAGATGATAATGGTGATGACATATCTTATTCAAATTTTATTCGAAAATTAGAAGAATTGGAAACTTTTTTATGTATTTTAATACCACGACAGGTATAAGCTCTTCGCCATCATCTCACTTAAAGATAAGCGATGATGATAAGGCCAACGGTGGAAGCGCACTTCACCCGGCATCCTCAATCACTGAGAAACTGGCTATCTTATCTAAAACTGTCGGAACACATCAACACTAATATAATTTTATTTAGATAATAATAATGGTGGCCTCTTTTTTATTTCAAGCGCTCAAGGCCCCAATTTACGCCAAGGTCTTCTTTAATCATTTAAAACTTATTTTTTAACTAAAGAGGTTCGTAGAGTACTCCGAAATCTCGACGTCAATAAGGCCAGTGGTCCAGATGGAATACCAGGTAGAGTTTTGAGGAATTGTGCACCTGAGTTGCCTCCTATCTTGACGCGCTTGTATCGCCTCTCTCTTAAGCCCGTCACAGACTTAGCTATAATATATATTAATATGATGTGCTATATATTATATATTATAGCAATCCACCACACACGGTAGCTATACTATAATATATATTTTTGCCCTCATTAAGTCCGCGGTCGTATATACCTTAATATAATATTAATATTTCTTGCTTTAACTGTCTACATATTTTGGTGACGTAATAGAAATATATATTATAGGTCCGTCTGTGGTTGCTCGAAGATTGCTATGGTTATATATCGCAATATGTCTCGCTATAATATATATTATAGCTGCGTGTGACGGGCTTTAAGCAGGGAGTGGTGCCGAAATCGTGGAAGCTGGTTAATGTACAGCCTGTTCCCAAGAAGGGTAGTCGTGCCGACCCTTTAAGAGCGTTTACGCCGCACACTAGCGCCGCCAATGAAAAAAAAAACATATCTAGTAATTAGAGGTAGAAAATCAAATTATGCTCAACAAACTATCTGAATGAAGTAATTTAGCATTTTTACGTCACCTAATGAACACCTGACATGTTATGGTTTAGTTAAATAAGATGTTACGGCCACTTTTAACTATAACGCCATATTTAACTAAACTATAACATGTCAGGTGTTCATTAGGTGACGTAAAAATGCTAAATTACTTCATTCAAATAGTTTGTTGAGCATAATTTGATTTTCTATCTCTAATTACTAGATATGTTTTTTTTTCATTAGTGGCACTAGTGTGCGGCGTAAACGCTCTTAATTTTAATAAAAATAGATTTTTGGTGGTGACACCAGTCTTCGATGTAAAAGAAAGGATAAAAAATTATTGCCCTTGTTGAGTTTGTTGGCGGTTCATTTCAGTACAAGGTCAACAAGGTCTCCCGCCCTTTGGCTTAGCCAAAGTAACATTAAGAAAACGATAGCGAAGTTAGAAAAGAATAAAACGTAGGTATGGGATTGACATAAGCCGCGCTAAATCACGTGGTCGATCTTATAAGCCTTAAGCCTACTGTAGACTTACGAATCGAATGGTCTGACATCCATAGGAGCAAGATCTTTTTTAAAGAAGAATCCTTAAAGAGACTAATCTGAATAAAACATTTTGAATCTAGCACTTACCATTGTTACGTAACTTCCTGAACGAATTAAACAATCTTAGTCTACCTATATTTTTTGTTGAAAAACTTCCTTTTTAATGTTTTGTTTTACAGATTTCACAGGCGATTGTTAACTGCTAGAACTAAGTATTATTTCCATTACTTTTTATAGTGTTTTTGTTAGTATAATATTATTATATTAAAGTACAGACGGCGGCAGAACAACCTACCCAAATCTGTCAAATTTCTCCAATGAATATTGATCCTTATAACCAAAACATAAAGTTCAAAATTGATTGTAGAAATTTGACAGTTTTGGGTAGGTTGATCTGCCGCTGTGTGTATAGTGTACATAAAAATATATAGGTATAAATATTTATAAAGATTTATTTTACATCTAAACTTTCCACACTTGATAAAAGAATGATATTAATGTGTATCGCTAATTGATGGGCCATCCGACTACGTTGGAAACTTGGCACTGTATCTGTCTGTCCCCGATCCAAGAACGAGGGGCAGACCCAAGACAAGATATAAGGATGTAGTGCCAAGGACATGAGGGACTGCCAGGTAATGGAACAGGATGTCGAAGATAAAGCGAAGAGGAGGAAAATGATAAGGAAGGCTGACCCCACCACCTTATGGGATATTAGTTGGGAAGAGACAGCTACAATTGATGGGAATTGCGTTTATCACCATATCGACACTTAAAATGTCAAAGGACTTAAAGGAAGATATCGATATTATTATCTTATTTGTTAACCACAAGTCCAAAACACAATGTTGTCCGGCCGTGGATCTTAACCCAGGACCTCCGGATTAGACCGATCGATTTAATAGATACTAGGCCATTGAAGCGTTATAAGAAGTCTGTGGTTATATTACAAAAAAAAATTAAATATAACAAAATGGTGGACATGATTACTCACTTTCCCGCCAAAAAGTCTCCTTTTGTTACGTTTTGTCTGGATATTGACATCTCACACTTGACGGTCCATAATCGCGTGGTGTCGACTATCGCGTCGATCACAATCTTAGCTTTTTTTTGTGTGTGAGAGTTCAAATTTCACTATAACAATGGATTCCGTTGATATAACGAGCAGTGTGAACTCTGTTGATATAATCTTTGCTCTTAATTACGTAATTGTTATGCGACCTGGGTGTCAGTGCAAATTTTATTTAACTTCACAAATTCTTGTCGCGCTAGGCATCCTAGTGACGCCACGATCCGGTCAACCTGAGCCGAGATCCTTTTAGAGGCGCCCTCGTCGGGTTGATTCTACATTTCCACGCACTATCACTTAAATGCTACACATTCACATGCTACAATAAACACGCACACTCGCATACCCATGCCCAAGACACCGTACTTAATCTCTCTTCTGTGCTGTGACTGTACTCGTAGAATAAGATTATGAGTACGCTCTATTCCAGGTTCCAGGTAGCGTTGCCAGGTGTCCCGATTTCCGCGGGACATCCCGATTTTTAGGGGTCTGGTGACCGGTCCTGATTTACTCTTGATCAAGAATCAAGATTCCGCGGCGGGAGACAGAATTCATGTTGTTATAATATGTAGAAGTTTATCTAGTTTTAGTTTAATTGTTTTCGTTTCGTAATTAAATAACGATTAGCAAAAACCTGAATTTTTTTAGCAATTGTAGCTGGCCCGTTTTGAAATCCCAAATCCCGATAATTTTTGCCTTCAGACTCACACTCAAACTATCAGATCAACATTGTCGCAAAGTCGATTGACAAAATAATTGATCGTTAGTACCTAAGTATTGAACATGAAATCGAAATTGATGTCAGTGACATAGTTAAAGATTTTGCAAAGTCAAAGTCTTAAGTGCCTAATTCATTTCGACCGCGCGCCTTTATTAGAAGGCGCCAGGGTATTGATTGCACACGGGCGCTAGAGCCGCCTCTGCTCTCACGGACACGTAATCTCGCAGCAGCTGCACTATGACTGTCCTGAGCTGTTCCGATCTGATGATCTTTGTGCGTTACTCAAGCGTGGTAAGTATGGTTAACGTGACCATACGTCCCGTTTTGAACGGGGTCCCTTTTTACGGTTCTCCGTCCTGGTGTCCCCGAAAAAAGCTTCGGGACACAAAATTGTCCCGTTTTCCAAAACCGGTCCTTAAGTCAATGTTGATAACAAAGATAAACAATGAAAAAACGTGCCAAGAATTTTATTCTTATTTAAAATCATCACCAGCTGCATAAAAACTTTGTTTATCTGAAAAATATAAAAATAACTGAGCATTTATTTGAATACTTTTTAAATTTGTAATAAATACCTACTATTTTGATAAATAAAATAAAACTTAACAAGAAATTAGTTTTTTTATTCACTGTAAACCTAGCAATTGATGTACACACGGCGGCAGATCAACCTACCCAAACCTGTCAAATTTCTCCAATGAATATTGATCCTTATAACCAAACAATAAAGTTCAAAATTGATTGTAGAAATTTTACAGTTTTGGGTAGGTTGATCTGCCACCGTGTGTACATAAACCGAAGTCCCGTTTTGAGTAAAAAAATAAATGGTCAAGTTAGGTATGGTGCCTAGTCCATGTTCCGCCATTCGATCACGTTAACGAAACAAAAAGTTTGTAAGTATGACATTGAAGCAGCAATTTGAAATTAGTATGGCATTGATGCAGCGCCTCCGCGCGGCATACGAGGAGAGTTACAATTTTGCCGCAAACAATACAATTTGGAGGAGCTCGATGGCGCAGTAGTTAACGCGCCCGGTCCACGAGTGCTGAGGTTAAGGCGACGCACCGCTAAACAACAAATTTCATACGTTTTGATACGAGCGTTTGCGCCCCGTACCATAAGAACAACTGATTTTTTTCCTTCAAATTAAAACTACAAATTATTTAAAAAAAATGAACTAGGTACAATTTTAAAGACTAATCTACTAAGAAAATTTTGATGCTTAAATCGGTCTGGTTGGCCTGTAAAATGTGAATCTATGTTTTAAAAGAGGTTACTTTGATATTTTTTTCTCTGTTATAAAAGTTAACAAAT
Source organism: Eudonia lacustrata (assembly GCA_947562085.1). NCBI lineage: Eukaryota > Metazoa > Arthropoda > Insecta > Lepidoptera > Crambidae > Eudonia > Eudonia lacustrata. The sequence continues at coordinate 13,214,658 of OX387332.1, read as the reverse complement.
CGTGTTTCTGCAACTAGTAAAACGAAGTCAATTAAATGAAAAATCATGTCATCAAATATCACTTTCATATGTTTTGGAATTGTTGGGAAAAATCAAGATCCCCGCCACGTAAATTACCAATGCGTCGTCTTGAGCAACTTTCGCAAAGGCTGGTCATCGGATGGGTGACCAAAAAATTATCATCTCGAGCTCCTCCGTGCTTCGGAAGGCACGTAAAGCCGTTGGTCCCGGCTGCATTAGCAGTCGTTAACAACCACCAATCCACACGGGGCCCGCGTGGTGGTTCTTCCCGTTCTTCCTATCCATCTATAGGGAAGGCTCGTGCTCCAGCAGTGGGGACATAAAAATGAGCTGATGATGATGATGATGATGAATACAATTTGGGGTCTTTATTTTGTGATGGTGTAAAGGCCAGCTGACGATAAAACCAACGGTAAACTCTCTTATAGCACCCTGGTGATAAACATTGTTTAAAAAAACTAGCTATAGGTACCTTTTTTGAAAGAAAGAATAATGTTAGAGCACACTACAAAGCAAAAAAAGCAAAAAAAATGTTGTAAAAAACATAGGTCACATTCATACTATTTTAAAATAAAATATTTGTTCGTTAGGTTTCTGCCTATAAAAATATAGTATTTTTGCGTACTATATATTTCTTCAACAGTACCTATTGTACGCAGACCCGAAATCCTACAATCATCATCATCTCAGCCAAAAGACGTCCACTGCTGGACAAAGGCCTTCCCCAAGGATCTCCACAACGACCGGTTTTGTGCTGCTCGCATCCAGCGGCTTCCCGCGACCTTTACCAGATCGTCGGTCCACCTTGTTGGAGGCCTGCCCACACTGCGCTTTCCGGTACGCGGTCGCCACTCAAATCCTACAATACCATACGTAATATACAATACTATACGTAATATACGTACTATACGTAATATACGTATAGTATTGTAGGATTTGAGTATAGTATAGTATAACGGTTGGCAACTCTAACACTACACGACATGGGACATTAGCACCCAGTCACAGTATTACCCAGTGTCCGACACAGTACCTAAATCGTAATCGACAAAAGATATTGTCGTCAAAAAATTATATAGGTACTTAAGCTAGAATTTCAGTGAAGTTTTACTGAATTACTTATAGCTAGGAAGATGGATGGAAGATGGTACAAAAGCTGAAGGTAACACAAAGGGCCATGGAACGATCTATGCTAGGAGTATCCCAGCGAGACAGAATACGCAATACCACCATACGCCAACGCACCAAGGTTACAGACATAGACTATGTATAATACAGACGTCGGAAAACGGGTAGCGCAACTAAAATGGCAATGGCCGGGCACATTTCTCGCAGGGACGACGGTAGAGCGAGAGAGTTCTGGCGTCATCTCTATTCCCTAGTGTACGAGACACGTACATGAAATTCTGCATAGTAGGTTGTTAATAAAATATAACAGACGCGGCAATAACTGTGACCCAGATCACGATCGCCAGCCGACCTTCGACGAATGCACTTTATCATGACAATCATATGGAATTTTAGTGTTTAATTAGAAGCCGATTTGACAACTCATTTTTGCCTTTCACTCGCCTGCATTTGCATCTGCATCCTTTTACATCTACATCTTTTGCATCTCGTTTGCAACCTGCATTACACTCATACACCTAGTGTTACTTTTCGCAAACAAACCGAAATACAAAAGCAGTTTTATTCTATTGACCTTCGACAACACTAGTGAGATTTGAAAATTGCACCAAGATGCAGAAACGTTTCGTGGTAGGCGTGGAGACCCCGAACAGGAAGAAGAAGTGTTGGCAGACCACCAGCTAGATGGTCTGATGATATTAAAATGTCAGCAGGCCCGACCTGGAGCAGAAAGGCCACAGACCGCACAGTATGGAGAAAAATTGGAGAGGCATACGTCCAGCAGTGGACATCACTATGCTGAAAGGAAGGAAGTAAGGAGGAAGATGGTGGACTATATAAAATTGTTACTTAATAAAACATTTGTACATTTTACGACTATAATTTACTAGTGGCCGCTCGCGGTTTCACCCGCGTGGTTCTCGGTTTTACCCGCGTGGTTCCTTTTCCAGTGGGAATATCTGGATAAAAAGTATCCTATGTGTTATTCCTTGTTATAAACTATCTGTATGCCAAATTTCATCCAAATCCATTCAGTAGTTTTTCGTGAGAGAGTAACAAACATCCATACTTACAAACTTTCGCGTTTATAATATTAGTAGGATTATCAAAATCTATACAGAAAATAAGAAAATATCATCTAACTGATTAGAAAACTTAATTCTATTTTTATGAAACAAAAGTTTATCTTATCTTAATCACAATAAAGTTTCTAAATTATTTTAAGCTAGAGAAGTAAGTTATGAGTACTTTCGTCAATATTTTCATCGGCTCGTTGGTCTAGGGGTATGATTTTCGCTTAGGGTGCGAGAGGTCCCGGGTTCAAATCCCGGACGAGCCCAATATCGTTTTGCAGTTTTTTTCCTATATTTTTGTTGCTTATATTTATTTATTATTTTGTGCCGTTCTAAATTAACTTTTACTAAATAATATTCATGATGACAATTTAATGTCGTCTACGCTACATATAGATTTTGTTAATGTAATTAACAAACATTTGATCTCAGTTTTCTTTTGTCTTGGTTATTCCGTAATTCGAAGAACAGTCACCCGGATCGTGACGTGAAAGGTCGCGGGATTGTGATCTTTTTATAGTGAAATGTATTTTTATAATTTCAGATTGTCAGGACTGCGCCATCTAGCGGTGACTAGCAAATGCGGTTGAAGCACATTTTCTATTAGTATTGCGTGTGCTTTTAGCACGTTTCCGTAGTTGCATCATCCGCCATTTTTGTTTAGAGCTCACAGTGTCTTGAGTTTACCAGTATCACCATAATATTATTAGTCCATGGTGTGATTATTAATAAATAAATAGACATTACTATTTTTTGTTAATGTCTTATGTAATGCGATCCTATAGGTAAGGTACCAATGCAGTTGTTGTACAAAGGTTTCGGATCTGGTATACTATGTATAGTAGGTAGGTAGATAATTGCTGTGATAATGATGAACTTTTAAGTTATTGTTCTGTTTTTCTTATAGGTACATGAACTGATGTTGGAAGAAAGATTATACCTACTTTTAAAAATAAATAAATAAATAAACTTTCCTACACTCACACCAATTATCTAGCCCAAGAGAAGCTTCGTTATGAAACTCGTTAAAATGGTTACTAGACAACGGATAAACATACTTAAAAATACATACATTTGTGTGTTTTTATGTCAGTCAGGCAAAGGCATCTCTGTCTTTCAGCCGACCTATGAGTTAGGCTTTATAAAATGTTTGTAGCATGCGATCTTTGTTTTTGATTTTGATTCTTCTTGTATTGTTATATACGTTTATGTTTGTAGTGTTGTGTTTGAACAGTTTTTTATTTATGTTTATTGTTTTGTGTTTTTGTCCCGTGTCGTCTCGTCGACCTCTAGGTCCCGCCAGAATATCAGCGCTGCAGCGGCTATTACTATTACCACACCACACTAAATGTAATTTACCAAAGTACTTATTCTTAAACTTTTTTATTTTTATTTTTTAAATGTCATGTACAATCTGTTTGTGGTCAATAAAATGTTATTCTGTTCTATTCTATTCTATCCTATTCTATACATATTATACATTGAAAACACCCAGACCCGAGACAACTTAGAAAAACACTAATTTCTAAATTGAGCCGACCGGGGATCGAACCCGGGACCTCAGAGATGGCGACACCACGAACCACGACCAATGAGGTCGTCATTTATTATGTATGTACCTACTTATGTTAATGTTCTGATTTTTTTATACATGACTGATGTAGGTCAAAAGATTATACCTTTGTACTGGGTGCCTGCTTAATGCGATTTTTACCGCTACCCGATTACATCAACGAACAATTTAACTTTCCTTGTTTATCACTAACAGGAGCTGCTTCATCATCATCATCATCATCAGCCTATTAGCCAACTGCTGGGCACAGTTTTTTTTTATTTTTTTTATTTTTTTTATAGGCCTTGCTAATGTTTTTGTTTCTTATTTTTACATGTTAGCACTTAGCCGTCATGTCACCTGATGTTGAGTGATGATAAGCCTGAAGATGGAAGCGCACTTCACCCGGAATCCTCAACTACTGAGGCACTGGCTATCATATCTCTTTATTGTTGGAACACAAAAATTATTTAAACGGAGATTAACGCAAACTAACTAGTAAAAAGGTATCATACCTTCTTTATGCCCGACGTTTCGACCGAGTTACAACGGCCGTGGTCACGGGCTGACAGTCCGTGACCACGGCCGATAAGGCGATAATAAAGAAGGTATGATACCTTTTTACTAATTAGTTTGCGTTAATCCCCGTTTAAATTTGTTTAACTATGGAACGCGAAAGTTTAAAAGTGTATGTGTACACAACAATGATGTTGTGGCGATATATTTTGATAAGATGGTGCTAGCGTGTCCGCCGCAGAAGAGATAACTTTCATCATCAGTTTATAATGTCCCCACTGCTGGGGCACGAGCCTTCCCTATGGATGGATAGGAGGAGGATAGGAGAACGGGCCCTAAACCACCACGCGGGCCCAGCGCGGATTGGTGGTTGTTAACGACTGCTAATGCAGCCGGGACCAACGGCTTTACGACGTACGTGCCATCGAAGCACGGAGGACCTCGAACTCGATAAATTTTTGGTCACCCATGCGTTGACCGGTCTATGCGAAAGTTGCTTAGCCTCAGCAATCGCAGACCGGGCACGTTAACCACTGCGCCATCGAGCTCCCCGAGATAATTTTGTGCAAGTTTACTTCACCATTCGTTCGAGGCATGATAATAGTCATTATAACCTTTTTATGCCGTTTTCGAAAATAATTTAGTGAACTAAATTAATACGTTTTCTTCCAATCTTTCTTATAAGGTTGTCAAATTGTTTGAAGAAAATTCTTAGTGGGAATTATGTCATCGAAGTTTGTCTTGATGATTATACAGAAATATATGAAATGTCAACATACACTTAACATAGTGATCTACTGATTTGAAAGTCTGATCGTAAATGTGATGACTGGTTAGAATTATGGAAGTGGAGCAGACATTTTCGTAGCGTTGATATTTTTTTCTTTTTTACATAAGTACCTATGTTTTTTATTTTGCATGCCCCCATATCCGGAGTTTCTGGTTTCAACTCCCAGATGGAGTACCTATAGAGTAGCGGCGCCGTGTTCAACACATTAAGACCAATGTTTGACACATTATTCATCGCCAAAAAATAACATTGGTCGTTATCGTCAATAAAATTTCACGGGATGACAGCTAGGAGGCAAGTGGTCTGTATGAGTTATTCGGTTTAGGACAGATTCTGTTTAGGTCAGATTCGGTTTGGGACAGATTCTGTTTAAGACATATTTTGTACTGTCACGAGAAACAATAGGTACTTGACTCATTTTATATTTGTATTGCTAGTAAGGCAAGTAAAATTGGTTAGTTAGATTTATGTTAGGCTGACATCAGGAGACGAGAACATAGTAGAGAGTAGGGCCTGATTAAAATTTGGCAATAAAAGTTCTTCTGTATGTACCAGGGTAACATACATAGCTCCTAAAATAAAGTGAATCGTGAATAGGTTCCTAGGTACCTACTTCCTATTACGTTCGTTCTAGTTAAACAATTATTTTTACCACGTGATGCTCATGCCAGGAAAATCTATATCTATATTTCTATATTAATATTATAAAGCTGAAGAGTTTGTTTGTTTGAACGCGCTAATCTCAGGAACTACTGATTCGAATTGAAAAATTATTTTTGTGTTGGATAGTCCATTTATCGAGGAAGGCTTTAGGCTATATAACATCGCGCTGCGACCAATAGGAGCGAAGCATCAGTTAAAAATGTTGCAAAAACGGGAACAAGAGCCTAAAAAATTAAAAATGCTGCCGAAAGTCACTATTGCACGCGGACGAAGTCGCGAGCACAGCTAGTCTCTAAATATAGTAATGTAGAAATAAGTACTTAGATACTCCTTGGATTCTCTTATGTGCAGAGTTCCATTGTCGGTAATGACTACAATTATTGATTGACAGTTGACGACCCCTATTTTTAATGATTACTTAAATTGAAAAAATGTCGAACATTGGGTCCTGTTGAAGACTGTTGCTACTAACCTACATACCTACACTAAAGTTTATAGGTCGATGTTTGTGCAAAAAGGATAATAAAACACCAATACCTATTTAGAACATTTACTAAATATTTTGCTTAAATTGCTAGTCAGACTTGAAGTCGCATATTAACAAGAAATAAAGTATGTACCAAGCAGTAAGCTATGTTCTTAGGCTTCAGTAATAACAATGATTACTATTTTTTTGCCTTTATCGGCCAATTTTTTTTTAAATTGACTTCTTTTTTTGTTTGCGGTATTGACCTTTTGTTTCATTGTAGCTTTAAAGGGTCTTGTTTTTTTTCTTTTTAATGTCTGCTATATTTAGCTAGTGAAACAAATACACTACTTTTCGATTTTTATAGTGTATAACATAAATAGATGCTAAGAAAATTAAAAAAACGTTAGTATGAAAAATAAAATCTTCATACAAAACGTCAATTTCATAGGTCAATTTTAAAATACCCAAAACTATATACTGGACATGAAATAATCTTCTTGGGGGCACGGGTCGTTGTTATCAATCGGTTTGTATCTATAAATCTTGCCTTTCGTACCGATCACAATGTTATTTTTATGGTCAAAAGCCATACCAGTAATCTTGAAGCCCAATTGACCAATTTTCACAGGCAAAATGCTTTTGGTAAACAATCTGAACAGGGAACCCTTGACCGCCACCACCGCTTCGTCGTTGTTATTCAACTGCAGAATGTATTTGAGCTCTCTAGTGAAGCCTTTATATTGTATTGGCTCATAATAGTCCACGGAAAAGAAGTACAATCTGCCATCGACGTACTCGTAGAACGCGTTCCCTTTGCTGTCCAGAACAAAACTGTATGCCTTAGGTATTTTGTCGTACCTCTTGACAGCGGCTGAACCGTTCATGAACCTGAATATCTCATGGTTTGTACCAGTCGTTATGTACATCTGGCTGTCAACTTTATCAATAAAAATGCTTCTGACGTCATCGTCACCGATCGGTCTCTCCGCTGTTATCTCAGATCTTGAATAATCGTAAATTATAAGACCCTGGTTGGTCCCAATGTATATGACGTTGTTTTGAGTATCTATTCCAACGCATTGACCAGTGACATCGTCGGAAACTGGCAACTCTTTGATACCTAGTGATCCGTGTTTGAGTATGTGAATCCCTTTGGTGTAATTCCTCTTGTGCAGAATGAAGAACATGTGCTCGGTTCGTGGGTCTATAACGATGCCCGTGGGGTACCCGTCTATGGTAGCTATCAGCTGCCTCTTGTAATACTCATTGCCGATTTTAGTTTTCTCACATTTCTCCGTTCTGTTTTGCTTTATTAGTAGAAAGAGGATGGGTAATATGGCGGCGGCATACGAGTATCTCGGCGATCGCATTTTTCATGTCTTGCTTATGTTTCTGTGAATTTGGGAATGCACTTTATAGTTTTACAGTTACAAGTCTCATACTTCATGATCATAATTTTTTAAGCACACAATAGTTATTTGGTGCTCTTGGGTTAATCAAGATAATACAAATAAATAAAGTTATGCAAAAGGAGAAGGTCCAACATCTATAGAAAATTACCCCACGTCCGGCAGCGGAGCAGAGAGAAATATCTCAAAAAATACTTAGATAAAATTGAGTATTAACAAACAACATAATTCCGGTTGTCATCCTTACTGGCTAATACATGAAAAAAGCTCTTAATATTCATTCAGGCGAAGTATAGCAGTTATTAAATCCCAGTCCCAACACCACACCCACATTGCCAGACCAAAAGATACAATAAACTGACTTTGCGTGAAACGAAACTTCCTCATCATTATCTCAGTTAAAAGATGTCCACTGCTGGACGTCTGCCTCCCCCAAGGATCTCCACAACTACCGGCTCTGTGCTGCTCGCATCCAGCGGCTTCCCGCGACCTTCACCAGCTCGTCGGTCCACCTTGTTGGAGGCTGACACTGCAGCTGACTTATACGGTAAGTAGTTATGCAACTTACATATTAATTAGGAGACGACCGATATCTCAGTCTCCCTGTGACTACGGAACCTGCAAAGGGTTCGGAACGTCAGGATGATACCAAAAATCAAATGTGTAAAAGAAACGCTAGCAGATCTATAAAAGTTGTTTCGGAATACACTTTTGTATTAACTATTTAATTTTCAATTAAGTATTTTGATTTAGGTTATGTCATCATCGTCATATATCGGCATCCCCATCGGCACACAAACCACTCTGGTTTTGCCAATGATGGGTCTCGCATGAACCAATATTATATTTTTTTGTTTATTCAATAAATAAAAAAAAAATAAAAAAAATCTCTACGTTAGTATCAGTTATGGTTGCCAACTATTTTTCAGGAAATTATAGTAAATCTATCACTAACTAGTATAAAAAAAAGAATTTGAAGAAAAAATAAAGAATTTTCCAAATTTATTTATTTAAATGTTTAAAAACATATTTTATAGCGCGTTCAGCAATTAGCGTTGCGTTTCGTTTCACTTCACCTGAGTGAGTATCTGTAGTTCAGAAATTAAGTCACCAAGAATATTCCGTTCAAACGCACGCATTAGTCGAAAATAAAGTATTTTCCATACTTAATTTTTTTAAAAAGAATAAAGAATGGGGATGGAAAATAACGTAGGATACGTTATTTTAAAGTATAGTTAACAACCCTAGTATCAGTCCACTGCTGAACATAGGCTTCCCCTAAAGCACGCTGGGCACACTGAGCCCGATCTTCTCATCCGAATACTGTCAGACGCATTGCTGCATAACTATATTAAAAAAAAGTTTAAAAATCAACTGATTGCTAACTTTGTATCATATTTCCAAATCAAAGAGTCTAAATTACAATGAAGAACAGCTTTTAGAATTAACATAACTCAACATTTGTAGTGATTATTATTCATAGAATGTTAATCGCATTTGAATTTATTGATTTCATTATCAAATAATATTTAGCTTTCACAAAATCTTTTATGAGTGATGTAATATTCAATTTTCATATTTAAATAAACCATTTTGCTAATACCTATTTCTTTTTTTACGATATTAATTACGTCTAAAAAACTCTCCTATTTAGAATTAAACGTTATTATACACTGGCCTGCAAAATTAAGTATCACACTTTTAAAATTGTAATAACTTTTTAAGTACACAAGATTAAGTTCGAAACAAAAAGGAAAAATGTTACTAATGTATAATTTACTTTAGTTTCAAAGAAAGCTGATAAAATTGCCGCAAAACGTTTTTTATTTAAAAATCTCTAACTTCTATAGTTTAGAAAATAAATAAATATTAAAAGTGTAGTACTTATTTTTGCAGGCCAGTGTAGTCTGGTAGTTATATCACCGCACTTCACGTTCGATTTCCAGCAGGGGTACCTAATGTATCGGTATGATGAGTGGTTAAAATTTGTCCATTAGTTATGTCAAACTTATCAAGTCTATCGCCACATAAAAGATAAAAGATGATTTTTTTGTAAAAGATAAAACGTATAGATTGTTAATAGCAATGTTGTATTAAAACCACTTTTCTACCACTGATCTACTCGCGTTTATTTTACACATTAATTTAGATAATATATCTTTGTCCTGACGTTTCAAACCCTTTGTAGGGTCCGTGGTCACAGGCAGACTACGCAACTTTGCACTAGCAATATTTTGTTCCGAAAGGTGGAGGTCAGATAGCCAGTTCCTCAATAGCTGAAGGTTTATGGTGAATTGCGTTTCCTCCTTCGGCCTGATCGTCACTTACTTGCCTTCTAAAGCACGGAGGAGCTTGAGATGATACATTTTTGGTCGTCCATCCGATGAATGACCTTTGCGAAGTTGCTTAGCATTAGCATTCATAGACCGAGCGCTTATACCATTGCGCAATCAAGCTAATCACGTTAATTATTAACATAATAATAATTACCGTCAATTAGTAAGTAAAGTAAATGTAAATAGCCAATAACTGGCTTACCGCTGGGCCAAACCCTCCATAACTGAAGTCAAGTCATCGCTCCAATTGATGGGTAATGGCTTAATCACCACGCTTGCCAAGTGCGGGTTGGTGATCACAAACAATATGCAACGGGGTATGCAATCCGAAACACACTGCTCGACCTGGGAATTGAACCCGGGACCTTCGGGTATCGGGCTGAGCCCTTTGCCACTCTGCCATAGGTGTCATAGTTAACTAATAACTTAATTAATATTAATAGAAGTAAAGAAATAATACCTTGATGTATGCAGCTTTCCGCACCAACGAAGAATAACAAGATGACAGTATATCGCACTCCCTTATAAAACATTACGGCCATTGTTTCACGTTATGTCTCTGTAAACATCGATTAAGATCGAAAACATCGGTTAGAGGGTGTTCTTTTACATTACCAGTTTGGACAATGAGAATTTTTGTCCTCTGATGTGCTGAAATTGATTTCGAATGGTTTATTTTAGACTTAAGGATATTTGCAAATAAACATTTTTGTATTAAGTGTGTCCATGACGAAAAACTCCTTCGTCCTTCGGGAAGGCACGTAAAGCCGTTGGTCCCGGCTGCATTAGCTGTGCAATCCGCACTGGGCCGGCGGCGCCGGCGTGGTGCTTTATGGCCCGTTCTCCCTATCCATGCATAGGGAAGGCTCGTGCCCCAGCAGTGGGGACATAAACTGATCTGGTGATGTATGTTGTGATGACGAAAGCCAGATAATTCTAGTTAGGTATTACTTTGAACAGTCATGTTGGATACATCCCATGCTGGTCTGCAACGTGAAAATAATGTTCAGCTTCTTATCTTGCCGTGCATGTCGTAGAGTCGACTAAGAGACAAGGGTTCCTCAGGGTACATCAGGTGATCGGCTAGCAGCCTATCACTGATGTTGTCTATTCCACCATCTAGTTAGATCACTAGTTCGCCACTAGTAAAGTTGTTGTGGCAAGTAGGTTTACTTAAAACTGGTGATTTCGATGCTGTTTACCCCTTTTTGAAATGTTACGTTCAGTGACGTGACGTGAAGTCATTCTCCCTTTTCCGGGCCGGTGCTGGGGTGGACCCCACCATCACCATCATTAGCTTACTTTATGGCCCCACTGCTGGGACACGAGCCTTCCCTATGGATAGATTAGGAGGGCCATAAACCAACACGCGGGTCCAGTGCGGATTGGTGGTTGTTAACGACTGCTAAAGCAGCCGGGACCAACGGTTTTACGTGCCTTCCAAAGCACAGTTAGCTCGATATGATAGGTCACCTATCTGATGACCGGCCTTTGCGAAAGTTCTTGACCTTATCAATTGCAGAATCGCAATATATAATATGGGATATAAAACTGCGTACTAACCACTGCGCCATCGAGCTCTTCGGTGGTCGCTTCATCCTGGTGGCACGGGTACCTTCGGTATACCCTCCCTCCTCCTTGAAGGGTTGGGGGGAGAGTCCCAGATAACCATCTCCGTCTTCTCAGGCGCATCGGCATGTTAAATGTAGGTATTTTGTTCCGTATGAAGAAAAAAGGTGTTATTTCAAACACCCCATATTTCCGGATTTAGAAATATTAGTCAAATAGTGATGTAATTTGTAATTCTAAGCCGCCATTCTTCTAAACATCGACTACTTTTTTATTATGAAATATGAATCGTTTCACACCAAGCCTTTCCATTTGATAGTCGTGTGGGTTTCGTGGAACAAACATAATCGGTATGTATTATTATTATTTTTCTATGTATTGTACATACATTTTGTCGATGTAACGTGGATGTAACTAACTGTCGTTGTAAAGATGTGTTTCTGTTCTCTTTTAAAACCTTTACACACCAGCATATAAAAACAATTTTTCGCAAATTTTGGTGTGAGCAAATCACAATTTGGAAAATAGTTGAAAAATTATTCCACGACCGGAATTTTAAAGCTGCACCCTCTAAAATACCAGGTCAGGTTTCCAAACCAGCAGTTAATGTTACTAGTTTTCGGTGTATCACTCATTCCCCCGTCCCGATCCGACCGCTCGGAGAATCTAGTACGGTACGGGGACACGCGTGCTTGATGCCGTTCCCTCCAGAAAACCTTTGACGGTGCTTCGTTTCGCACGGTTGAGGAACCCTTTAAGTTTCTCGCCGCCCCCAAAAAAGCTCGGTGAAGCTGAAAATGCCCGGTGGCAATTAGCAAACTCTCTCTCAAAAAAAAAAAGACTATGTTTCTTCTCGTGTTGGTGTTACTTATGACTTAAGGAGCGTGAAGTATCATAACCTTGCAGACTCCCTGGTAATTTTCAATGTGTGTTTACAAAATAAGTAGACTGCAAAAAGTTATTTTTAAACATACCGCGCTTATTCGAGTGGTTTGTACACCGGTTTTCATGGTGTCGCCATCGCTGAGGTACCGGGTTCGATCCCCGGTCGGGTCAATTTAGAAATTATTGTTTTTCTAAATTGTCTCTAAAGTGGTGTTTTCTATGTATAATAAGTATGTATTTAAGTATTTTAAGTATGTTTATCCGTTGTCTAGTAACCATTTTTAACGAGTTTCATAACGAAGCTTCTCTTGGGCTAGATAATTGGTGTGAGTGTAGGAAAGTTTTTTTTTTTATTATTCTATTAATAATCAGAACAGTCCGAGCGTAGCTGTTCCGAGATATCGTGTCCGTGAGAGGTTGACTATGTGTGCGTTTGTATTAAGCTTACTTTCGGCACTCTCCTTATTTAGTGTGGTGTTCGTGTAAACTATATAGGTACAACGAAAGAGTATAGTGTTTCTATCTTTAAATTAAAAAACCTGCAAAAGCTACAAAGCAATTCAGCCGTTGGTAACATTTGCTATTAAAAAATGAGAAGGCGTTAATATTTGTTTTGATGGGGATTTATTTAATCTCACTTGTGTTCTTGCAATTCAAAGTGGCATAAACACACTATTAATTTTAACAGTTTAGGTCATTGTTTCAATTTAATAATTAACATACATACCAAGTAGATTATAATGATGGAAACCATTGCCCAGCACCGATCCGATCCGAATCCTTCGGAGAATCTAGTAGGTAGGGCACGGGGACACGCACTAGTGTGCGATGCCGTCCTCTCTAAAAAACCTTCGAATGTGATTCGTTTCACTCGGTTTGAGAAATCCTTTTAAATCCTCGCCGCCCCCAAAAAGCCCGGTGAAGCTAAAAATGCCACAAAAGCACTCTTTCAAAAAAAAAGAAATATTGCTTAGCATTGGGACAGTATATAATTTCAAGAACTAGGGTAGTGGCATATGGCATAAATCTTCAAAGGGAACTAGTGATAGATCACTGTTTTTCATTTAATCATTAAAAGTAGATGGCAGCAACAGATTTTTGACTTTGTTAACGACTAGTGGCCCGTCCCGGCTTCGCACGGGTGGATATTTCTTTTTTAACATAGCCTATGTTACTCAGCGTAGGTGTAACCTTCTAATGGTGAAAGAATTTTTTAAATCGGTCCAGTAGTTTTTGAGTTTATTCGTTACAAACATACAAAAATACAAAGCTTTCCTCTTTATAATATTACGAGTAGTATGATTGAATACAGACCACTTGCTTAAAGTTGTCATTAAGTAAAATTACAATGAAACTACGTTGTTTGCTGGCGACGAGAACTGATGTCGAAAACTGGGCTTCCCGTGTCGAACATTGTTATTTTAACCCTATTCTTGGTATAGTTGATTATTTGAGACACTTACCTTACAAAAAATTTCGAGAAGTGAAAGAAGAACATTTTATACAATTAATTTTTTTCAAAAAAAAATACTCGTATATATTTCCACAAAAAAATACTGCCAAGTATAGGGTTAACTGCCGTACTCAGAGACGTCAATTAAGTTTTAATGACAATTAAATCTCTTGCTGTCACTTTCTCATGTATAGTGATAAATAGAGAAGGAAAGACATTTAATTGTCATTAAAATTAATTGACGTCTCTGAGTACGGCAGTAAGACTTTGCCTTTATTATGGTAGTAGCACCAGTGTTCGACAGTTAAGGGTCAGTTTTCGAATTTTTTTGTTTTTTCGCCAAAAAAAACATAGATTTTCATAAAATTTTTACGGGATGGCCGGAAAGGCTAGGAAACAGGTGATCTCTGTATTGAAATATTGTTAAAGACGGGTTGCTTACCCCTATTGTTAATGATTATAAGACAAAAATGTCAATCACAATCCTATCGAAAACTGGAGCCCTACCCTAGGTAGGTTTGCATTTCAAGTGATTATATTTCCAAACAAAAGAAAAACTAAAACAAAGTCTTTATTGACACGATCACAATGAGACATAATTACAAAAAAACACCACTTTATTCGCATTCATCAGCACTGTATCTGTAAATGACACCGTTAGTCGCCAAGAATATATCTCCTTCATCAAATGCAATACCAGACGGTACGAAATCCAAGTTCATCAACTTCTTCGGTATTACACTGTCCGGTCTTAGCAGGTACAGACCGTCGTTGGCAGCCAAAACAACTCTCTTATTACTATCCACCGTCATTGATCTGGCTGTGTTCCTACCAATTCCTACATACTCAATCGGTTCTTGGAAATCTTTCAACAGCACTTTAACATACTTAGCGTTGCATTCATAATAGACGTTGTCTTGAGCGTCCACGGCTATCACAAACGCGCACGGTATATTATCAATCTTCCTTTTCTCATTCTTCTTCAAATTTATAGCGTACACTTCGTTTTCGGGATACAATACTGCGTACAATTCATCATTGTGTTCAGGTTTGAATAGCATGACTATGTCTTCGTCTTTCAAGCTCACGAAGTTAGCTTTGTCCGTCTGGTTTAGCAGACTTAGTCCGTCATCGCTGGCTATGTACACTCTATTGTTTTTGGCATCTACAGCAGCTGCTTGACCGTTGACATTGTCAATTTTGATCGGCATACCGTTCCTGAGGACATACTGCTCCATTTTAGTTTGCACATCGTCGTTGTGTAAGGAGTCTACATCGATGAGTGTGAAGAACAGGTCTCTCGTGTTAGGGTTGACAGCCAAATTGGTTGGGAGACCTTTGATTGTCAGTATAGCAACTCTTTCGTAACGCTGCTGGTCGTAGGTGAAGGGGCATGGCTCTGATGCTACCGTCGCAATTATTAGGAGAAGGTACTTCAGCATTTTGCAGTTCTGCGGAGAAAAGAAAAAGGGGAGTAAGTTATTTTTATGTTTAGGTAACATCTCGCTGGATATACGCAGGTCCTGGGTCGAGCAAAGTGTGTGAAATTTTCGATAAATTTTTCGTGATCACCAACCTGCATTTGACAATGGTAGTGATTGAGCCATTACCGATCTATTGTAATAAAGACTTTATTGCTTAGCAGTGGGACAGTATGTTGTGCTATTTACAAGGGGGGTAACCACGATCTCTTATAGCAGTATTATTGCAGTTGTGAAAACGAGACGCGTGTAGCGGCGATTATACTCGCGTCTCTTGTCCACAGCTTCAATAATACTGCTATATTGCTCATAGTCAGGGCAAGGCTTTTGGCTAGGGATCTCGATGACGTAGCCGCGTACGTTTCCTGGTTTACAACCTTGCAAGGTGACCTTTATAAAAATAGTTCTTCTCTGTTGATGTAATACGATAGTCGTTAAAATCTACCAAACAGCATTGTGATAGCGTGGTGGGATATACAACTTATTATGTAAGTAACCCTACTTGGTGGCGTCAGTCTTCGACATGGGGACCAGTTATCTACACTTTGATCCTTTAAACATTAAAAACAGGGGTTTGTTACTGATTTGTTATTGAATGCAGCTAGAGTTATCATATCTCCGGATTTGACCTGAGATCTCAGGATTTTTAGGCTCCTGACAGGATTGCGGACGGATTTTGGAAATCTCAGGATTTTTCGATTTTTAATAAAATACAGTACATTATTCAGATTTCTCATAATAACAATGACCGTAATTAAACAAAAACATAATCTTCTTAGGATGGTATGGTCGCCCATACAGTGACTGTAAAATATCAGTAAGGTTTGTACTTGGGATCATTCATATCTTATTACGACGCAATAAGTCATTCATATGTGGCAGTGCATGCTATTTTAAGCTTTCCTATTAAAACATTTATTGGACTATTAGTTAGTATTTTTTTTCACAGAGTTGTGAATGACGTTTACTACAAAACCACAGGATTTTTCTATAGAAATCATGCTTTTTCTCAGGACTTTTCAATTTTCCATTTGGAAACCCTAAATGCAGCCTTGCTTCTGCCTTCCTGCTGTCAACTAATCAAATTTTAATGGAACTATATTATTATCTAGTTTTTCGACAAAAACTGTTGTCGAACATTTAGCTGTGGCAATCCTAGTGCCAATACGATAGTCCATATCTCTTATAAGGATGCTTATAAGGCTGAGGTCAAGATGAAGGTGAAGGATGAAGATATCAATCTATATATATTATGGTGATATCTCTATGAAATATTGTTTTCTAAAGTTTACGCTAAACATTGAAATGAAACAACTTTTACGGATCTACTCGCGTTTATTTTACACATTACTTATTTAATGTTTATAAACGACGACCGACGAAACGTCAGGATAAACATTAAACATGTAATGTGTAAATTAAACGAGAGTAGATCCGTAAAAGTTGTTTCATTTCATTTCTATGAAACTTAAGTTACTGTATAAAGTTGAAAGATATAAAAGAAACGTTGTGGAATGGGCTAATGATATTGGAGATTGACGATTGATGATTGATGTGGAGTTTCTTGCGCCCATTCTTCTCCACAGCTAAGAAATAGACGTCCTGAATGGGTAGTAGGTAAACATTTTTGGACGATTCAAAAGCACTTTTCTAAAGTTTATTTGAATAAAAAAGTTGACTTTGACTTTGACTTTTAAATTTTTATTTGTTGTATAAATTTAATTAAAAAAAAAAATATTTGTGTAAGTATTTTATTTTTTAATCCCAAAGGCTAACTTTTACCTTGGCCAGAGGCTAAGCATTGCCATACAACGAGGCAATGCCGCCAGTCTCTTGGGTACATACATTACCAGTCGACAGCAACGCGGAGGAATTTTTTGACGCCATATTTTAATTTGGTAAAAGTTTTAGTTAAGTTTATTTTATTTATTCCACATTGTTATTGTATTGAATATCGATTGATAAAATTTTTTATTGCTTAACTTCTGCAATAAATACGAACACACATTTTTTTGTCTGTACTTACTGATTTATAATACACAATATTATTTATAATATACATTTTTTGGGTTTCAGTAAGTAGTTATACGAAAATACCTCGTTTCATAGTACTACTATAATTCGTTTGCAACAATTTGTACTTACTGCTTCTAAGAAATACTTCAGACAATAAATCAAAAGGCAAATAAATAAAAAAATCTAAGTGCCAAAACCCTGACTAATCTTAATCTAGATTTAAGCGATGCTCATTCATAAAATTTTTATTTAATTTAATAAATTTCTAGATAATAAATAAAACATAAATTTAAGCGCTACAAATATTTAATAGGTAATTTAAAAAAATAATAAAAATAATTGAACTTACTTATTTATAGTACACTGACTTCCACAAAACAAGATTGCACACTGAGACAAATACGATCTCTCACAAAATATATCTCGTGAACTATTTAATTATTCTCTTTATCATCAGTTCAATGTACTTATATCGATTTGGGTCAACTCAGTAAGTTATTATTTTGTCTATTATTAATTAACACTATTAATAAATAAATAAATAGTTATGTAAAATCTGTTAGTTTGTATGTTTTGTTTCGTTATGTGAAGGTTTACACTCTATTGGCCTCTATATATCTGGTTTTAAAGGAAGGAAGGAAATATAAGTGGCTGTTTCCATTGTTATAATGTATATTGTTCTTACTGAACTGTGATTTTTTTATACAAACAAGTTAAATTTATAAGCTAAATGAGTCTAAAGCAGATATGATACGGATGCAACTCTGAAGTAAAAATATTTTAATTTAATTATTTGTTTAAATCTAAACTGAAGAGTTTTTTTTTTGTTTGAACGTGCTAATCTCTAGAACTACCAGTTGGATTTAAAAAAATCTTTTTGCATTCGATAGCCCAATTTTTGTGGGAGGCTATAGGCTATTTAACATCTCGTTATGTCTCTAATAAAAGTCAGAAAAAACGCTAAGCGAATACGAAGTACTTACTGTGGTACTAGCGCATTCGGGCGACGACGACGCAATGCGACGCGGCGGATCGGGGATCGGGGAATAGCTAATTATCTACAAGTATATAAATAAAAATTGTTTTTCGTTTGGTAAGCGCATCACTTGAAAACGGCTGAACAGATTTGGATGGCATTTTGCACATAGAAAGACCATGACTGGGATCAGGACATATTTATGATACTTTTTATTCCGATAACAGGTTCCTGTGTAGTCCTTGCAAACGAAGCCGCGGACGGACAACAGCTAGTGAAATGAAATGAAAAAGGAAATAAAAAATATTTATTCAGTTCAGGCACAACATTGCACTTATGAACGTCGAGAACATTATTTTATTAAATAGAAAAATATAGTTTAGTAAATTAATATGAGTACACACAACTTAGAGCATTAAATAATGCTCTAGACACACATTAATAACTACGGTGTACCTCAATACTCCTTTTAAAATATTTCCTTTTATATTTTTCTAAATTTAATGTCAAGTTTCTTTCCGACGACCGCTCAGAATAATAACTAGGCCCCCGCGCTCCCCACATATTCAACAATAGGTTTTCCTATTCATACCTCCTTAAGAAATGCTGACCATGGAACTCAAATCTAGTTATTGTCCTGAGGTCGACCCGGTCAACCTGAGCCGAGGTCCGAGCCTTTAGAGGCGCCCTCGGGTTGTTCCGCTCCCCGATCCGATCCGAACCCTTCGGAGAATCTAGTAGGGCACGGGGACACGCACTAGTGCGTGATGCCGTTCGCTCTAGAAAATCTTTGACGGTAATTTGTTTCACACGGCTTAAGTTTAAGTTTCCCTTTAAGTTTCTCGCCTCCCCCAAACAAGCCCGGTGAAGCTGAAAATACCAACTAAACTGAAAACTCTATCTTCTGAATCTGACTCTATCTTATCTTCTGAAAATTATCCAAATGTACACAATAATAACTACGGAGTACCTACCTAGATATCCCTTTTAAAATATTTCTTGCGAACCCTGCTCCGTAACAGCCCCTTTATTTGATACATTCTTGCACGACTTTCTACAATCGGTGCAATGGAAACAAGCCCGTTATGGTCGACTGAATCAACAGACAGAATCGCGTGTTGGCACCATGCCATCGCAACAAGCCGATCCCGAGCGAATCTATCGTTGAAGGAATACTTCCGTTGTTTATAAATATGTAAGCCACACGTTTCGTTTTACGTAAGTCTTGTTACGTAAGTCCTGAGTTATTTAAGCTTCGGTTTACAACTAAACTCGAGAAGGAGTTAAGAGGTGAAGATCAATTGCTAGACCACCGGTCTTATACAGGATCCCTTTTTTCGACTATTTTTTTTTGTCCTAATTTAATTTGGCATAACGAGTTAGGCAAATTTTTTTTGTCATAATCATATTTTGACATAATTGTTTTTTGCCATACTATTTCAGTAAGCATAAATATAGTTTAGGCTAATGTTTTTTGGCCTAATTTTAATTTGCATAAAGTTATAAGGCATATTGTTTATTTGTCTAATAAGTAAAGTAAGCCTACTAGCTATTTGAATCTGAAAAACCAAAAGTAGGTATTAGGGCACCATAGTGTAACACCATAGTGGGCCACCCATAAGCCGCCAACATGTTTATTTTGTAAAAAGGAAAAGTATTTTATTGAATGCAAACACATAATTTCCAAAACTTTCCAAAATTAAATGATTAAATTAAAACTTACTAACTATAAAACTTATGCTTAAATATCATTATGCGTGAGCATATTTAGGCTTAAGAATTGGCTTCTGTTCCACGAGTTTACTTTTTTACAGAAGCCAGGGCAATATTAATTTGTAAATTGGTGTTTGTTGCAATAAAACATTTTCATTTTTTTCATTTTTTTCAGTATGCTTATAGTAGGTATGCTTAAAAAAATTGTGCCTAAAAAGTTATGCCAAATTAATATTCTGCGTAACTATTATTAGGACAAGTAAAAGTATGCCATGTTAAATTATGACATAAAATTTTATGCAAAAAATATAGGGAACCGTCTCATACACCGTCTCATAGACCGGGGGGTCTCATAGACGCAAAGGTCCCAAGTTCGTTTCCCAGCGAAAAAAATTACTATATGCCCCTTTTTAAGCATATTGCGCGCATAGAGTGTGGAGATTTGGTATAGTTAAAGTTGAATGAAATCAATGAAAATTATTTATTAGCACCAAAAATACAAGCATCTTAAATCTACAATATGTATTAAAATTTTGAATGCAAGCAAAAAGGAACTGTGACTCAGCACATACAGTTACTTATCAGCCGTCGCTGAACTGATCTGATCCGAACCCTTCGGAGAATCTGTAGGGCACGGGGACACACACTAGTGCGTGATGCCGTACCCTCTAGAAAACCTCCGTAGGTGATTCGTTTCACGCGGCTTGAGAAACCCTTTAATTTTCTAGCCGCCCCCAAAAAAGCTCGATGAAGTTAAAGCCGTTTGAGGCAATCAGCACTCTCAAAAATAGCCCTAGCTGATATTCTGCCACAACCTTATAAATCATCGTCTCATCGTCTCAGCCAAAAAGACGTCCACTGCTGGACAAAGGCCTCCCTCAAGGATAAATCATTTTGAGGGGAATTTGCCATAATCGCCACGCTTGGCAGGCGGGTTGGCGATCGCAGTAAGGTGACAATAATCACAGAGAGACGCTGCTGCCCATCCTCTGGAATATTCCCATAGTCGCCTTCTACGACACCCACGGGAGGAGATGGGGTGGTGCAATTCTTATCCCCGGCCCCACACGGACGAAACCTTATAAATAAATAATAATTAATTTTTAATTATTTATATGATTGAGGCAGAACATGGAGGTCTCGTAATTGGAGGTCCTGGGTCCTATTCC
The DNA here is from genome assembly GCA_947562085.1 of Eudonia lacustrata. Lineage (NCBI taxonomy): Eukaryota > Metazoa > Arthropoda > Insecta > Lepidoptera > Crambidae > Eudonia > Eudonia lacustrata. Next base: position 13,193,439 of record OX387332.1, on the reverse strand, counting down.
AAGGAAAGGCTTGTTTCGGGTTATCCGATGCATGCCCGGCTTTGTGATCATCAAACCACTTTTGGGAAGCATAACGATTAATCCCAATATCCATCAATCATAGCGATGGCTTGATTTCTATGATGGAGGCATTTGTTTAGCATTGGGATAGTATATAGCTGGGCTTTGAGCACAGAGTAGATAAAATGTATTAATACTTCTGTCAAACTAAGACACCAACGGTATGCTTGGTATCGTTACCTTGGTGGCATTTTACCGGTAAATTAACCAACCGCTCTTCGACGATTGGCTAAAGCGTATTTGGTACCTAAAAGGTAACGAAAAAAGTAACGATACTTCTCTAATTAATTATTAACTTTACCAGCATTCCTGTTATCAATTGACCTTTATATTAACGTTACATACCGATAATTATAGTAGAATTTTGGTAACGGTATCAAGTTCCGGTATAAAGATCATTTACTTTTTATCCACGCATCTCGAAACAACTCAGAATACTCCGAGTGCAGTTGTTTCGTGAGAGAGATTCCGTGTCCGTTGGCGAGATTCCACCAGTGTGCTGAACTGTGCGGCACAGTGCTGCACAGCGTACGGCACAAATGTTTGTTTTGGTCGACTCACTCAAGCGAATATTAACAAATTGTGCGCGAACATCGTAGCAATGTTCGCGCACACTGTGCACACGGTACAAGTAGTGGACGCGTTTCGACGCGCACACACTCGTTGTTCGCGAACTCATTCTTGCTTCCACTGCCAAAGCGAACACATTTATTTGTGCGCACATTTTGACGACCTCTTTGGTCGTGTGGTTTGTACACCGGTTTTCATGGTGTGGTCATCTCTGAGGTCCCGGGTTCGATCCCCGGTCGGGTTAATTTAGAAATGATTGTTTTTCTAAGTTGTCTTGGGTCTGGGTGTTTTCTATGTATAATAAGTATGTTTTTAAGTATGTTTATCTGTTGTCTGTAACCATTTAACGAGTTTCATAACGAAGCTTCTCTTGAGCTAGATAATTGGGGTGAGTGTAGGAAAGTTTATTATTATTATTATTTACAATTTTTCAACATCTTTCAGCTCGCCTTCTACTACTTGTTGATTTGCATTCACGCCATATTCATAGCAGCAGTCATATTGCATAGACTTATTACAAATAAATTATAAAAAAAATATGAAAAAATAATAATCATATTAAAAATCTGTAAATAAGAATCACATAAATGAACGCTCGTTCGCGTACGCCCGCCCACCCGACCACGCGTAGGTAGCACAACGAGTGTTTATTTTTCTTATGTATTTTTTAACGTTTTCCTGCTCGTCCATATATTAGCAACTGTCGGCAGAAAATCTTGCTCAATGAACATGTTCGCGAACAAGTGTGCAGCAGTGCGCTTACAAAAGTTACACACAGCATTGCCGGTGGAGACTGAGGCTAAACGCGAAACCTGCTTAGTACGTGTTGTGCTGTAATTTTGCACAAAATGTTTTTAAACAAATGTGCTGCACACTATTTTGGTGGAATCGTACCTGGGTGTCTGTGTGCGTTACTTAAGGTTGCCAACTTTTTTAGACCAAACGTAGTATTTTCGGATTCAGTACCCATAAAAATATAGTAGATAGGGAATTAATTTAAAAAATATAATATATATATATTTTTTTAAATTTTATTTATTAAATAAATATTTTTTGCTGTTTTAACCTTTATTAATAGGTTTTTATTTTTAGGGAACGCTTCGTAACTATTATTACAATCAAATTTTAAGTTACAAAACACCATTAACCCTGCTTTTATCAGATCGATACTGGCTAAGTTGCGCTCATCTTTCCACTTTGGGTTCATCACAGAAAACTATAGTAAAAATATAGTAGTTTCGCCTACTATAATATATTTTTTAAATAATAGTAGTTAGACGACGACGACATTGGATGGCGCTAACTCTGAGGTTCCGGGTTCGATTCCCGGTCGGGTCAATGTCGAAAACGAATTTTTCGATATTGTGTCGGGTTGTGGCACCGTCGATGTTTCTGATTTCCATGATACAAGTGAAATGAAACAACTTTTACGGATCTACTCGCGTTTATTTTACACATTAGTTATTTAATGTTTATCCTGACGTTTCGAACCCTTTGCAGGGTCCGTGGTCACAGGGAGACTGAAGTGTTGGTCATCTCATAATTAGTTGGTAGCTTGTATACCCTCATTTAAATTTAATCAGGTGCGTTCCGTTTTACGCAGAAAGAGCTTACAGTATCTTTTGGTCTGGCAATATGGTGTCGGGGCTGGGATTTAATATTTTGTATGATGGGATCCCAGGCTGGTGGTAGATTCCAACCACCGACGACGTCCTTGTTCGAGTGGCTTGCACACCGGTTTTCATGTCGCCATCTCTGCGGTCCCGGGTTCGATCCCCGGTCGGATCAATTTAGAAATTCCTGTTTTTCTAAATTGTTTCGGGTCTGGGTGTTTCCTATGTATAATAAGTATGTATTTAAAGTATATTAAGAATGTTTATCCGTTGTCTAGTTAACCATTTTAACAAGTTTCTTAAGGAAGCTTTTCTTGGGGCTAGATAATTGGTGTGAGTGTGGGAAACATTTATTTATTTATTTGTCTTTTCTATTAAAATTAGGATGTTTTTAATTTCAATAGCCTCGCGTATCATCCTAGGGATGAATCGTTGTTCTCTAGCGAGTATTTGTGGTTTATCAAATCTGATGTAATGGTTTGGCCCCTCTAGGGAATGTTCGCATACTGCAGACTTATTTTCGCGCCTATGCCTATTATTCTGCGTAAAACGGAACGCACCTGATTAAATTTAAATGAGGGTATACAAGCTACCAACTAATTATGAGATGACTAACACTTCAGTCTCCCTGTGACCACGGACCCTGCAAAGGTTTCGAAACGTCAGGATAAACATTAAATAAGTAATGTGTAAAATAAACGCGAGTAGATCCGTAAAAGTTGTTTCATTTCAAAGTGTAGTGTTCGTGTAAACTTTAGAAAACAATATATGTTAAAAGTGCTTTAGCTACGTTTCTTGGGATCAGAACAATGTATGTGATGTTGTCTAAAAACAAATACATATACATTATACTATATTATATAGTAGGGTTGGCAACCCTAGCGTTACTCGATCGCGTTTGTATGGCGCTTACCCTATGCAATTTCCTTATTAAGTGTTACTTACTTAACTTTTTATATTGTTACAGATCAAATAATGATTCGCACAATAATAACTCTGCTATTTGTGACAATAACCCAGTGCCGCTACATACCACCACAGAAGAATAACACCATGTTCAAAAACGATCAAATGATATTCGCGTCCCATTTCAACATCACCAGACTGCTGGTGCCAGCTGACGGCCAGAAATACATCGTGAATGAATCCTCGGAGATCCCATCAATATTCTTCGTCGTGTCTGACCCAAGACTTGAAGGAGGTAGTTGTATATACGTTTTGGAAGGGCTCGCGGCATACGAAATTATGGAAGGTGGCAGAGATATAACCGCCGACTACGGTTCAGACAAAACTATTTTCTTCGGCGCCAAAGATGGCATCTATAAATACTGTCCAGACTCCCTTTCAGCTAAGAAGTACGGCCCGTTCCGTGATGACATTATACAGTTGCAGAAGGCTAACGGCACAGACGCAATCTTCTATCTGACCGTCGAGCGTAAAGTATTTAAAGTTGAAAAGAACGGCACGGTAAAAACACGGATAAAGAGCATCATATGCGCCCTAGAATTTGTGTTGGACACATCCAATAACATTTACTATGTAGCTTGCGGAGATCACATGCCCCATATCATCAAATCGGACGGCAGCCCTCTCACTTTGACATCAGGTATTACAGAAGATTTTAAAGAAGTGATGTTGCTACGCCCCGCGTTCATTATGGAGAACTGTATACCACTGTTCGGTGATAATCATTTGTATATACTTTACTCGAATGGGACAATTGATATGAAAGACTTCTCTCTCATTGATAAACCTTCAGCGTTCAGTGTAGATGCTGCTTTGTACCTGGTGGCAGCTGTTGATGGGAACATTTACGAGTTCAATGTTATGGAAGTACTGTTGAGAACTATGTTCGGGCTTTCTACGGAATGGCCCACGGATGTCAGCAAAATTGTGATGTCGATCATAGATACGGCGAAGGACAGCCTTTACGGATATTACAAAGGGTTGGACATGGCGTCTAATTTGATTTAGGTTACCTTCAGGTTTCTCTTGGTATCGTTGTGGCACTACTGTTCGACGCTTCAAGCCAAGTAAATTCATTGAAATTTTACTGACAGGGAGCAGGTACAAAGAGTCCCCGATCCAATCCGAACCCCTCGGAGAATCTAGTAGGGGGGGACACACACTGTGCGTGATGCCGTTCCTTCCAGAAAACCTCCGAAGGTGATTCGTTTCACACGGCTTGGGGAACGTGCTTTAACCCTTAAATGCATGATTTTTTGTTTATCATAAAAAGCTTTTTTTAATGGATACTATGTGATTCCAACACTTCAAAAAAAAATGTTTTTGGCACGGCATAAAAAATACGAAAAGTCTTGAAAAAATGCTCTCCTTAATAATTTATTTTCATTTTGTTTATTTCATATTTTTTCACTTCAGAATTATTTTAATAATTACGAATCTATTTCAATTTACACCATTAAAATAGAACATAATATAGAAGTATTTTTTATTATTTTTTCAAAAAAGGTTGCATTCTCGTATCCAAAGAGGTTTCCTTAAAAACTTCCTTGTTTATGATGTTAAATTTAAGAAAAAATTTACATTATAATATTTACAAAAAAAAAACATGTTTTAATTACAGATTATATTTTAAATATTTATTTTAATACAAATATAATAGTATTATAAAATATAATGAAAATTTAAAAAAGCTTTAAGTTAACGTTTCGTTTTTGATACGCTATATGGTTAAAGAACTTTATTCTCATAAGAAATTTACATTTCACTTATAATGAGATATAGAGATAAACAATAACAATTGTACTACATCAAACACCGATGCTTGCTGCTGCTATATGTAACTTAAGTTTATTTTTGAAAATACTTATATATATACTTATATACGCATTTAAGGGTTAAGTTTCTCGCCACCCCATAAAGCCCGGTGACGCTGTAAACGCCGCCTGAGGCAATCTGCAAACTTACTCCAAAAAAAAGGTACAAAAATCATTTGCCTTTTTAATGATAAATTGAAAATAATGTTGATCATTGGTCCTTGTCGAAAGCTGGTGTCACAACCCTATTCCTTTGATTATATACCTGTCCCCTATAATAATAATAATAATAAGGTAAAGATTAGGTTTTTATAATGTTTTATTGTTTTTATATTAAAATATTGTAAAAATCTAGTTTTAAGAAAGAAAATAAATATAGAGTATAATAATAATAATAATAAATCTTTATTTAAATAGAACAAAATATATATAAATATATATATATTTCATACTTAAATGTTAATTCATCATCGACTTGTAAAAATATTTATATAAGTTTCGGGATATGTCGCTTAGTTTTAAAATAAATGTAGTGCCTGTACTGTTCAAGGGTGAGTATTCCTAGCCCCTTTTTTGAGTATCCTACTGTAACAACGCAGCTAGTAACATGTATTGAATTGTCGTAAACAACCGTTGTGAACGACCGACCCCGCCAATCTCTTAAGGCGGACTCCCCGTACGCCGTACGCGCCCGCGCGCGTTTGATTTGTAACATTACTAGCTACTACTTATAAATTGTAATAATTATATAATCAACCTTTTTAAGCCTTGGATCACGACTGCATAATCTAAGATGGAAGGACTAGGTGGCGCGTCCGGGAACACCCAAATACTCTGAAATAATTAATTCCGATTTACTTTATCCGAACTTCATATTTCATCATGATAATATAGGAGCCGAAACGTAGACACTCACGACAGGGTTGGTTCACAAACTTTAAAGTCGCTCAGCAAGCTATGGAGAGGGCTATGCTCAGAGTTTCTATGATGGATCGACTTCGGTGATCCGTCAGAGAACGAAAGTAATCGACATAGCCCATCAGACCAGCAAGATGAAGTGGGCCGGCCATATTAGTCGCTGAACCGACAACCGTTGGGGTAAACGAGTTCTCGAGTAGAGACCGTATAGGTAAACGTGGTGTAGGACGCCCTCAGACTAGGTGGAGCGACGATCTTCGCAAGGTGGCTGGCAAGAGCTGGATGAGAGCAGCCGCGGATAGTACTGTGACGTGCACGCGGAGTGGACTATGCCCAGCAGTGGACTAATAAATAAAAAATAAATAAAATATATACAACATAAATTTAAACAATTTTTATGAAAAAACCTAAGAAACCTACCTTTTTTTCAAGAAAAAACGCCAAAATACATTTCGATTAAAAAGTAAAATAAAGCACTTTCGGTAGTTTCATTCAAAGGAGCCGACAGAGAGGCCGCTCTTAAAAATATTACAATTTTTGTGTCAGGAAAAGTTAAAAAAAACTAGTCTGAATTTTTTTTAAATGCCTTATTTCTCTGATATAATTTATTTATTAGATGTTTTGTCAAAATATTTGCAGTTGATAAAATGTGACCTTACATACCTACTACTTACTTACTACCTAGTACCTACCTACTTCCCTGTGTGGTGCCGGGGATAAAGAATTGCACCAACCCATCTCTTCCCATGGGTGTCGTAAAAGGCGACTAAGGGACCATTCCAGAGGATGGGCAGCAGCATCTCTCTGAGGTTACCCTCAACCTACTGCGATCGCCAACCCGCCTGCCAAGCGTGGCGATTACGGCTAATACCCCTCATATTCTTGGGGGAGGCCTTTGTCCAGCAGTGGACGTCTTTTGGCTGAGATGATGACATACCTACTATGTGCCTAATAACATAACTTTTATGTTTACTCGATTACAATAATGTAAAAATTTAACTACTGTTATATAGGCAAGTACGTACTACGTGGTGTAGTGCGTGACGTCATACTGTATACTGGACAGTATTTATAGATGAGCGGTGTTTACCCGTAATTGACTATGCAATTAAGTTAATAATGTGCTGATTAACTTATGTAAATATTACCATTGTAATAATAAATAAATAAAATAAATTTAATTGACTTTTTCATTTCATTTTACGGCCAATTTCATAATTTGTTAATGTATGTGTCTGATATGGTATTTATAAGTATTATTGTCTAATACCAAATAATATAAATGTAAAAGTGATTTTTATTCGGATATAGGCTATAGACGTAGTGTAGGACGCCCTCAGACTAGGTGGAGCGACGATCTTCGCAAGGTGGCTGGCAAGAGCTGGATGAGAGTAGCCGCGGATCGTGCTCGGTGGCGTGCACTTGGAGAGGCCTATGTCCAGCAGTGGACTAGTATAGGCTGATGATGATAGGCTATCTAACTTTTGATGGTTATTACTTGTCCCTAATCTTTTATTCACTCCTTAAATCCCTGAGGCAGAAAAGTAAATAAATTTGCTATTTATTTAATTTAAAAATTGTAATGTTTATTAGTGATGGTAATATTTTTAGCATTTTTCCTAAACATAAGTAATTTTGAAAACTGGCTTCTGGTGGAATACTGAACATATAATAAAATTTATAAATAGTAATGTATTTACTAACTAACTATAATAACTTACATTGCATTAAGAATAGCAAAAATATTAAAGGACGTTAGACAAAACACGCATATATGTCGTAAAATTGTCGTTTTTTAATAAATATATCAGACAGTGTGAATTATTAACAAGCATAACAAAACAAATATTGTCAAATCAACAAAAAATCACACAATACTATATCCATTAAAGATTTAAAAAAAATTACATATCATATTTATATTAGTCTGTTATGTGGACCATAGTTGTTACATAATAGCAATAATACGAACTTGCGTTGGCTGGTGATAATAAAAAAAAACAAAACACTGTTTTTAAAAGCAAAAGCAAAAAAGTTTTACTTCTAATTGTACCATGTGCACTTATTCAGTGATATAAACAATTTTATTTTAGATTAACTGCTTCACGATATTAATTTGACCTCCGGCGCTACAAGTGCTCAAATACATAACAGGAGTTCCGATAAAATGGCAGGTCAAAGTTACTGGTCATGACGATAAGCGTTTCATAAAATTCATTTGCACAAATTGGACCATTTACGCGTGGAAAGATTTCCGAGACCTGGTTGCGATGGACTGGATCTCTTCTTTCTTTTCGTCGAAGTAGCTATGAACACCTATGTCTATTTCGTCCTTGCTGACCATCTCCAGGATGTTGTAAAAGTAAATCTTTTTGTTGTGACCGTAAAAATTAATGGTGACCGTAAAAATTAATGAGGGTAGCCTCCATAGAGTAAGCGGTCGGGTAGATATTGAATAGCAATTTCTTATATTCAGTAGTACCGTTGGCGTGTGCTATGTAGCCTTTCTTTCCAACCACCAATGGGATCGTGTCCTGCATAACGAATGCGGGCCTTACCAATTGCAAGTAAGAAGGGTTGTTCGGTAGCCCCTTAATTTTGGTAACTTCCCCATCAGAGTACACATAAACTTGTTTGTTATCCACGTAATAAAGATTGTCAGCCGAATCGAGAACGATTTGTTTGGCATTCTTGATTTTGTCCAGTTTTTCCTTGACTGTGCCTTCTTCAGTCACTTTGTACACTTCGTTGCTGCTTGTCAGTATGTAGATGAGATCAGTAACGTTCGCCTTAGCGATGCCAACTATGTCCTCGTCAACCGTGCCGTATTTGTCAGCTGTGTTCTTTTCGGCGTTGTAAACGTAAATGCCGTCTGAAGCCGCGAAGAAAACTTGTTTACTGTCGTCGTTAGATGCTGTGATGTCTCTACCGTTATCAAGAATTTTCGATGCCTGTTCATTTTTGAGGGCATACAAACCTTTGTACTCAGTATTGCCTTCGCTATCTCGATCGCCTTCGACGAAGAATACGTAAAGATTATCGTCTTCGCCTTCATCATCGCTATCATCAAAGTTCAGGCTGTTTATGGGAGTGAATATCTTGACAATGTCATGTTGACCTGTGTAGACGACAAACGATTCTGGGAAGCACTCTTCAGTGATGATTAGGACATTGTCCTTTGTGATTATTGGCTCGGAGTGGGCCAGACTCAACGTCAGTAGAAACGCGAAGGTGGTCAAAGTATTCATTCTGTCTGTAAAGAAAGTAAAAATTTGTATCAGCAAATAGTTTTACCTATAGGACATTAAGACATATTAACCACAACAGTCGTTAAGATTAAATTAAAGCATATGAAAAAAAAAGGCAAAACTAAAACTGTTGGGAAAGTTAAGTTAGTTTGATTGTAAATTTTTACTTTTTATTTTCAAGTGCTAATTGCTGCACTGAAGCTAAATTAAATTAAAATTCAGCGTCTACGTCAGCCTTCCCGGTAGCATAGCGGTCAGTGCAGCCGCCCGGATTGCGGAAGACCCAGGTTCGATTCCTGGCTGGGTCGGGTAGGCGTTTAATTTTTTCACTGTATTTTGTAAATTTTATAAATATTTAATTTAGCTTCAGTGCAGCAATTAGCACTTGAAAATAAAAAGTAAAAATTTACTATAGCGTTGTGTTATCAAATTTGTATTATTTCATCTGCAAAGATGAATCTGCATAGCCAACGGTTGCAATGGTCGTTGGATAGATGGCGCGCTGTGCCGCTATTAGCACTCTAAAAATTACAAAAGCAGTGACAAAATTCAGCGTCTACGTCAGCCTTCCCGGTAGCATAGCGGTCAGTGCAGCCGCCCGGATTGCGGAAGACCCAGGTTCGATTCCTGGCTGGGTCGGGTAGGCGTTTAATTTTTTCACTGTATTTTGTAAATTTTATAAATATTTAGTTTGATTGTTCTGTAACATAAAGAAGTGGAATTCTAAATTTACTATTCTTATAACTTTATAATATAAAATATAGCTAACCTTCTTTGTGGTGAGCTTACTAATATGGTATTAAGGTAGGTCTATCGAATTACGCCTATTTAAGGTTTCAGCTAATTTGTCTTTCATTATCGTAGAGGACCAAAGAAAAGAGTGTGTTTATCTGAGGGTTGCTTAATAATGAATGTAATAAACACAAAAAGTTATCCTATTTTTAATAATCAAATAAATTATGAACAATATTCTAACACAGTGGTTTTGGCAGAATTAAAAACTACAGAGGTTAAAATTCAGAGAAAATTATCTCACAAAAACTTTCTACACGATTGTTATAACAGTTTTCTTTAATTAGGAACATAATCAGTTTTAGGAGTACAATCATAATCATATCAGTTATTCATAGTTAGTCATTTTATAAATAGTTTGCCACTTCTTAACTGATCTTTAGTATTTGTAAAAATATTATGATCGGATGTTAATGACCATTGAATGGGCGCCTTTGGCTATCAAAGTAAAAAGTAAATAGTGTTGAATAATCTCGGCGGGCTGGTTAGAACCACGATAGCTCAATTGGAAGAGCACCTGACCCGGTATGTCAGAAGGGTGCAGGTTCAAATCCTGCTCGTGGAAATTTTTTCAACATTTGCGTTTTGTAATCATATCAGTTCTTTTAATTTTTAATTAATGGAATCAGGCGTTATTTTGCGGAAATCCATAGTACAAAAAAATGTAACTTAAATAATATGTAGTGTTAATTCCGCTAACTCACTCGTTTATACAGCTTGGATGCAGTACGCATGCACCGCCCTCCCGCCCGCAAAGCCCGCAAGCGAAAATGCACACCAACACCGATACCCGATAGGGTTGCACGCATTGTTTCTCCTGCATGTGCATACTTTTTGCGGGCGGGAGGGCGGTGCATGCGTACTGCATCCAAGCTGTATAAACGAGTGAGTTAGCGGAATTAACACTACATATTATTTAAATTACATTTTTTTGTACTTTTAATTTTTACTTGTTCAATGGCACATATAACTTAATCAACTCGTCTTTAGAAAAGTAAATAAACAAAAATAAAACTCAAAAAACAAAAATAACACTAGGCGCTATTTAACCCACTTGGGGTAATAACGCCTACCTAGATGAAGCACAATATGGGATAGGGAAGATTCAGATGAAATTCGCAAACTCATATTAATAAATTACAGTTTTCTATTGGTAAATCGTCGAACAACTTAGGTAGGTATCACAATTCTTGGTCACAGGCCACCAGGATATCTAAATAGTTCTACGTCAGTTTTAGTCAAACCGATACATTCTTCATGGTACCATTTTTCGAAATAAGCACATGGTCATATATTAGCAAAACGATCTTCATTACATGCATTGCAATACCAGTCATCGGCACCACTTCACCATTTCTTGCGCATGTTTTTGATTTTATCTTTTTAAATTTAGTTTCATTGCTTTTGTCTAGTCTATTTTTAACTCCAAGCTCCCTTTTATTAGCATTTCCAGTTTTGGTTTAACCATCGCCTTTTTTATTGTCTCTTTCGTGTCATCATTTTAATTTGTCTGTTCAGTTTTGGTCTTACCATCGCCTTTCTTGTCTCTCTTGTGTCGTCGCTTTAAGTTGTCTTTTCAGTTTTAGCTTTACTATACTTATCACTTCTTTTTTTCTCTCTTTCATGTCGTTCCTTTTATTTGCATTTTCAGTTTTAATTTTAACATTTTTCTTCTGTTTTGTCGCTTTCGTGTCGTTAAATTAGTTTTTTGTTATTTTTTTTTGTCGAAATAACTCTGAGAACAATGAGTCTTATGCTTAACTAGATTAGGCGTTTTACATTATCAGTAAATTATTAATAGACGTAGGTACACACGGCGGCAGATCAACCTACCCAAACTTGTCAAATTTCTCCAATGAATATTGATCCTTATAACCAATCAATAAAGTTCAAAATTGATTGTAGAAAATGTATGCGAGATAAGGGGCACCCAAAGTCACCTTCGTGATGGGTGATGGTTAAAGGTGCCTACGGTAGCATTTACTATGGGTAATACCACCTAGGCGTTATTACCCGTCATGATATATTTTTACAAGATTCTAAATAAAATCAAATACCGATCGCATTATGTTATTACACAAGCTGGTTACAGACGAGAATATAGATATTATAACGAATTAGCCTTAGATTTACGTGCAAAACTTACAAAATTAATTAAAACTTAATGCAAATATCACGCTTGCTGTAAGTAAAAACAACACATCGACTACTCTACTCTCGCCTAAGATCAGTCCGCCACTAGCCCGCAGTGCAACGCTGGCGAGGGTTGAGACTGCGAAAATTTATGAAAAATAAAATAAATTTTGTTTTATTTATCTTATCGTCATGTGACAACCCTACCAAAGTCTGTATAAAATTTGCGCGCTTTAAGGAAACTTGGACTCTATTCGGGTATTTACTCATGTGGTGATTGTCTAACCACTACATTTCACTGGAAAATTTTTACTTTTTATTTTCTAGTGCTAATTGCTGCACTGAAGCTAAATTAAATATTTATAAAATTTACAAAATACAGTGAAAAAATTAAACGCCTACCCGACCCAGCCAGGAATCGAACCTGGGTCTTCCGCAATCCGGGCGGCTGCACTGACCGCTATGCTACCGGGAAGGCTGACGTAGACGCTGAATTTTGTCACTGCTTTTGTAATTTTTTTAGAGTGCTAATAGCGGCACAGCGCGCCATCTATCCAACGGTCATTGCAACCGTTGGCTATGCAGATTCATCTTTGCAGATGAAATACTACAAGTTTGATTTTTGAATTTATGGGTCGGGTAGGCGTTTAATTTTTTCACTGTATTTTGTAAATTTTATAAATATTCACTGGGAAAGTTTGGTAAATCATATTCCATTACCAGATCACGACAAAAACTTGCTGTTAGGTGCCACCAACCTACGATGTGTTTACCTTAGTGCGTAGGTATTAAGATTCATTTTTTTGATAGTGTAACTAAGATTTTTAGAGCATAGGCGTAATTCGACAGACCTACCTTAGCATTACCATGTTTAATTGTTTTAAAGTCTGCCATAGTTAAAATTCAGTATTTTTATAGTAACATAAAATTTTCTAAAACAAAGAATTTAACCCTTCACAAATGATTTATACGAAAGGGGAATGTTTCTCTTGAAAACTAAGCCTCGTCTAAAAACAGTGACTTATAAGGCAAAATACAGAATCTAATGCTTATAATGCGAGACCACAGGTAATGTCAAAAAGTTTTATATATGTTTAGAGAACTATTATGTATTTAAATACAAATAATAACATGTTGTATTGTATCCACATTCTTATATTTATTTTTAAAGAATAAAATAGGTACGTACTTGTGTACTAGCCTATCGGGTGAGAAAATGTATTCTTCTGTGTGTTGTTTTGATCTTGACATGAAAGTTCACGAAACGACTACACACGCTCAGATAAATGAAGCATTAATAATTTTCGGTGACGGAAAATATTTGTATAAATTATATAATCTATACTAATATTATAAAGCTGAAGAGTTTGTTTGTTTGTTTGTTTGTTTGTTTGTTTGAACGCGCTAATCTCAGGAACTACTGGTTCGAATTGAATAATTCTTTTTGTGTTGGATAGTCCATTTATCGAGGAAGGCTTTAGGCTATATAACATCACGCTGCGACCAATAGGAGCGAAGCATCAGTGAAAAATGTTGCAAAAACGGGAAAAGAGCCTAAAAAATTAAAAATGCTGCCGAAAGTCACTATTCCACGCGGACGAAGTCGCGAGCACAGCTAGTCAACTATATTTTATTTATAAAATAAAGTAAGACGAAAAAATCAAATCAAAGTAAATCAGCATCGCTGGCCCCGGGCAGTAAAGCGGTAATATCAAAAATCTAATGTTACAGGAGAAATAAAAGAAGGTAATTTGTTTATAGTCCAGCGTACAGTGATCCAAAACAGGCGTTCAATATGTCAAACGAAAGCTAATTTTTTTATCAATTTATACTTTTAATAATATTTGTAATGGTATAAATATTTACTGAAATAATTGAAAAAATGTATATTACAAATTATAGACGATACCGTTTTAATTGTAACATCTATAACGACTTTAAGCTTTTAACTTTTAGCTTTTTTTTTTTTACTTTTTTTTTTTTTTAGCTTTCGACTTTTTTACTTTCTTTACTTTTTTGGAAGCCGCTGGATGCGAGCAGCACAAAACCGGTCGTTGTGGAGATCCTTGGGGGAGGCCTTTGTCCAGCAGTGGACGTCTTTTGGCTGAGATGATGATGATGATGATGATGATAACGACTTTATAAACACACCGACCACTGAGATTCAGGAATGTAAGTATATAATACGACGTAATTTCCACTTTAGATCACGAGCGTATCGGCCGATTACCACCTTCTTCAGGGAAATATTATAGCCAAAGCTTAGCTGTATCATCCAGTAATCGCTGTTTTAGAATCCTATTAATGAAACATATTTTTATGTAACCATTGTAACAAACTGACCTTACATTGTAATTTATTTTTATTTTTAACCATTTTAGACAATATTTTATGAAATTAATTATTTTTTTAATGTTACTACTAACTACCTAATTATTATTTAACTAATTAAAATAGCTGTATCATCCAATAATCGCTATTTTAGAATTATATCAATGAAACATATTTTTATGTAACCATTGTAACAAACTGACCTTACATTGTAATTTATTTTTATTTTTAACCATTTTAGACAATATTTTATGAAATTAATATTTTTTTTTAATGTTACTACTAACAACCTAATTATTGTTTAACTAATTAAAATAGCTGTATCATCCAATAATCGCTATTTTAGAATTATATCAATGAAACATATTTTTATGTAACCATTGTAACAAACTGACCTTCCATTGTAATTTATTTTTATTTTTACCCATTTTAGACAGTATTTTATAATTTAATAATTGTTTTAATGTTACTACTAGGTACCTAATTTTTGTTAAACTAAATAAAAACCTTTCAAATCACATAATCAAAAAAAACGGACAAACCCTTATAAAAGTAAATAGTATTATGCTACCTTAATTTTAATAAAACCACATAATTTTTATTAAGTATTAAACTTTGGAAACAAAAATAAAATGGTCGAAACCATAAAAAAGAAAAAAATAATATGCTACTCTAATTTGAATCTTCGGTTTCTTCTTCAATTTCTTCGTCAGAGTTCCCAACACAATGCAAATTGTTATAAAAATTATGATAATGTTTCGGGATTGCTTCAGTTTTGCAGAGACTGATCAAATCATCGTAAAGTGGTTTTGGTAAGGCGATTGGCTCTCTGTACGGATTTCTCAATTTATCTTCTGAAACATCAGTCACTGGCGTCTTTTTGGGTCTTTCCCTTGAAGATCTGGTGTTTGATGCAGTATTTAAAGAAATATACTCGTCGTCAAAGTGTTACTTGAAATAAATAACATCTGGATGTGCTTGAGTAATTTTGATTTCGTGAATATTTGTCCACAGAACTTTTTCATTTGTTTGATCTGCCCGCAACTAGTATCTATTGTATGGACAATAATGGCAATAATGGTATGCGATAATGGTATCGCCTTTAAATCGAAGAAATTATGTTGTTCCACTTCTTAAAGATGAAATTTTCATTCATTTTCATTTCATTTCATTTCATTTTCACCATCGATCTTGGCATTCATGATAATGCTATACATTTGATCAGGAGTATAAATCGTGTGGTTCTTTTTTGCGCGTTCGTTATGAGAATGCATCGAATCTCCTTCAGACTGGCTATGGCCAGTTTCAAAGTACCTATGTGTTATGTTAACTCCATACTTTTTGGCCAAATATAAATAAAAAGCAAAAATAATTCTGTTTTTATTCTGGCCAGCACAACCATCAGAATAAAATATAAAATTCTTGATACCTCTTTGGCTTTCATTTTCAATGAAATTTATGACGCAACTGCCGATTTCATTAGCACCCCTTTTGGCCACTTGATAATACCAAAGATAACAGTAACCTCGTCCACTTAATGAGTTGTAAATCGTAAAGTTATTTATAGGATACTTTCGCTTGTAATGAAAGATTCCTACCTCTGGTTGAGGAATCGTCAGGACTTTTTCCAGATCATAAATAGCGACGACAGTAGTCGTAGGATCGGCTTCTATTTTATCTTTCAATTTTAGTTCACGGACACATTCTTTGTTTTCAATGTGCTTTGTGTTAGCTTCTTGGAGTTGGTCTTTTCTTTCACCATCAGCTTGACGAAACAAAGTACATTGGCTGCACATATCTTTTTTTAGGTTTATGAAAAGTATAATTAAATTTTGTATTAAACACCGTTTCATATTGTCGTTTTGTGGCCATCTTTACATCATTTGGATAATTTTCACTCTTAAACCTCATCAGAATACAGTCTGTATATTTTGGAAATGTTTAGTGTTTCTTCTAAGTTTAACTTCTTAGTATCTCTTCGCACATAATGTGATTCTTTAACTGGAAATAGTTTTATATGTGCAATAACGCTTTGCTCGGTTCAAACAGTAATTTTTCGTGGTCTATTTTCATGCTGGCCCCTGTTATCTTTGACTTCTTCAGATTTCCCTTTCTCTATTGCTGTGTAAACTGTTTTTTCTGTTATATTAAGTGTATTAAAAAAAAATTATAGGCGTCAATTGGTTCTGATCCATTAATTAGTTAGTATCAATTAAGTATCAATTGTTTACCTAAACATGGTGTTAGGAAGCAAGTGGTAATCATTTATGCGTAGGAGTGGAAGGGATGACGTTCTGCGTAACATGGCAGTACGTCGCCGGGGCTTAAATAAATTTACGGGAAGAAAGATGTAATAGCTTGTGCAGAAAAATATGTCCTGTGATTACTTCGTATTAAGTGTTTACAGTTTATTGATAAAATAAGTTTATTTTAAAAAACGCGGTTAAATGTGTTACTGTTCCTCTTTGATTAAAAATTTAGTGTAAAGGTGTTCACCGGTGTTTTGTGTTATGTTTCTTAGAGTAATGCATTAATATACAACTTAGTCGTAAGTGAATTTTCCATTCAATAAAGCTGTTATTGTCATTTATTCTATGGAAATATTAATTAAAAATCTGAAAAAAATTGGAGTGATAGATTGATACTTAGAGAAACCCAAAATCAAATAACATTAAAAAGGGCGTAACCGGCGCTTACCGCGACATAAAAATAAAAAATATAAAAATTACTTAGTATATTTTTTTTTTAGAAAACCAACACTTTTTTATTTAAAAAGAAATAAATACTGTAAAATGTGAAAGGAATAATTTTTACATATTCTTTAAAAAATAAATCACAACATCTCCCCATGTACCCTATTCATACGCAAATAAATTAATTTAATTTCATTTCAAGAAGGCTGGCAGCTACCTCTGCCAGCGTATTAGTTTGGCAATCCAAAGGGGCAATGTTGCCAGCACTCTTGGGACCGTTCCCATGAGCCCACAGTTGGAGGACATCTTTTATTTATAGGTCTTTATTTTTTAATATTCTAATTATTTTTCTCAGTTTTTTTTCCAGTTAAGTTAAGTAATGTTTCTTTTTGTTATGTACAAATTCACAGAAGTAGTTTACATAATTATATTGAGCGATTTGTCTCTGTAATACCAATTCATCAATCAACCGCAACTAAGAGTAGTCGCGTTGTAATGATACAATGTACAACTGGTTGCTTTTTCGTTAGTAAGCCTGCCAGGCTATGCATCGAACAATCCAAAACACATTTTGCCCGACCTGGAAATTGAATCTAGGACCTTCGGGAGTCGCTCCGAACGCTTTGCCACTCCACCGGGAAAGTAGTAAATACTTTAAATAATTATTATCATGTTAATGTTTACGTAACGAAATTTTATTGACTCACCTCTTCGAGTGATATCGCCAGAATGATAAATATAATGTACATCAACTCAATTAAATACGAAAGATACGTGCATTTTAAGTATGTTCCTATCTATTGGTTAAGGCGCTGACGGCCATGAAACAGCAAGCGCTCTATGTCGATCTGCAAACAAGCAAACATAAATAAATATATAAAATAAATTAAATAGTGTTAAGTTTAAAAAAATAAATAAAACTATAGCGTTTTTATTTTAAGTATTACGTGTAAGTATACTTAATATCTTTAAGGAGCTTGATAGCGCAGTGGTTAACGCGCCCGGTCTGCGAGGTTTGGCTGAGGTTAAGCAACTTTCGCAAAGGCCGGTCATCGGATGAATGAACAAAAATTTATCCTTTCTCCTCCATGCTTTGAAAGGCACGTAAAGCCGTTGGTCCCGGCTGTATTAGCAGTCGTTAACAACCACCAATCCGCACTGTGCCCGCGTGGTGGTTTATGGCCCGTTCTTCCTATCCATCCATAGGGAAGGCTCGTGCCCCAGCAGTGGGGACATAAAATGAGCTGATGATGGTGATACTTTATTTTCTTGACGTATTTTAGTAAATGAAAAAGATACTCGTACTGCTTGGACTTGACTTTGGATTTTTTAAAACAATAATAATGCTGTTGTGTTTCGTCCGGTGAGTGAAAGTACCGGAGGCCCATCTCTCACCCCTCCCCCCTCCCAATTCCTACTCCCTCCTCAAGATCCAACTCCTTCCTCAAGGTCGGCAACGCATCCGCGATTACTTTGGTTTTGCGGGTGTCCATGGGCGGCGGTGATTGCTTTCCATCAGGTGACCCGCCTGCTCGTTTGCCTCCTTTTAACATACAAAAAAAAATGTGGTTAATATAGTCTATTTGTAACACATGTTTTGTATATATATTTCAATTCAATTTAATTATATATATTGTTCAAAGTCAAAGTGAAAGTCAAATCGTTTGTTCATTTTTCGCCTTTACGGGCACTTGTTGATGTCGAAATTGAGTTTAGGAATACTAAAATTTAGTTTATTTAATCTATTGAATCTATCACCAGTTCGGATTTAGCCAGGTGCCACATTTTATGTAAAACATGCCCAAAGGAGCGCATTTCAGGGAGTTAAGCCTTAAGTTTAGGACGTATATTCAAGTAGCGTACCTACTTTAAAAAGATTTCATTAAAAATACAAAAGTGGCCAATCAGTAAACAACGATGGCTCTCAGTAGGTTCCGTAGGTAGGTACTAAAACTTGTGTTACATAAAATATTTATCGGAAAAGTGCAAAAAAAATCCACAAGCGGGATTTGAACACCCTCTGAAGGTAATGTCAGATAGTTAGATTCGTCTAATCATTAATTCACTGGAGTAATCTGACGTTTACGGTGTTACCAGTTTTTGATGAACAGAAAATAGTGTTGTGACATGAAGATTGACTCAACAATCACTGATCAATCACTTACCCATTCATTCTCGTTACGTCCTGAATCAAATCACACTACTCATTTTATTTACTTTATTAAGAATTCTCCTAGGCCAGTTTTGTTTAATCGATATAAAAATATTAGCATTGGTACCTTTATAGGCCAATAAATGATAACTTTAAAAAAGCGAATTACTCGAATTATATAAAATTAAACAAAAATGCAATGGATATATTTTTATTCGTCGTCGTCAGACATAGAGATGAGTCGTTCATGAATGAATCCTTCAATTGGACTAGTCCACTTAGCAAGTATATCTCCTTCACTTGTTAATTCGGCTCCCAATTACTTCAGTACTTTATTACTTATATTCGACATAACACAAATTTTAGAAAATAAACAAAACCGCAGACATGACTTTTCACTTTCCCGGCAAGAAGTCCGTGAAATTTCTTGGTACAAAAAGACATTCATAATCCTACCTATATTAAAATTAATTAAGTATCTTTTTACAATAATCGTTCCTATATCTGAATGACAATGAACGAAACGCATCACTAGTACAATAAATATAGCAACATAATTTTACAATGTGACATTAGCCTCTGTCAGTTTACTCCAGTGAATTAATGATTAGACTTTTAGTGAAAAGTTTTCTCCAACAAGGTGGACTGACAATCTGGTGAAGCAAGCAGCACAAAACCGGTCGTTGTGGAGATCCTTAGGGAAGGCCATTGTCTAGAGCAGATAGAGAAGGAGTGCAGAATGCTAATTTTTTTTTTAATTACGCATAAATAGTACATTAAATGATTCTTACATTTTTCAAAAAATTCAAAAATGGAAGAGGAGCGGCCGAAATCTGTCAATGCCAATTCAAACTCACATTCTATCTTTTTAAATTTTTTATTGCTTAGGAGTTAGGATACAATCCGTGCAGCCTTAATAAACTATTGTCTACTAAACAGCTTTTTATAAAAATTACGGTCGTATTTTGACTACTGCGGCGACCACTAGTTTGTATTAAAGATTGGAAAATATTTTTAATAAAAAAAATGAAAAAAAAAATGAATGTATGGAACCCTGTTAGTTAGTTTATAGCTTCTATCATAACGGAATGAGACTGATGGTTACAGTTTTGTTGAAGTTGTCAATGCTATCTAAGGTCCCGACCTGTCCCGACCCCTGTGTTGTGTGTTGCCGGTGTTATTAAATGTCGGATCGGTAACGCACGTATTACCACACAATAAGGAGACAGCAGAAGATAAGTAAGGAGCTCGATGGCGCAGCGGTTAACGCACCCGGTCTGCGATTGCTGAGGTTCGCAAACTTTCGCAAAGGCCGGTCATCGGATGGGTGACCAAAAATTTATCATCACGAGCTTCTCCGTGCTACGGAAGGCATGTTAAGCCGTTGGTACCAGCTGCATTAGCAGTCAACAACCACCAACCCGCACTGGGCCTGCGTGGTGGTGGTGAAATATATTGGAAAATGCCCTATCGTAGCAGGACGCTTTCCATTACAAATAAACACAAAAAATATAGCTAATACAACCGCAACATGTAAAAAAGAAACAAAACAAAAAAAATATAAGTTAACAAATTTTTTACATTAGGTAAAAGTTTCAATTTCCACAATGTCATACAGTACCACTACAGTAGGTGTTCTAGTAATAGTCAAAAAATGTTACAGAAAAACAAAGTCAAACTATAGTGAATATTTAATATACTAAAAATGTGATAAGTATGCAAGAGCCAGACCAGCCTCCACAGGTGGCACCCGTTCACGAGTATGACGTATGAATCAGCCATCACTTCACTCAACCATTATTTTAGGGAACGAATACTTAATATACTAAAAATATGATAAGTATGGAAGTGCCAGACCAGCCTCCACAGGCGGCACCCGTTCACGAGTATGACATATGAATCAGCCATCGCTTCACTCAACCATTATTTTAGGGAACGAATACTTAATATACTAAAAATATGATAAGTATGCAAGAGCCAGACCAGCCTCCACAGGCGGCACCCGTTCACGAGTATGACATATGAATCAGCCATCGCTTCGCTCAAATCTCAACCATATTTTAGAGAAAACGTAACGACCCGACGCACACTTTCCTTTTGTGTCTCTCTATTTTGCGGTATTACTTTGTAATCAGCAACTGTTTCCTTATCAGGTACTAATTGGTGAAACTGAGCATTATAATTTATTAATCATTTATTCTGGAAGTTCAGAATAACTGAACAGTTCATCCCGCTGGTCTGGGACGTGAAAATGTTGTAACAGCTGCTAACTTCTCGTGCATGTAGTTAAAGCCGACTAAGGAACAATGGTTCCAAGATGCTCGCACATAGTGTTGTAAAAAACTCAAGTCTTTTAGTCTTAATTTCGAGACTTGAGTCGATTATCAAGACTAGGACTCGTTAGTCACATGAGTCCGAGTTCTTTGAGTCCTTTGAGTCTTCTAAGTCCTTTCGAGTCTTTTAAGTTCTTTGAGCTAAACTGAGTCATGAACTTGAGTTGGTGTATTATAATAGGTAATACTGGGTGATTTTTTATCGTCATCCTTATTTATTTACCCATATTTAATTACTAATCTGATTGAAAATAAATCGTAACAATTTAATTGCATTAAACGCAAATAACCTAATCAAAAGTCTCCACCTGAAGACTGACGATTTGCTGAATCAAAATGAAAGTTAAAAAACGTCTTAATAAAATAATAAACACACATAATACCGTCTACTTATAATAAATAAATATTCCGGAACAATTTACACAGCGCCATCTAGCCCAAACTAAGCAAAGCTTGTACTATGGGTCTACACAACGAATAGATTACTTTACATTATATTTATAAACTTTTCTACCAATTCTTATAACGACAAAAGCGATTTGAGCGATTAACTTATTAGTTCGATCATGTATGGAGTACTGCTGCCACCTTTGGGATGGATCAGCCAAATACCATCTGGCTGCTTTGGACTCGATTAAAAACGAGCTAAGAGACTCATTGGTGACCCTGCCCTGATAGACGCCAAGCTGCAAAATCTAGAACATCGGCGTAGGGTGGCTCGTCTGTCGGTCTTCTACAGGATTCATTTCGGGGAGTGTGCGAAGGAGTTGCACGACCTAATCCCACCATCCACTTTCCGCTATCGGATCGCGAGGCGCGAGTTCCATCCCTATGTTGTAGATATGCCACATTGGCGCACGAACCGATTCGGTTCAACTTTCTTAGTGCGTACAGCTAGGGAATGGAACGCGCTGCCTGCGAGTGTGTTCCCTGAAAGGTATAATCTAGACCTCTTCAAGGCCAGAGTGAATAGGCTATTTCTAGGCAGGCATGCTCCATCCTCGACGTCGACGCACCGTCACTTAACATCTGGTGAGGTGTAGTCAAATGCCTGCCTATAACCAATAAAAAAAAAATATAAATATATAAACACTCCAAGACTCGAGTTTCTTACAACACTACTCGCACATGGTGCGATCGGCTGCAACCCATCACTGACCTTATCTATTCCACTTTAGGGCTTTACTTTGATTATCCTAAATGTGGTGATTAGGTCACTAACAGCAAGTTTACCCAAAATTGGTGACTTTGATGAGATCTGTCTACACTTTTTCTGAGAGAAGGACGTGAGAGTTAGCCAGCCAATAAACAGCGCTGTTCGCAAAAGTCACTGAGGCACTGTGATGATGAGTGTGGCGGTTTACATTTTACAAGGAAACAACTCTCATTAGCAGCATTCAGCAAGCCAGCCAGCCTCAAGGTTCCACTGCAGCAACGTATCGCTTCCTGGTTACTCGGCATCGCTCGACGGTCAAAAAGTACCGTCGCATTCCTCCACACGTCTCGACTCACCGCAGACGTGGTAGCAGACGCTCGTCTCGACTCACCGTAGACTGGAGATCGCTCGTCTTGTCAACGAAGACTTGACCACGCTCCTCATGACTTACCGTAGATTAGAGCACTACTGGCATTTGCAAGCGGAAAACGCAAAAGAAGCTGAAAACCTGAACGATCTTTTTTCCTTTTCTAGAGGGGGAGTACTGTGGCGGCCTGCGGTCGCCACATAATTCCTTATCCTAACGTATGGTTAAAGAGTTTGTAAACGCATTCCTAATCGCGTGTAGATCTGATAAAGATAAGACATGGCATCCTCCCTCCAACATTTACATAGTAATTATGTATAAATAGTCTTGTAAGGTTTAGATAATAAGTCAGTCAAAATGTGTCACTATAAATATACAACATCACATAAAGAGACAGTCGTTATTTACCATCGCCATGGAACCCTCTATCGTCACAACCTCCCATACGTCGACCACTTGGAACAATAGCTTCAGGTTCCAGGCTTCCATCCTTGAATTTGTGATCCTTGAAGACGTGTATACATACCCTTTAACGGGCAGATGGATGAATATTCCCACCAAATTTTGAACTTAATATCGTTGAGATAAGATTGAAAACCAATGAAATATTCAAACATCTTATGTAAGTAATAAAAGCTTCCAGGACTAGCAGTAAACGCTATACTGGACCATAGTAAGTAAATAGTAAATAGCCTATAGTTGTCCCACTGCTGGGCAAAGACCTCCATCATTGAAATCAAGTCATCGCTACAATTGATGGGCTTTCGGATTAATCACTGCGATTGCCAAATGCGGGTTGGTGATCACAAACCCGGGGTATGCAATCCGAAACACACTGCTCGACCTGGGAATTGAACCCGGGACCTTCGGGTATCAGGCCGAGCACTTTGCCACTCGGCCACGGAGGTGTTACTGGACCATACCATGATAAAAATCTCATACACAATACTGAGTGGAGCCCAATTCGTCGTAGCATTTCAATTTTAGTTACCTAAGCCTGCATAATAAATGTTTTGAATTTATATTTTACTGGAACGAAAAAATGTTTTCTAAGGAGCCAGCACCTTGCCAGCGTTGGCGTGCAATCGAGACAGGCACCAGCGACTTGATACGTGTAGTGTAACATATATAGTCGACGACGACGATTACAAACCAATAAAATAAAACTTAGATATCTAAACCAAAATGCTTCCATTATACTTGCTTACTATTTCTCTTTTGCTTTTTCTTTTTACATTATAGCTATTATAATATTATAACCCGGTATTCCACACCAGCTTTCTTATTTAATACTAGCTGTGCTCGCGACTTCGTCCGCGTGGAATAGTGACTTTCGGCAGCATTTTTAATTTTTTAGGCTCTTTTCCCGTTTTTGCAACATTTTTCACTGATGCTTCGCTCCTATTGGTCGCAGCGTGATGTTATATAGCCTAAAGCCTTCCTCGATAAATGGACTATCCAACACAAAAAGAATTATTCAATTCGAACCAGTAGTTCCTGAGATTAGCGCGTTCAAACAAACAAACAAACAAACAAACTCTTCAGCTTTATATATTAGTATAGATTAGGTCCTTACCTATGAAATTGACGTTCTGTATGAAGATTTTTTATATTTTTTTTTCATACTAACGTTTTTTTAATTTTCTTAGCATCTATTTATGTTAACACTATAAAAATTGTAGAGTAGTGTGTCTGTTTCACTAGCTTAATATAGCAGACATTAAAAAGAAAAAAAATCAAGTCCCTTCAAAGCTACAATGAAACAAAAAGACAATTCCGCGAACATAAAAAGTAGTCAATTTAAAAAAAAATTGGGCGATAAAGACACAAAATTAATAATCATTGTTATTACTGAAGCCTAAGTAACATAGTCCTAATTAAAGGTGTATAAAATGATATTAACGACCGGTATTGACTTTTAGAACTTTTAGACCTTTTAATAAGTGAGAAAAAAACGTCAATTTCATAGGTAAGGACCTAATAGCAATCCTCTCCATCCCTAGGTTGCCTGGAAGATATCGCTTTTAGTGATAAGGCCGCCCTTTGTACGACTCCAATTTATTTATTTCACTTCTTTGTTGTGTATGTGTTTTTTAAAATGTGTACAATAACGTATTTTATTATATTTTATTCTTTCGTCGCCAAATATAACAGATTTTCAATGAAATAAAAATTAAATATCTAAATCAAAATGCTTCCAATATACTTGCTTACTATTTCACTTTTACTTTTACTTTTTTCATCTAGAAAGCAAAAAAAAAAATTAAATTAGACAACATCACATATATTGATCTGATTCCAAGGTAAGTAGCTAAAGCACTCGTTTTATGGAAATCAGAAACAACGACGGTACCACAACCACCCAGACCCGACACAACATCGAAAAGTTCGTTTTCGACATTGACCAGCCCCCCGACCGCCTAACCGATCGCTTTGACTACGCGTATAGTTTGTGACGTCATCTTGCCACCTCGCATCGCTTTGAAAGCAATATCAAAAGCTAAAGGCTATTGCTTGCGATATTGCTTTCATAGGTGGCACGAAACGACAAGATGACGTCATAAACCACACACGAAGTCCGGGAATCGAACCCGGGACCTCAGAGTTAGTGCCATCCAATGTCCGGCGTGCAAGCCACTCGGCTACGGAGGTCGTCGAAATCAGAAGCAGGATATTCAATTGCTGCTAAACTCAAAAATCAGTCACCCTTATTTTTAATTATGAAAGGAGAAGAATGTCGAACTCCGGGCTTTATTAAATACTGGTGCACCAGTAGGGTAGTCCCTAATGTGTCCCTTTAAATAAAACAAAATAAAATATTTTAACGTCCATTTTAACTGCTCTCATTAAGGCGACGCATCGCTAAACAATTAATCTAATACGGAGCGTTTGCGCCCCGTACTATAAGAAAAACTGTTTTTTATCCAATTAAAACTACAAATAAGTTTTAAAAATGAACTAGCATATTGATGTGTGTGTTAAGACTAATCTACTAAGAAAATTTAGATGCTTTAATCGGTCTGGTTTGCCTGTAAAATGCAAATCTATGTTTTAAAAGATGTTACTTTAATATTTTTTTCTCTGTTATAAAAATTAACAAATCGTGTTTCTGCAACTAGCAAAATGAAGTCAATTAAAAGAAAAATCATGTCATCAAATATCACTTTCATATGTTTTGTAAATGTTGGGAAAAATCAAGATCCCCGCCACGTAAATTTCCAATGCGTCGCTTTAATCCTTCAGGTTACTGAGAGGCCCAGGTGAATTATGTCAATAATGTGTGCGTATAAATTCCCTCCCTGTCAACGATGAGCTGTGTGGTGGTAGAAAGTAGCTGAGCCATCAAACACTTGCATTTTATACTGCTTTGGACAAGCACTTGACTGTCTCACCAGCTGATGCTAAGTAATGATTAGGCCGTGATGTAAATGTACTTGCCCTGTGTGGTGCCGGGGATAAAGAATTGCACCACCCCATCTCTTCCCGTGGGTGTCGTAAAAGCCGACTAAGGGACCATTCCAGAGGATGGGCAGCAGCATCTCTCTGAAGTTACCCTCAACCTACTGCGATCGCCAACCCGCCTGCCAAGCGTGGCAATTACGGCAAATACCCCCTATGATGATATGCACACCTGTGGACATCTTTGGGGGACGCCTTTGTCCAGCAGTGGCCGTCTTGTGGCTGAGATGAATGAATGAATGAATGAAATGTACTTCTCCCGACATCCTCACTTTATCTCTAAGGGTCTTACAAATAAACAGCGAATAAGGTCGGAATGTTATTCCGCGTTTTGTTCCCGTCATGCAAACGTCATTCCAAAATTGAGTAAAAGAGACAAGACAACGGAATAACTATTCGGAGCTTTGTACTTGTACAAAAACTTTGTACCCCTTCTTTACGAAAATTGCGCGGAGGACGGAGGAGTATGAAATTTCGCACACTTATAGTTTATATAGAGAAGGTTATCCGAATGTTAATATTTTCTTAAAATTATGCATAAAAATACCTTTGACTATTTAGTCAAAGGTATTATGTATAAACATGTCATAATCAAAGAAAACTGTGCGACGAGAGTGCCAGATGTCGACTCACACACTGCCAATTGCTTGGACCTTCTGCTGACCACAGATCCAGACAGATACTCAGTAACAGTTTCTGCTCCACTGGGTACTTCTGATCATTGTCTGGTTAAATCTGTATCCGTTTATTCCCCACCTGAAAATTGCCCTTGTGGCCCAAGACGGGTGTGGCGATACAGGTCAGCAGATTGGGATGAAATGCGTCACTTTTTCTCGTCCTACCCTTGGCGGAGGGTTTGCTTCAATTCAGGAGATCCGACGAGCTGTGCTGAAGCCGTTACCGCGGTGATACGTCAGGGTATGGAGTATTTTATACCGTACTCGGACGTAACATCACATGGCAAAGCTCGCCCGTGGTTTAATGCTGACTGTCGTAGTGCTGAGGCGCTGAAATTGTCTGCTTATTCCGCATGGGCTGAAGCTCGAGCACGCAAGTCTTCGAATACTCGTTTTCTGAAGAGAGCCTTTAACCAAGCCGCCAAGTCGTGTAAAAGGACACTACGCAGAGCTCGATTCAACCACATAAGCCGTTTCGGGGCTAAATTAGCCTCTTACCCCCCAGGTAGTAAGGTATTTTGGTCCCTGGCAAAAGCGGTTGAATCCAATTTCAGTCGGCCATCCCTACCACCATTGCTGAAGCCTGACGGTTCTCTTGCCCACTCTGCGGAAGAGAAAGCAAATTTATTTGTCTCTCTTTTTGCGGAGAATTCGCGTCTGGACTCTGCTGGGAAAACTCCACCAATCTCATCTCGTGCTGACTGCTATATGGCAGAAGTGCGCATTCACCAGAAAGAGATCCTAAAAATCCTGCAGACCCTGGACGTGAACAAGGCGAACGGACCTGATGGCATACCAGCAATAGTTCTGCGTTCATGTGCTCCCGAGTTGTCTCCACCCCTCACACGCCTGTACCGCCTCTCACTTGAAACAGGCATTGTACCGGAGTCATGGAAGCTTGCTAACGTGCAACCCGTGCCCAAAAAAGGCAGTCGAGCTGACCCTGCTAATTATCGACCCATCTCAGTCACGTCCATACTCTGTAAGATAATGGAACGTGCACTGAATAATAAACTCCTGGCTCATTTGGAAGGTAACGATCTCCTCAGCGACCGCCAATATGGATTCCGCCGAGGCCGCTCAACTGGGGACCTTCTAATATATGCCACACATCTATGGAGTGAGGCCATTGAGAAATACGAAGAGGCCCTTGCGGTGTCCCTCGATATCTCAAAGGCCTTTGACAGGGTTTGGCACGCGAGCCTTATAAGCAAGCTCCCATCATTTGGTCTTCCTGCTAACTTTTGCGCTTGGATATCTGATTTCCTGAAGGGAAGATCGATACGCGTTGTCCTCGACGGCTACTCATCGGACCAAAAGGCTATCGATGCCGGTGTGCCTCAGGGATCGGTTCTATCCGCAACCCTATTCCTGCTTCATATAAACGACCTGCTTGTGCCCGGTACCTTTGGGTACGCAGACGATAGCACCGTTGCGGATAGATACATGTCGAGTGCAGGGGCTGGCAGACAAGATGTCGCCTCTTGTCGAGAGGCCATGGTTAGCCGCTTGAACGAAGTCCTCCAAGCAGTATCCGATTGGGGCGATGCCAATTTGGTCACATTCAACGCTGCCAAAACACAGGCTTGTTTGTTCTCAGCTAAGCGGAGCCCATTTCACCTGGCTCCGACTTTCCGGAATGTGACTGTAGCTATGACTGACAGCCTACAGCTCTTAGGTGTTGAGCTCTCGTCCAACCTCAACTTCGGGCAGTACATCGAGTCCAAAGCAAAGACTGCAGCTAAAAAACTGGGGGTTCTCTCTAAGGTCAGGCGGTACTTCACGCCAGAACAGCTGCTCCAACTTTATCAAGCACAAGTTCGATCAAGAATGGAGTACTGCTGCCACCTTTGGGATGGATCAGCCAAATACCATCTGGCTGCTTTGGACTCGATTGAAAAACGAGCTAAGAGACTCATTGGTGACCCTGCCCTGATAGACGCCAAGCTGCAAAATCTAGAACATCGGCGTAGGGTGGCTCGTCTGTCGGTCTTCTACAGGATTCATTTCGGGGAGTGCGCGAAGGAGTTGCACGCCCTAATCCCACCATCCACTTTCCGCTATCGGAGCGCGAGGCGCGAGTTCCATCCCTATGTTGTAGATATGCCACCTTGTCGCACGAGCCGATTCGGTTCAACTTTCTTAGTGCGTACAACTAGGGAATGGAACGCGCTGCCTGCGAATGTGTTCCCTGAAAGGTATAATCTGGACCTCTTCAAGGCTAGAGTGAATAGGCTATTTCTAGGCAGGCATGTTCCATCCTCGACCGCACCGTCACTTAACATCAGGTGAGGTGTAGTCAAATGCCTGCCTATAAACAATAAAAAAAAAAAAAAAAAAAATACATTAAATCAAATTAAATCAATAAAACAAACATTACACACACGCATATCTATTTGACACACACGCTTAAACTCTTTTCATGAATTTCAAAAATGGAAGTGGAGCGGCCGAAATCTGTCAATGCCAATCCAAACTCATATTCTATCTTTTTTAATTTGTTATTGCTTAAGATACAATCCGTGCAGCCTTAACAAAATTACGGTCGAATTTCGACCACTGGCGACCAGTATTTGTAAAGGGGTTATTGTCGGAACACAACAATGCTACTAACAAAGATGTAGGCGACATATTTAGATATGATGAAAGTAGCTTTCCGTATAATAGACCGAGTCCGAAATAACCGTGACTGGGAACCGTACGAAAGTCACGGACCTCGGTAAATGGACCACTCAACTTATGTGGGGGTGGGCAGGACACGTCTATACCGAGTCCATCTACCGGGTAGATGGACCCGGTTGGTAACAGAGTGGTGGCCTAGAAATACTCGTCGATCGGTACGCAGACCTCCAGTTCAGCACACTTAGTCCGGGTGGCGAGCAGAGGATGGATGAGGATGGCGCAGGACCGGGAAGAGTGGCGTGCGAGGGAAGGGGCCTATGCCTTGCAGTGGGTGGAAGTGGGCTGATGATGATGATGATGATGAAAGTAGCTAGCCAGGTGAACTTAAAACGAGGCCTTCTACCAACCAAACCGATGTTTTTGGAAAGTTTGCTGGTTGGCTCACGCGGCATTTTTAGCGTCACCGGACCTTTTTGGGGGCGGCGAGAAACTTAAAGGGTTCTTTAAGTAGTGCGATCGAAACACCGTCGAAGGTTTCTCTAGAGGCAATGGCACACCGCATATAGTGCGTGTCCCCGTTCTCTACTATGTTCAGGCTAGTGCCTTCACCAATCACCGAGCAATGCTGTCGTTTTGCTAACGACGTCCGATGACTATGTTCAGGCTAGTGCCTTCACCAATCACCGAGCAATGCTGTCGTTTTGCTAACGACGTCCGATGTGGCGCCCGAACAGGGACGCTCGGTGATTGATGAAGGCACTAGCCTGAACAACTAGATACCTACTTAGGATCGGATCGAAAACCAAACCATGTTCAAAAATCAACATATTTAGATAAGGTGGTAGGTAATTAGCTTCAAAGCTTGCTAGGCGGTCTCATAACAAGCCCTATCGCCAACCAAAACAAATACAAACACGTATCCTCCGCTGGGCAATCGAACCCGAGACTTCTGGGAGTTCTAATTATCACTCGATCACGGTAACAAAACCAGGAATTTGTATAGCAACATTCCGCCTTACCTCGTTTGTCATCCAATCTATATACTCTATATGACGACCTCCTTGGTCGAGTGGTTTGTACACCGGTTTTCATGGTGTCGCCATCTCTGTGGTCCCGGGTTCGATCCCCGGCCGGGTCAATTTAGAAATTATTGTTTTTCTAAATTGTCTCGGGTCTGGGTGTTTTCTATGTATAATATGTATGTATTTAAGTATTTTAAGTATGTTTATCCGTTGTCTAGTAACCATTTTTAACGAGTTTCATAACGAAGCTTCTCTTGGGCTAGATAATTGGTGTGAGTGCAGGAAAGTTTATTATTATATTCAACACATTTTTTGCGATTCTCTTATATGGTAATTAATCATGATGGTAATAACTTGATGAAATTGAAATAAAAAATTTGTGATTCAACTTAAAATAATTTTTTATTTTATAAAAAAAATCATAAAACTCTCAAAATTACCTCTTCATATACAAAGTTTTTAAAACATATCAAAATATTTGTATACTATTCACATTCATATGCTGCTAAGGCATTGTCATGGTCAATTAAAAACATTTTTAATAATAAGAATTATCACATTTATTTAAAATGCAATAATTATTTTTCTTGTACATAACAGTAATAATAATAATAACTACAAAAATGTCAAACGTCAGCCATGATCGCTTGAGATTTTTGTTAATAAAAATCTTGGTCCACCAAAATAATCTGTAAGTATATAAAATATACATTTCGAAACTCTCGCAATTCATTACAAATAATCTGTTTTTTTGTGGATTTAACGCGAAATGTTTAGTATAGTCTCTAGGCATACCTTATAATAAGGCTGTGGTCAATGACAAAAAAGGATTTTCTCACAAAACTAAAAAGGTATCCCTATTTTAACATTTTAAAAACAGTATTCATAAAAAATAGTTTCCACTTTCACTAACAAATATTTTTTGTACTTTTTAATAATAAAATAAATATATTTTTTTTTTAAATCAATACATCGGAAAATGTGGCAACTTTTGGGCAATACAGTGTGTCACACTTCCCGGAAATGAAATTTTATTGTCAATTAATATCTTAAAGGCATTAAGCATAAAAAAAAAGAAGTCGACATAAAAGCACGAAAAAAAATCTGCAGAACAAATATATAAAAACTAACTTAAATTAAGGCAGTTTAATTTCCTTTTGGACAATAATACCTAGATATTATACATTATATGAAATGAAATACTGTATGTGCGTTATATACCTTTCTTCTCATAATAAAAAACGGAATTCGCCGATATTATTAAAAAATAACATTAATATTGGCTTTATATGATTTTGCAAGAATTCATTTAATAAATTAACTACCTATATTTAGAAGCTAACTCAGTACACAAAATAATGAAAGAAAAAAATGATGACATACAAAACTCATAATTATTTAAAATAATTATGTGGTTCGATATCAGAGTCAACAACAATATAGGGAAGGAAAAGCTGCACTTAAAAATAAACCTTATGAACTAGACATAAACTTGAGTTTCATAATAGTTGTTCTTCAAGAATTAAACCTGTTTTTAAAGATAATATTGATCAAAATGTGAAACTAACAACACCAGCAATCAATTAGGTACTCTGATTCTTACAAAAAACATTAAAAAGCTGTGCATTGGACAAAAATCGTTTTTAAAAAAATGAATCAAATAGTACTAAAAAATATTGTGGTTTTTTAGAAAAGCAAAAAAGAGGACAGTTCCTTATCATTCTGTTTGTACTGATTTTGATATACATAAAAAAACGAACTAGAAAAATGCTGTTTTTTCTGAAAAAGCAACAACCACAGAAGTACACAAGCACTTGTTACCTAGATGCGACTGTTAAATGTATTTCCACATTTTTTACATGACATGATTATTAGTCTCAGGAAATATGGCAATTTTGCAGCAGGATATGAATAAACGGAAAGGTAGAATTTTTCCATTATTCCATTGTGTGTATGAATGGATTGCGTACACCTGATCGCATCTGGAAGCGAGTTTCAGAGACGAACAGCTTGAACGATAAATGGACAATCATTAAAGATGTGCTGTGTAAAGGTTTTGAGGTTTTCTGATGAGTATGAGTTCGGAATGTGGCAGAGAAGTTGGAGATCTATCAACAGTGGCATGTAGGGAACAACGCCGGCCCTCACTTGGTGTGGACTAGGTTGAGGAACTCCTCCCTGGTCTTCGGGTCGTCGCGGAACACTCCCAGCATGGTGGAAGTCACGGTCTTGCTGTTGATCTTCTGTACGCCACGCATCACCATGCACATGTGGCTGTGGGGGAAATAATAATAATAAATAACTTTATTTGCCTTTGATGAAAAAACACAGTTTACAGAAGGGGGTAACATCCAAGCAGAGTACAGATTAGAAACAGTCTATGGCTCAGTGATTGCAGGAGACCCACAAACCCCGTTATTCTGCCATTATGTATGGTTCGACAGCATCTTAAATTGTGGTTTATTGTCTCTTTAGAAATATTTAAACTGGCGAGTCGGCAAGTTGAGGTTGTTAATGAGGAAACCAATCCTGCTACACTAGCTGATGCCTAACTGGACTCCGTTTCTGCCTAAAAATAAGAATAGTGGCGTCTTTAAAACCAATTTTAGGAATTTTGTTTTGTTAAATAGCTGCTGAATTCGGTGTCCCTTGCGTTGTAGTGCCCTTACCATGAGCCCTTACATCAGTAACTGCAATCATCATCATAATCAGCCCAAATCAGTCCACTGCTAGACATAGGCCTCTCCCAATGCATGCGACTGAGCCCGATCTTTGGCTATTCGCATCCAACTACGTCTGCCGAGTCGCGGTCTCCACTCTAGAACACGTCTACCCCAGCGGTTATCGGTCCTGCGGCTTATATGACCAGTCCATTGCCACTTCAGCCTGCTTATTCTTGTTATGCTGACAAATAGTACTCATAGATACTCACACTCCTTCGATGACGACGGCCACGCCGGCGGGGCGCACCGCCTGCGTCACGGCCACCGCGATCTGTTTGGTCAGCCGCTCTTGCACCTGCAGACGGCGGGAGAATATCTCCACGATTCTAGAGACAAATGGAAAATGTCGGTCAGTTCATAGTCCTGACAAACTATTCAAATTCAAAATCATTATTCAGTTAAGGCTATAAATAGCTCTCAAGAAGAATTTCACTATCCACCGGTTCGTA
This sequence comes from Eudonia lacustrata, assembly GCA_947562085.1. Classification (NCBI taxonomy): domain Eukaryota; kingdom Metazoa; phylum Arthropoda; class Insecta; order Lepidoptera; family Crambidae; genus Eudonia; species Eudonia lacustrata. Next base: position 13,159,341 of record OX387332.1, on the reverse strand, counting down.
TGTCTACTCTAGGCGGGAGACGTTTTAGTACTGAGAAGAACCGCAAGAAACTTAGCAAGAGCATTTCTTTTCTCCTTTAAAGCATCAAAATATTGGAAAATCCTATCATAAAAGGACAGTTTCCATTACAAATAAACACACAAAATATAAAGGACAATCACAACATGTAAAAAAAAACATCTGATCTATTTCAATTTTCACAATGTCATACAGAAGTAATAAAAGTCTCTTTTCTAGGTTTCCACGGAAGATCAGCGTCCGGACTACTTTGGTGTTCTGACAAATGCTGAGTGGATACCTTATCATGTATAAAAAATAAGTCCAAGAAAAACAAAGTTAAACTATAGTTAATAATAATAAAAATAAGAATAAGTATGCAAGAGTAGATTAGCCTCCACAGGCGGCACCCGTTCACGAGTATGACATATAAATCAGCCATTGCTTCACTCAACCATATCTTAGGGCATACCCTACCATATCTTATGTATTGTCACGATTCTGGAGACAAACGCAACATCTCAATAGGCCTCTTCTAGAGTGACTTAGGAGTGGGCTGTATCAGGTAAAATAAGAAACCTGTTCCAAAATATTAGCCTGTTGTGTTGTAACATAGTATATTAAGTACCTTTACTTAAGATTCATTGTATTATTATTATTATTATTTATTTCTTAACGTTAACATATGAACTCAAACGGTTTAAGTGTATGTTTCTGAAATGAAAACCATCCTTCATGCTTAACAAGCCTAGGACTGACAGCTTGACTTTAAAAATTGAATTTTAAAAAATTTGCCAAAATACATTAATTAATTAAATTAAATATTTATTTTATTAATGTCTGTCTGTCTGTCAAAAAATGAGCGCAACTTAATCTGTGCGTATCTAACGAACGAATGGAACATCTGTCTGTTCTGTGCCTAACAGCTGCTATGTCTTTACAACAACAACGGTATGCTGCATAAGCTAGAATAGAGAAGAGCATGTTCCGAAGCGTTATCTCTTCCTAACAAAGGTAACTCCTTATGCAAGAATAGAGAAAAACATGTTTCGGCCTAGATTGGGGCTGTTGTGGAACTGGAAGAGTTTAGACAACAGTTCCATGTTATTATTTAATGAAACCTGTTATTTTTATCTGTTCCGATATATACGCCTCACTCCTAGAGTGAATAGGCTACTTCTAGGTAAGCATGTTCCACCGAAGGCGACAATCACCAGTTCATTTTGTATGTGCCCACTGCTGGGGCACGAGCCTTCCCTATGGATGGATATACCACAGGGAGAAAGGGCCATGAACCACCACGCGGGCGACCATTATTGGGACCAGTGCGGTGTGGTAGTGTACGACTGCTAATGCCGGGACTAACGGCAAGACGTGCACGCCGAAGCATGGACGAGGTCGAGGTGGTACATCTATATTATATTTTATATAATATTATAAAGCTGAAGAGTTTGTTTGTCTGAACGCGCTAATCTCAGGAACTGCTGGTTCAAATTGAAAAATTATTTTTGTGTTGGATAGTCCATTTATCGAGGAATGCTTTAGGCTTATTAGGAGCGAAGCATCAGTGAAAAATGTTGCAAAAACGGGAACAAAAGCCTAAAAAATTAAAAAATGCTGCCGAAAGTCACTATTCCGCGCGGACGAAGTCGCGAGCACAGCTAGTTTTTGATAATCCATCCGATACCAGCCAGCCATACCGAGCGCGTTGAAAACAGCGATATCGAACTCCTTAGGTCACATATTCACATAACATCAGGTGTTGGTGGTCACATGCTTACTTATTTCATATTTTTTTTTATTAAATTTAAAAAAATGCAAAGTGTTGAAAAAATCCCACGAGCGGGATTCGAACCCGCACCCGAAATATAGTTTTTATCAACACTTTGCCTTTTTTAAAATTGTAATTTGTTCGCAACAATATTTGCGTAAAATTATATGTAAATAACCAATGAATTCAATATATATAAAATACAGTTAAAAAATTTAATACCTCCCCGACCCAGCCAGGAAACTTATACTTATTTAATTCAGTTTCAGTGTAGCAATTAGCACTTAAAAAAATAAATAAACTTAAAAGTTAAAAATGCTAAGTCCCAACCTGGCCAGCTTGCTAAGTCCCAAGATCTTGCCCTGCGGCAAGTATCCAATGGACACCTTCCCATAGAACGGCACTAGGTGGTGTTCGCACATCGAGAACATCTCGATGTCCTTTACCACCACCATCTCGTCGGTGTCCTCGTCGAAGATCGCGTTGTTCAGGACCTCTGCAAACGAAGGGGGTAAGTTAGTAATTGGTTGTGGCAACCTCACAATATTTTCTACCACCATCTTATCTAAATTTGTCGCCATAACACCAATTACAATCATTATATAAAGGGTGCTTGGTAATACCTATATAATCCCGAATATGGCAAATAGGGCACAGAGCATAGGACCCCGGAAAATTATAAACATACTTAAAAATTACTATATGACAGAGAGATTGTTTGTTACTTAGTAAAATGGCAAAGTGACAGCCCTAGGTTTAGCTTATACATTGTTCTTGGTCGACAACTTCATGGTCCAAACGAAACAGATGTCAAAACATGTCAGGGTTGAACAAAAATAATGTAATAAAATAAATTTGAGTCTTTGTATGGAAAAGTAAATCTTCTTAAATATGACTTTATATGTTACTATTGGTGTTATTTATACTTGGTTGCATGACTATATTTCGGGATTGTATAATTCTATATGTTATATGTATATATATTACCAAACAGCCTGTATATTCAAATTTTGAATAATTTTGTAATTATTAATAATAATATTCAAGCCATTGCAGCCGACTTAATTCCACATGCATTTGTCTGTAATAAAGTAATTTATATATAAATTATTACAGTGTGTTTGGGACATACACCAAATTTCGTGAAAAATAAAAAAAGATAATAATAAAAAACCAAAAACTTGGTTATTTGAATTTTTCACATAAATTTTTAGGTTTTGTGAAAAAAGTGTAAATACAAAAGTTGTAGACATGTACAACTTTTGTATTTACACTTTTTCACACCACTTCACACACACACTTTTTTATTACCTACAACTTTTCCATTTAATTTTTTTCCATAGAACTTGTAGTTTTGCCGGAAATCGAGATAAACCTTTTTTTTACCCATAAACACCCCCCCTCCCTCCCACTTCCCGACCTCAGATTGCCCGTAAATTATTTTACCTTTCATTTTTGTTATATTCTCTTCCATTTCCAAAGAGTTTCATCCTACTATGATTTTGTTTGGTTTCAAAAATTATCGACTCTGGTCTATATATCACTGTACAGATCGAATTTCATGAATGAATCGCTTAGCGTCATCTTTCTTGATGGCGCACTGCCAAGGCGTGGAACGTGATGCCAGCGCAAGTATTTCTAAAAGGCTGCAATCTCACGTCTTAAACAAAGAGAAGGCATCTTCTGTCATCTCGCTTCATCACACTTGATGTTGTGATGATAAGGTGGAACTCGATGGAAGCACACTTTACCCGGATTCCTCAACTACTGAACTGGCTATCTGACCTCGTAACCAGTAAGTTTTAGACACTTTAAGCCCAGTGACCGACAAAGTTTTAACCGCCAAAAAATTGTATAAATTTTTATTAAAATTTTACGGAATGACTACAGCTAGGAGGACAAGATCAAGATCAAGAAAGTGCATACCTTCCAAGCTCTGGTCGTATCCTTTGGTGAAGAACAGCATCGCTTTGGCGGCGCGCTCGGGCGTCTTCAGCAGACCCTGCCTCTCTGGATCTTCTCCTAAACCTGGAATATTAGAAAAGGCACTTAGCACAATATTGAAAGTAACAAAAATTACAGTTAATTCTTTTAAGTCAAGTCAAGTTATTCTTTGTTGGTTTCTAGAGTTTACCTGATAAGTCTTAGTAGCTTGCATTAGGAAGGTCTACGTTCAGTAGTGGACTAATATCTTAAATTCATTATGAGGTAAAATTTTATTGTTGCTAAGATTTTACAAATAATTTGATAAGAAACTTAAGTAACAAAAACTATTACGAAACTAAAATATGACGTCAAAAAATTCCTCGTTTTTTCCAAGGCTGACTTTTACCTTGGCCAGAGGCTAAGCATTGCCATACAACGTGGCAATGCCGCCAGTCTCTTGGGTACATTACCAGTCGACAGCGACGCGGAGAAATTTTTTGACGCCATATTTTAGTTTCAATATGATGAATTGAGTGGAGATGGCTATCTTATTTCATGGGACATAAGCCACCATGCGAGCCCATCGCGCATTGGCGGTTGTTAACGACTACTGATGCAGCCGGGACCGACGGCTTTACGTGCCTTTGGATCGCGAAGGAGCTCTATATGACAAGTCTTCTTTTTGAAGACTTACAGCTAATACAGCTTACATAAAATAAAAGTGTTTCTAAATTAAATACGGCCAAGTAAAAGGACCTACTTGGGCTCCAGATCGACCACTGGTGTGAGATGGCCAAGAAGAATGGCGTCTTGTTGTGTCGGAGGCCAAGATCTACTATGGGTCGCTGGGCCAGAGGAGTAGGTAAGTAAGTAATTACAAGTTTCCGCTTATAACTTAATACAGATTAAATTACTTAAATCTCTTTGATTTTCAATGGTAAATGGCAAATATTGGTAAACTTTTTTTTTACAAATCGAAGTTATTATTATTTTTTTTTTAAACTGGTACAGGGATGAGTTAAACAAGTCCACAGGGGCCCGACCGCCTAACTGATCGCTTTGACTTCGTGTGTGGTTTATGACGTCATCTTGTCGTTTCGTGCCGCCTATGAAAGCAATATCGAAAGCTATAGCCTTTAGCTTTTGATATTGCTTTCATAGGCGGTGCGAGGTGGCAAGATGACGTCATAAACTATACGCGTAGTCAAAGCGATCGGTTAGGCGGTCGGGGGAGGTTCATATCCTTTTCAACAATAACAGTTTGGACACTCTGATGGCAAAGGAGTTGCTACAATAATTATTAGTTCGAGAAAGCGGTACATGCACTATTTAGTGTGGCGCGTTACTTTCTTAGGTGCATTAATAGTAACTAGTGGTCGCCCAGTGGTCGAAATTCGACCGTAATTTTATTAAGGCTGCACGGATTGTATCAAGCAATAAAAAATTAAAAAGGATAGAATGTGAGTTTGGATTGGCGTTGACAGATTTCGGCCACTCCTCTTCCATTTTTGAAATTTTTGAAGAGCGTGTGTGTCAAATACATGGTAGTGTGTGTAATGTTTGTTTTATTGATTTAATGCATTTTTATGCATAATTTAAAAAAAATATTAACATTCGGATAAACTTCTCTATATAAACTATAAGTGTACGAAATTTCATACTCCTCCGTCCGCGCAATTTTCGTAAAGAAGGGGTATAAAGTTTTTGCTTCACGTATTAATATATAGATAGATAAGGCTTAATAATTCAGAGGAGTCAACATTACCTTGAAATATTTTCAGAAGTAATGCAAGTTTAGTCCCACATCTGATGCCTATATTAAAGTTGCTGTTCATCAATAGACCGAGTGCGTTTACTACTGTGCCATCGAACTCCTTATATAACCTTAATATTAATTGAATTTACCTGTGAGCAGTAGTCTATATGAGTTCGCCATGTCGGGCAGTAGTGCCTCCCTGGTGGGTGGTCTGTGGTCCAACTCCAAGTCGTGGTGGAATGTGCAGTTCTCATGGCCTGAAGACAAAGAGAAAAACTAATTTAGTATAAAATACATACTATTAGGTTCTTAGCTATGAAATTGACGTTTTGTATCAAGATTTTTTATGAAATTATATTTTTCATACTAAAGTTTTTTTTTAATTTTCTTCTTAGCATCTATTTATTAACACTATACAAATTGTAGAGTAGTGTGTTTGTTTTACTAGCTAAATATAGCAGACATTAAAAAGAAAAAAAAATCAAGTCCCTTCAAAACTACAATGAAACAAAAAATCAATTCCGCGAACAAAAAAATAAGTAAATTAAAAAAAAATTGGGGGATAAAGACACAAACAAAACAAAAACAAAAATAATCGATAGCTGCTAGGAACATAAACGTATTAGGAATCAAACTCGGTACCTCAACGAAGTATAAGTAAATTGCTACTATTTAGAAACAATTTTTTTTTCACTAAGTATGTTTACTAAAGTCATATACTACTAAGTTACTTTAACTTTTAACATTTTTTTTTTAACTTTCCTACACTCACACCAATTATCTAGCCCAAGAGAAGCTTCGTTATGAAACTCGTTAAATGGTTACTAGATAACAGATAAACATACTTAAAATACTTAAATACATACTTATTATACATAGAAAACACCCAGATCCGAGACAATTTAGAAAATCAATAATTTCTAAATTGACCCGACCGGGGATCGAACCCGGGACCTCAGAGATGGCGACACCATGAAAACCGGTGTACAAACCACTCGACCAAGGAGGTCGTCGCGAGTTATTTTCATATAATTTTAATTAGAACTTGATAACGTCAAAACTGTACATAGAAGCTAAAAATAAATAATATACCTACACTCGTAATTAAAATATTCTGATGCAATATACCGGTGCAATGAGCAATGCAATAAAAAATATTGTAATGCCATCATTAAGAAACCGCCAATAGAAAATAATTCGATTCGCGGTCACAAAATTACCTACTATTGATGATTAATTAAGTTGTGGTGTGTAAGTACCTATTTGCATTCATAATTTTCCGTTGTCCATATTAAAGAAACCATCATTCTTAAGCTGTCGTTATAATGACAGAAGGCGTTAAGTGACAAAACTGTATTTTAGGAAAATTATTTTAATTTTGTCAATTTAGACTTGTAGCTTATACTTAATTTTGTGGTATTACTTAGATATACTTATTTTATTTAGAGAAGCTCGATGGCGCAGTGGTTAATACGTCCTGTCTGCGATTGCTGAGGTTAAGCAACTTTCGCAAAAGCCGGTCATCAAATGGGTGACCAAAAATGTATCATCTCTAGCTCCTCCGTGCTTCGGAAGTCACGTAAAGTCGTTGGTGCCGGCTGCATTAGTAGTCGTTAACAACCACCAATTCGCACTGGGCCCGCGTGGTGGCTATTATGTCCCGTGAAATCTAATCTATCCATCCATCCATCAATAGGAAAGGCTCGTGCCCCAGCAGTGGGGACTTTATGAGCTGATGATGATGATGTTATACTAGTTAAAAATTTACTCTGAGCTATATCTCAACGACTTTGTTGGGTATTTTGTTCTCAATGGACAATTGAAAAGATTAACATTGGTTTTCACCCAGTTAAGTTGAGAAATTTAGTGTTTTTTCTAAGTTGTATCAAAAATGATACAGAAAATTGCAATTTTCTTAACTTTTATGCTATTAAGCTGGCAAACGCCTGCTGAATAGCGGCCACTGCTGCCTATAGAGGCGTTGCTGTCTCCGAATCTTTAATTTTTATATATTAACGGCCGCGGCCAATTACCATAATTATTATAACATTAATTAAATTATTTAAAAAAATACCTCTATAATTCCACTGAATCTAGAACATAGCAATGCTAAACAACGCTAGGAGGTTGATATATATATGATTTTAGATTATGTTTTTATTTATTGGCAATTCCAAAATGTGTTGCCACCGAACATTTTGGTAAACACCTCAAAATTGTGAAAATGTAACTTAGCACCCTTTTGTAATATGACGACGTACACAAAGTTATGATTCGTGTCGTGTGCTGAACCCAAAAATCTGTGATTAGAAATAATTACTCAATTAAAAAGTAAACCATCATTTAAGAGATTGCGTAATACTCCTATCGCACGATTATGCAACTAAGCGTAAAATTGCTGAACGATTGTTTGTTACAAGCCAAAACAATTTGCAAATACAAACTATATGCCTATTTTATACAAATATGTAGAAGAAAATTATTTGAATTTAGTCAAGTCAATAATTATCAAACCAATTAGCCATTTTTTATAAAATTCTATATGCTTCAGATAAACGCAGATATCTTTAGTGCGTTAGATAGTGTATCACATCACAAGCGAGTTACAGTTTTTCTAATGTGGTCAAACATGGCTTGTTGATATTATTTTTTGTAAATTTAACTAAAATATGGGAGCACATGGAGACTTGATTCTTTTATCTATGGCAGCTTATTTTTTTTCTAGATTTATAAAGAGAGGCAATAGAGTACCTTAGCCGCACACATACGCCATGACAGACGAAGATCGAATATGAAACGTAGCTCTGAAAAGAGCTAACAATTGAACGCCTATGAAACAGTGAACGCCTATAAAACGATGTCTTCATCACCAATAACTCAATATTAAAAAAAAAACAACATTAAATGTATATGAATTGAAACTGTCCATAGCAGACTCCTAAATCTCATGATGATGATGTTGTCAAATCATGACATGTGAGGCAAATCCAAATTTGCTCTTAAATACACGGTCACAGGCGGCGCAATAAAGTTGACCGTTTGAGTTTAAAGTGTATTTATAGGAGGGCTTGGGACGAGTTTTCCGAATCTGGCGTTTGGCGTCAAGATCGTGAGAACGCATTTCAAAAATTCCAAATCTCATACAAACCTTATAGCACGAGTTTTATTTATTCTCTTTTCTTAAAATCGTTAATGAAAAAATAAAAATGTAATAAACAGCGCCTCGAAATGACTAGAGCAAGTTTTATTTGCCATTGAATCACGTAAGGAAAACGAGACTTTGTTTTCATTAGCGTGTTGTTGATTGTGAAACATTAAAAAGTAATATATAATACACACTAATATTATAATTGCCGTACAAAACATTATCTACATCAGAAATATTATGTTATTCTTTGCATTATATACTTCTAACACTTGATAACTGGATTCAAAACAGCTGAAGATGAGAAACCTTTTTGGATATCATCTGATATGTAATCTATGGGAAAGAAAAAAGGCGGGAAACTTAACTTGGCGGACGCGTTTTTTTGGCTTAAATTTTATTTAAATTAATTTCTTGTATAGTGGTGATCAGAATTGCTTATAACTATTGCATTTGTATCATAATTGTATATATTTTGTAAAATTATTAGTTTATTTCATAGTAGATAGTGTACAAGTTGATTTGATGATTATTTGGTGAGTCCCAAACTTTTTTTTATAATGAACGATCCTCCTGATCCGGGGGACTTTGTTCCCCCGGCTGGACTGTTTGTCACTGTCTCTAATGAGTCTGGAATGGAAACTGATAGCTCAATATCTAGCAGGTCACGTAAACGAAGCCGTTTACATGTATGTAAGTCTTGTAACAAAAAAAGGCGGCAAAATCATGGCGGTGAAAATCTCGTCAATAATTGTCAATGTACCCAGCATTCTCCAAAAAAAGATATAACTATTAAAGAAAAGGCGCACATAGTTACACAACCAAGTTTATTAACTTTCACTCCTAACACTGTATCTTCTCCCACGACTGTACCCGCACCCGCCCCTATAGGCCGTTTACTATACAATGAAACAGATGTATCGCCATTTGTTGTTCACGTCCAAAAAATACAATCTGCCCCAAATGATAGTTCTTCCCTTCATCCGGTAACATTTGGTAGATTCTTAAAAACGAATAATATAGAAAACATTGTTAATGGAAGCGTTAAACGCATAGGTCGCAATAAATTTTGTATTTCTTTTTCTACTCATACATCTGCAAATTTATTCATTAGCAACAGAAACCTAGAAACCGATAAAATGAAAGCATTTATCCCAACCTTTAACGTAACTCGAATGGGACTCATCCGTGGAGTTCCTGCTGAATGGTCACCTGATGAAGTCCTATTAAATATTAGTGTCCCAATTGGCTGCGGTAAAATTATTAAAGTCAGAAGGTTAAATTATAAAGTCATACAGGAGGGATCTGCAGTATGGAAGCCATCTCAATCAATAGTTGTAACATTTGATGGTCAAGTATTACCTAAAAGGATTTTTATGTGCTAAAATGCATTACCTGTGGATTTATACATTTATCCAACCATTCAATGTTTCAACTGTTGTCGTTTTGGACATACTAAAGTTCAATGTAGGTCTAAACCTCGTTGTTGCAAATGTGGAGATAACCATTCTGGTGATTCATGCAATAGGGATGATTTCAATGCCTTTTGCTACTCTTGTGAAGGTTCTCATTTTGCAACTAGTAAATCATGCCCGGAGTACAATAGACAACAAGAAATAAAAAATTTCATGGCCCACAATTGCACATCCTATGCCGAAGCTTCAAAATCCTTTCCTAGTGTACCCAAACTATACTCACGCGTAACTGCTACTGGTTCATCTTCGATTAAGCCCTCAACTCCTAAACAATTCGTCCAAAATAATCCAGGTCCAATATCATATAAAAAAACAGTTTTTCTGAAGCCGCGTAGTCCTACTCAATTAAGTACAGGATATGATGTTGAAGCCCATAATAATATAACTAAGGATTATAATATGCCATCACCCTCCAATGGGTGTGGTTACAGCAACACTAATAAAGAAACTGATTCTAAATCTATTTCTATATCTGATTTGATTAAATTAATCATAAATTTGCTCACATGCTTTAGTAATAATAATAATAACACTAATTCACTGTCCAACGCAGCTTCAATTGTTACCACTTTAATCCAAGCCCTCCAAAATGGACAGTTGGGCTCAGGCTAACATATTACAGTGGAATTGTCAAAGTATCCTTGGTAAAAATAGTGAAATTATACATTTATTGAATAAATTTAATCCCACAGCATTTGTTTTATCAGAAACATGGCTTAAACCACATCAACGGTTTAGAGCCAGGGGATACTCTACATTACGTCAGGATAGACATGATGGCTATGGAGGAGTAGCTATACTTATTAAAGATTCAGTAACACATACTATCATTCCTATACAAACATGTCATGATGAAATTTCTATAATAGCCATTAAAACTTACAATATATGCATTGCTTCTATATATGTTTCTCATCCATCTATACCTATACTGAAAGAAGTTAAACAAATACTTTTTAACTTGCCTAAACCACTTTTGGTATTAGGTGATTTTAATTGCCACCATCAGAGTTGGGGAAGTTCTATAACCAATAATTATGGGGAAGAAATGATAGATATACTTGATTCTCTTAACTTAAGTATTTTGAATACTGGTAAAGTTACACGCTTAACTAAACCAAACCAAATTGATAGTGCAGTCGATATTTCTATATGTTCACCATCTCTTGCGAGTTCTTTAGCTTGGGATACACTTTCTTCTACATATGGCAGTGACCATTACCCCATTATAATAACTTTTCCATTTGAAATACCTGTAAGCATTAGAATTACATCTCATTTAAAGCACAAGCTCCCTGACAAACAAAGTAAAAACTGGGACAAATATAAACACCTTGTTAAATCAAAATTATCTACACTTCCAGTAATTAGTGATGGGTCTGTGATAGAGAGTGCCCAGGCCTTAAGTAAACTTTTCATTGAAGCAGCTGATGAATTATTTCCTCATAAGCGTGGCCCTAATAAAATTCCATCACCTCCTTGGTGGGACAGTGAGTGTACTAGTGCAATAACTAGCAGAAAAGAAGCTGAGAATAGGTATAGGGAGGACATGTCTGATCACAATTTTGAATTAGTAACAAAGGCCATTGCAGAGACTAAGAAACTTTTCAAAAAGAAGAAATTTGAAGCATGGCGGTCATTCTGTTTATCTATTTCCCCTAACACTTCTTCTATTTTAGTTTGGCAAAATATCAATAGATTTAAATGTGCTGTTAATAACAAACGTACTGCAACAATCCCAATTGAGTTGGCCGACTCTTTTATGGATAAATTAGCTCCTGCTTGGGTTGCAGATAACAATTTTCCAACTGGTTCCATAGCATCTTATAACCTAACGGGTATCAGTGCACCTTTTACCTTACACGAGCTGAAAGGAATTTTAAAAAACTCTAAAGACTCTGCTCCTGGGAATGATGGAGTGCCGTATAGATTTCTTGAAACCGTTTGCGATGATACATTAACTTATTATTTACAAATAGTAAACACAGTAATGTTGACAGGCGTCATTCCTTCATTTTGGAAACAACAGACAGTGTTGCCGTTTTTAAAGCCGAATAAACAACCAACCGATATAACAGCATTCCGACCTATTGCACTATCGACAGTACTCTTAAAGCTAGCTGAACACTTAGTTAAAAATCGATTAGAGTGGTTTTTAGAAAGTAAAGGCCTTTTAGCAAATTCTCAATATGGTTTTAGAAAAGGCAAATGCACCCTTGATAATATAGCTATATTAACTACTGATATTCGCACTGCTTTCTCTAATAATATCTCACTTTTAGCCGTATTTATAGATTTTAGCTCTGCTTATGATAGTGTGCTTCTTAATGTTCTGAAAAATAAACTAGAATGTTTGCAAATTCCTGTAATTATCATAAATTTCATTATGAATATGCTGTCAGAACGAACCATAACTTTGTATCTAAATGACGTTAGCTTTTCTAGAACTGTTTCTAAAGGCCTCCCTCAGGGATCGGTTCTTAGCCCTCTTCTATATAACATATATACTTACGATTTAGAATCCCATATTTGTGTAGATGAAAATATTAAAATCCTACAGTATGCCGATGATCTTTTGTTATATAGTGCCAATTCTTTCATCAATGACTCTATCTCTACCCTGTCAACTGCTTTAGCTAATTTAAAGGAGTGGTTGGACAAAAACAAATTATCAGCCTCTAAAAGAAATGTAGTTCTTTTTTCGCGTAAGAATAAACCACCAGATATTACATTAAATTACGAAAACACAACCATACCGGTTAAGGAAAACGTTAAATTTTTAGGTGTAGTTTTAGACTCCAAACTTACAGGTGTTAAACATTGTGAGTATATTATTGGTAAATGTGAGCGTTTAGTAAACATGTTGAGATGTTTGGCTGGTGTTTGGTGGGGAGCTCACCCTTATTCGTTAAGATTAGTATATAATGCCCTTATACGCAGTGTTATAGACTATGGTACGTTTTTACTGGAACCTGGGAATGTTACAGCATTCAAGAAATTGGACCTCATTCAGTACAAAGCTTTACGAATAGTAACGGGAGCCATGAAGTCCAGTCCTACTAATGCATTACAAGTTGAATGTTGTGACCCCCCCTTGCGTATTCGGCGTCAATTTTTATGCGACAAGTTCTTTTTCCGAACTTTACAATTTTCTAATCATCCCTTGCTTAAACAACTTAAGGATTTGTATATATTGTATCGAGACTCAAGTTATTGGTTACACAGGTCACCTCCATGTCTTTTGGTTAGCTACCAAAAATTCATATCATTAAACTCTCCAACTTATCGTTCCAATTTCCTTCCTTTATTCAGTGTGGGTTATGATTCACTAACAATGCCTTTGTCTGTTCATTTGGATTTAATTGACAAAAACCCTAATGTTTCATTCGAATTTAATTATCTTATAGAATCAAACTTTAAAACCTCCCATCATATATTTACGGACGCTTCTAAACATTCTCCCACCGAGTGCGTTGGTGTTGGGGTATACCATTCTCAATATAAAATTGTACAAAAAGTAAAGCTGCCCCCGGAGTCATCTGTCTATACTGGTGAATGTATGGCAATTCTTAAAGCTGTTGAATACATTAAAATAATGAAACTTAAAAACACAGTAATATTCTGTGATTCAAAGAGTTCCTTACAAGCTTTAGAAAAAAACCCTTTTACGCTAAAACTGTACTCCCCTTTAATTTTCAATATAAGAAAAATTGTCAAGGAATGTTTCGATAGTGGTTTTCACATAGAGTTCGTTTGGATACCTGGACATACAAACATTGCTGGTAACGTTTTTGCTGATAAACTTGCACATTAAGCAGCATCTTGCGGCGACATCTTTCCTTTCGAAAATTATTGCCAAGATTTATTAACACTTTCTAAGACATATTTACAAAATGATTAGAATAATGAGTGGCGGTACAGTCAACAAAGTAAAGGCAGATTTTATTCTCTTATACAAAAATGTATTCCAACTAAGCCTTGGTTTTCTATAATGAAGTTTGGAAAGATGGAAACTTCCATCATTACTCGTATGAGATTAGGGCATTGTTGTACTCCTTCCCATCTTGCCAAGATACGTGTAGTAGAAGACTCCAAGTGCGAGTGCGGGTTAGATGAGGGAAATCTAAATCACATAATCTTAGCTTGTCCTAAATTTAATAGAGATGTCTTTTGGAATGACTTGATAGCACTTAAAGTTTCCCTTCCAACTAGCATTATGACATTGTTATCCGAAAAGGATAGTAGCATATATAAATGTATCATCAACTTCCTTAAATGTAATACTATAAAACTGTAATATTATCCCTATAATTATATATGTATAAAATCTCCATACATTCATTCATTACACAGCCTTTCTGATCCCTTCCAAATTTCCTATATTTTATTACCTATTCCTTTTAAATTTTGTTTCCCAATTTTTTACCTGACATTGGCAAATGTACAAGCCGTACAAGCCATCAACAAAAAAAAAAAAAATCTATGGGAAATAGAGTCCTTTTTTTAATTATATTTATTAAACATGGAAGGCCTGTCTCGTTTCATAAAATAACGCATACAACGTTGTACAAAAACATTAAACGCTACAGTTATTTTATTTTTTGATTAAAATAATTTCTAAAATCAAATAATGTCTTGCACATAGCAAGACTCTAACTGTAAGATCCAAATAAATTCAAAGTACTTAATTAATGCACGATTATTCATTTACATGAATAATTCTCTTTTGAACTACACTATACAAAAAGCAAGAATATTAATAAAATAGATTAAAGAAGAATCACATCATGATAAACACCTTCGTTGATGGTAAAATTGTAATTTTACCATCCAATTTGAATACCAATTTCTACCATCTTACTTAATCAATATACGAACCGGGTGTTGTGGATGTTCTCGGGGTCATCGGAGTTCCGGGCACTTCGAGCTCACTCTCAGCATCAGTCAGGTGGAAAGTCTTCAACGCTTCAGGCGTCTTCTTGTATTTGCCCACAAACGACTTTCCCGCGTTACCGTTGTCGACGCCATTTTCCTTCTCCTCCGAAATTGAATTTCGAATGGACCTGGAGCTTACGCGCCTAATCAGAGAAGATGGCGGAACTACCGGTTCGTCTTTGCCGTTCATCGACATTTTTAAACTGTCATTAAGTTTTTAAATCTAGAAAAGAGGTTTTATGTTTACACTTTTATTTTTTATTAAAAGTTTTTATTATAACTAGAAAGTAGTTTGTTTTAAGACGTTCGATGTTCTCGATTTACGACGCGGTAATAACAATTTGTACGTACAATTGACCAGAGGTTATCATGCAATTGGTATCACTCACTAAAGTGTCATAGCACTGTTCCGATAACGTTGTTCGGATCTTCAATTTCTTAACCCGTTATCAATGAGGTTGGGTATTTAAGACCCAGCAGTTTATAATTCTTTTCAGGAGTAAAGTAGGTATGCATAATTTAATAATGTATAGTGGAGTTAGCAATATTGCGATGACGCAAGTAGAAGATAGACGATGTCAAATGTAATGTGGGTATTTTAAATGCGACCTCATAGTTTGTGTTCAAACTATCACAAATACCTATACTAAAGAGTTTGAGTCGAATTCCGTTTTATCAGTGTGACTGAAATGAACAAATAGTTTTCTCAAATATCCTCTTTGCGCTTTTGGTCTTATTAATGGTAAGTTTCGGCAAAGTTGCTAATCAATGTAAAAATATAACTATTTAATTATTAAACGTAATCAGTAATTTAAGGGAGGGTAGACGCCCGGATTGAGAAAGGCTCGTGAGTTTTAGTCCAATTGCAAAAAAAAACCTCGATTATTAATTTGTCAAAGGGGTTTTTTCGATTCGGAAAAAACTTTTTTGGCTCTTTTCTCTTTCCACACGTTTTTCTTGTTCAATTTGTTAAATTAGGTACCTATTTTGAGTATTTTTTATAAAGTCAGTTATTCAAGATATATTTGGATAAATGTAACATCTAACTTTGTGACACCCAAAACACAAAGTTAGATGTTACATTTGTACATTTCAACACCACCGGGTTAATTATGACGCAAGTTTGTCACTATGCTGTATTCGTATATATTGCTGTACATAATTATTTTAAACACCAAATAAAATTGCTTAATATCCATAACCATTACACGCTCGTAAAATTGCGCAATATTCTGCAATTTTAGTTTGCTATTTGTGTTTGTTTTGTCATTAGTAAAGTTTGTACCTAACTAAAAATGGAACTGATTTGACGAATTAAATGATAGTCACCCCAAACCCCTTGAGGCTTATTAATAAACAAAGTGTAAGCTTGAAGTAGTTACTCCGTGTTTGTCTCTTTTACTCTAATATGAAATGAAGTTTACATGACGGGAACAAAACACGGAGTAAATGAGACCTCACGCGGATTTCTTGAGAGAATTTGAAAAGTGTCGTTGCACTGTTTTGTTTCATTTGCCAACACTCATGCATAGTCACGAACACATAACGGTTAATAATCCACCATTATTTCGCATTTTTGACTTTTAAATTTTTTTAAAAATATTTACGGGTAAGCACAGTGCCTTGATCTCACCTGATGTTAAGTGATGATAAGGCCAATGGTGGAAGCGCACTTCACCCGGGATCCTCAACTAGTGAGGCACTGGCTATCTTATCTCTAGCTGCCGGAACACAACAATGCCACAAACATTGATGTTATGGCGACATATTTAGATAAGATGGTGGTAGCTAGCCAGGCGGACAAATAAGTCCTACCACCAACCAAACCGAGTACACAAACATGTACCTCCGCTGGGAATCGAACCCGGGACCTCTGGGTCTAAACCGGTGGTCTTAACCACTAGACCACAGAGGCGGTTAAACTTTCTCGCCAAGAAATTTTATTTCTTTTTTAAATATTTTCCATTAAGAAAAAGTAATAACTATATATTTGGAAGACATGCCAAAAAGCAGTTGGTAACGGTAAGTGCTGTTATGTGTCGTTACAAAATAAATAAATAAACATACAGGTTTTTTTTGTAATCGAACATAACCTTGCCGTTAAGTGACGAAAGTAGAGGTTACACGAGCAAGGTTGCCTTCCTGACTGAGATTTGGGGTTCCATAGACAATATTTTAAATAGGCCTTTACTCGGAATTATTTGAATTATCTTAAGTTTCTAAGTTTAAGGAATATTACGTGTGTATAGAGAGAGAGATAGATATGTTTTATTCTTCTCTCTTACTTACACATAAAACTCTATAGTCTATTGTAACTCTATAGTCTTTAGACGACCTCGTTGGTTGAGTGGTTTGTACACCGGTTTTCATGGTGTCGCCATCTCTGAGGTCCCGGGTTCGATCCCCGGCCGTGTCAATTTAGAAATTATTGTTTTTCTAAATTGTCTCGGGTCTGGGTGTTTTCTATGTATAATAAGTATGTATTTAAGTATTTTAAGTATGTTTATCCGTTGTCTGGTAACCATTTTAACGAGTTTCATAACGAAGCTTCTCTTGGGCTAGATAATTGGTGTGAGTGTAGGAAAGTTTATTTATTTATTATTAGTTTATTCTATTATTGATGACCTGTCAGCGCGTTGCAATTGCTTATTACAAAGTCATCCAAACTGCGAAACAGTTTGTTGGCAGTGCGAAACAGCACAAATGTCAAATTAAGTTATTTTTGCATAACTTTAATTCTGTTTTATGAAATAAAAATGAAAATAATCAATATAATTGAAATGAGTTATCATCTATTTAGACAATAAGTCTTGATCTGTTAGGGGACTTGTATTAAGTATGAGCACCTATTGTGTTAAATATTGCTTCAACAAATGATTAGGGATTAAAAGTACTTACAAAATAAGTTTTTTGAATGAAGATATTTTGACTTTAACTTTTGTCTTTACTTAACATAATGTAATTTCATTAAGTATATTAAACACCAAGAGCAATATCCTACGGAACCCTAGAGTTTTATAAGCGCTCAGCTCCGCGCCACGTAATGAAGTTGCAATGTTTTTTCTCGGCGAACCGATGATTGGTCATTGAAATGTTTCTTGTTACCGTTTGTGCTTTAATCGGTGTGACCTACACCTTGATCTTGGTCGCGATGAAACATGTTTGTGTGTATGAATGTATGAATTTTAGTACCTAATCAATTGTAGAGACGACTTGATGTTAATGATGGAGGCCTTTGCCCAGCAGTGGGACAGTCATAGGTTATTATTTAGATTACATTACATTTCGCACTTTATTAATAAACAAACGTGACATATTATTATAACATAACTACATTAAAGAAAAAAAAATTAAGATAGCTAAAGACAAAGTAAAACCTATAAATAAAAAATGTCCTCCAGCTGTGGGCTCATGGGAACGGTTAAAAGAATGCTGGCAACATTACCTCTTTGAATTGCATTACATATTTATAAAATATACTTAATAAAAATAAATAATAATTAAATAAATCAATTTTATATATTTTTAATTCTGCTTAAATGCAGCAATTAGCACTTATTTTTTTTTTATTACATTACATAATTAATTTTAGATATAGAAAGTATTGGTCGCATAGCAACTGTGTCCGAACTTCGAATCACTATATCATGCTAAAAATATGTAATTAAAAAAAGTTAATGAAATGCTAATTGCTGTGTTGACATCCGGTATTTAGTTCGTTCGTGTATCTGGGCCACTTTCCTTGATATTACTTTGGAGCTTTCTTTTATATTATTTTAAATGCTTAAAAGAACTTCGAGATTTTTTAAAAGTAATTTAATAATTTTATTATTGTCTATAAAAGTATCAGAGTTGAGCTCAGACCTTCTTAAATGAATGCCATTATCAGACCATAGCTTACCAAGCTGGCCTAATGCGGATTAGTTGGTAATACATACATACATCTATAGATATAATAAAGCTAAAGAGGGTCAAAAGTCTGTACATGGAAGATTTTCGAAAAAAAATTGGCTGGGGATACTTAGAATCGATAACAGAACACGTTCCAACAGTTTTTAGAATTTTTGTCTGTTTATGTTTGTCTGTTTATTTGACCGCGCATCACGTAAAATGGCTGAACGGATTTGGATGAAACTTTGCACATAGACAGACCATGACCCCGACTAGGATATAGGATACTTTTTATCCCGGGAACAGATTCCTGTTGGATAGTGTAGTCTTCGCGAACGAAGTCGCGGGCGACAACTAAAGGGGTAGAGAGAGCATTCAAATCACAAATTTTAAGTAAATTCGACGTAAGTCTTATAAAAAAAAACGAGCGAGCCGTACAGTAGGCGCATATGATGTGTAATATAAAATACGGAAACTTTTCCATTAAGCAGTGATAGAAATTAACCTCAAAATATAAAAAAGCTATACACTTACCTACTAAAATATTTTATTCGAATAATTATTCATTATTACTTACCAGTTTGGATTTTATATCAATGATCTGCACTTTATTGAGACTTATTATCAACAGTAAATATTTATTAATATAGTTTAAAAGTCTATTACACACGAAATGGTTGAAATCAATATCACAATAGAAAATTGAATATAGAATTATTAATTACTTACGTATATTTCTTGCAAATCATAAAGAGAATGCAGTAAATACTCATTAAAAGACCTTTGACAAATGACACAATATGTCACATATAATAATAATATGCCTTGTTCTTAAAATTTGCGCGCTTCCCCGACTTCCTGTCACACTGTTACGTCCAACTTCCGTCACATTTCACGAAATCACTCCCACAAATTGTATTTATAGGAGGCGAGCGGAAAGATGTTAGACATCAAAAACCTACAATATTAGTTTGTATAATTTTAAAGTAAAAGAAATGTATAAAAATTTTGTAACATTTTTTGTGTTTTTAGTAGATACTTCAATTATTATAAAAATTATAAAAAATATAGTCTTTTTACAGTTACTTGTATGATTAATGTGCTTAAATGTAATATGACCGTTTGTTTCTAAATAAATCACACTAATATTTTAAATGCGATAGTTTGTGTGTATGTTCGTATATTTGTTGCTTCTTCACGCTGCAATGGATGGATGGGTTTGGATGAAATTCGGCATACAGATAGTTTATAACCTGGATGAACACATAGGATAGTTTTTGTCCCGATATTCCCACGGGAATCACACTATAAATATACTAAAAACGACAATTTCATTTTCCAATAAAAAATATTTTTGTTTTGTTGTCATGGAAACCAAAGAGAATTTAATCATTTGATGGAAACTGTCAAAGCGGTACGAAGTCCGCCGGGTACACTAGTAAAAAATAAATGTAAGTGGCCTCTACTCCGCACTCAGAATAATCAAAGTACGGCTTTGAGGTGAAATGGATGACATCAGTGATAGGTTGGGTAGCCGATCGCCTGATGTGCGAGCATCTTGGAACCCTTGGAACCCTTGTTTAGTCTCTTACGACATGCACGGGAAGTTAGGCAGCTAATACATTATTTTCAGGTCTCAGACCAGCATGGGCAATGCGGTGCGAGGGAGTACCAACAGCATCCTGGACATGATTGCGAGCAGACTAGACTGCTCGTTTGTCAAGCGTTGCTGTGTCATATCAAGTGGCATAGCATTCAAATATAGATAAATGTATCGATACTAACATAGTTCTAAGTACCATTGTTACTAACAAAAATGAGTTGTAATTATTACTTGAAATAAAATATTCTATTTTATTCTAATAACATTGGTAGTTTGTAATATTGCGTAATTAGTAGATTAGTAGTAAATCATTTAAATACTTTTTTCTTTTTTTATGTTACTTGAACTTTTTTTGACATATTTTGTTTTTGCATACTCAATGCATTTTTTAACATTAGCGCTTTGTAGTGTAAGACATATTTAGTATACTTATGCTATGTACACACGCCTGCACCTCAACCTACCACAAACTGTCAAATTTCCTCAATAGACTTTGAGCTTTATGAGGCATAAGGCATATGGTCGAAAATGTATTGAAAACATTTGACAGTTTTGGATAGGTTGATGTGCAGGCGTCTGTACATAGTAGTTACATATCGATCTTCTCATGTGATAGAGTCAACTATCATCTCGTTTACATTGACTCCCGAGTGATGGCGACTCTGCCATTCGAGGCGGTCTGCCAGAGTAAATAAAGATAAACCAATAAACCTTCCTTCCTAATTCGGAAAATTTGCATAATATTTCATTAAGTTGAAAATATATATTTTAAGCGGGATTTGAACCCGCACTCAGTAATAATAACTTAATTTTTCATAAAAACAAGCAGCAGCTACCTCTGCCAGCGTATTAGTTTGGCAATCCAAAGGGGCAATGTTGCCAGCATTCTTGGGACCGTTCCCATGAGCCCACAGTTGGAGGACATCTTTTATTTATAGGTCTTTAGTTTTTAATTTTCTAATAATTTTTCTGTTTTATTTTTTTTCAAGTTAAGTTATGTATTGTTTCTTTTTGTTGTGTAAATAGGTTAAGGATTGTTGTTTTTTTCATAAAAACATAAATTTATAAAATGGAAAATTTAAAAATGTCGTTTATTCCTGAAAACTTGCAGGGGGAAGTTTTTATGACTGTACTGTACTACGTTCATTTCGCTTTTTCAAGTAAATATAATTCTTCCCGCCAATCACTAAGTAAATGTGATAAAAATTGATCTAATGATAATTTTTTTTTGGTACTATAAGTATCTGATTTTTTTATGAAAGAGTCTGCTGTTTGGTGTCTATGGTCTTTGTGGTTCCCTCAGAACAATAACTGAGGTGGTCCCTCAAACCATAGTCACCTATCAATCCTCGGCATTACGCGACCGTGTCTAGGCCTACCTTACTGGATTCTCCGGGGCCTCCAAATCAGCCGTACTACTGCCTTACTTCATATTATTAAATTTTAAAATGTGATTTATGCGTTAAAATTTTAAGTTAATCAAAAAAAGTTGAAATTTTTAGAGTTATAGACATTTGTAATGACCATAACGCTAGAACTAAGTACTTAATGTCCTTGTTTGGACTAAAAGTGATTGTGTGTCCTTACAAATGTACAGTCGTGCACATCAGAGGTTATCGAGATTTTTTTGCCGGTACATAATGTTGTAAATGTTATTTGAAATAAGTTGAACTAATATTAAACTTTTCGCAGAAAGAAGTAAAGATAAAAGGGCCCTAACTCTTTTTTTTTCTGGTTGCGCTAGTATTCGACAGGTATCAGTGATTGACACTTCTTTTATCTTTTATCATTTAATGTATTTTTTTTAAAGAATGTTTGCTAATTTTTTTATCACAGCTTAGTTTTTTTTCTTTTAATACAATTTAACTATAACAGAATATTAAAAAAAAAACTTGAGTTGTAATGTTATAATGGCTTTGTTACCACAATTAACTTAAACTTAACTGAATATACAGTTAATCCAACAAATATTGTGTAACTATATATATATTTTGTTTAACTTAATAAAAATGATTCAACTGCGTTTTTATTAACGCACGTAAACAAAATACTTTATGATTTACTAAGTGCTGAATGCAAGTTTTATTAACCTTTTGGTCACGTTAACAAAGAAGAAGAATTAGTATTGCGAAATTGCAACTAACCTCTTTTAAACCAGGAAACGTTTATTCAATGATTTCCTACCAATTCACGTTTTCATAAACGTAATCTAATGGTTTACAAAACTTTCATTCACCACTTTTTACTTAATTTATGCCAGTATTAATTAGTACTGATGGTTTAGGTTAGGTTTTATTACCACTCAATCGTAAAAAATAAAAATAAAATCCAATTATTTCATCAAATAATTCAAATGATTGAAAAAGCCTTTATAGAAAATATTATTTTTGTATCAATTTTAAGTTTTGACTGATGGACCTATTTATTAGTATTTTTTTTATATTTACGGGAAAGCACAGTGCCTTGATCTCACCAGATGTTATGTGATGATAAGGCCAATTGGTGGAAGCGCACTTCACCCGGGATCCTCAACTAGTGAGGCACTGGCTATCTTATCTCGAGAACTGCCGGAACACAACAACGCTATCAATCTGTTTACTACAACAATTAAAAAAGTCTACATTGCAATATAGACTACATTGCGATGCTAATATTTTATTAAAAAAAGTATCATCACGACTGTACATTTTAAACCGAATTTCTGTGAGTAATTATAATAGCAATTATGATCTATAATAATCGTCGTTGATGAAGTAACACTGAATACATAAAACAAAATTGATATTTTAATTAATGGACGTTACACATATCAAAGTTTATTAGCATAAAAGGAACGCTTTTCACGAAAAATATATTTTGTTATATCCGAAATGCAATGTGTTGTTAACAGAATGTTTAGATTTATAAAAGATATCGTCATGGTTAAAGTTACCAATAAGGCCAAGTAACTCTACATAGGAAACAGGAACCGGAATCATTAACAGTTAATTACACAAATCAGAGCGACATCGACATTGCAGAAATAAAAGCTCTGTCTCATACCAAGGTCAAAGGTGATATTTAAATTTGCACACTTCTTAGTCTATATACCAATGCATGATAAACCTCTTTGCAACTTCAATTAAAAAAGAAACTTAAAAATATTCTACTTACTTTATGCGCCAATTAAATTTATTTGAAAATCCATTAAAAACTTTTAAGTTGGCATTAAAATATAATACCACGCGATTCGAACATCGAACGTTGGAACGTCAATTAAAGTCGATACTTACGCGCGAAAAAAGAAATTGTAACTCAAAAAAGGATGTATGTGAATGTTTAAAAACAAAAGGATGGTACGTTCAGAAACGCGTGCTCGCGCTCCTTCACTATGGCTGACTGAGTGTTGTACGGAGCAACAGATGATTTTTGTATGTGAATGCCCAGTTAGCACTGCGCTTGTGTGAAAACTGGGAAATCGATTCATGCGTCACACGGACGCGATCGGCACGTCACGATTGTCATTCTGCAACTGGTTTGCAAACACTTTGAACCTTATTACTGTGCAACAGTAAAGTCAATTTGGTTAAACGATATTACAATATTACGGATTGGAATATTTGGATTTTCGTATCAATTAGGGACTGTTTAAATACCTGTATTTAATTGTGTTTTGTAGTAATTAATTAAGTTTTACTAATAAACACCGAGTTTTGAGCTATTTTTAGAACAGTAAAAAATTTATACTTCTAAAATTATTTAGGTACGGTAATGTTTACAATTTCTCGAATAAGTTAGGATAATAAATAATAGGTATATTAGTTGACAGGTATCTCTTATAGGAGTTCATCATCATCATCAGCTCGTTTTTATGTCCCCACTGCGGGGGCACGAGCCTTCCCTATGGATGGATAGGTAGAACGGGCCGTAAACCACCACGCGGGCCCAGTGCGGACTGGTGGTTGTTACCGACTGCTAATGCAGCCGGGACCAACGGCTTTACGTGCCTTCCGAAGCACGGAGGAGCTCGAGATGATACATTTTTGGTCACCCATCCGATGACCGCCCTTTGTGAAAGTTACTTAACCTTAGCAATCGCAGACCGGGCGCGTTATCCACTGCGCCATCGAGCTCCTCATGGGAGTTAATGGTAAGGTAAAGGCATCAGTAATCGACACTCTATGCCTAGTTTTCAATACAGGTTTCGTAGTAGTCACAGTAGTTGAGGAGTGTGAGTGAAGCGCGCTTCCATCTTCGCCTTTTTATCACATTTAGCATTACATTAAAACTTCGTATTACATTACATTTAAACTTCGTAACATTTGAATTATTTTTGTATTTAATCCGTATTTTTTAAATCTTTTATTATTATTTTAAACCCGTAGGAAACCCGGCGGACTTCGTACCGCTTGGACAGTTTCCACCAAGTGATTAAATTATCTTTGGTTTCCATGACAACAAAACAAACAAATTATTTTGTGTTGGAAAATTAAATTGTCGTTTTTAATATATTTATAGTGTGATTCCCGTGGGAATATCAGGATAAAAACTCTCCTATGTGTTAATCCAGGTTATAAACTATCTTTATGCTGAATGTCATCCAAATCCATCCATCCGTTGCGGCGTGAAGAAGGAACAAATATACAGACATACACACAAACTTTCGCATTTATATTATTAGTGTGACTAATTTTAATTTTAAATTTGTATGAGTAATTAGTAATTCCCCTGTGTGGTGCCGGGGATAAAGAATTGCACCACCCCATCTCTTCCCGGGGGTGTCGTAAAAGCCGACTAAGGGACCATTCCAGAGGATGGGCAGCAGCATCTCTCTGAGGTTACCCTCAACCTACTGCGATCGCCAACCCGCCTGCCAAGCGTGGCGATTACGGCAAATACCCCTCATATCCTTGAGGGAGGCCTTTGTCCAGTGGACGTCTTTTGGCTGAGATGATTGATTGATTGATGTTTGAATTAGTAATTTTAATTTTAACACTGTAAATATTGTGAGTGTAATAATTGGTTTGCTGGCGTCTTGGCCCAAGCTGTAAGCCAGCAGACTCGCATGCTTATCTATACTTACTAATATTATAAAGCAGAAGGCTTTGTATTTTTTATTATTGTGTTTTTGTATGTTTGCAACGAATAAACTCAAAAACTACTGGACCGATTAAAACAATTCTTTCACCATCAGAATGCTACATTAGCGCTGACGGCGCAGAGTAACTTAAGCTACCTATATAAAAAAAATGTCCACCCGCGCGAAGCCGGGACGGGCCGCCAGTAAATAAAATAAAATAAATAATTAAACAAGTGCCAAGTGCCAGGGTACGAAAAACAAAAAAAAACCTTTCATCCGACCCGAACCCTTTGAGGGTTGCGTGCCCTATAAAAACCCTCTGACGGTGTTGATCACACGGCTTGAGGAACCCTCTGAGGCTATCAGCTAGCACTCTTAACAGCAAAAAAAACTGCCTTAATGTCGAACTAATTCTCGTGTTCGTTAGTCATCGAATTTTAATGAAAATCCGATCTTAGCACTCTGTTTGCGTAAAACCTTGTTAAATATGTTCCCTATCTTATCTTATCTTATCTTAGTAGGGCCTGCTTAGGTTTCCCTGTCCACGTGAAATGCGCGAATGATTTGCAAAGATGGCCGTAGGTTGGCACACGGGCGTAGGGTGACTCTCGCGGTTTTAATCCCCTACGGATGTGTATCGTGATTGTCACCTCCTTTGTGCTCGGAGTTTGGTCTCCCAGGGGTTAGTGGGTATCCCCCTCCGTCTCGCCCTCCCAGCTGGGGCTTCTTCCTGTCAGCTGACTTGGAGCTTATATCCTTGACAGTGGGTGCGGAAAGGCGGAAAGGTGAGTCCCATATAACCGTGAGGCCTCCTCAAGGCCCGGTAGTCATAATAGCTTCCCCTGGGTCAAAAAAAAGTTTCCCTGTCCTAGCACTTCAGTACATCATATCATATCTTTTGTGCAACCCCATCTTTTCACTCTCCATCCTCTGTAAATATGGCTGCCATAAGTTCCTAAACATAACATTTTCCTTATTTAAAGTGGAACGCGACATTTTTAAAGTGTGTAATGTTTTTCCCTGAGTACATAATCAAAAAGCAAGGCCAATAAGGAACGTATAAAATGTGCAAATAAAACAAACAAATAGTCATCTTGAACTGTCCTCAAGTCTGCTAGTGTGTCGGTATAGCTAGATTGTAACATTATGAGTATGAGAGTGATGATTATTTTACATTTATTAAAAAATCATCATTCGTGCGCGCGCTTGCAGAGCGCTGGGACTTGCCGCTGGTGGAGTGCTGGGTGAAATTGCATCCGGCAGTCGCGACATCCTAACGTCTTCTATAGTAAAATATTTGTTTTTCTTGTTTTTTACTAACTTAGGTTATGTTTCAATGTTACTAACACTTACGAATTTTATATACGAATTTTTTTTTATTGATTTTATACATAGAAAAAAATCTTATTCTAAACCAAAAAACTTCAAAAATCGCTTCAAGATCGCTGTGAATCTCTCCTATCTACGATAACGATAATATTATTGAGCAAAATTTATACCAGAATAATTGTTACTTCATGAGGAATAAATATTTTATAATGAATTTATTATCCTATTTCGATAAAAACGATAAATACAACTGGAAAATTACTACAAAATACGTAAATGGGCATTTTACGCAAAAATCACAGTCGAGATATAATAAGCCTCTTAATTAAATTATTGATATGAAAGCCTTAAGTTTAATATTGTCTTTTATGTGAAATAAAATATGTACTTAATTTCTTTTCAAATATTTTCTAAACGTAAAATAATCACGTATCATTCCATATTTCATTATCACTGTATTTAGTTGTTTGTATAGTCGACAATGAAATTGCTTTACCACCTTACAAATGAATTTTGTTTGCATTTATTTAAACAACAAGTTCTATTTTTGTTTAAAAGACCAAGTGACAGATACGTTGTCTTCATTGACAATGAGCCTTAGCGACATTTTATTGTAATGGAAGTTTTTGTCAAAAGTGATAAAGCAATTTCATGGTCGACAATACAGTGCTTTCCACTCGTAATTATTATCTTAATGTCTGTCGTTAAACTCGTTAATTATCGCATTTCCGAATGCAATCGAATATTAATTTTCATATTGTCGATTAATTATTAGATTTATCATTTCAATAAAAAAAAAATATTTTTATTATGTATATTAATAAAAAAATAATTAATAATTTTAATTTATTTTTTAATTTTTTAAATTTGTTTTTATTATTTTATTTTTATTTTTTTCTTAATTTCAATTCAGAACAACGTACTTTATTGTTGTCTTGTTTATGATTTTCGTGTGAACTATATAGAGTTGTAAAACTATAGGCCGTAAATCAATTTACGTATGACATTATAGTATTGTTCTTCATCATCACACTAATGCGAAAGTTTGTGTGTATGTACGTGTGTATATTTGTTGCTTCTTCACGCTACAACGGATGGATGGATTTGTATGAAATTCGGCATACAGATAGTTTATAACCTGGATTAAAACATAGGATACTTTTTATCGCGATATTCCCACGGGAACGGGAACCGCGCGGGCGAAACCGCGAGCGGCCGCTTGTTCTAAAATAAATTAATCTATACTAATATTATAAAGCTGAAGAGTTTGTTTGTTTGTTTGTTTGAACGCGCTAATCTCAGGAACTACTGGTTCGAATTGAATAATTCTTTTTGTGTTGGATAGTCCATTTATCGAGGAAGGCTTTAGGCTATATAACATCACGCTGCGACCAATAGGAGCGAAGCATCAGTGAAAAATGTTGCAAAAACGGGAAAAGAGCCTAAAAAATTAAAAATGCTGCCGAAAGTCACTATTCCACGCGGACGAAGTCGCGAGCACAGTTAGTATTATGTAAAAGGCGTAGCGACTCTAATACATTATACTTTAACTGATAGAAATCCGACGACAGGCGAAATACGAAGTTTGCCGAGAAACATTAAGAAAATAATCCACTGTTTGTACATACAGCACGTCAATCAATCTAAAACTGTCATCATCATCATCATCATCATCTCAGCCAAAAGTTGGCCACAGCTGGAAAAAGGCCTCCCCAAGGTCTTGTTCGACCGGTTTTGTCCTGCATCCAGCGGCTTCCCGCGACCTTCACCAGATCGTCGGTCCATCTTGTTGAGGCCTGAGGCAACCTTAAGCTATATACATAAAGTTCAAAAGCTAATGAGGAAATTCGACGGTTTGTGGTACGGACCACAAAACTTTAAGGAATAACGAGAGCAGTTAACAGTGACGTCACAATACTTCAAAGAAACTATTAATCACGGTAAATTCCTTACGTAAACATTAAGAATAGGTATTTTACCTCGTTATTGGTTTTTGTCAAGTTAATTAGCTTACCAGGAAAGCTAGCTATTTGTGGATACGTGACGTGGACAGGTAAATAGACTAGACTAGTTTAAAAATAAGAATAGTAATTTTATCGTAACTATAAGCACAAGAGCTCCGTACTTCGGAAGCACGTTAAGCTGTTTGGTCTTGATGTGAAGCTGGTTACTAACATTTCTAGTCTAGCGGCTAGAAACGGCTTATTTGGCTTATTATCATTTCTAGCGATAACTAGCGGCTGGAAACGGCTGCTTATATTTAAGAGATATATTTACATGACTAGTTTTTTGTTTTTCTTGTTTCTCTTCTGATTTATTTACTTTAGGATACATTTAACATAAATAGACATACTTAAACAATGTCATTTGCATCTGTATTAAGTGTTAAAAACTCAAAGTTCTCATACAAAATATGGCACAGCAGTGGAATAGGACTATTTTAATGATTTATTTGCCAGAGATGTTTTGGAAATAGGTATTTATCCATGAAATAAGTGTGGATTGGATAGAGATCTCGCGAGATTACGAGATTGAGCGGCAGCATAACGCACGTGGAATCACAAAGAACATTGAGAACAGATCGATTAAATTTGCTTTTTAAAAATTTATGAGGCATTAACAGCTCCAAACTCAGAGCAATTCGGAGAAGTGGTTAGGTTTTTCAGGCTCTCAGTTGCTCTTAGGAATAACTGATGCCCTGAAGAACAAACTATGGAACTAATTTTTGATGTACCTAATCTAATAAAGAAGTAACTATGGAGCTGACGTAGTCGAAATCTACTAAAGTCCCATCAAAACAGCAGAAAAAAAATTACTTACATAAATTTTCAGTGAAATTACCCAATCTCGCGAGATCTCGCGAAACTGACCGGCTGGGTCCAAAATCTCGCGAGATTGCATTCTCTAGTGTGGATAGATACCTAGTAATATTAAGCATTTAGTTGTATTTCTTTGTTTGGTTTATAATGATGATTAAATCCAAAATTTAACTAATTTAGCTACCTTTATATTCTTATAATTTTTGTACACCACCATCTAAACACAAACGTTGTTTCATAGTTTCCTGTTCGTCTCCGAATTAATTAAATTAGTAGGTATAAACGGTGTCTTCGGTGTTTATTAAAAAAAAAATCAAAAATAGCAGAACATAATAGTGCTACTGTATTGTTAACAAAAATAAGAGTTTAACAATAAAAAATGTAGCAAGTACAGTAAAAGTAACATCGCAATGCTCTTACTATAGCAATGTTTTCGTATGATACGGTTCACAGTTCCATGTAAGTACACAAATTGAATCGAACCTGCTTGAGAGACGATTCCCAAACCCAATATGCTAACTACTGGACAGTTAGACCTACCTACATTATATTAATAATTTCTTATGTAAGTGACTGTATGGTTTTTAATAAGAAATAAATATTCTTCAACCCTAAATGTAATAAAAATAGTATGATGTATAATTTTTTTTTCGATGCTCAAGTCGGTTACCCGGTATCAAGCGGCTGGTTATTCGTTTCTAGCCGCTAGTTTCGGCTGCATTAGCAGTCGTTAACAACTACCAATCTGCACATGGCCCGTTCTCCCTATCCATCCATAGGGAAGGCTCGTGCCCCAGCAGTGGGGGCATAAAATGAGCTGATGATGATGATGATGATGATGAGCACAAAATAAGTAGTTCCCAGCAGGTAAGCTTAATAGATACCACGCTCCCCCCCGCCCGATCCTCTAAATGCCACTACACATTTACAGAATACACTAAACATGCACACTAGTTTAACTAACAAGGGTACGATGAACCGGTTCACACGCGCTCTATAACAGGTACAGACATGTACCTGGGCCTGGGCGCTTCTCTCCTCCACCACGGCCCGGTCAACCCGAGTCAAGGTCAGAGCAGAATCTAGTAGGGCACGGGGACACGCACTAGTGCGTGATGCCGTTCCCTCTAGATAACCTCCGAAGGTGATTCGTTTCACACGGCTCGAGGATCGTGCTTTAACGCGACGACGCACCGCTGTTTGTTTGACAAAAATTGTTTTTTTTTCCTTCAAATTAAAACTACAAATTATTCAAAAAAAGTGAACCACAATATTGAAGTATGTGTTAAGACTAATCTACTTAGAAAATTGAGATGCTTAAATCGGTCTGGTTAGCCTGTAAAATGCAAATCTATGTTTTAGAAGAGGTTACTTTGATATTTTTTTCTCTGTTATAAAAGTTGACAAATCGTGTTTCTGCAACTAGCAAAATGAAGTCAATTAAATGAAAAATCATGTCATCAAATATCAGTTTCATATGTTTTGTAATTGTTGGGAAAAATCAAGATCCCCGCCACGTAAATTTCCAATGCGTCGCCTTAAGGGTGGGCCGACCAAAAAATGCCAAAAATGCAGTTACGGTTAAGTAAATATAATTGAAAATACTATCGTATTAAATGAACAAAATATATATTTAGTATCATAGGGAACGTGTTTACAATTTGTCAGAACCATAAATTCATAACACGCTATAGTTTTTTCTACAATATCATTTAAAGTTGGGCAAAGTTAAAAAACGAGTGGCGGCGTTTAGTAGATTTCTTATAGTTTATCTAAATTATTGTACCTCTGATTTTGTCTAAACAATCATCAATGGATAAACTACAAATTGCTAGACTACATTTTTGATTCATCGAGTGGTTATTTAAATAATATTTTTTTATTAAGCACCTTAAATTCCCCATACAAAATTAGTATGGCCGCGCGGCATCAAATAAATATGGACGACGACATTTCAAATAAAACATATGACACTTGTCACTTACGGACGGCGCACCCTTAAGCTTCTCGCCGCCCCCAAACAAGCCCGGTTGAAGCTGAAAATGCCGTTTGAGGCATTTAGCAAACTTATTCATTCAAACCCAACATCATTGTTTTGGCGACAGAGTGAGATAAGGAGGTGGTAGCCAGGTCGCACACCAACCAAACTGAGGACATTAATATGAACCCCGCTTGGAATCGAACTCGAGAGCTCTGGATGGTTTAACCTCTAGCTATATACATTAGAGCTGCAGTCATTTGAAACAATGAGTAACCGGGAATTACATAATTTTATTTAATAAATGACAAAATGTCAGACAGACAGGAAAATATGATAATGTGTACCTTTCCTTAAATAATAATTTTCTTAAACTGATTTCCTTAAACGCATGCATGCATGTATCTTTGTAGGAAAAACCCTTAGCTGATTATTATCAAACGAACCAATAATGAGAATTTTCACACGCGCAGAGAAAATCTTATCAAGAGAAAATAAATCCATGTAACTGTATGTCTTGGGTTTAAGTTTTTACTATATTCGGTGGGTCTGACAATCGGTCGTAATCTATTTTTTATACCCCTAAGTGATAAGGGTGGTCACCCCAAAAATTTTTTTAGTTTTTGGATTTTTTTTAATTGGTACAAAATTATTTGATTGTTTTGTTGTCATGGAAACTGTAAAAAGCGGTACGAAGTCCGCCGGGTCAGATAGTATTCTAGTAAAATTTTATCTTGTATACATAATTGTGAATGCTAAATTCAAGATACTTAATTAATAATTAAGTAATTAAATAATTATTTATTTACTTTTACTTTTTTAGTGAAATAAGTCTTATTTGTAACATGTAAACAATATAACTCTTAATACAATGGAATAAGAGTCAAAACTAGTCAAAAGTTTTCCCTACGAAAACGACGAGCAATGCAATGCAAAGGTATTATTATTATACTAGCGGGCGCT
Source organism: Eudonia lacustrata (assembly GCA_947562085.1). Lineage (NCBI taxonomy): Eukaryota > Metazoa > Arthropoda > Insecta > Lepidoptera > Crambidae > Eudonia > Eudonia lacustrata. Next base: position 13,126,694 of record OX387332.1, on the reverse strand, counting down.
CGCGGTTTTACCCGCGTGGTTCCCGTTCCCGTGAAAATATCAGGATAAAAAGTATTCTATGTGTTAATCCAGGTTATAAGCTATCTGTATGCCGAATTTCATCCATATCCATTCTGTAGTTTTTACGTGAAAGAGTAACAAACATCCATCTATCTTACAAACTTTCGCGTTTATAATATTAGTAGGGATTATCCTGTCAGACATATTGAGTTCTGCACATAAAATTCAAAATATAGTGACGGTCTAACATTACGAAACTCTAACTGCCGGAACGCAAAAATGTTACCAACATCTCAACATCAAGCTTTACCGACCGACTTAACCGAGTACCGTTAACCACCGCTGGGAATTGAAGTATGGACCGCAAAGATCGAGACCGGCGGTTTCACCACTAAACCATGTGCAGTGTTCTCTTAAACGTTATGTAGTTTAAATTACGGCATATTTCTTGGTATTCTTACTTATTATAGAGTTAAATTTAGAAATAGTATTAAGGCGCTATAACTGGAATTTTGCTGAAATAAGAGAGCGCTGATTTTTGGTTATTTATCAGCGACTCGACCACGCGACTTAAAGCTTAAATGCGTCTAGTTAGAGCCTACTTTGGTATGAAGAAGTTTAGCTATAAACAAACCAGAATAAATTTGCTACACTCTAATCACCCAACAACTTTATTCTCTGTGCGTTTTCCATTTTTTTTTAAATTTTTTTTTCGTCATTTTGCGAATTACGTCATCGGCGCGGGTGTTTTCATTAGTTTTGTTCAGGACTTGAAAGGTTAGCTGATTAATAATATAATATCTCATTATAGAAGACGATAAGCTCGTCCGTTTCTTAAAGGTATAGTGCGTAGTGCTAGTTTAATTCCCCGTTCGAACACGTTAACGAAAACGAAAATTTGTATGGCAAAATGTTAACTCCTCTCGTGTGCCGCCAGGAGGCGCTACTTTGATACCATACTAATTTTCGTTTTCGTTATCGTGATCGAATGAATACGGACAGTACACAACTCACGGCACCCTGCTACCTAATAAGGGGAAAATACTTCGCAATTATGTTTTATAGTAAATAAATCACCTAAGGAAAACCACAAATATTATTATCTACTTAGCTATTGAAAGTGCTTGTATGCTAGAAAACAGGAAACTAGATATTTTCCTTTAAACACATATATTTTTATTATTACTAGTGTACCCGGCGAACTTCGTACCGCTTTGACAGTTTCCATCAAGTGATTAAATTCTCTTTGGTTTCCATGACAACAAAACAAATGAATCATTTTGTATTGGAAAATTAAATTGTCGTTTTTAGTATATTTATAGTGTGATTCCCGTGGGAATATCGGGATAAAAACTATCCTATGTGTTAATCCAGGTTATGAACTATATGTATGCCGAATTTTATCCAAATCCATCAGCGTGAAGAAGGAACAAATATACAGACATATCTACACACCAACTTTCGCATTTATAATATTAGTTAGAATAGAATAGAATAGAATAGAATATTTTATTTGTGAAACATAGGTATTACAATGATGTCACGAGTATATAGGTCTCACTACATTTCCACCTTAGTTAAGGTATACAAATACAGGTTTAAAAAGAAAAAAAAAATACAGTCCATAACATTATACTAATATTATAAATGCGAAAGTTTTTGTGTGTGTATCTTCACGCTTCAACGGATGGATGTTTGGACGAAATTCGGCATACAGATATTTTATAACTTAGTTCAACACATATAGTTTTTATCCCGATATTCCAACAGTAATCAACATGTTTTGCCAGTTTTGGCGTACAAATTTTATTTATAAAAAAAGCTTTTATTATTAATTACTCAAAAAATATATATACGATTTTAAATACAATATACAAATAAAAATTAATGTCAACATAAAAAGTGCTAGTCAAATAAACAATTACAAATAACAACAAAAAAACCAATTACATATACATTACATTATTACAAAACACAAATGTCAAAATAAAATGTAAAAAATAAATTAAATTATATAAGTTTATCATTAAAAAATTCAATAACATTGTAGTAGCATTTGTCAATCAATAAGCATTTTATTCTATTTTTAAAGTTATTTATAGGCAGTTCTCTGTAGATCTTGGGAATTTTGTTAAAAATTTTAGGTCCCATACAAAAAACACTTTTATGCATCAAGGCAGTATTAGCTGCATGAAGTTGTAACCTGTCATTACCGCGTCTATTACGGACAACACCATCTGACATTTTAGGGAATAGTTCAGGGTGTGATTTTATGAATACAGCAGTTTCATAGATGTACATGGATGTTAACGTAAGAATTTTGTGTTTTAAAAATAGAGGCTTGCAACTTTCTATGCTCTTAAGACCAAACATAGACCTCAAACAGCGTTTTTGCATTTTAAATACTAATACTACGTCGGTGGAGTTACCCCAAAACATTATGCCGTATCTAATAATGGAGGCAACCAATCCATGGTATCCCTGTTGTCTTTGTCTTATCTGCATAAATTGAGTTTTATTTAAATTTATTTTTAAGTTATTATTTTGTAACCAAGATATTACTAATTTCAACGAGTTCGAAATGTCAAATTCATGGGTATCTAGATTATTACATGGTATTGTCATTGTACTGTCATCTGCGAAAAGTGTCAAAGGATAAGGGATTTTTTCAGGCAAATCATTAATGTAGATAATAAATAATAAAGGACCCAAAACACTTCCTTGAGGTACTCCAAATTTTACCAATCGTTGGCTGGAAGTGAAGGCTTCATCCATGTTTGTCTGTTTATTTATTTTTGATATCATCGTGTACTGTTTTCTATTTGTTAAATATGATTGTAACAACTTAAGCACATTTCCTGTAATACCATACAATTCCATTTTTTTTAATAATATATCGTGATCAACGTGATCAAAAGCCTGTGTCATATCACAATACACAACGCAGACGGGATTTTTCCTATCAAGATTTAACATTACTATCTGTAAAAATTCAAATATTGCCAAATTGACAGTTTTACATTTACGGAAACCTTTTTGTTCATCGCATAATATTTTATATTTTTCGAGATACGTATAAATTCATTATAGAAATACTTTTCAAAAATTTTTGATAAAATTGGTACAAGTGTAATAGGTCTAAAGTTAATAATATCATTCTTATCTCCCTTTTTGAACAACGGTTTGACAACAGATAATATTAAGTAATCTGGAAATACACCAGTTTTAATACAAATATTAATTATGTGTGATAATGGAACACATACTTCGTCACTTACAGCTTTTATTACTTTGGTTGATATGCCATCGAAACCCTCGCTATTTGTATTTTTTAGACTTGCGATAGTTTTTTTTATGTCACAAGGTATGCACGGTGGCATAAACATCGACCGCTGCTTTGAAGGAAAATTCGACGTTACAGATTTATTAGCCTCTTTTGTGGAAGTAACCCTATCAATAAAATAGTTATTAAACTTATTAGCTTGCTATTGCTTTTGGATCAGTAATAATTTTGTCATCAACCTTAATTTGAGATATGTCATCTTTAGGTAAGTTAAATTTAGATTTGTTTATTATTTCCCATGTTGTTTTCTGTTTGTTGTCTGATATTTTAATTTTATAATTATATTGTGCTCTTTGTGTCAACTTTATAATTTTTTTAAATAATCTGGTATATTTCAAGTAGATGTGTTTATTATTTACAGTCGGTTTATGTCTATAGTTCCATAATAGTTGTCTTTTTTTCTTACTTGTTAGTGTGATGTTTGAAAGATTTGAGGACATAGTAAATTTATTCACATTTCTGTATTAGGTAGGTACTTCTTTAAAACCAACAAGCCAATTTTAATGAAATTTTCTAAGCATAACAGAAATACAGTTAAATTGAAAACATACAAAAAGTCTTTACGTAACTGAATGAATGCGATTCAAAATGCACTATGGAATGTTTCAAATAGCTTAAAATCAGTCAAAAAGGCGTTCTTTAAAAATATTTTTCTATTAACTGTCGTGATCTTTGTATTTTACTTCAAAAAAAAAAGCAAAAAGCAAAATAACAAAGAAAAAAAAAGAAAAGAAAAAATAGAAAGAAGCATAAAAAGCATAGAAGGTTAAAGCTGGGTTATTAGTTAAAAATTTAATGATTGTCTGATATACCGAAATTTGAATAGGCTAATTTATTATTAATCATCACATCTTTACCGATAGCTCATTTTATGTCCTCACTGCTGGGGCACGAGCCTTCCCTATGGGTGAAAACACAGGGAGAACGGGTCATTAGCCACCACGCAGGACAAATGCGGATTGGTGGTTATTAACGACTGTTAATGCAACCGGGACCAACGGCTTTACGTGCCTTCCTAAGCAGGAGGAGGAGGAGTTCGAGATGACACATTTTTGGTCACCCATCCGATGATCGGCCTTTGCGAAAGTTGGCTGAACCTTAACAATCACAGACCGGGCGCGTCACCACTGCGCCATCGAGCCCCTCTTACATCAATGTTGGATAATATAAAATAGCCAGATCCTAAGAGATCCAGGATTTCGTGTCCAGTGCGACTCTCAACACCAAGACATTATTCCCAAAAGGAAAGTCTGAAATGCTTCATGATTACAATCAACACCAATCAAAGCAATTCTTTGCTAACTGCGTTATTAACTAAGTAGGTTAAGGAGAGGTCTGACGGTTAGGCGACCGACGGTAATAATACGTAGTGATTCGAAAAGTTAAATCAGTATGAAATTGTCTTTGTTAATGTTTAAAATGTAGTAAAGTTTATGTTTAAAATTTGTTATCTATATAAATAAAATGAATCGCTAAATGTGTTGCTAATCGCAAAACTCGAGAACGGCTGAGCCGATTTGGCTGATTTCTTTTTTGTTGTGTTTGATGAAGTCTGAGGAAGGTTTTAAAATACGAGGAAAATTGTGAAACCAACAATTTTCTTTTCCCAACAAACCACTCTGTCCCCAGCTGTCAAACATTTGACGTCAATCAAAACAAAACAAGGGCGCGTTAGAATTATCTTTGGTATTCCTTCAAGTTGATTAGAGGTCAGATTTATTTATTTACGCGCCAAGTAATCAAACAAAAATATGTGTACCATAAGGCATTACTATGAAAATATCATCACATTAGATATTACTAAAGTCTTTCAATGTTGGAGTTTGTGGTGGTGGTGGTCGGAAGGTACGTAAAGCCGTTGTTAGTCCCAGCTGCATAGGCGACGCACCGCTAAACAATAGTACCATAAGAAAAACTGTATTTTTTTCTTCAAATTAAAACTACAAATTATTTAAAAAAAATGAACTACAATATTGAAGTGTGTATTAAGACTAATTTACTAAGAAAATTTAGATTTTTAAATCGGTCTGGTTAGCCTGTAAAATGCAAATCTATGTTTTAAAAGAGGTTACTTTGATATTTTTTCTCTGTTATAAAAGTTGACAAATCGTGTTTCTGCAACTAGCAAAATGAAATCAATTAAATGAAAAATCATGTCATCAAATATCACTTTCATATGTTTTGTAATTGTTGGGAAAAATCAAGATCCCCGCCACGTAAATTTCCAATGCGTCGCCTTAACAACCACCGCACCGCATTGGGCCCGCGCGGTGTTTTAGGGCCCGTTATCCCTATCCATCCACATAGGCTCGTGTCCCAGCAGTGGGGACATAAAATGAGCTCAAGATGACATTTTTTTATTGTTGTTTTGTTGTCATGTTCATTTTCTAATGTATTGTAGATCTTTTTGTTATATTTGTGTGATCGTCATTAAAATGTTTTTTTTTTTAATTATTATTCATAATTTACTGTTAATATAGAGGCGACGTTTGTGATGTGACTAATGTTGTTTGTTTGTCGGGGCTAATCTCTGGAACGAGCTTCTTGGCGGGAAAGTGAAGAGTCCATGTCTGCGATTTTGTTTTATTTTCAAAAATTTGTGTTATGTCGAATATTAATGTGAAATAATGGTAGATTATTACCCGTTAAGTGTTCGTAAGTGTGCATGACTGTTGGCAAATGAAACAAAACAGTGCAACGTCACTTTTCAAATTCTCTCAAGAAGTACGCCCGAGGACTTGGTAAAGCCCCACATCTCTACTGAGATACTCTAGGGGTTGGGGGTATATCATTTCTCACTTCTCATTTCTATTAGCATTCATAATCATTACTGGAGGAAGAAGGAAATATTGTTTATTTATGTATTACTTGAAAGAAAAATTACTTTGACACTGGCTAAATGTGCTAATCGCACGAAGCCATCAACCAAAAGAAAAAAAATAATCTCTGGAACCAATCTCAAAAATGCTTTCATTGGTAAAATGGTACAGTCTTGGCGGGTAACATAGGATTTTTTTATTTTGATAAAAAAATAAGTATCAATTTTTGGGATGACCGTATTAATCCGACCGACCGACGGACGAGTATTAATTGTTAGGGACGACCTTGATGGGTTCATGAAGGAAAGGCGTGATGTTGCAGGGACCAGAAGGTGTGGAAACTGTGCGGGGAGGCCTTTGCGCAGGAGTGGGACAGCATAGCTGATATAATAATAACATAATAATAATAATAAGTTGTATGCAAAGTGCTAGTTTATATATATTGGGTCCTTCCCTATGAAATTGACGTTTTTTTCTCACTTACAGGTATATAGGTGTAATTACTTCTAAAAGTCAATACCGGTTGTTAATATTATTATACACCTTTAATTAGGACTATGTTACTGAGGCTTCAGTAATAACAATGATTATTAATTTTGTGTCTTTATCGCCCGATTTTTTTTTTAAATTGACTACTTTTTTGTTCGCAGAATTGTCCTTTTGTTTCATTATAGCTTTGAAGGGTCTTAATTTTTTTTCTTTTTAATGTCTGCTATATTTAGCTAGTGAAACAAACACACTGCTTTACAATTTTTATAGTGTTAACGTAAATAGAAGCTAAGAAAATGAAAAAAACGTTAGTATGAAAAATAAAATTTTATAAAAAATCTTCATACAAAACGTCAATTACATAGGTAAAGACCTAATAAAATAGTATCGAGTAAATAAAAACTTTATACTAAGCACTAATTGACCACTTCAATAAATAGGTCGAGAAAGTCGGCTTTCCGGTCACTTGGACTGAAATTCCATATGAGAGAGAGCACTTTGTGGGGATAAGCTGGAACTGAAACGGGTAAATAATGAGCTCATCCCTTATTTATTGACACACAAGGATTATTTATTCCTTTTATTTAGTTCTATTGAGTTGAGACTATACCTTTTTTTTTGGAGTTTGCTTATTACTACTGGGCTTTTTCAGCTTCACCGGGGTTTTTTGGGGGCGGCGAGAAACTTAAAGGGTTCCTCAAGCCGTGTGAAACGAAGCACCGTCCAAAGTTTCTGAAGGAACGGGCGGTAAACCTACGGGCCTAAGGTCGTCGAAACTTATAAAGCACGTTACACAAAACATGTTATATAGCTTATGTTATACTAGTGGTCGCCCAGTGGTCGAAATTCGACCGTAACTTTATTAAGGCTGCACGGATTGTATCCTAAGCAATGAAAAATTAAAAAATATCGAATGTGAGTTTGGATTGGCATTGACAGATTTCGGCCGCCCCTCTTCCATTTTTGAAATTTTTGAGTATAAAATACGTGTGTGTCAACACATGGTAGTGTGTGTAATGTTTGTTTTATTGATTTAATGTGTTATTATGCATAATTAAAAAAAAATATTAACATTCGGATAACCTTCTCCATATAAACTATAAGTGTGCGAAATTTCATACTCCTCCGTCCGCGCAATTTTTGTAAAAAAGGGATACAAAGTTTTTGCTTCACGTATTAATTAGTTTAGATATTGATTTATTTTTATTCATATTTTTATTTTATTTTAATTTAATTTTTAATGTTTAATTTTAATTCAATACACAATATTTTCTAACATAGTTTTTAAGTTTCAATTGTTACTAACCCATGGATCCAATGGTCTGAATAAATGATTGTATTATTTATTTATTTATTATTAATATATAGATACCTAGCATGTTTTGTTATATAGTCTGGACGCACCTTTAGTTGCATTTTGACCTGCCCCAGATCTAGGGTTTCAGTGTAGCAACAGCGAAACCCTACCCAGCGGTTAACCGAAGCCGCAGGACAACCAATAACGTATCAGATTAGTTATTCTGTGGTATCAGTGACATGCAAACCGTTTTATTTGACACCAGCCGAGCACAGTCGGCGACGAAAGTGACAGATTGTTTTTGTAGAGTGTTTGCTGATTGCCTTGTACGGCATTTTTAGCTTCACCGGCCTTTTTGGGGGGCGTCGAGAAACTTAAATCCTCAAGCCGTGTGAAACGAAGCACCGTCGGAGGCAACGGCATCACGTCATATGACGACCTCCTTGGTCGAGTGGTTTGTACACCGGTTTTCATGGTGTCGCCATCTCTGAGGTCCCGGGTTCGATCCCCGGTCGGGTCAGTTCAGAAATTATTGTTTTTCTAAATTGTCTCGGGTCTAGGTGTTTTCTATGTAGGTATAATAAGTAGGTATGTATTTAAGTATTTTAATATCCTTACCTATGAAATTGACGTTTTGTATGAAGATTTTTTATAAAACTTTATTTTTCATACTAACGTTTTTTCAATTTTTCAAAAGTAGTCATTTTAAAAAAAATATTGGGTGATGAAGACACAAAATTAATAATCATTGTTATTATCAACCGGTATTGACTTTTAGAAGTAATACACCTATTAGTAAATGAGAAAAAAACGTCAATTTCAAAGGTAAGGACCCAATATGTTTGTCAGTTGTCTAGTAACCATTTAACGAGTTTCATGACGAAGCTTCTCTTGGGCTAGATAATTGGTGTGAGTGTAGGAAAGTATATTTTTTTTAATTAATTTATCTAGTTACCTAGTTACCGGAGCCTCCTTTTAGGATTACTGCAACCACGTCAACCCAACGAGGTCTTTAGAGGTGCCCTCGGTTGTTCCGCTCCTGATCCCCTCGAAGAATTTAGAAGGAACGGCATCACGTACCAGTGCGTGTCCCCATTCCCTACTAGATTATCCCAGGGGTTCGAATCAGAGGTCCTACACATAGACGGAGTCGCAGGCTTTAATAACAATCAAGACGTGGACCCAAGTAAGATAATCATTTAATAGCGTAGCAATACAGTGCGACACATAATAGAGTAGAAATTAATTATTCCAGAATTAAATTCACTCATTTCCTGGCAACATTGATTATCTGTCATTTTGTCAAGTGGTTTTTCAACTCTGTCCGTGGTTACGAATTAAATAGTTGTTTTACGTGGATATTTCTACTTTCTGGATTTAACACACTGTTAACATGATTAATAACGACAATGGCGCCCTCATTTATTTTCTACTCTTATATGTCGCACTGTACAATCGTTATAATCATTCTTATGTCAACAAGAAGGATACAACAATATCTTGAATGTGATCCATAATTTTAAACGACCAACGTTTGTCTTTTCAAGGATGTTGTGGTCGGTCTGTCAAGGTTATTATTATGTCCTATTGAACGAGAATAACTTTATTACAAAAAAATACCACACAAAAAACGCAATGTATTATTGTCGTTTGTTACAAGGTGTGACAATGTTAATGGTGTAAAATTACCTTATAATATGATTGATAGCTTTTCAAGCAATGTTATGGAATAAAATAGAACAGAATAGTTCTTTATTGCTTTTAATACAGTAGGTACAAGTTATTACATTTTTTTTATACGTAGCACGGCAAATGACTCCATTTCACCTGATGTTAAGGGAATATGGAATCCAGATGGACGACAACTGGTGCAGCGTGAAAACAACGCAGCATCAGTCACCCTCACCCTGCCGGCCCACAAGGTGCCTCTTCACGCCTCGTTTGAAGGACCCCATATCTAGGGTTGCCAATTATTTTTCTGGAAATTAAAGTAAATCTATCACTAACTAGTATAGAAAAAGGATATGAAGAAAAAATAAAGTATTTTTCAAATTTATTTATTTAAGCGTTGCGTTTCGTTTCACTTCACCTGAGTCTGAGTGTCATTCAGTAGTTCAGAAATTAAGTCAACAGGTATATTTAGTTCAAACGCACGCATTAGTCGGAAATAAAGTATTTTCCATACTTAATTTTTATTAAAAAGAATAAAGTATGGGGATGGAAAATAACGTAGGTTACGTTATTTTAAAGAATGGTTGGCAACCCTACCCATATCATAGGAAGAAGGGAAAACGTGTGCTGACATAATTTTGGCATCTCACATATTATAACAAAAAAAATGGTATGCAATAACATAGAGGGCTCTAGTTTATTTCAGTAAACAAAAATTAACAAATCAATAAAATAAAAATAAAAACAATAACAAAATTAACATTTCCAATATTAACAATATCATTAAGTAAAATCATAATTAAAATAGTAGTTTATGCAACTGTCATATAATGAAGGGTATTAAAACACGAGTGTGAGTTTATGAAACGAGCGCAGCGAGTTTCATAATAGTAACGAGTGTTTTAATACCCGTGTTATATGCAGTTGCATACACTACTTTATCTTCACTAATGCAATTAGTCAAACAACAAGAGTAAAAGCTGACAATAGTTTATTTATAATAATTGTTCAAATTTCCGCCATTAAAATCTAACCAATGAGAGCGCAGCTGCGCGCGCAGGGCCAATCAGGAGCGAGCGCGCGCTGTTCTTTTTTTATTTTACTGGCACAAGATCTTACCAAAGAGTTTTGTGTATATAAGTTTAGTAGTTTCGACGAAGTTTTCACGTATAACCCAACTGTTTTCAAAAGCCAGCCTAATGTCAAAATTTTATACAACTTGTATGAGGATTTTGACATAAGGCTCGCCAGGTTAATTGGTCGCGTTTTATTGATGTTATGATGTTATAATGAGATTTTACGATATCGATGTGAATATTATACCATCATGTGAAATTGCTTAAATTGAGTGTTTTGTTGTCTGCGCTATAACAGTAGTAATTATAAGTCAAGTATTGGAAACATAAGTAGAATGTTACAACATTAGTGTAGATAAATAGTATTTACATGTAATTTCTTACAGATAAACACTTGACTGAAGAGAGTAGCCGCGGATCGTGCTCAGTGGCGTGCACTTGGGCTTATGTCCAGCAGTGGACGTGTGTAGGCTGATGATGATGATGAAGCTCTTGTCATTCATCTCACCTGGTATTAAGTAATGATAAGGCCAAAGAGAGCGCTCTTGATATACATCAATATCAATAAGCGAACGTTTAAGGGGAGCATCTATACATCACACTGAGCATGCTCACCAAATTTGGTCCAAAACTACAGGCTACCGAGATAATCAACAAAATATTATCATAATTCACCAAAAAATACACCCTTTCCAAACCCGTACAGCTGTATTACACGCACACAAATATAGCCGTGTGTATATAAATGTCATACAACGGTTTTTCAATTGTGTGCATGTATCTGTACACTATCTTTTTATTGACGTTTGCGTGCGTGTTAGTAAAGATACAGCATGTTTCATGATGTGCATTATTTTAATTGATTTAAAGTTTGTTAGAAAACATAACTTTGAAAAATCACTATAAAACTGGAGCCCATTTTTTGTCATTGTATTCAGAATGATGTATAGATGACGCCCTTAAACGTTCGCTTATTGATTTTGTTAGACCCTGTATATCATCCCCATTAGCCTTTAAACGCCCTACAGCAGTAGGCATAGTCCATCGCTTATTAACAATAGACCCTTATAAAAATCAGGATAAGTGTTTGATACCTCCAACGGCCGGACTGGCGAGAGGCGGCTGAGGACAGAGCAGAGCATGGCGAAATCTCGTGTCGGTGGCCAAGATCCACTTCGGGTCCCTGAGCCAGCGCAGTAAGTAAGTGTTAGTTGAATTGAGTAGGTAATAGCCTTTAGAGGAGCCCTCGGGTTATTCCACTCCAGATAGTGGAAGTCAAAGTCAAATCATTTATTCAACAAAAGCTTTTACAGGCACTTATTGACGTCAAAACTGTAAAACCCAAATTAAAAAAAAAAGTTTTGGGAGAGCCTTCCACCACGAACAGCTGTCAAGAAACTCGCGATTCTACACGAATCCCTCTGAGAATCTAGTGGGGAAAGCTTCATCACCAGCTCATTTTATGTCCCCACTGCTGGGCACGAGCCTTCCTTATGGATGGATAGGAAGAACGGGCCATAAACCACCACGCGGGCCCAGTGCGGGTTGGTGGTTGTTAACGACTGCTAATGCAGCCGGGACCAACGGCTTTACGTGCCTTCCGAAGTATGGAGGAGCTCGAGATGATACATTTTTGGTCACCCATCCGATGACCGGCCTTTGCGAAAGTTGCTTGACCTCAGCACTCGCAGACCGGGCGCGTTAACCACTGCGCCATCGAGGTCCCCGAGGGGAAAGCTTGCGTGATGCCATTTCCTCTAGAAACTCTTTGACGGTGTTTTGTTCATACGCTAGAGGAACCCTTTAAGTTTAGAAGCCCCCAAAAAAGTCCGATGTCGCTGAAAGTACCGTCTGAGGTCCTCAGCAAACACTCTTCCAAAAAACAAGTGGCCAGTAATATTTTTATATATTATACTATATATATATGTAGATAATATTTTAACAAATAATAGTATAAATAATAATATTTTATTTTTGTTTTTACTTATAAGATACTAAAATAAATACTAAAATTATGCAAACAAATACATGGAATGTGTAAGTAAATAGGGGGAGAAAAGGCTTAATTTTACTTTATCTTTAAAGTGTTTTTTGTCTCGAGAAAAATATCGAAGCTGAAGAATTTCTTATTGTAAAGGCGTGGAAGACGCGTAAGAGTAGAATTCTTTATTAATAGCTTCATGGTAGTGACATTAACCTGTATTGTTTTTATATTATTAAATTATGTGATGTCAGTTATCTAATTAATGAATAACCTCAAGTGTTGCTGCGACTAGGGTGTACATGTTTTATTAACTTTTTAAATTTATATAAGTAAAATTTATAAGGATTTGATAACATTGTGCTACCAAGTTCCAGTTGTGATCTTTTAAAAGCCCTTAGGGTTTTAAAATATTATTTTAACAAAACAAAAACATTTTAAAAGATCACAACTCAAGGGGTTGGGAGGTATATCATTTCTCGCTTTTCATTACGAGTACCATTATCATTCATCATCATCATATATTAACAAAGGAATCGGCACGCAAACGGCATCTCGGGTGCAACTAATGGTAAATAAATATCTAAGCACCATTGCAAAAAAAAACAAAGGAATCATCATATATTTATTACTATAACTTGTATGAACATTACATTGACACTGGCTAAATGTGCTAACCGCACGAAGCCATCAACCTAAATAAAAAACAAGAAAAATCTTATTCCTAACTTTTATACAACGCTTGGTCCACCCTATGGCAATCAACAAGTGATTACCGAGATATAAATCATTACCGGCCTTGAGCATAACTAGACCATGTCGGCAGCTCGCTTATCGCTCTATAGGCTGGTTAATCAGTCGGCTGGTTAACTCTGGTGTGACGTCATAGTGATTTTGGCTGAGAGAGAAAGCATATCTGACTTTTTTATTTGACTTGATCTTTTACAAATCCTATACGTATTTAATAAGAATAAGAATAAGAAACATTTAATGACCTGCACAAAAACAAACACAGACAGATGAGAAAAAATATAAAAGTAATGAAAAAAAAAGAACATCACAAAACAATTACATAACACAATCACACAAAAAAAGGAAAAAAAAACTGTGATGTGCAAGGCCAACGGGTAGCTGTCTCAGCAATGCTTTTGTGGCAATACAGAAGCGTTGGTTTTCAGACAGCTCCCACGTGTTAAGGGTGCGCCGACCAAAAAATGCCAAAAATGCAGTTACGGTTAAGTAGATATAATTGAAAATACTATCGTATTAAATGAACAAAATATATATTTAGTATCATAGGGAACGTGTTTACATTTGTCAGAACCATAAATTCATAACACGCTATAGTTTTTTCTACAATATCATTTAAAGTTGGGCAAAAATCATGAAAACGAGTGGCGGCGTTTAGTAGATTTCTTATAGTTTATCTAAATTATTGTACCTCTGATTTTGTCTAAACAATCATCAATGGATAAACTACAAATTGCTAGACTACATTTTCGATTCATCAAGTGGTTATTTAAATAATTATTTTTTATTAAGCACCTTAAATTCCCCATACAAAATTAGTATGGCCGCGCGGCATCAAATAAATATGGACGACGACATTTCAAATAAAACATATGACACTTGTCACTTATGGACGGCGCACCCTTAAGGTATTTAAGGTGATAAGGTGTAGGGGTTACGCCAATACCCATCAATTGTGGTGATGACTTGATTTCAATGATGAAGGCCTATGGCCTATGGCCCAGCAGTGGGACAGTTATAGGCTATTTACTTACTTAATGTAGGTATTGAAATACTTGGACGCCCAAGGTAACCACAGTGCCACACTGCCGTCATAATTAAAAAAGGCACATCTAACATTTTGCAAATCACGAGAAAAACGGGTTTGAAAAGATAGGCCTTTTTCTCCTGATTCCAAATGTGTAACTTAAATTTTAAAAAAATGTTAGTTGTGCCCTTTTTCCTTATGACGGCAGCATAGAACAATTGAATTTATATTGTGTCTGGTTTAAGAACAGCATGGAATGGAAAGCGCAGCCGGGTATGAAACATTCCAAATCCTTCCTAGGCGAAAACGCCTTAGGACGGAGTAAGAGGCAGCAGAAGGCAGGCCCGATTAACCATCGGGGCCTTGACATGGCACTATGCCACAAAGCAAATGCTTCACAAAATGCACATCTCAACAGATAGCTTATGTAGAGTATGTGGAGAGGAAACGGAGTTAATGCAGCACCTACTGTGTGACTGCGACTCTCTGGCTAGGAAAAGAATGGGACTCCTGAGGTCGGCCTATCCGAAACCGGAGGACTTCAGGTTCTTTGCTCTTAAAGATGTTGCCAAACTTATGGCATCTATCTTTACAGACGAGGAAGAGTGAAAGGATGGGTTGCACAAGAGATCCCGATGGGTCGAAGTGTTACTAACAGAGGGAAACCTCAGCAGGCCCCATTAAGATAAGATAAGATAAGAACAACTGAGTGGCTAAGTATCCAGTCAACATCCTGCGTTTAATTCTCAGGTTGGGCAAAATGTGTTTCCGGTTAGTTGATGCATAGCCTAGGAACATGAGTAGATATAGCCCAGGTTTGTAATCACTATCCCGAATTTGGCAAGCGTGGTGATTAGCGAATACCTATCAGTAGTAGCGATGATTTTGGATTCAATGATAAAGGCTTTTGCCCAATTGTGGGATAGTATACAGGGTAATTACTTTACTAGTATTAAGACAGACGCCTCACTAGTCCATGCCATAGTTTTAAGGTTTGAAGCCCAGTGGGGTAATTTAATACATTTAGATTAGTTGGTGGAAGGCTTGATACTCGAACAATTTAAATTAATTAATTAAAGTTTCTATAAATAAACGCGAGCACAATTCATTTATACAATGTTATTTTTAGTTTATACGAAACCTGAAAACTGTTTGTTCAGAATCAGTAAAAGAATCGATTTCAATATTTTTTATACCATGTTACATTTTGACCAAATAATATTTACAAAATCTCAAATAAAGTGTACCCTACTAAAAAAAACTAAAAATAAGGTTGTATAAGTTTTTATTTTTATCAAAGTATGGTTTTCTTGTAAACTCTAGTATAAAATTAAAAAAACATATTCTACAGCTAGATAGTTATAGGATAGTGACACTAGTCTTCGACACTTTAAACCCAGTCTTTGACACTTTAAACCCAGTCTTCGAGACATTAAACCCAGTCTTCGACACTTTATACCCAGTCTTCGAGACTTTATACCCAGTCTTCGACACTTTATACCCAGTCTTCGATACTTTAAACCCAGTCTTCGACACTTTATACCCAGTTTTCGACACTTTAAACCCAGTCTTCGACACTTTAAACCCAGTCTTTGAAACAGTTTTCGTTGCCAAAAAATACATTAGATTATTATTTAAATTTAAGGGATCACAGCCGGGAAGCAGGTGGACTGTACTCAGTCGTAGCTAAAGACTAAAATCGGTAGATGATCTCTATTTTTAATGAAAAAGGAAAAAAAAGACAATCGCTGGTTTCTGTCGAACACCGGTGTCACTACCCTAATTACCATCACGTTATTTAAGTCGCAATTACATCCTACTAATATTATAAACGCGAAAGTTTGTAAGTATGGATGGATGTTTGTTACTCTTTCACGTAAAACTACTGGATGGATTTCAAATTTCAAAATTCAAAATAATTTATTCAGTTTAGGCTACAAAGTAGCTCTTGTGAATGTCACTATGCCATCGGTTCGTAAGTCTACTCTGGGCGGGAGATCTTATACTGAGAAGAACCGGCAAGAAACTCAGCAAGTGTCCAGCTCTTTTCTCCCTTACAGAGTCAAAAATATTGGAAAATGCCCTATCATAGCAGGACACTTTCCATTACAAATAAACACAAAAAATATATAGAACAACAACCACAACATGTAAAAAAAAAACAAAATAAAAAATCTAAGTTAACAAATTTACATCAGATAATTATGTAAAAGTTTCAATTTCCACAATGTCATACAGTACAGTACTCTAGTAAAAGTCAAAAATTGTTTAAGTAAAACAAAGTCAAACCATAGTTAATAATACTAAAAATAAGATAAGTATGCAAGAGCAGACCAGCCTCCACAGGCGGCACCCGTTCACGAGTATGACATATGAATCAGCCATCTCATCTATCATTTGGATGAAATTCGGCATACTGATAGTTTATAACCTGGATTAATACACACGGGATACTTTTTATCCCGATATTCCCACGGGAACGGGAACCACGCGGGTGAAACCGCGAGCGGCTGGTATTAAAAACTAAATTGGGACCACTCATCCTGTGACCAGCATTCGCTTAAGTTACTTGGCATTCACGATCGTTAATGCGATTACATTAACTACTTCAAGAATCAGAAACATGATAAACTCTACGGTCATTGAACTAATAATGATGTACAATGCTAATGCACTATCATCATTTAAAATGATTAAACGTAAACAAAATTTTTTTGGCTGATTTGCTAAAAATTCTGGAACACTGTCAACTGCCAATTATGAGATATTTTTCGTTATCTATACAACAAAAAAAATAGGCACAATTTTAACGTTTTAATTGCCATTTCATTGAAGATAACTTTAATCGGCTAAGTTAAAAAACTTATGTAATCGGGTGTCACGTAATATTTTTTATCGGCTGAAATAAAATGAACATCACTGTTTTATTAGAATAAATATTATTAACGGGTTTATTACCATGTTTTTATTGTTTGAATATCCGATATTTCGGCTCAGTTGCCGTCCCGTTAATAATATTTATTCTTATGTAAGTGACTATGATAGTTTGAAAAGTTATATCAATGTTTAAATTGTTGCGACTTCACTCATACGCACTTAGGATTCCGTTACGTCCGTCCTAGGAAGGATCCCGTATAAACGTATCCTATCCTGTTATCCTACACCACTTTCGCCCTACTTTTTTTATGTTAAAAGGAGGCAAACGAGCAGGCGGGTCACCTGATGGAAAGCAATCACCGCCGCCCATGGACACCCGCAAAACCAAAGTAATCGCGGATGCGTTGCCGACCTTGAGGAAGGAGTTGGATCTTGAGGAGGGAGTAGGAATTAAGAGGGGGGAAGGGTGAGAGATGGGCCGTACTTACGTATTGTTTATAGTGTACGAATAAAACTTTCTGGATTTTGTTACATCTTAAATTGAGATAAATAACAAAATGTCTTTTTGTTTAAATCAATTTATAATACACTTCAGGGTGCCTAGTGTGAGTTTTGTTTACCATCCGTATTCATTCGATTACGTTTACGAAAACGAAAATTAGGATGGCATTGAAGCAGCGCCTCCTGGCGGCATTCGGGAAGAGTTAACATTTTGCCACACAAATTCTAAAACTTCTTTCTAAGGAAAGAAAAGTTTTGTATCGATCGGCAAAGTTGATCACTGACTTTTTTACTACTCGATCACGTTTTTTTGTACACTAGTCGCCCAGTGGTCGAAATTCGACCGTAATTTTATTAAGGCTGCACTGATTGTATCCTAAGCAATGAAAAATTTAAAAAGATAGAATGTGAGTTTGGATTGGCATTGACAGATTTGGGCCGCTCCTCTTCCATTTTTGAAATTTTTTAATACGTGTGTGTCAAATACATAAGCGTGTGTGACAAATACATGGTAGTGAGTGTAATGATTTTTCAATCGTCTGATAATTTTATTCATAGAATAATTTTAACATAATGACAGATTCTCTTTAGAAAATATGTCACAATGACAATGTTATTCGTTGAATAAAACTTATCTGAGGATTGAAAAATCGGGCCTTAATGTATTTTTATGCATACTTTAAAAAA
Organism: Eudonia lacustrata; assembly: GCA_947562085.1. Classification (NCBI taxonomy): domain Eukaryota; kingdom Metazoa; phylum Arthropoda; class Insecta; order Lepidoptera; family Crambidae; genus Eudonia; species Eudonia lacustrata. The sequence continues at coordinate 13,108,176 of OX387332.1, read as the reverse complement.
AATATTAACATTCGGATAAACTTCTCTATATAAACTATGAGTGTGCGAAATTTCATACTCCTCCGTCCGCCAGACCATATTTCAAACTTAACTTATCTAGAGTGAAATAAAACGAAACGTTATATTTAAACTAATACTTGGATGCACCTTTAAGTCAATTTAATATATATATATATATATATATATATATATATATATATATATATATTAAAATTATATATATATATATATATAAATATAAAAAAAGCAAAACTTGATAATATTGTTTTCTAAAGTTTACGCGAACACTACACATTGAAATGAAACAACTTTTACGGATCTACTCGCGTTTATTTTACAAATTACTTTATTTAATTTTTATCCTGACGTTTCGAACCCTTTGCAGGGTCCGTGGTCACAGGGAGACATTTCAAAACTTAATAATGTTCAATTCAAAAATTAGAATCGTGTGAAATTTTGATTTATAAAAGGTCATACCTACAAAATACATTTTTCTTTCTATTTTTCTTATACACCTCCATACCATACGAAACGAAAATGAAACCTTCTATAGAAACACTATAACATAAAAATCTTTCGGAGCTTTAAATGTTACTAAGCAAATTGTAGTTATAACATAATTTAAAATTAAAAAATTGATGGTCAAGTCAACCTTATCTGTGTAAAAATAAGAATAAGAAAACTTTGTTCGCTCTAAAGAAAAACATGCACAAAAACTTTTTAATGACGACCTCCTTGGTCGAGCGGTTTGTACACCGGTTTTAATGGTGTCGCCATCTCTGAGGTCCCGGGTTCGATCCCCGGTTGGGTCAATTTAGAAATTATTGTTTTTTTTAATTGTCTCGGGTCTGGGTGTTTTCTATGTATAAAAAGTATGTATTTAAGTATTTTAAGTATGTTTCTCCGTTGTCTGGTAACCATTTAACGAGTTTCATAACGAAGCTTCTCTTGGGCTAGATAATTGGTGTGAGTGTAGGAAAGTTTATTTATTTATTTAGTTTATTTACATAGAAGTTACTATTTATTGGCGCCAATGGCCGACAGGAGCCAATGATCGACTTTTTTGTACCTTGAAAATTTTAAAAGCAAGCGATTTTAGTCTATAACAGAATTTTAACACCGACCACCTGCCACCTGCTTCCTGGCTGTCCCGGTATAGGGGTCAGGGGTAAGGGAAGGTAATGGGCCGAGACATAGCCGTTTTTCGATCATGTTTTGTATGGAGGTAGGACTTGTAAATTTTTTCACTTTTTGCTGTAGGTCACGTGATAGCTTAGAAATTTAAGACAATCGCGAAGCGCAGCGCAGCGTAGCGATTGTCTTGAATTTCGAGATATTTTTTTTATTATAGACAACAGAAATCTAGCTCCATACAAAAAAAAAAATTTCGTTAGCTATGTTTATTGGCGTTTCGTGAAAAAAAAATTGTGTTGTTGGGGCCTCCTTTTCTACACCCGGACCCTCCGTGCTTAAAGTGTCGAACACTGTTGCCATGACAAAACAAAAAATCAAGCAAAAAATAACTCACCGTTATTCTCCTTCTTCCCATTCTTCGCCACTATCACGCCGTTCGGCTCCACACTGTGGCTGGCAGACACTACTCCGTTAAGCTCCTTCATTTTCAAAAAAAGAAGATACAAATCGTGTTCCGCAAAAAAATATATCCGAGTCTGTAGAGTTGTCAGCGCGAAACCGGTTGGCGCGCTTTCAAACGTCACTTTGACAGGCAAAAAAATTACGAGCGCGGCGCGTGGCAATGGCGGTAATGGTAATTGGAGCGGGTAAGTTCCACAGCCAAGGTGATCGCGATACGAGCAGAAAAGAGTTTTTATATCTTTAACAGGACTTAATTTTTTTTTTAATAAAAAATAGCACAGCGCAGTGTCTATGCCCACGGTCCGAAACGAAATGGCCGACAAACGTTGGAAGATAGGTATATTTATACAGAAATCGCAATTTCAGCCACAACTAAGGTTGTGTTAAACACAATTCCAATTATTCGGAGTTCGTTGACATAATAGGTTATTATTATTATGAAATATTAGAAGATTGTTGCGCCAGAATTTCCATACACACAATATATTGATTTAGATACGTAGTGCGTAGGTATATTCAAATAATACATAAGCCGAACTTAATGACATAACGGATAACGTGCTTTTGTTTACACTAAGATTGTGAAAACCTGTTTAGGATAAATTACCAAAAGATGACATGTTTTAAAGCATATCACCAGCTGCTCATGTATCTTCTCCATATGTGAAGGTTTGTGCACAGTAACTCAGATCCAACATACATTTTATTTTTACCCGACTGCGTCAAAATGAGGGTTATGTTTTTCGAGTGTATGTATGTATGTCTGTTTCTTTGGCACGCCCAAACGGCATGGTGGACTTTGACATATTTATGAGGTGTCGTTAGATTTGTTTTGACTGTGGGAGTGACATAGGCTATAAAAATAAAAATAAAACAAAAAAAAGTAAAAATACATCGGCCGGGTTAGCTAATTCGGGAATATTAGCAGATTTTATTCCCATCTTTAAAAAACTCAAAGAAATTGTCAGTCAATAGTACTAGACGTCAAGACTTTCGTTTTTACGCCAATTGGTGTATGCGCTATGACTTTGCTATTTTAAAAGCGTAAGGCGTTTTAATATAATTATTTTATGTAGGTTTTCAAATGCTTGGTTATTTACTATACAAAACTAAAAAGTTTGGAATAAAATAAATTATTAAAATAAAACCAAAAACCCGACTGCTAAAACAACTAGGTACATCAAAAATAACTGCAAAGAGAAAAAACTGAAAAGAAAAACCAAGTGGCCGTGGCTAGCTCAATTAAATCCGCACTCTCTTTGGTTGGTGATTGTCCCCGCCTGCGAAAACTATCAATATTCAATGTATTTAGAAATATTTCACGTAGCATTCAACATTGCTCAAATTGAATTCTGGGATCTTAGAGCTAGTTTTTTTCTTTTCAGTTTTTTCTCTTTGCAGTTATTTTTGATATAGTTGTTTTAGCAGTCAGGTTTTTTTGTTTTATTTAAAAAAAAATTTAACTCTATTTCTATAAGAACGTTAATTAAGCCAAATCTAACTTTTCTTTGAAAGAGTGTGTTGATTGCCGCTTGGCATTTTTAACTTCACCGGGCTCTTTTGGGGACGACGAAAAACTTAAGAGCGTTTACGCCGCACACTAGCGCCGCCAATGAAAAAAGCCATATGTAGTAATTAGAGATAGAAAATCTAATTATGCTCAACAAACTATTTTAATGAAGTTATTAAGCATTTTTACGTCACCTAATGAACATCTGACATGTTATGGTTTAGTTAAATAAGACGTTATAGCTAGAAACGGCCATTTTTAACTATATGATATACTATATGATGATGATGTTCATTAATTAGGTGACGTAAAATTGCTAAATTACTTCATTCAAATAGTTTGTTGAGCATAATTTGATTTTCGATCTCTAATTACAAGATATGTTTTTTTTTCATTGGCTGCGCTAGTGTGCGGCGTAAACGCTCTTAAAGAGTTCCTCAATCCGTGTGAAACGAAGAACCGGCCAGAGGTTTTCTAGAGGGAACGGCATCACGCACTAGTGCGTGTCCCCGTGCCCTACTAGATTCTCCAAGGGGTTCAAATCGGATTTTTCAAACTGTCACTGTTATGTTGAAACAGAGTTAGACAAAACATAAGATAATATAATCTCAGAAAAATACTTAGAGTGTAATGAATAAGATGATGTTGACAGCAGAAGAGTTGTAGATAAGAAAGCATGAAAAGTTGTGGAAAGGCTAAACTCAGAAAAATACTGAGAGTATAATGAATAAAATGACGTTGACAACAGAAAAGTTGTAGATAAGGAAGCTTGAAAAGTTGTGGAAAGGCTAAACTCAGAAAAATACTGAGAGTATAATGAATAAGATGACGTTGACAACAGAAAAGTTGTAGATAAGAGAGCATGGAAAGTTGTGAAAAGCCTAAACTCAGAAAAATACTGAGAGTATAATGAATAAGATGACGTTGACAGCAGAAGAGTTGTTGTTATGAAAGCATGAAAAGTTGTGGAAATCCTCGGAGGCGGCCTTTGTCGAAAGATTGGGTCATGCATGCCCAACCATGCTGATCCAATGCAAGCAATAAGCGTAAAAATCTATAGTCAAACAATGTTAACTGGTAACTTTAAATAAGTTAAACTGTTACCTAAATTTAAACAAATTATAAAATAATAAATAAATATTATTAAGGGAAAAAAAGATCAGGTGGACGAGCCGAATATCATCGGGGAGATAAAGGCCCACAGACTTCGCTGGCTCGGCCACCTCGAGAGGATGGAAGAGGATCGTGCGGTAAAACGAGCATACATGGGACGTCCTAGTGGCCGACGACCGGTTGGACGACCCAGGTACCGCTGGGAGGACGAGGTCGGTAAGGACTTGCGCGAGCTCAACGCGGATGACTGGCACCAGGTGGCGCAGGACCGACCCAAATGGCGACTCTTATTATCGGAGACCAAGACTCACTTTGGGTCGTTGCGCCATTCTAGTTAGTTAGGTAATTAGTTAAGGAAAAAGAAAAAATAAGAAAAAATAATTAACTGATCTTTTTATATTTGTAAAAATATTAAGATCGGATGTTGATGACGTAGTTTGGCTTATAAAGTAAAAATAGATAGTGTTGATTAATTTCGGCGATTTGGATTGAGCCACGATAGCTTAGTTGGTAGTGCACCTGACCCGGCCGATCCGATCTGAACCCTTCGGAGAATCTAGTAGGGCACGGGGACACGCACTAGTGCGTGATGCCGTTTCCTCTAGAAAACCTCCGAAGGTGATTCGTTTCACATGGCTCGAGGAACGTGCTTTAAGTTTCTCGCCGCCCCCAAACAAGCCAGGTGAAGCTGAAAATGCCGTTTGAGGCAATCAGCAATCTCTCTCCAAAAAAAAATATATTATAGAGCTTGGGAGCGACCTGAACAAAGTGTGGCTGACGCGCGGCGACCGGATGATGACGTCACGTGTACATTCTGGCGAAGCATCTGGTCGGTGCCCGTCTATCATACTGAGGCTGACTGGATGCGTAATGTCGAGCAAGTGTGTGAAAACATACCAGAAATGGAGGAAATTATAATCACTTCCGCAGACGTAGCCAGTGCAATCCGCACGGTACCGAATTGGAAATCACCAGGATCGGACGGACTGCACAACTTTTGGTTAAAGTGGCTGCGTAGTTCACATACTCGCTTAGCATCCCAGTTCCAGTCATCTTTAGAGTCTGGGTCGCTACCACAGTTTCTAACAACAGGTGTTACCCACCTGCTCCATAAGGCAGGCAGTCCCGCGCAACCCAAGAATTATAGGCCGATCACATGTCTGTCAACGGTCTATAAACTTCTTACATCCATTCTGAGAGCGAAAATTACTACCCACATAGACAACAACTCCATTATGTCTACCTCTCAGAATGGATGTAGGAATGGATCCCGCGGTACGAAGGAGCTGCTCCTTATTGACATGGCCATAAGCCAACAGGTTCGCCGTTCCCGAAAGGATCTGTCGACATGTTGGATAGATTATAAGAAGGCCTATGACTCGGTACCACATACATGGCTCATGAGGGTGCTGGAGTTGTACAAAATAAATGCAACTCTGCGTACCTTCCTGATGTCGTGTATGGGGCAATGAAAGACAGTCCTTCGCTATCCCGGATGTCGACAAATTCAAGGAACGACGATCCTATAAGGATTGAGCGGGGAATATTTCAGGGCGATAGTTTGAGTCCACTATGGTTTTGTTTAGCCCTGAACCCTCTCAGCACATTGCTGGAGGATTCGGGACTTGGCTATTCATTGCGAAGAGGAGGTCAGGTAATATCCCACCTGCTTTATATGGATGACCTGAAACTGTTTGCCCCCAACAGATTGCGACTGATGGAGTTACTGAAGGTAACTGAAACTTTCAGTAATTCCATCAGGATGGAATTTGGTGTAGACAAATGTGCAGTCATGCATGTAAAGCGAGGCAGGATTGTAGAATCTGAGGGATTACAACTCTCAGATTCTATAAACCTGAAATCGCTCTCCGCAAATGATACATATAAATACCTGGGTATGTCAGAGGGGTTAGGATAAGTGTGGCTGACATGAAGCAATCGTTGCTGGAGCGTTTCTTTGGTCGCCTGAAAAAGGCGCTCATAAGCTCCTTATCAGGCGGCAATAAGGTGCGCGCCTTCAACGGTTGGGTCATGCCAGTCCTGATGTACTCCTTCGGCGTACTCAAGTGGACTCAGACAGAACTGGATGCCCTGGATAGGCGAGTCCGTACATTGCTGACCGCAAATCGGATGCATCACCCACGATCGTCGGTAATGAGGCTGTACATCCCGCGGAAGTGCGGGGGTCGAGGTTTTTTAAATGCTAAGACCCTCCATAACCGTGAGGTGTGCAGTCTCAGGGAATATTTCCTAAAAGCCGATGTGGGTATGCACCGAGATGTGGTATCAGTGGACAAGGGACTCACCCCGCTGTCCTTGGCTAAAGAGAACTGGCACAAACCCGTAGTACTTAGTGCCAATGACCGCAGGGAGGTATGGCAAGGCAAGGAGCTCCACGGGCGCTTTTATCGGGCCCTCCACGGACCCGATGTAGACTTTTTAGCGTCCGTATCCTGGCTGCGTTTCGGTGACCTCTTCGGGGAAACTGAAGGTTTTGTCTGTGCAATTATGGACGAAGTTATGCTAACGAATAACTACCGGAAATTTATTATGAAGGACGGGACGGTTGACATATGTCGGGCATGTCACCGTCCGGGTGAGTCTATCAGACATATTATTTCTGGCTGTTCTCGTCTGGCTAACGGCGAGTACTTGCACAGGCATAATCAAGTGGCCAGAATTATACACCAGCAACTTGCTTTGAAATACAAACTTGTGGATTCTGAGGTACCGTACTACAAGTATGTGCCCGACCCAGTTCTCGAAAATGATCATGTCACGTTGTACTGGGATCGATCTATCATCACCGACAGGACTATTGTAGCTAATAAGCCAGACATTGTGGTGATAGATCGATTAGCGCGCCGCACGATGATTGTCGATATCACCATTCCCCATGACGAGAACCTCGTGAAAGCTGAGAAAGAGAAACAAATCAAATATCTCGACTTAGCACATGAGGTTGTCGACATGTGGAATGTGGACTCGGCTGTCATCGTGCCGATTGTTGTTACGGCCAACGGCCTGATGGCCAAGAGCCTCGATCAACATCTCATGAGGCTCTCGTTAGGCGGCTGGATCAAGGGCCTGATTCAGAAGGCAGTTCTCCTCGATACGGCACGCATTGTGAGGAGGTTCCTGTCTCTGGAGCCCTAATCACCGGTAGTTTAGACCCTGGTCCCGATGCCGGTGGACCCCTATTTTTTATATTTTTAAATGTTTGTTTTGTTTTTTAGAAAATATTTAAAAATGTAAATTAATATGTAAAAAAATAAATAGAGAGATTATATTATTATTATTGCCGCGGATTGTGTCCAGTGGCGTGCACTTGGAGAGCTCTATATCCAGCAGTGGACTAGTATGGGCTGATGTAAATACTTATAGCTTTACAAGTTTTTAAGTTCTAATTTTTTAAATATAGTAATACATAAATTGTGTGGTTTTTACTTTTGTTGGCAATGTTACTTCTGCCATAACAAGAATCTGCCGTAACCATAATCTGTCCAAACCAGAAACTGTCCTAAGACGAATAAGGGATGATGATGATGATGATGAAATATTAGACATCACATACATTGCTCTGACTCCAAAGAAAGTAGCTTAATTAATCACTTGTGTTATTGGAATCAGGAACAACGGCGGTAACCATCCAGACTCGAGAAAGATCGTTTTATTACATTGACCTGTCCGAGAATCGAACCCGGGGTTTCTGCCTACCCTTCCTTCTCCGGGAAATATTACCACTATTTCACCACCTAGTTAAGTGAATTTAATAGCCAAATGCTGGGTAAAGGCCTCCGTCAATGAAATTAAAACATCGCTACAATTTATTTAGTTAGTCGAGTGGTTTGTTCACCGGTTTTCATGGTGTCGCCATCTCTGAGGTCCCGGGTTCGATCCCCGGTCGGGTCAGTTTAGAAATTATTGTTTTTCTAAATTGTCTCAGATCTGGGTGTTTTCTATGTATAACAAGTATGTATTTAAGTATTTTAAGTATGTTTATCCGTTGTCTAGTAACCATTTTAACGAGTTTCATAACGAAGCTTCTCTTGGGCTAGATAATTGGTGTGAGTGTAAAGTTTATTTTTTTATATATTTTTATTTTACTTATTGATGGGTAATTGGCCTCATCACCACGCTTGCCAAATGCGGGCTGGAGGATCACAAAACCGGGCTAAGAATCAAAAAATCTGTAACAAACTTTGCTCCACCGGGGAGTTGAGACCGGGACCTCCGAATATTGGATTGAACCACTAAGTCACCGAGGCACTAATAAAAAACATATTTTTTACAGTCTTATCAAAATAGCCAATAGGCCATCAAAGGTTAATAATATCTAAACATTTAAGTGAAGAAAACATTTTTTTCTCTGATTAGAGCTATGCTTTTGACAACAGTGTCAAATTTTATCATTCAAGGACTTTATTATACCCAAACGCTCTGATATTTTTCAAACGAGGCGTGAAGAGGCACCTTGTGGGCCGGCAGGGTGAGGGTGAATGCTGCGTTGTTTCGACGCTGCACCAGTTGTCCTTGCGTCTGGACTCCATTTCCACTTAACATCAGGTGGAGTGAATGGAGTCATTTGCCGAGCTATGAATAAAAAAAAATGTGACTGAAACAAACATAGTTTTATTTTATTCACCGTTACGCCATTTTGCTTTTGTTGTCTTTAATTAAACTAGTAATGAATTAGACAGAAAAAATATTTGGTAAAAAGTACAATAAAAAAAAACGAGTGAGCCTTGCAGTGTAGTCGCATATGATGTATAAAATAAAATACGGAAACTTTTCCATTAGGCAGTGACAGAAATTAACCTCAAAATATAAAAAAGCTCTACACTAAAATATTTTATTCGAATTATTCATTATTACTTACTTGGATTTTTTATCAATGATCTGCACTTTATTGAGACTTATTATCAACAGTAAATGTTTATTAATATAGTTTAAAAGTCTATTATACACGAAATGGTTGAAATCAATATTACAATAGAAAATAGAATAAAGAATTAACAATTACTTACGTATATTTTTTTACAAATCATAAAGAGAGTCCAGTATTATACTCATTAGAAGACATTTGATAAACAATATGTCACATATAATAATAACAATATGTCTTGTTCATAATATCGATTTTAAATTTACAAGATTCCCCGACTTCCTGTTCACTGTTATACATATTTCCGTCCCATTTCACGGAATCACTCCCACAAATTGATATAGAAAGCAAGCGGAAATATGTTACACATCAAAACACTGACAGTTCCTAAAAATTTTCTTTATATTGACAAACCAGTCACCAACCCAATTAAACTATCACAATTCACAAACGTCCAGACACGAAACATAAATTCTATCCGATAATTCAGACCGCGTGGGAACCGTTTACGACCTTAACCGATTACAATGAAGCTAGCATAGCGACGAATTAATCTAGACTTAACTATTAACTATCGCGCTAGAAATAAACTTTTTTTAAATAAATAAATAAAATTTTCTTTATTTTCCACCAGAATATTACATGTTTTGCTAAAACAGCGAAGTAAATGTTTCTTACAGGTAAAAAGAAAAAATTGGAGTAAGAAAACATATAATATTTGGGAGGATTGGAGCCCAAGATAAATGACGGAGAAACCGCTGGGCATACTTACATAAAAAAAATATTAACGTCGAACATAGAACCTCCTCCTTTTTTGAAATCGGTTAAAAATAAAAAATCAATTTTAAATTCGTAGATTTATCGTAAATCCTACTAATATTATAAACGCGAAAGTTTGTAAGTATGGATGTTTGTTACTCTTTCACGTAAAAACTACTGAATAGATTTGGATGAAATTCGGCATACAGATAGTTTATAACCTGGATTAACACATAGGATAGTTTTTATCCCGATATTCCCACGGGAACGGGAACCACGCGGTTGAAACGCGAGCGACCGCTAGTTCTGTATATTTTTTGTAATCAATTGGTGCCTATTATTTCATGTAGTAGGTCACAGTCATGGAGTAGTATTGACCTGTTAACTGACACTACATCTTTTATCAAAGTTTATCCGAGAGGTTAGATGATATAACATCGTAATGTAAGCAGTGCGTGAGAATTAGATATAAACAAAATATAAAAATTTAATAATTATACTAATCTTATCTACAGTACTGTTGTCAAAGCAAAACTTTTTTGTGAAAGCTCCATCATCATCCAACATCAAATCAAAATGCGCTCGGTTTGCGATTCCTAAAATTAAGCAACTCTCGCAAAGGCCGGTCATCGGATCGGTGACCAAAAATTTGTCAAGTCTCACCCCTCCGTGCTTCGGAAGGCACGTAAAGCCGTTGGCTCCGGCTGCATAAGCAATCGTTAACAACCACCAATCTTCACTGCGCCCGCGTGGTGGTTTATGGCCCGTCCTCCCTATCCATCCATAGAGAAGGCATCCAATACAGAATAAAATCTTGCTACAAAAATAAGGATTCACGGGCACGGAAGCTGGCAACATTAGCGCTCAGACTGTGCCAAGCTGTTCCGAGATACGCGTCCGTGCAAGGGATCTATTTATTTATATACTTATACATAATTTACATATACAATTTATGAAACCCTGGCTCCCAAGCTAGTAAAAATTAATTAACTAATTATTAATAAATTAACCGTAATATGGGAGCCAGTGTCTCTATGTGTGAGTTGTTCGAGCAATTAATACGTGAAGTAAAAACTTTGTACCCCTTATTTACAAAAATTGCGCGGACGAAGGAGTATGAAATTTCGCACACTTAAAGTTTATTTAGAGAAAGTTATCCGAATGTTAATTAAAAAAAAATGCATCGAAATACATTAAATCAATAAAACAAACATTACACACACTACCATGTATTTGACACACACGCATATGTGTTTGACACACACGTATAAATACTCTTTTCAAAAATTTCTTAAATGGAAGAGGAGCGGCCGAAATCTGTCTTTTTCATTGCTTAGGATACAATACAACCCGTGCTGCCTTAATAAAATTACGGTCGAATTTCGACCACTGGGCGACCACTCGTACTTTTTAAATGAATAAAGCTCTTTTTAAAAGAGAATATTTAATTTTACAATTACCGGGCTAATATAAAAAATAACAGCAAAGAGAAAACTGAAAAGAAAAAAAACAAGCAGACGGGGACAATCAGCAACCAAGCGGCCGTGGCTAGCTCAATTAAATCCGCACTCTCTTTGGTTGATGATTGTCCCCGTCTGCGACAACTATCAATATTCAATGTATTTAAAAATACTCATTTATTATAGACTAGCTGTGCTCGCGACTTCATCCGCGTGGAATAGTGACTTTCGGCAGCATTTTTAATTTTTTAGGCTCTTTTCCCGTTTTTGCAACATTTTTCACTGATGCTTCGCTCCTATTGGTCGCAGCGTAATGTTATATAGCCTAAAGCCTTCCTCGATAAATGGACTATCCAACACAAAAAGAATTATTCAATTCGAACCAGTAGTTCCTGAGATTAGCGCGTTCAAACAAACAAACAAACAAACAAACAAACAAACAAACAAACTCTTCAGCTTTATAATATTAGTATAGATTTTATTATTTAAGTATAGGTATCGGACAAGGAAATATTTCACGTTGCATTCAACATTGCTCAAAAATTCTGGGATCGTAGAGTTTTTTTTCTTTTCATTTTTCTCTTTGCTGTTATTTTTTATGTTAGTCCGGTTTTTAGGAGTATATAATTGTTTTTTATATAGTTGTTTTAGCAGTCGGGTTTTTTGTTTTATTTTAATAACTTGGTTTATTTCAAACTTTTTCTTTTTTTTATTAAGTATAATTCCGGATTTTTTTATAGCCTATGTCACTCCCACAGTCAAAACAAATCTAACGACACCTCATATGTTAAAATCCACCATGCGTTTGGTTTGTAGGGCGTGCCAAAGAAATAGACAGACATACATACATACATACATACTTACATGAATACAAACATACATACATACACTCGAAAACATAACCCTTCTTCTGACGCAGTCAGGTAAAAATACCTTTCCCTTTAAGTTTAAGAAATACCTGTTAGAATATATCCACTTTTGTATACGTTACAAGAATTTATTAAGATAACAATAATTGTAAAAAAAATGAATGGCACTTCATTCATTGTCTGATAATACTTCATTGAATTTTATTAATGCAAGTAGAGCACTGTCAATGTCATAGTGCAAGGTCTACTTACTGTATACGAGGTTGGCACGAAGCAATGTGAAGTTAGCAACGGCCGAGAACCATTTTAACCGCCTGTGGTCTAGTAGTTACCATCAGTTTTAGACCCAGAGATCCAGAGATTTTTTGACACTAGTTGATGTTGTGTCGAAAATATCCAAATTATTACAAAATTTGTTATATGAAGAAGTCATTCTATACAAAGGCGAATGTTGGTAAAAATTAGTACGAAACGTAGAGAGGCTGAATGTTTTTCTGTTAACCAGACGACTGCTAGAGCGCGTAATCATCAAGCTGAGTTTCGCAAGTAAGTCAGGTCTATCCTTCTATCTAAATATATCGCCATAACATCAATGTTTGTAGCATTGTTGTGTTCCGGCAGTTAGGGATAAGTTTGCCAGTCTCAGGAGTTGAGGTTTCCGGGTGAAGTGCGCTTCTACCCTCGGCCGTATCATCGCTTATCATCAAGTGAGATTAAGGCCATGTTTACTCGTAAGACATTAAGAAAGCCTAGTGTGGCTTTTATTTGCCATACGAGCAATCGCTGATTCCCATATTGTCTTTGAGTAGCTCGATGGCGCAGTTAACGCGCCCGGTCTGCGAGTGCTGAGGTTAAGCAACTTTCGCAAAGGCCGTGCTTCGGAAGGCACGTAAAGCCGTTGGTCCCGGCTGCATTAGCAGTCGTTAATAACCACCAATCCGCACTGGGCCCGCGTGGTGGTTTATCATCATCATCCATAGGGAAGGCTCGCGCCCCAGCGGTGCGGACATAAAAATGAGCTGCTGCTGATGATGATGATGATATTGTTTTTACAGCGTCACCAGACATTTTTGGGAGCACTGCCGTCACTGCCGTCCAGAAGTTGGCATCGCACTGACAAATCAGAGTTAATGGGGGATAAGTGCGTGCCACGACAAAGCGTAACCTTGATGTAGGTATTCATGAGCGTCGATCAAGGTGTTCGCTGAAACCAATCTTCGTGTGCTGAAGGTGCATTCTTAAATACGGCCTTTGAGTGTTTCAACTGATAATTTGTATGCAGTAATCTATTGCAAGGTTGATCGAGTACTTAACGAAATTTTAGCTAAAATACATATTAAACTTAACTTTTTTTGCATAGTCAGTGGACACAAATGCTACCTGCGTGCGTAAGCATTTGTAATATTGAGCAACAAACATTATTGTAAAACTTTAGTTTTTACTGTTATACATAGGTACATACATACATATAATCACGCCTCTTTCCCGTGGGGGTAGGCAGAGACCACTTTTTTCCACTTGCTACTATCCATACATACTTATCGTTATTTGTGTAAGTATATCGTTTTCCATACAATACTGTCTTTGAACATGTCGCTTGATAAAAATAATACTTCATACTATGCAATGCAATACTATGAAAACAAAAAATTGTAATTAACCTACTAATTAAGTTTATGATAAGTTACTGTTAGTTTCATGTTAGTATTAATCTTTAATTAGTTTTTAATATTTCATCATCATCATCATCTCAGCCAAAAGACGTCCACTGCTGGACAAAGGCCTCCCCCAAGGATATGAGGGGTATTTGCCGTAATCGCCACGCTTGGCAGGCGGGTTGGCGATCGTAGTAGGTTGAGGGTAACCTCAGAGAGATGCTGCTGCCCATCCTCTGGAATGGTCCCTTAGTCGGCTTTTACGACACCCACGGGAAGAGATGGGGTGGTGCAATTCTTTATCCCCGGCACCACACAGGGTGCCGGGGATAAAGAATAAATTTTTAATATTTGATGAGTTTTTATTTTTATTTTTAGTATAAATCTACTACTTAAAAATTGCATGCCCGTTATGGGTAAGTACACTGTTGTAACTCAAATGTCAAAACTGCATCCTCAACCAAAAATTGTACACAGTTTAAGCAATAAACTATATTCTATTCTATGAAAAAAAGCTAAATTGCAACAAGTCAATAAAATATATACATATTTCATGTAATTATTATACCTACTAACCGTCACCCGCCCGCTTCGCTGTGGAAACTAATGGGTCAATGAATGCTAATCAAAATAATTATTAGGTTTACCAATATCATATATAGCTTAACATTTGCACAATCTCATGTTCTTACTACATACAAATTTTAAGTGTAAACTTTTTTTTCTTTTTTTTGTAGCTTATCATTTGCACAATCGCATATTCTTACTACATACAAATTTTCATCAAGATCGGTCAAGCCGTTCTTGAGTTAAACGTGGACATACTGACAGACAACAGGCAAAAATTTCAAAAATCGTAGAATTGGTGTCAGTGAGTCATAAAATGAATATTTATCCCGAAATTTGTTAGAAAAATTGCAAAGACCTACACACAGAGCCTACAGATTTATATCATCATCATCATCATCTCAGCCAAGAGACGTCCACAGCTGGACAAAGGCCTCCCCCAAGGATATGAGGGGTATTTACCGTAATCGTCACGCTTGGCAGGCGGGTTGGCGATCGCAGTAGTTTGAGGGTAACCTCAGAGAGATGCTGCTGCCCATTCTCTGGAATGGTCCCTTAGTCGGCTTTTACGACACCCACGGGAAGAGATGGGGTGGTGCAATTCTTTATCCCCGGCACCACACAGGGCAGATTTATATCTAATATATAAAATTCTCGTGTCACAGTTTTCGTTGCCATACTCCTCCGAAACGGCTTGACCGATTTTGATGAAATTTTTTGCGCTTGGATAAGCACAAAAAAAGAAAAATATAATAAAGAAAAATAGATGTTGGCCGATTCTCATAGATACCGGATGGTATCTATGAGAATCGGCCAACATCTATTTTTCATCCCCCTAAATGTTAGGGGTAGTCCACCCCTAAATTTTTTTAATTATTTATATGGCAAAACAACGTTTGCCGGGTCAGCTAGTAGTAGTATAGATTTACCAAATTTGTTAATTTATTATACCTATTCATTTGTCTTTGGAGGAGTAGGAAGCTTTGTTTTAAAGATGTACAAATACTAGTTTTTTTTCGTTTAGAATGGTAAATATCAGTCGCACATGCAACCAGCCCCCCGACCGCCTAACCGATCGCTTTGACTACGCGTATAGTTTATGACGTCATCTTGCCACCTCGCACCGCCTATGAAAGCAATATCAAAAGCTAAAGGCTATAGCTTTTGATATTGCTTTCATAGGCGGCACGAAACGACAAGATGACGTCATAAACCACACACGAAGTCAAAGCGATCGATTAGGCGGTCGGGCCCCTGATTGCATAGATGGACTTTATCATTATTATCATCATAATCAGCTCATTTATGTCACCACTGCTGGGGCACAAGCCTTCCGTATGAATGGAAATACCACAGGAGAGAGCGCGCCATAAACCACCACGCGGGCCCAGTGCGGACTGGTGGTTGCTAACAACGGCTAAAGCAGCCGGGACCAACGGCTTTACGTGCCATTCGAAGCACGGAGGAGCTCGAGATGATACAATTTTGGTCACCCATCCGATAACTTGCCTTTAAAAAAAATGCTTTACTTTGAATTTAATTTGACCAATGCGCCATAGATGAAATGCGTTAATCACAGGAAAATTAATAAAAAAAATTGGTCACCCATCCGATATCGACCACACCAGAAGCAGCTTGACATTCGCGATCGTCGCTGAAGACGCACCGCTCGCAACGGCCTCCTTAGCCATTATATAATGGCCTACAAAAACACGAGAGGTCGTCTACCGGTCGAGTGACCACTTAAATCGGCTTTATACAAAGCTTGACCGTGAATTTGCGACAAAATAGTGATTGTTCTGTAACTTGGCCGACTGCATGCGCAAGCGCAAGCGTCCGTTGAACCAATTGTTTGCCTTTTTTTTTTCTTCTTTATTCGCTTTGTGCGGTGCATACATTTTGTCAGTGTCATGTTCATTATAAAATTATTATAATAATATTAAGTTAGGAAGATATTTAAACTTTAGTTACACATTAACTTATTTTGTTTTTTTAATACAATCAAATAGTTATAATAATTAAATATTCCAATTTAAAACCTTAATCTAAAAGACTACCACGTGCCACTCCCGGCTCAAAGGTTTCCATGATATACCATGGCAGCGTACCACGTTGTATTGCCAGGGAGAGTCTCTGTACAACCCGCTGCGGCGATCGTACCCACGATCTGCTAAACGGTGCCCTAATTTGGCAATAAAAGATTTCGCTTCCGTTCCCCACACCCCCGAAGTCTCTACAGCGAAAGGGAGAAAGTGGTACTGTGACTTCAAGGCAGCAAAATTTAAATGTTTCTGCCTCGCGGCACTCTCAGCAGCAGACCCAGCAGTCCGCATTGTGCCTTGAATGTGCGACGTCGCAAAGGTGCTAACGCACGTCGCATCCCACACCAAGCAACGACCCTTCCCCCAGGGAACCAAGGTCAAACCATCCGGCCTCTAGCCGTCTGTTCGGCTCAAGGCCGGGGGCTCCAGAACGCACGGAATATTGGCGGTTACCAATGCCCGCCGGATGATTTCGTTCAGAGCGTGATGTCTCGGAAACCTGCCAGCGCATCTACAGCAGCTCAACCCGTGGTGCCCATTGGCCTCAACCCGAGCTCCGCAAATACAACGATGTGGTTCACAAATGTTGCAACCAAGCCTAGGGAGATATTGTAAAATATTTTCTTTGCTTTGACGATGATGATGAGTATGACACATTAAATGTTTAATGATTTATGATTATAGGTGATGATTATTAAATCACAGGTATGCCATAATATGACTGCATTAAAATAACTAATGCTCTTTACAAAAAATACATTTGATAAGTAATTCATGTATTTTTTTTAGTTGATGGCTTCGTGCGATTAGCACATTTAGCCAGTGTCAAAGTAATTGTTCTTACAAGTAATACATAAATAAACAATATTTCCTTATATGATGATGATGAATGATATTAGAAATGGGAAGTGAGAAATGATATACCCCCCAACCCCTCGAGTATCTCAGTAAAGATGTGGGGCTTTACTAAGTCCTCACGCGAGCTTCTTAAGAGAACGAACGAACGTATGAACACCGCAGCCACTTTCACCAAAAGTTGTGCAATCCGGTCCCGGACTTTTCTAGTTCGGCGCCCTACGGATGGCACAACTGATGTCGTCGGGGCTGATGGTGATGGCCCCCATTGGCTCGATGGATTCACATTCACGTTTGACGGCGCTCATCCAACCGCCCTCGGTTTGCTCGACAGACACCGACCAAATACTACATCAAAAGTTAACCATTGACGCAGTATCCGGCAGTTGCGCATCGGACACACGAAGATCAGTTCCTTCGCACTTTCGGTAAACCTTCCTTTGGTCACCTGGAAGTTGCGATTCTGCTGGTATCGGTCCACATGTTCCCTGTAGCGGCGAATACGGTTTGCTGTTTCAGAAAGTCGATCTCTATGACACAAGCCATGTAATCGCAGGTCTAATACCAGTCCCAGCGAAGGCTTGGCTCACAAAGCGCATGACTCGGGGCTGATGATTGCCCCCCCTGAAGCAGATCAGCTTTGCAATGAGAGTCCTAAATGAGTTGATAAGTACGCCGCTCGATCCGTACAATCGGTCGTAATCTATTTTTTATACCCCTAATTGATAAGGGTGGTCCACCCCAATTTTTTGTTTAATTTTCCAATAGAAAATGTTCCTAGCTGCGAAACATACGATTTCTTTGTTTTGTAGTCCGCTGATACGAAGTCCGCTGGGTCAGCTATATATATAGTTTCATTGAATTTCATTGTATAACAGCTAGGAAGCAGGAGGTCTGTATATTCAATTGTCGCCAAAGTCAAAAATCAACTGCTGAGCCTTTCTAATATAAAGAAGAAAAGTGTCGATCACTTGTTCATACATTCTGTTATTTCTTGGTTTGCCATAAAGATTTTTATTTGTATGCTTCAAAGGTACAGTATAGTTAAATACAGTTTATGTTACTTCATCATCAGCTCATTTTTATGTCCCCACTGCTGGGGCACGAGCCTTCCCTATGGATGGATAGGGAGAACGGGCCATAAACCACCACGCGGGCCCAGTGCGGATCGGTGGTTGTTAACGACTGCTAATGCAGCCGGGACGAACGGCTTTACGTGCCTTCCAAAGCACGGAGGAGCTCGAGATGATAAATGTTTGGTCACCCATCCGATGACCGGCCTTTGCGAAAGTTGCTTAACCTCAGCACTCGCAGACCGGGCGCGTTAACCACTGCGCCATCGAGCTCCCTTTTTGTTACTTACTTCCTTATTATTATTATTATTAATTCTCTAACACAAAGCTAAGTTATTTCGGCTGTGCAATTTTAAAATATAGCAAAGGACATTAGACAAATTTTTCAGGAGAGCGAAAACTAAAATATATGCGCAAAATTCAACATCAACAACTTTAAAACCTAGCACGGGACTGTCATTTGCTAGCTTTTAAAATTGTTATTGTGCCATACTAGGTTTTAAACTGGTTTTCGCAGCGGTTTTTGTTACTTGATGTGGACTTGCTAGGTTTATTGAACTGTTTATTTTCATTTCTACACAATTCACAGCGAAACTGACACTGCGAATTCTAGCGGAATAACCTACTTAGTAAGTTCCATTTAGCAAAAACCCTTTTTTTCAAAATTTGTCCCTTGCTAGGTTTTAAAATTGCACAGCTGATTTGCACAGATATCATTAAGTTATCATCTAGATGCTCCATATAAATATTTTTCATTTAATTTTCATTTCTCTCCATTTCAAAGCTTTCTTCGCGTAACCCGCATCAAAAATCATCCGATCCAAAGTATAGGATGATATTCGAAGTATATAAGGTATGTATAATATAACGTGCTATGAAATACCCAGCGTATTGGAAAGTACCATGGAAAACACACACATCAACCTTAATTACTGCAACCGCCGCCGGCGCCGGTTCTTACGACAGCTACTAAACGCCCGTATCCCGTAATCCCGCAGTCGGGAAATCCCGCGGTCGGGAAATCCCGTCGTCATAAAATATGGACAAGATAAGCTTTATACATACAGCTTTTTTTTGAAGAGTTTGCTGATTGCCTCGACGGCATTTTCAGCTTCACCGGGCTTGTTTGGGGACGAGGTACTTAAAGCACGTCCCTCAAGCCGTGTGAAACGAATCACCTTCGGAGGTTTTCTAGAGTGAACGGCATCACGCACTAGTGCGTGTCCCCGTGCCCTACTAGATTCTCCGAGGGGTTCGGATCGGAGGCCATACACACCGCGCTCGCGCAACTCACATAAAAACCCCTTTCACGAACACGGATCTCGGCACAGCTCGGAACAGTTCGAGCGCAACTGTTGTGAGATTGCGATCATTCGCTTCTTTTCCGTAGTCCCATTGGATGTTCCATTGATGGGACGATGGAAAAAAACATTTAACCGTAGACCCGTTTGCTTATGGGACCACGGAAAACTCCCGTATCGCTTTTCTATGATACCATTAATAGAGGCGTAACTAGGTATATGAAAAAAAAAATAATACTTACTAAAATCAAACAACTTTTTAATAAACAAAAGAATACATGGGAAATTAAAATGTCTGTGTTGGACCTACGTTTTGACTAACGAAGTTTTTCTAGAGCGTGCGGCCGACCGTAATTTCTCCAGTGATAAGTTGAAGTTGAGTATTCCTAATCACATCATCTCTCAATTTTATTTTTATAAAACTTATATTATTTTTATTTTTATAGAACGATAGTTCCGGAGGCCCTATCCCCCCCCCCACACAATTGATATGGCAGCGAACTTAAATTTAGATTTACCCCAGGGGGGTACCTGCACCTCCAGTGTAGGAGAATCCCCCCCTGAGCGTCCACGCTCAGGCTGCCCTACCTATTCTGGGGAGGGCAAAAGTCCGCTCGTATCAGCACATGCTGCAGGCAGGAGTAAGGCAAGACATTCGGCACCCCCTCCTACGCTTCGCGTGGACTTCTGCAACATCAGGGGAATTCACTCCAACTTAAGCGCCGTCCATTACCACCTTGAGACGGAGAAGCCGGCCTTGCTTTTCCTTACTGAAACGCAGATATCCCCCCCTCCTGACGTCTCCTACTTGCGCTACCCGGGATACAATCTGGAGCATTCGTTTGTGCCACGCGCCGGTGTTTGTGCTTACGTCAGGGAGGATATGTGCGTTCGTCGCCTCGGCAATCTTGAAGTTAGGTACCTCTCCATCTTATGGCTGCAAGTCGACTGCGGACACCACCCTCGCGTCTACGCGTGCCTGTATAGGTCCCACAGCGGTAACATTGAGACTGACCAACTTGTCGAGAGCGTCCAAACGGCCACAGATTCCCTTCTCCAACGGATCCCCTCTGCCGAGATCGTGTTGCTGGGAGACTTTAATGCCCACCACGTCGAATGGCTTGGTTCACGCACTACTGACCATGCGGGTAGAGCCGTTCATGACTTCGCTTTGGCCTACAGTCTGTCCCAACTGGTTGCCGAGCTTACGCGGGTACCAGATGTGGAGGGCCATATACCTTCCTTACTGGACCTCTTGTTGACCTCGCACCCAGACGGCTATCAAGTGTCCGTTGATGCACCACTAGGCTCATCAGATCATTGCCTGATTCGGAGCACAGTGCCTTACACGGAAACTTTAAAATCGCAACGTGCGGTCAGCCGTCGGGTCTGGCATTATAGGTCAGCGGACTGGGTGGGATGCGAAGTTTCTTTGCGTCGTACCCATGGTGGCGAGTTTGCTTCTCGCTGGATGATCCTGATGTCGCCGCCGATTCTGTCGTTGATGTGATACTGCAGGGAATGGAACTCTTTATTCCAAACTCTATGGTTCCCGTTGGCGGCAGATCCCAACCATGGTTTGGTCGATGTTGCAAAATAACATCTCGCCAGAAGCGCGAGCATTACCAAGCCTGGGCTAATGCGGTGTCATCAAAGGATCCAAGTACCAGTGTGCTCAAAAAGAAGTACAACTTTGCTGCCAGGTCTTTTAAGAGTGACATTGCCAAGGCGAAGTCATCATTTATAGGTAGAATTGGGGACAGGCTAGTGCGTCTTCTTTCGGGTACGCGTGCATTCTGGTCTCTCGCCAAGGCTGTCTTGGGGAATTTCTGTCGACCGTCACTTCCACCACTGCACAAGACCGATGATTGCCTTGCCCATACTGCAAAAGAGAAAGCCGATCTCTTGGGTACTCTTTTCGCATCAAACTCGACCTTGGACGATGGGGAAAACTCGCCACCAACAATACCGCATTGCGCTTGTTCTATGCCAAACTTTCGGTTCCTGCAAAGGTCAGTTCGTAAGGCTCTTTTTTCCCTTGACATTCATAAGTCGAGTGGGCCTGATGCAGTCCCTCCCATTGTGCTTCGGACGTGTGCTCCTGAGTTGGCGCCGGTTCTAACGCGCCTCTTCCGGCTCTCTTACACGACTGGCGTTGTCCCGAGTTCTTGGAAGACAGCCCTTGTCCACCCGATTCCCAAAAAAGGTGATCGCTCAGATCCGTCCAACTACAGGCCTATAGCCATCACCTCTTTGCTCTCCAAAGTAATGGAGTCCATAACAAACTG
Source organism: Eudonia lacustrata (assembly GCA_947562085.1). Lineage (NCBI taxonomy): Eukaryota > Metazoa > Arthropoda > Insecta > Lepidoptera > Crambidae > Eudonia > Eudonia lacustrata. The sequence goes on along the minus strand of OX387332.1, from coordinate 13,086,203 downwards.
CCAGCTCTTGAGGTACCTAGAAGAGAATCAGCTACTAAGCGATCGCCAGTACGGTTTTCGCCGCGGTCGTTCGGCTGGTGATCTTTTAGTGTACCTCACTCACCGATGGGCGGAGGCAGTCGAGAGGAAAGGGGAGGCACTGGCAGTTAGCTTGGACATAGCGAAAGCCTTCGACAGGGTATGGCACAGGGCTCTTCTCTCGAAACTTCCATCATACGGGCTCCCTGAGAAATTGTGTGCGTGGGTCGCCAGCTTTCTTTCTGGGCGTAGCATCAAAGTCGTAGTTGACGGATCATGATCTGACCTGAAGCCCGTGAATGCTGGAGTCCCGCAGGGGTGTGTGCTGTCGCCTACACTGTTTCTTCTGCATATCAATGACATGTTGCATAACAACAGCATTCATTGCTATGCAGACGACAGTACTGGGGATATGCTTTACACCGGACGTACTAATATTTCTCTGGAAAGCGTCATCGAGAACCGGAATAAACTTGTGACTGACACTGAGAACATGTTAAGTCATGTCTCGAATTGGGGCCGACTTAATCTAGTCCATTTTAACCCTTCCAAAACACAAGTTTGCGTGTTTACCGCTAAAAAACATCCCTTCGTCGTATCTTTAAACTTTGAAGTAGTACCAACCCCCAGTACCAACTACTCCCATTTGACCGCATTCAACGCAGAGCTGCTCGAGTTGTCGGCGACGTGGTAACCTCTGGTCGGCTCGATCCACTGGCCCTTCGGAGAGACGTTGCATCTCTCTGTATATTTTATCGCCTTTATCATGGGGAGTGCTCTGAGGAATTGTTCGGTTTGATCCCTGCCGCTGATTTCCTTCACCGCACTACACGCAATCGACTGTCTTTCCATCCACACCATCTTGATGGATGGCGATCTACTACTGTGCGTTTCTAACGTAATTTTTTACCACGAACTACAGTGCTGTGGAACCAGCTCTCAGCGGCGGTATTTCCGGACCAATATGACTTAGGAATCTTCAAGAAACGAGCCTATTCCTTCCTTAAAGGCCGGCAACGCATCTGTGATTCCTCTGGTTTTGCGGGTGTCCATGGGCGGTGGTGATTGCTTTCCATCAGGTGACCCGCCTGCTCGTTTGCCTCCTTCTAATATAAAAAAAAAAAACTTGTCTTTTGCAGTCTCTTTGTTTGGTGACACAGTTTTCTCGACATCATTTATATAATAACACCCGACAGGCGTTGTCCTGTCTGAACCAAATATAGAGAAAAGGTATGAGTTTCATTCCCGTGGGAATGTCGGGATAAAAACTATCCTATATGGTAATCCAGTTTATAAACTATATGTATGCCGAATTTCATCCAAATCCATCCATCCGTTGCAGCGTGAAGAAGCAACAAATATACACACATACATACACATTAGCTTTCGCATTTATAATATTAGTAGGACTAGCGGCCCGGCCCTGCTTTGCACGGGTTTACTTTTTTTATTTTATATATAGCCTATGTTACTTAGCGCTAATGTAGCATTCTAATGGTGAAAGATTGTTTTAAATCGGTCCAGTAGTTTTTGAGTTTATTCGTTGCAAACATACTTTCATACAAAGTTTTCCTCTTTTTAATATTAGTATACTTGAATAATAAAATAAAAAAACAAAATTTTTAATTCTATATTTCTACTGCTGGACATTGTCTTTTATATTTTTACTAGTGGCCGCTCGCGGTTTCACCCGCGTGGTTCCCGTTCCCGTGAAAATATTGGGATAAAAAATATCCTATGTGTTATTCCCGGTTATAAACTATCTGTATGCCGAATTTCATCCAAATCCGTTCAGTAGTTTTTACGTGAAAGAGTAACAAACATCCAAACAAACTTTCGCGTTTATAAAATTAATAGGATTTATTTATTTACTTAGGTACATTAACATATCACATCCAAAAACACATCAACACAAAAGTTTAATATCGAAAATATTGAACTGGGATGCAACCCCAAACAGTGTAGGTACCCACACAATTTGATCAAATTCGACAATTAAATAAAGAAAAAATAATTAATCAAAGTAAATTTTATATTTTTTTTATAATTTTTTTATTGCTATCTCGGCAAATGACTACACTTCACCTGCTATTAAGTGGAAATGGAGTCCAGACGCAAGGACAACTGGTGCAGCGCGAAAACAACGCAGCATCAGTCACCCTCACCCTGCCGGCCCACAAGGTGCCTCTTCACGCCTCGTTTGAAGGACCCCATGTCATAGGAAGGAGGGAAAACGTGTGCTGGTAGACTCCATCTTTTGGAAGTGCGACAAAGAAACGAGTTATTAATGTTACAATGACAGTTTTTATCAAAATCAGCCTTAAAACTACTTTTAGTTACTTTCGCCATCTTTCGCTATATAGGGTCTAACAATATCAATAAGCGAACGTTTAAGGGGAGCATCTATACATCACACTGAGCATGCTCACCAAATTTGGTCCAAAACTACAGGCTCGTCACCGAGATAATCAACAAAACATTATCATAATTTACCAAAAAATACCTTTCCAAACCCGTACAGCGGTACTACACGCACACAAAGAAAGCCGTTGTGTCGTGAATCCGTACACTATCTTTTTATCGACGCCTGCGTGCGTGTTAGTAAAGATACAGCATGTTTCATGAGTGCACTTTGAAAAATCACTATAAAACTGGAGCCCATTTTTTGTCATTGTATTCAGAATGATGTATAGATACCGCCCTTAAACGTTCGCTTATTGATTTTGTTAGACCCTGTATAGGGATTCGGCTATTCATGCACATTTGGAATATACGTGTCTACACTTGTATATAAATTAAGAAAACAATTTCTCAAGATAATGCTCATATTACATACCTGCATCCGTAAGGGGTAAATCGATCGATCGATTAATTAACAACCAATTGTTATAGAATTTTAATGGCCGCTTAATTGTTTCCGTTTAATTAGTAATTTGTATTGACGACATCTTGTCTGTTTCATATTCTCCTTAATTGTTGTGAAATGTTCCTTTTATTGCATCATCGTTAGAAGTCTACGAATTTCTCAATGTGGGTGTGAGGTCTTCCTAAATGAGCAGTTTTTTAGGGTTCCGTACCCAAAGGGTAAAACGGGAACCCTATTACTAAGACTCCGCCGTCCGTCCGTCTTTCCGTCTGTCTGTCTGTCCGTCTGTCACCAGGCTGTATCTCATGAACCGTGATAGTTAGACAGTTGAAATTTTCACAGATGATGTATTTCTGTTGCCGCTATAACAGCAAATAAACTAAAAAACAGAATACAATAAATATATAAGGGGGCTCTCATTTATCAGACATGATTTTTTGCCGTTTTTATAGATAACTAGTTGACCGGCGGACTTGGTACCGCTTTGACAGTTTCCATGACAACAAAGCAAACAAAACGTTGACAGTTTCCATCACAACTGAACAAACAAATCATTCGTCCACTTATGAACACCGGTATCCCATGATGGACTATATTTATATTTATTTATTGTTACGGAACAAAGATGAACGGAAGTTAAAATACAATATCAGAACGAATTGATACAAAAAGTGGATCTGGCATCTTTTCTTGGTATAACCATCGACGGACACTTGAACTGGAAGGCTCAAGTAAAGAAGGCCGAGACACCTGCTGTGTCCAGCGATACCAACGACGCTGTTGTACGTGTCCCGACTTCATTACTCTACGAAGGCGGAAGAGCTCGTAGAGTACCATGCTAGTGAAGTCAAACGTCACTCTGAGGGTCGAGCGGTTGGAGTCCCGCCACAATGTGAATTTTTATTCATTTGTGGTGAGAGTACCGACCGACCATCTGTCGACCTTCATGAAAGAGGACTATTTATTTATTTATTTTGAAAAGGACAGCTAACAAAACATACACTTCATGAGTAAAATTGATCATACATTGACCTCTAAAGCTGAGTGCTGTCTCAATTATAAGCTGCCACTGCATGCAATTTTTGACAACAGCGTATATATAAAAGAAAAAAGAGAATCTTAACTTATAGTTACTACTTAATTAATTATTATTATACAAATGACAAAAGATAGCGTTAAAGACTGCTTATATAAATCAAATCATAATTAAAAACCCACACACAGGCTAGACAGCGAAAAAGCGTTATAAATATATACATATATATTTTATATCAACATTATGTATCGCAAAATTCAAATGCATATTATTACAAAATTAAATTAAATAAGGACTCATAATTGGTATTAAAAATAATAATAGTCTGTAGGCACACATCCATATATTACGCCCAAAAGTCTTTAGAACCAGAAGATATTAATCTCCGTCATCCTGGACTATTGGCTGAAAGGTGTCATGTTCCGGCGGTTCCGAGGCCGGCTACCGGACACCACGCTGCGTCGCACGTCGCCGTCTTTACGTGTAGCGTAGTTTTTAATTTAACAAAAAAAAATTTATATTGTATGTATTTTGTTAGTCTGTAAGGTATTTATTATATGGGCCCCTTTGTGTTTTTACCATCTTGTGCATCATCATCATCTCAGCCAAAAGACGTCCACTGCTGGACAAAGGCCTCCCCCAAATAATCATGGGAGGTATTTGTCGTAATCGCCACGCTTGGCAGGCGGGTTGGCGATCGCAGTATGTTGAGGGTAACCTCAGAGAGATGCTGCTGCCCATCCTCTGGAATGGTCTCTTAGTCGGCTTTTACGACACCCACGGGAAGATGGGGTGGTGCAATTCTTTATCCCCGGCACCACACAGGGGATTGTGCATTGTGTGTTGCCTGAAATAAATGATTTATTATTATTATTAAAGAAGGTAATTAGTAAGATATACAGTTTTGTGTTTGTTCTTAGACGCTTGCGCTAAACTGTGTCAGAAAAAACTGCTCTCACAGCATACCGTGCCTACGTGGCGGCATTGCTAAGGTAAGGGTTGCTACTGTGATGTAACTCTACTGATACTATAAGAGCATTCATTGCTCAAAAGAGATGTATTCGTGCCATAGCGGGACCAAGTCCTTTAGATTCATGTAAACCGTATTTTAAGGATCTTAAAATACTGACACTTCCCAATTTGTACATTTTCGAATCACGTGTTTTTGTTACACAGCACATGAGTCTTTTTAATTCTGCAAAGGACATACATCTGCGTTCGAGCAGAAATACAAATAGATCGGTAATGTCTCATATACCGCAAGCAACAATGTACAATAAAATCTGTCTCGCAATGTCAATCAAGCTTTATAGCATATTACCAAATGATGTAAGGCAATCATTATCTGTATGTACAGTCGGCGGCAGATCAACCTACCCAAATCTGTCAAATTTCTCCAATGAATATTGATCCTTATATCCAAACAATAAAGTTCAAAATTGATTGTAGAAATTTGACAGTGGGTAGGTTGGTAGGTTGATCTGCCGCCGTGTGTATATTATATTATTTAATATTATAATTATATATTTGTTTGTTTGAACGCGCTAATCTCAAGAACTACTGGTTCGAATTAAATTTTTTTTTTGTGTTGGATAGTCCATTTATCGAGGAAGGCTTTAGGCTATATAACATCACGCTGCGACCAATAGGAGCGAAGCATCAGTGAAAAATGTTGCAAAAACGGGAACAAGAGCCTAAAAAATTAAAAATGCTGCCGAAAGTCACTATACCACGCGGACGAAGTCGCGAGCACAGCTAGTTTAAATCTAAATTAAAGAAACTTAATAACATTGTTATAATATTAACTTAATCGAACATTGTTATTATGGTGTTTCAGAATATTTAAATATTATATAAAATGAATTGATTTAAATGTAACTTATTAAATTATTAATTAGTATTATTAGAATTTTTATTAATAATTGCATGCCAGTTTGGGAAAACATGCATGTTCGTACTATCGTCGTGACCAGCTTTATTACCATGTTTTGAGCAAATGAATGATTATTGATATTGATTATAGCAGCGCCACCTACCGGGTCCAATTGTAAATCTAAACCATTCTCGAATCCACTTGAACACACACAAAATTTCATCCAAATGGGTCCAGCCGTTTAGGAGCTCAATTTCATACACACGCACAGAAGATTTATTTATACACGAAGACTTTTTATCGGTGATCCGGACCTACTGATTCCCGACTAAGTAAATGCTGGCCATTGCAATAATAATAAAACTTACATGTCAGCGTTCCATTTTTTTTTTTGTCTGGAAGTAAAGTTAATAACTATGAATATTAAAATAATTATGGTCCTCCTACTCCTCCTTGTTACAAAATAAAACCTCTTCATAAGTACAGGTACAACGGTGATAACAAACCTCATTGAAGATTTAGTGCCTTAAGAATAAGGTCCGAATAGTTTTTTTTTCTTTTAGGTGATGGCTTCATGCGATTAGCACATTTAGCCAGTGTCAAAGTAATTTTTCTTACAAGTAATACATTAATTAACAATATTTTTTTCCTGTATGATGATGATGATTGATGAATGATAATAGAAATGAGAAGTGAGAAATGATATACCCCCCAACCCCTAGAGTATCTCAGTAAAGATAAGATTTAAGTACTAAGTCCTCAGACGTACTTCTTGAGAGAATTTGAAAAGTGACGTTGCACTGTTTTGTTTCATTTGCCAACACTTATGCACACTCACGAACACTTAACGGTTAATAAACCACCATTATTTCACATTAATATTCGAGTTACCACAAATTTTAGAAAATTAAATAAAACCGCATACATCACTCTTTACTTTCCCGCCAAGAAGCTAGCTGTTTTTTCCGTCCGAATAGTTATTACGTGTTTTGTCTCTTTTACTCTAATTTAAAATGACGTTTACGTGACAGGAACTAAACATGGAATAACTATTCCGACCTTATTCTTTGTTTATTTGTAAGGGGGTTAAAGTTTTTCATGTTACTTATTTATTAGTAAACTGTCAAATGGCAGACAACGTAAAAAAACACTTGAATCTTCACTTCATAAAAATGTAGGAAGACCATAATTCTAATTAATTTTGGTTACCTAATTAAAAATACAAAATTAAATTTACAAAAACTACTTTTTGATATTAATTTTTATAAAATGTTATTTTTGTGCACGCTGTGATTACCTATAAATTTAAGAACATAGTTTAGAAATAAAATAATAAAAAACAAATTACAATTAAAATTAAATTCATAATTAAAATTATACATGTCAAGAAAAAATAATAATAATCTGAATAAATAAATTAATAATTAAATAAACAAATTTATTTTTTAAAAATTTAAAAATATCAAATTAAAAGAATTGGCCAACAAATTCATTCAAGCGGTAGTAGCATCTCTCCAGCAAAAAGTCCTTTAACTGTCTTCGAAATACATTGGGGTCAACAATAGACTTTAACGTGATTGGCAGGCAGTTAAACATTCTGACAGCTTGATATCTTACGCTGTGTTGTACAATATCAAGTTTTGGTTCTATCGACCGTGGCAGATCCTTTCTGCGAGTTTGCAATCGGTGATCTCTATTCGCAGGTGTTTCAAACTTTTCAGGTTTTTTTATTAGAATGGATAAAATTACAAAAACAGGAAACTTAAAAAAGTAAAAACAGCTCTAAAAAGCAATAAATAATATTGAAATCATATTATTAATAACCTAGATACGCATGACAGTTTAAAAAAATGTCTATTGAAGTCGGGTGGTTGGTGGTCGGCTGGGGGACAATTTTGTTTCATTTAAACTTTTATAGTTGTTCCATTATCTCCACTTTTTTATTGTAAAAGCCCCACCCGACTTCAGTAGACATTTTTTACAACAGTAAGTGAACAACCCTAAAATAAATAATAAATTGTAATGCTGTATCTTATGTTGGTGATCCAATAAATAAACAAACTCATAGGCTGTATGCCAGCCAGTAACTACCATAGACATAAAATTCTATCAAATTTATATATTCCAACATTAATCATCTTTTTAAATGCATTGTTTGACAAGTCACTTCAACAAATATTTTATTGATGACTTTTGTAAAGTAGTGATTTTTCGAAGTTTTATATAATATAAATAGAATAGCTAAATAAATAAAATCAATGTCTTCCGAGGAGCCGTCTTGTTCCGAGTGTAAGCTAGAACTTATTGAGAAGAAATGGACTCAGCTCATGCTGAAATGGGTATGTTATTTCAACAACCCGTATTTTAACTTCAAGTTCAAATTCAAAGTCATTTATCTATTGAAATGAAACAACTTTTACGGATCTACTCGCGTTTATTTTACACATTACTTATTTAATGTTTATCCTGACGTTCATTTATCTATCTAATATCTGGGCATCTTCGGAAGACCAGTGTCGTAGCATTACTACAGTGCTATGACACATGCTGAGAAGATGCCTTTTCAGTATCATATACCATGTACCTATCTTAAATTATGAATGCGTTACTTGTTGAGTGTTGATTTATGATACTGAATAAATGCTTTTTCTTTCTTTCTTTCTTTCTAATACCTGTAAACGAGCAATTCTTGATATAACTAGCGGCCGCTCGCGGTTTCACCCGCGTGGTTCCCGTTCCCGTGGGAATATCTGGATAAAAAGTACCCTATGTGTTATTCCAGGTTATAAACTATCTGTGTGCCGAATTTCATTCAAATCCATTCTGTAGTTTTAAGCTCATTGAGTTTTTACGTGAAAGAGTAACAAACATCCATACTTACAAACTTTCGCGTTTATAATATTAGTAGGATACTTTGGATAGGATGATTTTTGATGCGGGTTACGCGAAGAAAGCTATGAAATGGAATGAAATAAAAATTAAAAGAAAAATATTCATTCGGAGAATCCATGACAACTTAATGACATCTGTGCAAATTACTTAGATTTGTGTTAGAGACATAATAATAATAATAAGGAAGTAAGTAACATAAACTGTAACTAACTATACTGTACCTTTGAAGCATACGAATAAATATCTTTATTGCAAACCAAGAAATAACAGAATATATGAACAAGTGATCGACACTTTTCTTCTTTAATTATTAGAAAAGGCTCAGCAGTTGATTTGTGACTTTGGCGACAATTGAATATACAGACCTCCTGCTTCCTAGCTGTTATACAATAAAATTCAATGAAACTATTATATAGCTGACCCAGCGGACTTCGTATCGCTTAGACAGTTTCTATGTCAACAATACAATCAAATCGTTTCTATGACAACAAAACAAATAAATCGTATGTTTCACAGCTAGGAACATTTTGTATTTGAAAATTAAACAAAAAATTGGGGTGGACCGGACCACCCTTATCACTTAGGAGTATAAAAAATAGATTACAACCGATTGTACGGATCGAGCGGGGTATCAACTCATTTACGACTCTCATTGCAAAGCTGATCTGCTTCAGGGGGGAATTCTTCGGCCCCGAATCATGCGCTTTGTGAGCCAAGCCTTCGCTGGGACTGGTTAGTTAGTTAGTTAGTTATACTGGGCTGTATCCGCACTTAGCCATTCGATTTGGCCATTGTACGTATTGTACCTTCTGCCTACTCCAACCAACCCAGATTATCCCAGAAGGCTTGCAGCCTTTTCAGGCTGCTGCAGGCTTCCGCAAGCGTTCTGGGTGTTTGGAGAAACTGTGCCCGTTCGTCTGCCACACTCCTGCACTCCATGAGCACGTGTTGTGGCGTTTCTTCCGCCTCCATGCATCCTCTGCATAGAGGGCTGTCGGTCACACCGTAAACGTAATCGGTCTATCGTAAATAGGTGCTTGTTTAAGGGACAATGACCAGTAATAATACCGATGATTTTACGGATCCTGTCCCTGTTTAATCTAAGGAGGTTGCGGGCAAGCTTTTTTGATGCCACCGGAACTGCATTCTTGGTTTGCCTGCTACCTACACTGTTTCTCCATTCTGTTAGATGTTCTTCTTCGGTTAATTTGCGCAGCCACGTTTTTATCTGGGCCTGAGGTATGGGCAGCAGTGGTTCCGGTCCATAAACTGCTGCCATCGATCCTCTTTTGGCCAGTTCGTCAGCGGCGTCATTACCCTTTGAGTTGCTGTGTCCTTTAATCCATTGCAAAGTTACTTTGTTTGCCTCTGCTATGGATTGGAGAGTGTTATGACATTCCAGTACAAGGACAGAGGTTATGGTGTTGTTTTTTAAAGCTTGAAGTACGGATGCACTATCTGAGACAATTTTTATATTTAGGTCTCTGACAGCTCTGGCTGCAACCGCCTGTGCCGCCTTGGTGATACCAATACATTTTGCTTGAAAGATTGTATTTAACTTGTCTAAAGTTGTTGAAATTGGTCGCTGGGACTGGTATTAGACCATGCGATTACATGGCTTGTGTCACAGAGCGGATCGACTTTCTGAAACAGAAAGTCTATGCATGGGCAAACCGTATTCGCCGCTACAGGGAATGTGTGGACCGATACCAGCAGAATCGCAACTTCCAGAGTGACCAAAGGAAGGTTTACCGAAAGTAGGGGGGGAACTGATCTTCGTGTGTCCGATGCGCAACTGCCGGATACTGCGTCAATGGTTAACTTTTGGTGTAGTATTTGGTCGGTGCCTGTCGAGAATACTGAGGGCGATTGGATGAGTGCCGTCGAACGTGAATGTGCAGAATCTGAATTCGCTCAGCACATTGCTGAAGGATTCAGGGTTAGGTTGCCGGCTTCGGAGAGAGGGAACTTCGCCTGGTTTTTGACATTTTTTTCTATCATGCTCTCTAACTGTGAAGTAAATAATAACTTTTCCTGTTCACTTGCGTTTGTATAGGTACCTATTATAAATGTTGCTATCATGTCCTTATGATATTAGGACCATTTGCTATTAGGTCATGTTGCTAATAGGACGAGCTGCTCTCAGGTCTTATTGCTTTTAGGACATTGTGCTCATAGGACGTTTTACTTAAATGTCCTTCCGATACGAAAGGGTATTTTAGATCACACTTAAAAAAAATCTTTTCTATTTGTCTATGGCTACAGCTAAACCCCATCCATACTAAATAATAAATACTATAAATAACTGAAATACCGATGCAAATGTAGTAGGCGAAGTTTGGGTATTGTTTCCTATCTTCGCCTGCCTTGTGTTCCTCAGTGACAATGATATTCTAGTTGTAGGTAGGTGTGATTGTCTTAATATTTAATATTTCGATATGCGAAATTGAACTTAATACCCACTAGTATACAGTTGATTTTTGGAAAAAAATTGTCGTAGGCGAAGTTTGGCACCAGTCTGAAGGTGTCTCCATACATTTTTCCAATCACGGCAAGGGTTGTCACAAACAAAAAATAAAACAAGAAACTTTATGAAAATGAAACTATATTTATTAGGAACCTAGCAACATCTATCATTTGTTGACTATGCTTAAGTGTATAATTTTTCTTTTTCTTTTTAACTTGTACGTTCGGTTTTGCCATTAAGACGACACGACACCTGTGAAATATATAAACATAGTTACATTAATTCAAATTACTTAAATAATTAAGTCCAACAAATTTTTTTTTTACGTAAGAAACATGTTTCATTTGGTGACGACAAAATCATTTTTTTATCCGCCAGTTCGATTCGAAAGATAAATTGACATATATTGTGTATTTCAAATAGTGACAACCCTAGAGGTAGGCGAAGATAGGCAACAACATGGCCGCCATGGTTCCCTAAGCGCTTTTTCTTTCGATTTGACTTCCTGTGTTGGTGGATTCAGAAGTAATTAAAGTTCTGAGTGTAATTCCAGATAAACAGATGCGTATTGCCCCATAACAATATAGGCCATCTGGCCCTGCGAAGCCTCGTTGAGATAATGGAGAGATACAAGGGTGACGTATGCGCTGACGATCTGGAGCTTGCTCTCCTGGCCGGTGATGAAGTAGAAACGTTCATCAAGTACAAATACCCGATGCTACGGCTCAGGTTGGTTTTTTTACTTTTTCGTTAGTAGTTAATGATGCCGGATGAAGTTCCCTTCCACTTTCGGCCTTATTATCACATAAGATGAGAGAGTGAGATGAAGTTCAACTGCTTATCAGTAAGGAACTAAAAATATATTTAAAAAATCTTAATCATTTATTTAGTTTAGGCTAGCTCTATGATTGTCACTATGCCATCGGTTCGTAAGCCTACACAGGGCGGAGTGTTTGTACGTAGAAGAACCGGCAAGAAACTCAGCAAGAACATTTATTTTCTCCCTGGCGCGTCCGAATTTTTAGAAAATGCTCTATAATAGGACATAAGGACACTTTGCATTAAAAATAAACACATATAAGTAGGTAATTTTTATTGGGAAACAAATACCATTTAATAATCCAAAGGTTTAAATTATTCAAATGGTTTCATTTGCCAAAACACTGACGTACCACATTTAAAATTGTACTGTATTGTATTGTTATATTTTATTTTGTATTGTACTTGTTCCCGAGGTCGAGGTATGTGACGATTGTAATGATGGAGGGTTCCATGGCGATGGTAAATAATGTCTGCGTCTCTTTATGTGATGTTGTATATTTATAGTGACTACATTGTGACTGACTTATTATCTAAACCTCACAAGACTATTTATACAATATAAACTGTGTAGATATTGGAGGATGCCGTGTCTTATCTGATCTACACGCGATTAGGAATGCGTTTCAAACTCTTTAACCATACGTGAGGATAAGAAATTATGTGTGTGTGAAGTACTTACAAATATACTGTTCTTTGTTTGTATTAATAAAGTAAATGTATTTGAGTTGAGTGAAGCCATAGATTATTTGGTTCACTCTTTATGTCCGTGGCAGTGTTTTTTTTCGGCTATGGTCAGTGCGGGTTGATTCGTGAACAAACTACTAGTTTAATATTTGAAAATCAGATAAAAGACATACAGTGGGGTGCTGTGCCTCTTTTATTCGTCATTACTCCATCGAGTCAGTCTACAAGCACTCCGTTGTGGAATTTATATTTTTACCTTCAACCCCAACGTCGGGGTCCCTCTACCGGGCAACGGAACCCCTGGGTCACACTACCCGCCTGCACCTCCGGAAGCTCTCTACACGCGCCTACCCACCTGCGTTCCGGAGGCAGCTACTGCGGCGATCCAGCTTCGGTTCCAGAGTCCACCGGCGCAGTCTACGGCCCGGGTCTAGGCTGACCTAGGAGCCGAACTTCGCACGTGAATTCAAGATCCCTAGAAGCTAAGTCCCCTTAAAAAACCGCGCGACAGTACTGCGTAGCGTAGCGTCTGACGTAACCCATCTCTGGGGAATAAATTGATTATACCAGTTTACATCTTTAATTTCTATCTCTCTTCTGAACCTAATAAACTTTTTCTGTTAATATTTTCTGTTCTACAAAAAAAATGCTGTTAAGTTGGTATTAATGTCTATATTTTACCTATAATAGTCATATTTGGTCAAACTTGCCTAATTTTCTTTATTGCATAAATGTTGACTTCTATTTATAAAACTTTTGATTCCGATTATACATTAAACTTTAAATATTGTGTGATATTAAATTTGTGATTATAAATTAATTGTCATATTAAGTTGGTTCGTTTTGTCGATTCTTAAGAGCGTTTACGCCGCACACTAGCGCCACTAATGAAAAAACAAACATATCTAGTAATTAGAGATAGAAAATCAAATTATGCTCGACAAACTATTTGAATGAAGGAATTTAGCATTTTTACGTCACCTAATGAACACCTCGCATATGTGCGGCGTAAACGCTCTTAAATAGTGCTTGAGTTTATATACTCGTTTTCATCATGGTAGATAGACTGATAGATAAAATAAACCACAGACACACACACATAAAACTTACATACAATACATAATATTATCCTAAATCAATTAGGTCCTTTCCTAATAATCATGCACACATTTGGTTGTGTATTTCTCCCACTAAATCATAATTAATGTGAAAATGGGAGCCAAGTTCAATGTTAGGATAAAAAGAATTGAGGTCTAAATGGGTGCCAAGTTCTGTACACAATCCTGAAATTTATTTATAAACACATACTTACACATATACTTACAATATTATTAAACTTTCCTACACTCACACCAATTATCTAGCCCAAGAGAAGCTTCGTTATGAAACTCGTTATATGGTTACTAAACAACGGATAAACATACTTAAAATACTTAAATACATACTTATTATACATAGAAAACACCCAGACCCGAGACAATTTAGAAAAACAATAATTTCTAAATTGATCCGACCGGGGGGGGAGATCGAACCCGGGATCTCAGAGATGGCGACACCATGAAAACCGGTGTACAAACCACTCGACCAAGGAGATCGTATAACATTTTTAAGTAAATTTAAAACACAATTTTTTTTTTCTGCTACAGCAATGTTTATTTGAAAATATGACTTTTAAAATTTGCATAGTCAATTTATTTATACAAAGAAAATAACATATTTTCTATAACTAATAATAACTTCAACATTTGACTTGGCTGATCGATCTAGCTGATAGATTTGCTAATAGATATAAGTCGAGACCCCCAACTTCGCCAGTGAACCCTATCTTCGCCTATTTTGAAAGAGAATAGAATTTCATCAAAAGTTTATATGACAATCTATGCGTAAAAGTACCAATTATAAAGAAATTTATATTTCTGGCAACATTTTTGCGACCAAAACATAGCTATCTTCACTTCACTTAATGACAGATGCATTATTTCGGTGGACAGATTGATACATATTTTGTGATACAGAAGAAACTTTGCTTCATAGAGAGAAGGTAAGGCTGTACTTTTTAGTTCATTATGATAACTTTATATCTCTTTTTGAGGTAAAGCAATTGTTTTTGTTAAAAATTATAAAGTTAAAGAATAATCGAAAGAAAAAGTGCTATGTTGTTGCCTATCTTCGCTTTCCTCTAGGGTTGTCATTTTTTGAAATACATAAAATATGTCAATTTTACTTTCGAATCGAGCTGGCGGTTAAAGAATATGTTTTTGTCGTCACCAAATGAAACATGTTTCTTTCGTAGAAAAAAATTTAGTTGGATATAGTTTTATTTTCATACAATTTCTTGTTTTATTTTTTGTTTGTGACAACCCTTGCCGTGATTGGAAAAATGTATGGAGACACCTTCAGACTGGTGCCAAACTTCGCCTACGACGTTTTTTTTACAAAAATCAACTGTATACTAGTAGGTATTAAGTTCAATTTCGCAGATCATAATATTGAGTATTAAGACAATCACCCTACCTACAACTAGAATATCATTGTCACTGAGGAACACAAGGCAGGCGAAGATAGGAAACAATACCCAAACCTCGCCTACTACATTTGCATCGGTATTTCAGTTATTTATAGTATTTATTATTTAGTATGGATGGGGTTTAGCTGTAGTCATAGATAAATAGAAAGGTTTTTATAGCGTCGAATTGTAATGTACTATGACGGTAGACGCTGTCAAACAGAGCACCGGCGCTAGCAGTACGCAACGCTCTGACGCGGCGCTAGGACGCTCTGACGCCAGGCGATGTATTTTTTTACAGAATTTATTTTAGCGTCCGACTGAAATAATGCTTTATGACTGAAAATATGTTTGAAAAACTGTTAGAAATGGTTCGAAAACACTCCTGCTTATTAATATAAAGGATACTTTTTATAAAAACATAGTTATAAAGAAATCTTATAAGAACGATCTTCATGTGATGAAAGCACGCGACACAGACGATGATATTGAACCCATACTCTTTTTCTCTGTGATCGTGATAAAGCGTATAAAAGTAACAATTCTTCCACATCTGAATTACTCGACATCTCAATAGCGCATAAACTTTCCAAAGACAACGCGACGCTCTGACGCCGTGCTAAAGCGCGTTCTGTTTGGTGTAGTGTGACTTCAAAGAGCGCGACGTTAAAACGCGACGTTCTGACGCCGCGCTATAGCGCGTTCTGTTTGGCGAAGCCTTTAAGAGCATTTACGCCGCACACTAGCGCCACTAATGGAAAAAAAACACATCTAGTAATTAGAGATAGAAAATCAAATTATGCTCAACAAACTAACTAACCAACGAAAAGTTAGTTTTTCATGTTTCCCGACTTGAATTCAGTGGATCACGCACTATTTGCTTTCCTTTTGTTTGTATGTTTGTTATTGTTTGTAATTTCTTTGTTATTACCAATTTTTAAATTTTATTGTATTTTATTTTATTATAATGTACTTTTGCTTGCTACCGTAGTTAGCTGAATAGGATGAGCATGAAAATGTTTTAACATCTCCCCTATGTAACCTGTTCATACGCTAAATAAATCATTTCATTTCATTATGCACATGCAGATCGATAGAGAGCTCTTTCTCGTGGTTGGCAGAGCCTTAATTAATATTATTTAGATAACCAATAAAATGCCCCATAGTGCGTTTTAATATGGGACCTGCCAAATTCACTCCCGATAAAGAAGGTCGGAAGTCACACCGATGACCTCTAGTGACCACGTGCGTAGACAAAGCAATCCTAATCACGAAATGGCGGTGTGGCAAATTTATCAGCTAATTGGTGAGTGGAGGGTAAATAAATGTTATCTAACGAAAATTATCTCTAAATAAAGTTAGAAAAAAAAAAGTTAAAATTTGAAAGTATCGAAAAAATTTCGACGTGCGGGATTCGAATCCGCACCATATGAATACCTAGTGAGGTGCACTACTACTAATAAAGGTGGGTCAAAGGACAATGTTCATGAAGTATGAGGGAAAAAACATATTAACTTTTTATTTTCAAGTGCTAATTGCTGCACTGAAGCTAAATTAAATATTTATAAAATATTGATTATAGATGTATCTGCATAGCCATCATCGGTTGCAATGACCGTTGGATAGATGGCGCGCTGTGCCGCTATTAGCACTCAAAAAGCATTATAAAAGCAGTGACAAAATTCAGCGCTTACGTTAGCCTTCCCGGTAGCATAGCGGTCAGTGCAGCCGCCCGGATTGCGGAAGACCCAGGTTCGATTCCTGGCTGGGTCGGGTAGGCGTTTAATTTTTTCACTGTATTTTATAAATTTTAAATATTTAATTTAGCTTCAGTGCAGCAATTAGCACTTGAAAATAAAAAGTAAATATTTACTATAGCGTTGTGTTATCAAATTTGTGGTATTTCATCTGCAAAGATGAATCTGCATAGCCATCGGTTGCATCACCGTTGGGATAGATAGCGCGCTGTGCCGCTATGAGCACTCAAAAAGCATTATAAAAGCAGTGACAAAATTCAGCACTTACGTTAGCCTTCCCGGTAGCATAGCGGTCAGTGCACTGTATTTTATAAATTTTGGAAAAAACTTTTTGGTCACCCATCCAATGACCGGTCTTTGCTAAAGTTTCTAAACTCAGTAATCGCAAACCGAAAGAATTACTCGCATATGGACCAACCTACTAATACGCATTTGGACCACTATGCAAATAGACCAATACTTATAAAGACCAATACTCAGTTGGACCAAACGCATTAGGACCACTACGCAAATAGACCAATACTTATAAAGACCAATACTCAGTTGGACCAAACGCATTAGGACCACTTCGCAAAGAGACCAACACTTAAAATAAAGACCAATACCTATAGAACTACCAATACCAATAGTTGGACCAAGACGTTGGGGTCTCCATACAACGAACCGCTAGATTGACCAGTCTAACAACTAGTTTAGGTATTAAAAAGAGGATGTGCAATATCAAATATATTTAAGAATCAAAAATCTTTCTGTTTTTCTTTGCCTAAAGCCCAAGTAGGTATTATTAAAAAATCATAAACTTAATACTAACTAAACACATAACACTTCTTATATAAAATTTGTAGGTGCGTTCCTGGATTGCCCTAGAAATTCAGCGCTTTTTACCCGACTGCATCAGAAGGAGGGTTATGTTTTTCGAGTGTGTGTATGTATGTATGTATGTATGTGTATGTATGCATGTATGTATTTATGTATGTATGTATGTATGTCTATTTCTATGGCACGCCCTACAGCCCAAACCGTTCAATCTCAGAAGATCCATTGGCCAGATCCATAATGGACCTAGTGAGATTTTTTTTCTCATTGGATCCTGATTTCGAGGTGTGGATTTACTGAGATTTTTTTTGTTAGTTGATCTATTGGCTAGATCCACGATGGATCTAATGAGATGTATTTCTCATTAGAACAAGTTTTGAAGTTGTGGATCCACTAAGAACTTTTCTTCTCAGTAGATCTACGCTGTGGACACGATTCTTGGACACGATTTTCGTTGGGTCATTTTTAAAGTACAGTTACGCTTCCATAGTTATTTTAGTTCGCTGCCAATACATCTGTTCCTTGTGAAAAAAAAAAAAATTTTTTTATATAGATAGCTCGGCAAATGACTCCATCCCACCTGATGTTAAGTGGAAATGGAGTCCAGACACGAAGATAACTGGTGCAGCGTGGAAACAAACGTAGCATCAGTTAACCTCACTCTGCCGGCCCACAAGGTGCTTCTTTTGAAGGACCCCATATCATAGGAAGGAGTGAAAACGTTTGCTGGTAGACTATTCCATCTTTTGGAGGTGCGACAAAGAAACGAGTCACAAAATTTCTTTGTGCGCGATGGGATATTTGAGACAATGAAGCGGTGACTCCGAAGAGCAGCACGTGTACTCCTATGAAGGCAGGGAGAAGGTGGGATGAGGTCAAATAGCTCTTCAGAGCACTCGCCATGGTATAAGCGGTAAAACACGCATTTGCAAAAAATGGGCAGTTGTAAAGAAAATTCGAAAACATTTAACCACCAAGCCAGGTTAAATTTATTATTTACAAGCTCTAAGATCCCAGAATTCAATTTGAGCAATGTTGAATGCAACGTGAAATATTTTTCTAAATACATTGAATATTATAGTTGTCGCAGGCGGGGACAATCATGAACCAAGCGGCCATGGTCAGCCCTTAGTTAAGAATAAAATGCGAATAGGTCTTTGTACGTATTCGTCGTTATGCGTATTAGTCGTCTCACATTTTTTATCCTTATGCGAATAGGTCTTTGTACGTATTCGTCGTTATGCGTTTTGGTCGTCACACATTTTTGATCCTTATGCGAATAGGTCTTTGTACGTATTGGTCGTTATGCGTATTAGTCGACATGCGTTGATGTCATAATGCGTTTTTGGTCCATATGCGAGAAAACGAACCGAAAGCGTATAATGTTATAATGATGGAGATAACTATGTCAGTCGAGACCCCTAATTTCGCCTGGTTTTTGATATCTTTTTCTATCATGCTCTCTAACTGTGAAGTATTTTAGATCACACTTAAGAGCGTTTACGCCGCACACTAGCGCCGCCAATGAAAAAAAAAACTTCTAGTAATTAGGGATAGAAAATCAAATTATGCTTAACAAACTATTTGAATGAAGTAATTTAGCATTTTTACGGCACCTAATGAACACCTCACATGTTATAGTCTTTGCAATTTTCTTTTGTATCAACAAACCTCAATACTTTAATAAGGTGCTTTTCAGGCATATTCATAATTTTTGTCGGGGTTCTATGCATTATAACCTATCTGTCATATTCGGGACACATAGGGTAGAGCTATTACCAAACACCATAGATGTACATGCTTAACTCGCTTTAGGCACTGCCAAATTACTGCCATAAGAAAAAGTGCCCACTTTAATAAATTATATTTGACGGCATTCATCCAAATTATATTATGCTGATAACTATGTTTACGGATACAGAAACGTGCAAGAAAAGATAAAAATATTTAGGTATATAAACGTTCAGATAAAAATGTCAAAGTAACAACACGATGTCAAGCACATGCGATTATTTTATAAGATTTTTGTAGTGTACGCAAAACGATCATACGCCTCTACTAGAGTTGCCAACATTTCTTCGGTGAAATATAGTACTTTTCGTAATAAACTACAAAAAAATTAGTACCCCTAAAAAAATTGTATATTATGGAAAATGCAAAAAATCTCGTAAAAAACATAATTAAGTGTCATATATGCTTTGTCACATACATACTTTTTTTGAAATAAAACATTTATTCATTAGGTTTTTGCCTGTAAAATATAGTAGGTATTTTTGCGTACTATATATTTCTTCAACAGTATATAGTACGCAGGCCCGAAATATAGTACAATGCTATATATTATATATTAGTACGGTTGTCAACCCAAGTCTCAACGGAGAAAGGAAGAAGGGAGAACCATGTATTTGGAACCCGTCCGATCCTCAAAATGCCATTACATATTCACAAGTTTCTTGCTGGGTTCTTCTTAGTAGAAACAATCTTTCGAACCAGCTGTAGAATCACATTAAATATATGTATATTTTATTACAATATATAATATTACTATTATTGTGTCTTCTTCTTTTTCTTCTTCAGTCGCCACCCAATGCTGAGTGTAGAGTCTCCCTTTGCACGCCATCTCTCTCTGTTGGTAGCCATTCCAAACCAGTTCTTTCCAGCGACTCGCAGTGGCTCGATAGTCGCTAGAAAAAACGGGTTTGGAATAGCCATTCCAAACCACATTGTAGCCACAAACAGAGAGAGATGGCGTGCAAAGGGAGATAGCTATATCGTCTCTCCGTCGAACCGGTTGCCGTCCTACGTTTCTACGTCCAGTTCTTGGTCGCCATATTAGGACCTTGTGTGACCATCGTCCGTCGTTACATCTGCAGACATGTCCCGCCCAACTCCACTTCAGGATGCTTACGCGCTTTGCTACGTCGTCGTTTAATCTTGTACTGTTATTGTGTGTATCATGTTATTTTATTCAATTTTTTTTTCTTTATTTTTAAGATGTGTACTCGACTTTCATATTGTGCCTAACCTAAATAATTTTCTTTTCATTTCATTTCATTTCACATGATAACATTGATACCATTTCATGATACCATTTCACATGAGACCACTCTCACCATGCACACTCACTTAGATCCAAGTCACCGTACTCGTAGAATAAGAGTACGACGAGTCGGTTTTCAAGCGCTTTATACAGACATGTAATTCCTGATCAGGGAACCGTATTTGTTTGGCTGCCCTAAAGCGTTCGACACAGTTTCCATCCTATACTTCTAACAAAACTAGATCAGATTGTGACACGCAGAATTCCGCTTTCACAAAATTTGTAATTTCTAGTTTAAAAAAAAAGACAATGAGCGTCTTTTTTAAATATTTTCTTATTGAGTATCCGCTTTTTGGCAGAGTTGTACATACAGATGTTCTGATTGTGAAACCGGTCGAACAGTTTGTGGGTAGGTGGTGGAAGGGATGGAGACTTCCAACAACCTGTTATCTCTGGCCCCGGTGAATGCGTAAAACAGCAATTTGCACGGGTTACTCAGTCAAAATGGCATAACTGGGAGTGCAACTGATCCGGTATGTCAGGAGGTGCGAAGAAGAAGAAATTTTTTTACACTCTTCCAAATAAAATATAGGTGGTAGCTGTCCAGTTGTACCACTAAGCCATACTTTCTTACTAACCCAACACTAGCCACTAATAGATATATCCAGAAGTCTGTGCTAGAACTAGCAAATGGATGATACAAGGCTACAACATGATGAGCCTGATAAATTTCCCTGTTTCCTTCCACAGATACCTGGCAGAGGCCAAGGACTATCCGAAGAAGCTTTACATCATGGCGGCCATCCTCCTATACCACTGCTGTGCCAACTCCCAGGAGGGGGTGATAGACCGTGACATTTGCGCTAAGCTGTATAAGGTCGATCAAGAGCTCATTCTTCGGTTCTGTGAAAACCTGAGTGAGATGGAGACTACGATTAACAACGTAGATCTTGCTATCCAAAGTACGATACATCAGATTATATTCCAATTTGTATGGCACAGTCGTAATCATCGTCTTGTCAATATCCCATCGTTTGTTTTTTTATTCGGCAATTAAGGGTTGGGCTCCATTAACCATAGCGTGTGCTGGCCCAATACTTGCCCTTCGTCTTCATGATCATCATCATCAGCCTACACACGTCCACTGCTGGACATAGGCCTCTCCAAGTGCACGCCACTGAGCACGATCCGCGGCTACTCTCATCCAGCTCTTGCCAGCCACCTTGCGAAGATCGTCATTCCACCTAGTCTGAGGGCGTCCCACACTACGTTTGCCGATACGCGGTCTCCACTCAAGAACACGTTTACCCCATCGGTTATCGGTTCTGCGGCTAATATGGCCGGCCCACTGCCACTTCAGCATGCTAATCCTGTGGGCTATGTCGACGACTTTGGTTCTCTGTCGGATCACTTTGTTTCGGATCCGGTCCCTCAGAGAAACTCCAAGCATAGCCCTCTCCATAGCTCGCTGAGCGACTTTAAATTTGTGGACCAGGCCTACCGTGAGTGTCCACGTTTCGGCTCCATATGTCATGACGGGTAGGACGCACTGATTGAAGACTTTCGTCTTTAGACTCTGTGGAATAGGCGACGTAAAGACCCGACGTAATTTCCCATATGCTGCCCAGCCTAGCTGTATCCTTCTGTTGGCCTCTTTCTCGAAGTTGTTTCTACCCAACTGTAGAGTTTGCCCGAGGTAGACATACTCCTTAACAACTTCGAGAGTACTGCCTTGAACTGCAATCGGTCCCGGAATGGCATGTTCATTAAACATAATCTTGGTTTTGTCCAAGTTCATCCGGAGACCGATGCATAGAGAAGAATCAGCTAGGCCGTTCAGCATGTACTGTAAATCCTGCAACGTTTCGGCCACGATGACGATGTCGTCCGCAAATCGCAAGTGTGAGATGCATTCACCGTTGATGTTAATCCCACGTCCTTTCCAGTCCAGCGTCTTAAACATATCTTCCAAAGCATTTGTGAACAATTTAGGGGATATAACATCCCCTTGTCTCACACCACGATGCAAGGGTATATGCTTAGTCTGCTGGTTCTGTACTTGGACGGCCATGGAGGCGGCATTATAAAGAGACCTCAACACTTGGATATATCGCCAGTCGACTTGGCATCGTTGCAGAGATTTTAGAACAGCCCAGGTTTCGATAGAGTCAAATGCCTTCTCATAGTCCACAAATGCTAAGCACAGGGGTCGATTATACTCCTCGGTCTTCTGTATAATCGGCCTCACTGTGAAGATGTGGTCTATGGTGCCATATCCTCCTCGAAACCCGGCCTGCTCCGGGGGTTGAAATTCGTCGAGCCTTCGCGCCAGACGGTTTGTGATGACTCTTGAAAACAGCTGGTAGACATGGCTTAGGAGCGAAATGGGTCGGTAGTTTTTCAATAGGGTCTTGTCTCCTTTTTTGAAAAACAACACGACGACACTCCTACTCCTAGCCTCCGGAGTTCTCCCATCGAAGAGAACGGTGTTAAAGATGTTTTGGAGCTCCTTTAACACAAGTTTACCGCCTGCTTTAAGGAGCTCAGATGTAACATCGTCTTCGCCAGGGGCTTTTCCGTTTTTTAGCTGTTTAAGAGCCATCTCAATTTCGCTCAGGCTGACTTCGGGCAAGTCTTCGGTAAAGTGGCGGGTCAATGTGGCTCTGATGTCCTCATTTTCGGGATCAGGTTGAGATGCATGCGAAGCGTATAGCTGGCTGTAAAAGTTTTCAATTTCCGAAAGAACCTCAGGTTTCGAAGCAACGACTACTCCACTGGTTGTAGTCAACTTCGTCAAGTGGCTTCTCCCAAGAGATCGGACAAACACTTTCGACCCCCGATTTTGCTCAATCGCTCGTTCAATTAAGCGTGTATTGGAGCGTCGGAGGTCGTAGCGTACTAATTTGCCAATCTTCTGGTTGATAGCCCGTTGTTCGGACGAAGTGACAGGGGGTCTTCACGTCGTTTCTTCATGAGCCTAAGGGTTTCTTCCGAAAACTTTGACTTTTTGCCTTTATGCTGTATCTCGCAAAACCTCACACCTTCCTCCCTGAGAATTCCGACCACATTTTCGAGGGCCTGGTTGACGTCAACAGCATTTGTGGTTTCCACGGCAACGAATCGGTTCTCCAGGTTTGACTGGAACGTTTCAGATCCTATAATAGTTTGGAGCAGGTTAGGACGGAGCCTAGACTTCATTAAACGGACACGTTCTAGCTTAAAATTGATATTCAGAGAGCCTCGGACAAGTCGGTGATCGCTGCCGGTATTGAACCTGTTGATCACTGAGACATCTCTGAATATATGCTTTTTGTCCGTCATTATGAAGTCGATCTCATTTTTAGTCACAGTATCGGGGCTTCGCCATGTCCACTTCCTTTGGGGTTTTTTCTTAAAGAACGAATTCATCAAGAATAGCCCCTCCCTCTCGAGGAAGTTGACGAGCATTTGCCCCCTATGATTTCTGCTACCAAAACCATGGGATCCTACTACCGATTCGTGGCGATTCTGTACTCCCACTTTAGCGTTGAAGTCCCCCATGACAACGTTGTAGTGGGCCTTGGTGGTGAAGTGTAAGGCCTTGGATATGTCCCCGAACATATCTTCTACTTCATCGTCCGAGTGTGTTGAGGTCGGTGCGTAAACCTGCACAACCTTGAGGCTATACCTCTCGGTTAGCTTGATCACAAGGTACGCAACCCTGTTCGACACACTCGACACTTCTACAATGTTGTCACAAAGGGCTTTATTTACCAGGAACCCTACGCCACCCTGGGATAGCTGGTCTCCCTCTCGATAGTACATAAGGTGGCCTGATTCAAGGGTTACGGTGTCCTCCCCCTCTCTTCGGACTTCACTTAACCCAAGAATATGCCACCTTATCTTCACGAGTTCCTCTTCGAGCTGCGCCAGGTGCTCGTCAAGCCGTAGCGTGCGTCCGTTGTAAGTTGCCAGGGTCAGTTGTTTGTGGCGGCCTTCCGTAACCCGGGGATTCTTCGCACCCCTTGCCCTGCCGTTACCGTGACCGCCGCCGTGATCAGGAATAGCAGGGTGGCCGGGAACTGGGGGCCACGGTCCTTTCTGTGTCGCCATGGAGGGTTTGCCCATAATTGCCACGCTGGGCATGCGGGTTGGCAATCGCAGTGCGTAGCTAATCGCACCGGATGTCGCTGCTGCCCGACACCGGTCTGTGCACTTGTAGCTACGTTCGTTTGTGATGGTTATCCCGCCATCGGTCGGTCGCGAGAGCCTCGTCTGTTGGCCAGCAGGGTGTGCCACGCGCAGGAGAGGTTGGCTAAGGCCTCGAATGGTGTTAGTTGAGACCCTTTACACCCCCGAATGGTGTTAGTTGAGACCCTTTACACCCCCCTTCGTCTTATCTGATCATAACGCTGGATGGAAACATTACTTCACCCGGAATCCTCAGAGCTCCTCCTGCTGAGTAACCTAAAACAAATAATGTCTGTTTTTATTACTCGACTTATTGTAATATTGTTGTGTTTTAACGTTTCTATTTTGAGGTTGGATTACATTTTGAGGTGCTTCTCTGTCAAACTTAAAAGTGCCGATTTATCAGATTGAACTCTGACAATGAATTTCAAAGTCAGCAGGGTAGGTTCTTCTTACTCATGGCCTAATTTCCCTGTCTGTTATTTTTTATGCAGATAGGCAATTGGGTCGCCGTCGTCAATTAGTCAACAAATAAATACATTGCAGAAGCATTCGAAAACGTCAGTAAAGGCAGCCTCCCATGCGAATCATCAATACTATCATCGATTGAGGATATTATAGAGAGCAACAAGGAAGAACCAACCGAACTAATCAATTTGGAAGAACTAGAATCAAACCCAGAGACGGTGGAAGCCGTCAAAAGCCCCAACGCGAAATTCAAGTCTTATAAAACAGTAATGCCGTCTGTCATCATTCACGTATCCACGTTTTCGATGTCCGATTCCTCCAACCTTCCGACGTGCTTTTGCTCTGATGATAGCGAAAGAGTGACGGACGTGCAAAGTGATGACGCATCCAATTGCACAACCAATGCCGCAACCAATGCCGCAACCAATGCCGCAACCAATTGCGCAACCAATTGCGCAACCAATTGCGCAACCAATGCCGCAACCAATGCTGCAACCAATGCCGCAACCAATTGCGCAACCAATTGCGCAACCAATTGCGCAACCAATTGCGCAACCAATTGCGCAACCAATTGCGCAACCAATTGCGCAACCAATTGCGCAACCAATTGCGCAACCAATTACGCAACCAATGCCGAAACCAATTGCGCAACCAATTGCGCAACCAATGCCGAAACCAATTGCGCAACCAATGCCGCAACCAATGCCGCAACCAATTGCGCAACCAATGCCGCAACCAATGCCGCAACCAATGCCGCAACCAATGCCGCAACCAATGACGCAACCAATTGCGCAACCAATGCTGCAACTAATGACGCAACCAATGCCGCAACCAATGCCGCAACCAATGCCGCAACCAATGGCGTCAACCGTCCGCCCGTCAAATGCCTAAATAAGTTCTGTAAACACAAAATGGAACAAAGCAACAGTAAAACAAGTGTGTTTTGAATTTTTATTAAAATATTTATTTTTATTTTGACTGATGGGAGCTTAGTGAAATAGTAGATAATGAATGAATAATCATCATCATCATCAGCTCATTTTTGTCCCCACTGCTGGGGGCACGAGCCTTCCCTATGGATGGACAGGGAAGGCTATGAATTAATGAATATTATAGTAATTAGTGAATATTAAATTAAATTAAATTATTGAACTATATTATAGATCATCTTTATTTATATCAAACATTACACACCTACGTTGCCAGCCCACAAGGTGCCCCTTCACGCCTCGTTTGGAGGACTCCATTTAATTTCTGTCCATTTCTGTTTTACAGTTACTCCTCGTCCAGAGCAAAACTTTTTGACAGATAAAAAGGGCAATCGTAAATACATCCGAGCTATGGGAGGCGTGATTCCGCTAGGCGCCAAACACCCCAAAACACTAAGCCCGATGGAAAAACTCAAACCCAAATATCAAAAAAAAAGCCCGATGGAAAAACTCAAAGCCGAATCACAAAATAAAAGCCAGATGGAAAAACTCATGGAAACATGGAGAAATAGGTCAAAACAAGCTCATTTTATGTCTCCATTACTGCGGCACAAGCCTTAGCACTACGCGGGCTCAGTGCGGTGCGGTGGTTGTTAACGACTGCTGCGTGCCTTCCAAAGCACGGAGGAGCTGGAAATGATAAACTTCTGGTCACCCATCCGATGACCGGCCTTCGCGAAAATTGCTTAGCCTTAGCAATCCTAGACCGGGCACGTTAACCACTTTGCCATCGAGCTCCTCAAGAAACAAATTACATCAAAATGTACCAACTCTTACTCTGAACATCATCAATACAGGGTGTCCAGGAAATATTACGACATACTGCAGGGCATAATAGCTGGCATCAATACCTACCAAAGTAACTCAATATATGTTCAGCGAAATTTTACGGTTTTAAGGTTATGCAAAAAATGTTATGCGAAAATCATTTTGCAAAAATTTCAACATATTTTTTTTTCTTGAAAACGTTCTTGTTTTTGATAGAAAAAAGACTTATCAATGAGTAGAGTAACTATTCACGAATAATTTGATGTAAAAAATAAAATGTAAAAAATTTTGCATAACTTTAAAACCGTAAAATTTCGCTGAACATATATTGAGTTATTTTGGTAGGTATTGATGCCAGCTATCACCCCCTGCAGTATGTCGTACTATTTCCTGGACACCCTGTATAGTTGAACTTTTTGTTCCAGCAGAAAACGGGTTTGGTTGCGCTACTTAGCCTTCGGCTTGCTGTTTTGGCTTCTGGCCATCGCGAGTGTTTACTTTTTCGAGTGGCTGTATAAGTTAAGTTTCCCGGCCAAGAAATGTGACGAACACTACCGACACAATATAATGGAGCTAAAGTAATTGATTCAGAAATCAGATGATAACTACTAATATGTAAATTATGTAAAATAAATATAGCTTTGGTAACTAAGTGGTGAAAAAGCTTTTATGAGCGGGATTTGAACCCGCTAAGCCAGCTTAAGCTACTGAACCTTTGAACTAACTACAATTTTATTTCATCATTAGCTCATTTTAGGTCCCCACTGCTGGGGCACGAGCCTTCCTTATGGATGGATAGGGAGAACGGGCCACCGGGAAACCACCACGCGAATCCAGTGCGGATTAGTGGTTGTTAACGATTGCTAATGCAGCCGGGACCGACGGCTTTACGTGCCTTTCGAAGCACGGAAGAACTGGAGACGATAAATTTTGGTCACCCATCCGATGACCGGCTTTTGCAAAAGTTGCTTAACCTCAGCACTCGCAGACCGGGCACGTTAACCACTGCGCCATCGAGCTCCTCAATTTACATTTATTTTTGTATCATTTTAATTTTTACATTCGCGATTCTTTAAGCAGTTACAAGATATCTTTTTTACTAGAAACAATCAATCAATCTCTGGAAGCTCGAGTGGGTACCAGTGACCCTTAAATTGACAAGGCTTCTGTGATTAGGAAGAAGGCACGAAAATCCGTAAGTCCCGGCCGCATTAGCAGTCGTTAACAACCACCGCACCGCACTGGGCCGGCGGCGGCGGCGTGGCGGCCCGTTCTCCCTGTCCATCCATAGGGAAGGCTCCTGTCCCAGCAAAACCCTGCTATACACTACTTTAAAGTTTATACTGACACCCCCTACCAACCTTCCGGTTACAAAGTAGGTGTCAGACATCCTTACGCGAGCGCAAGGGACCATCTACGTCAGGTCATAACGCCAGATCAGAACACGCCGGTACGCATCCTTCGTCCAGTATTTTTAAGACTAATGTCTCAAGCTAGTCGCACCGTGGACACGTATAGTCCACTACCTAATATCCAGATAGGTCACCGGAGCTGTAAGCTCGCTCACTTCTCGTTGCACTAAGAGCACAACTCGCAGTGTACCACTGCTCGGGCCGTCAACTCTTAAGTCGACTACCAAATTTCCTCTTTGGTGGCGGAGTTGTAAGCACACTCACTTCTCGGTACCCATCCAGGCACCTGATCAATTCCAAATTCCAACGCGGCTGATTAAACCGGAGGCCTATGCATCTAGCGGGCACCTCTACTAGTTTTCCAGACTAGTACCGGAGATGTTGGAGTAACTACTCAATGAAAACCACCGAGCAGCACACAAACTAAGGGTAACTCACGTACCCCGCAGATCTTTTTGCTTCAGGCCCCCACCGGACCGCTACTAAGACCCGCTCGCTATGCACGAAATGGAAGCCTGGGGCCCGACCGCCTAACCGATCGCTTTGACTTCGTGTGTGGTTTATAACGTCATCTTGTCGTTTCGTGCCGCCTATGAAAGCAATATCGGAAGCTATAGCCTTTAGCTTTTGATATTGCTTTCATAGGCGGTGCGAGGTGGCAAGATGACGTCATAAACTATACGCGTAGTCAAAGCGATCGGTTAGGCGGTCGGGGGGCTGGCCAGACCAACCAGGCAGGCGAACATTCCCACTTCTATAGCTAACCACATGCCACCATGAGTCCAACCCATGTCCGGGGCCTGCCGGAGACGCCCGCAAAGGCATAACCGGCAGGGGGCCTAGGATCCGGAACTCCCGTGGTACCCTTGAAAAGACAGCCGGACCCATAGTTCCAGCTGCCATACCCTACCTATCAGGGTCAGTAGATAGGGACGCTCCTGTCTTAGCAGTGGGGACATAAAATGAGCCGGTGATGATGATGAATATAGACCAGACACCACTCTCAGATCCACAGGTCAGGGTTCGATTCTCAGCGGGGGTCATGTTTGTACTCTGTATAAATTTGGTTGGTGGTAGGGTTTGATTAAGTCCGTTTGGCTAGTGCCACCACCTTATCAAAATATGTCGCCATAACATCAATGTTAAAAGCATTATTGTGTTAAAATGGGTTTAATCAAATTAGAAACTGCGGCCGTGGCTAGCTCAAATAAATCCGCACTGTCTTTGGTTGGTGATTGTCCCCGCCTGCGACAACAGTATCAATATTCATTCAATGTATTTCTAGATACTCATTTATTATAGATTTTATTATTTAAGTATAGATATCGGACAAGAAAATATTTCACGTTGCATTCAATATTGCTCAAATTGAATTCTGGCATCAATACTTTTTTTCTCGTTTGAAATAGACACGAAAATTACTTCTTTTTATTTAAGTTATGTATAATGGACCCGAAAATATGTAATATAGAGTACTATAGTAGTAGTAATATAGTAAAGTATATACCATCTTATAAGCTTAGCTATGTAACTAACAGATTTTGCGCATTTTTGCGGCACCCTTACACTTTTTATTTTATTTTAAGCATGTCTATTCAAATATCGAAATTTGGACATATAACAGAGGAAAAAATCGGTTTGATGAAGTTTTATCCCTGTATGGTGCCGGGGATAAAGAATTGCACCACCCCATCTCAACCCGTGGGTGTCGTAAAAGGCGACTAAGGGACCATTCCAGAGGATGGGCAGCAGCATCTCTCTGAGGTTACTTTCAACCTACTGCGATCGCCAACCCGCCTGCCAAGCGTGGCGATTATGGCAAATACCCCCCATCTTGGGGGAGGCCTTTATCCAGCAGTGGACGTCTTTTGGCTGAGATGATGATGATGAAGTTTTTTCGTTTTTTATCAATACTTATCCTGGTGTGGTGTTTTATGAGAGTTCAAAAAATAAAATCAAGTCTTTGTTGCGAGCACTATGCCAACAAATTGATGGTAGACCGTAGATAGACCGTAGCCCGTTCAAGGGGTCTATGTGTTAGTTGCTTAAGCGCAGTATGTATTAAACTTGCCTTCTGGGTTTTGATGTGTAACATCTTTCTCTCTCTCGCTTTTTTTATAAGCAATTTGTGGGAGTGATTTCGTGAAATGGGACGGAAGTATGTTTAACAGTGTAACAGGAAGACAGGAAAGCGCGCAAGCGCGCGCCATTTTGAGAATTTAAAATCGATATTATAAACATGACATATTACTATTATTATTATGTATGACATATTGTGTCATTTGACTATCAAATGTCATTTTGAAATGTCAAATTTCTTCTCATGAGTATTTACTGCATTAGTTTTATAGTTTTAAAATGATGTAATACCTGACCCATTTTTTTTTTCAGAATATAATATTAAAATTGCTTATTACTAAGGTGAGATGTCAAATGTTACACATCATATGCGTCTACTGTAAGGCTCGCTCGTTTTTGTTTTGATTTTGTGTCTATATCTCGGCTGATTGACACTTATAACAATTAGTTTAACTAGTGGTCGCCCAGTGGTCGAAATTCAACCGTAATTTTTATAAAAAACTGTTTATTAAACAATATTTTATTAAGGTTGCACAGATTGTATCCTAAGCAATGAAAAATTAAAAAAGATAGAATGTGAGTTTGGATTGGCATTGAAAGATTTCGACCGCTTTCTTCCATTTTTGAATTTTTTGAAAAATTTATGAAACAATGTTAATTTAACGTATTTTTATGCATAATTAAAAAAAATATTAACATTCTGCACTCCATCTCTATGTAAACTATAAGTGTGCGAAATTTCATACTCTTCTGTCTGCGCAATTTTCGTAAAAAGGGGTACAAAGTTTTTGCTTCACGTACTAATTCCCTTTCGGCGACTTAGGACTATAAATAAAAATGACCACAATTAATATTGACTACTTCTTTAAATTACCACTTCTAAGAATGACCACTTACTTAAATGACCATTTCTTGAAATGGCCACTTCGTTAAATGACTATTTCTATAAATTAACCACTTCGATAAATGACCATTTCTTAAATTGACCACTTCTCGCCCGGAGTAATCACGGAAGAATTCAAACAACAAGCTACATCAAAAATAAAAAGTTTCAAGTTTAAAGTTTTTCTTTAATATAAGAAACCTTTTTTCAAATATTTTTTCCACTGAACCGAAATTACGGCACACTTTTTGTCATCATTTCTTTTTTTTTTTAATTTTTTTTTTATTGGTTATAGGCAGGCATTTGACTACACCTCACCTGATGTTAAGTGACGGTGCGGTCGAGGATGGAATGGAATGGAGGATGGAAGAGGTCCAGATTATACCTTTCAGGGAACACGTTCGCAGGCAGCGCGTTCCATTCCCTAGCTGTACGTACTAAGAAAGTTGAACCGAATCGGCTCGTGCGACAAGGTGGCATATCTACAACATAGGGATGGAACGCGCGCCTCGCGCTCCGATAGCGGAAAGTGGATGGTGGGATTAGGTCGTGCAACTCCTTCGCGCACTCCCCGAAATGAATCCTGTAGAAGACCGACAGACGAGCCACCCTGCGCTGATGTTCTAGATTTTGCAGCTTGGCGTCTATCAGGGCAGGGTCACCAATGAGTCTCTTAGCTCGTTTTTCAATCGAGTCCAAAGCAGCCAGATGGTATTTGGCTGATCCATCCCAAAGGTGGCAGCAGTACTCCATACATGATCGAACTTGTGCTTGATAAAGTTGGAGCAGCTGTTCTGGCGTGAAGTACCGCCTGACCTTAGAGAGAACCCCCAGTTTTTTAGCTGCAGTCTTTGCTTTGGACTCGATGTACTGCCCGAAGTTGAGGTTGGACGAGAGCTCAACACCTAAGAGCTGTAGGCTGTCAGTCATAGCTACAGTCACATTCCGGAAAGTCGGAGCCAGGTGAAATGGGCTCCGCTTAGCTGAGAACAAACAAGCCTGTGTTTTGGCAGCGTTGAATGTGACCAAATTGGCATCGCCCAATCGGATACTGCTTGGAGGGCTTCGTTCAAGCGGCTAACCATGGCCTCTCGACAAGAGTCGACATCTTGTCTGCCAGCCCCTGCACTCGACATGTATCTATCCGCAACGGTGCTATCGTCTGCGTACCCAAAGGTACCGGGCACAAGCAGGTCGTTTATATGAAGCAGGAATAGGGTTGCGGATAGAACTGATCCCTGAGGCACACCGGCATCGATAGCCTTCTGGTCCGATGAGTAGCCGTCGAGGACAACGCGTATCGATCTTCCCTTCAGGAAATCAGATATCCAAGCGCAAAAGTTAGCAGGAAGACCAAATGATGGGAGCTTGCTTATAAGGCTCGCGTGCCAAACCCTGTCAAAGGCCTTTGAGATATCGAGGGACACCGCAAGAGCCTCTCCGTATTTCTCAATGGCCTCACTCCATAGATGTGTGGCATATATTAGAAGGTCCCCAGTTGAGCGGCCTCAGCGGAATCCATATTGGCGGTCGCTGAGGAGATCGTTACCTTCCAAATGAGCCAGGAGTTTATTATTCAGTGCACGTTCCATAATCTTACAGAGTATGGACGTGACTGAGATGGGTCGATAATTAGCAGGGTCAGCTCGACTGCCTTTTTTGGGCACGGGTTGCACGTTAGCAAGCTTCCATGACTCCGGTACAATGCCTGTTTCAAGTGAGAGGCGGTACAGGCGTGTGAGGGGTGGAGACAACTCGGGAGCACATGAACGCAGAACTATTGCTGGTATGCCATCAGGTCCGTTCGCCTTGTTCACGTCCAGGGTCTGCAGGATTTTTAGGATCTCTTTCTGGTGAATGCGCACTTCAGCCATATAGCAGTCAGCACGAGATGAGATTGGTGGAGTTTTCCCAACAGAGTCCAGACGCGAATTCTCCGCAAAAAGAAAGACAAATAAATTTGCTTTCTCTTCCGCAGAGTGGGCAAGAGAACCGTCAGGCTTCAGCAATGGTGGTAGGAATGGCCGACTGAAATTGGATTCGACCGCTTTTGCCAGGGACCAAAAAACCTTACTACCTGGGGGGTAAGAGGCTAATTTAGCCCCGATCCGGCTTATGTGGTTGAATCGAGCTCTGCGTAGTGTCCTTTTACACGACTTGGCGGCTTGGTTAAAGGCTCTCTTCAGAAAACGAGTATTCGAAGACTTGCGTGCTCGAGTTTCAGCCCACGCGGAATAAGCAGACAATTTCAGCGCCTCAGCACTACGACAGTCAGCATTAAACCACGGGCGAGCTTTGCCATGTGATGTTACGTCCGAGTACGGTATAAAATACTCCATACCCTGCCGTATCACCGCGGTAACGGCTTTAGCACAGTTCGTCGGATCTCCTGAATTGAAGCAAACCCTCCGCCAAGGGTAGGACGAGAAAAAGTGACGCATTTCATCCCAATCTGCTGACCTGTATCGCCACACCAGTCTTGGGCCACAAGGGCAATTTTTAGGTGGGAAATAAACGGATACAGATTTAACCAGACAATGATCAGAAGTACCCAGTGGAGCAGAAACTGTAACTGAGTATCTGTCTGGATCTGTGGTCAGCAGAAGGTCCAAGCAATTGGCAGTGTGTGAGTCGACATCTGGCACTCTCGTCGCACAGTTTACAAGCTGAGTGAGATCTAGTGACAATGCTAATTTACGCACCTCTCTCCCAGCATGGTCGGTCAGCTGGTATGGGAACAGCCACTCTTGATGGTGGGCATTGTCATTAATATAATAACTATTCTATTAATTTCGTGATCCAAGAATTGAAAAAATTGCCTCGTATTAATTTACAATGTAAAATAATGGTGTAATAATTGGATTAAATCAAAAAGGAAAAGAAACCGTAATATTTGGCAATTATAGATATAACTGCAGTACAAAAAACGAGAGCGGTACATCACGTTGGAGATGTGTCAACAGAACTGCATGCAGCGCCACTATAACTCTGAATACTGATCGAAAACTGATTCTATGATCTTCGCCCCACACGTGTTTGCAAAAAAAAATGCGAATGATGTTTTTATAGTAAACAAAAAGTGTGCCGTAATTTCGGTTCAGTGGAAAAAATATTTGAAAAAAGGTTTCTTATATTAAAGAAAAACTTTAAACTTGAAACTTTTTATTTTTGATGTAGCTTGTTGTCTGAATTCTTCCGTGATTACTCCGGGCGAGAAGTGGTCAATTTAAGAAATGGTCATTTATCGAAGTGGTTATTTTATAGAAATAGTCATTTAACGAAGAGGTAATTTCAAGAAATGGTCATTTAAGTAAGTGGTCATTCTTAGAAGTAATAATTTAAAGAAGTGGACGTTTTTATTTATGGTCCTAAGTCGCCGAAAGGACTAATTCATACATGATACTTAAAACTGGGATAAGCACGTTTAAAAAATCTATTATTACAAATTTAAATTAAATAAAAAATGTCAATAGCAAAATCAATAAATAAAATTTATACCCTTTTAACTTATTGTCAATTAACTAATAGTCTTAAACCTCTCAACTTCTAGCTTTCACCATAAAGCTATAAATTACTACACTACTAATATAAACTGTGAAACCGTTTGTTTGACACCAATAACTGAAAAAAAAAATTATGATGGTGTAAAAAGCCAGGCGGACAAACCATCTACCACCAACCGAACTGAGTACACAAAAATGTACTTGAATTGAACCAGGAACCTTCGGCTCTGAGACCGGCGGTTCTCACCACAACATCACAGAGGCGGCTAAAATATATTGTATAATTACTGTTTGAAAATATATTTTTTTCTGTTGTATTGTAGTAATGGTACTGAACACACAATTGCACCTGGTTCCCTTGGGAATAACCTTGGAGGTCTCCTTGGAGGTTCCCTTGGAGGTCGTCCCCTTGGGGGTTCCATTGAGGGTCATCTTGGGGGTTCCGCTGAGGGTCACCTTGGGGGTTCCATTGAAGGTTCCGCCGAGGGATCCCTTGAAGGTTCCACCAAGGGATCCCTTGAAGGTTCCGCCGAGGGATCCCTTGAAGGTTCTGCCGAGGGATCCCTTGAAGGTTCCGCCAAGGGATCCCTTGAAGGTTCCACAGAGGGATCTCTTGAAGGTTCCCCCGAGGGATCCCTTGAGGGTTCCACTAGGGGTTTCCCTGAGAGTTCCCATGGAGAAATCCCTGAGGGTTCCAATGGGGGTTCCAATGGAGGTTCCAATGGGGGTTCCCCTGGGGGTTCACTTGGAGGTTTCGCTGGGGGTTCCAATGGGGGTTCCCCTGGGGGTTCCCCTGGGGGTTCCCCTGGGGGTTCCAATGGGGATTCCCCTGGGGGTTCACTTGGAGGTTTCCCTGGGGGTTCACTTGGAGGTTTCCCTGGGGTTTCCCATGAGGGTTCCAAGGGGGGTTCCCATGGAGGTTCCCATGGAGGTTCCCATGGAGGTTCCTATGGGGGTTCCCATGGAGGTTCCTATGGGGGTTCTCATGGAGGTTCCTATGGGGGTTCCCATGGAGGTTCCTATGGGGGTTTCCCTGCTGGTGGTGGTCTGTTTGGAGTCTACTTTCCGGAGATCCTGCATCCCTATGGCGGTGGTCTTAATGTGAGGCCCCCCGCCAAAGGACACTTAGCGGATTCGCTGCCACCAGCACAAATAAATTTAAAGCCTGAAAAGACCAAAATGTAAGTAGTAAATAGTTGTAAGTAGTTATGTTACTGATCTTCGACTCCGACTCCGCGGTCGGCACTACCGATTGAATTTACACCTCCGACACTGCCTTCGGCTCCAGGTACGATGTTGTCTGGTCAACCCGAGCCGATGTACGAGCCTTTAGAAGTGCCCTCGGATTGCTCCGCTCCCCTATCTGATCTAAACCCTTCGGAGAATCTAGTAGGGCACGAGAACACGCACTAATGCGTGGTGCCTTTCCCTCTAGAAAACCTCCGAAGGTGATTCATCTCAAACGGCTTGTGGAACCCTTTAAGTTTCTCGCCGCCCCTTTAAGTTTCTATCAGCAAAAATCTCTCCAAAAATTGGAATATAAGTAAAAACTGGTGAAAACTAG
Source organism: Eudonia lacustrata (assembly GCA_947562085.1). Classification (NCBI taxonomy): domain Eukaryota; kingdom Metazoa; phylum Arthropoda; class Insecta; order Lepidoptera; family Crambidae; genus Eudonia; species Eudonia lacustrata. The sequence goes on along the minus strand of OX387332.1, from coordinate 13,049,590 downwards.
TAAAAACTGGTCAAAATTGTGTACAATATAACTTTTTAAACTATCATGGTCACTTGCATTAGAATAAATATTATTAACGGGATTATTACCATGTTTATTGTCGTGTTTGAGTATCCGATATTTCGGCACAGTTGCATGCGCCATGATCACGGATGTACTCAAAAGTAAATTGTGTACATGTTACTTTTTCTTAACTTTTGTAAGTCCAACAACATTATCCAAGAGCTGAGGATTTACCGTAATATATTGATTAGGCGCTGGTAATTTATAATTTACCCTCTTAATCATAAAAACGATTAAAGCATTAATAAGTTAAATATTGTTTTGTCAACGTCACATAAATTAAATTTGAGAATAAGAGACAAAACAATGATTAACTAGTAAGTATTCCTATAAAAGTAGGATCGGGCCTTGCCGAGCAGCCGTACTCGCGCATTTATTAGGTATAAACATAGTAAATAAGACAATCATTTTATCAAGTCAAACTCTGCGAATTTATCTGCGAAATATTTCCTTTGTTCGCATGTTTCCAACTTTCTCAGGAGTCCTTCTTACATCCATAGTAAGTCTTCGCATGAGTCCAACTTTTATTTTTTATGCGCTTTTATTATCATTATTCCAAGTAGACGGTACCTACAAAAACGTCACAAAAAACTATTTGATAGAAACTCATTGTGGTTGGTTCAAGAAAAAAAATTATGAAGCTCATTGGTCATTTAATAAAAAAAAAAAAAATTTTTTTTTGTTTGTTTTTGTGTTGTTTGTGTCCTCCCAAAATCTTGGTCGTAAATTCATTACTAAAATTAAAATCCTTGTTTTATTTCAATTTTTTATAAACCACAAGTATCTTTAAGTAACTGTACTTTTGGAATAATGATAATAAAAGCGCAAAAAAAAACAAAATTGCACTCATGCGAAGACTTGTATGGATGTAAGAAAAGTTGGACTCCTGAGAAAGTTTGAATTGAAACATGCGAACAAAGGAAATATTTAGTGTCTTTAGTTGAGTACAAAAAATAAATGTAAAATATCAGTAGTTTAGTCCTAACTCATAACATTGAAAAAACATTACAAAAAGGGGTAACTTTGGGGTTTTTTTCTATCGAGTGAAGTTCATTGGATCTTGTAACTGAATGCGACTTTGACTAGATTAGATCCTTAACTAATAGATACTTTTTTTCCAGAATTTAACTATTATTCTCTATGTCTCAGATGGTTTGAAAAAACTCAAAAGCGTGGCCTACCTTAAATAGTTTTTATGAATATGGGGGTAAATGTTTAACTGTTTGTATTGCATTATGTCTAATGACTTATTAGACCACACACAACAAACAGAGCCTTCCCCACGGATGGATAGGGAGAACGGGCCATAAACCACCACGCGGGCCCAGTGCGGATTGATGGTTGTTAATGACTGCTAATGCAACCGGGACCAACGGCTTAACGCGCCTACCGAAGCACGGAGGAGCTCGAGACGATAAACTTTTGGTCACTCATCCGATGGCCGGCCTTTGCGAAAGTTGCTTAACCTCAGCTCTCGCAGACCGGGCGCCTTAACTACTGCGCTATCGAGCTCCTCGATCGGTAACTTCTCTTGTCGGTGATTTTAGGTAAAGTATTCCTCTTTGTTTCGATTCCAATCACTGCTCATCATATTTCATACTCAGTAGTGAGACTAGCTGAAAGATTTATTAAAAGGTAGATAGGTTGGACGCCTTTATCTTACATAATGTACAGTGACGATAAAGCTGAAGGTGGAATCACACTCCACCCTAAATCCTCAACTTCTGAGGAATTGGCTTATTCTTAATGACGGAACGGTCGGTTTGGTTAGTGAGTGGCAGGGCTTGCTGGTAAGCCTGGCTAGCTACCACCATCTTATCTTTATATGTCGCCATAACATCAATGTTGGTAACATTTGTGTGTACCGGCTAGAGATAAGATAGCCAGTGCTTCAGTAGTTGAAGATCTTGGGTAAAGTGCACTTCCACCTTCAGCCTTATCAACATTTACATGACGTTAAAGAAGAAGAGAAAGAGATGAAGGTCGAGTCATTACCGTACCGTACTCGTAAGGAATAAGAAAATACTTTCAAAAGCTTTACTTTTTCTCTACAGTAACCGCATGTTTCCCCAAGACGTCTGGCAATGCGAAAAAGGTTTCTGCCAGAAAGTGTATGAGCCCACAAGTTCCAATGATTACTTCACATCTTTAAGCCGATGCTCCCTTCTATGCATGGGGCCGCAGCTATGGCCCCACCCTATAGGCTACGCACATTACAGCAATAAACTAGTTGCCTTAGCGACTCAGAAATTAGAATACAAATTCGTGTCCGTACCATCAGATAATGTACACGAATATCTGGCTGAGGCATTTAAATTGTTTATTGGAGACTTAGCAAGACTGGAAAGGATTGACCAAAAAAAACATAATCAAACAGATTTGCCTGTGAAGAAGATGAATATAGCCATTGACGTTGACAGCGATGCTGATCCAAGAATGAGGTATGATACAGACGAGTCATACACCGTCAGAGTGGAAACATTAGCGAGCCAAGTTCATATTCATATTAGGTCATCTTCCTTCTGCGGTATCCGACACGGTTTGGAAACTTTGAGCCAATTGATACTGTTAGATCAGAGCACGGGCTATTTAATAACGCTGTCTAATATGTTAGTGAAAGATGCACCCAGTTACAAGTACAGAGGACTGATGATAGACACGGCAAGGAATTATATACCTGTAGCAGATATAATGAGGACCGTTGACGCAATGGGCACGGTGAAGTTGAACACGTTCCATTGGAGAATATCTGATGCTACAAGCTTCCCTTGGTACTTGCCTGAATTCCCAGAACTGTTCGAGTATGGGGCGTACGATAGAACAATGGTGTACACGAAACAGGACATTCTTGCTATTGTACATAGAGCTGGGATTAGAGGTGTACGGGTTTTGATAGAAGTGGCTGCCCCCGGACCAGTAGGGAGAGCTTGGTCGTGGTCCGCTGATGTGCGTTGCCCTCAAGGGGACAAGAATTTCACGTCTGACGAGCTTTTATGTTTGAAACTTAAAATGGAAGACTCAGTTTTGGATGTCTTGCAAACAATTTATGCTCAGATCCTAGAACTCACTAAAGTAGATGATATATTTCATCTAAGCGATGGTTTGTTCTCTTTATCTAACTGCCGGCACTTTAAGAAAGACGACCACAAAGGTTTTTTGGAAATGGCTTTAGATAGACTGAGGACTGCTAACAAAGGGTCAATGCCGATATTGCCGATTGTCTGGTACACAAGCCATTTAGGCAAAAACTCTGAGGCACAGGTTTGGGATAAGTATGGAGTGCAGGTGAGCGAACGGGTGCAGGGCGCTGGGGACCCGAGCTGCTTGAGCAGATTCAGGGTGGTGCATTCCAGTAGATGGAGTCTTTCTTGTCAGATGATAAAGCAGCGATGTACAAAGTACAGGTGAATAAATATTTTTCATTACAATTAGTAGTATCATCGACATTCTCGTTAAGTTACTTATCCACCTATCATTTTAGCCAGGATAGCACATATTTTTTTTGCAATTTTTTATTTTGTTTTTCATCCACCACCTTTTTTCCTTTTTTTGTGAGAAAGTACTTATGTAGGTACGTTAGATACCAGTGAACACAACAGTGGCGGTAACCAAAGTAACATTAAGAAAACGATAGCGAAATTCGAAAAGAATAAAATGTATAGGATTGGCATAAGATTGACCACGTGATTTAACGCGGCTTATGTCAATCCCATACATTTTATTTTTTTCCAACTTCGCTATCGTTTTCTTATTGTTACTTTGGCTAAGCCTATTTTCACGCAGACTGGGCCGAGGAAATGTTGAAAATGTTGAAGTAAACATTGTTTCCAGGCACTTTGTCGTTGTTCATCAACAATGTTGTTAACTGTTGCTAAACAAATGTTACCGATGATACGTCAGTCCCTTTAGAATAGAATGTATTTTTTTTACTTTACACTAAATACAGACATATTCTAATGCCGACAGAGATATATTTAAGCCGGTCTTTATGTAAAATAAGTTTTAATCTCTTTGTTTGACTGAATCAATAGTTTAGACAACTTAATAAAATACCTGCTAAAAGTAAGGTTCGAGTATTTTGAAAAAAAAAAATGACTTTTAATTGCTGACTGTGCATCGACCATTTATTTCGTCAGTACCTTTGTTGTATACAAATGCGCCATTTATGATAAAATGTTACTACGAATTTCATCAGATTCTATTTACAACAAACGTTTTTTTAATATTTTTTGCTAAGGCTTTTGAAAAAAATTAATAAGCAATTTCTAATATACTACCGTCATTTTAATAGTGTGCGTTTCATTAGGCGATTCACACACTATGACGGATGTCGTTTCGGCGTGCGTCAATGCAATTTTAACTTCGCAAGGAGTTGTATGAAACCGCACGTAGAAGCACAAACGGGTGACGCATTGACGCGCGTCAATGCATCAAGCATGCGGCTGCCGGACTGTCGTGCGTCAGTACGGCCACTTCACCATGGTATTTATTTATTTATTTGATAGATACAAAAGTAGATACCAAACTGTAACTTTCAATTGATTAAACGTATCGATTTTGAGTTTATTTGCAAATTAATTAAATTTCCAACAAGTAATTGCTGTGACCAAAATTATCATGTACAAGTGCACACACTGTTAAAGGTTTATTTCTATTTCGGATTTTATGCAATAAACAGAGATCCCAAATTCTCTCCCGGTGTCTAGTCTGTTAACTATGGAATATAAAATGCTAAAGGCGATCGAGTGTGGACACCACTCTAGGCATCACGTTGGATGCAAAGCTACAGTGGGGCCCACATAGATAAATTGTCGAGTAGACTGAGCTCTGCGGCTTATGCAGTACCTAATTAAAATCAGCAGATCACTGATATTGAAACAGCTAGACTTGTTTATTATAGTTATTTCCATAGCGTAATGTCGTACGGCATTTTACTGTGGGGCAATGCTGTGCAGAAGCGGGCTATTCGAGCAATTTATAACCTAAAAGCTGGTAATTCTCTCAGAGAGAGATTTAAAAATATTGATATAGATAGATAGATAGATAGATAGATAGATAGATAGATAGATAGATAGATAGATAATACTTTTATTGCAACACTATAAAACATAATCATGAACAGAAAAAATATTACAAAGTTACAATTTGGCGGTCTTATCGCTTTTAAGCGATTTCTTCCAATAATAACAGATAGAGAGCGATTTCTTCAATATAATGACAGTTGCATCACAATAATTTACAGAACCTAATGTATGTTTATAAAAATATTGAAACTTTTTCTAAAAACAGTGATATTCACAATGTAAACACTAGAAATAAAAACAAACTAGCAGTATCCTATACTAGGCTCCACAAAGTAAATAATTCATTTAGAGGACTGTATGTACGTTTTTACATTACAGTTCCAAGTAATATCCAAAACTTGATATTAATAAATTTAAAATCGCTATTAAAGAAAAGCATAAAAAAGCTTAATATAAAGTGTCTGATTACATTTAAGACAAAACAGCATGGGTTTAAAATGCTCCAAGCACTCCAACGGGTATTTCTAATTCAAATATTGTTTAGGGTTTTTTAAACTTGTATAACTTGGTAACGGCATATAATTTTGTAAATGTCGTTACATATTAAATTAAAGCTGTGGAGTTTCTTGCGCTCATTCTTCTCCACAGCTAAAAAATAGACGTCCCGAATGGGTAGTAGGTAAAAAAAATTTTGGACGATTCAAAAGCACTTTTTAAAGTTTATTTGAATAAAGAATATTTGACTTTGACTTTGAGTGTAGTACATGGGAGTCGCAGTGACGAGCGGCTTTTTGTGAGGAAAGGCGGTAAAGTACGGCACTAGTCAACAGGCATTGCAACACGGGTTTTCCGCCTATGGTCAAACGTGCGATTCGTCAAAATATCCTTTTTGTCAAAGGGTCGTTTGGTCAAAGATATCGTTACTTTGCCAAAGTCGCGATTCGTCAAACAATTTTCGACAAAGGTGCTTTTGGTCAAAGGTAAGAATTTGCCAAAGTGAGTGATTTCAAACGACCTTATTGGTCGTCTTCTCCGTGGAGGTCGTCAGAAAGTAAGCTCACAGACGAGTCGGCAACCTACATCTGTTTAGGGTACCCATCAAAGTGGGAGTTAGAAATTAAGCTCACTTATGGGCACCCTCGTGTACTCTAAGGTGATGTTCCTGGAGAAATAATAAATTATAACTTTTTATCACATAACCTCAAGTATTAAAACTTTTATAGTTTAGAAATTTTAGAATACTATACATTATGATGCAGGCCACTTATTGATGAAAAAGGTTATATCTATGTACTTGACAATGCGGTTCTTTTTTAGTTGTTGGTTTCGTGCGATTAACACATTTAGGCAGTGTCAAAGTAATGTTTCTTACAAATAATACATAAAAAAACAATATTTCTTTCTTGTATAGATGATGATGAATGATAATAGAAATGAGAAGTGAGAAATGAAGAGTGAGAAACCCTGTGAGAAACCCTCCAACCCCTCGAGTATCTCAGTAACGATGTGGGGCTTTACTAAGTCCTCGGGAGAATTTGAAAAGTGAAGTTGCACTGTTTTGTTTCATTTGCCAACACTCATGCGCACTTACGAATACTTAACGGTAAATAATCCACCATTATTTCACATTAATATTCGAAATAATTTAGAAAATAAAACAAAACCGCAGACTCTGACTCTTCACTTTCCCGCCAAGAAGTCGACAATGACGTTATTAATATGCCACATTATTTCCTATCATGCATTACGTAAACGTTTTTGCAAGAAAATGGCTTCTTCGAGTAAGCCGATTCAATTGGAGTTCATACAAAGTAAAAGAGATAAACCTATGGTTGTAAGAGGTGACTACAAGTATAATTTAAATATGGCATAATGCTAACGGCAATTCTATTTGGACATGTGCCAAACGAGGTCAGTGTAATGCTTCGATTACAGGGTAATACTTAGAAATCGGTCGCCCGTTTTGGGGATTGAGGGGGGATGGGGGAGGTATATGGGAGTCACCCCTCACCAATTTTACCTGCCGAAAAAAAAAAATTAAAAAAAAAATTACCTAACCTCAAAATATATTTTACAAGAGAATTAAAAACTTGAGACTTTTGTGTGTCTCCGGCAATGCGGTAAGTGCAGCCCCTACGCCCTTGCGTGGCAAACCGTAGGCACTCTATGCTAGCCTCCGCAGATTCGGCTTGCTGTCGGGGTTGACAAATTCGTTTCTGTCACTATTTATCAATAGTAAAATAATAATGGAATGACGCAATTTGACGCTGTTAAAAATGTCGATACTATGTTTAAAATGGCGGATTGGCGTTTCGTTTCACGCGTTTTACCGAAATTGTTTTAGGGGATCTTAGACGAGCTTCCCTGCCCCCTACACATTTAGTTTTCTCAGATTCAGGGAACCAATCTCTAAGTCCAACCCAACGATATTGACAAGGTAATCGACACATGTAAAATTAAAGTGCAAGAAAATTTTGAACCTATACAGCAAATTTTCGAGGAACAATTTCAAAATTTAAAAGGTCGAAGTAAAAGCATTCGTCTTCCAACGTATAAAAGTAAAAAACATTCACTACGAAGATCTCGATTGAAGGCTTGGAATGTACCAGGAACACAGTTTTTGAATTTAGAGGATGTTGTGATTCCGAACATACTGTCGTCTGATGTTTTAATTGCTGAAGAGGGTGATACTGAGAAAATGCTGATATTTGCTACAAAGTTAGGGAAAAAATATATAAGTAAATCAAAAACAGTATTCGATGATGGGACATTTACGTAAAGTGCCGAGACCATTTAAGCAGCTAAATACGCTTCTTATTAACCTCAATAGCACAGATGAATGCACTAATTTAATCCCAATAGTGTATGCCCTACTCCCGAAAAAATGTCAGCAAACATATCACCGTTTATTTAAAATTCTTAAAGACAAATCTGGATTGCAAATAGAACAATACCGTTGCGATTACGAATTAGCGACTATCAATGCCATTGAAGAAATATTTCCTGACGCACACGTTATTGGATGCTATCCTCTTTTTGTTTTAATCTAAGGATGCTATTTCCATTTTTAATACGCTATGTGGAGAAACTCAAACAAGCAACGATTTTCTGACAGTGAAGATGGAAAAAAATAGCTAGATTGACAGCACATATGGCCTTGTTGCCTGCTTTAGTCATCCCAGAAGCATGGTTGTCAGTCATTCAGTCATTCAGGAACTTGGAGAGCACATACCAGGAATGGACGACTTTGTTAAAAAGAGTATTTTGATTTTTCATTGTTGTACTTCATTAATCAATTGCGTAAAGAGGGGATTCACTACAATTATGAAATCCAGAAAAGCGAAGTTTATTACGATGTGAAAAAAAGACCTAGAGCTAGCTTTCTCTACGACGATAGTTTGAGCAGACTTATAGAAAATTATGCTAATGGGAAGATAGGCGTTAAAAAGTGTTTAAAAAATTTATATGGTTAAGATATATACAGCGTGTCCAAAAAACGAAAGATAATCCTTTACCTGCGGGTGGGTCACATCATGTCCTACCACATACTGAAATTTCAGTTTAATGAAAGTCTCACGGTTTTCAAGATATCGTTTTTTTAAATTTTTTTTAGAAAAATCTTCCCTCGTTTAGTTTATTTCATGCCATTTCTACAAATGATAACTTTTTTAAGCCCAATTTTTTTTAAAATACTTATGGTTATTTGTTTCATCTAAAACAATATTATTGTGCTCCCTAAATAACTGCAAAAACCACATAAAAAAAATCTTATGCAAAGTTTTCATACAAACTAAATCAAACGGCTGACTTTGATAGCCCGTGGTGTAAAAAAAATTTACGAGGCAGACCGTGCCAATTACTTTAAAACATTGCTTAGTTAATGTTAATTTAAAAATGGTATTACTTTTTCACATTCCTTTTTAATTTTATTTTTTATGGTAATTTAAATGGGAGAAGGTAGCAATTTCGGATTTAATTAAAATAAAAGTCAATTAAAATTAAGTTACCTTACGAGTATTATTTCATGATTTGATACATGTGAACAATAAAATAGTAGAAAGGTTCGGTACCTGACATGCTTCCGTGAAGTTTTGACCTTGACATGTCATTGTAATTGAAATTGGCAAAGAAAATATTCTTTATTTTAACAGGTATTTTGAGGTTTTGGTATAGTATGGCTACAAGTAAAAGACAATTAATACAAATGAAATTTTTATTAAATTATTTACAGTAAATGCTTAAAATGGCCGCCATTTGCAAGGGCAAAAGCATGCATAAGGATGCATGCTCTACATCGTTTAATAAAGGACCTTTTAATTCAGCGAGCATAACCCTCTTGCGTAACTTTTTCGGCGGCGAATTGTACCTTTGCCCGCAGCTGTATGAATGATATCACCTCCGTCTCGTACACCAGGTCTTTCAGGGAGCCCCAATAAAAAAAATCTAGTTGATTTAGGTCTGGCGACCTTGGTGGCCATAAGATAGGGCCAAGACACCCGATCCTTGCCTTGTAGAGATTTTAAAGAAAATTCAGGTAGGTTGCTCCAGTTAACGACGGTTATGATTATTCACCGTTTATGATCCCAGTCCATAAATTACTTTTGAACTGGGTTTGAGAACCTATCTTCCCGTATAATGTGGGGATTCTCTAGTTCCCAGTAATGCAGATTATGCTTGTTTAAGTAGCCATCTTTTCGGCACGTAGACTCGTCGCTCCACAAAATTTTGTCGAAATAAGCCCAACCTTGGTTAATTTTACGAAGCATTGTGCGACAAAACTCTACTCTTCGCGGGTAGTCAGCAGGTTGTAAAGTTTGCACACGCTTCACATGATATGGGTACAATTCATACCTTTTTAAAGTGTTGTGCATTGTTTTTTATTGTCTCGGCTCTGTCTTATGGCCACCAAGGTCGCCAGACCTAAATACACTAGATTTTTTTTATTGGGGCTCCCTGAATGACTTGCTGTACGAAGCGGAGGTGATATCATTCATACAGCTGCGGGCAAAGGTACAATTCGCCGCCGAAAAAGTTACGCAAGAGGGTTATGCTTGCTGAATTAAAAGGTCCTTTATTAAACGATGTAGAGCATGCATAAGGGCAAACGGCGGCCATTTTAAGCATTTACTGTAAATAATTTAATAAAAATTTCATTTGTATTAATTGTCTTTTACTTGTAGCCATACTATAACAAAACCTCAAAATACCTGTTAAAATAAAGAATTTTTTTTTGCCAATTTCAATTACAATGACATGTCAAGGTCAAAACTTCATGGAAGCATGTCAGGTACCGAACCTTTCTACGATTTCATTGTTCACATGTATCAAATCACGAAATAATACTTGTAAGGTAACTTAATTTTAATTGACTTTTATTTTAATTAAATCCGAAATTGCTACCTTCTCGCATTTAAATTACCATAAAAAATAAAATTAAAAAGGAATGTGAAACAGTAATACCATTTTTAAATTAACATTAACTAAGCAATGTTTTAAAGTAATTGGCACGGTCTGCCTCGTAAATTTTTTTTACACCACGGGCTATCAAAGTCAGCCGTTTGATTTAGTTTGTATGAAAACTTTGCATAAGATTTTTTTATGGGGTTTTCACAGTTATTTACGGATCAAAAGAATATTGTTTTAGATAAAACAAATAACCATGAGTATTTGAAAAAAAATTGGGCTTAAAAAAGTTATCATTTGTAGAAATGGCATGAAATAAACTAAACGAGGGAAGATTTTTCTAAAAAAAATTTAAAAAAACAATATCTCGAAAACCGTGAGACTTTCATTAAACTGAAATTTCAGTATGTGGTAGGACATGATGTGACCCATCCTCAGCTAAAGGATTATCTTTCGTTTTTTGGACACGCTGTATATGACCAATAGCAAACGCGTAGCTATCAAAAGCATAATTTATAAGATTATAAGCAAAGCGAGAACCTTGTTTTATTTTGGCCAACCAAACCATTTTGTTTTACTGAAAAATGTATTTTAACGAAAAACAGTTTTGAAAAACATGATTTGACCAAACGAGCCTTAGGCAAAAAGGATATTTTGACGAATCGCACTTTTGACAAACTTAATTTGACCAAACGAGCCTTGGACAAAAAGGATATTTTGACGAATCGCACGTTTGATCATAGGCGGAAAACCCTGCAACACATCGATTACAAAGTCACACTGACGCACGTTCAGCCGTATAGGCGCAGCCGCATGTCGATCCGACATTCGCCATCGTGTGAGAATCGCCTTATTACACAGACAGTTTCGCAAATCCTATAATTCCTATTTAATTTCTGTTTGTTAGTTTCCTTAACGCTTGTTATTATTTAGATTTTCCATGCTGTTTTCTGCTACAGAACATGGCAGGAGATGTATGGCTGGAAATCGTGGAAGAAGTTAGAGGTGTTATCCCTTGAGGGTGGCGAAGCTGTTCTTTGGACAGACTTGGTAGACTCTGGTAAGACCAATGTTTACTTTTGAACTTATTTGAATGTGAAACTTTCTTCTATTTTCGGGCGAAGACTCTGACCTCTGGGTTCGAACACTTCTTGTTATGTGGACGTTTTTGCAGGCAATTTGGATTACCATCTCTGGCCCCGCCTATCTGCCGTGGCTGAACGTCTCTGGTCTGACGTCGCTGCCAACGAAAGTGTCAATGGATACACGTACGCGAGGATGGATGCCCTTGGGTAATGTCGTCATCATTAGCTTGAGGCCAGCCGCACTTTGGATGCGTTCCCGTACCAATTTCATTCGTGCGAATACGTACAAATAACACACACATGACAACGCAGCACATGCAAACAAGTCGCTGTTTTAACGTAGACTGGAACAAAGCAGGTCCATTATTGGACTCGGTTTAGCAGGACCGCGCACAGCTAGCGAGTAGCGTATCTTCCTCTTTTTGTTTTAATCTAAGTATCACATGCCAATAACTCATTCCAGTCGGTAGCATTTTAAATGCGTTTATTTTATTATAGTCACATTTATGGAAATTCAAATATGGACGTTTCTTTCCAATGAGAGGAGTTAGTTGTAAATCTAAATGCAATTATAAATTCATTCATCATACACATATTTCTAAAGCCGGATGCAAACAGTCCTCCTTGATTATAGGTTGTGAACAATGTCGTATTAAGCAGGGCATACTGCAGAAACATAAATAAACAAAGAATAAGGTCCGAATAGTTATTCCGTGTTTTGTCTCTTTTACTCTAATTTGAAATGACGTTTACATGACAGGAAAAAAACACGAAATAACTATTCGGACCTTATTCTTTGTTCATTTGTAGGGCACTTAGTATTTACGCATTATATAATTTATTCATCATCATCATCATCTCAGCCAAAAGACATCCACTGCTGGACAAAGGCCTCCCCCAAGGGTATGAGGGGTATTTGCCGTAATCGCCACGCTTGGCAGGCGGGTTGGCGATCGCAGTAACCTCAGAGAGATGCTGCTGCCCATCCTCTGGAATGGTCCCTTAGTCGGCTTTTACGACACCCACGGGAAGAGATGGGGTGGTGCAATTCTCTATCCCCGGCACCACACAGAGACTTATAATTTAATTATAATTTATTATAATATATTATTTACGCATTCATAGACGATTCTAAATAAAAGTCAAATTGACGGTGTCTTTCATTCAACATCATTCAAAAACGCCTCGTGATTGCCACTGCTGACTCTTTTGAATTAGCTAGTTTGAAGTTCTAACGATATATGTAAAGGACAAGAGGTCCTGGGTCGGTGCCAAGTAAACACGGAGCTAGCAGCTCCAGGGTCCAGTACGGATTGGTGGTTGTTAACGACTGCTAATGCAGTCGGGACCAACGGCTTTACGTGTCTTCCGAAGCACGGAGGAGCTCGAGATGAAACATTTTGTGGTCACCCATCCGATGACCGGCCTCTGCGAAAGTAGCTTAGCTCAGGACTCGCAGAGCGAGCGCATTAAGAGCGTTTACGCCGCTCACTAGCGCCGCCAATGAAAAAAAAAACACATCTAGTAATTAGAGATAGAAAATCAAATTATGCTCAACAAACTATCTGAATGAAGTAATTTAGCATTTTTACGTCACTTAATGAACACCTCACATGTTATGGTTTAGTTAAATATGGCGATATAGTTAAAAGTGGCCGTAACGTCTTATTTAACGTTTGATTTTCTATCTCTAATTACTAGATATGATTTTTTTTTCATTAGTGGCGCTAGTGTGCGGCGTAAACGCTCTTAACCACTGCGCCATCGAGCTCCTCACTGCGCTATCGAGCTTCTCCACTATGGCAAATATTTTAAAGGAATAGATATTCAAATCAAATCATTTATTGCATTCGTTCAGTATAAAGGTGTTACAGAGAAAATTTTGGAATTTTAAACTTAGGGTATTGCAATTTTCCTATTTACAATAGTTAAGTATTTTAATAACGGTTAATTAGCCGGCACTATATAAATATGAAATTTCCAAAGAAGAGTAATTAAAACTTAACTTTTACGATTATCCCTTTTTATGGTTTAGACCCAGGGTCCCGGAATCGATTCCCAGCGGGGGGTACGTTTGTGTACTCGGTTTAGTTGGTGGTAGGGCTTGTATGTCCACCTGACTGTATATACAACCATCTTATCTATAGGTCACCATAACATCAATGTTTGTATCATTGTTGTGTTCCGGCAGCTAGAGATAAGATAGCCAGTGCCTCAGTAGTTGAGGTTCCCGGGTGAAGTGCGCTTCCAACATTGGCCTTATCATCACTTAACATCAGATGAGATCAAGGCACTGTGCTTACTCTGTTAATTAAAAAAAAAATCTAGTATGGTAAAGTAAATTGCTTACCCGTAAAATATAAAAAAATATATACATATAGTACATACATATAAAAGTTGGTTAGTCGAACATTGCTTTTACTCTGAACATTTCAAGTCTCATTGACGTTGTTGTAACTCTAATCCGTTCACACGCGTAACGACCAACACGCATAATGACGCATACGCAAAGCGACCTATACGCATAATGACCAATATCAAATACTTATATTGACATATACGTAAAACGCCCAATACGCTTTAAGACCAATACAGTCCTATGATCTCATAGTGATAAACTTAAAGTGGTCAGTAATTTGTATTAAACTCGTCATAAATGAGGCAAGACCATCCCAGAGACGGGGAAACGAATACCTATATTATCAAACCACAAACATTTACAGGTGTGTCGTTTCGTGTACTTATCTTTGTACGGATTTGTCATTATACGGATAGGTCTTTTCACGTATGCAACATTTTGCGTGTTAGTCCAAATGCTGATACGTCAATATGCGAATGTGTCATATTGCGAGAAAAAACATTATATTTATTATTGGTCATTATGCGTCAAAACGCTCTAATCAAATAGTAGTTATCTTCGTCGTTATTAAATTTTACTGGCCAGTATTTGGTAAAATGTGTGAAACCTTTATCTGGCTTAGACTTTTTGCACCACATTTTATGCATAATACCTACATTTTACTTCATTATTATTTTATTTGAATTATTCGCATATCTTCTGTTTCGTATTTTTACAGATTCGCATTTTTTTGGATTCGCATTTCATTTCAGATTTAGCATCTCTTCAGATTCTCAGTTATTCAGAGTACAGTTTTATTAAAAAGTAAATATATTAAAAACAAAACATTTAATAACAATAAGATACTATTTTACAAACGTGATAATAAAGTTATACACTCAGGAATGGTTATATGCCCCGATGTGCATTTCTGAATGATTTTATTGTGCTCCTTATCTTTTGTGGACGGCTTTGTAGGTACAGCTTTATTCCTTTTAATTCTGAAATTTTCAGTCTTCCTGCCTGTGATTACGGATCCTGCCAAGGGATCGAAACGTCAGGATAAAATAATATAAATCAAAGAAACTTAAAAGGTTTCTCAAGCCGTGTGAAACGAATCACCTTCGGAGGTTTTCTAGAGGGAACGGCATCACGCACTAGTGCGTGTCCCCGTGCCCTCCGAGGGGTTCGGATCGGATCAGGGGAAATCAATGTGTAAAATAAACGCGATATATCATTGAGATTATAATGACGATCAAGTTCATTTCAGATGGCGCATGATGATCCGTGGAGTGACGGTGCAGCCAGTGTGGCCTGTGTACTGCAACTTCAACCCACACTCTTGTATTAATAAACTTAAACATAAATGTAAAAAAACATAAAAATATATGCTGTTTTCATACTAGACATCAAAATAATTATTGCTAGGTAAAAGTTCGGTTGTTCCCACTTGTCACCACTGGCTTCGTTCCCACTGGTGACAAATGAGAAAAAAAAACCCATTTATTGCCAGTGGTGACGCATGGAGCATTAAAATCCCAGTTGTTGCTACTGGCGAGAGTTGGGTTATTAAAATACCAATTGTTGCCACTGGTCACAATTAGGATAAAAATATCCCAATTGTTGTACCATTGTTTGTTGCAGTAGGTAGGTACTAGTGGAAATTAAATAAAAACGAGGTAATTGTTAAGAGCGTTTACGCCGCACACTAGCGCCGCCAATGAAAAAAAAAACATATCTAGTAATTAGAGATAGAAAATCAAATTATGCTCAACAAACTATTTGAATGAAGTAATTTAGCATTTTTACGTCACCTTATGAACACCTCACATGTTATGGTTTAGTTAAATAAGACGTTACGGCCTGATGCGGAAACCACTATTCACACTATCTGCTACCGTTTAAAATTAGGTTACACCTTAAAATCCACAAAATCCACTTACAGTTCCATGCCGCTCCCGCCGTCCAGAACGGGATCCATATGGTCTGATGGGGCCTGAATCCGAGTCCGGGTCTTCTCGGGTTCCCTAATCACACCCAACGGCTACCCCGAAGTGCACTTTCCCCCGAGGAAATACCTGTTTTCTCCAGCAGCGAAGACGCCGACATCCAACCATGGGATGGCGAATTGTACTCCCGAAGCGATTCGCTTACGATTTACACACACACAAGACACAGATTGCACAATACACTTAATTTGAATAATACGGCTCCAAATGCCCTTATTACTGCTTAAAATCTATTTAATTATCAACACACGATAACCTATAAACCAGCCCTGTTGTTTTCCCGAAACAAGTACCAAAAAAAAAGAACAATTAGTGTTGGGGCCATTATGCCACTAAATAAATTAAATCTCGATAATCGATTCCCAAATCGATCCGTCCATAATACAAATCAAAGTTTTATTTCCAACAAAAATAAATGCCTGTTTATTTGCAACACGGCCACTTTTAACTATAACGCCTTATTTAACTAAACCATAACATGTCAGGTGTTCCGGTGCAAACCAAAACGGATAGATAAGATAAAGATAAAAAAGATAAAAGATAATTTATTTGTAAAAACATGTGTAGGTTGTACATACATGGCACTTTGGTGGAAATAAAATAAAATAAAGTATCAACATGTCTTGCCATAACTTGTTAGGCGTACAAATATATAAAAATAAAACATTATTATAAAATTAAAATTAAAATTACAAATATATAAAAATAAAACATTATTATAAAATTAAAATTCATTGCAATTGTGTTTGATTAGAAAATGTTAAATTGAGTATATCGATATAAAATTTCATTATTCCATAAATTATTACATAGCCAATGTCAAAATATAAAATAAAAAAACAAATAATAAAAAAGGATCGTAAATAATGAAATGTCAAAATAATAAATAAACATCAAAACAAAAGTATTAAAAACACATGATCATTAAATTATAAACTTTTATCAATAAGAAAATCATTCAAATTATAATAACATTTGCTCGTTAACAAAGACTTCAACCTATTTTTAAATACATTGACATTACATTCCTTAATCGAGTTTGGGATTTTATTATATAGCTTGGGACCCATACAAAAAACGCTCTTTCCTAAAAGGCTCGTTTTTATTTTCAGGGTTTGAAGTCTGTTATTGTCACGCCTATTACGTATTATATTATCGGAAAGTCGTGGGAACAAATGAGGATTAGATTTTACGAACACAACCACTTCAAAGATGTATAAGGACGGAAGTGAGAGTATTTTGTATTTTATAAAATAAGGCATACAGCTGTCAGTCACTTTTAGCCCAAACATTGATCTTATACACCGTTTTTGCATTTTAAATGCTACATCTCTATTTGTGGAGTTGCCCCAAAATATTATTCCAAATCTCAGCACTGATGCTACCATACCGTGGTATGCATTTAATAAGGAATCAGTGTTTAATACCGGTGCGAGCTTAAATAACGCATATGCAGCACTGCAAAGCCTTTTGCAAATATTGTCGATATGAGCTTTCTAGTTAAGTCGGTTGTCAATTAAAAGTCCCAGAAACCTCGTTGTGTCTTTTTCACCTATGATTTTATTAAGATCTTTGAATTCTATGCTAGATGGTCTTTGGCTGAATTGTATGACATGTGTTTTATTTAAATTAATCTTTAGATTATTGTTTGTTAGCCATGACATTATAGATGTCAAACTATTATGTACGTCAATTTCATAATTATTTAAATTTTCACAAGCGATTGTCACCGTACTATCATCAGCAAATAAAGTAATAGGGTAACTCATTTTTTTTGGCAAATCATTTATATATATAATAAATAACAGAGGACCAAGTACACTGCCTTGGGGAACTCCGCATTTCACTACTCTTTTACCTGAATTGAACATTTCTTCTTCTTTAGTTGATGGATTAATTCGTGAGATAGAAGTGTAATGTTCACGATTTGTCAAGTATGACAAAAGCAACGATTGTAAATTACCTCTTATACCATATTGTTCAAGTTTATTTAATAGAACCTTATGATCAACATAGTCGAAGGCTTGCGTCATATCACAATAGACGGCCGAGACAGGATTTCGTTTGTCCATATTAAACATCACCGTTTTTAAAAATTCAAATACTGCCTTATTTATGGTCTTTTGTCTACGAAAACCTTTTTGTTCTGGACACAAAATATTGTGTTTTTCCAGGTAAGAGTAGATTTCTGTGTAAAAATATTTTTCAAATATTTTAGCTATAACGGGTATAAGTGCAATCGGTCTATAGTTATCTACTAAGTTTTTGTCTCCTTTTTTATATAAAGGTATAATAACCGACAATTTAAGTAAATCTGGAAAAATACCAGTTTCAATGCACATGTTAATAATATGACACAAGACAGTACATATTTCATTACCAACAATTTTGAGAATTTTTACCGAAATTTCATCATACCCGACACTAGTTGTATTCCTAAGACCCCTAATTATTTTTAGAATATCAATCGGTATACAGGGCGCCATGAACATTGAGCACTGCATTGCAGAGATGTGTGATTGGTCACTCCCATCTCGTTTAATAATGGACTTTGTTTTATCAATAAAGTAGTCGTTGAAAATATTTGCAATTTTAGCAGGGTCTGTCAGAGAGGTGTTATCTGTTATAATCTCATATATATGGTTTGCAGGTCGATTAAATTTAGATTTATTAATAATTTGCCATATCGCTTTTGCCTTGTTTTCCGATGTTTTTATTTTATAATTATTTTGAGCTAGTTGAGTTAATTTAATAATTTTTCTAAATAGTTTTGCATACCTTAGATATGTTACCTTATTATAATTCGTTGGTTTATGTCGCCAAGACCATAACAGTTGCCTTTTTCTCTTACTACACCGCTTTATCCCACGCGATACCCAGCTCGCTTTGTTGATAATAGGTATTTTTACCAAATAGGTTGGAAAACACAAGTCATATAACAGTTTAAAGTATTCCATGAAATATTCAAAAGCTTTATTACAGTTCTCCATTTCATAGAGTTCAGCAAAAGATAAACTTTTTAAACATTCTTTAAATTTAAGAATATTATCTTTACAATAATCCCGTTTTCACTTTTTCCAATACTTAAGAATCGGCGCAATACTTATAGGGCATTGTAATAATTGAGCAGTATGGTCTGACAGTGCCAATTCCATCACTTCAGCCTTACAACCCTTCCTGAAATTGTGTGCAAAGTTATCTAAACAGGTCTGACTTGCTAAACGTGTTGGTTGTTTTATAGCTAATTGTAAATTGTAATTTAAAAGTATACATTGAAATTCAAGAGAAATATTATTATTTTTCATCATGTCTATATTAAAATCACCAGTACATACAACATTATTATAATTTCTTTTTGTAACAAACTTGATTAGTTGTTCCAGCTTCAAAAAAAAAGAATTTAAATTATCAGGTTTAGGAACCCGATATACACATATAATCAAGAGCTTACAGCTAATTAACTCTACTGCAAAGCACTCCAATGTATTAACGATGGAAAACTTAGCGATTTCAGGTACTTACTTACTTACTTACTTACTTACTTATGACCGTTTCGCATTAAAATACATGCACCTCCTCTTCTAATGCCTTCTCTACAGAAATACGCAGCCAAACAGTAGTTAGGTATTGTTAGGTGCATTTCGTGACCTGACATCATGAAGTGTTCAGTTAAGCATAGCACATCAATACATTTCCCCTTTTCATTTAGTTCTTCTATGTTTACAGAGAGGAGGTCAGCTTTATTTATTGCACCTGCTATATTTTGATGAAGAATATTTAAGGTTTTACTCATGAAAAAAATCTGTTCTTTGGTTTACCATGTTAAACGTTGTTTGGTGCTCTTCTATTTCATTGACGAGTTTTAAAATGTCTCTAAAAATTGTGTGCATACCATGTTTGTTTATGGTCCCTGTGATTTTATTAAACATGCCAAAGTCACATGACAAATTTCGGTTTGAGTCAATCAGATAAGCGTGCTCATGTGTCAGTATATCCAGATAAAGTAGATTGTTGAAAGTTTCTATTCTAGAGTTATACATGGTGGTATATTTTCCGCACTTAAATGTTGGCAAACATATAATGACATTTGTATGCATAGTATTTTGTAGTGTCTCTCTCAAATAAATAATTAGGTTAAAATAATCATTAGTGAAAGTAAAATCCTCTTCACCAATCAGTATGACACAATAGTCATTCATTGTGTAGTTAATCAGTTTCGTTTCTAGAGAATTTATTACATGTTTCAGATTGCAATTTGTAGTCAAATAATGGCATATTTGGTACTGCGGAAATGTCATTTTAGTAAATGATAAAGTATTCATACCTTTGTTGGTACTCAGAATACAAATTTTTGGTTGGGATCGATTCTTATCACCTATACTCGTTTCTTTAATCATTTGAGAGTCAAACATCACTCCACCTTCATCTTGAATGCTTTTTTTTTGTAACTCTTGAGACTTATTGTTGTAGAATTCAGTGTTATCAATTACTTCCACTGGTACACCCACGAGTGCCTTGCACTTTTCTCTATTTATTAGGGGAGTTTTGCTTTTTATGGTCGTAACTTTATTTGGTGTGATCAATAAATTGCTGCTTAGGTAGCTTAGGTAGCTTGCTTAGGTAGGTTAGTAGCTTTTTTAAAAGTTTCATGTTTTATTTCCAAAGACTGTATTGTTCTTTTAAGTTCAGTATTCTCTAGAGATAAATTATCAATTTCTTCGTTTGCTGACAGAAGTTCCACTTTTAATTTATCTATTTGTTTTCTTAGGTCCTGAATTTGTTCATCCTCACTGTCAGAAGAAACATTTGGTAAACTATTTGCAGTCATATTAGTCATGTCTAATGTTGTGTCACATACTTTATCTTCATCATTTTTTTCACTCAAAGATTGTGTGCGTGGTCTGCGGAATGTGATATTTTGCAGAAAACTCATTTCTACGTAACAAAAAGACAAATTGGTGCTGCAGGTTTCGAACCGAGTTCCTTCGGGTTGTTAGCGTGGCTCAACGCTAACGCGCCAAAAGTGTTATAGCGGCGCCGTCGAATTTATCAGGTGGTATTTAAGCGTAGCAAACTTTTATTTAGCAATGTCAAACAGCATCGATTTGTAAGAACAAGTTACAAGGTGCAGTGCATAGATGTCACTGTTCTCAATTGATGCATAGAATAATGTCTTATTATCAATGACTTAAGATCAATATCCCTAAAACATTGAAGGACATTTAAATAAAATTAACTGACGTTCACTGATATTTGATTTTTATTTACGCACAGAACTTTGCTTTGAAGATATTTCAGTGACGCATGCTTTTCATCAATGAGTAGTTTCGTGCTCAGTAAGTAGATGTCGCCTTGTGCGGCGTTGCTTTTTATGGTTCGCAAGTGGAGTGACAATCAGCTGACGGGGTCAAAGTCCAAATTTCACATTCGAACCAAAACGATCGATCGTTATTTAATTTTAAAAACTACCAATTAAACAAAAAAAAACTACCAATGCATGGGAGCATATAAATAATGTTATTTCAAGATTATCACTAAATATTCTGATTTGAGTGGTACTTTCCTGCTTTTTACTTCTCGTTTGCTTGTTATTGATGCTGATTTTATCCCGTTTACACTCACATTATACGATTGTCTTATTTGTGGTAAATAGTCACAATTTTATGTAGAAAACATTTTCACAAGTGTATCACTTATTTGCCAATTGATTTATATTAGTTTAGTTTAAATAAAGTTACAAATGTTTTTTTAAGAGTAAATATTATACAGAGCCGATGTTTACATTAGTTTGACAGCTGAAATCACTAATCTGTTATTATCCGGTCATCCAGCGATCGTCATGACATAACAGCACGAGTGTTCAAGCAGAAACTCAAAGCGCTTATGAACTTTATTGTAAAATATCATGTCTACAGAGACGTACGACGTTGGATGTACTCTGTAGAGTGGCAGAAGAGAGGACTGCCTCATGCGCATATTCTTCTGTGGATGTTCGAAAAAATAAGACCAGATGAAAATGGCTCAATAATTTGCGCAGAAATTCCCAAAGTAAATCTACAATTGTATGAAATAGTGAAGAAGAACATGATTCATGGGCAGTGTTGTGAACTCGACTTGCATTACGCGTAGGTACGCCGATATTTTGACGCCTCACAGGTGGCATTTTTTTTAAATCAATAACATTTTAAAACACAACGATAAACCTTCAAACACACGAAACACCGATATTACTTTTGCAAAAGAAGCGGTAATGACGTATTGTCCGTTTGAAGTTGTCAAATGCTGGCTGAATAACTGTAGATACGTCATTCTGTCACATTCACTCACTCACTTTTCATAACACGATATTTAAAAAAATCATATTTTAGTAAAAATATCTTTTTTCTTTTAATTTTCTTCTCTACAAACCTTATCCTGACAATAACAAACTCAATAAAAAAAGAATTATCCAATTTTGTGCAGTCGATCGGAAGTTATGCGCGTACATACATTTCAGTGATTCATTTTTATATATATAGATATAGGATTAAACTATAGTCGTCATCAGCTCATTTTATGTCCCCACTGCTGGGGCACGAACCTTCCCTAAGGATGGATAGGGAGAACGGCCTTTTAAACCACCACGCGGGCTCAGTGCGGATCAGTGGTCGTTAACGACTGCTAATGCAACCGGGACCAACGGCTTTACGTGTCTTCCGAAGCACGGAGGAGCTCGAGATGATACACTTTTGGTCACGCATCCGATGACCTTTGCGAAAGTTGCTTAACCTCAGCACTCGCAGACCGGGGTGCGTTAACCACTGCGCCACTGAGCTCCTCAAATTATAATAATTAAAATTTAATAAAGTAAAAAAAATATGTTCAGCGTTTTGTTATTTTTGTATTCCGCCATCGTTCACAGCGCTCCATGCCTCTTTCACTCATACACACATCCTCACACACTTAACTACAATATGTTAGTTATATTTTTCTACCCTACAAATTCCCTAGAAATAATTGGTAAAACAACGTTTGCCGGGTCAGGTAGTAATAAAATAAAATATAACTTTATTAGCCGATATTGAAGTAGGTTTTATCGGTAATGTCTTATCATATTCACTTTAATTACCTATCTAGTATTCAAATTCTTGAGAATGTAAACTTCTGAAATCTGTTAATAAAGTACTATAAATAACAAGTAAAAACCTAACTTTTATCAATATAGCATGATGTTTTCTAAAGTTTACGCGAACACTACACATTAAAATGAAACAACTTTTACGGATCTACTCGCGTTTATTTTACACATTACTTATTTAATGTTTATCCTGACGTTTTGAACTCTTTGCTGGGTCCGTGGTCACAGGCACAAACTAGGTAGAGATACTAACGTATGTCACAGGGAGACTGAGGTGTTGGTTGTCTCGTAATTAGTTGGTAGCTTGTATACCCTCATTTAAATTTAATCAGGTGCGTTCCATTTTACGCAGAAAGAGCATACAGTATCTTTTGGCCTGGCAGTATGGTGTTGGGGCTGGGATTTAATATTTTGTATGATGGGATGCCGATGGGACCCTTGTATAGTACCGGGGATAAAGAATTGCACCACCCCATCTCAACCCGTGGGTATCGTAAGGGACCATTCCAGAGGATGGGCAGCAGCATCTCTCCGAGGTTACCCTCAACCTACTGCGATCGCCAACCCACCTGCCAAGCGTGGCGATAATGGCAAATACCCCCCATGATATGCACACCAGCAAAATCCAGCCCCTAGTCCCTGACAGCCCCAACACCATACTGCCACACTAAACAATATAATATATTTATTTGTAAAATAAACGCGAGTACATCCGTAAAAATTGTCCTTTCGTATCGGAAGGATATTTAAGTAAAACGTCCTATGAGCACAATGTCCTAAAAGCAAAAAGACCTGAGAGCAGCTCGTCCTATTAGCAACATGACCTAATAGCAAATGGTCCTAATATCATAAGGACATGCTAGCTAAACGTCCTTAAATAGGCAAGTACACTTGATAACACAAATAAATCATTTATTGAAAATAAAGTCACTCTAACATACAAACATACATATGAATTTGACCTTTAGATCCAGTTTCATCATACAATGTTAGTTAGTTAACACCCCTGTTAAATCATTTAACAGACTGTTAAGGTTATTGAGTGTCCCATCATGTTTTAACGAATGTCAAGTATCCGTAATTCGATGTTAAACTTAATTGCTGCTACTTAGGTCCGTTAAATAGGTAACAGGCTGTTAGTTTACTGCCAAACAGGCACAAGATGGCCATGGCGTACAATTTTATTTACGAAAACGAGAGGATCTTTTGGAAATGGACAATTTGGACTACATAATAATAATAAGTTGGGTCAAGGGTCAGAGGCAAAAGGCTTGATACGGCCCGTATTGTCAGGAGGTTCCTCACTCTGCAGCCCTGACCACCGGTAGCTTGGGCCCTGCCCCGCTGCTGGCGGTACTCTAGGATTAGGTTTTTATAATGTTTTATTGTTTTTATATTAAAATATTGCAAAAATCTAGTTTTAAGAAAGAAAATAAATAAAGAGTATGTGCTTGTCAACGTCACCATCCTACATGACGAAAACCTTGTAAAGGCCGAGAAGGACAAGGCCAGCAAGTACCATGACTTGGCTCACGAGGTAACCGCCATGTGGGATATTGACTCGACAATCATTGTGCCGATAGTCACACGACTACCGTTCACACACGACCGTTCGCAGACACCTGCGAACGGTCTGGTAGCGAACAGTCGCGACCAACACCTTAAGAATCTCTCGCTCAATGGTTGGATCAAGGGTCAGATAGAGAAGGCGGTACTCTTGGACACGGCGCGGATAATCCGAAGGTTCCTGTCTCTGCAGCCCTAACCAACGGCTGCTTGAGACCTGCCCCGTTGCCGGCGGCTAGCCTAGGCTAGGTTTTTTATGATATTTTTATGTTTTGTATGTGCTTTTGTATTTTACTTTTATATTAATATTATAACAAACCTAGGCTAAGAAAAAAGATAAATAAAGAGAATAACAATAATACATCTTTATTTCAGACAACAAACAATGTAACAGATGGTAAAAATACAGAGCGGCCCATATAATAAATACCTTACAGACTAACATACTTACATACAAAATAAAAACAATTTTTGTTAGTATATTTAAAAAAAAACCTTAATAACTATGTTAATATTATTTGATTGGCACCTACTGTACCAACTTGGTAGCAACAGGCAACTTTCCATGGAAGCGCCTGTAGACTACACCCTTCGGCCAGAAGTCCTCCTTCATGAAGACGTCCAGCTTTGATGTCGGGACTCGCACCACAAACGCTTTGAAGCTTGTATTATGGCGTGACTCCAGCGGTCTAGTCCTCAAATTAAAGTTAGACTTCATTCGTATGAACTGTGCTACCTCCTGCGATGTGGTGGTGTGATACAGGCGGGACAGGTACATGGCCGTGGTCGGTGTCGCAGCACGCAGCAGGAGGTTGGGCCCTGTCGATGCGGTACCGCAACGGTTCTGGCTTGTTCGTGCTACGCGTAATATTATTTATTTAAATATGATGCGTTTGCCTGCACCGATCCGCATCGCGTACACGACACACATAGTACGACGTCCTAAAACTTTCAAAGAACGGCGTCGTTATTTCGAAGAATATGACGATGTTGATTTTCGCACAAGATTTCGACTATCGAAAGAATCTGTTTTGGATGTGCTGGAATCAAAAAATCAAAACAGCAATGCGAAACACAAGATAACCTCAAACTCAACAACAAAAGATTTGACATTCATTCAACCAGCAAAATGAAATGCAACCCGATTTCTAATGAATTCTACAATATACATGGTATTTAAATCAGTCGCCTTACATATAACAAAACTATTATACGACTAGAGAAAATAGTGCTCGTTTTCGAAGCAATGACATTACATACAATGACATTTTGTTTTGGTTGGTTTAGAATGTGAATGAATGATTTGAGAGTCATTCACCTAATGGTTGATTTCGTAATGGTCTGTTAAATTATTACCATGGGACATAAAAATTTAACAGTGCCGTTAGCATCCCTGTCAATTTTAATTATTGATTAGGTAATGCCTCATTTAGAGAATAACTAACAGAGTATTGTAAAACTGGGCCTTAGTCTATCAATAGTATGAATTAAAAATAATCACCACACTAGTAATCATCGAATATGATTCTTTTTAAATGCGTCACTTTAATTAAAAAATCCATCGGAGAAATATTATTTTCCTTTAGCTTTTGCATTTCTTTTTTAAATTTTGATTCGAAGATGAGTTGATTTTTTCTTCGCGGCTCCCTTTTAAAAAGTGCCCTACGTAATCTAAAATCTTGCCATTTGGCTTCTTTACGGAGAGAGCTTATAAATGAAATAAGTGTCGGTATTGGCCTAATTTTAGCGTTGAATCGTCGATTCCAACCCTCTAAAAAAATTCCTGATTTTCACACTGGTGTGACATGTTGGTGTGACCACGAGTCCGTCATCAATCCATTGTTGGTACGATGACGTTCCATTGCGCAGCTTCGAAATAAGCAGTAAATTCTGTTAATCGACCTAGATATTTCATATTATTCTGTATTTTTTCTTTGATATTCTCCTAAGCAACGTTTATAGATTCAGACGGGAGGAGTGGCAGATTAGCGCTTAGCCTTACAATTTCTCTACCAAACTTAAGCTCTGTTAACTTAATGTTTTTATCATTGTTTGTAACTATGATTTTGGCTGCTTTGCGCCATACAGCCTTGTTCATATGATAATAGCATCCAGACAAGTGCGACTTCGGAAAAACTGTTTTGACTTCGGAAAAGCATTCATCTGTGCTACTTCAAAGTCACATTTGTAATAAGGAATTTCTGCCCCAAACCGATCCTTAATTAAAGTGAACAATCTTGTGTATGTTTCTTGCGTCTTATTTGGTAAAAGCGCATACAATATGGGTACAATATTAGTCATTTTACTACAACTGTCTACATCAATGTGTATAGTGTAAAGTTGGTAAAAGGGGCGTGGTACATGGAACGTGCCATCTCCAAAAAGTTTTGCAGTAAAAGGTAGGGTTTTTATTCTTTTTTCACCCAATGGCGTTGAAAACAATAAGATTTTATTGTTGTTTTCTCCGTTTGCGCACACCAAAAATTTATCAGCTAAAATACCAGGTACTTCTACTTCATCAATGTTTTTAAAATCAATCTTTTGCATTTTTAAGATTTTTTTACGTGCGCGATATAGAGTATCTTTTTTGCTAACATATGCCGGTATGATTTCAATATCTTTATTACAATCTTTTGAAAATTCTTTTTCGAAGATTTTTTGAACAGAGGTGAACTTTTTGCATGCTTGTTGCTTACATTCATCAATAACGCTGTCTACTTGATTTTTATTTAAATTAGATCTACATGTATGCTTTGATGAGTACAAAACTGATAATTTCTCTTTATCTAAAGTAACACTAGCACTACATATATCTCTATTTGCACACCTCCAGTTCCTCGAACTATTTTTTTTATTGAATGTTTTAAAATTGTACCGGTGACCAGCAAACAACAAAACGTCTTTACCTTTTTGTGACTTAATGAATACTAAATCTTTTCTTGGTGTGCTATTGCTTGGGCCTACACTAATGTCCATTTTGTACTTATTTAAAACCAATTACAACATTAGAATATGCCACGGTGTCTTTAAAGATATCGAAAATTCAGAGTCAAAATTTTAATTGTCAGTGTCATAATATTTTCTTTAGTGGCCAGAGGGCCATTACCTACTCTAAAGAGTTAAAGTATGCATGCAATTAAATAATAACTTTTCCTGTTCACTTGCGTTTGTATAGGTACCTCTTTGATTATATACCTGTCTAGATAGAGCCTGGCCGTCAGAAAACGTACAAAAATTAACGGGCCAGTATTGGCTTGACGCGCTCCTCCGGCGGTCAGTGTCATTTGTGCTGTCAAGCAGTGATAAGGTCTCGCTTTTTGGTGAATTTGTTTGCAAAATGACCGTTTGCTCAATGAAATTTTGTCGAAACTACAAAGAAAAGATCTTTTCGAAAAGGAAAGTCACGTTCCATCTCTACTTATAGATAAATTTTAATGATAATTATAAATGATAATTGTTAAAAACAATAATCGATTTCATTACGTAAGCAAGGCGGCCATGTTGCTAGTATCGGAATATAGAATTCCCAATCCTATTATTGGTGGCAGAATATAAAAATATAATACTGTTATATTTTATAATATTGTACACTGAATATTAACTGTTATTGTGGTATGGTATCGATATTCGAAATGAGTAAAATAATAATTTTGTTTGAATTTAATATACGTAAGTATTTATGTAAGAAGGTATATATGTAGGCTTGGATTTAGAGTATTTATGCGCGAATGTGTATAAAACGAGGTGGCTACGTTATTGTAAAAAAATCAGAGATTCTATATTAATTTTGTGAGGAAACATACAGTTTTCTAGTCTTGTAGAAAAATCTTTTTGAATAATCAGAATACATACGATTTGGACGTATTGACATATAAAAATTACATAAAGTCTAATCATTACTTCACTGGAGTAAACTGACAGATGCTAATGTCAATTGTAAAATTATGTTGCCACATTTATTGTACTAGTGATGCGTTCGTTCATTGTCATTCAGATCACTCACAGAGTCAGTACGAACGTTTAATTTAAAAAAGTACTTATTTATTATAAAATAGGTAGATATATGAATGTTTTTTTGTACCGAGAAATTTCACCTGACAGTTTAGTTGTCAGTGTTTATTTTGCTTTAGGAGCTTTATTATTGCAATTTTTACATCATCCATCTTTTGAAAGAAAAATACAGATTTAACCACTGTGTAGGAGTACCATTTACTGCATAACAATTAAGACAAAACAGAATACTATAAATTAATAACGTTGAAATGGAGATAACCTCAACAATATAGTACCGTTTTACGTCAACAATCACTCGATCCCGTTCCAAAATGAAAATATCACTGACCCGTTCTAAAACCATTTTTTATCACTTTCTCACATAGCACTTTATCTGTCTCCGAGTGAATTTTCACATGGGTTACTTTTACGACAACTAAAACATCAACTATTTACAATTACTTTTAAAAGCATCGTCAAACAGTACAATTATTAAAACTAAATAATGTTATTGTCGCATGCAGCACGGATCGCGCTTATACCTATTTTGACGCAGATTAGAATAATAGACAACAAAATCAAATTTCTAAACGTAAACAAATTACACCGCCAACTAATAATCAAGTAAAAATAAGCCGTAAAAATAATAATGTTTCACACCGTAAGACGTCAAATTGAGTGCGGGCAGACTCCAACTCCGACCGGTGCAACTGTCCCGTTTCCGCACGCGCTGTTCGTAATCTATCTGTTCGCCTTACTCTCCTTCAGTAAAGTGTGAACTAAATGTTATACTTGCCAAGTTGACTAGTCCAATTGAAGGATTCATTCATGAACGACTCATCTCTATGTCTGTCTGACGATGACGAATAAAAATATATCCATTGCATTTTTGTTTAATTTTATATAATTCGAGTATGCAATTCGCCTTTTCAAAGTTATCGTTTGTTGGCCTTTAAATGTACCAATGCTAATATTTTTATATCAATTAAATAAAATTGGCCTAGGAGATTTCTTAATAAAGTAAATAAAATGAGTAATGTGATTTGATTCAGGACGTAATGAGAATGAATGAGTAAGTAATTGATGTCAATCTTCTTTTCACAACACTATTTTCTGTTCATCAAAAACTGGGAACACCGTAAACGTCAGATTACTCCAGTGAATTAATGATTAGACTATAGATGAGACAATTCTTCGTTCAAAAACTTGTAAAAAATTTAAGACAGTTGAAATCATGTTGAAATAATTTTGATTTTTTGTGCATTTAAGCGGAAAAGTGCTTTTTGACTATTTTATGACGAATTTACTATTGTAATGTAATGCAATTTTGTTGGCTGTAGGGTGACCTACTTCCAATTCCAGGTTCCAGCTGATCATGAATGCGGTCTTCTACATCAAGTGCACCTAATATGGCTGGTGGTGGAAAAATATTTATAAAATATTATGAAATTAGAGAACATGGAAAATGATGTAACGTCAAAACGAAAGTTATTTAAAAAACAAATACAAAGAGAAGGTCATTAATTGTTTTGCTTATAATTAAAAAACAACTAATTTTAAAAAACGATTTTGATTATTAAATGTAAATGCCTGCCTGTCGTTCCTCTTTCATCCTTATTATATATACTATACAAACATATCACAAGCACGCAGGCTTCCATTAACGCATAATTTTATTGTACTCGCTGAACTCGCTCTCGCTTTCAATCACCCATCAATTCTAAGCACACCAGCTACTTTGATGCGTTATACCCACAAATACCTGATTTAAAAGTAATGTTATGAATTATGATGAATAATTTGCTGAGTTGAGTTGGTACATACTTTCCTAGTACTCGTCGGTAACAATTACCAACTCCAAACTCCGTAAATACAAATAAAATCTATCAACGAAGCCATTTTAAAACTACTATTTCATTTTAAAATTGTATTGTGCCATTAGTTGTTCTGTGATTGTGCATAAATATTTTTTCACTACTTTATCGGGAATTACGTATTCACTGGCAACCTTTCACGCACACTCACGCCCGTTCAGCGCTAGTGTCACACGCGGCTGTCATGCACACTTCGATACAAAAACCGGCCGCTTTAAGCGAAGCGTTTGTACCGCGACGCTCCGTCTAGACATGTTGTATATAGTCAAAGAGGTACCTATTATAAATGTTGCTATCATGTCCTTATGATATTAGGACCATTTGCTATTAGGTCATGTTGCTAATAGGACGAGCTGCTCTCAGGTCTTTTTGCTTTTAGGACATTGTGCTCATAGGACGTTTTACTTAAATGTCCTTCCGATACGAAAGGAAAATTGTTTCATTTCAAAATATAGCATGACATAGAGATAGACTTACATACATTCGTGCATGCATACCTACGTCTATAAACATACATCAAAAACATTGCCCCTTTTGGGGTCGTTGGATAAAAAATAATACCATTTATAATCAGGAAGTGGTGCGATTGTGAGGGATTGGGTTTGTAAAGAGCTCAATTTGATAGAAACCCAAATTAAGTGCTTGCCTGCGTGATAAGCTGGGAATGTAAAGAATTGGGTCTGTGAAAAGTTGGGACTGTGATGAATTGGGACAGTTAAGAATTTGGAATGTAAAGAACTAGGATTGTGAATAAATGGGTTTTTGCAAAGTTGGCATTGTGAAGTACTGTGCCTATTTCTGCTGACGGATTATTAGTATTTGTTATACAAGACGTTATTAAATGAAAGATATCGATAAAAATTACTTGAACTGTAATGTGGAACTTCTCTACTCTTCCTGTGGGAAGGCTACAACATAATAAAAAAACTCCACAATTTATAAAACAAGGTATTTTATTTAAATAATAAAGAAGCTGGAAGCTTGAAGCTGGAGCTGGTGAAAGAAGGAGCGAGTTAAGAAATCAAAACAACTATGCAGCCCGGTGTGTCTTCCTTCAGGTACACGTGCAATCTGGTCTCTTGACGAAGCTGTCCTAAGGAGTTTGTGTCAGTCTTGCCTTCCACCTGTGCAACAAAATTTTGTATTTTGTTTACCTACTTTTGTGGTTAGAATGATTAAAGTTCTGTCTGACAGCAAAGAAATGTCAATGACAGTCGTCTTTGTTTGACTACGTCACATTTCTTCAAATTTATTGTTGACAAAGGGATATTACCTATACAGTCTTGTCTTCGCTTTTTGTTATGTTTCTTTACTGTTGGTTTTACAAAATTGTTAAATTGTTAGTTGTTTCTTTTGGTTTTGTTTTGATTTGTTTGTTATTTTAAATTAAGTTATTTTGTGAACATCAGGGCACCAGGTGCTGACGGAATTACAGCCGAGCTTCTGAAAGCAGGCGGAAGACCGGTACTCGTAGCTCTTCAGAAGCTATTTAACTCCGTCGTACTAGGGGGCAGAACGCCAGAGACGTGGCACGAAGGTATGGTGGTACTGTTCTTCAAAAAGGGTGACAAAACCCTGCTGAAGAACTACAGGCCCATCTCACTTCTGAGCCACGTCTACAAGCTGTTTTCGAGAGTCATAACGAATCGTCTCGCACGTAGGTTTGATGACTTCCAGCCTATCGAACAAGCCGGTTTCCGTAAAGGCTTCAGCACCATAGACCATATACATACGCTGCGGCAGGTTATACAGAAGACCAAGGAGTATAACCAGCCTCTTTGCTTAGCGTTTGTGGACTATGATAAAGCCTTCGATTCGATTGAAACATGGGCCGTGCTACAGTCTCTCCAGCGGTGCCAAATTGACTACCGGTACATCGAAGTGTTGAAGTGTTTGTATGAAAGCGCCACTATGTCAGTCCGTCTTCAGGACCAGAACTCGAAACCTATCCAGTTGCAGCGAGGAGTGCGACAGGGAGATGTGATATCTCCGAAACTGTTCACTGCTGCACTGGAAGATGTTTTCAAGCTTCTGGACTGGAAAGGGCTCGGCATCAACGTCAACGGCGTATACATCACTCACCTTCGATTTGCTGACGATATAGTTGTCATAGCTTCTCAGCCTTGTGCCGAGGTCTTCCAGGGTCTCCCCTGGAAGACCTCGGCACAATGCTCGGTGACCTCAACAAAGTCTCTCAACAAGTGGGTCTTAAAATGAACATGAAGAAGACGAAAGTTATGTCGAACTCACGTGTTGTACCCACTCCTCTGAAAGTTGGGGACTCTGCCCTTGAAGTTGTGGACAATTATGTTTACCTGGGACAAACGGTCCAGCTAGGTAGGTCCAACTTCAGCAAAGAGGTCAATCGTCGAATCCAATTAGGCTGGGCAGCGTTCGGTAAGCTACGAAATATCTTTACGTCCAATATACCGCAGTGTCTCAAGACGAAAGTCTTTGACCAGTGTGTGTTGCCAGTGATGACATACGCGACTGAAACGTGGTCGCTCACTATGGGCCTCATAAAAAAGCTCAAGGTCACTCAAAGAGCAATGGAGAGGGCTATGCTCGGGGTTTCTCTGCGTGATCGAATCAGAAATAAGGAGATCCGCAGAAAAACTAAGGTAACCGACATAGCCCGAAGAGTTGCAAAGCTTGTGGGCAGGGCACATTGCTCGCAGGACTGATGGCTGCTGGGGCGGGATAGTCCTGGAGTAGCGACCGCGTACCGGAAAGCGCAGTGTGGGCACGCCTCCAACAAGGTAGACCGACGATCTGGTGAAGGTCGCGGGAAGCCGCTGGATGCGAGCAGCACTAAACCGGTCGTTGTGGAGATCCTTGGGGGAGGCCTTTGTCCAGCAGTGGACGTCTGTCTGGCTGAGATGATGATGATAATGATGATTTTGTGAATGGTCTGCTGGCGGGTGGTGCTGAGTGCACCAAATGTAGGACTTTTTTCTTGGTTTAATTTGTGTTTTTAGTTTTATTTTATCTATATATTTTTATATTTATTTTTTATGTTATCTGATGATGATTCTTTCCATTCTGCTAACGACTCAACGGGCTTATCTTCTAATAATAGTTTTTGCTCGATGCCTGACTCTGACACTCTTGGTGACTATATTCGTCAAAAATTCAGCATACACACGAACAACTCGTTAAATATCTGCCATATCAATGCCCCAAGTATCCCCAGTCATTATAGTGACTTTGTGGAAGCATTTACAGGCGCTAATGTTCACGCCATCCTGATTTCGGAAAGTTGGCTTAAACCTCACCTGCTCTCTACTGCCTACCCTCTTTCTGGTTTCATTCTTGTCTGTAATGACAGAATTGGAAGGGGGGCGGGTGGTGTGGCCATCTACTTACGTAGTGATTTTCCATACAAAATTATTGCCTCTTTTGTTTCTTCTTCTTGTGCCTCAGCTGAGTACCTTTTCCTCGAAATTAGTGTCAAAGGGGTTAAAACGCTCCTTGGTGTGGTATACTGCTCTCCGGCTGTAGATTATTTCTCGAATCTGGAACTTGTTCTTGAGTCTGTTGGATCAGAGTATGCGTATCACGTCATTATGGGCGATTTTAACACAGACCTCATTCGTAATTCTCCTCGTTCCCGTAAACTTCTTCATGTCGTTGAGGCAGCTGGCCTACATGTCCTTCCACTCCAAGCCACTCGCTGTAACATTATTGGCGAGGACACCTGGCTTGATCTAATCCTTACATCCACCCCGTCTCTTGTTTCTTTACATGGTCAATGTCCTGCTCTTGGTTTTTCCCATCATGACCTCATTTTCCTTTCCTACATACTTAAACCCCCGAAACCTGTCCCTAAAGTGCTGCGCATGCATTGTTTTGGTCGTATGGATGGTGAAAGGTTGCTCAGGGATGCTTCTGAGATTAATTGGGACCTTTTGATGGCGGATTCCACAGTTGATGAAAAGGTTGCCATATTTAACCATGCAATCCTTTCACTTTACGAAGTATAGTCGACAATGAAATTGCTTTACCACCTTAGAAGTGAATTTTGTTTGCATATAATAAAACAACAAGTTCTATTTTTGTTTAAAAGACCAAGTGATAGATACGTTGTCATTATTGACAATGACCCTTAGCAAAATTTAACTGTAATGGAAGTTTTTCTCAAAAGTGATAAAGCAATTTCATGGTCGACTATACATGCGCCAATCAGGAATGTGAAGCTAAAGCGTCCACCCGCTCCGTGGGTAACTAGAGGCATACAAATGGCCATGAGACGTAGAAGTCTGTAAGAAACACGTGCAACCAGATGATACGCAACGCTAAACGCCGACACATTCTTGAAAATATTTCATCCTCCACCCCTACTGATATTTGGAAGTTCCTTGAGACACTAGGTATCGGGAAGACGCGTAGTGCTATTCTGCCTAACACAATTGCGTTGGACGATATAAACCGTCATTTCGCCACAACTGCTAGAATGGATCGTTCAACCATTTGTCAAACGGTAGACTATATTGAAGGTCTGTCTCGTCTTAATATTAACCCTTTTTATTTTTCACCTGTAACTGCGGATGAGATCAAAAAGATTATCCTCTCCATCAAATCCGGAGCCGTGGGACATGATGGCGTCAGTCGCCTTATGATTGTCTCGACCACGTCATTCCCCTAATTACCCACATTATATTTTTTTCTCTAGGCTCTGGCCAATTCCCCTCCCAATGGCGTAGAGCCTATGTACGCCCCTTACCCAAGATTTCCAATCCTTCCATTCCATCCCATTTTAGACCCATATCCATCCTCTTCCGTCCGAAACCGTGAAGTGAGCAGACGTGTTACTAAATTATTTTGCGAAATAACAAATACGTTTTAAGTAATATTAAATTTTATCGTCATAAATATAAGGACTACTGTGCCATACACTGACAAATTGTCCATCCGCACTCAGTGAGGGAACCGGTTCCGTCTCTTCAACTGCGAATGCGTAAACTGTGAACTTTAAATTTCAACATGCCGCGTGTGGAACGTTCACCTCCTGCAGAAAGTCCAAAGCAACAAACCCAATCGGATACTGATTCATCTAGTGTGGTGAAAGGTGAAGCAAACCAGAGTTTTGTCAATCAACGTATGAAGAGGCGGAGAGAATCAGGTGATGATCGTTTTAACGATTTTAAAAAAGAAATGTTGTCTACGATGCAGACTATGATTGAAAATCAAACATCTATCCTAAACAGGCTCGTTTCTGATGTTGCTGAAATTAAAGCTCAGAACTCTAAAATACAGGAGTCGAACCAGGAGATCGAAAAATCCTTGGAATTTTTATCACGCCAATATGAAGATATTAAAGTAAAAGTGGAAAAGCTTGAACATGAAAGGAAACAACACTTATTGCATATCTCAACACTAGAAACAAAAATTGAAGATATTCAAAAACCTTAAAACAGCAGTAATCGAAATCAGGAATTTACCACCAACCGCAAAAACTGACACCAGGGAGGACCTGTGTGATATAGTAGTTAATACCTGCCAAACCGTTAGTGTTAATCTCAACAAAAACGAAATAAAAGATATTTATCGTATAAAAGGAAAAGCTGGAAAGACAACCATTGTAACAGAGTTTTTATGTACAACTACGAAGCAAGATTTTTTTTAAAAAGTCAAACTTTTCAATAAAACTAATCCAACCCAACGGCTTAATTCGGCATTGATAGGATTGGAAGGACAAGCAACACCAATTTATATTTCAGAAGCACTTACTAGCAGAGGACGAAGATTACTTTACTTAGCAAGAGACCTAGCGACAACGTGCCAATTTAAATACTGCTGGACAAGCAATGGAAAGATTTACGTCAGGAAATTAGATAGCTCGCCTCATATCGAATTAAAAGATGAAGCCCAGATTATTAATCTTAAGAACGAAAAATGACTATGGAGTGAGGTGTGTGCACTTATATTAATATCTCAAATGTCATATCTATATCTTACGTTAGTTTATTCTTTTATATTATTTATTATTACAACATATTATATTATTTATTATATATTATTTATTATTACAACATATTATATTATTCGCATTATCTTTTCAACATACAAAGCAATTATCTTTATTACAAATCAGAATTTGATCAACTTCACCACCAATAAAACACTGAATAGTACAGTACTTGTAGTAGATCTTGTGTTGATACACAGAGTTGACATTGAATGGTACATAGTCACTAAACTGCAAAATACGATAATATAAATACGTTAAACACTTTAAATGACATAGATCGTATATACAGGTAAATTGTACTCATTTCAATGTGACCCCGAAAACTGTAACTCTTTCCTTACCACAGGTAAAACGAGTAAAAAGCTGAACTTAATTACGCAAAATATCAGAAGCATAACTCGCAATTTTCAAGAGTTTGAGGTTCTGTTATCCAGAATTGACATTGATATCGATGTATGCATTCTGACTGAAAGTTGGAATTCTAAGACAGCTGCATATCCCATGTTAAATGATTACACTACCTACTTTACTAAAAATAACATAAATCAAAATGACGGTATAGTTGCATATATTAAAAATGGAATTAGTGCGTTGGTTCAAGAACCGCCATTTGTTGATGCTAGTTGTCTTGTCATAACTCTAAGTAAAAATATTTGATCAGACATACTTGTAAAATATTAATTCCAAAAAGACTAAGATGCTTAAAACTATGGATTACTCCTGGTCTGGTACGCTGTATAAGAAACAGAGATAGAATGCACCTCAAATGTAAAAAAGAATTCAATAACATAATACTTCATATAACTTATAACAGATATAGAAATTATTGCAATGATCTACTTAAGCGATTAAAAAGGATCCACGAAAAAAATGAGCTGTCGAAGCATGCAAAAAATCCCAAGATGACCTGGAAAGTTGTTAAATCTATCGTTCATACAACAAAACCTAAAACGATACCTAATGATCTCTTGTAGATCGCGAACTGTCCCGAGAAGTCTGTCGATTTAGTTAATAGTTTTTTTGTCAGCGTTGGTAAAGATCTAGCGGAAAAACTTAAATCTAACAACATATTATCTCAACACACATCTAACTTAAATACATGTAAATTACAAACCAACTCTATGGTTATGTTAGAGACCACAAATGACGAAGTAAATGCCATAATACAAAATTTGAAAACTGATACCGCAACCGGTTGGGATGGCATACCTATGAAACTGTTAAAGTTGGCTAGATTTCAGTTAATTCCTTTAATTACACACGTGGCTAACCTATGTATAAACACTGGTGTCTTTCCTTCGGTATTTAAAATTTCCATAATTCATCCGATACATAAGTCAGGTGTCAAATCTTGTGTAAATAACTATCGTCCCATCTCTGTGTTATCATCTTTATCTAAAGTGATGGAAAGAATTATAAAAACACGTCTTGTTACATACCTAGAAAAAAATGACCTAATATCTCAACACCAGTATGGTTTTCGTACCGGCAAATCGACAACGGATGCCGTTGCCAATCTAACAGAATATATCGCCTTAAACTTAGACTCTAAAGAAAAATGTATAGCTGTATTCTTGGACTTGGCAAAGGCATTCGATACAGTCTCTATTGATCTCCTGCTGAAAAAGATGGATAGGATGGGCATACGTGGAATTACTCTGGAGCTTTTTAAAACATATCTTTCAGACAGATTCCAGAAAGTTAAAATAGGAAACTACCTGAGTACACAGTTACCCGTCACATTTGGAGTTCCACAGGGAAGGTCCTAGCCTCTTCTTTATCTACATAAATGACCTTTGTGAGCTGAAAATTAAAAATGCTAAAATATTTACTTTTGCAGACGATACAGCTCTAGTATTTCACGGGAAAACTTGGGAGGACGCTAGGACTAATGCAGAAAAAGGTCTTCGAACGGTAATGCTTTGGCTTACCAAAAACGTTCTGACGTTAAATATATCCAAAACAAAATTTATAACATTTGGCATTAATAATCAGGATATCCCCAACGATTTTATAATACAAGCACACACCTGTCTTAATAACAATATGTCATGCAACTGCCCATACGTTGATAGGACTAGTTCAATAAAGTATCTTGGAATTACTCTAGATCAAACCCTAACATGGAAACCGCAAATTGAGGTGTTGACTGAAAGGGTTCGTAAATTAATGTACGTATTTAAAACGTTACGACATATAGCCGATACCAATTTACTTAAATCAATCTACTACGCTCTAGCCCACTCAATAATGAGTTACGGTATACGTACATGGGGTGGAGCCAAAAAAACTCACCTTCTAAGGTTAGAAAGGGCTCAACGCTCCTTACTCAAAGTAATGATGTTAAAGCCTTTTAGATATCCCACCAAGGATCTTTATTCTTTGTGTGATGTTTTGACCGTAAGGCAACAATTTATAGTTGATACCATTTTGTCTCAGCACCAACTACTGAACTTCAATGCTGACTATTTAGGTCGACGCAGAAGTGACAAAGTTTGCATTACAAAAAAATTTAGAACATCCTTTATAAACAAATTCCAAATTTACTTAGGCCCTCTTATTTACAATAAACTCAATAAAAAACTAAACATATACTCATTTAATAAATACAGATGTAAAGAAAAAGTAGTAAATTGGCTTAATTCACTTAGTTATGATGAAACAGAAAAAATATTAACTACATTCAAATAAATATATATTTATAAAAATACGTTTACTTTACGAAAAGATAATTTTTCATTAGTCTTATATCTGTATATTATGTATATGTGTATGTATATTTATATATTTATATATGTAAGTATATTTATATAGTTTTTATTTTATTTTATTCTTAATTTTATTTTTAAATTTTTAACATTGTGATAAACTAAATTAAATATATTCACATTTAAAATACCTATAATTGTAAAATACTATTTATGGGATCGCACGTATTCATTTCACTGTAAACCATGAGGAAATCTAATTTTTTCCTTACTTGTATTTATAATACTAGTTTAAAAAATCAAAAATGTCTAATTAACTTTTAATTTCTTTAATTTCCAGTTTTTGTAGTCTCACCTATCGCACAGCTCGTTCCCACGGCACTATTCACTCTGTCCTCAGTCCGATGTTTGGAACCGCTTAATGACCGATGCGTATGATTTGTATAGTGCACTAATTGTAACGTAAAATATAAATCTACCTACCCATAATTTATTCGTTAATTGAATTTATGTTGTAAGTAATGTATTAATATTTTTCCATTAGTGTTGACGTGACTGCTTCTTTATTTAATTGAGTAATGCGTGTGTTACCTACATTATAAGAAAAATGTCATAGGAAGTGACTAGCATCTACGACACAGGCTCGGCCTAGTTTTGATGCTAGTGATCTTGTATTTAGTCCTATAAAAAATGTTAACATTGTTTTATGTCTTATATGTATTTTCTTAAGTCAATAAAGTATTATTATTATTATTACCTCTTTATTTCTTTTTTTTCTTAGCCTAGGTTTGTTATAATATTAATATAAAAGTAAAATACAAAAGCACATACAAAACATAAAAATATTATAAAAAACCTAGCCTAGGGTACCGCCGGCAACAGGGCAGGGCTCATGCTGCCGGTGGTTAGGGCTGCAGAGACAGGAACCTTCGGACTATTCGCGCCGTGTCCAAGAGTACCGCCTTCTGTATCTGGCCCTTGATCCAACCATTGAGCGAGAGTTTCTTAAGCCTGTGTCCATAAACAGTTTTCACAGTTCATTCACCAAAATAGCCTCCTTAGTTCATTACAATCTGGTTTTAGACCTGGGCACAGCACCACTTCCGCTCTCCTTAAAGTGACTGGCGACATTAGGCAAGGTATGGAAGATACGAAAGTCACCGTTTTAGTTCTCATCGACTTTTCAAATGCCTTTAATGCCGTCAGTCATGACATTCTCCTTGCTATCCTTTTCCATCTTATGGTTTCAGCCGAAGTGCAGGAATGGTTTTCTCCTTATCTTCGAGAGCGTCAGCAGTGAGTTCGTGTTGATGAGAAATCATCAAATTGGCATGATCTAGATGCTGGCGATCCTCAAGGCGGGATTCTTTCTCCTTTATTATTTTCATTATTTATTAATAATATCACTCACCACCTTCAGTGTTCGTATCATCTGTACGCCGATGACCTTCAGCTTTACACCCAAGCACGTGTAGATGACCTCTCAGATGCCATAGGAAAACTGAATCGGTATTTGGAAGTGGTTAACGACTGGTCTCGTAGATTCGGTGTAGCCGTAAATCCCTCAAAGTGTCAGTCGATACTCGTTGGCAGCTTGCGATTGATGGGTCGAGTGGGAATTAGCTCTCTTGAGCCAATTGTGTACGACGGAACGGTCATACCATTTAGCCCGAATGTCAAAAATCTTGGCCTGCATCTCGATTCTACGCTCAGTTGGTACTCTCAGGTCGCTAATGTAAGCCAGAAAGTTACCTGGACCTTGCGCTCCTTGAATCGCCTGAGGAACTTTTTACCATTTAAGACAAAGGTTATGCTTGCGCAAACTTTAATATTTCCCATGATCGACTATAGTGACGTGTGTTATTTCGATCTTAATGCTGACTTGTTAGATAAACTCGACAGATTGCTCAACAATACTATACGGTTCATCTATAACCTCAAAAAATATGACCACATCTCGCAATATAGATCAGAGCTAAAATGGCTGCCCATTCGCCAGCGGAGGCGTGTGCG
Organism: Eudonia lacustrata; assembly: GCA_947562085.1. Lineage (NCBI taxonomy): Eukaryota > Metazoa > Arthropoda > Insecta > Lepidoptera > Crambidae > Eudonia > Eudonia lacustrata. The sequence goes on along the minus strand of OX387332.1, from coordinate 13,008,426 downwards.
AGCCCTGACGACACTATTTTCACTGCTTAATTCTCCAAATACTCCCTCTTATCTCACTCCTCATTTTCAATACCTTTGCTCCTCTCATAGTAGGAATCTCCGAACTACTAATAATCTTCTCCTTTTCTGTCCTTCCCATACATCTGGCGTTGTACACTCGCCCTTCCATATTCAGCCCATTCTCCTATGGAATGCGCTACTTCTTGAAATCAGGATGGCTACGGGTCGTGACGCTTTTAAAAAGAAAGTTCGTATGCTCTTTTTTGATAAAACCTTGGCAGAATCATCTCAGTAACGTCTTATTTATAAATTATTTTTATTCATTTATTTTATTATACTTTTATTCAAAGTCAACAAATGGACCAATAAATTACAATTGAAAAATTACAAATTATTATAAATTAAAAATAATATAAATTAAAATTAAAATTAAAATAATATAAAATTAAATCAAATAAAAATAAAAATAATACAAAATTAAATTAAATTAAAATAATATTACATTAAATTATGTATTATATGTTTATTTTTGTTTTATATTTGTAAAAGTAGTTTATGTAATAATATACATTATATTGGTGTATATAAGTATAATTATTTAAATCGTATATATGTAGGTATACAGGGTGGAAACTTTCAGCGGGGCAGTAAGAGGAAGTACCTTATCCGTTGCAGCTACACGAAAATGGTCTTAGGAGACTATCCATAATTTTTTATGGAATTTTGATCCCCATTCAAAGATTTTCAAAAAAATGTACAGTTAGCAAGAAAATAACCATTTTACACAAAAACATTTTTTGATGCCAATCGATCCTGTTTCTAATACTGATCAAAAACTTCTATGAGACCAACCATCGTTGAAGTACTCAAAAAGTCACAAATTGCAAAAAAAAATTCCCGTACTTTTTTATGAAAATTTTACGCAAAAGTTTTTTTAGTGAGATCTTTTTGTTGACTGAATAAAATTTTTTTATAAAAAAATTCTTAGTTTCGGCTTCATACGAAATCATCGGAAAATTTTCTCTTTTTTTACAACTTAAAAAAAAAATTGTTTCTCTTTAGATTGTTTTTGTTAGCTATGATTTTCGTCATTAGTGTGAAAAAAAAATTTTGCTCGAAATTTTTCTAAGTCCTGCTGCACCCCGTTTCCGACACCCTAACCTCATTTTATGAGTCGTGTCATTGTTATGTTAACTGGATAGTTCTACATAAAAAATATCCCTAAATAAATTAGCTAGGCAAACTTTCGTTATAATTAATAAAATTAATTTTTCACGTTGAATGTCCAATTTCGGTTATATTGAGAATCTGCAATTTTGATAATCTAATATTTTGAGAATCTCATATTTTAAGAATCTTATATTAAACGAATAAGACAGTAGAGATAAAAGGGGGCATTTTGCAAAAGGGACATTTTGATAAGTGGACGTTTTGAGAAAAAGACATTCTGCGAAATTAACGTTTTGCGAAATGGGCATTCTGAGAAATGGTCATCTTGAGAAAGAGACATTCTGCGAAGTGGACATTTTGAGAAAGAGACATTCTGCGAAGTGGACATTTTGAGAAAGAGACATTCTGCGAAATGGACCTTTTACGACCAGTAGACATTTTGCGAAGTGGACGTTCTGCGCCTGAGCCTTATCAAGTTTCAATTTCGCGTGAAATTCGTAAGAGTAGGCAATTTTTTATATCTAAACTTGACTTTTGTTAGAGAGTGAGTGTTCTGTACGGTAGTACTATTGGTTAGTCTGTGGTATTACCTAGTCCATGGTTTCAGTAACAGTGCATTTCATAACCATATGCATAACCCTATTCAGATATTCAATTTATGTTTAGAGAAGTCATATTTCCTAGAATGCTGGAAGACCACACGAGTGATACCGATACCTAAAATTCAAAAAAATTCAAAATTCAAAATCATTTATTCAGTTTAGGCTACAAGTAGCTCTTGTGAATGTCATTATGCCATCGGTTCGTAAATCTACTCTGGGCGGGAGATCTTGTACTGAGAAGAACCGGCAAGAAACTCAGCAAGTGTCCAGCTCTTTTCTCCCTTACAGCGTCAAAAATATTGGAAAATGCCCTATCATAGCAGAATACTTTCCATTACAAATAAACACAAAAAATATATAGAAGACAATTACAACATATTCAGTATTCTAGTAAAAGTCAAAAATTGTTTAGGTAAAACAAAGTCAAACTATAATTAATAATACTAAAAATAAGATAAGTATGCAAGAGCAGACCAGCCTCCACAGGCGGCACCCGTTCACGAGCATGACATATGAATCAGCCATCGCTTCGCTCAACCATATTTTAGGGAACGTAACGACCCGACGCACATGCCACCACCGCAGAGACAGTAAAGAGAGCATGACACACTCAAGATACTCTAAATAAAAACTTAATGATGTATTTAACGCAACGCTGTTTGTTATCTGTAGGACAATGCTGTTAAAATAAAAAATGTAAGTTAACAAATTTACATCAGATAATTATGTAAAAGTTTCAATTTCCACAATGTCATACAGCACCACTACAGTACTCTAGTAAAAGTCAAAAATTGTTTAGGTAAAACAAAGTCAAACTATAATTAATAATACTAAAAATAAGATAAGTATGCAAGAGCAGACCAGCCTCCACAGGCGGCACCCGTTCACGAGCATGACGTATGAATCAGCCATCGCTTCGCTCAACCATATTTTAGGGAACGTAACGACCCGACGCACACGCCACCACCGCAGAGACAGTAAAGAGAGCATGACACACTCAAGATACTCTAAATAAAAACTTAATGATCTATTTAACGCAACGCTGTTTGTTATCTGTAGGACAATGCTGATAAAGGCTGTCATATCAGTATAAAAAGTATAAAAAATAATTTTAATAAATTGATTCAAATATAATATGTGATTTTTATTATAACCAGGCTGTTTTATCATCTAAATATTCTTTGACTGTATAATAACCTTTTATAAGTAATAAAGACTTCACATGTTTTTTAAACTTATCTAAAGGTAAATCTAGTACAGAATTTGGTATTTTATTGTAATAGTGTATACCTTGCCCCAAGAAAGAACCAAGTACCTTCTGTAATCTGAACAGTGGCATTACAAGTTTTGTCTTATTTCTAGTATTGAAATTGTGTACGTCACCGTGTTTAGTAAAGGAGTTGATGTTGCAACGTACAAAAACTATACAATTATAAATATATTGAGATGCAACTGTCAGGACATCAATCTCCTTAAAAAGATTTCTTAGGGAAGTTCGTGATCCTAGTTTATAGATTGCTCTTATTGCTCGTTTCTGTAAAATGAATATAGTTTCAATATCAGCCGCTGTTCCCCACAGTAGGACGCCATACGACATGACACTGAAAATAACTAAAATAAACTGTTCTAGCAGTTTCAACGTCTGTTAACTGCCTAATTTTTCTAATGGCATAAGCAGCAGAACTGAGTTTACCGGCCAATTTCGATATATGAGGATTCCATTTAAGTTTTGAGTAAATGACATTGACCAAATCTAATTGATCACCGTTTATTCTAATATTGGTTGGTTCATTTCTGACATTTGGTAATATATAAAAGGGTCTTGAATGTCCCTCCACCAACATGTTTAAATATGATTTCGAGCACAAACACGGAATTGAATTAAGACCCGACAACTTACACGAAATTATTTCGTGTAAGTACAAGAGGAGAGATTTTGTAGACTATTGTATAAAAATTTGTAAAATATCAATTGCTAGAAATAAGGACTAGATGCTAAGTTTAAGTTTCACCTATAATATCGATTATAGCGCTGTAAGCTAAACAATTGTAGTAATCTTTTTCTTGTAACAAATAACATTGTATTAGCATAAACAAGAACATTGTATTAGCATAAGAACCATGTACGACAAAAATGGAAATTAAAATTTCGTGTACCATTTATTGCTCCCAAAAGAATAACAAAAATAGAGAAATAATAAAGGATAGGATAGAATTTTATTAGCCTATAATAGACGGGCATCCCACCCGTAAAAGTGTAAAAGATGATGAAATGAAACAACTTTTACGGATCTACTCGCGTTTATTTTGCACATTACTTATTTACTGGAGACAGTCTCCCTGTGACCACGGACCCTGTAAAGGGTTCGAAACGTCAGGATAAACATTAAATAAGTAATGTGCAAAATAAACGCGAGTAGATCCGTAAAAGTTGTTTCATTTCAATGTGTAGTGTTCGCGTAAACTTTAGAAAACCATATGTAAAAGATGATGTATGAAAGTGTGGTATGAGGAATGAAAGTACGAGAGGCATATAAGCGAGAACTAGTATGAAAGAGAAATTAGTAAACAAAAGGCTCCGATCCTGTTGGAGGTGTTAGAAAAAAAAAAAAAAAAAAAAATGGGGTCTCTGGCGCAGAAGTTAGTAGTTTCAGGCCGGTGGCGATTCTCTCCACTTGTGCAAAAGTATTTGAGTCAGCAGTGCAGAGTAGTATCCAAAAGCAGCTGTCAGTGTGTCTTTCCGACGCCCAGCACGGGTTCAGACCGGCGCGCAGTACTACTAGCAACCTGCTCAATTCGATGACTTACATCATCCCTCATGTTGACGCAGAGACACAAGTTGACGCCGCCTACTTCGACTTTAAAAAAGCATTCGATATGGTCGATAAAGTTATACTAAAGTCTAATCATTAATTCACTGGAGTAATCTGACATTTACGGTGTTCCCAGTTTCTGGTGAACAGAAAATAGTGTTGTGACAAGAAGATTGACATCAATTACTCACTCATTCATTCTTATAACGTTCTGAATCAAATCACATTACTCATTTTATTTACTTTATTAAGAAATCTCCTAGGCCAGTTTTGAGTCGTTCATGAATGAATCCTTCAATTGGACTAGTCCACTTAGGAAGTATATCACTTAGTTCACACTTCACTGAAGGAGAGTAAAGCGAACAGATAGATTACGAACAGCGCGTGCGAAAACGAGACAGTTGCACCAGTCGGAGTCGGAGTCTGCCCGCACTTAATTTGATGTCTTAAGGTATGAAACATTGTTATTGTTATTTTTACGGCTTATTTCTACTTGATTATTAGTTGACGGCGTAAATTGTTTACGTTTTGAAATTTGATTTTGTTGTCTATTATTCTAGTCTGCGTCAAAATAGATATGAGCGCGATCCGTGCTGCTTGCTGCATGCGACAATAACATTATTTAGTTTTAATAATTGTAATGTTTGACGATGCTTTTAAAAGTAATTGTAAATCGTTGATGTTTTAGTTGTCGTAAAAGTAACCCATGTGAAAATTCACTCGGAGACAGAGAAAGTGCTATGTGAGAAAGTGATAAAAAATGTTCACCAGAACGGGCCAGAGTGATTTTTCATTTTGGAACGGGATCGAGTGATAATTGACGTAAAACGGTACTATAATGTTGAGGTTATCTTCATTTCAACGTTATTAATTTATAGCGTTCTGTTTTGTCTTAATTGTTATTCAATAAATGGATGTCCGTGACCCCAGCGGGATAACCCCTTCAGATCGGCTTCAAATTTCGCCATGATTTTGTTGATATTATGTTTAAATTTGTTAGTAAATATCAAAATTTATTGACCAATAGTTATCGAGATATCCCATGTTAAAAGGTATCCCGCTGGGGTCACGCTCGACAAAATTAAGTTGGTTCTTTAAAAAGACCAAGATGGTGGCCAGTTTTAGTTTCATCGGAATCGGCCCTTAAACAAAAAAATTGGCCGCCATCTTGGCCTTTTAAGGAACCAACTTAATTTGGTCGGCTTATACGCGTACTTTTAGTATGAAAAAGTTGTAAACTTCAATTTCTCATAAAATACTGTACCTAGGAAACTGAAAAGTAGGAACTGGTTAGATTTTTACACCCACAAAATCTTGGCTATAGTCATAAACTCGCTACTTGCTCCATTCCTGTGGAAAAACCATGTTTAGGTATCAACACCGTGACCCCAGCGGGATAACCATATTAGCGTTATATCTCAGGATGTACTGTAGCTAGAGTTCTCGGTTTTGTCTAACAAATTTTCTCTCAGAGTCAACAAAATCTTCCCTGGATTTCATGAATATAGCCTTTTGTCTTACACCTCAACTAGAACTTACTTTTCGGAGGGATTTTGACGAAAAGTAGGTATTTGATTACTCGGTAATTACAGAAGGTAGAATCCTGGAATTTTCACTGATGGATTCATAATTGAATCAACAAAATCTTAGCATAAAAACTATATCAGTAGCGTGTCTCGTTCCTGCTCGTTTTAGGTCAAATAGTTTTGACGAGCGTGACCCCAGCGGGATACCTTTTAACATGGGATATCTCGATAACTATTGGTCAACAAATTTTGATATTTGCTAACAAATTTAAACATAATATCAACTAAATCATGGCGAAATTTGAAGACGATCTGAAGGGGTTATCCCGCTGGGGTCACGGACATAGTAAATGGTACTCCTACACAGTGGTTAAATCTATATTTTTCTTTCAAAAAGATGAATGATGTAAAAATTGCAATAATTATAATACTTTCAAAATTTTCGAATAATAACAGCTCCCAAAGTAAAACATGTCAACAAACTAAACTGTCAGGTGAAACTTCTCGGTAAAAAAAGACATTCATATACCTACATAATTAATTAAGTAACTTTTTCTAATAAACGTTCCTACTGACTTTGTGTGAGTGATCTGAATGACAATGAACGAAACGCATCACTAGTACAATATATGTGGCAACATAATTTTACAATGTGACATTAGTACCTGTCAGTTTACTCCAGTGAATTAATGATTAGACTATACTGTCGAAGTTAGCGGCTGTCGGATGCAATAAAAAATTATTACATTTTTTCGCAAGCTACATGAGGGAAAGGAAACAGTATGTGGAATATGGCGGATGCAGATCTGAACCTTACTTGACAAGAACAGGAGTAAGTCAAGGATCGAATCTTGGTCCATTGCAGTTTCTCATTTTTATAAACGACCTGCCGAAGGTGGTGCAAAGTGCTCGTTGCTTGTGTTTTGCCGACGACCTAAAGTTACTCTTGGCGGTTAAAGACAGAAGTGACTGTGTGCGCATGCAGGAGGATATTGGCAGAGTAGTCGAGTGGAGTCATAGGAACAAGCTTCTATTTAATATTGATAAATGCTTATTAATGAGTTTCAGTAGATCACGTACACCACTTCACTTTGATTATGAAGTCGATGGCGAAATTTTGAAACGTGCAGACGTGGTCAGAGATCTTGGAGTTAAAATGAACACCGAATTAACATCCATGGCACATACTGTGGATATCTGTAGGGGAGCCTACAGAACTTTAGGTTTCGTGTTGCATCAGGCTCAGGGTTTCACAAATTTAAAAACAGTTTCGGCGCTTTATGATGCCCTTGTTCGGAGTAGACTCGAGTGTACAGCCGTCGTGTGGGCACCACATGAGACAAAGTACAGTCTAATGTTGGAGCGGATACAAAATAAATTTGTGAGGTACCTGTACTAGAGACGATTATGGAGTTTACCCTTTCTACCCGTTGTTGTATCCAACTCTATTTGTTTTGGGTATGGTTGGATACGACAAACTGGAAACAAGATGGGGTCTGGCTCTCGCATATTATATGATAAGAGTGTTCCGCGGCAGCATTTCCAACCCGGCAATACTAGAAGCCATGAGGCTGCGGGTACCGGACGGGTACGTGCCACGAAGGCGGCGGCCGAAGTTATTCGCGGTTCCCATAGCGAGAACTAATTTGTTGGCTGAATGTTCTTTGACAAGGACGTTGCACACTTTAAATCTAGTTGCCGAAAGAATCGACTTGTTTTATTGCTCAGTACCTGATTTTAAAAGAGCTATATTATCAGAACTTTGTTATGGAAATGGCTAGTTATCCTTAATTTAATTAATTTAATTTTAAATAAGTATGGTCTTTTTTTGTTAATGCTATGTAATTAATTAAAAAAAATATTAATATTAATGTATAAAATAAAATAATAGTTATGTTTAATATTACTTACACTATTGCATTAGGAATAAGTCCTGTAATGATAGTTGTAATTTGTATTTGAAATAAATAAATAAATAAATAAATATTCGTTACAAGCACTTGGCGATACAAGTGCGCGCGCGCACTTCTACGCCCAGTGCTGGCATTCCGGCTGCCGTTGTGAACAAAAATGTATGTTATACAAAACATACATACGTTCGCAACTCACTTACGCGGCCCCGGCATACTATTCTTTTAAGCCCCCTCTGTGGTCTAGTGGCTAAGACCACCAGAAGACCACCAGTTTAGACCTAGAGGTCCCGGGTTCGATTCCCAGCGGGGGGTACATGTTTGTGTACTCGGTTTGGTTGGTGATAGGGCTTGTTTGCTTGCCTGGCTAGCTACCACCATCTATCTAAATATGTCGCCATAACATCAATGTTTGTAGCATTGTTGTGTTCCGGCAGCTAGAGATAAGATAGCCATAGTGCCTCAATAGTTGAGGATCCCGGGTGAAGTGCGCTTCCACCAATTGGCCTTATCATCACTTAACATCAGGTGAGATCAAGGCACTGTGCTTAGTTATTTAAAAAAAAATCTAGTATGGTAAAGGAAATTTACGTAATACGATTTTGCATATTACCACCACGATGTTATTCATACTTGGGTGCTTGGCCGAGTTTCGGGATTGTACACCTACCACCAAACATTCTGTATGGTAAGTATATGATACTAAAAAAGACATCCTCTCAGCATTAATTTCAGCAGCCACGACGCTGGTCTTCCGGAGATGCCCATACTTCCTCAAACAATACCGTTTTCTTTCCTTAATAAAAGTATTACTGCTTGTATCTATTTACTACTTACATTTCAGTATATTCAGGCGCCTTTAATCTTATTGCGTGCTGTGTTTGTGACTGTTGCCTCAAAAGTGAATTGATTAAATGTCTTGCCGGCAAGCGTTCCCCAAAAATGAAAATATCATTGTCAGTCGGATGCAAGCTTCTCGTAGCGAGGGTTGTGGGTGCACTCTCTTCAGCATATTCACTACAACCAAAAATTTATACGACACTATATTTTAACTGGTCTCAGGTCACACAGTAGGATGTGAACGTCTCGAGCGAGGGTTGCGGGTGCATTTTCGTCAGGATCTCCACTACAATGCAACCAAAAACTTACACGACACTATATTTTAACCAGTTCGGATCGGGTCGGTTGGATCTTAAAATGAGACACGAAAATGAACTTAATAATACTTAACATGGCTTCTTTTGGAGTAACGGCAACTAATAGTGGCACTATTGCTCGTCACATTTAACCCAATGTTCGACACAGATTTCGTCGCCTAAAAGTACTAAATTATTAAAATAAAACAAAAACCGGACTGATAAAACAACTACTTACTTAAATCAAAAATAACTGCAAAGAGAAAAAGCTGAAAAGAAAAACACAAGCTCTAAGATCCCAGAATTCAATTTGAGCAATGTTGAATGCAACGTGAAATATTTCTAAATACATTGAATATTGATAGTTGTCGCAGACTGGGACAATCATCATTCAAGCGGCCGTGGCTATCTCAATTAAATCCGCACCCTTTGGTTGGTGAATTTCCTCGCCTGCGACAACTATCAATATTCAATGTATTTAGAAATATTTCACGTTGCATTCAACATTGCTCAAACTGAATTCTGGGATCTTAGAGCTTGTTTTTTTCTTTTCAGTTTTTTCTCTTTGCAGTTATTTTTGATTTATGTAAGTGGTTGTTTTAGCAGTCGGGTTTTTTGTTTTATTTTAATAATTTAGTTTATTTCAAACTTTTTTAGTTTTGTAAAGTAAATAACCAAGCATTTCAAAACCTATATAAAATAAATATATAAAAACGCCTTATTCTTTTAAATAGCAAAGTCATAGCACATACACCAATTGGCTTAAAAACGAAACTCTTGACGTCTAATACTTTTGGCTGACAAGTTCTTTGAGTTTTTTAAACATTGGAATAAAATCTGCTTATATTCCCGATTTAGCTAACCCGGCCAATGTTTTTACTTTTTTGTTTTTTTTAATATTTTTTTATAGCCTATTGCCACTCCCACAGTCAAAACAAATCTAACGACACCTCATATGTTAAAATCCACCATGCCGTTTGGGCTGTAGGGCGTGCCAAAGAAACATACATACATACATACGTGTACATGAATGGTCTCGTCTATCTATCTCGCTCTAACAAATGCGTATACTATGATCTATCTCTTTTGTATTGCCAATCTATAACTATATACTAAATCTATGCATACATACATACATACATACACTCGAAACACATAATCCTACTTCTGACGCAGTCGGACTTTTTTATGTTCAAAGGAGGCAAATGAGCAGGCAGGCTGATGGAAATTATATAATCACCGCCGCCCATGGACACCCGCAAACCCAAAGTAATCGCAGATGCGTTGCCGGCCTTTAAGGAAGGAATAGGCTCGAATCTCGAATCTTCTTGAAGATCAATGGTCCGGAAATACCGCCGCTGAGAGCTGGTTCCACAGCAAATTGCTGTCAAATTGTCAGTTATGGGATTTCGTATTTAACTGCTTTTTCATTTCACTTTTTTTGAAATGGATCAAGAGAAGATTAATATAACATTTATAGAAAGTGAAAACTGCAAAAAAGTGATGATTCACGGTGTGTATAAATACTATCATCACTGAATATACGCAATGGAAATACGAAGTGGAGGTGCAGTGAATTACCGGGATGCAATACATCCATAACTGTCGACCCAACTAACAATATATTGCGGGAAGGAAACCAAATAGGCATGGGCAATCTATTATTAAGAAAAAGAGAAAATGTGTAGATGCAGCAGTACAAAATTGTATGGTCCCTGTGCAGCAGATATTTGAGGAGAAAACTAGTAAATTGAAGGAAGATGGTTGTTATAGAACAACCATCAACCGGAATATTCTTCCGTCAAAAGCTCCTTATGTAGAGCACGACACCGCCACCTACGCATAAAGGCCAGATTTGACAAAATAGAAGAAGTTGAGGTTCCGGAATACTTGGGTAAAGATTTTGTAATTGTACACGACGACACGGTATGAAAGAAAAAATCATAAATTTCTCTACACCGTTGGCACGAACAACCCTGAATGAAATGAATGAATTTTACTCTGATGGTACTTTTCAAATAACCCCAATGCCTTTTTATCAGGTGTAGGTGTCTTTGCACGTGAATTTATCTGACATTAACAAGGAAAATCAATTATTATTTATATATTAATATTCTGTGAGAGGGTGGTATTACGCGCAGCGTGGCTCTACCACAGACAGTGTCACTCACTTAGCACCACCCAGGGGTCACATGTAGGGTCTCAAGGGTAAACCTACGGACGCTACTGAGTAACTTTAACCCCCAAGGTGGTCCAAAAATTATTGCGAAAGTCAAAAATCTGTTGTTAACCCCTATTTATAATGGTTAAGGGAGAAAATGTTACTCATTGGTACCCGTCCAACAATGGTGCCACTATATCATATTCATCAACATAATAGTATTTCAACTTATAGTGCACATACCAACTGCATAAGTTTCTTTTTGAAGGTAATTTTGCAATCGTATTTTACTTACTACTCGTCACTATTTACAACTTACATTTTGGTCGTTTTAGCCTTTAAACGTATAAAGTGCTGCGCTGGTGACAGCGAATCAGTTAAGTGTCTTCTCTCAATTGAATAAGCATCCTGCCACAAAGGCGTAGTCCGTTGAGTCGTTTGTAGAGGACGTGTGTGTTCCAATTTCAAAGTGTGAAAGAAGCGTTTTCGACCCGTTGAAGGATTGGAATTTACTAAATATAAGAGAAAGTCTTTCTTAGTGCTTGGAGTCAGGGGACTTGTGGGAAAAGTGCAATGCGAGAAACTGCGCGAAGTTCTTTCCTCATTAATAATTCTTGTTAAATACTCAATGATTTCACCAATAATCGTGTGGTAGTTGGACTGGTGAGAAGTATAAATGAGAGATTTGATGCTGGGGCTAGAGCCTGCTCCTATATTCCCAGGGAAAGGCGGGACTTCGGTGCTAGAGCCTGCTCCAGTATTTCCAGGGGAAGGCGGGCCATTGGGGCTAGAGCCTGCGCCATTATTCCCAGGGAAAGGCGGGACTTCGGGGCTAGAGCCTGTTCCAGTATTTCCAGGGGAAGGCGGGCCATTGAGGCTAGAGCCTCCGCCATTATTTCCAGCGGAAGGCGAACCATTGGAGCTAGAGTCTGAGCCATCATTCCCAGGCGTTTCTTTCGCAGTGAGGTAACCGGATGCGTTTGAGTCTTCAGCACCTCCACTACAATACGAACAAAAATTTTATGAATTCAACCAGTAATACGACGCAAATAAACTTGCAACTTACTGAAATACTACTCTTTACCTGTACAGTCACAAGTATTAACACGTAGACATCTATACTTGTTTATTTATTTATTTAATTAAAAACACGTATGTAGATTTTTTAGATTTTTTATTTAAGCCGAGGACAGGGCGCTATGGCGCTCATTAGGGGAGGCCTATGTCCAGCAGTGGACTAATATTGGCCGATGATGATGATGATGATGATGTAGATTTTGATGAGAGTAGCCGCGGATCGTGCTCGGTGGCGTGCACTTGGAAAGGCCTATGTCCAGCAGTGGACTAGTATAGGCTGATGATGATGATGATGATTTATATACAATTTGAAAAAAACCCCTGTCCAATAGCAAAGGGGTACATAGGTATATCAATATCAATAACAAAAAAAAAAAAATATAACTCATGAAAATAAAAAAGTTATCGTAATTTAGAATGCAAGTTTTTTGTACCCACATTGCTCAAATTACCCCAAATCAAGCAAGATTTTAAAATGTGACAACACTTTCAATTAATAGTGCCGACAAAGGTATGTCGGCACTTCAGCGGCGCCTTTGACGATGCCGCCGCCGCCCCGCCCCGGCACGTGCAAATCACGAACTTATGTCATATTAGCAGGGTTTGAACCTGCACCCTTCTGACATACCAACAGTAATAATTAATTAATTGTTGTTAGTTAATGACGGTATTTGTTAACATTGAATGGGCGCCTTTGGCTTTCAAAGTAAAAAGTAAATAGTGTTGAATAATTTCGGCGGGCTGGTTAGAACCACGATAGCTCAATTGGAAGAGCACCTGACCCGGTATGTCAGAAGGGTGCAGGTTCAAACCCTGCTCGTGGAAATTTTTTCAACATTTGTGTTTTTGTAATTTGTTCGCAACAAAATTTGCGTTAAAACAAAATAAATAAATAATAATAAACTAAATCAATTACTTTTACCCCATAGTTCCGTATCCTCCCCGCCTTGTATCGTTCTTTTTATCGTTGTTGTTGTTCTTAGCCTTTTTGACCAATGAATTTATTGCCATGTAACCTAAAAAACCCACGAGACCCAGAAACAACAGCGCCAAAAGCCAGCAGGTGCAGCAGCGACAAAACTGATTCCACCTGTAACAGAAAGTTTATTTAAACTTTTATTTATTTATTTTTAGAGCAAACATTTTTGTTTACTTTGTTTTAAAGCACTATTAACACATTAACGATGATCCTGGCAACCTATCCGGACAACTAGCACGCTTGTGATAGTTTTTTTTTATATGATAAATTTATTATGGTGTATATAGGTACCTACATAAATAATAAATACAAAAAGCGTCGCTTTTCAACAGGTAGAATGCGAGAAGTCGTGGTATAATCACCGGAATATTCCCATCTGGTACCCCATTTTGTACACTCATAATTTTTTAGAACTGTTTCCTTTATAACAGTCTGTGATCATTTTTTTTCTAATAATGTGAACTAAGAACATACTTCAACTCATAATGTTGTTTTTATAACAGTTTCCTTCATTGTTAATGTTAATATTAGTTAAAAAATATGTTCGGTTCTGGCGTTTTGCCGGCCGCTGCCGCGGCACGCTCGCTTCGCTCGCTCGGCTCGCGCGCTGTAAGGTAGGGTCGCAGTTCTACCTTATACCCCTCCTTGCTTCGCTGGTCCTCGAACCCATTTTTTTACTACTACCTTTTCTTTTTTTGTATTGCAGGTACACAACACCTGTTTTATGTATGATTAATTATTGACATTATTAATTTCAATAAAACGGATTAATAACACTTATGATTAAGAAATTTATGAAAACAATTAAACCAACCAAAGAGAGTGCGGATTTACTTGAGTTAACCACGGCCGCTTGGTTGATGATTGTCCCCGTCTGCGACAACTTTCAATATTCAATGTATTTATAAATACTCATTTATTGATTTTAATATCTAAGTATAGGTATCGGACAAGGAAATATTTCACGCACATACATACACATACACACATACACTCATAAAACACAACCCTCCTTCTGACGCAGTCGGGTAAAAATACCTGAACAAAAGCTGTGATTGTAGATACGACTCTGTTGTTTAGTGATAGGTAGTTTTTAGTATTTGGTTGTATTAAGTCAAATCAAAGGACTAATTCTAATATTTATTAATACTGTGATTTATCGGACTGTGCTGTGATTTAAAGATAGGAAAACACGACTACAGGTTATTATTTATCAAAACCACCCAGTCTTCAATTTGATTCACATATTTATTAGTAGTATAATGTATGTACTTACATATTTATAAGCTAGTGGTCACCCAGTGGTCGAAATTCGACCGTAATTTTATTAAGGTTGCACGGATTGTATTGCAATGAAAAATTTAAAAAGATAGAATGTGAGTTTGGATTGGCATTGACAGATTTCGGCCGCTCCTTTTCCATTTTTGTAATTTTTGAAACGAGTATACACGGTGTTACAAAATACCCCGTAAAAAATATAATAAATTATCAAAGCCAAATATATTGTCAACCCTAAATTCATCAATACTATACAAATATTTTTCCAATAAGAAGCTCCTTAAACTTTTACGAAATAAATTTACATTACTGATGGACTTAAGATCAGTAGGCAGAACATTAAAAATTGACAGCTTGATACCTTACACTGCGTACAATTATATCAAGTTTTGGCGCAAAGGAATTGTGTAAGTCCCTTCTACGAGTCATTAAACGTTTTTCTCTATCATCAGGTGTTTCATATTTTCAGGCATTTTTACTAAATCTGTAAGTAAAACTAATATAGGGTCTAACAATATCAATAAGCGAACGTTTAAGGGGAGCATCTATACATCACACTGAGCATGCTCACCAAATTTGGTCCAAAACTACAGGCTCGTTACCGAGATAATCAACAATACATTATCTTAACTCACCAAAAAATACACCCTTTTCAAACCCTTACAGCGCACACAAAGATAGCCAAACATGCCAAATGTGTGCGTGTATCTGTACACTGTCTTTTTATTGACGCTTGCATGCGTGTTAGTAAAGATACAGCATGTTTCATGATGTGCATTATTTTAATTGATTTTGTTTGTTAGAAAACATAACTTTGAAAAATCACTATAAAACTGGAGCCCATTTTTTGTCATTGTATTCAGAATAATGTATAGATACCGCCCTTAAACGTTCGCTTATTGATTTTGTTAGCTCCTGTATATAAAGACTAGGAATGGTCAAAATGTTTAGTCTTTTAAAATGTTCCCTACAGGATTCCCATTGTGGGATTCGCACTATAGTTCTAATTGCTCTTTTCTGTAGTATAAAAGCTCTATTTAAGTTATATTTGTATGAGTTACCCCAAAACTTATTACTATCTTAAATGTAATTCCACTAATGCATTATAAACTATCTTAAGTTGCTCTTCAGTAGTTTCATCCCTTAGACTTCTTAGAGCATAACAGGCTGAACTAATTTTATTTCCCATGTATTTCAATTCCTTCTTCCAATTAATAAATGAGTCAATATATATGCCCAGAAACTTAACTGATTCTACAAGTGTGTCTTGATTGCCTTGCAAAGTAATATTCTAAGATTCCCTGTTTCTAGCAGTTGTTCTGAATAGCATCACATTGGTTTTGTCATAATTGAGAACGAGGCCATTTACGTAAAACCAGTTACAAAAGGCTGAAAGAGTCTCATTATTCTTGGAATTTAATTCCCCTGAGTTTCGTGTCGAAATTACAGCATTTGTGTCATCCGCATAAAGCACTAACTGAACACCTTTTACTTCCTCATATGTAATTTACTAAAACATTAGTAAATAAAATAAATAGTAGCACCTTGGGGCACACCTCGCATGTTTTTTACTAATCTAGAACTATAGACTACTTCCCTATCGCCTTCCGTATTACGAATTTGAACAAACTGGTATCTGTTTTGCAGGTATGATCTAAAAAACTCAAAAAAAAGTAAAAAGTAAAGTAAAGTAAAGTAAAGTAAAGTAAAGTATTTACCTCTAATTCCGTAATGCATGAGTTTATTTAAGAGTATGTCGTGATTAACCAAGTCAAATGCTGAGCCAAGATCTAAGAATACCCCAACAGTTTTGTATTTATTATTAATGCTTAATGCTACATTATCTAGCAGCGTTTTAATTGCATCACCAGTACCGATGTTCTTTTTATAAGCAAACTGTCTACAATTCATAATATTAATGGGTTTTCTGTTTTTCATCCACAAAGGTTCAACACTATGATGTCATTAATAGTCATTATGCTTATGTACTGGCTTCAAAAATGTCAAGACGGAAAAAATGTTATGTTGTCAATTTCAAATCTTCTTATCGATATTCTACTTGTTTCGTGTTTTATTCAAATTTTTTTCCAAAATGACAATGGATGACTAACTCAGAATATTACGATATGATGTTATGCGTATGCCATGAAGATAGCAATTTAAATTGTGCTCGTGAACTGTATCGGCAACGATTTATCGATGGAAGACCACCCGCTGAACAGCGACGGCTACCTTCGTACCAGTGTTTTCTCAAAATGTCAAGACGCCTACATTCCATAGGCTCCTTTCATCGGTCTACTGGAAGTGGACGTCCAAGCACAGTCGATGCCAGGCAGGCTGAATTAGTGTATTAGCATTTTGAAGAAGAGCCAACCACGAGTCCAAGACAAGCCGGAGCAAGATTCAGTATGAAACATGTTGTAGTTTGGTGAATTCTTTTTTTAATGCCTAGCATGGCAAATGACTCCATACCATAGTCCAGACGCGAAGACAACTGGTGCAGCGTGAAAACAACGCAGCATCCGTCAACCTCACCCTGCCAGCCCACAAGGTGCTTCTTCACGCCTCGTTTGAAGGACCCCATTTCATAGGAAGGAGGGAAAACGTGTGCTGGTAGACTATTCCATCTTTTGGAGGTGCGACATAGAAACAAGTCACCAAATTTCTTTGTGCGCGATAGGATATGTGTGACACAACCCGCTATACACTACTTTAAAGTTTATACTGACACCCCCTACCAACCTTGCGGTTACAAAGTAGGTGTCAGAATAACCTTGCGCAAGCACAAGGGACCATCTACGTCAGGTCATAACGCCAGATCAGAACACGCCGGTACGCATCCTTCATCCAGTACTTTTAAGACTAGTGTCTCAAGCTAGTCGCCCCGTGGACACGTATAGTCCACTACCTAATATCCAGATAGGTCACCGGAGCTGTAAGCTCGCTCACTTCTCGTTGCACTAAGAGCACAACTCGCAGTGTACCACTGCTTGGGCCGTCAGCTCTAAAGCCAACTACCAAATGTCCTCTTTGGTGGCGGAGTTGTAAGCACACTCACTTCTCGGTACCCATCCAGGCACCTGATCAATTCCAAATTCCTACGCGGCTGATTAAACCGGAGGCCTTTGCATCTAGCGGGCACCTCTACTAGTTCTCCAGACTAGTACCGGAGATGTTGGAGTAACTACTCAGTGAAAACCACCGAGCACCACACCAACTAAGGGTAACTCACGTACCCCGCAGATCTTTTCGCTTCAGGCCCCCACCGGACCGCTACTAAGACCCGCTCGCTATGCACGAAATGGAAGCCTGGCCAGACCAACCAGGCAGGCGAACATTCCCACTTCTATAGCTAACCACATGCCACCACGAGTCCAATCCATGTCCGGGGCCTGCCGGAGACGCCCGCGAAGGCATAACCGGCAGGGGGCCTAGGATCCGGAACTCCCGTGGTACCCTTGAAAAGACAGCCGGACCCGTAGTTCCAGCTGCCATACCCTATCTATCAGGGTCAGTAGATAGGGATATGTGTGACAGTGAAGCGATGACTCCGTAGAGCAGCTCGTGTACTCCTATGGAGGAAGGGAGAAGGTGAAGGTCAAACAGTTCTTTAGAGCACTCGCCGTGGTATAAGCGATAGAAAACGCTGAGTGAAGCTATATCTCTACGCAATTACGCAATATACAGCGCGACGCTGCAATCTGTCTAAGGCATCGAGAAGGTACTTTGCGGAACCGTCCCAGATGTGCGAGAAATACTCCACGCAAGACCGTACCTGAGTCTTGTACAAAAGCCACAACTGGTTAGGCGTAAAGAATCGCCGCACTCTGTTCAGGACACCGAGTTTTCGTGAGGCTGTTTTGATCACGGCTTCGATGTAATTCTTCGTGACAACAACCGTCACCCCTATCACTATCGCCGTACACAGGAGCTGGTACCCTCCGATCATGCACCCAGGAGGAACTTTTGCGAGTGGTACCTCAGGCAGTTATCTTATCTTATCTTAGTGGGGCCTGCTGAGTTTTCCCTCTATCAGTAACACTTTCGACCCATCGGGATCTTTTGTGCAACCCCATCCTTTCACTCTTCCTCCTCTGTAAAGATAGATGCCATAAGTTTGGCAATATCTTTAAGAGCAAAGAGCCTGAAGTCCTCCGGTTTCAGATAGGCCAACCCCAGGAGTCCAATTCTTTTCCTAGCCAGAGAGTCGCAGTCACACAGTAGGTGCTGCATTGACTCCGTTTCCTCTCCACATGCCCTACATAAACAATTTGTTGAGATTTGCATTCTGTGAAGCATTTGCTTTGTGGCATGCCCTGTCAAGGCACCGATGGTTAATCGGGCCTTCTGCTACCTCCGCATATGAACTTACTCCGTTTTAAGGCGTTTTCGCCTAGGAAGGATTTGGAGCGTTTCATACCCGGCTGCTCTTTCCATTCGATGCCGTGCCTGTTTTCGATGTCGGTGACCTCAGGCAGTTAGAGGAGAACCTTATTTTCGTAAACTATGTTATTTGGACGGATGAGGCAACATTCACGAGGTCAGGACTTTCAAATGTGCATAGCGATCACGTTTGGGCTCGCGAGAATCCACACGCTTCACGGCAGGGCAGATTCCAACATCAGTGGCGGCTGTATGTGTGGGCTGGCATTTATGACGGGCATGTCATTGGTCCCGTCATTTTGCCATCACGTCTGAACGGTGGCAACTAACTAACGTTTTTACAAACGGAATTCGAAGAGGCGATTGACGAATTTCCACGTGCCTTGTCACGTCGTATATTGTTTTTTACCACATGGCCATTCTATCTAGTTTCTGAACTTCACAAAACTTGTATATAGGTAGACTTCTCTGTCTCTGGTAATGGCTAAAGTTTTTCCGGTGGGTTCGGCAAAGGAATCGTGTTCACTGGAGCCTTACTTATTACTGTAATTTCTTATCATTATTTATTATTTATATTTTATTTGTTTTTTGTCTGCATTTTTTAATTCATATTCATGTTCATTTGTTTGTTTTTAATTTCTTTTATTTGTCTTGTCACTAGTACAATAAATATTTAGGCCCTGTCAGAATAACAGCACTTTTGTGTCATTCTGAACATCCATGAATGTCACAGCAGCTTATGCTGAGACAGGGTCCTTTAACTTCACACACTACCTATTTTATTTTTTTCTACTCATCCGTTCTTTTTTTTCTGTCTATCTGTTTTTTCTTTTTTCCTATAATTAAGTGTTTATTTATTATAATTAAGTGTGTATGTTAATATTTTTTTATTCTTATTTCTATTCTATTCTCCTAGTTTCTCGTCGCGACTTTGCGACTGACGCCAAGTGTGCGTTGAACAAAAAATATAAAAATTGTCGACCGCAGCTTGTCGTCGCGTCTAGTCGCCGAGCTGTCGCAGTCGCGTGTCGCCTAGTGTGCGCACACTAGTGTCCGTAATCATGTCTGGCTGTGACACGGCCATCCTGCGTGACACACGTCCTGGTGTGTTAATCTGAAATAGAAAACGAACAGCACAGTTTCCTTTCGGCCAATCCTATCCCAACCAACTTTCATCAAATTCTTTAGAAATTTAGAAAAATTAACAAAACAGGTCTATTCTACTATGTTTATTCTGAGCTATACTTTAATCTACTATGTTTATCCTTTAAAATTATGAATTAAAAAAAAACAATAGCTGCGCAATTTACAAACTACTAATTACAACACAATTTTGAAAAATCAGAAGATCACTGAAACCGCGCAACATTGAGCATCATTCATTATTTACAAAGAACAAATTACTCATCAATCAGAATAATTAAACCAAGCACCAGGTAACTCATTCGCGGTACACAGCTATTACAATAGCACCAGCAAACACAATTGCTATACGGTTTTCCCCACGGAAAACCCAAGTCAACTCTTGACTTTATGATCTTCGCTACAAGGCAAGATCCGACTGTACCACCCAGAACTACCGCCTACCGCCTACACACGGACTGCTCATAGAGCAGACGCCGATTTCAACTAGGCTACGGCTACGGCATTCTGGTACAGTCTCCGGACTAACGAATCGAGAACCTGTGCATGTCTAAACCTCTAATTAACTAGATGCCACTTCTTCATCTATCTCATCTTCATCTACGATCTCAATGGGTACCTGGCCCTCAGGCATTTTCCTGGTACGATCATGAGCATACTTGTAGGTACGCTTGTTAATCAATGACTTTAAAACATAACGGTCACCATCTAAGATCTCTATTATCTGAAATGGTCCTCTGAACTTAGCATCCAATTTCGTTTGAGAAAAGATAACCAAGCACAGTATTTTCCGTTTGTTCTACCCTGACCAAACAACAATTTATTGACTTAACATTAGGCTCTACAGTACGCAATACAATAGGCTCCACAGTAGACTCTGCAGTAGGCCTCACAGTAGGCTCTACATAAGGTTCTACAGTAGGCCTACAGTAGGCTCTCCACAAGACTCTACATAAGACTCTACATAAGACTCTATATAAGACTCTACTTAAGACTCTACATAAGACTCTACCTAAGACTCTCCATAAGACTCTACATAAGACTCTACATAATACTCTACATAAGACTCTACATAAGACTGAAAACTAGGTCTGTGCTAAAAACTGAAAACTGAACCTTTTCGACTAGAAAGATAACAAATCGATTGTAACATAACAAAAAAAAGGTAACCAGGTAATCCAAATCCAAACCAGATAACCAGGTAATCAGGCAACCAGGCAACCAGGTAACTAGGCAACCAGGCAACCAGGGTCATGAACCATTCCCTCCACAAATAAAACAAATTTGAGCAAATTGAATTCTGGGATGGTAGAGCTTGTTTTTTTCTTTTCAGTTTTTTCTCAATGCAGTTATTTTTATATAGTTCTTTTAGCAGTCAGGTTTTTTGTTTTATTTTAATAATTTAGTTTATTTCAAACTTTTTAGTTTTGTAAAGAAAATAACCAAGCATTTCAAAACCTACATAAAATAATTATATTAAAACGCCCCTTACTAATTGGCGTAAAAACGAACTCTTGACGTCTAGTACTTTTGACTGACAAGTTCTTTAAACATGGGAATAAAATCTGCTAATATTCCCGAAAACAAAACACCATAAAACATTGCTGTACCTAAATGAAAATTATTAACTACATCTACGTCCACAGATAAATTGGTCATATCCTTTAAATTCCGTATACGTTGTAGTTCGTTTAAAGAATTTTGATCGTGTGGTCGATCTAACAGTTTTTTGGGGTCAAGACTACTATACTCAACGCAAAGACTCGTGGCATACGGTGCCACAAATTACTTTTGTAACAGAGATGCGCACGCGCTGCAGGATTGTCGATAAAAAGCATTGTTTGTGAGTTATCGACAAATATGCACAAATCACCTCATTATAATATTGATCCTCCTCTCAAGCGTTAACCCGTGCGATCGCACTGGAGCAGTATATAAAAGTTATTATACTATGACAAAGGAGATGTTCCATTTTTGTATGGAGGCTGGGCCCCCTAATTCTTACAGTGATGAAATTATATTTTATGAAAAGAGCAAAAAATAATAAATTTTTCGATGTATTAATATATTTTTTTAACATACCCAAACATTGTATTATTTAATAAAAAAGGTCAGATAATAAAAAAATCATAAAATAGCAACCCTAAACTTTTTTTACCTTGGCCATCGATTTAGAATACCTAGATACACCGTCACCTACAAATTCACGTCGAAAAAGTGTCCCGACTCGCTTAGTTGTAAGTATACGTGTATAGTAGACAATTAAAAACGTATACAACTGTATTCCCCACAGATAAGGTTTTATTTGTATTGCACGCGTTAGGCGGTTGTGACATTACAAAATGCGATCATCGCGAAAGTCGTAAAATTTAACGATCTCTGCCTCTTGTAGGAACAGAGTAAGTGGAGTCGTGTTCAACAAATTATTTTCAATAAAAATTGGTGTAATGCTAGTTGCACTATTTTTTTTTATAAATTATAGTGAAAATAAAACAAATTATTAAAACATATATTAAAACATAATATGTTTATGTACCCTGACACAAAATTTAATATATTGTTAACTTGTTTTGTCTTGTGTTGGTTTCGAAGTAATTTTTTTAATGTTTTCTTTTTTACAAATATAATGCAGACGCACATCCACATATTTCTGAACTGCTGATTTTGTCAGTTTATAAATATGGTGAAACTGATCACTTGCATCTGTATTTTTAAATAGCTTCATGTGCATTATACATCGCAGTATTTGCATCGTTAAAAAAATTACCATTATACAGCCTTAACAATGTACTTCCGCCACTTATTTTAATATAGTGCCTGATGATCTTTCAGATTCAATTTAAATTAGGTATAAATCATTAGACGCATAACACAAACCGCCAACATGGCCAAAATGGCAATTACATTATTTCGTTCACCTAATGCGGTCACCGAACTTGTTTACTACTACTTAGGCCAACGATCGTTGTTTTCACAATAATCTGTCCGCCTACTGCAGCCTACGTCATTACCTATGGCTACCTTCTGTCTCCATCATCAGACCAGCTAGATGGTACCATCATAATTTACATTTTCAACGGTCTTTATATGTTTGTAAAAAGCTCAATCGGTTGAGGAGGATAACTGCTTTAAAATTAATTTGCAAGATTTGACCCGTACAAACATACATTCATACATACAAACATACTTACATACATACATGCATTGCAAGTTTAATACAAAGCGTGTAAAAAAGAATGTTTGACAAATATCAGTAGAAGTACAGTAGGTACAGTACTTATCGGTAATAAATAAATAATTATTATTTTCGCTTTGATTTGAGTATTTATTCTTTAAAACATTTATTAATTTTAATTCCATAGAAACATACCAACATACCGCCAAAAGATGTGGACTACAAAACTAACTTTGAATAAACTAAACAAGCGGCTCTATATATTTAGTATTTAACTATGTTCTACTTTTATGAATCTTTCGTCCCTTTTAACACGTGAATAGCGTCACGCGAGGAAAAGGGACAACCGCGTAAGTGATTTATTCAAACTATTTTAGAAAAATAATGTTTTTACTTAGGTAGAAGGTAAATTTAGCCACAAATTCATTACATTATGAAACCTTGAATGAATACTTAGCAAATATACGAAACCCCATCCTTTTTTAAGCTATTTGAAGTATTATTTTTGCACTTTTTCACGGAGCACTTAGACATGTTGACTTGACGGTGATCGGCGCGCGACTACGAGTGCAATTGTGCTAAAACGTGTTTTTAGCACAATTGATTCAAGCGGCGTGTGAGGCGTTGTTGGTGTATCTAGGTATTCTAAATCGATGACCTTGGCAACTTCGCTTTTCTAATGTTAATGTATGTATTTAAAGATATAACTTATTTTTTAAATTAGTAATGCAATGGTACTATCCATTACAGCCAGCAACCGCTTGGTTTCATTTTCAGGAAATTGCATTGAAACCTTAAAACACCTTTTAGAGTGTATAAATAAGTTTAGCAACATATAATAAACACTTAAAACTTTCATTAGAACCCAAAAATAATAAGAAAAGCTTGATGAAGAAAACAAGATTTCAAGTTTTTAAATAATTTTTAAATTATGTTGGGGGGCTTTTATATTTTTTTTCTTTTTGGAAACATCATCTCAGAAGGCAGATCTATCAGAAAAACATCACTTCAAAACTGTAATAAATTAAGGGCCCAAAAACGAACATCTCCTTTACACATTATGTATTGAAGGTAGTTAGCAATAATTAAACTATAGGTTACCCTCTAGTTGAGCGTTAAAATGTTTGGTTTAGAAGACAAAGTCGCCAAAGCGTCACAGTCATTTCAATTGATAATTTCTTTCGAGATGGAGGTGTTTATTAAAAATAATATAACCAGTGTTCAGGGGAATATTCAACAACAAAGTCGTGTTATTATAAAAAATGTTTTAAATTTCTTAACGGAGTTAAAAGAGGATCCTGCCAAGTTAAAAGAACTCGACTTCAACAAGCCTCGCGATCTAACTGCAATGATTGGTGGGATTGGTTTGAGAAGATTGATAATAAAGAAGGAGTCTTCTGGCGATAATAACCCACCGATCACACCGATAAACATAGTATACAAACAGCGCGTATCACTATGTCTTTGTGACGTCACCCATAAACAGCGTAAGTGCGAGAGAGCACGTGATGAGCGCTATCTCATTCGCACGTTTTATTGCACCGTCTGCCACGAGTCTTTGCGTTGACTATAACAGCTATCCTGGCCAATATTTTCATTTTTTATTGTATTTTTTTATTTTTTTAATAGCCTATGTCACTCCCACACTCAAAACAAATCTAACGATACCTCATATGTTAAAATCCACCATGCCGTTTGGGCTGTAGGGCGTTCCAATGAAACAGACATACATACATACATACATATATACATACATACATACACACACCTACACACACCTACACTTGAAAAACATAACCCTCCTTCTGACGCAAACGGGTAAAAATCACCTCGAGTTACCCCTCTAAATGCCACGGCTCTCACAGCCGAACAGCGATCCCAGTCGGTTACGCGCATCCATCTCAGTGGAACCCTGCGCACGTGTGCCCTCTGACTACATTAGAGAAACTAACTCGAGTTCACACAATAACTTTACTCATTACATTATCAATCGGGTCACAATGTACCTCCACCTCAACGTCAACTGGTACATGATCTTCTGGCATCCTTCCTAATGTATCATGTGCGTATTTGTAAGTTCGCTTAGAATTTAATGCTTTCAACGTATCATAATCATGAGCTACCTCCATTAAGTACCCGCACACAACTAATCATTTATAAACTACTGGCTCTCTCTATAAAACCCTCATGTCTATGGAGTTCTGAACGTAAGTTCTCGTGAGTCTTACTTCTAATGCCGCAGTTATAACATAACAAACGAGTCTCTAAATTTATTATCTAACTTGGTTTGGTTTCGTTCACTATTTTTAACCAAGACAAAATCACCTCTAATAAACTTGTCCAGCTCTAATTACAAACAGTACAGTACTAATAACATTAGATTGTCCAGAAGTCTCATTGTTACTTCATTATGTAAACGTTTTCCTCTGGGTATTTGACTTTATCATCATAGAACTTTCTAAGCAGCATAATCAATCATAATCAAAACATGAAAAAATCACCAGAAACATTTAGCAGTCCAGCAGGGTTGCCGATGCAGCCCAGGTCTGCACTGTCTACCCAATGATGCTGGTTGTCGTTGCTCGTCACGCCGCCGGTGTCGGTGTCGCTGCTGCCGGTTGCACCACAGCTGCTATTAACGCCCTTCCCCGCGCCGCCCCGCAGTGATGGTATAAGCGTGTGGGCACTTGCTTTCAAAGGGATCCGTGCCTCCACATCTGAAACACCAGGCGCGTTTGGTCGATGTGTGATAAAATAATTAGCACTAAAAATAATGGAATGGTTACATGACCTTTAATTATCCTTGGAGAGGCAATCGGTGCTGCGATGTCCCAGTTTACCACACATGAAGCATCGCGTGGGACCAGTATGCATCCTTGAAGTAAGAACGCCCGTTGCTCACGAGTTTTGATTTCGGTAGTAAAAGCCGTGCGTTGTAATTTTCCGGCGACTGTGCAACCAACGTGGGCTAGTGCTGACTTCATGGCAAAGGTTTCTATTCTAAAATTACATCCTTGAAACGAGCCATCTCTGTCGTTGATCAAGGTCGTGAAGCAAAAAAACCCATGTTGTTTTTGTCCTTTTAAAGCTTTTAGGAAAGGCTTCACTCAGCAAGGCTTCACCAAGCAATCACTAATGCAGTGCACTTTGTACATTTTTCTCGGCTATACAATCACATGTAGAATATAGCAATCCATACGTCGACTGTAGCTACGCACGCGTATAAACTCCGGTAATGAATCTCTTCATATCACGGTGCTTTCTAAACTTCAAGTAACGCCATACAATTCTGATATTGCTGTTCCAACATCCGTTGTCATTTACGATAAAACTTGGCATCGTTTTCTTCTAGTGATTCGCGTCAGTTACATCTCACTTCTGATGTAAGATTAGAAGAGATTATGAACTGTTTCTTCAGACATTGTGTGTACAGATGTAAGAATTGTGCAAATGAGAAGATGTTTTACTTTACCACTGTTTTTATATTACAAGGAACTAAACCAAAGTTACAACTTAGTAGGTAATTCTTTTAATTAAGCACTAGGCGAAACGTAGGACAGTTCCGTGGCAACGTCTTCTCTTCTTGGCGACTCGAACCAAAGTGAGCTCCGTCCAGCCCGTTGGTAACGCCACGACTCTGTCGAAGCTCAAAGGAAACGTAGTTGTGCGGCCTACACCGCTTAGGGCGCTTGCGTTTCGTTTAGTGTCCGTAATCATGTCTGGCTGCGACATATACATATAGTTCAAAGTCTACTGAGGATATATAAGTTCGTGGTAGTCTGATATGCGGGCCTGTGTACTTGACAAAATAAATGGTCGATCGACAGTCAGCAACAGTGTCAAAGAGTTTGATGCAACATAAATAATTCACCAGTGGTCAAATCAATTATCTTAAAGTAAAACAAACCTTAATGTCATAAACTTTTGAGTAGGTAGGTATTTCATTAACGATGTAAAACTTTTCAACTCAAGAAATAGTAGACATTAAAGTTGCACATTAAAACTTATTATACTTAAAGATCTTAAGATCCTTGGGGGAGGCCTTTGTCCAGCAGTGGACGTCTTTTAGCTGAGATGATGATGATGATACATAAAGACTTTTGAATATACCTGTCGACGTTAGAAGGACGTGTCTGTATATTATGCAAAAATTTCTAATCTGTGAGGATGTAGTTACTAAATTATTATGATAAACTTTTAATCACTTGTACTTTGTACATCGCTGTTTAACCATCTGACAAGAAAGGCTCCATCTACTAGAATGCACCACCCTGAATCTGCTCAAGAACGGGTCCCCGGAAGTCTGCACGGCTTCGTTCATCTGTACTCCAAACTTATCCCAAATATATCATCTACTTTAGTGAATTCTAAGAAATGAGCATACAATTTTTGCAGGACATCCAAAACTGATTCATTCATTTTAATTCTTAAACACAGATCGTTGTCACACGAGAAATTGACGTTTTTTTGGGCAACCCGCATCAGGAGACCATAACCAAGCTCTCCTTACTGGTCCGGGGGCGGCCACTTCTATCAAAACCCGTATACCTCTAATCTCAGCTCTATGTACAATAGTAATAATGTCCTGTTTCGTGTACACCATTGTTCTATCGTACGCCCCATACACGAACAGTTCTGGGACTTCAGGCAAGTACCAAGGGAAGCTTTTAGCATCAGATATTCTCCAATGGAACGTGTTTAACTTCACAGTGCCCATTGCGTCAACGGTCTTCATTATATCTGCTACAGGTATATAATTCCTTGCCGTGTCTATCATCAGTCCTCTGTACTTGTAACTGGGTGCATCTTTCACTAAGATATTAGGCTGCGTGATTAAATAGCCCGTGCTCTGATCTAACAGTATCAATTGGCTCAAAGTTTCCAAGCCGTGACGGATACCGCAGAAAGAAGGTGACGAAATATTAATATGAACTTGGCTTGGTAATCTTAGAGCATTAAACCAAATGGAGAGGCCATGCGCACGAATTTCTATGAAAAAAAGTCTGTCATTGTCTGCGGGGGACGAGGTAAACGCACACAAATACAGTTCACACTGATGCATTTTTCAATGACGTCGCTACGCACGCAAACTACAAAATTATTAAACACTAGCTTAGACTAGACGCACACTAATATATTCACACACAGGGATAGCCTGTCCGGGCACGAGTCTGACGTCAACTTTATATAAACGTCGATAGGGCTTGACACTATCGATTAAATTTGTCGATGCCAATAATAATGACATAGCCCGAAAATTTTAATAGTTAAAATCATCACATCAAGTTATTTAATTTACTTGTTTATCTACACAAGTAAATCTCGCGACAAGCTTTTATATTATATAATTGTGTAATGACGTTATAAGTTCAGAGTAGGTACTTTCAGTCGGTTTATGAACTAAAGTATCCGCAAGTGACTAAAATTTTTCAGAACGACTTAACTGCTCGAGATTGCATGTCTTCTCTGGGTTCATTGAATTTATCAGTACCGGAGATCGAGGAGGCTTTAATAATAAGCGTGCTGGTTTAGATGGTAAACCAGCATGGTAACCAAACATATTACTAAAAATGTATGCCGAGAATCTTGCGGGGCCATTACAAATATTATTATAAGAAATCGCTTCAAATGGTATATTTCCATCACAGTGGAAATCGGCACGCCTGACTCCCATTCACAAAGGTAGTGATACAAATGTTGTTTCCAACTATAGGCATGTATCTATTCTTTCTTCCTGCATTGGGCAAAGTCTTAGAATCCAAAGTGTGGCAAAAAATGTATTAGCATGTCAAACAAAAACTTCATCATGAAATTACAGCTCTATCGGTTGAAGATATCTGCATCAAAATTGAGGTGTCAGATTCCAACTGAACAAACATACGTATATACATACATACATTGCAAGTTTAATAAAAGCTTGTAAAAATAGTTGGCTATCTAACCCAGACTCTCAAACAGAGGAAACAGAAAAACTGAACAATATGTATTTTCATGGTTCCATAACGCAGAACAATCTTTTATGTGGGTAACGTAGGATCTTAAAGAAAGGCTGAAAATAGAACAACAAAATGAAAAAGGAACTTTCCACATTTGGCTGGTCCGAATCTTGACATTTAGTAGTATTTGGATATAGGTTTTTCATGTCTGAAAAAACTTTCTTCGACCAAGATTTCGATCAATCGATAAAAGCAGCTGGAGCGCATGAGACAGCACTTCTGGGCGCAGTGGTTGCGAGTTTTCTTCTGTGTACTTCAACAACGCGTGAAATGGCAAAAATATTGTAAGGGAAACATACCTAAAGGTTGGAGACATGGTTGTTATTAAAGAGGAGCACCTTCCACCGATGAAATGGGTCCTAGGACGCATCAACAAACTATACTATGGAACTGACGGTGTTTGCAGAGTTGTGGACATTACTACGTCCAAGGACATCTTAAAAAGAGCATTAACCAAAGTTTGCGCTCTGCCCATAGGCGATTCTCATGAGGTCCTTGGAACCTCAGCTTCCAAGAGGGAGGAGGATGTTAAGCATACTAACGGCAATGGGGGAGGGAGCAAGGACGACGCAGTGAAACCACTGACTAGCGACACCGGCGACGGCCGGACAATGACATCTATCTATCAACGAGATTTCAGCTCGTACGCGCGTCCCTATTTTATTTATATTTTATTCCGAATAAAGGAATTTATTAATTAAATAATAATTAATAAATTAATTAATTTAATTTTTTAATTCTTCGGTGTATTACTTAAAACTAGGCATCGTCGTTAACAAATGGTAATCAATAATTTTTACCTCATTATTTTATTTTCTAAACGAAAAAGAATTAACAACAATTCAATAATCTTTATTTTTATTGTAAATATTTTAAAGAAGTTATGATTAGTACTGTATAATAATAAAAAGAACACATATTTTAATAATTTCAAAGTTGCCACGACACGCTGTTGGACTGCAGTATAAAACAAAAAGTTTGAAAATGCTGTGAGCAAATCGTGTGCGTTTAGGAGTCCACGAAACATGATTTTCACAAGTTGTGATCCAAATATATAAATATAATAAATACATCTTTTGGAAATCTGAAAAATATATAGCCAGAATAAACATTATGATGAAGTCTATATCGATGTTTTGTTTTTGTACTGTCGCAGCTCTAACTTTGTTGCAGTGTGGCTAATGTAATTAAATTTAAATTTCCTATTTTTGGGATAAATGACGGGACGTCAAACTATTATATTAATGAAGTAGACCGATCCTAAACATACAGTTTCATAGTATTGAAATTTTTTAAAGCAATTTAGTTGCAAAAAACGTTGGAAAACGAAAATAAGTAACAATTTATAAATAGTGATTTATTATTAATTAAATAAGCATTTGTATTAAAAAACAGTTTTAACGATAAAGAACGTGAAGTATAAATTGTAATTCAATGTTGGCTCATTCAATTTTAAAAGTTACGCAAAGTTGCAACTTGACTTTTTAGTGGCAACACTTTTTGATTGACAATATTTTTTCAGTTTTTTTGCAAATTTAGTGCTTTATTCAACAATAATAAGACAAAATAATACTTAGAGATGGAAAGTAACGTTATCCTTTTGTACATTCGACTTTTCTGATCGCTCTTTACACGAAAACACGCTGCAATTCGACATTTTTTGCTTACGTCCTAACGCGTGCACCGCTATTTGTAAATGACGCCGGAACACGCGAGAACTAGTTTTATATAATCGATATGACCGCCGGTCATATAATTTTGGCAGAGGAGAACGCCTGTCAGTGGCGTCTCCGGTTGGTTTAATGCTCTAAGTTGGTAATGTTTCCACTCTGACGGTGTATGACTCGTTTGTATTATACCTCATTCTTGGATCAGCATCGCTTTCAACGTCAAGGATTACATTCATCTTCTTTACAGTTAAATTTGTTTGGTGTCCTTTTGGGTCAATATCTTCCAGTTTGGTCAAGTCTTTAATAAACAATTTGAATGCTTCAGCTAGATATTGGTTTACATTATGCGATGGTACGGACACGAATTTTTATTTAATTTCTGAGTCGCTAAGGCAACTACTTTATTGCTGTATTGTGTGTCGCCTATAAGATGAGGTCATAGCTGTGGACCCATGCATAGCAGGGAGCATCGACTTAAAGATGTGAAGTAAACATTGGAGCTTGTGGGCTCAAACACTTTCTGGCAGAACCCTTTCTCGCATTGCCAAACGTTCGGGGTAAGCATCCTGAAACCGTAGAGGAATTGTACAACTTTTGATAATATAACCCAAATAATGCGTCATGCTTGCTACTTCTGAAATGATTAAACTAAATAAGAGGCTTTAGTTTATTTTGATGTTGGTGTTGCTCTTTTTTGTTATCTGGTGAATCAAGTATGATATTCTTACTACTAGCTACTACCATCTTATCTAAAGGAGAGGTACGTTTGGGCCCTTATTTTATTACAGTGTTGAAGTGATGCTTTTCTGATAGATCTGACTTCTGAGATGATGTTTCCAAAAAGAAAAAATATATAAAAACCTCCCAACATAATTAAAAAAATGTTTGAAAACTTGACATCTTGTTTTCTTCATCAAGCTTTTCTTATTATTTTTGGGTTCTAATGAAAGTTTTAAGTGTTTATTATATATTCCTGAACTTATTTATACATTCTAAAAGGTGTTTTAAGGTTTCAATGCAATTTCCTGAAAATGAAACCATGCGGTTGCTGGCTGTAAGAGATAGTACCATTGCAATACTAATTTAAAAAATAAGTTATATTTTTTAAATACATACATAAAAGTGAAGTTGCCAATGTAGAAAAAGTTTAGGGTTGCTATTTTATGAATTTTTATTATCTGACCTTTTTTATTATATAATACAATGTTTGGGTATGTTTAAAAAATCTATTAATACATGGAAAGGTTCCTTATTTTTTGCTCTTTTCATAAAATATAATTTCATCACTGTAAGAATTAGGGGGCCCAGCCTCCATACAAAACTGGAACATCTCCTTTCGCCATAACATCAATGTTGCGCTATTGTTGAGTTCCGACAGAAAAGAGATGAGAGAGCCAATTACTCAGTAGTTGAAGATTCCGGGTAAAGTTCGCTTCCATCTTCAGCCTTTTCATCAATTATCATGAGATGAATGTGATGAGAGGCCTTTGTCCAGCAGTCTTTTCGCTAAGATGATGATGATGATGAATGTGATGAAGGCCAAGTGCTTATAGAGAATAATATCGAAGAGAAAAAGAGAGTGCTCCCGCTGTCACCTCAACTATTCTACGCGGACATCTAAATTACACTCTAGGGTAGGGCGTTCCTATTATTTCTAATTTTTGTGAAAAAATATGAAACAAAAATGTAAACATAAGCTTTATACGAAATAATTTTACAAAATGTGTACAAAACAAAATTAAGTAAATATACAACAAAAACTTTTTTTTCAATGTATGTTCCCTAATGAAGTAAAATTTTCAAAAATTCAAAATTCAAAATTCAAAATCATTTATTCAGTTTAGGCTACAAATAGCTCTTATGAACGTCATTTTAAGCCATCGGTTCGTAAGTCTATCTACTCTGGGCGGGAGATCTTGTACTGAGAAGAACCGGCAAGAAACTCAGCAAGTGTCCAGCTCTTTTCTCCCTTACAGCGTCATAAATATTAAAAAAAGCCCTATCATAAAGGACACTTTCCATCACAAATAAAAACACAAAATGTAAAGGACAATCACAACATGTAAAAAAACACAAAAAATAAAAAATAACTAAATAAAATATTTAAGTCAGCAAAAACATAATTTACCAGTTTAATTTTTTACAATATCATACAGTACTAGTAAAAGTCAAAAAAAAAAAAAACTATAGTTAATAATAATAAAAATAAAACTAATTGTAATGTTCAATGCAACGCTATTTTGTTATCTGCAGGACACTATTTATAAGTAGTATTATGTATATGTTTTTTATTATAGCCAGGCTGTTTTATCTTCTAAATATTCTTTGACTGTATAATAACCTTTTTTTAATAAAGAAGACTTTACATGTTTTTTAAACTTATCTAAAGGTAAATCTAGTACAGTATTTGGTATTTTATTGTAATAGTGTACCTTGCCCCAAGAAAGAACCAAGCACCTTCTGTAACCTGAACAGTGGCATTGCAAGTTTTGACTTATTTCTAGTATTAAAATTGTGTACATCACTGTGTTTAGCAAATGAATTGATATTACAACGTACAAGAACTATACAATTATAAATAAATTGAGACGCCACTGTCAAGACATCAATTTCTTTAAAAAGATTTCTTAAAGAAGTTCGTGAACCTAGTCTATAGATTGTTCTTACTGCTCGTTTCTGTAAAATGAATATAGTTTCAATATCAGCCGCTGTTCCCCACAGTAAGAGGCCATACGACATGACACTATGAAAATAACTAAAGTAAACTGTTCTAGCAGTTTCAACGTCTGTTAACTGCCTTATTTTTCTAATGGCATAAGCAGCAGAACTGAGTTTGCCGGCCAATTTCGAAATGTGAGGATTCCATTGAAGTTTTGAGTCAAGGGTTATACCTAAGAAAACTGTTGAGTCTACCAAATCTAATCGATCACCGTTTATTCTTATATCAGTTGGTTCATTTTTGACATTTGGTAATTTAAAATTAATACATTTTGTTTTTTTAGCATTAAGCTGCAAATTATTAATAGTAAACCAACTGAGTACATCAGAGAGTGCTTTGTTTACATCGTCGTAATTATTCTTACACCTACTTACATTAAAAATGAGTGAAGTATCATCTGCAAATAATACGATTTCACAGAAGTTCTCTACAAAGAATGGCAAGTCATTAATATAAATCAAAAACAGAAAAGGACCAAGAATGGACCCTTGTGGAACTCCCATTTTTACATGAGAACCAGATGATTTAGTTCCATTAATATCGACAGTTTGTGTTCGAGAGCTAAGATACGACTGAATTAAATTTAGTGCGAAATCTTTGAGACCGTAGTAATTTAGCTTCATCACCAGAGTTTTGTGCTCAACGCAATCGAAAGCCTTGGACAAGTCGCAAAACACTCCAAGGGCGTTTTGAGACTTCTCCCAGGCATCAAATATATGTTTTAATAGAGCAACACCTGCATCAGTAGTAGAACGACCCTTTGTAAATCCATATTGTTTATTATGTAAAAGGTTGTTTATGTTAAAATACGACATCAACTGTTCCAATATAACTTTTTCATAAATTTTGCTTAGAGTTGG
Source organism: Eudonia lacustrata (assembly GCA_947562085.1). Classification (NCBI taxonomy): domain Eukaryota; kingdom Metazoa; phylum Arthropoda; class Insecta; order Lepidoptera; family Crambidae; genus Eudonia; species Eudonia lacustrata. The sequence goes on along the minus strand of OX387332.1, from coordinate 12,973,828 downwards.
TAGTATTGAAATGGGTCGATAGTTACTGGGGTCTTCTTTGTTTCCCGATTTGAACAAAGGTATGACCTTACTAAACTTCATAAGATCGGGAAAGATACCTTTATTCACACAGTTATTAAAAATTTCAGCAAGATATGGTGCAATAGAATGTATAATATTCTTAATTACTTTTATAGAGATGCCCCACAAATCACTTGTGTTTTTCATTTTCAGTGATTTAAATGTTTTTATAATATCCATTGAATCAATATATTTAAATTGAAAAGAAACATTACATTTTGGTACATATTTTTGGAGTAATGCTTGTGCAGCTTCTGGTGATGAATCCAAATTTGAGGTTGTCAGCACAGGTATATTTACAAAAAAATCATCAAGAATATTAGCAATATGTGAATCTGAATTGACTAAGTTGTCGTTTACTTCTAAAGTGAAAGTATTATCCCGTGGTTTAAATTTACCTGTTTCACGGTTTATAATGTCCCAAGTGGCTTTAATTTTATTGTTGGACTTTTTAATTTTTTCTTTAATATAATTAGATTTTGCTACTATACATATTTTCTTAAATATTTTCGAATAATTCTTTACATATTCCGTAAAATTAGAATTTTGGTTATATTGTTTAAGACTATATAAATCATACAATTTATTTCTACTTTTATATATACCAGTCGTGGCCCAGTCACAGAACTTAAGTTTATGAGTTATTTTGATTGTTCTTTGTGTAAACACTTGGTCATATTCAGTCTTTATGAAGTTAAAAAGATTAGTATATAATACATCTGGATCATCTTGTCCAAATGGCAATGCATTAATTTTACTCGATATATTATTTTTAAAACGCTCTACTCGCTCCTTTGTAACTGGTTTACAGTTCACTATTTTTGGCTCATCCTTAACTTTAAAATCATAGGTCACCTTTAAACCGCAATGGTCAGACGTAAGCTTACTAATGACTGACTTAGAAACAGGGTCATAGTCTGTAAAAACATTATCAAGACAAGTGGCTGAATGTGAAATTATTCTAGTGGGTTCGAGAAATAGATTAATGAGATTAAAACATTTAAACAAGGCAACAAGACGAACACTCATTGAAGTGCTTTCTATAATATTTATATTAAAATCGCCACATACAAAAACAAATTTATTTTTTAATTTTAATTTTCTTAGTACGTCTTCCATTACAGATTCGAAAATACCGAAATTGCCCGATGGGGGTCGGTATACACACACTATTACAAAGCTATTAAACTCCACACATGATAGCTCAATATTACGCTCCACTGATAAGCCTACAATATCGTTGCGATCTTTATATTTTATATTACTTCTTACTAGTATTAAAGAACCACCGTGAATAGCTGAGCTTCGCACGTACGCGCTTGCTAATTGGAAATTATTTACATAGAATGATGTGTCATGACTTCTTAGCCAATGCTCAGTTAAACAAAATATATGAATTGCCTGACTTTTTGCAAATAATTCTAACTCTAAGTCTTTGCCAGCCAAACCTTGAATATTTTGATGTATAATAGTAATTAATGAGGACTTGGCTTTTGTCTTAGACCTCAGTTTAAACATGAGGTTGTTGTTACCTTATTACTAGTTGTAGATGTTGCATTAGTAGAACTACTAATGGTTACGTTGTTATGACGTAAAGACTTAGTTATACCATTTATAACTGTATCCTGTATATTATAAGCAAACAATTTAGCTATTTGGGTCCTACATTTCGTAGAAAGATACATAGTATCTGACGTCAAACTAAAGCTATTAATAAATTTATTTATATCAAAATATAAAATAGTGTCACTATGACGACAAATCAAATTAAACAATAATAAATTTAATTCATAAATGCGCTTATTTTGTTCCCAGGTCAAATTGGTACAATAGGGAAAAGCGCTAATTATTATCCTGCAATTTGTTTCTGATTGCAGTTTTATCAAAATATTAAAACTATTTATGATGTCACGTTTCTTCGTTTGTGAGCTGTCACCACATAACACAATAATATTAGTGGAACTATTCAATGAATCCTGTGATATTTTGTTTACTATAGCATTCAACGACTGACCTGGAGTACAAATATTGGTCATTGAATGGATAATATTTCTATTTATAGGCAACCCTAAGCTTTGACCCACTTTATCAGAGTACATAACTGTTTTTTTTACTAATTTTGTAACATTAGGTTTAAGTATTTTTTGAGGAGAGGCCGATGAAGGACCGGGAACCAAAACAGACAAGTTTTGTGTGTTCATCTGAATATTTGAGTCAAGTGATAAAGACTCTTTGTATAGGTTAATTTCATTATTAATTAATGAGTTGTACCGATCAGCATTGTACTTGTATTACATTGTATTGATCAGCATTGTATTTGATTAAGAATCCCATTTACAAGTATAAAATAAAGAAATTTTAAGCGGACAAAATATTATGGATCGATTTAACACTAAGTTCGATGAAATAAACAAAATATGGAAATGAAATTTGATAAATTAGGTTTTTGGTATTGACGATTCGATTGAACATAAATGCGATAAAACGAAGCTCAAGGATTTGTTACTTGAATAGAAAGATCTGCAAATAGTGTTAGATAGATAGATAGATAGATAGATAGATAGATAGATAGATAGATAATACTTTTATTGCAACACTATAAAACATAAACACGAACAAAAGAAAAACAATAATAATATTAAAAAGTTACAATTTGGCGGTCTTATCGCTTTCAAGCGATTTCTTCCAGACAACCAGTCGGATGGAGAGAGCTAATTAACTTTAAGATCAGAGGTGAAACTATGAAAATATACTAGAATAAAGTGTATTTTATAAATGAAGCAAAATAATAATAATAAGGATAATAATGATAAACATATACTATACCTATAGCATGAATATTTTTGTGATCAAGTGACGCCAGCATGTCTGAATAATGAGCCGGAATACTTTGCGTTTTAAAGTGATGACGTTAAAGTTTTTTGGTACATCAGAAATCTGGCACTCGGGCGTGTCAGAAAGGGAAGGAATGCTGACAAAACTATCTTCACCACTACTATTAGAAGACAAGGAAATATAGTGTGAATCTTCACCTGAGGATGACATAGTAAATAAATATAAAATTGATAAATATAATAAATTTCTATTAAAAGCTGCAGCTATGTCCATTCGCTGGTTCGTGTCATCATTACATTTATAAAAGAACAAAAATATAATGAAAATAAAAGAAAAAATATCTAACAAATAAAACATGGACAATCAACTGTGAAACCATTACAATATAAAAAAAACTACTTTTTTTTACCAACAACAACAAAAACAAAACGCACAATTAAAAAAAAATAATTTTTACTTTTTATTTTCAAGTGCTAATTGCTGCACTGAAGCTAAATTAAATATTTATAAAATTTACAAAATACAGTGAAAAAATTAAACGCCTACCCGACCCAGCCAGGAATCGAACCTGGGTCTTCCGCAATCCGGGCGGCTGCACTGACCGCTATGCTACCGGGAAGGCTTACGTAGACGCTGAATTTTGTCACTGCTTTTGTAATTTTTAGAGTGCTAATAGCGGCACAGCGCGCCATCTATCCAACGACCATTGCAACCGTTGGCTATGCAGATTCATCTTTGCAGATGAAATACTACAAATTTGATAACACAACGCTATAGTAAATTTTTACTTTTTATTTTCAAGTGCTAATTGCTGCACTGAAGCTAAATTAAATATTTATAAAATTTACAAAATACAGTGAAAAAATTAAACGCCTACCCGACCCAGCCAGGAATCGAACCTGGGTCTTCCGCAATCCGGGCGGCTGCACTGACCGCTATGCTACCGGGAAGGCTGACGTAGACGCTGAATTTTGTCACTGCTTTTGTAATTTTTAGAGTGCTAATAGCGGCACAGCGCGCCATCTATCCAACGACCATTGCAACCGTTGGCTATGCAGATTCATCTTTGCAGATGAAATACTACAAATTTGATAACACAACGCTATAGTAAATCTTTACTTTTTATTTTCAAGTGCTAATTGCTGCACTGAAGCTAAATTAAATATTTATAAAATTTACAAAATACAGTGAAAAAATTAAACGCCTACCCGACCCAGCCAGGAATCGAACCTGGGTCTTCCGCAATCCGGGCGGCTGCACTGACCGCTATGCTACCGGGAAGGCTGACGTAGACGCTGAATTTTGTCACTGCTTTTGTAATTTTTAGAGTGCTAATAGCGGCACAGCGCGCCATCTATCCAACGACTATTGCAACCGTTGGCTATGCAGATTCATCTTTGCAGATGAAATACTACAAATTTGATAACACAACGCTATAGTAAATTTTTACTTTTTATTTTCAAGTGCTAATTGCTGCACTGAAGCTAAATTAAATATTTATAAAATTTACATTTATTTACTTCCCGGTAGCATAGCGGTCAGTGCAGCCGCCCGGATTGCGGAAGACCCAGGTTCGATTCCTGGCTGGGTCGGGTAGGCGTTTAATTTTTTCACTGTATTTTGTAAATTTTATAAATATTTAAAAAAAATAAATTAAAAAATTAAATGTCAGTCATACGACGTCTATCAGCAGTTGTTTGTCACTGTCATTGGTAATAAAACTCAACTCAAAATTGCAAACATAAGAAATTTAAATAAAAATAGCAAGTGGTAGGTAAATTTATGTATGTACCTTGTAATGACGAAATCGGGTCCACAGAAGATGTTCGCCAAACGAAACAACACAATACAACAAAGTTGATAGTCATATACAACTGTTTAGGTACTACTTTTTACTGATGCCTCAGGCTCGCCTCGTTTTCGGCACGGCAGGTTCCGGCACCCTAGCCGCAGCAGCCACAGGCTTAGGTGCATTCACCACCACAATCTTCTGCAGCTCTGCAAGTGAGCTTATTCGGCTGCGCTTTCCGTCAGGACTTACCACGAAAACGAATCCCTGGCGCGTAAAGCATTTGGTGACACCAAATTTCTGACGCGCTGCCATAAAAGTATCATGCTGGGGTTTCGTCAGGAACTTGGAGATCGTAATACCAGAACCCTTTAGGGTGGTCATGGCATGCCAAATCTTGTTTCGGACAATGAGATCGTGCAGCTTCACTAACATTGGTCGCGGCCGGTCGCTTGCAGTTGTGCAGTCCATTCGATCACATCGGCTTATATCCTTAGCCGAGATAGACAGTTTCATGCGGCCGATGAAGGCACCGACAGCAACCGCAGCCGCATCCTCGTCTGTCTTCTCTGGCAGGCCATGAATCAGCAACATCTTGCGCCGGCTCCTCATCTCTATACCATCCACCTGACGTGCAAGGAGGCTAACTTGATCTTGTAACGTATGTAAAGCAGTCATAATAAACGCCCTAAACGCTGTGAAATCAGCCGTCAAGTTAGAGACGTTCACGGATGGGGCTGCGTTTTGAAGCTCTCCGTGGTAGGAATCCATACGCCGAGTGAACATGTCCTGAAGTTGAGCCAACGATTCCTGTAGGCTCCATCCTCTTGAGTGCTTGTTAAAAGTGCAGTGAAGAAATGAAAAAGTGTAAAATGTGTTGTAGTTCTGCTATAGGCTTGATAACACTCAACAGCAGGTACTATGTGCTAATTATTATTTATCATTAAAAATTGGGTTCCGTAAACAAATACTATTATGTTTTATTAATTAAAATATATAGAGCATATTTCTTTAGCAACTACCCCCGAAGAAAGAGAGTGTTATGAGAAATGAAAATCTTTGTAATGATTTGCGATAAAGTGACGGATTCCTGAGGAGTTGACAATTTATCGCTAACCGTCGAAACACAGCAATGCTATTAACATTGATATGACGACGATACATTAAGAAGCGACGCTTGAAAGTAAAAATATTGACTAAGCGACATTAAGCTAACTTTACGAAACAGTATTTTAAAATTCGGATTTTTAGAAATAAAATCATTCGATATTCTTAGTTAATATAGTACTAGCTAGTTTTCTTAATGTTACTTTGGCTACCGCCACTGAAAACTTAATGTATACATTTTTTGAAAACGTTATATAACTTATTGCAATTTTAACAAATTAATAGTGGTAATCCATCCAGGTTCACCGTCAGTTGTTTTTATGTATCTCACGGGTTAAAACTTGGCCTTCATCTCACGTAATTATAAGTGATGATCAGCGGTCGGGATTAGGTACAGTTATTTATGTACTTACACTGATTTCATACAGCGAAAGAATAAAGTGGATATGCCTTAAATCCCGAGATTAATTTTAATGAGCAGGAAAAATCCCGTGATTTATTAAATTATAAATTTATTTACTTCTACACAAAAACCACTGCACGCGCGATTTGTCAAATTTACATCAACGACATCGGATGTCCGAAGTTGCAAAATTCCAATGCGCACGCACACGCGCGACGTTGCCACATTTGTAGATCGCAGAACATAGCTTGTGAGAACAAAAGAAAACAATAGCGGAAATGCCATTAGAAATCCCGGGAAGATCCATATTAATATCAACTTTTCGATGCAAGTACATAAATAATTCTACCTAGTTCTGACCTCTACTGATGATAAGGCCGAAGGTGGAAGTGCACTTCACCTGGAACCTCAACTACTCAGGCTATGGGGTCCAACTTTGCAGGGATTGTAACACGATTTCTCGCATTCAACCCGAGCGTCTGTCTGTTGAATACCTACGCTCCTTCTATTAATTATTAAGTAACTAAATTAAATACTTATCAATAAATTTTTACTTTTTATTTTCAAGTGCTAGCTCAGCCAGAAATCGAACCTTGGTCGGGTAGGCGTTTAATTTTTTCACTGTATTTTATAAATTGCATAAATATTTATTTTGGCTTCAGTGCAGCAATTAGCACTTGAAAATATCGATCCGAACCGAACCCCGATCCGATCCAAACCCTTCGGAGAATATAGTAAAGCACGGGAACGCGCACTTTTAAGTGTGCGATGCCATTCCCTCTAGAAAACCTCCGAAGGTGATTCGTTTCAACACGGCTTGAGGTACCCTTTACGTACCTCGCCTTCCCCAAAAAAGTCCGGTGACACTGAAAATGCCGTTTAAGGCAATCAACATTCTCTCTAAAAAAACTTGAAAATAAAAAAGTAAAAATTTGTGGTATTTCATCTGCAAAGATGAATCTGCATAGCCATCGGTTGCAATGACCGTTAGATAGATGGCGCACTCTGCCGCTATTAGCATTTTAAAAAAAAGTGACAAAATTCAGTGCTTACGCCAGCCTTCCCGGTAGCATAGCGGTCAATGCAGCCGCTCGGATTGCGGAAGACCCAGGTTCGATTTCTGGCTGGGTCGGGTAGACGTTTAATTATTATTTTTTAATTGTTTTTTATAAACTTTAAAATATTCACTTCATCATCATCATCATCATCATCTCAGCCAAAAGACGTCCACTGCTGGACAAAGGCCTCCCCCAAGGATATGAGGGGTATTTGCCGTAATCGCCACGCTTGGCAGGCGGGTTGGCGATCGCAGTAGGTTGAGGGTAACCTCAGAGAGATGCTGCTGCCCATCCTCAAATATTCACTTATCAATAGTAAATTAGTGATATTTTACTGTGAATACTTTGATATCCGCCACCGATCACTGATTCTTCTTTTTTTCAGCTTTTCCTTCGAGCTCTTGCATTGGTCCATGGTGGAGCCGAGTGTGCCGCAGCACGGACCAAAGCCACTGCAACGTTCGCACGCGCACCCCAACTGGCAGTATTGATCTGGACCAAAAATAACCAGATATATAGAAAAGAAGAAATTAGAACTTCTTCCACGTTTTCCGTCCTTGTGATTTCCACTTAGCATCAGGTGGAGTGGAGTCACTTACCGTTTGGAATCAGACGTTACTTTGCATGGAAATAGTGGGTATGGAGATCCATGGCATACAAAAACGCAATTAAAATAACTCACTTTCACAATAACAGCCCCATGGAGGGGCGTCACACATGTCAGGTTATCGGTTCGGTATGCAGGTAAGCTTGCATTTATTGCTTCTTTTGCGTTTTATGCAGATGTTTGAGATGCGGTAGTTGCATGCTACACCCAAACTTGTTATACGAATAAATTACCGGAATGAACACTACATATTATTTTAATAACGTTTTTGTTACGATAAATCCTTTTGAATTAAACAAAAAGAGATTTAATTAGTTAATATCATTAATAGTTGTAAATATTTAAAAAACCAAAAGGGACTCAAAACATTCTGCAGCATGAATAACATATTCGGCTTAGGCATAATGTACTTGTGCGTACGGTACGCACACTAGCAAAGATAGACGCGGCCAGAGGTGATTACTTACCTAATAAATGCATTATGATCTTATCAGTCAAGAACAAAACGCTTTAAAAAAAAAACTAAAAATATAAACAAAAATTTAAAACAAACATTTTTCACAGCTATCTTTTTGCATATTTTTTTCAACCATATATGTGACAGGTACATTTTCCACGTTGTAAATGGCAGTACTTTTTTCATCCAACACTTTCTCTAGTTTTGTGTTGTCGTATTGCAGATCAGGCTCAGAGGAATCAGACTTCGAATACGCGGACAATTCACTGTCGACAGACGGCATCACTGTTATAGAAGACTTGAATTTCAGAATGGGGCATTTTACTGATTGCACCGTAGCTGTTGGGTACACCTCTTGTACTTCCAATTTGGTTATTACGGTTGCTTCTTCATTGTTTCTGCATTTAATGTCAGCTTTCAAAGGCTGTATAGATGATTCGCCTCTGCTGACGTATTCAAAAGCTTCTGCAATGTTACAATTACTTAATGTTACAATTACTTTTTAAACTATTATGGTCACTTGCACTTGAGTAATTATTAACGGGATTCTTACCATGTTTATTATTTTTGAGTGTTAGATATTTCGGCACAGTTGCATGCGCAAGATTACGAATGTACTGAAGTCATTGCGGGTTGATATTTAAGAGTAGACAAAATGACCTACCCTCTTCCTTAGTCGTTGTTGTCTTAGCCCGTACCACAAATTCAAAGTCACCTTTCACTCGAAATTGCTCACGACACGCTACACTTACTGTGAGTGAATCTGAACGCGAAACGGTACTTTTGTTGTTTTTGCGGTTTTTAAGCAGACTACTGTCACTGGCTTCCAAATACGCGGCAATTTAATATCATCCTCACGATTGTTATTGTTTTGTATTTTGTAATTTCAATTGCTTCTCTGACTATTTGAGATGTACGTAGAGGTATTCCATCGAAATTATCTGAGGTTTATAGAACTCAATTCAGTGATTAAGACCCGATTGGATCAGACGTTCAGCAAGGTTTTTGGCGTATCGTTGTTCTTGACAGCTTTGATGTGCTCCTTAATTTAGAAGGCTAATGTAAGTTAGATCTTGTAGACACCCGGCTTTTCCAAGGAAAAACTGTTTGCGGCAATAACGGATACTCAAAAACAATAAACATGGTAATGATCCGGTTAATAATTACCCTAATGTAATACTTGTTAAGAAATTTCATCGTTTATCGTCAACCGTCTATAAACGCCCCACATAAATAATAGCATAAGTGGGGATGAGGCCATTACCCACGAAGATGACCCTATATGGGTTGGTGGTCGTAACGACTGCCTTACGTGCCTCCCGATACACGACATTTTGAGTAAATCATGTCTTTTAATTAGGTAGTTTGAGTTATGATTGTGTTCGAAACGGTTCTATATAAGATAGGCAGTTCCTCACTAGTTAAGGATTCCAGGTAACGTGAAATTCCATTCCTCCTTATTATCAGGTAGGATGTAGTCCAAGCAGTTACCCATTGCTGAATGAAATAAAATTGACAAACAGTGACGATGGTGGGATGACGACAAATCTTTTTCGGAAAAAGATTTCTGGTGACTGCCGATGGCCTTTGCAGCGTAACCAGACTTTTGGGGATGGTGATGTGGCGGCTCCACCTAACGCATATGCCGCACATTATTTAACACGAAGCCAATACCTTCTCAAACCGTGTCAACAGATGGCGCCACAAACGCAAGCCAACGACGTCGCCATACTACGACGATAAATAGTATGGGAAGCCTGCATCGCGGTAGCGATGTTTCACTATCTCCTTCGCTATATATAGCACCTCCAACTAACATCCGTTGGACTTCGGTCCCCGAGCTATACCACCCAGCTCGGAGGAAGATCTTCCCTTTGGCCTTCCTCGATGTGGCATCCTACCTACCATTGGCTCCTACAGTGACAATCTTGAAGAGTTCAACTAGCCGTGTGATGGAAACATAACAGACAGACCCCAGAGGGTTATTAGAAGAGATGGAATTACGCAAGCGTGGCACGTCCCCTACTGACGTATTCGATTCTTTGAAGCGTTCAGATTGGAACGAGAATACCAAGAAATAACAAGAGACTTCGTCTCGGGTTGGTGTTGACAAGCGTTTTTAACTGGAATATTAACTGATGCAACGTACTTTGGATAGCAAGATCTACGTTGTTAATTGTAGTCTCCATGTCACTCATGTTTTCACAGAACCTAAGAATAAGTTCTTGCTCGACCTTATTCAACTTAACGCATATGTCACGGTCTATCACCCCCTCCTGGGAGTTGGCACAGCAGTGGTATAGGAGGATGGTCGTCATGATGTAAAGCTTCTTCGGGTAGTCCTTGGCCTCTCCCAGGTATCTGTAAAAGAAGTCAGATTAACACTTCATCAATACCAACGTTATCACTAGCTGATTTTTATGTCCCTATTGTTACTTGTTAACGACTACTAATGTAGCTGAGACCGACGGATTTACGGTGTATAGAGGAGTCCGTGATGATGCATTTTTGGTCACCCATTCGATGACTGGCCTTTGTGAAGGCCAGTCGGCATCGGCAATCGCAGAATCACAGATCTAGCGCATAATATACCAGTGCGCCATTGAGATCCTCAGAAAAAACTTATTTTATCGTTGATGTTGTAGTCTTGTATCATCTATCTATCTTTCTATCAATTGTTTACCTAATGATATTTTGATTGTTTGTATTTTTTTATTATTTGCAATTAAGTATTCAACCTTTAAAATCTTGCATGTTAGTGATAGCGAAATGTGCATGTACCAGTTATTTATTAAGATGATCTTATTTTGTACCGCATTTCAAGCAAATAAATATGATTTGATTTGATTTGATTTATCATTTCAAAGAAATTCATAACATAATAATCAGCTTTTAAATAAAAAAGTATACATAAACTTACAATAACGATTGCTATCTATGGGATAGACCTGCTAAGTATCAGTTAGCCGCGCTGGTAAGCTCATAGGCAACCCAGAAGTCAAAGATTTCGTAATGTACTTTTGATGTAATTTTTGCAAACTTAAAAACTAAAAACTAACTTTTTAAACTTTTTTTGTTTTTTTTGTGTGTTGTGATTGTCCTTTATTTTATTTTTTTGTGTTTTTATTTGTGATGGAAAGTGTCCTTTTATGATGGGGCACTTTCCAATATTTTTGACGCTGTAAGGGAGAAAAGAGCTGGACACTTGCTGAGTTTCTTGCCGGTTCTTCTTAGTACAAGATGGCATAATGAAGTTCGTAAGAGCTATTTGTAGCCTAAACTGAATAAATGATTTTGAATTTTGATTTTTTTTTAAATTTTAAGCTGTCTTGACCATAGACGCAAAGTTGCCAATCTGTCGGTTTTTTTAACGGATACACTTCCGGGAGTAGTTCCGCGATAGATTACACGAGCTGATTCTACCATCTGTTTTTTATCTCTGGGGAACTAGACGCGGGCTGAAATCACACCTTTACGCTGTCGATACACTACCTGTACGCAGAAAGCGCTTTGTTTCAACAATCTTGATACAGACAGCTAAAAAGTGGAATGTCCTACCTTCATTTTCAAGAGACGGGTGAATAAGAGGAAACACTAAGGTCGATTAATTATAAAATATGTATGAAAAGTAGACAAAATCAACGTTTCGTAGTCCCCTGATTACTCCTCCAAAACTGGACTGATTTAATTACTTATTTCATTAAAAATTAAAGAAAAGCTTTGGCTGTGTCCCTATACATAATGAGCTTAAAAATTTTAAGGTTTTTAAAGTTCATTATGTATAGGGACACAGCCAAAGCTTTTCTTTAATTTTTAATTAAAGAAAAGATTTTCCGCTGTGCTTCCCAAATTTTACGAGATTATATAAAAAAAAGCAAAACATAGGGACACAGCCGAAGCTTTTCTTTAATTTTTAATGAAAAAAGTAATTAAATCGGTCCAGTTTTGGAGGAGGAATCAGGGGACTACGAAACGTCGATTTTGTCTACTTTTCATACATATTTTTCAATTCAGTTGATCTTATTATTTCCTCATACGCATCTTCTAGGATGCTGCATCCTAGGCCGTATCATCACTTACCATGAGGGGAGATTACGGTCAAATACTAGCCTTTATGTTTTTGAAAAGCCAACCTGAGTCGAAGTATCGGGTATTTGTACTTGATGAACGATTCTACTTCATTACTGGCCAGGAGAGTATACTCCAGCTCGTCAGCGCATACGTCATCCTTGTATCTGTCTATGATTTCGATGAGACTGCGCAAGCTCAGGAGGCTTGTCTTGTTCTGGGGAGATACGCATCTGTTGATCTGGAAATTGGAATGGTGGTTGCTTGTTAAGCTAATTATGAACTATAAAGGGATTCGCACATTTTCAATTTCTACTCTACATTGGCATAACAAGGTAAGCGTAACTTTTAATGGCATAACTAATTATTTCGGCTTTATTTTTTCGGTCTAATTTTGAGTTGCATAAAGTTATACCACAGAACAAGGAAGTATTACATACAGTATTCTCTCTTCATACAAAACGGCCGAAACTACGCACTTCGAAATGTCGGTTGGGACCGGTTTGCAACAGTCGTGAGTGTGCCATAGTGACACAAAGAGTATGGCTTGTTTCACACGTACCACAACCACACAACAACGACAACCACACCACAACCACAACCACAACACATGGGCGGGTGCTAAATTGTATGAAAATTAATAGTTGAATTCACACGGGCCACATTTTGCCGTCATTATTGACCGCGTGTGTGATACCGACTACATCGCAGCCACGTCGCAACCACAGCGCAACCACCAGCGACACCGCGAACTAGCCGGAGTCGAACTGACTGCCTGTACGCTACGCAACCACATCGACCACTAGCGACAACGCAACCACATCCATATTTTGTAGGTACAACGCAACCGCAAGAAGCCGCAGCAACATTATTCACACGTAACCACAGCTTGACCACCTCTTGTCGCGACGGTGTGGTGTGGTTGTGGTACTTGTGAAACAAGCCTATGTCTGTCTGGTACGTAAGCGTGATTACGGTGCAACCGAAGCGCGTCGTTTCGACCGTTTTGTATGAAGAGAGAATACTGTAATACTTCCCTATTCTGTGGATATATGACATAATTCATCTAACTGTTTCGATTGTACCCAATTGAGCATAAGCTGTGTCCATTTCTTCTCAATAAGTTCCAGGTTACATTCAGAACAGGATGCGTCATCGGCATCGGAGGACATTTATTATTATTATTTATTTATTTATTTATTTTTTTGAAACTTCGAAAAATCACAACTTTACAAAACGTCATCAATAAAATATTTGTTGAAGCGACTTTGTCAAAGAATGTTATGTCAAAAATATTTTTTAATTTTCATCATAATATTTATGGATTTCATCAAAAAGTTCTAATTACAAGCATTTTGACAATCAAGCAGCAAGTATGTTGTCTATAGCACCGTGCAACTATGTTTAGTTCTGTTCTATCTTATGGCTAGAAAAGGAGGTTGGAGTGCAACAAATGGTTGACACTTAGTTTTTATTTTTTGTATTGTTATGTCAAACGGTCATCAGATAATCGGTGATCAAAAAAAAACTTGAGTCCTATATAAAGTCACTCTTTACATTACCTCAAATATGACGTCACAAATCTGCTGACACCTTTGCTATTTTAGTCCGGTTTCTATAGCTTTAGTTATTATTCTGAGTATAGCACAGTGCAATAAGAGCCCTCGCCTCAAAATAGATCACCATAGATGTCATAAAAAAGGTTATGAACTGCATTGGTGTCAGCGTTGAATCGGAAGACCTCGAGTTTGCTCACCGAGTTCAGCCGCGTCGTGCTACCAGTGCAAAGAAAGGACGTGCCATAGTACTCCGACTTAGGGACCGGCGTGCCCTTAGTGACATCGCTGCCGCTCTTAAGCGACGAAATTTATGTCTGCCAATGGGTTTCGGAGGGGAAAATGGATATATTTATATATGTATAGACAAAAAACTGCCGAATTTTTATGCGCAGGAACGATACTTCCCCACCGATACCTATTTCTTCTGCCTCAAATCTACAAAGGATTGCTCAAGATGCTGGTTGTCAAAACATAATAATGTTGTTGTCGAAAGTTAAATTTTTTTTCTTAAAATTAAAATTACTTACTTTTTTCCAATTTAACGCACACATACAAAAAGTTTATGTAGCCTTATTGTTTAAATATGTTATACACTTCATATATTTATGTTATTGTATCTATTTATTACTTTATTTGTACTATAATGGCGTATTATTATGCTAATGCCGCTAAACTAACACAATAATAACCACGTGGCAAACACAAATCGGAAAGGAACAAAGGAACGACCCGACCTCGATGAAGTACCCGGCAAGAATCTCTTTTGGCCTAAATCTATAGAAATGGAAACCTGTAGAATCAGAAATCTGTAAATATGGGATTCTGTTGAATCGAAAATCTGTAGAAACGGGAATCTGTAGACATGGGATTCTGATGTATAGAAAATCTGTAGAGTTGGGAATCTGTAGACCTGGTAAAAATCGATGACGTCATCAAAACGACTGCCGTCTCGACGCGAAAACTGAATTATAGCCAGCATCGTTTTTACCTGTTTGTACATTTTGCGTGTAAGCCGACTTGCATGTTGCACATTAAGCGTATTGTACGTTTTGCTAGCGGTGTGCATTTTCCGATTTGTACGTTTTGCGTATGTACATTTTGCTTTTTGTACATTTCGCTCATGTACATTAAGCGGTGTGTACATTTTGCGTATTGTACAATTTACCGGTTGTTACATTTTGCATGTAGTGTACAATTTGCGTATTGTACATTATGCTGCGGACAAATCAACGAAGACAGCAGTCAGTGGTGAAGCATTTATTATTAATATTCGTTAATACCGTATTTAAAAGTGTATGTACCGTCAACGTCGTGGATTTGTTTTGTTGAAAACCGTACTGTACTTTGTTTATAATATGATATTTTGTACAAAATTCAAGAAATTAATTGTTTATACATGCACTTTTCAATGTTATTGTCAGTGCAGGCCGCATCATTAAGGGCAATAAAAGAATCGTTGAAAGCGGTAGCTATACTCTTTGGATCTGTTAGAATTGATTTATCCTTTTTAATTTTGTCGATGTAATTAAAAACTTAGCGGTATTTAATTAATGTTTTATTAAGGTTTTTTGCTTTGCATTTATTTTCACTTCTACACAAATAGGCGATATTCGAGTTTTTTTTGGAATTACATAATGCATTTTTTTAGTATATTGGAATATTTTATATATAATTTATTTGCTGGAGTTTTTTGGTAATACCTGTAACGAGCCTTCCGTTTGCTTCCACAGCTCATTTTTAACCTGTTTGTTATCCAGTTTTCCTTTCTTTTTTGCAAATTAATTTTTACTCTGAGTTTAGGAAAACATAATTTATACAACAGGGTGAAGAACTCATGAAAATTTTCAAAACTTTTATTAAAGTCATTCTCGCTATAGACATGTGACCATGAATTAGTGTGAAATAACACACACATCAAGCAGTATAGGACATTTACCTAGAATATAGTTACCTTCATTTAACGGCAATTATTTAAAGCCAACATTTAAAGGTTTGTTTACATCGCTTGTGCACGATAATCCATCGAGTGTCTTTTAAAGCATATTCGAGTTACCTCCGATAACTATATGTATACAAGCATGGGATGTTTTAAAATCGAGATACGGTAACAAACGTATTATGAAAAGATTGTTTAATCAAAAGAAAATGACATCACAATCAACTGTACAATTAAAATGGTTATTAGATACTAAATCCGAGTGCTTATACAATTTGAATAATTTAGATATTTCCACCAGCTCTTGGGATTCTATAATTATTTATCTTCTGGTACCTACAGAAGTTGGACCCAAAGACACATAAAAGTTAAATAAAAGAAGAATAAGTAAAGAAAAGAATATGCATATAAAAATGAATTTGAAGCATCACCAACATAATATATATATAATGAACCTTTCACGGTAAATGTTGATCCAGTGTGAAGTTAGAACAATTGTTGATCCACCTATTTTACGTGTATACTCAGCTCCCCGTAGCGCAAACTGATATACTTTGATCCGCCCTTGATGCGCGTGTGACGTCGGTGGAGCTGCACTTACAGGTTTTCAACATACTCGTCAGCGATTTGACCAACATTTGTTGATCCAGCAACGTTCGAAAAAATCATACTGAATATGATTTCTTAGATCCAGAATATATTTAACTTATATGCGACATTTACTTAGACTAAGTTGATCCGGAGCCAAAATGGACGAATAGGTACTTGAACACAAAGCGGCAACGTCGCGTTCTGCGTGGGACAGAGAGAGAACCCAGTAGAATATAGAGTGAATTTGTGTTATTTTACAATACAAGCTTTTATTTAGTTTCACCTGCCCCGTTGTTTGTTCGTCTGTAATTAAATCTGGCAAGTTAAATTTGATCCACTTCCCGGTTAACGATTGAGATGAAATTTTGCATGCATGTGTGAATCGGACGACAATGCAAAATTATTATGACATGGAGCTGATCTGATGATGGAACCGGAAGGTAGCCATAGGAACTCGGTAGTTAAACGACACAACCCCATCGAGTTTGGGCTCGTATGATTCGTCTTGATGAGTACTTTGTTGCTAGATGGTAACCAGGGTCTGATGATGGAACCGGAAGGTGGCCATAGGAACTCGGTAGTTAAACGATACAAACCCATCGAGTTTGGACTGGTTTGATCCGTCTTGACGAGTCCTTTGGTACTAGATGGTAACCAGGGTCTGATGATAGAGCTGGAAGATGCCCATAGGAACTCGGTAATTAAACGACACAACCGCATCCAGTTTGGGCTTGTATGATTCGTCTTGACGAGTACTTTGGTGTTAGATGGTAACCAAGGTCTGATGATAAAGCTGGAAGATGGCCATAGGAAGTCGGTAATTAAACGACACAACCCCATCGAGTTTGGGCTCGTATGATTCACCTTGACGAGTACTTTGATGCTAGATGGTAACCAGGGTCTGATGATGGAGCTGGAAAATGGCCATAGGAACTCGGTAATTAAACGACACAACCCCATCGAGTTTGGGCCCGTATGATTCATCTTGACGAGTACTTTGATGCTAGATGGTAACCAGGGTCTGATGATGGAGCTGGAAGATGGCCATAGGTACACGGTAATTAAACGACACAATCCCATCGAGTTTGGGCTCGTATGATTCGTCTTGACGAGTACTTTGGTGCTAGATGGTAACCAGAGTCTGATGATGTTGGAAGATGGCCATAGGAAACTCGGGAAAATAAGTTCGTACGTTCGTACGTTCAGTTTGTTATGAATGTGGATTCTGTCTTTGATTAGATGAATAAGATGGATGACCCAATGCTAAGGTGAGCACGAACATTTCAATTTTAAAAGCTTGAGGCATTCATTTATTTTATTTTATTTACTCATGTCGCTATCCTTTAAAACAGGTTTACACAAAACAAATTAAACTTATGAATTGTTTTCTAAAGTTTACGTGAACACTACACATTGAAATAAAACAACTTTTACGGATCTACTCGCATTTATTTTAGGGTTCGAAACGTCAGGATAAACATTAACTAAAAGTAATGTGTAATGTGCTCGATGGAGCAGTGGTTAACGCGCCCAGTCTGCGAGTGTTGAGGTTAAGCAACTTTCGCAAAGGCCGGTCATCGGATGGGTGACCAAAAATTTATCATCTCGAGCTTCTCCGTGCTTCGGAAGGCACGTAAAGCCGTTGGTCCCGGCTGCATTAGCAGTCGTTAACAACCACCAATCCGCACTGGGCCCGCGTGGTGGTTTATGGCCCGTTCTCCCTATCCATCCATAGGGAAGGCTCGTGCTCCAGCAGTGGGGATAAAAATGAGCTGATGGTGATGATGATGATAAATGTGTAAAATAAACGCGAGTAGATCCGTAAAAGTTGTTTCATTTTAAATTTCATGAAGATCTGTTCAGCGGTTTAGTCGTGAAGAGGTAACAGACAAACAGAAAGACAAAGTACTTTTGCTTTTATAATATAAGTTGGTATGCAATATGAAAGTATGAGAAAGTAAGTATAAGTATTCCCCTCAAAGTGATTTATCCTTGAGGGAGGCCTTTGTCCAGCAGTGGACGTCTTTTTGGCTGAGATGATGATGATGATGATGATGAAAGTATGGATTGCCTAATACAAGCTTTTATTAATTAACTAGTTTCGTTCGTATGTCTGTATGTCTTTCCGGTTCAAATCATGTAAATTAATTTTGACCTACTTTCCGGTGCCTGATTGAGATAAAATTTGGCATATCTAGGTATCTTGTGTAAGGTGGCTGGCAGCGACTGAATCGGAGAACCGAGGATTGGGTTTAGTAGCGCGCCTTGTTGGGAGGCCTATGTCCAGCTGTGGACTAGTTTGGGCAATGATGATGATGAGGTATCTTGGGTGAAAATGCAATAATATGGTACCATGGAGCTGGTCTGATGATGGAAGCCGGAAGTTGGCCATAGGAACTCTTCAACTAAGCAATATCCTCGTCGTGTTTGTGCTCATTAGATTTGTTTTGACAAACTATAGCTTAAGAAACATTTGAAGTCCACTGTTGGACATCCGCCGGTTTGGCGGGTCCAAACTGTGTAGTGAACACAAGCCATAACCAGCATTCTGTGAAATTTGAACTCGAGACAGTTAACAGTTGTTCATGAGAAGACGATCCTGGCTGCAGCATCAGGTCAAGGTCACCTTATTATTGCATTGTCATCGGATGTACATACGTTTACCAAATTTCAACTCTATACGCTTAACAGTTGAGGAGTTCCCTTGTGAGAGACGATCCTCGCTGCAGCATCAGGTCAAGGTCACCGCGTTATTGCATTGTCATCGGGTGTACATAATATGTGTACCAAATTTCAACTCTATACGCTTAACCATTGAGGAGTTCCCTTGTGAGAGACGATCCTGGCTGCAGCATCAGGTCAAGGTCACCACATTATTGCATTGTTATCGGGTGTACATATGTGTACCAAATTTCAACTCTATACGCTTAACCATTGAGGAGTTCCCTTGTGAGAGACGATCCTGACTGCAGCATCAGGTCAAAGTCATCACATTATTGCATTGTCATCGGGTGTACATAAATGTCCAAATTTCAACTCTATACGCTTAACCATTGAGGAATTCCCTTGTGAGAGACGATCCTGGCTGCAGCATCAGGTCCAGGTCACCATATTATTGCATTGTCATCGGATGTACATACGTTTACCAAATTTTAACTCTATACGCTTAACAGTTGAGGAGTTCCCTTGTGAGAGACGATCCTGGCTGCAGCATCAGGTCAAGGTCACCATCATATTGCATTGTTATCGGGTGTACATATGTACACCAAATTTCAACTCTATACGCTTAACCGTTGAGGAGTTCCCTTGTGAGAGACGATCCTGGCTGCAGTATCAGGTCAAGGTCACCACATTATTGCATTGTTATCGGGTGTACATATGTGTACCAAATTTCAACTCTATACGCTTAACCATTGAGGAGTTCCCTTGTGAGAGACGATCCTGACTGCAGCATCAGGTCAAAGTCACCACATTATTGCATTGTCATCGGGTGTACATAAATGTCCAAATTTCAACTCTATAAGCTTAACCATTGAGGAGTTCCCTTGTGAGAGACGATCCTGGCTGCAGCATCAGGTCCAGGTCACCATATTATTGCATTGTCATCGGATGTACATACGTTTACCAAATTTTAACTCTATACGCTTAACAGTTGAGGAGTTCCCTTGTGAGAGACGATCCTGGCTGCAGCATCAGGTCAAGGTCACCATCATATTGCATTGTTATCGGGTGTACATATGTACACCAAATTTCAACTCTATACGCTTAACCGTTGAGGAGTTCCCTTGTGAGAGACGATCCTGGCTGCAGTATCAGGTCAAGGTCACCACATTATTGCATTGTCATCGGGTGTACATGTGTGTACCAAAATTTCAACTCTATACGCTTAACCATTGAGGAATTCCCTTGTGAGAGACGATCCTGGCTGCAGCATCAAGTCAAGGTCACCACATTATTGCATTGTCATCGGGTGTACATAAATGTCCAAATTTCAACTCTATAAGCTTAACCATTGAGGAGTTCCCTTGTGAGAGACGATCCTGGCTGCAGCATCAGGTCCAGGTCACCATATTATTGCATTGTCATCAAGATTACATAAGTATACAAAATGTCAGCCTATTCCGATAACGTAAACTAGTTCACAATTGACTTACAACGCAGCGGGCGGCACTCGCGCTCGCACTACCCAGAAACCGCCTTTGATTCCGACTGACTCCGTGTCCGTGAGTGGTTGTCGGAGCGCACATTGTATGAAGCTTTTATTCTGTATTTTGTGGCCAAAGATACGAAACGGCAACGTCGCGGCTGCTTTCAGCCAATCCGATCGTTTGCTGTGCTCTGATTGGCTCATTTAAATCGGATCAACATTTTCCGTAACTATCGCAAGGTGGATTTGTATATCGGATCAACTTCGGCGAACTTTAGTAAGCAGTCCCGTGAGTGTAGATGTTGATCCGGCCTGAGCCACATTAGTTACCAGAGATGCATATTGGATCAACAAAAGGCGCCGGATCAACATACATTTTCGGATCAACAAAGTGCTCGCGTGAAGTCGCGTCTGATCAACATTTACCGTAATGGTATCTCTATATATATATATATATATATATATATATATATGTCGGAGTTATTTTATATTCTAGTACTAGTGAATACTGGTTGATCACAATACCTCATGATGAGAACCTCGTGAAAGCCGAGAAGGACAAATTCAGTAAATACCGTGACTTGGCTCACGAGGTTACCGCCATGTGGGATGTGGATTTAACCATTATTGTACCGATAGTCGTTTCGGCAAACGGTCTTTTAGCTAAGAGCCTCGATCTGTTGATGACTCACTTGAGAGGCTCTCGCTGAAGGGTTGGGACAAGGGTCAGATCCTTGACACGGCACGTATTGTCAGGAGGTTCCTCACTTTGCAGCCCTGACCACCGGTAGCTTGGGCCCTGCCTCGCTGCTGGCGGTACTCTAGAACTATATGTATACTCTGCCTGATGGGGATGATTTTGGGCAAATTTTTTATTTATAGTTAATAGTAGATATAGTTTATAGTTTTTTGTAATTTTAATTTTAAGTAGTTTTATTATTATCTTGTTTTTGTCTTTGTTTGTGAACTACATTAAATAGTTAAGTACTAGTTAGTAGTACTATTAAATATAAATATCGATTGACATAATTTTCATTTCATCGAATATTTATTTGCGATAACAACATTTGCGCTAATGATCGTAAAATAGAATGTTCATTTGATGAAATGTTCAGGTTGTATAATATGTATTTTATCGAATATTCATTTGGTACTAGCAGTGGACTAGTATAGGCTGATGATGATGATGATGATGATAATGTAGTGTAGAAAAGAAAATTAAGTTTGAAATTCATAACTATCACAATATATATCTATATATTTATTTTACCTATCAATTTCTAGCAATACTAGCCGCCCTACTCCTGTAGGTCACGTGATAGGTTAGAAATTTAAGACAATCGCAAGGTTTTTTTTATTTTATTAGACAACAGAAAGCAAAAATTACCAAAAAGAAACACTTTCTGTCAAACAGAAAGCTGTTGTCTAATAAAAAAAATATAGAAATTTAAGACAATCGCTACGCTCCGCTTCGCGATTGTCTTACATTTCTATCCTATCACGTGACCGACAGGAGTATTAGCATGCAATTATGCTCCATTCATTTGATTAGACCACTTCCTAATAGGGTTGGTTACAGTGACATACCGTCAGACTATTCAGCTCAGATAATGTTTGTAATGCAATTATCATATCGACACACAAAACACACTATAAAATTTGTTTGAATAAATACAGAAGAAATTTAAATGGAAGTTATCATTCTGCAGCGAGCGAGCAAGAACCTTAAACCTTGAAAAATATTAGAAAGTTTATCATGAAGAGAGTATGAGTTAAAAGAGTTATCACCATCACTCGCACTGAGATATTCATCACTTGAAGAACAAGAGAAAAATCTATCATTTAAATTGCACACAGAATCCATAATATAAATTTTATAATTAGTCGTTTTTTGCGCTCGATGACTAAGGAAGAAGGTAGATCGTTTTGTCTGCTCATAGAAATCTCACCCGCATTAACTTCAGTAATTCCGTGATCATGGCGCATGCAACTGTGCCGAAATATCGGATACTCATAAATAATAAACATGGTAAGAATCCCGTTAATAATTACTCTATTGCAAGTGACCATGATAGTTTAAATAGTTATAAATTTTATACTTAATTATGAATATAATATAAAATATATAAATAGTAGTTATTATAAATAAAACAGTACTAACACAATATTCAAACTATTATCCATTTATTAGCTTTCAATTTCAATTAAGAATACTCTGCTGGTCATAGATAGTGAAAGAAATTAAAAATAATAATAATATTCCTAAAAACAAAGTGACTAATTAAAAACAAAATTAAAATAATCTAAGTTGCACCCATGAAGCTGTACGCTGTACTATAAGCTTCCGGATTTGATAAAAAAAACTTTTAATTACTACAACAATTTTTTTAACAATTATTTGAACGCGCGCTCTATACGATGAGGATTATGAGCTGTGCCTGACGACTGTTGACATACCGACGCGAACTTGTAGTGACATCAGGAAGAGTCAGCGAAAGAACCCCAAAATCTCTAATATTATCGAGAGCATGGAATTGAACGAACCCTTTAGGGGGAGACCTTGGGCTGATCAAAGGTGTATAGTAAACACCAGGAAATCGTCGGAGCTGCTGCAAACCCCTTGCCTGAAAAAACCCAACCCAGCACGAACGCTTAAATCTATCCCTAGGTGTGAAAGGCCGTACCGCGTTGAAGAAGCTGTTAGCCCCACTGCTTACCTGCTGGACAGGACAACACATGGAGAAGGATTTGGCAAGTACCACGTTTCCCAACTCACACCTTTTGTTGGCCACATTCAACCACCAGTCCAGGTAAAACTTAGACGTGGTAGACTGCGTAAAGTAGTTGCTAACCCAAACGCGAGGTCGCATCGTTCGGATTAGAGGGGGAGACTGTAACGCGCACCCTATTAAAATGCCGTTGTCTATAGCACAAAACGTCATACAAAATCGACACTCCTCGTTCCTCGTCGCTGATTGGTCGCGCGTGCTTCCTCCATATTCAATGTCAAAGACACTAAACCTTAGTGACAGGAGAATTTTTTCCGCGCTTTAATAGTGGATGATTTAAATTTTTTACTTACTTGCAACTACAAATTTCAATTAAAACACTTGTAACAAAATGTAACAGTGCGTTTTATAAAAATAATAAATAAAAATAAAATAAAATACTTTTATTTCAGACCATGGTCCATATTCACAATTACCAAAATTCAAAAACAATAAAATTAAAAATTACATTAGATTATTAAAATTACATTATAATTAAAATCCATTACATAAATAAAAAAGACGAGAAGACTCACTGGCCTACATGTAAAACATGCAATTCAGTGAACCTCCGGAAGACAGCTGCATCCATCCTGTCAGCTATCATCTTCAGGATCGTGTTGCTGCTTCCTTTGACCTTGCCCACTAATGACGATGACTTCCTGCGCATGATATCAAAAAAATCATCGACATGTGCATCCGCGAACATACCCGGCGCACTACAAAAACGAGGAAGCCGCAACAAGGCCCTGAAGGTATTATTATACTGGACTCGTAGGTCACTAAGCGATTTCAGGGTAAAGCTAGTCCATAAACCACAGGTGTAGAAACTCTGACAGTATGCTCTGAAAAGTGTTATCTTTACTGACGCCGTACACCTCATGAATCTACGAGCCAAGATATTACCCTTTATCGACAATGCCCTGCGCTCCCTTTTAATGTCATCCACATCTTTTAAATTCTCAGTAACAATATGACCAAGGTACCTAAATTGAGCAACGCGCCTCAGAGGTACATCGTTTAGAAAGATTGGTGGAATATAGGCAGGCTCCTTAATATTATCTTTAAACAACAGAAACTCATTCTTCTTTTCGTTGTACCCCAAGCCATGCCGCTCAGCATAGTTCTTACAGTGGTCCAATAGTTTTCTCAAACCGTTGATCGTAGGGCTCAGCAGCACCATGTCGTCTGCATAACTAATATTAATAACACTTATTTTATCAATGCGACATCCTACATTCATGCTACTCAGCTCTTCGATTAATTTCTAAAATTTTTTATGCAATGTAATAGGACTTGTATTTACTTTTCTTTATCTTTTAGTCCGTTATTAATCATTTTGCGTTATTATTAGTAGATAATTTAGTGATCGCTATGCTTAAATTTAAAATGTTGTGAGACTACAACTTTTGTAATGAGAACTTTTCAATAAAATCTACATCGACAAAAATTATACAGTATCTTTGGTTTATCATCTTTAATTCATTCTTTGACAAAGTCACTTCAACATAATTATTTTGTATTGATAACTTTTTGTAATTGTAAATTTTTAGAAGTGTTAACATAATAAATAAAATAAATGTCTTGCGATGACGTTTCCTGTTCCGATTGGAACTTAGAAATTATTGTGAGGCAATGGACACAGCTTATGCTCGATTGGGTATGTTGTAATTATAACTATACGCACATTAACTTAATAGGGGTTGAGGGATCACAGGATTTCATCATCGTCGTCAGCGTCATCATCATCAACGTCACCACCACCATGTGCACATCATGTTTGTGCTATCCCGTGTTATGAAGCAGTGCCAAATCTTTATAAAGATTAAAATATCTAAAACACTTAGATGAATGATTGGTCTCGCTGTCGAGCGCAGCGAGACCAATCATTCATCTAAGCTAAAACAGTTACATCTATCTAATACCTTTATACGAGCAATTCTTGTATATTATAGTACCTGGATGACCAAACTTTGCTCGGTATTTTTTTTTTGGTAATTTTTTATAAATGAAACCTAGCTAGATCGATTTATCGCCCCCGAAACCCTTTGCATACTAAATTTCATGAAAATCGTTGGAGCCGTTTCCCAGATTCAGATTATATATATACATAAGTATAAACAAGAATTGCTCGTTTAAAGGTATTAGATAGATGTATGATTTTCATGATATTTAGTATGCAGGGGGTTTCGGGGGCGATAAATCGATCTATATAGCTAGGTTTAATTTTTATAAAATTATTAAAAAATAAAACCCAGCAACGCTCGGTCACCCAGGTACTAAATAAATAATATGACTAACTTTATGCAACTTAAAATTGGACCGGAAAAGTTAAGCCCAAAATTTTGGCATTATTAGAGACCGTTATGGAGAGATATGACTCCCTTTATTAAACACTTTATTCCCCTGCTCATCAAACAAAGCGTTTGATCTGTTTTGGTCGGTCGGTGAGTAAATTGCAAGAAAATATTGTATTCTACTAACGTATTCTTAAGTAATACCTACTAATCCGTGGATCTGTGTTGTCTCATCATCATCATCATCATCATCAGCCTACACTATAGTCCACTGCTAGACATAGGCCTCTCCAAGTGCACGCCGCCGAGCACGATCCGCGGCTACTTTGTGTTATCTAAATAAATACAATTATTATTATTATTTAATAATAATTGTGCCTTTCAGTGGTGGTATAATTCCCGTTCTCCCTATATATCCCTAAGGAAGGCTCGTGCCCCAGCAATGGGGACATAAAATGAGCTGATGATGATGATGATGATACTTTTCTACTCTACTTTTTCTGCCATACTATTTGTATGGCAGGAATAATAGCTTCAGAGATTTAGAAAATAATAGAATATAATAGAAACACTTTATGGATACCTCTAATACATCACACACATAACAAAAATAAAATGAAAATATAAAAATAATCAAATGGAAATTATGATGCGTGTGCTGCAGAAGCACAAAAAGGCGATAGCTCGGCTGCTGATTTTGCTTATACACAAAACACTAAAGAGTATAAGCAAAGCACTGGTATTCTACGTATCTATATATATATATACTATACTAGGGTTCATAAATGAATTATTAAAATAGATATTAACCTTTAAAAACCTTAAAAATTGGCCAGATTTTCCGCGGTGTTTCCCAAATCTGACGAGATTATATAAAAAAGCAAGACATAGGGACACAGCCAAAGCCTTTCTTTAATTTTTTATAAAAAAAGTAATTAAATCGGTCCAGTTTTGGAGGAGAAATCAGGGGACTACGAAACGTTGATTTTGTATTACATAATTTTCCAATTCAGTCGACCTTAGCATTTCCTCTTAATGCTCCGTGACTCATTAGAAGGATTGCATTTAAGGATAAAAAAAAACAACTAAAGAATTATTTTTATTATTTTAAATTTTGCATTCACAATTTTACTAAAAAAATCAACCAGCCTCAGAAAGTCCGAGTGGGAATCGAACCCACGACCAGGTTACCCAAAGGTCGTGGGTTCATCTCCCACTGGAGCTTCATGAGGCTGGTTGATTTTAACTTATTTAAATTTTTGTTTATCTTGTAACTTTTAAAGTGATGTAGGGAAGGCTTTATAATAGGATTTATTATTCCATTAAAAGTCCTACACTCACACCAATTATCTAGCCCAAGAGAAGCTTCGTTATGAAGCTCGTTATATGGTTACTAGACAACGGATAAACATACTTAAAATACTTAAAATACATACTTATTATACATAGAAACACCTAGACCCGAGACAATTTAGAAAAACAATAAGAAGGTCGTCAACCACAAGGAGGCTTACATCGTCGTAATGCCAAAAGTAGCTTAGCAATTTTAAAATGCGAATCCCTTTATATTTCAATAGCGGCCAGCCCCGGCTTTGCACGGGTGTATTTTTTTTAAATATAGCCTAATATGTCACTCAGCGCTAATGTAGCATTCTAATTGTAAAAGAATTTTTTAAATCCGTCCAGTAGTTTTTGAGTTTATTCGTTGCAAACATACATGTACATCCCTGTATGGTGCCGGGAATAAAGAATTGCACCACCCCATCTCTTCCCGTGGGTGTCGTAAAAGGATAAAAACTCTCCTATGTGTTAATCCAGGTTATAAACTATCTTTATGCTGAATGTCATCCAAATCCATCCATCCGTTGCGGCGTGAAGAAGGAACAAATATACAGACATACACACAAACTTTCGCATTTATATTATTAGTGTGACTAATTTTAATTTTAAATTTGTATGAGTAATTAGTAATTCCCCTGTGTGGTGCCGGGGATAAAGAATTGCACCACCCCATCTCTTCCCGGGGGTGTCGTAAAAGCCGACTAAGGGACCATTCCAGAAGATGGGCAGCAGCATCTCTCTGAGGTTACCCTCAACCTACTGCGATCGCCAACCCGCCTGCCAAGCGTGGCGATTATGGCAAATACCCCTCATATCCTTGGGGGAGGCCTTTGTCCAGCACTGGACGTCTTTTGGCTGAGATGATGAAACATACATACATACAAAAATACAAAGCTTTCCTCTTTATAATACTAGTTTATAGATATATTTTTAACCAATTCCATCGTTTTTATCCTCATTGGTGTTATTTAAAAATTTACAAAACGTTGAAAAGTTTCCACAAGCGGGATTCGAACCCGCACTTTATGACATCCGGGTCAGATACACTACCAACCTGCTGGCTCTATCTAACTCGCTGAAATTAATTTACACTATCTACTCTTGCTCTGTAAGCCCTATTCAAGCCTCGTTGACGTCTTTCGATTTTACATTGCAGATGAACAGATGCGTACCGCCCCAGAAGAAGAAACACCACCTGGCCCTACGTAACCTCGTCGAGATAATTGACAGATACAAGGGTGACGTATGCGCTGACGAGGTGGACTATGCTCTCCTGGCCAGTGATGAAGTAGAATCGTTCATCAAGTGTAAATACCCGATGCTTCGGCTCATGTTAGTTTTGTTTATTTATCTATTAACACTAGCTGACCCGACAGACGTTGTTCTGTCATTTTTAGGGTTCCGTACCCAAAGGGTAAAACGGTACCCTCTAAGACTCCGCCGTCCGTCTGTCTGTCTGTCTCTCCGTCTGTCACCAGGCTGTATCTCATAAACCGTGATAGTTAGATAGTTGAAATTTCCACAGATGATGTATTTCTGTTGCCGCTATAACAACAAATTATAACAGAATAAAATAATTATTTAAGGGGTCTCCCAGACAACAAACGTGATTTTTTTTAACTCGTTTTTGCTCGATATTGATAACGGCAACAGGTAGACGCTTGAAATATTCACAGAATATTAAGTTATATACTCACTTTAAAAATAAATAATTAAATCAAAATAAAATTAATATTTAAGGGGGGGCTCCCATACAACATACATGATTTTTTTCCAATTTTTTTTTCGGCCTTTGTAACGATAACAGGTAGAAACTTGAAATATTTTTATAGATAATGGTACGGGAAAAAAGCGACCGTGGCAAGCTCAATTAAATCCGCACTCTCTTTGGTTGGTGATTGTCCCCGCCTGTGACTTAGAAATATTTCACGTCACATTCAACATTGCTCAAATTGAATTCTGGGATCTTAGAGCTTGTTTTTTCTTTTCAGTTTTTTCTCTTTGCAGTTATTTTTGATATAGTTGTTTTAGCAGTCGGGTTTTTTGTTTTATTTTAATAACTATTTAGTTTATATATTTATTTATATTTATTTTTAAATATATGACAACATCACATACATTGTTCTGATCCCAAGATAAGTAGCTAAATCACTCGTAATATGGAAATCAGGTACAACGACGACGGTACCACAACCACCCAGACACGACACAATTATCGAAATGTTCGTTTTCGACATTGACACGACCGGGAATCCCTTCGGAGAATCTAGTAGGGCACGGGGATGCCGTTCCCTTAGAAAACCTCCGAAGGTAATTCGTTTCACACGGCTTGAGGAACCCTTTAAGTTTCTCGCCGCCCCCAAAAAACCAGATGAAGCTAAAAAAGCGCTGTGTGAGGCAATCAGCAAACTCTCTTCAAAAACAAAATACAATTTCAATTCAATCTTTAAAAACGAGACAATACAGAATACTCATTACTAATATAACCTAACGCTCTGTAGCCCCTAGCAGAAGTATCCAGAAGTCTTTTTTGTAATTTTTTCATTTAACGGGAAAGGACAGTGCATTTATCTCACCTGATGTTAAGGCGACGCACCGCTAAACAATAAATCTCATACGGAGCGTTTGCGGGGTACCATAAGAAAAACTATTTTTTTTTTCAAATTAAAACTACAAATTATTTAAAAAAAAATTACTACAATATCGAAGTGTGTGTTAAGACTAATCTACTAAGAAAATTTAGATTCTTAAATCGGTCCGGTTAGCCTGTAAAATGCAAATCTATGCTTTAAAAGAGGTTGCTTTGATATTTTTTTCTTTGTTATAAAAGTTGACAAATCGTGTATCTGCAACTAGCAAAATGAAGTCAATTAAATGAAAAATCATGTCATCAAATATCACTTTCATATGTTTTGTATTTGTTGGGAAAAATCAAGATCCCCGCCACGTAAATTTTCAATGCGTCGCCTTAGGTGATGATAAGGCCAATGATGAAAGCGCACATCACCCGGGATCCTCAACTAGAGAGGACACTAACTAACTTATCTCTAGCTGCCGGAACACAACAATGCTACAAACATTGATGTTATGGCAACATATTTATATAAGATGGTGGTAGCTAGCCAGGCGGACAAACAAGCCCTACCACCAACCAAACCGAGTACACAAATATGTACACCCCGCTGGGAATCAAACCTGGGACCTCTGGGTCTAAACCGCTGGTCTTAACCACTACACCACAGAGCCAGTTGAAAGTCTGTGTTAGAACTGTTTACTAGCTAGTTTTTAAAGGCCGGCAACGCATCTGCGATTCCTCTGGTTTTGCAGGTGTCCATGGGCGGCGGTTATTGCTTCCCATCAGGTGACCCGTCTGCTCGATTGCCTCCTTCGAATATAAAAAAAAAAATAGCAAAGACGGATGACTTAAAACAACTAAATTGAGATGACTTTCATTAAATTCCACTGTTTCCTCCCACAGAAACCTAGCTGAGGCCAAGCACTATCCGAAGAAGCTTTACATCATGACGGCCATCCTCCTCTACCACTGCTGTGCCAAGTCCCAGGAGGGGGTGATAGACCGTGACATTTGCACTAAGCTGGATAAGGTCGAGCAAGAGCTCATTCTTCGGTTCTGTGAAAACCTGAGTGAGATGGAGACTACGTTTTACAACGTAGATCTTGCTATCCAAAGTACGATACCTCAAATTATAGTCCAATTTATATGGTAATCACTATCGTAATTATCGTCAATATCCCATCGTTTGTTTTTTTATTTTATCCAGCAATTAAGGGTGGGGCCTAGTACTTGCCCTTTATCTTACTTGACCATAAAGCCGTATGAAAGCTTACTTCACCCGGAACACTAACCACGCTATCTTAAATTGTTGTCTTCACCCAATTAATTGCATCTACCATGTTGTTTCTTCACCACCCTATGGTTGACTGGTAGAAAATGCCTCAGGCATTTAGTCCGCCATGTAATATATGTTGCAAGTTTTAATTAAATAGAACTCTATCGTGACACAAATGAATCATTATTAATTAAAGAATTCCGTTCTTCGGAAGGCAAGTTAAGCTGTTGACCCCAGTTGATTTCGATTACCAATCCGTATCAAGTCAATGAGGTAGTTTCTTTTGACCCATGGCCCAATTTCTCCATATGATATTGTCTATGCAGGTAGGCTAGAGGGTCGTTTGTGGGCTAATGATGAAAAAAAGCAACTTCTCAACAAATAAATACATTGCAGAAGCATACGAAAACGTCAGCAAAGGCAACCTCCTATGCAAATCATCAATACAATCATCGAATGAGGACATAGACAGAAACAATGATGAGCCAACCGATCCAGCCAATGTGGAAGAACCAGAGACATACCCCGATACTGTGGAAGCCGTCAAAAGCCCCGATATGAAATTAAAGTCTTCTTTAATAGTAATGTTGTCTGGCGCCGTTCATTCCGTGTATCCGATGTGTCCTGATTCCTCCGACCGACCGGACGTGGAAAGAGATTCGGGACAGAGCAGCAGTGAATCAAGTGTGTTTAAAATTTTCGTTTAAATATTTTTGTTTTGATAATCGTTTTGACTTTGACTGATGGGTGCATTTAGAAGTTAAGTTGTCAACTCTGCGCACTTCTTTCTCTGCTATTGTACTCAAAAGTACAATAGGGCTTCGCCGGATATCAGCGTTGTAGTATACTGTAACATATGTGCCGAGTGGGGTCCTAACTTCAGTTAGTCCTGGGGTTAATTTTTTTTTTATGACGAGGGTGGGAAATGTATTTTTTTGTTTCAACCCTGCTAATAACTTTACAAAAATTATACACTTTAAAACTTTCGCGTTCCATAGGAATTTAAATGGAGATCAACGCAGACTAATTAGTAAAAAAGTATCATACCTTCTTTATACCCGACGTTTCAACCGAGTTACAGCGGCCGTGGTCACGGGCTGACTGCTGTTGCGATGTTGCACCTCCGTTTGCGCGGCAGAGTCTTCATCCACCGTCACATTATTTTGCCAACTACCAGAAGGTATGATACCTTTTTACTAATTAGTTTGCGTTAATCCCCGTTTAAATTATTTGTTTTTACATTTTTTTTCAAATATTCGTAATTATATCACCACGAGCTGATGTTTTCCGTAAAGATAAAATGTGCCTGGCATGACGGCACTAGCGTCGTTAATATTTTGGATGATGTATTTTGTAGCAATTTGCTTTGCTGTATAGTCATTTGCTTCACAGTAATGTGAGGCAATTTACTTGGTGCAAACTAGAGATGCGCCGAATATTCGGTAATTATTCGGTATGTTCGGCGTATTTTTTCATGTTCGTATTCGGCCGAATATTCGGTTCAATTGCCGAATAATTACCGATTATAAAAGTTAAACAATTTTAAGACCTTGTAAAAAGACTATTATAAGTACTTACCATAGTTTATTCATTAATTATTATCAATGAATCGATAAAAAAATCTATCTTTTTTATTTTTATGTGCTAATTGCTGCACTGAAGCTGAAATAAATATTTATAAAATACAGTGAAAAAATTAAATGCTTACCCGACCCAGCTAGGAATCGAATCTGGGTCTTCCGCAATCCGGGCGGGTGCACTGACCACTATGCTACCGGGAAGGCTGACGTAAGCGCTGAATTTTGTCACTGCTTTCAACAATAACTACTACTAGTGCGCAATAACTACTAGCGTGACGTGCGGGAAATTGCAACTAACTAACTGCGGCGGGCGGCGAGTGATTCCTGACCTGACACGGTGCGGCACGAACCTGTACAAACGTGTTTGGCTAGGCAAAGCGCGCTTAAATGAACCGAATTATTTGGCCGAATATTCGGTTCGTTTTATTGTAAACCGAACATTCGGCCGAATATTCGGTTCGTTTTATTGTAAACCCAACATTCGGCCGAATATTCGTATTCGGCCAAACCAATATTCGGCTCATCTCTAGTGCAAACTATGTTACGCGAGCTTTTGGCGGGCGGCGTCTTTTGACATGACAGTTTAAATAGATAGTAAACAGTCTATAACTGTCCCACTGCTGGGCAAAGGCCTCCATCATTGAAATCAAGTCATCGCTACAATTGACTTAATCACCACACCATCGCTTGTAGATAACACTGTTTATTGCACACACACACACATGTAGGTAAATTATATTATATTAACAATATGTTTAACTTATTTTAACTTATCCTATATTTATTTACAACAAACACATTACATATATATATTTTTTTATATTTAAGGACAGTCAGCGAAAACTTGTACTAACACAATAAAACTATGTAACATACAATAACATCTTAAATGCTAAGTACAGCCTTCTATTATTGACCGCCACGGCATGCGAATGTGGAGAGTTTGTGTAAATCTTAAAAGAGGAAAAACTACATCAATTTTCTAAGTAATTAGTAATAACAAACTTAACAATATAAATAAGAGCAAAAAATATACAACTCATTTCAAATGCTAGTAAGAATTACGCAGGGTTTACGTAGCTTTCGGATATCAGTTTTCTAAATTTGTGGACACTTAGATGAAATATGTCAATGTCAGCGTTGGATCGTGACAATATATTATAATGTCGCTGTAGCCTATTAAGGCGACGCATTGTTAAACAATAATTCTAAAACCGGGCACGCGCGCCCCGCACCCCGCATACACCCCGAAAAGAAACGAAGTATTGCGAAACGCGGAAGCGCGGCGCGCCGCCGGCCGCGCAAAACATAGAAGTCTTGGAGTTATCTTTACATTATTATTTTTTTAAATTTGTTTATTTTTATGATTTATCTAATTACATTTATTACTAAGTTAAATATTTACAAATGTTCATGGGTTTCTTTTTCATAATGATTAACACGATGATTCTGGTTTTTTTATTATATATTATGTAGGTACAATAAAACACATATAATTATTATCGAATAGATACTTTTATTATTATACAATTATTTATACAATAGGTAGGTACCTACTTACAATTCATAAATATGACACAATTAAAAAAAGGGAAGTTTTTTAAAAATATATGTTTATGATAGAATTATCTATTTACATATATATCTATTATACAATTTTAATTTAATTTATTTACAACTACCAATAAAAAGTATGAAAAAGTTAAGCTCGTTGTCGCTTAGTCTTACTTAAGTAATTTCAAATTTCAAAATAATTTATTCTTGAGCACTTATGAATGTCGCTATACCATTCGGTTCGTAAGTCCTATCTATGGGGCGGGAGCCTTGTACTGAGAAGAACCGGCAAGAAACTCAGCAAGCATGACACACTCGAGCAACTCACAACTAAAGCAAGACAAAATTTAGACAACTTTATACGCAACCGCAACATTAATGTTTGTACCTAGGTACCTTTGTCTTTAAGACATTGCTGATAAAGGCTATCATACAGGCTGAGAAAACATAATGTGAATATTTTTTTATAACCAGGCTTGTTTGTTTTCTAAATATTCCTTGACTGTATAATAACCTTTCTTAAGTAAACAAGATTTTACATGAATTTATCTAGAGGTAAATCTAGTACAGTGCTTGGTATTTTACTATAATGGTGTGTATCTTGCCCCAAGAAAGAGCCGAGAACCTTTTGTAACTTAACCAGTGGCATTACTAGTTTTGAAATTGTGTACATCACCGTGTTTAGAAAAAGAGTTAATATTGCAACGCATAAAACTATACAATTATAAATATATTGCGATGCAACAGTAAGAACACCAACTTCCTTAAAAATATTTCTCAAAGAAGTTCTAGTCTATAAATGGTTCTTATTGCTCATTTCTGTAAAATAAATATAGTTTTAACATCAGCCGCTGGTCCCCACAAAAGGACGCCAGGACGCCAATTAAAATTCTGAAAATGATACAACGTAGCTGAAATTTTCAATATTATTATCAACCACATATTCAATGTTAGCATCTGATTGTTCGTAGCAAGTTGAATCTGGCACAGTATTTTCCTTGTTTTGGATTTTTTGCGACATAGTTCACCATCAGGCGGCCCGCCTGCTCGTTTGCAGACAGTTAATATGAAAAAAAAAAATGTCTAATTGTTCGTTGCAAGTATCTGGCACAGTCTTTTTATTGTTATGAACAATCACGTAATCCGGATCACGAATTGGCTTATTCCTGGTGTGCCTTGGGTCGACAAGTTCGGGAAGAAGACAGTCGTAATAGAATTTCAACAACT
Source organism: Eudonia lacustrata (assembly GCA_947562085.1). Taxonomy (NCBI): domain Eukaryota; kingdom Metazoa; phylum Arthropoda; class Insecta; order Lepidoptera; family Crambidae; genus Eudonia; species Eudonia lacustrata. The sequence continues at coordinate 12,938,593 of OX387332.1, read as the reverse complement.
TTGGTTCCATCTCTTTTTCCCAGAACGCATCATCCTTTTCAATAAGTTCAGTTTTTATTTTATTATTACCATACCATATACCCAACAAACAGCATTTTTTTTTGCAGATATGAAGTTGGCCTTGTATCTGGAAATACCAATCGGACTTTTGGTTAATACCACCTCACCATTTTTTTTTCTATAAAAATGCATTTTATTACTTTGTATGCCATTTTTAAATGGTGCAATAGGGCATTTGACTTCCACAATCATATCACTTGTGGTGATCCCATCAGGTGTAGCACCCAAAAAAGGATATTTTACGTCTATAAACAAGCCGCAATTTTTAATTTTGATTTTATGCATTTTCATTCATATCATTTCATATCATTCATAATTCGGTAAGGTGTTGTCTTGATTTCTAGAATATACAAAATAAAGTGTTTCAGTGATATAATATTATAACTTTTACAAAACGTCATATTATTGAAATAATAATCTTACCTCTTTTTCGTCATATTTGCACATTTTTCTATCCAACAAACTCTTCTTTTCCTTTTTGAACATCTTTCTTTCTTTTTCCCCATTTTTATTTAATAAAACCGCCTAATAAATTTGCGCCGACTAGCACAGACCCGTCGCTGACAATGGTCAAGAGGGACTAAGCGTCTGAGCGGGGGTTAGGATTGCATACACGCGCTAGCTTATAACTAAAGGACGTAAACGACAAAATGGTTTTTGTTATTTTATTAAGTTACAAACGATAATTTGAGAAATTCCTACTACAATTTTAAAGAGTATGTATAGACTAATCTACTAAGAAAATTTTGATGCTTAAATCGGTCTGATTAGCCTGTAAAATGTGAATCTATGTTTTAAAAGAGGTTACTTTGATATTTTTTTCTCTGTTATAAAAGTTGAAAAATCGTGTTTCTGCAACTAACAAAATGAAGTCAATTAAATGAAAAATCATGTCATCAAATATCACTTTCATATGTTTTGTAATTGTTGAGAAAAATCAGGATCCCCGCCACGTAAATTACCAATGCGTCCTCTTAAGTGTTGAATGGTATATATTTAGTATATATAACAATACTTAATTTATACTTAAAAGCTATTTACAATTATATAAACTAATTATTTAATTTGTACTTAAAAGCTATTTGCAATTATATTAATTAAGCACTTACACAATCATAGAACAAACAACATAAATATCATCACCCGAACAATTATTCTGATGACATGATGTGCCCGCTAGCTAGCTGCTATGGAAACGCACAATATTGCAAGCCGTCCGACCGGCTTCGCAATACAACGCAGGCGTCCGCCGCCCGCCGCCGGCGCAGCCGCCCGACGACCGTGGCCGAACGCCTCAGTCGGAGACCCTTACACCGCGCGGAGCCCGTGTTTCTCGACGCACGCCCGCTGCTATCGCTTGCTTTGTTTGTACGCTTATTTACGCATATATTATGTAGTTTGTGTTATCGCTGTAGTGCCGTAGTTTGTGCTTTCGCTTGTTTTGTACTAGCTATCTTTCTTCTGTATTTTCTTCTGTTCTGACTAATGTATTTTATGTGCTTTGTGTGTGTTGGACATTACACTGCTACGTAAGTAAGCTGATTTTTTATTTGGAGTTAATACCACACACGCAACCCCATACACACATAGAAAACAAATAACAAAAATGTTAATACAGAGGTGGGCAAAGGCGGTCTTATCGCTTAAAGTGATCTTTTCCAGACAACCTTTGAGGCATAGAACCTCTGAGCGGAAAATGAGAGGTAGCAGGTACAGAATGGTTATATATAATTTTACGCAAAATCGTTGCGAATAAATTACAATTTGAAAAAAGACAAAGTGTTGAAAAAACTCCACGAGCGGCATTCAAAACCGCACCCCACGGCGTGCTGGGTCAGGTGCACTACCAACTATGCTATCGTCTACCCAACTCACCAAAAGTAAGGCTTGTTTCACAAGTAGGTACCACAACCAAACCACAATCACAACACGTGGGCGGGCGCTAATTGGTATAAAAATTAATAGTTGAGTTCACGCGGCCACATTTTGCCGTCATTATTAACCGCGTGTTTTATACCGACTTCATCGCAGCCACGTCGCAACCACCAGCGACACCGTGAACTAGCAGCCAGCCACATCGCAAACATTTTGTAGGTAACACAACGCAACCGCAAGAAGCCGCAGCGACACTATTTACACGACGACGACGCGACGGTGCGGTGTGGTGTGGTTGTGGTACCTAAGTGTAAAACAAGCCTAACTCTGTAAGCCAAAGAAAGCCCTATTTAATGTCAACAACTACATCATCAACATCCGATCCTAAAATTCAACCAGCTATAATATTTCAGATTCGGAGTCAAAGTGTAAGGTCAATTGCCACACTACCCTGTGGCGCGTCATAAAACTACTTAACCCATGTGAGAGCGATACGAAATTACCATTGAAAAAACCGAATGAACGACGCAGAGCCGAGAACAAATTGATTGAAAGAAATATGGCGCAGAGCTGCTGCGGTGGCTCAGGTGTGTATTGAATTTTAGTTTAGATATTTTAACAAGACAAAATTTTCGGTAGCTCAGCGGTCGTAACATTGGACCGGCGGCGGTTGTTATCCAAAGGCGGAGCATTATCCAAACGTCCTGGGTTTGATTCCCACTCTAGCTACCTGAGGCTGTTTGATTTTTTCTAGTTAAATTAATGTGTCTCGTTGATCCTGCTGATACTAAAACCAATAACTACCTATGCCTCCTATCTGAACACGGCTTCCTCCCTGCAATCTCAACCCAGGAATCTCTGGCAAATGCAATCCGGATAAGTACGTCTCCAGTGACTCTCTAATTCGGAACCTGAAACGTAACAGCGTACAGCGATTGATGAAATAACAACCGCATTACTGAAGCAAAACTGTGATGTGTTAACAGCCCCCCTAATCAATGTTTTTAATCTTAGTTTGTCCAGAGGAACCTTTCCTGATTGTTGGAAGACTGCAGCAGTCTTTCCAATCCATAAATCGGGTGTACGAAAGATTCACCCCACAATTACAGGCCAATTTCGTTGTTGAGCATTGATTCTATATTATTTGAAAATATAGTCCAAAAACGGCTCACGAGTTTTCTTGAAAGTCACAAATTGCTTACGGACCGGGAATTCGGTTTCAGACAAGGAAATCGACTGATGAAGCGGTGGGTCTGTTGTCTTCCTTGGTTACGGGATATCTCGACTCGGGTCATTGCTGTGTCGGAGTCTTCCTGGACCTCGCCAGGGCTTTTGATACCGTTTCAACTTTGATCCTGCTATCTAAGCTTAAAAAGACGGGTCTTATAGGAGTGGCCCTGGATTGCTTCAGAAGTTACCTTACAGAACGGAGGCAAAGTGTGCGAGTGGGTGAATTTGTAAGTGACGTACAGTCCGTTCACTTCGGGGTACCCCAGGGCAGCGGCTTAGGTCCCACCCTTTTCAACATATACTTCAATGACCTCACTTGCATACCGCTGCCTGACGCTAAGATAGTTTGCTACGCCGATGACACAGCCATCCTGTTCAGTGGGACCTCCTGGTCGCAAACTTTCCAGTACGTAGAACAAGGCCTAGCCTCTGTGGCCCGTTGGTTAGAAAACAATCTCTAATCCCTGAACATCACCAAAACAAAGTTTTTGACATTTCATAAAACAGCCTCATCCAAGCCTTCTCTAATCTCTAAACCTTTAGTTAGAATCCATAAAAGTAACTGTCAATAGGTCCAGTATTCCAGTTTAAGCTCATCATTTTGCATATGAAATAACATTGAATAGGTCGAAGTCCTGAAATACCTCGAAGTTTTTATAGATAACAATATAAATTATCACCATCATATTATAACCTCACTATCAAGTCGTGTTAGAAAGATCATTCACGTAATGCTGTTATAAGGGGCATTGCTCTCAGTCCTACGGATGGTTTTTTTTGGGCTCTGTCAATCGGTCGACGATTACTGCATATCCTCGTGGGGCGGTACGGACAGGACGTGGATGTTTTTTACCGACTTCATCGCAGCCACGTCGCAACCACCAGCGACACCGCGTACTAGCGGCCGGCCATATCGCAAACATTTTGTAGGTAACACAACGCAACCGCAAGCGACACTATTTACACGTAACCACAGCTTGACCACCTTTTGACGCGACGGTGCGTTGTGGTGTGGTTGTGGTACCTACGTCTAAAACAAGCCTTACTCTGTAAGCCAAAGAAAGCCCTATTTAATGTCGACAACTACGTCATCAACATCCGATCCTAATATTCAACCAGCCATAATATTTCAGATTCAAAGTCAAAGCGTAGGGTCAAGACCTCTGTCCCGTGCTGCGGCAAAATACTAATTCCCCCATGTAAGAGTGCTTTGAAAATCCCATTGGAAACACTGAATGAACGAGGCAGAGCCGAGAAATATCCAAACAAATTGTTTGAAAGAAAAATGGAGCAGAGCTACTGCTTTGGATCAGGTGTGTATTGAATTTTAGTTTAGATATTTTAAAAATATAAAATTTTCGGTAGCTCAGTGGTCATAACATTGGACCGGCGGCGGTTGTTATCCAAAGGCGGAGCATTATCCAAACGTCCTGGGTTTGATTCCCACTCAAGCTACCTGAGGCTGTTTGATTTTTTCTAGTAAAATTAATGTATCTCGTTGATCCTGCTGATACTAAAACCAATAACTACCTATTTCTCCTATCTGAACACGGATTGCAGGGCAATCACCAAACCAACACGTATGAACTCCTGCTTAGACCACATATTTATGAGACCCTTTAGTCCTGCTGTTGGTGTCGTCTGTTTAAACACACAGACCACAGTTTAGCAATGATTGGTCTATCGCTACCTAGCAGAAAGATGAAGGCACCTATCAGATTCATAACTAGAGTAGACCAATCAGCCTTCACGGAAGATCACAAAGCAGTGGACTGGTCAGTCATAACTGAGAAGATGGATACTTCAACTGCTGCTCATGCACTAACTTCAACTCTTCAAAATATGCTGTTTATGCATACACGGAAAATAAGTGCAAGCCGGTCGAAACACATCGCAAAGCAATGGATAACTCCAGGTCTGATACGCTGCATAAACAACCGTGACCAACTCCACTTATCCTCACGAAAAGATCCAGACAATCCCATTCTGAAGCAGACCTATACGCGCTACCGAAACTTCTACAATGATTTTTTATGTAAACTGAAAAACAAATACAGTGCGGAGCAGCTTGTAAAAAACACAATGATCCAAAAAAACTGTGGAAGACAGTAAACGACATTTGCCAAACTACTAAGAAGAAAAGACAACCTACAGATCTACTACATTTAACCAACAAAGAAAAGTAGTCACTCTCAATCTGTAACACATACTTTTCAACATTAGGTGAGAAGTTGGCTAATGACACTCTCTCAAGAGCTAACACAGCCCAGGAATCTCTGGCAAATGCAATCCGGATAAGTACGTCTCCAGTTGACTCTCTAATTCGGAACCTGAAACGTAACAGCGCACCGCAGCGCGTGGTGTGTTAACAGCCCCTAGCCCCTAGCCCCTAATCAACGTTTTTAATCTTAGTTTGTCCAGAGGAACCTTCCCTGATTGTTGGAAGACTGCAGCAGTCTCTCCAATCCATAAATCGGGTACGAGTGATTCACCCCACAATTACAGGCCAATTTCGTTGTTGAGCATTGAGTCTATATTATTTGAAAATATAGTCCAAAAACGGCTCACGAGTTTTCTCGAAAGTCACAAATTGCTTACGGACCGGCAATTCGGTTTCAGACAAGGAAGATCGACTGATGAAGCGGTGGGTCTGTTGTCTTCCTTGGGTACGGGATACCTCGACTCAGGTCATTGCTGTGTCGGAGTCTTCCTGGATCTCGCCAGGGCTTTTGATACCGTTTCAACTCCGATTCTGCTATCTAAGCTTGAAAAGACGGGTATTAGAGGGGTGGCCCTAGATTGGTTCAGAAGTTACCTTACAGAACGGAGGCAATGTGTGCGAGTGGGTGAATTAGTACAGTCCGTTCACTTCGGGGTACCCCAGAGCAGCGGCTTAGGTCCCACCCTTTTCAACATATACATCAATGACCTCACTTGCATACCGCTGCCTGACGCTGAGATAGTTTGCTACGCCGATGACACAGCCATCCTGTTCAGTGGGACCTCCTGGTCGCAAACTTTCCAGCACGTAGAACAAGGCCTAGCCTCTGTGGCCCGTTGGTTGGAAAACAATCTCTTATCCCTGAACATCACCAAAACAAAGTTTTTGACATTTCATAAAACAGCCTCATCAAAGCCTTCCCTAATACGTTCAGCCAGAATCCATAAAAGTAACTATCAATAGGTCCAGTATTCCAGTTTAAGCTCGTCATCTTGCGGATGTGACAACATTGAATAGGTCGACGTCCTGAAATACCTCGAAGTTGTTATAGATAACAAATAAAATTATCACCATCACATTCACCTCACTATCAAGACGTGTTAGAAAGATCATTCACGTAATGCTGTTACTAAGAGGCGCGTCATCGCTCTCATTCCTACGGGTGGTCTATTTTGGGCTCTGTCAATCGGTCGTCGATTATTGCATATCCTCGTGGGGCGGCACGGACAGGACGTCGATGTTAAAGATCGAGAAATCTCAGAGAGCAGTGCTAAAGGTGATACTGAATAAGCCGCGTCGCTACCTCACTAGTCAGCTATACGCAGACAGCCAAGTTCTAAGTGTGCGCAAACTATACATCCTTAACGCCGTAATAACAACACAGAAAGTAGTCGTCTGCTACGAAAACTACAAACAGCTACTCAAAAAACGTACATTCAGAAATTGAGATTGCAACATCGTCAGTTCCCACCACATTTGCCAAAAGGCATAGTGAATACCTGTAACGTTACATATATAATAAAGCTGTGGCCATTTGTAGGATAAAGGACTGTCACCCGACTGCTGCTAAAATTGAGGTTATAAAATGGCTCCTTACACAAATTTATAGTGATACAGGCTTTTATTAAGTGGTTATACATAGCTATGAAATAACATTACTCTCACAACAGACACACACACACGCACACAAGCACGCGGGTTTGAAACAGACCGTCCCATTCGCATTTTGGCACGAATTGTAAAATGGTCCCATTCGCATTCGGTCCCATTCACATTCTGTCCCATTCGCATTTGGTCCCATTCGCATTCTGTACCATTTGCAAAATGGTCACACTCAGTTATGAGTTGTTTAACATTTTCAACCTACAAGTTGAACTATTGTTTTAAAAATGGTAGGATTAATAATAAAAAACACATAGTTTTAAATAATTACGTGTATTGTTTCAAAATCAACATAACAATATTTAATATTTCAAAATCAACATTCATATGACAATCAAAAACGTCCTATTCATTATAATGTAGAAGTGATGATGATTTATTATTTTGCCAAAAAGGCACAGGGGCAAAACAAGGAATGTCACTTGAAATTCAAATATAAATTAAGTATAGCAACACTTAGGTTTTCACGCGTATTTGTATGTAACATTATTGTCTTTTTTTCGACTGGCAACAATGTCCGGTTAAGTTGTCATAATAATTAGCTCCTAATAAAAATTACATATAAATAGTTTTTATGCTTATTTATTAATAATTTTGTAATTAGTGATTAAATTAAGTGACATATAACATCTACTAGTGTTTTCTCTGACAAATATTGTGTAGTTTTTAAATTATTTGGTAATGTAATTTTCCAACTGTCATCGCCAGCTGACTGTTATAACAAATTTTACAAAAAGTTGTTAAAATAAATACTTTTGCCGTAGACTGCATCAACATAAACCGGGGGAGTATTGTTTTCATTTTATTTATTATAGATACTAGTAACCTAAATGTTAATCTTAGCTAAACACTTCATTCAAATTGTAAGTGTCTATGTACTAGGCCAATTAATTGTTATTGTTCTACTTTGTAATTACATCAAAGGATATGCATATATACTGCAAAAGTAACTTTGGCATTTCAGTATTATAATTTCATAAAGTCCTACTGTATTAGTTTTAGTATTTGTTCCTTTATCCTGTGTCTGTAGTTGTACCAATAACATACAGAATTTCAATTAGATTTATTTAAAAATAAGAAGTAATTTATAGTTAAACACAGAAGTCTGCCCTTAGCAACATTTGTTTGTGTGACAGAGCTACCCCCACTAGTTAAAATTAAAAATTATTTGAACTCTTATCAGCTGTACATTAAAAGTAAAAAAACAAATACACTTGCAATAACCTCTTGGGTGGCAGAAAATCATATTATGACTTTTGAAAAATTTTGACATTTGAAATTTGACACCCCCCTAGTGGTACGCAGTCAGATTATGACTTTCTCGGCAACCCAAAGGACATTGCTAAGCCTCCATACATTGATGGCCTAATCAATGCACAGCTATGAAATTATGCTCGTTGTTTTGTAAATAAGTCATAAATACTCAGCTGGGATTTATTTAAACACGGACAATTATGGAAATCGTAGAAAAACGCGAAGTGTATCACATTTTGAGGTTACAATATACTTTGATTCCTTTTACGTAGGTATTTCAGTAATATTAATCAAATCATCAAAAAATATAATAATTACAAGTACTTACTTACCTAATAGTAAATAATAAATACTAGTCTGTAAATTAGTGTAGGTAGACAGGTACCTACCTGCCTTATAACAGAAATAGGAATACCCAGATCATATACTTACCTACTTAACTAAGTTATTATTATTTTTTAAATAAAATGTGTAGGTTTTTCATTTTGTGCTTATGTAGGTAGGTACCTACCTACCTACTAACATTATAGACAACCTGGTTGTGATTATCTTTTTCAAAAATTGATAGGTGTGATAATAATATTAATTATGGAATATAAAATATCCGTATACCTATGTAAAAATGCAATATAATGTCAGAAAGTACCTAAGTATCTATGAATACTGTAAGAATTAATTAACTCATGTTGATAAATACCTATTATCGTGTATGTTGTCTTTAACTCTAGGTAATCTAATAAAAAAAAACACATTTGAATTTTAAAACATTTCGTTTTGTGGGTATCAAAAGTCCGTTGTCAATGCAAAGTTATCGTTCGAGCAGATCACAAAGCCCATAAATGAAAGCCGTGGTATGTATGTTACTGCAAGATAAATCAGAGTCCAAACGAATAGCCAAGTTATTAAAAGAAATCCAGAAATATACACAAAAACGCACTACACAACAACTACGAGAGCAAGTGAGCGAGTGAGCAAAAATAGGGAGGTAGGTATTGAACGTTTAGTCGCATAATGCCTAATTCGCAAAAGGACTAATTCGCAGAATGCCTAATTCTCAAAAGGACTAACACTTGATTATCATAGATAATAATACTAATGAACGTTAGATGCATGAAAATAAAAAAAACTTGCATTAAATAATTTTGGTTTAATGTCAAAAGAAATCAACGATCATAAACAAAATTTGTATCTTTTTATTCAAAGACAATAATTAAACTCAAAAATTACTATTAATTACTAAATCACAATCACACTTGATTATTATTAATAAATATTTAAAATATATTTTGATATCATAATGATACATATTTCAACAAAGATATGACACAATTTGATAAAAAATAAACAGAATTAAATTCCAGTTGAATAATCGATTTCATTTAAAACAGTTTGAACATCTCTTACGTACGCTGTTGACATTGAATTGACAGCACTAAAGATCTCAGTTTGTTGTTGTTGTGTTGTTTAGTATTTAAATAATTTTTACTTTTTCATTTCAAACCACCGGTTGTCCGTTTACTACGGAAAACTGATATAAATGTAAAAAAATAAAAGAAGAATTATAATGTGGGATATTTGTTTGTGCGTGTTAAAGGCCAAAATCGTCGATGTCCTTTCAAAACAATATTTTGTAGCTTTATCGCTACGTAACGTCCGTTAGAAAGGGACAAAACGTTAAGGTTAAACAAGGATCGCAATACCGAACGCCAACAGATTGATGTGTAAACAAAATTTCCGCTCTAAGCGCGGTGACAGTATGGGACTCTGTACGAGCGTATCAAAGTCGTGTTTTGTTTAGCATAATTGTGTGAGAATAATGTATGAAGACAATGTCTTGTTCTTATTAAATTATTGTTAAATAGGGTGTAATGTTGTATATAAAACCAATACATATTACAAAAATGGTTTTCATTTAATTATTTGAATTTAAATTTGAAAAAATGAAAAAAAAAACATTAACCTTACATTTAACTAAATATTGGTAAAAAAATAAAATATCGAATGACCATATTATTTAATAAACAGCTAGCTTATTTCATTACGAAAAAGTAGACATATGTAACATGCTTATTATCTTTCGACCTTGTTTCGAACTCGTGTTAGTGTAACCCGATACTCTTCGGTAGGGACCACCCAAGAAGGGGCCTGCCACTTAACGGCCATTAACCGACAATAAAGTGTCAAAAGTGAAAGTGAAAGTCAAAAGGGTAGACTCCATCCTTTCATCAACCCATTTTGACATCGAGAAGTTCGACCATCGTGCCAGGAGCTGGAAGCTGTCGCTATCTGCACATTCCCGCTATCTGCTGGAATCCATTTCCTGGTACTCAGATCCTGACAGTCAAGAAATTAATCCGAAGAAATGAAAGTGCAACTATATTTGTGAGTGTATTAATTCCCGAGTTCAGTTACTATCAATCGGTGCATTTCTCACGCTTATCGCAACGAGCCGTGGCCGTCTAGACTATACGCCCACGTATTTCCAACGACGCGTCGCCGTGCTACACAGTTGCAGCATTACAAGAGTCGAATTTTACTTATAAGATAATTAATTTTAAGCTTCTTCTTTTCAGCACGTTAGTTATTCTTTGGGTTTATTATTTTTATTTAATTTTGTGTTTTCCTTTCTCGTCAAATTTTATTTAGCAAAATGACGAAGAGTGACATCAAAAAGGATACAAGGGAGCAGGAAGTACCTTTAAGTGTAATTTAAAAATTCATTAAGCCGTTTGACGGCTCACGAAATAAACTAAATCCATTCTTAACAAATTGTGATAACGCGATTTATCTTGCGTCTTCGCAGCAAGAGGAAATTATTTTTAAATTTATTTTAAGTCAATTATAGGACAAAGCCGAAAGTGCATGCTCTATCAAAGATTTCGACACCTGGAATTCACTCAAAGAGTTCCTGAAAAACCAATTCGGTGAACGGAAACACTATGCACACCTGCTCACCGATTTACAGGATTGTAAACAATCAAATAATGAATCGGTAAATCAATTTTCTCTACGGATCGCGACCTGTTTATCCAAATTATTAACAGAAGTTACAATATCTAATTCCAAGAAAAGCGAACTTTCAGGCAGGTTGGCCGCTATGGAAGAATTGGCACTCCATACATTTACATTAGGACTACATCCTCGATTGTCCAACATAATTAGATGTAGAGATCCAAAGAATCTTAACGAAGCAATCAATCACGCGATCTCAGAAGAGAAAATTCAACAATTCTTATTCCGAAATAATAATACTTCGATTCCCAAACCTAGGCCACCGAATCCTGTTGTACAAAGATTTTATCCATCAAGGCCTAACTTTATAAATCCACAATATCAATCTAGGGACCTATCATTTTGCAGATATTGTAAAAAGATAGGTCACCAACTTGAAAATTGCAAGCTTCGTGAACACAACAATAAACGATTTAATAATGGTAGCCAACCATTTACTCCGGCTCAGCCTTCTTCTTCGAATTTTAGACCTCGATATGATTCACGCGTGACCTTCATCGAAGAAGATCAAAACCAAAACCAATATCATGATCAGAACCAAGCAGAGTACAATAATAATAATAATAATTTAAACTAGTAAGTGTCCCGTCCCAATGTCGCACGGGGCAATATCCAGCAAACCATAATATCGACACCATTAAACACCATTCTCCGTCATTGACCCATGGACAGGGTAACCAGCCCCAAACTCGTGGTCATTCTCTGTCATTGACCCATGGACAGGGTAATCAGCCCCAAACTCGCGGTCTCCTGAAACAGAAAAAATATACAATTAATACAAATCCTAATCAAATAAAAATTCATAATATTACTTCTAATCCATCAAGAAAATCCTACCATTTGTTAATAATAATAATAATAATAAATTCGTTTATTTTCAGGCAACAATTTAAAGTTACAAAATAACAGGCCCATAGATAAATACCTTATAAACTAACATATACATACCAATATACAATTTTTGTTAGTAATATAAAACTTAATCTATGTTAGTAATTATTTCGACACTTTCGGTGTCACATCGGTGGCGCTCAAAGGTAGCCTTCCACGAAAACGTCTGAACACCACTCCCTTCGGCCAGAAGTCTTCTCTCATGAAGGCGTCCAGCTTAGTTGATGGGACTCGCACCACAAATGCTTTGAAGCTAGTGTTGTGGCCCGACTCCAGCGGCTCCACCCTCAAAAGGAAGTTGGTCTTCGTTTGTATGTAATCTGCGATCTCCTTCACGGTAGTGGTGTAGTGCAGGCGAGACAGATACATGGCCGTGGTCGGTGTCGTCCAAACCTCAATATCTAGTAAACCTTTGTCGTTGCTTGTTGATACCGGAGCATCCATAAGTCTTGTAAAACAATGCTCAGTAGAGACAATGCCTCCTATAATGGCAAAAAATTATGTTACTTTTACCGGACTAGGGAATGAGGCTAACCCCATGAAATCATTAGGTACTATTCCCGTCAATTTCAATTCTTTATGGCATCAATTCCATCTTATAGGTGAGTTAGATTTTCCTTACGATGGAATAATTGGAAACGATTTTCTGTCAGAATCGCAAAGTAAACTCGATTTTCAAAAAGAAATACTTATTGTAAATAAAACAGAACTCAAATTAAAATTTAATGAACCAATCTACACTATTGAACCTAGATCCGAAACTGTAATAGAATGCTCCGTTGCCAACCCTGATATAAAGGAAGGTATTATATTAGACCAACATATTTCTGAATCCCTCTTAATATCTAATTGCGTAGTTAAAGTAAAACCCAATAATAGAGTGTATATCTGTTCTCAACGTTTCCGAAAATCCTATTCCTATTAATTCTAACCTTCGACTAACAATATTCCCCGTAGAAGAAGAAAATGTACATATAACAAGTCCCGAAAAGAGTTCTTCAGAAAGAATGGAAGAAGTACTGAATTTATTGCGCGTATCACATTTAAATAACGAAGAAGTAAGTAACCTTCTAGACACTTGCGCTGAGTATTCAGACATATTTCATTTAACTGACGAAAATCTCACTTCAACATATATTCGGCATGAAATTTCCACCAGTTCCTCTACACCTATCAACGTGAAATCCTATAGATTTCCAGAAGTACACAAGGAGGAAGTAGAATCCCAAATTGGGAAAATCTTAAGCGATAAAATAATTCAGCCCTCTATCTCTCCTTGGTCTTCACCCATTTGGGTCGTCCCCAAAAAGATGGACGCATCTGGGAAAAGAAAATGGCGCATCGTAGTGGATTATAGGAAGCTGAACGATGTAACTATAAGAGAAAGTTACCCTATACCTCAAATTAATGAAATTCTCGACCAGCTGGGTAAGAGCAAATATAAGGTGGTTAAATTTTAAGGGCCGATGTTGATTTTGAATAAAAAACAAATTATTTAGGAAATTAAAGTCATTTCTTTTTATTATGATAATATGGTATGGTTCAATTATGTATGGAACAAAATATCGGCCAAATGGCCGCCGCGGCCTCGGCGGCACACCTCCATCCGATGGTCCAAATTTTCGTTGACGCTGAGGCATAATTGAGGTTCTATGCCGTTAATGTGCCGAATTATCTCATCCTTTAGCTCTTGAATTGTTGCTGGCTTATCAACGTACACTTTTTCTTTCAAATAACCCCAAAGAAAGTAGTCCAACGGTGTCCAATCACATGATCTTGGCGGCCAATTGACATCGCCACCACGTGAGAAAACACGGCCATTGAATTTGTCGCGCAAAAGAGCCATTGTTTCGTTAGCTGTGTGGCAAGTGGCACCGTCCTGTTGAAACCACATATCGTCCACATTCATATCTTCCAATTCGGGCCATAAAAAGGTGCAATTGTTGGGCACGACGACGAGTTGAGGTGGACGGCTCTTCAGCCACACTATCGCGAACAGCAGCAATATTTTCTGCAGTACGAGCTGTACGAGCATGCAATGGTGTTTTCACATCTCCTACGGACCCGGTTTGCTCAAATTTTTGCACGATTTTTCCGATTGTAACGCACATTTGGACGATTAAATTGACCGAAAAAATCACGAAGTGCACGATGCATTTTGATTTGAACGCCCATTTTCATAATAAGCCTGAATAACTTTAACGTGTTGCTCGATTGTGTATCTTTTCCATGGTTCAAATTGAGTTAGTCTGAAATTGAGAAATGTCAAATAAAATGCAGAAAAAAACTTGACGTTTAGGTGTGGTTCACATTCAACATCGGCCCTTACAATTTAACCACTCTATACTTCTCAACGCTTGATCTCGCATCAGGCTTCCATCAAATTGAAGTAAATCCACAAGATATGCCCAAAACAGCATTCAGTGTCCCCGGAAAACACTTTGAATTTACCAGAATGCCCTTTGGCCTCAAAAATGCACCCGCAACATTTCAAAGACTGATGAATACAGTCCTCTCAGGTCTTCAAGGTATGCAATGCTTTGTTTACCTTGACGATATAGTAAATTACTCCTTCGATTTAAAATCACACATCAGCAAATTACGTAGTGTCTTTGAACGTTTGAGAAAATTTAATCTCAAACTCCAACCAGATAAGTGTGAGTTTCTTCGCAAAGAAGTGACTTACTTAGGTCACACAATTATCGAACAAGAGCTTAAGCCCAATCCTGATAAAGTCAAGGCAGTTAGCCAATTTCCAGTTCCTAGATGCCAAAAAGACAAAATCATTCCTAGGGTTAGTTTCCTACTACCGCAGATTCATCCAAGACTTTTCAAAGATAGCCAAACCTCTTACAACCCTTCTTAAAAAGGATATTCCATTTGACTGGAATAACCAACAGCAACTAAACCTCCTAAACTCTGCCAACTTACTGAAAATGGAAGCACGTAGGCGTGTACATCTGGCGTCCCTGTTGTTTGGTATCATCCATACGGGTAAGCCACAGTATCTCTTGGAAAAACTGGAGCGGGCACAGGATCGCTATAAGTACCCAAAAAGGTCCTATACTCATATGTTCTTAACTCCAAGACACTACTCTGTAGCATTTCGTGGTTCATTCAGATTTGCCGTCTCTAAGTGCTGGAATGATCTTCCTCCTCCGTTGCGAGATCTAAGGACAAAGCAAACGTTAGTGAATGTCTTGAAGCGCCACTTAATGACGTTGCAAAATATGCTGCCTTAAAGCCAAAACTATAATTATTTAATTTTATACCTTTTTATTTCTATCTCAGGCATTTTGTGTTGTTGTTGTTGTTAATTTTATTTTTCTTCTCCCCAAGTGGCGAGATCTGGGAAAGACAGCCAGTGTTAATTACTGTGGTACGAATAATACACTTTATACAAATATTATTGTCATACGTTTTTTTGTGTTGAATAAATGTTTTATATGTATACGTTAATGTAATTACGAAATTTGCTCACCCAGGGATAGCGCTCGACAGGCGGTGGGATATGTCTGCCTTGCTAAATTCTTGGTTTATTTATTTTCTTCCCATTCCTGTCGCTGCGATATTCTTTGGCTTCGACTAGTGTCAGACACGAATGTGAGCAATTATGTTTTTGCATTATTTTTATTTAAGCACTTCACATGCTAAATGCAATATGACGTGGCATAAATGGCGCCGCGTGGCGCCTTGTAGTAGCAATAATTAGAAATTATCACAAACTGGGTAGGTAGAACTTTAATAGAATATTTAGCAAAGTGTTGGCGGATTGGCAACACTCCTTTTCTTTTTGTCTCGAATTGACAGGTGTTTTTATTTGCTCAAACCCCTAAAGGCTAAGGAGTTTTGGTCTTTCTGCCAACGCTTGTTTTTTATTTATTTTTTATTTTTTCTGTCTCTTTTGTTTGTTTGTAATGTACGTTGTCCATATAATATTGTTTTGCACCGCGCACCGGCGCGGCGACAGGCACCGCCAGAATACCAGCGTTGTTGCGACATGCTTCGTTCGCAACAACACAAGCTGATTGACCTTTTGTTTGTTTTTTATTGTTATGTTTTATGTATGTGTGTGGTCAATAAATGTTTCTCTCTCTCTCTCTCTCTCTCAACTTTCATTTGAACAATTAAAAAATAAATTAATAACTGCACCCATTTTATGTTATCCCGATTTTACCGTTCCGTTTGTACTCACTTGTGACGCATCAAACTATGCAATTTCCGCTATATTGTCACAGGGTGAAGTAGGGAAAGATCGCCCCATAGCTTTCGCATCTAGAACGCTAAATAAGGCAGAATTAAACTATAGCGTAACAGAAAAAGAATGTTTAGCTATCATCTTTGGAACAAAATCATTCCGACCATACCTTTATGGTCGGAAATTCAAAATAGTGACTGACCATAAGCCTCTCAAATGGCTCTTCAACCACAAAGATCCTGGTTCAAATTCAAATTCAAATTCAAAACCATTTATTCAGTTTAGGCTACAAGTAGCTCTTGTGAATGTCACTATGCCATCGGTTCAAAACTAATCCGATGGAGGTCGAAGAATATGACTATGAGATTGAGTATAAAAAAGGTAAATAGAACTGCAATGCAGACGCTCTGTCTAGATATCCCGTAAATCCTATCCAAGAAGAAACGAATGCCAAAAATCCATCCGTTCTACTAATTGACTTACCTGAGCTCCTTAACTTACCTGGTGGCTTTGATCTTCCAGATGATTTCGAAGTTCCCGATGATCTTGATGCAATTCCTTTAACTCCTCCAAGTATCCATACTGAAGATGATACATACTCCAAATGTCTGAAAACACTAAATAGTAAAACATTCGATTATAATACTAAAATTGAAGAACATAATGAAAATCTATTAAGAACTGAAGTAAAAAATATAATTATACCTACCTCTATAGACCTCGATGAATCTAATCACTATGTGTCAGAAATTATTGCTAATGGCTTAGCATCTGAAGAATCACTTTCTGTAAAAAAGACACTAAACTCCTTCTTATCATTCTTTTAAGTATTTCTTTCTCTTTTTCAAAGTCCATTACTTTGATAATAGTAGTTATGAAGATATTTTCAAAAGTCTTAAACATTTAAAAGCAGAACTACTGTTACGAAACATAATCGAAATTGCCATAAGTGATTTCCGAAATCAATTCGATGCTCACAATTTCATAAAAATATATAACATTATTATGTACTTGTTCCATAATACAGGAATAACCGTACATATATATAAAAATACAATTATATATCCGAGTACTAGTAAAGTTACAAGAATCCTCAAGGAGAATCATGATATACCTATTTCCGGCCACCTAGGTAGTAATAGAATGCTAAGTAGAATCTAAGAGAAGTACTACTGGCGCAACATGCGTAGTGATGTAGAAAATTATGTGCGTAAATGTGAGCAATGCCAGACAAATAAAGCTCTAAGAAAATGTAACCGAGCCCCGATGCAAATAACCACAACATCAACACAACCGTTTCAACGAGTCGCATTGGACATTGTAGGACCTTTACCTGAAGCCGGTGGTAATAAACTTAAATATATCTTAACAATCCAAGACAATCTTACCAAATACTCCGCTGGTTATCCTATGCCAAATGCGACGGCAGAAGAAACTGCTGAATGTCTATTCCATTTTATCTCCCAATTTGGTATCCCAAAAACTATCCTGACTGACCAAGGTACCAATTTTACAGCAGAGCTTTTCAAACAAACGTGTACTTTTCTTAAAATAAAACAACTATGGTCAACTCCGTACCACCCGCAAACTCAAGGTGCTCTGGAAAAAAGTCACTCAACCTTGAAAGAATATCTAAAGTCCTTTGTCGATGAAAATCAAAGTAATTGGCCCCGTTACGTCTATACAGCTATGTTAACGTACAACACAACCATCCATAGTACAACTAACTATACTCCTTATGAATTACTTTTCGGACACAAAGCTTTTATCCCATCTTCAGTTTATGATACGGCTTTAGAATGAACATACAGCGTTTATGTACGTGTTTTACAACAAAGACTGCAATTTTCAAGGGAAAAAGGTATCGAAAATATTCTAAAACCTAAAATCACATCAAAAACATATTATGATAAACGCTCAAGTCCAGTTAAATATAAAACCGGAGACATGGTCTATGTCAAGAACCATCTGCGTCTCCGTAAAGCTTTATCTCCAATATGGAAAGGTCCTTATAAGGTTGTAAAGATCAACGGTAATAATACACTTACCTTACTAATAAATAGGAGACATGTCAAATACCACTATGTTGAAGTAAAATTAGCAGAAGTTTCTGTTTAAGTAAATAATAAGCATAGTTTTAAATAAATAATGCTAACTTAGATTATAATCATCATAATATTCATATTTCAGAGTTGCTGCGGCAGCCTATTGCTTGGTCATGTCCCAGAATATTCAAGATTACGTTCAACAAATAACGTCAAGTTCTGGAATATATTTTGATTATTTAGGTACTGTTAGAATTAAGAATAATAGATTAAACGTCGTTATGCCCGTAGATATATCGCATTTTTATATACATCTAGAAAATATAAGTTTAGCCCTTAGAACAGTTAAAAATCTATGTGGTCAAACTAGAATTATGAAAGAAGTGGCATGCATGAACTTTCTAGATCCACTATCAACACGATATCTCGATATTATCAAAAAGCTCGATTCTGTCTCGCACCTGTTAGAAAATATAAAGAAACGTAATGCCTGGATAGAAGGAATTGGAAGTATCATTAAACAAATATTCGGTAACCTAGACGAAAATGATGGGTTAAAATATAACGAAGCAATAGAAGCAATGCAAAATGATCAACAGAAGCTAGCTTCCCTGATGAAAAACAACATATTAGTAACTTCCTCTATAATTACATCTTACAATAAAACCTTACACCAAATAAAAACAAATGAAGCAAATATGAATCAAGCTATAGAAAAACTTACATTGAAACTTAAAAATATAACTGTAGTTTTCGATGACCTGGAAACACAATCTGAAATAAATTTTATATTTAATAGTTTAGAAACAGCATTACTTACCTTATCATTCTAAGTAGAAGATGTGACTGACGCCGTTATCTTGACCAGTCAGAACATTGTTCATCCATCAGAGATAACACCTGCAAAACTACAAGCAGAGTTTAGTGATAACTTTAAACACCTTCCAAATAACTTACAATTGCCAATTAAATTAGACATTAATACTATAAATATTATCCAAAGAATATCCAACGTGTTGTGTTATTATATAAAGAATAAAATTGTATTTATATTACAAATCCCATTAGTAACGATTGACGAATATAAATTGTTTCAAACTATGTCTTTGCCTGTACCTCATAACACTAATGATTTGAATAGCTTTAGTCTTATAATTCCAAATGCTCAATATATTATATTAAGTAAAGATAACACTAGATATAACTATTTACAAAATTTAAATAAATGTAATGTATTGTATCCAGCTAGGTAGGTCCAACTTCAGCAAAGAGGTCAATCGTCGAATCCAATTAGGCTGGGCAGCGTTCGGTAAGCTACGAAATATATTCTCGTCCGATATACCGCAGTGTCTCAAGACGAAAGTCTTTGACCAGTGTGTGTTGCCACTGATGACATACGGGACTGAGACGTGGTCGCTCACTATGGGCCTCATAAAAAGGCTCAAGGTCATTCAAAGAGCAATGGAGAGGGCTATGCTCGGGGTTTCTCTGCATGATCGAATCAGAAATGAGGAGATCCGCAGAAGAACAAAGGTAACCGACACCGCCCGAAGAGTTGCTAAGCTCAAGTGGCAGTGGGCAGGTCACATTGCTCGCAGGACTGATGGCCGCTGGGGCGGGATAGTCCTGGAGTGGCGACCGCGTTTCGGAAAGTGCAGTGTGGGCAGGCCTCCAACAAGGTGGACCGACGATCTGGTGAAGGTCGCGGGAAGCCGCTGGATGCAAGCAGCACAAAACCGGTCGTTGTGGAGATCCTTGGGGGAGGCCTTTGTCCAGCAGTGGACGTCTTTTGGCTGAGATGATGATGATGATGATGATGATTGTATCCTAGCAATTATGTTTGTGAGATTTCAAATATGTACGCATCTGATGTAAAACCTAGTTGTGAAAGTAATTTACTTATAAAAGTAGTTAATAAGATACCAAAAGAATGTGAAACTAAATTTATAATCGGCAAACTAGATTTAAGGCAACCAATATCAAATAATAAATGGATTTTTGTTCAAACAGTTTCTGTAAAACTAACTTTAGATTGTTTAGATAAGAAATCTTTCGAAATTAATCTTCAAGGAGTCGGAATTCTGTCATTACTTAAATATTGTACTGGTTATTCTAAAAATACTGTATTATTTACTCAGAATGATGTTTTAAACATAACTTATCCTGTATTGTTTTTTTTTTTTTTCCTTAGCTAACTTAACATTACATTTTATATTTTCTGTCAAACTGTGTCACAGTTTGTTGGCAGTAGCTCTCGTGGACATTTAAGATAAAATAGCTTGTAATGAGTACTTAAAATCTAACTAAACAACTAAACAACAACGACCAAACTTAAGATTATGTTTAGTAGTAACTAAACATTATTAGGTATTTAGGACTTAACAGAGATATACTATTTTTATGGACACAATGATAGGTAATGTTTCTTTAAAATGGTCTTCAATTGATTTTTACTATTAATCTTGCTTAACAAGTTATGTGGGAGTTCATTTATAATGACGGGCGTTAAATAACATCTTTCACGTCTTCCGTAATAATTCTGAACCTTAGGAATAACTAATTTAGGTATCTTAGTCGGGTTGGGTACGCATACTGCCTTTCCCTCGTTTACAGATTTTAGTTTAATAAATGATGAATGCTGTAATTTACATAAACTTCATTCTTTAATGGATGATTGGCATTTTTTTTTATGGTAAAAGGAGGCAAACGAGCAGGCGGGTCAACTGATGGAAAGCAATCACCGCCGCCCATGGACACCCGCAAAACCAAAGTTATCGCAGATGCGTTGCCAACCCTGAGGGAGGAGTTGAACACAACAGCAACGAGTGCCGTTGTTTCACGCCGATATTCTGTGAGAGGGTGGTATTACGCCGGGCGAGCCGGCCCATTTCGTGCTGCATCGCAGCGTGGCTCTACCACTCAGAAAATTTAGAAAAACTACAAAACATTGATCTTAAAGATATTAATTTGGAACATAGTAAACTGAAAGATATTGTAATAGACATAAATAAAATACAACAAAACCCGCACATTGTAAAATATAGTACTCACTATTCCGTTTTAACTATTATCATTGTATTAAGTAGTTTTAATTAGTTTTATTTTCTATAAAATAAGTTTATTTTGTAAACGTAGAAGCAACCAACCCGTACATACAGTGCTATTTAGAAAGAAAGAAACCACTAATATATCTGAATCAGATTCGATCCCGGATATCCCCTCAACTTCAGTCAAAATTATGAAATAAAATCATGTGTAAATCCAAAATAAACTTTGGAAAACTGACCCAAAGTTTATTCCTTAGGGGGGAGGTGTTATATCCTGGGATAGTTGCCTAAAGTGCTGAGCTGACAATTTTATGCTGACTTAGCAACTTAGGAAGCTACGCTTCCCGGCAGACTGACTCTGTGAGCCAGTCTACCCTGAGTCTGCGATCGGAGTGGTTGTTTCCCGTCATAAATAAATAATTCATTTAAATATTTACGGTTAATAAATAATTTTGCTTTTTAAAAAGGCATTTCAATTCCGCTTTATAACAGTACGTGCGAAGCTCAGCTATTCACGGCGGTTCTCTAATATTAGTAAGAAGCAATATTAAATACAAAAATCGCAACGATATTGTAGACCTATCAGTGGAGCGTAACATTGAACTATCGTGTGTGGAGTTCAATAGTTTTGTAATAGAGTGTGTATACCGACCCCCATCGGGCAATTGCAATATTTTTGAAACAGTAATGAAAGACGTACTTAGAAAATTTAAATTAAAAAAGAAATTTGTTTTAGTATGTGGAGATTTTAATATAAATATTTTAGAAAACACTTCAACGAGTGTTCGGCTTCTTGCCTTATTTAAATGTTTTAATCTTTGGAATCTATTTCTCGAACCCACTAGAATATCTTTACATTCGACAACTTGTCTCGATAATATTTTTACAGACTATAACCCTGTTTCTAAATCACTCATTAGTAATCTTACGTCTGACCATTGCGGTTTGAAGGTGACCTATGATTTTGATATTAGGAATGAACCAAAAATAGTGAACTGTAAACCAGTTACAAAAGAGCGAGTGGAGTGTTTTAAAAATAGTATAGCTTGTAAAATAGATGCATTGCCCTTTGTACAAGATGATCCAGATGTACTTTATAGTAATCTTTTTTACTTAATTAAGACCGAATACAACCAGGTGTTTACACCAAAAACAATAAAAATTACTCATAAACTTTAGTTCTGTGACTGGGCCACGACTGGTATATATAAAAGTAGAAATAAATTGTATGATTTATATAGTTTAAAACTATAAAACCAAAATGTTAATTTTACGGAATATGTTATTATTCGAAAATGTTTAAGAAAGTGTGCTTAGTAGCAAAATCTAATTACATTAAACAAAAAATTAAAAAGTCTAACAATAAAATTAAAACCACTTGGGACATTATAAACCGTGAAATAGGTAAATTTAAACCACGGGAAAATACTTTCACTTTAAAAGTAAACGACAACTTAATCAATTCAGATTCACAAATTGCTAATATTTTTGATGATTTTTTTGTAAATATACCTGTAATAACAACGTCAAATTTAGATTCATCACCAGAAGCTGCACAAACTTTACTCCAAAAATGTGTAAGTACCAAAATGTAATCTTTCCTTCCAATTTAAATACATTGATTCAATGAATATTATTAAAACATTCAAATCACTTAAAATGAAAAACACGAGTGATTTGTAGGGTATATCTATTAAAGTAGGTAATTAAGAATATTATTCATTCTATTGCACCGTATCTTGCTGAAATTTTAATAACTGTGTCGATAAGGGAATCTTTCCTGATCTTATGAAGTTTAGTAAAGTTATACCTTTATTCAAATCAGGAAACAAAGAAGACCCCAGTAACTATCGGCCCATTTCAATATTACCAGCGCTCGAACAGTTGATGTCATATTTTAACACAAACAACCTTTTACATAGTAAGCAATATGGTTTTACTAAGGGTCGTTCTACTACTGATACAGGTGTTGCTCTAATAAAACATATATTTGATGCCTGGGAGAAGTCTTAAAACGCTCTTGGAGTTTTTTGCGACTTGTCCAAGGCTTTCGTTTGCGTTGAACACCGGACTCTGGTGTTAAAGCTACATTATTACGATCTCAAAAATTTTGCACTTAATTTAATACAGTCATATCTCAGCTTTTTTCATGTAAAAATGGGAGTTCCACAAGGGTCGATTCTTGGTCCATTTCTATTCTTGATTTACATTAATGACTTCCCATTTTTTGTAGAGAGCTTCTGTGAAGTTGTATTATTTGCAGATGACATTTCACTCATTTTAATGTGACTAGGTGTAGGACTAATTATGAAAATCTAAATAAAGCTCTTTCAGAGAACGGAGTACTCCGTTGGTTCACTATAAATAATTTACAGCTTAACGCTAAGAAAAAAAATGTATTAAAATTATATTACCAAATGTCAGAAATGAACCAACCGATATAAGAATAAACGGTGATCAATTAGATTTGGTAGATTCTACAGTCTTTTTAGGCATAACCCTTGACTCAAAACTTCAATGGAATCTTCATATATCTAAATTGGCCGGTAAACTTTATGCCACTAGAAAAATTAGGCAGTTAACAGACGTTGAAACTGCTAGAACAGTTTATTTTAGTTATTTTCATAGTGTCATGTCGTATGGCCCTACTGTGGGGAACAGCGGCTGATATTGAAACTATATTTAGTTTACAGAAACGAGCAATAAGCACAATCTATAAACTAGGATCACGAACTTCCATAAGAAGTCTTTTTAGGGAGATTTGTGTCCTGACAGTTGCATCTCAATATATTTATAATTGCATAGTTTTTGTACGTTACAACATCAACTCCTTTACTAAACACGGTGACGTACACAATTTTAATACTAGAAATAAAACAAAACTTGTAATGCCACTTTTCAGGTTACAAAAGGTTCTTGGTTCTTTCTTGGGGCAAGGTATACACTATTACAATAAAATACCAAATACTTTACTAGATTTACCTTTAGATAAGTTTAAAAAACATGTAAAGTCTTTATTACTTATAAAAGGTTATTATACAGCCAAAGAATATTTAGATGATAAAACGGCCTGGTTATAATAAAAAACATATTATATTATATTTGAATCGATTTAATAAAATTAATTTATATAATTTTTATACTGATATGATAGCCTTTATCAGCAGTGTGCCATTTGCGAATGGGACAGAATGCGAATAGGACCAAATGCAAATGGGACCAAATGCGAATGGGACGGAATGCGAATGGGACCATTTTTGAATTCGTGACGAAATATTTGAATGGGACGGTCTGCGTCAAACCCAAGCACGTATGTACGCATGCACGCACGCACTCACACACGCACAAACGCTCATACGCACACACGCATACACACACGCCCTCACACACACACACACACACACACATACACACACACATTATTTCCATTGTTACATAAACACATAATTCATAAACAGATAAATGCCGTAATAAATAAAATAAGTAAATTAGATAAGATAATATTCTCGTTTTAAATAAATTAAAATTCTAAATGGTTAGTACATTAGACAGATAGAAAATACATCAAACAGAAATACTTACATAATATTATTTAAAATACTTCATTACTTTGTATGAAACTTATTAATATGTGATAAAGCTTTTCTTATAACTATTTGGCATACTGTTGGCGTAGATGTTAACAACGCTCTTAACATTGTCGAAAGGCAATTATTTTTGTTATATTCTCTAGCTCCCTTATGACAGGATTACCTAGTTTGGGCGCTATTGTATAATATGATATGATTGTATTATTATATACTAGCTGTGCTCGCGACTTCGTCCGCGTGGAATAGTGACTTTCGGCAGCATTTTTAATTTTTTAGGCTCTTTTCCCGTTTTTGCAACATTTTTCACTGATGCTTCGCTCCTATTGGTCGCAGCGTGATGTTATATAGCCTAAAGCCTTCCTCGATAAATGGACTATCCAACACAAAAAGAATTATTCAATTCGAACCAGTAGTTCCTGAGATTAGCGCGTTCAAACAAACAAACAAACTCTTCAGCTTTATATATTAAGTATAGATTATATTATTATATTATTGTGAATGCAAAATTCCAAATAATAGAAAATTTTATAAGGAATAGCTTCTTTATCGATTGTTAGGTATTGTTTTCTAAAGTTTACGCGAACACTAAACATTAAAATGAAACAACTTGTATGGATCTACTTGCGTTTATTTTACACATTTGGTACTTATTTAATGTGTATCCTGACGTTTCGAACCCTTTGCGGATCCGTGGTCACAGGGATACTGAGGTGTTGGTCGTCTCATAATTAGTTGGTAGCTTCAATTCAATTCAATTCAATTCTTTATTCAAATAACTTGTTCATTATGTTAAACATTACTATTATAAAAAAAATCAATAAAAATTAAAATTAAAATTAAAATACAAACAGAATTAATTAAAATACAAAATGTCAAAATAATAATAACAACATGAATAAATTAATAATGGCAAAAACAATAATAATAATAATTAAGTAAAGTACATAATAATATTTGCCACATAGTAAAATAAACTACAATAATGATATCAATCGACATCATTGACATCGAAGGAATGGTGGTCGAGATCGCGATCGTTCAATAAATTCCTTAACTGAGTATACTGCTACGTAAGTAAACTGAACTTTTTATTTGGAGTTAACACCATACAGGCATCCCCATACACACATAGAAAACAAATAACAAAAATGTTAATACAGAGTCGGGCAAAGGCGGTCTTATCGCTTAAAGTGATCTTTTCCAGACAACCTTCGAGGCATAGAACCACTGAGCGAAAAATGAGAGGTAGTAGGTACAGTGTTCAGTACGCAGCCGACGTGTGTAGGACAGTAATCAAGTCTTCGTCCTAATCTCATCAATCACGCCAGGGCGTACTTATGTCCGCGATTCGCGGCACTGGGAATGGCATATTGGCTATGCCTAAGAAGTATCAAAAATCACTTACAGCAATTGTTCCCACAGGAGCTTCAAAACAGCGGCGGTGAGGGGAGCGCTCCCCTATATCAATCACGCCAAACAAAGCCCAACTTTGGGCCTGGTCTTCTTGGTTTTGGAAACACTCGCACCAAACTATTACCACTAGATACACTAGGTACCCAGGAGACCCTACCTGGGCTACCAAAACCACCTAATCTTTCAATTATATCCAAAAAACACGTAATAAAAACGGGAGCACAAAACAGTCGCGTCGCGTTCTTTCAACGACCAACCACTCTGCTAGCTCAAGGCGAACTCCCCCGCGCATCCGCGCGCCTTTGATTTATAACATCCAGTGTTATATATTTTACGCATATTTTGTTGCGAACAAATTACAATTAGAAAAAAGAAAAAGTGTTGAAAAAATTCCACAAGCGGGATTCGAACCCGCACCCCACGGCGTGCCGGGTCAGGTGCACTACCAACTATACTATCGTGGCTCTACCCAACTCGCCAAAATTAAGGCTTGTTTCACAAGTAGGTAGGTACCACAACCAAACCACAACCACACCACAATCACAACAAGTGGGCGGGCGCTAATTGGTATAAAAATTAATAGTTGAGTTCACGCGGCCACATTTTGCCGTCATTATTAACCGCGTGTTTTATACCGACTTCATCGCAGCCACGTCGCAACCACCTGCGACACCGTGAACTAGCAGCCAGCCACATCGCAAACATTTTATAGGTAACAACACAACGCAACCGCAAGAAGCCGCAGCGACACTATTTACACGTAACTACAGCTTGACCACCTTTTGACGCGACGGTGCGGTGTGGTGTGGTTGTGGTACGTACGTGTGAAACAAGCTTAACTCTGTAAGCCAAAGAAAGCCCTATTTAATGTCGACAACTACGTCATCAACATCCGATCCTAATATTCAACCAGCCATAATATTTCAGATTCAAAGTGTAGGGCCAATACCTCTGTCCCGTGCTGCGGCAAAATACTAATTCCCTCATGTAAGAGCGCTTATAAAATCCCATTGGAAATACTGAATGAACGACGCAGAGCCGAGAAATGTCCAAACAAATTGTTTGAAAGAAAAATGGAGCAGAGCTGCTGCGGTGGATCAGGTGTGTATTGAATTTTAGTTTAAATATTTTAACAAGATAAAATTTTCGGTAGCTCAGCGGTCATAACATTGAACCGACGGCGGTTGTTATCCAAAGGCGGAGCATTATCCAAACGTCCTGGGTTTGATTCCCACTCAAGCTATCTGAGGCTGTTTGATTTTTTCTAGTAAAATTAATGTATCTCGTTGATCCTGCTGATACTAAAACCAATAACTACCTATGCCTCCTATCTGAACATGGCTTCGTCCCTGCAATCACCAAACCAACACATGAACATGAACTCTTGCTTAGACCACATATTTATGAGACCCTTTAGTCCTGCTGTTGGTGTCGTCTGTTCAAACAGTGCCACAGACCACAGTTTAGCAATGATTGGTCTATCGCTACCTAGCAGAAAGATGAAGGCACCTATCAGATTCATAACTAGAGTAGACCAATCAGCCGTCGCGGAAGATCACAAAGCAGTGGACTGGTCAGTCGTAACTGAGAAGATGGATGCTTCAACTGCTGCTCATGCACTAACTTCAACTCTTCAAAATATGCTGTCTATGCATACATGGAAAATAAGTGCAAGCCGGTCGAAACACATCGCGAAGCAATGGATAACTCCAGGTCTGAAACGCTGCATAAACAACCGTGACCAACTCCACTTATCCTCACGAAAAGATCCAGACAATCCCATTCTGAAGCAGACCTATACACGCTACCGAAACTTCTGCAATGATCTTTTACGTAAACTGAAAAACAAATACAATGCGGAGCAGCTTGAAAAAAACCACAATGATCCAAAAAAACTGTGGAAGACAGTAAACGACGTTTGCCAAACTACTAATGCCCGGTTCCTATAAACAAGAAACGATTCGTTTTGCCCACGAGCCGTTGTATTAGCTACGAGGCGTAAGCTATAAAAAACGATTCGTCAGTATGTTACCAACGGATGGGAGGGTTACCAGTAACGCTTCGTAACCTTATTATATGGAAGTGACACTAGCCTGCGTTCCTATAAAAAATAAGAACCGTCAATTAACTGTCAAATCTACCGTTCGTTGCTGGTTATCCTACCGGTACTTTTTGATCGGTTATTGTGTTATTTATGTGTATTTCGTCAGTAATTTTTACAAATAGTGAAAATGTCATGCTCAGTGCTCAGTGAAGGTGATGTAGAAATGCTGAATACGTTATCGGGTTGGCATAATTCCGATGAAGACAATAAACGACGTGTACAAAACCATTCATGTTCATATTGGATGAACATGAATTCCAACAAAATGAAAAATGAGATTTTGCCTGGATAAACCATCAGTACAAGAATTACTGACGGAAATATATCTTTATTTGAGAATTACAGAAGCAAGGTTAGTTTGAATACAATAATAACCATCTTAAATAATGAACTTATGAACTTTACGTGGTACTAGTCTGCCCTACCCCTAGAGTGTTTAAAAGGCCCGGAGGCGCGGAGGGAGAGTAGCCCCCCGCCCGCTGTAGCATGGAGTGCCTGCGGTTTGTTACGCAAGGGCGGAGGGGCTGCACTTCATTTTTGTTCACACGGCGGCAGATCAACCTACCCAAAACTGTCAAATTTCTACAATCAATTTTGAACTCTATTATTTAGTTATAAGGATCAATATTCATTAGAGAAATTTGACAGATTTGGGTAGGTTGATCTGCCGCCGACTGTTCATTCCTAACCCCAAATTTTAATCTTGAATATCTCTAAAAGTTTGCGTTTGGTTTGATGGTTTCATTTATAATTAAATAAAGTTTAATTATAAATGAAAAGAAAAGACAACCTACAGATCTACTACACTTATGCCTGGTTCCTATATCTAACGGATCGTCGCTCTACTTCAGTTACCATCCGTTTTCTTGTTACTAACAACGAGGCGTTCTTAGCGTTCCACAACAATCCGTTCATGCTTACCAGCGACGAGTGTTCGTAGGTAGGCCGATCCTCCTTCTGCCCTCACGCGTTTCGTTCCGGATTTTTTAATGATTTCGTTCCTTCAAATACTATTTTTAAAACATAGTTTAGAATCGTAACTGTACTTTAAAAACATTAATAATGTAATAAATTACAATTTAGTTACTAGTTCGGTAATCCTAGAACGATTTTGTTTAAATAATTTATTATTCATTGGTAATTGCAACAACGTTAACAAAACACGTCGCGTCATTTTTTTGAAGTTGTCACTCATAGATAAAGTTTGTTTTTAATTGAAAGAGGAATAAAAGTTTGTGGCATCGGATCACAGCATTTTAGATATTAAAAAAGCTTTGGCCCTTATTATGGACTTATATAATCCATGCTCAATCCCGTTATTCAAATTTAAATTCATAAATAATTTTGGTTTAATTATAAATGAAACACAGTTAATTATTAATGATTATTTTAATTTGTTGTTTTCGTAGTACTTATACTTTAAGCAGAAATCGATAACATTTCGGACTTAGCTAAATTGTACAAAAGGAAATTGCTGCAACGTTCGTATTTAATGCAGGTATTATAAAGTTTTAGGCTTTTCTACTATGGATAAATGCAGACGAAATAATATCGTACCTGAAATAAAACCAACATTATTAATTGACAGTTGAAATATTTTATACGTATACTACCGGCCATGCATTGTACCCAAAGCATAAAATCTAAAAGCCAGCAATAATTGGTTTAAAAAGGGGGTTTGTATAGAATCAGGCTTTGAGAGGGGGGGAAAGGGGGAGGGGTAGCCCCCCCCCACCTCCCAAACCCGCTCACCACCAAACCAAACGCAAAATTTCAGAGATATACAAGATTAAAATTTGAGGTTAGGAATGAACAGTCGGCGG
Organism: Eudonia lacustrata; assembly: GCA_947562085.1. NCBI lineage: Eukaryota > Metazoa > Arthropoda > Insecta > Lepidoptera > Crambidae > Eudonia > Eudonia lacustrata. The sequence goes on along the minus strand of OX387332.1, from coordinate 12,908,168 downwards.
CAGATCAACCTACCCAAATCTGTCAAATTTCTCTAACGAATATTGATCCTTATAACTAAATAATAAAGTTCAAAATTGATCAAATTGATTGTAGAAATTTGACAGTTTTGGGTAGGTTGATCTGCCGCCGTGTGAACAAAAATTAAGTATATTTATGTGCTTTTAGGGTAAAATTAGGTTTTTTGGGTCAAAATAGTCACCTTCGCCCTTGCGTAACAAACCGCAGGCACTCCATGCTACAGCGGGCGGGGGGATGCTCTCCCTCCGCGCCTCCGGGCCTTTTAAACACTCTAGGGGTAGGGCAGACTAGTACCACGTGGAGTCAGGGTTGACTAATTCGATTCCGTCACTAATTTTGACCCCAGATGCATCAGAAATAATACACAGAGCACAACAAAACACAAACGGAGGGCATTTACGTACGAAACGGAATGACATAGCGTTCCTTTTCACGTATTTTTAAAATGAAATTTTAAAAAAACCACGCGTCTCCGGTGGAAAAAAATTTTGTTTTTGGAGAATTTACACCAACCCCTACATAATCCAACCCTCATACATATGAAAAGCCTGCGCTTGGATTCTATACCCGACCCTAAAAAAGGCCAATAGCTTTAATATCGGAAGAACGCTAGTTCATTATTTAAAATGTTTATTATTGTATTCAAACTAACCTTGCTTCTGTAACTTTCAAATAAAGATATATTTCCATCAGTATTTCTTGTACTGATGGTTTAGCCAGGCAAAATCTCATTTTTCATTTTGTTGGAATTCATGTTCTTCCAATATGAACATGAATGGTTTTATACACGTCGTTTATTGTCTACATCGGAATTATGCCAACCCGATAACATATTCAGTATTTCTACATCACCTTCACTGAGCACTGAGCATGACATTTTCACTATTTGTAAAAAATACTGACGAAAGACACGTAAACAACACAACAACCGATCAAAAAGTACCGGTAGACTAGCCAGCAACGAATGGTAGATTTAACAGTTAACTGACGCTTCTTATTTTTTATAGGAACGCAGGCTAGTGTCACTTCCTTAATATAAGGTTACGAAGCGTTACTGGTAACCCTCCCATCCGTTGGTAACATACTATCGGTTAGATACCTGACGAATCGTTTTTTATAGGTACGCATTTAGCTTACGCTTCGTAGCTAATACAACGGCTCGTAGGCAAAACGAATCGTTTCTTGTTTATAGGAACCGGGCATTAACCAACAAAGAAAAGGAGTCACTCTCAATCTGTAACACATACTTTTCAACATTAGGTGAGAAGTTGGCTAATGACACTCTCTCAAGAGCTAACACAGCCCAGGAATCTGTGACAAATGCAATCCAGATAAGTACGTCTCCAGTTGACTCTCTAATTCGGAACCTGAAACTTAACAGCGCACCTGGGATTGATGGAATAACAACCGCATTACTGAAGCAAAACTGTGGTGTGTTAACAGCCCCCCTAATCAACGTTTTTAATCTTAGTTTGTCCAGAGGAACCTTCCCTGATTGTTGGAAGACTGCAGCAGTCTCTCCAATCCATAAATCGGGTACGAGTGATTCACCCCACAATTACAGGCCAATTTCGTTGTTGAGCATTGAGTCTATATTATTTGAAAATATAGTCCAAAAACGGCTCACGAGTTTTCTCGAAAGTCACAAATTGCTTACGGACCGGCAATTCGGTTTCAGACAGGGAAGATCGACTGATGAAGCGGTGGGTCTGTTGTCTTCCTTGGTTACGGGATACCTCGACTCGGGTCATTGCTGTGTCGGAGTCTTCCTGGACCTCGCCAAGGCTTTTGATACCGTTTCAACTCCGACCCTGCTATCTAAGCTGGAAATGACAAGTATTAGAGGGATGGCCCTGAATTGGTTCAGAAGTTACCTTACAGAACGGAGGCAAAGTGTGCGAGTGGCTGAATTTGTAAGTGACGTACAGTCCGTTCACTTGGGGGTACCCCAGGGCAGCAGTTAGGTTCCACCCTTTTCAACATATACATCAATGACCTCACTTGCATGCCGCTGCCTGACGTTGAGATAGTTTGCTACGCCGATGACACAGCCAATTTGTTCAGTGGGACCTCCTGGCAGCAAACTTTCCAGCACGTAGAATAAGGCCTAGCCTCTGTGGCCCGTTGGTTGGAAAACAATCTCTTATCCCTGAACAGCACCAAAACAAAGTTTTTGACATTTCATAAAACGGCCTCATTTGGATGAGGCCGTGGATGAGGCCGGGAAGGCTTGGGCCTTCCCTAATACCTTCAGTCAGAATCCATAAAAGTAACTGTCAATAGGTCCAGTATTCCAGTTTAAGCTCATCATCTTGCGGATGTGACAACATTGAAGTTCAAATTTCAAAGTTGTTTATTGCATTCATGTACAGTAAGTTACAGGTGGTTATTATATATAACAAAGTAGTGCAGATATGACACCTATTAGGGTATAGCAAAGCTTAAATGTTACAAAGTTTTTACAATGCATTTAGAATTTTTATTGTAAATTGTATTTTAATATTATTACTATAGAATGTTATTATTATCTCTTTATTTCTTTTTTTTCTTAGCCTAGGTTTGTTATAATATTAATATAAAAGTTAAATACAAAAGCACATACAAAACATAAAAATATTATAAAAAACCTAGCCTAGGGTACCGCCGGCAACGGGGCAGGGCTCAAGCTGCCGGTGGTTAGGGCTGCAGAGACAGGATTTTTATTATTGTATGTTAATATTGTTAGTAGTTTTCCTGGGACACGTTACCTATAAGACAAATAAATGAATTAATTATTATTATTATTAGTGTATGTTATTATTATTATAGATGTAGGAAAATTTGTGAATGAATGTGTAATGGACTTATAATTTGTCATTGTAGAATTCAGATAAATTGTAATATGTTTTAATCAATAATAGTTCTTTTAATTTTTTGTTAAATTTATTGGTGTTCTGTTCGCCTCGTAGCTCATTAGGCAGATTATTAAATATTTTTTGCCATTTTACTGCCAGGTATGGCAAATTTATTTTTATTGTTTGTTCTTGGTGTGTATCTGCTTTTTTTTTATTTATAAATAAATCTTGATTTTTCCGAACGAATTTACACATATCTAGGATGTCATACAAGTAAGAGTCAGAATTCCTAGTTGGGCAAAGTGAGGTCTGCATGAGTCCATGTTGTCGATATTGACTTGAATACGTATGCACTTTTTTTGTAAGGTGAATACATCGTTTATGTTCGTACTATTTCCTCATAATATGAGGCCGTATGTAAGCCATGCGTGTGCATACGCATAATAGGCTGTTAAAGCAGTTTTTTTATCGGTACTCAGTTTGAGGTGATAAATTATTTTTTTTCAAAAACAAAATCATTTATTCAGTTTAGGCTACAAATAGCTCTTATGAACGTCATTATGCCATCGGTTCGTAAGTCTACTCTGGGCGGGAGATCTTGTACTGAGAAGAACCGGCAAGAAACTCAGCAAGTGTCCAGCTCTTTTCTCCCTTACAGCGTCATAAATATTGGAAAATGCCCTATCATAAAAGGACACTTTCCATCACAAATAAAAACACAAAATATAAAGGACAATCACACATATTAAAAAAAAAACAAATGAGAAAATATAATAATATCTACATTTGCAAAACATCAGTTACCAGTTAAAATTTTCACAATGTCATACAGCACTAATAAAGGTCAAAAATTGTCTAAGAAAAAAACAAAAAAAAAAAAAAAATTAAACTATAGTTAAAAATATCTGTTGGTATGATATCCTGAAATTACATTATTTCTTTATTTTTATGTACGACATCTCTTCGTGTTAAATTTCTGAAGAGTTTCTTAAATCTGCAAACCTGTGCTATGTTTTCCTTCACAGGCACATTAGCACTTCCTGTAATTCTGTAAAATCAAGTTTTGACCGTTCACCGTTTAATAATAATAAAATTAATAGTATGCAGGAGCAGACCAGCCTCCACAGGCGGCACCCGTTCACGAGTATGACATATGAATCAGCCATCGCTTCACTCAACCATATCTTAGGGAATGTAACGACCCGACGCACACGCCACCACCGCAGAGACACTAAAGAGAGCATGACACACTCAAGATACTCTAAATAAAAACCTAATGAAAAGTTTAACGTGACATAAATATTATTTGTAAACTGTAGGACATTGCTGATAAAGGCTATCATATCAGCGCTAAGATATTTTTAAAGTAATTATTGATCCCAATAAAATAAAATAAAGAGTAGTTTTATTTTTTTATTATAACCAAGCTGTTTTGTCATCTAAATATTCTTTGACTGTATAATAACCTTTCTTAAGTAAAGAAGATTTTACATGTTTTTTAAACTTATCTTAAGGTAAATCTTGTACAGTACTAGGTATTTTATTATAGTAGTGTATACCTTGCCCCAAGAAAGAGCCTAGAACCTTTTGCAACCTGAACAGTGGCATTACAAGTTTTTTCTTATTTCTAGTATTGAAATTGTGTACATCACCGTGTTTAGTAAAAGAGTTGATGTTGCAACGCACAAAAACTATGCAATTATAAATAAACTGAGATGCAACTGTAAGAACACCAATTTCTTTAAAAATATTTCTTAAAGTAGTTCGGGAACCTAGTCTATAAATGGTTCTTATTGCTCGTTTCTGCAAAATAAATATAGATTCAACATCAGCTGCTGTAGCCCACAGTAAGACACCATACGACATGTGTCTACGAGAGACAGAGAAACAACGCGCTTGCAAAATAAAGGTTTATTACAACTATGGAGTATAATAATTTTAACAATGCAAATTGAGCGCGGCGCGCGACAGAAATTAGCGGATGACGCGTGTTGCTGGTTGCCCGTCGCTGGGCGAAGTGGCCGAGCCGCCGTGCGGCTGGCGCCGGCCTGGCGCGTGCGGCGTAGTGATGCGCCGATGTCGTAGTGCTGCGCGTAGACATGCTGGGGGCCCTTGAAAGCCCTGGCTTTCAAGATTCTTGAAGAAGGCATAATCGGTTGAGAGCTCGTCGAACGATGCCCTTTGAAGTCCTTATGTCTGCCACCCTCGGCACTCCGTCCTTGCCAGGGAAGAGCGTGTCGACGCGTCCTAGGCGCCACAGCAGGGGAGGTAGTCCGTCCTCCTTGATGATGACCAGCTCTCCTTGTTGTAGGTCTCTAGCTCGTGTTTTCCATTTGGATCGCCCTTGCAGCTCTAGCACGTACTCTGCCTGCCATCGTTTCCAAAAGTGTTGCCTCATTTGCTCTAGCAGTCTATATCGGTTGAGTCTGTTCGTTTCGATGCCCAGCAGCGGCGGCGTGGGTAGCGACGTCAGTGACCTGCCAAGGAGAAAGTGTCCCGGTGTGAGCGCTGCGAGATCATTAGGAGAGGATGAGAGAGGTGAGAGGGGGCGACTGTTTAGTATAGCCTCAATCTGCGCAAACAAGGTTGACAACTCCTCAAATGTTAGATGAGTATTGCCTAAGATGCGCTTTAAATGGAATTTTGCGGACTTAATGCCCGCCTCTGCATAGCCGTTGAAGTTAGGAGCGTAAGCCGGCGAAAAAATGAATTTAATATTTTGATTCGATGCAAACTCGACTATAGTATCTGAATGTTGTTTAAAAAGGTAATTTATTTCCTTTGCGGCGGCAACAAAGTTCCTGCCGTTATCGCAAAATATTTCGCTAGGCTTGCCCCTACGTGATATAAAACGACGTAACGATAACAAAAAGGAATCCTTTGATAGTTCACCTACAGCTTCCAAGTGAACACATTTATATCTAAGGCATATAAAAATACATAAATAGCACTTCGTAACCTTACAGCCGCGTCCGCGTCGGTTCGCAATGAAAAACGGGCCAGCGAGGTCTATGGCTACAGTAATGAAAGGAAAGTCGGGAATCAAACGCTGGACCGGCAAGTTGCCCATGATGTTAGTAAGAGCTTTGCCGTAGTGCCGCCTACATTTGACACACTGGCGGGCTGTGCGCCGGGCCAGGTCCCTGCCACCGATGGGCCAGAACCGCTCGCGAACTGAGCTCAGCATGAGTTGCGGTCCCGCGTGTAGGAGGCTCTTGTGTTTGTGTATGAAGATGAGTTTTGTGAATGTGTGCTTTGAGCAAAGAAGTATGGGGTGCTTTACAGAAAAATCGTAGTTGGACTTGTCCAACCTCCCCCCCACTCTCAGGATTCCCTGAGAGTCAATAAATGGAGCTAGAGAGGAAAGGTATGATTTAGAGTTTAATTGTTTATTATTGCAAAGTGTATAGAGCTCCTTTGAAAATGAATGTTGTTGTGAAAGTTTAACTAGTGTTTGTAGTGATGCCTCAAGTTCTATGGAACTTAAAGGTCCTTTTGAACATTGTTTTTTAAGTATAATGTTAGTGAATCTCAAAACGTATGCTACGGTACGTTGTAATCTATTCAAATTTGAAAATCTATCAAAGTCTATTACTGTAGGTGTGTCTGCTTTGTTCGTGAGTAAAGATGATGTTGAGGACTTGATTTCAGGTAAGTTGTGTTCTATGATATCCTTGTTTAAGGTAGGCCAGGTCTCATCAGGGTCAAGTAGAAATGGAGGCCCATGCCACCACAACAGTTCGTTTTCTACATACTGCGGATCGACGCCGCGAGACGCAAGGTCTGCTGGATTGAGTGCTGTGGGGACATGGCGCCAGGAAGAACTCTTGGTGTATTCGTGAATGGCAGTTACTCTATTAGCCACGTAAGTTTTTAACTTGGTCTGACATGTGTTCAGCCAAGCTAGTACGACGGTAGAATCTGACCATAGTGTGCAACGCTGAATGGTTATACGAAGAGCGGCGCTAGTAGCAGCGCAAAGACGAGCCGCAAGTAGAGCCGCACATAGCTCAAGACGGGGTATGCTTGTGGTCTTGGTGGGTGCTACTCGAGACTTTGCACAAAGAAGATTGCAAACCTGTTGGCCTGATAGAGAGGTGGATTTCAAATACAGGCAGGCGCCATAAGCAACCTGAGATGCATCACAGAAACAATGCAGTTCTATGTAGGCCGGAGAATCGACGAGTACGTTCCTAGGTATAGAGAGAATCTTTAAAATATTTATATTGTCTATGAAGTGTGACCAAGTGCGTTGAATGTCGCTAGGAACAGGCTCATCCCAGTCCAGTTTAAGGCCCCATAACCTTTGTAAAAGCACTTTAGGCTTGATGGTGCACAATGTGAGAAGACCCAAAGGATCAAATATTTTGAACGTCATGGACAAAATAGAGCGTTTTGTTGTAATGGTAGATAACGATGAACTAGATTCTAAGCTAATGTCAAAATGAAGAGTGTCTTGGCTGGGGTTCCATCCTAAGCCGAGTGTGTGATACGACTGACTCAAGGCTAAATTATTGCTCTCGAGCTTATGAAGTTCAGAATTTATAATGGTCTGAGAGTTAGATCGAAATTTTCTTAAGTTGAATCCGCCTGATAAAAGTGATTTTGAAATAGATTGTTTGACATAAAGTAGGTCAGATTCCTTATTGGATGTATAAAGTAAATCGTCACAATAGAAATTATTTTGTATGCTATCCTTAGTTGTAGGGTCAAGCGATTCCTCTCCTAACTGCCACAGACACCTAGCGGCCAAGAAGCTGGCACTGGCAAAACCATATGTTACTGTGCCAAGTCTAAGTGACTCTATAGGAAGATGTTCCTCCTCTCGCCATAAAATCATTTGTAGGTCTCTATCGAGCTTATTTACAATAATTTGACGGAATTGTTTTTCTATGTCACCTGTCAGTGCATATTTATGATTACGAAAACGAAGTAAAATATTAAAGAGCGAATCCTGTATATTGGGACCAACCATTTGTAAGTCGTTAATTGAGAAACCTGACGAAGTTCGAGAAGAGGCGTTAAAAACAACGCGAAGTTTAGTTGACTCGCTATTTTCTTTTATGACAGCATGGTGTGGTAAGAAGTATGACGTGTGAGGTTTTTGTATGATTGAGTTAGATAGATGTCCCAGTTCCCTATATTCTTTAATAAACTCTGAATACATACGCTTCAGCTCAGGATTTGAGCGAAAACGTTTTTCAAGACTAAGAAATTGGCTTTTGGCTATGTAGTAAGAGTCCCCAAGACAGTCCGGAGAATCTACTAAAGGGAGTCTAACACAGAACCTTCCATCTGCCTGACGGAATGTGTTTTTTATAAAATGTTTTTCACTTTCCGTTGCGATGCTAAATTTATTATGACGTGGATCGGGAAAATCTTCATAATCCCAGAACTTAGCAAGCTGTGAATTTAAGTCGTGATCATTTTGAGTTACAAAGTTACATTGAATAGACTTAGGCTTTTTATAACAAGCTAGAGAAACAGGCCCTGCCACCAACCAACCTAGCTGAGATCTATGCAATATAGGTAGGTTATGGCCAAGAGTGCGCTGTTCTGAACCTATAATAGACCAAAATATGTCAGCTCCTAGAAGGACATCGATCCGTGATGGTTTGTTAAAAGTAGGATCTGCTAAAATGATAGATGATGGTATTTTAAAATGATTAATGTTTACATGCGATTTAGGAAGCATGTGAGTGATGTGCGGTAGCACTAAGAAGTCTTGTAAATGTGTGAAGGTACTATGCTTGGATTTAATGAGTGCACAGCAGCGCTGTGGTATGACGTCAAGCGAGGTATCACCAATACCTAAGATGCTGGTAGCATTGGAAGCATGAGAAGCCAGTTGAAGACGCGACCTTAAGTCGGAAGTAATAAAGGAAGACTGGCTCCCGCTATCAAGCAATGCCCTTACAGTTTCAAGCTTATTCGTGCTTGGATTTACGATGTCGATTAATGCCGTGGATAATAACACCTCGGAGGTGGTTGCTACAGCCATAACGGTAGCAGAAGAAGACGTAAAGGGTGCGGGTTCAACGCGCCCTTCGTGGCCGTCAGCACGGCTAGAAGAAACAGGTTGTGTAGATGAGTTTGTGTTGTGTTTGTGCAACAGAGTGTTGTGATGCCTCTTACACACGCGACAGCCGCCCAGCCGGCAGCTACGTGTGTCGTGGTCTGGCCGCAAGCAGTTGCGGCAGAGCTTGAGCTGTGCCGCTCTGGTCCACTTCTCATCGGTAGACAGGGCCTTGAAGACACTGCAGTCGAAGATGCGGTGCCTTCCCTGGCACACGACGCACGAGCGCAGTGTGGCATTGTTAGCTGAAATTACAAAGGCCTTTGTATGAGGTTTGAAATGACCTTGGAAGGTTTTGTCGGCCTTAGAATCCCTTTTGGAACGGAATAAAGTTTCTAAAACATCTGAGCGTAGTTTTAAGAATGACATAAATTCATTAAGAGTGGGGAGGTCACTTAATGTGCCCCTATGCTCTTCCCACTTTATTTTTGTGACATTATCTAATTTAGAAGTAAATATATGTACAATGATAGCGTCCCACTTGTCAGTAGGCAAACCAAGTGTACCTAAAGCACGTAAATTCTTGTTGATGTGATCACTTAGGAAGCGAAGCGACTTATCAGAATCACGATCACGCTGAATTTCTAGGCTAAGCAAGGAGTTAAGATGATTAGTTATTAGTTGACGTTTATTGTTATATCTTTCGCACAAAAGTCCCCAAGCCTCATGGTAGTTGTCAGCTGATATCTCGAGGTTGGAGATGACGCGTGCAGCTTCACCTTCGAGATAAGAATTTAAGTAATAAAACTTATGGATAGGTTTTATAGATTCATTTTCATGAATTAAAGCCAGATAAGTATCTCGAAATTCCAGCCATTTAAAGTAGGCTCCTTCAAATTTATGTATTTGAATTTGAGGCAATTTGAAACCGATTGACGCATGACAAGGTGCATGACCGCTACAATGAGAATGTTCGGAGGCACTTAAGGATTTAAAGGCATCAAAGTCCTTGCGTTTAGATTTTTCAAGAATAGACTGAGCAGTAGCTAGAAGGGAATCGAGCTTACTTTCTATATTATTTCTTTCAAGAAGTTCCTCATCAAGCTTACCATCATTCAAAACCTCTATGCGAGTCTGTATCGATTCAAACTTGACGCCAAGGTCAGAGAATTTAGTTGACTTTAAGGTTAGTTCATTGATCTGAGTGTCGGTCAACGTTGTACATCCTTTAACATTATCTAAATAACTTCCAAATAAAGTGATCTGCCCTTTGATAGAGCTGCGCTTAGTTTTAAGCTCCTTCAATTCACCGGAAGGAATAATTAAAGGGGACAATCTGCCACCAGATAGCTTCTCAGATTCACTCATTGTTAAGAATATGTAACTAAATTAATGCAACTAAAGATAAGTTCAATATTAAATAAATTATTTTACTTGAACGTACAACCGCAATAGCAACAGAGAACAATGAATTAACTTGTCTATTAAAAATATTATGTGCAAAATGAATGAATTTAAATTTTAAAACAATAGTTGCGAACGGCTTACGCTCCTTTTTGTTCCTAGCGCGGGTGCCTGGGGTGGTCAGCTACGCGTGTTGGCCACGCGGTGTACGACCATGCGGTGGATTGTACTGCGGCAGTGCGGCAGGCGCAGCAGCACGTTGAAACGGGGTGGTCACGTTATCAGTGACCTGCGCTGGAATGCATAAAAAGAGGAGTTGGCAAGGCGTGGTTAAGTCGGCGCGTTAATTTGTGCGTTTAGCAGGCGTGAAAGGGGTATAAGTTATACCGTATAACCTGAGACAGCGCGAATGATGATGTAAGCAAATATTTGTGCTTTTTTGATGTTCCGCTGTAAAACATTTATGAAGTACGTAGTTTATGGCTTGTGTAAGAAGCGTTGCTTTTCACAACGAAAGGATAGCTTTAAGACGTAAAAGATGCTTGGCCCATTGCCATTATATGATGATGATCATGCTGATGCAAGAAGACATGATTCTTATGCAATACACGCTCATGACATGAAGAGCAATTGTTTCCTGTCGCGCAAATTGACGGGAAAATAAGAAGGAAATGAATAGGATAAGCTCACGACACGCTCCTTGGCAAGATGAGATGCGATGCTGGTGGCCTTCTCGGAAGGCGGCACACGTGGCGGTGCCCTCGTCGAGGTGCGGGGCCCCACTTCATGGCGAAATCTTGAACACGAAGGCACCTGGGTCTGTTGATCTATCTGCAGTGCAGTGGAGGCGTGGATGGTTGCACCGGAATCCCCTAAGGCGTCCTAGACGGTCTTCAACAGAACGCGACGGCGGGCGCGCGGTACTTGTGCGTGGTGCGTGATGCGTGATGGCGGCGGCGCGATCGACGTAATTTTACTTTAAAGTTAAATGACGAATCGTGTCCACCCGGGGGCGCCAAAATGTCTACGAGAGACAGAGAAACAACGCGCTTGCAAAATAAAGGTTTATTACAACTATGGAGTATAATAATTTTAACAATGCAAATTGAGCGCGGCGCGCGACAGAAATTAGCGGATGACGCGTGTTGCTGGTTGCCCGTCGCTGGGCGAAGTGGCCGAGCCGCCGTGCGGCTGGCGCCGGCCTGGCGCGTGCGGCGTAGTGATGCGCCGATGTCGTAGTGCTGCGCGTAGACAACATGACACTATGAAAATAGCTAAAGTAAACTGTTCTAGCAGTTTCAACGTCTGTTAGTTGTCTAATTTTTCTGATAGCATAAGCAGCAGAACTGAGTTTACCGGAAAATTTCGATATCGATAAAGTGCATAAGTAAATCTGGAGAGTTTAGATTTTACTTTCTCTATGTGCATTTTCCAGTTTAAGTGCGAGTCAATTTCTATGCCTAGTAATGTGAAAGTATTTACTTCTTTTAGAGTAGAATTATTTATTGATAGTTCTACATTTAATGGTGTTTTTTGATGTGGTATGAATTCTATTAATTTAGTTTTTGCATAATTAACTATTAAATTGAGGTCTATTAACCAATATGTTACTTTTGCTATACTTTGCTTAAGTGTTTCCCTAAACTCGGTTGAGTGCTCATATCTAAACAACAGGGATACATCGTCAGCAAAAAGGACACAGGGTGTGTCAATATTTTTTGGCAAATCATTAATATAAACCAAAAAAAGGATGCATCCCAAAACACTACCCTGTGGGATCGAGTTGTTTATTTTAGTGGAGTCTGATCGTATTTTTTAAATTCTATTTGTGTTTGGATCTTGGTAATCTATTTCGGCATACTGAGTCCTGTTTTTTAGATATGAAGCTAACCATTTGTACGCTATTCCTCGTACTCCAGAGTCATACAGTTTTCGTAGAAGAATTTCATGTTTTACACGATCATAGGCTTTGATCATGTCTAGTAAAACACCCACAGCATACTTTTTCTCATTAATGTTAAAGCTTGCTGGATATATTTATAGACCGCCAGACTGGTAGATCTATTTTTCCGAAATGCGTATTGGTTACATCCAGAATACTAAATTTTTCTAGAAATGAGTACAGCCGGTTTGCCATGGCCCGCTCGAAAACTTTAGAAATTGATGATAGGAGCGCTATGGGCCTGTAATTGGACGGGTCCGTTTTGCACCCCTTTTTATATATTGGCCTAATTATGGCGGTTTTTAGTAACTCTGGGAAAATTCTTTCGTTAAATGATTGGTTGATTAAAATGACTAGCGGTTTAATAAATTCTTGTCTGCACTTCTTTAGGATTGTATATGGAAGTGTGTCTATTCCAAAGCTATGTGTATTTTTAAGGTTATTTAAAATTAATTTTAATTCCCTTTCATCCACTGGTCGCAGGTACATAGAGACCAGGCAGGTACATGGTAAGAGGTCGAAGTCCTGAAATACCTCAGAGTTTTTATAGATAACAATATAAATTATCACCATCATATTATAACCTCACTATCAAGTCGTGTTAGAAAGATCATTCACGTAATGCTGTTATATATGTTATGTATATTTTGGGCTCTATCAATCGGTCGTCGATTACTGCATAACTTCGTGGGGCGGTACGGACAAGACGTGGATCTTAAAGATCAAGAGATCCCAGAGAGCAGTGCTAAAGGTGATACTGAATAAGCCGCGTCGCTACCCCACTGGTCAGCTATACGCAGACAGCCAAGTTCTAAGCGTGCGCAAACTATACGTCCTTAACGCCGTAATGACAACATACAAAGTAGTCGTCTGCTACGAAAACTACAAACAGCTACTCAAAAAACGTACATTCAGAATTGCAACACCGTCAGTTCGCACCTTATTTGCCAAAAGGCATAGTGAATACATTTATCGTTAGGGCACTCAACCGCATCACCGAGTTGGAAAGGGACCTCAGTGCGGCAAACTACCAGATATCCCAATTAGTTGAGTTGCAGAAGCAGCATGAAGTGGATCATACTCAGTCCTTATTTGAAGAACTTATAGCATCACCTGGTGGAATTTCATTACAGCAATCTCAAAACAACAACAAAATAAATAAAATCAGCAAAACTAAAATTAAAAAATATGTAAAAATTAATAAGTTTATAAAGAAAACTGAGAAGTTGATTAAAAAAAATAACTGTTTTTATAAAAATATTGCTCTCAGAAAGGAGCGTATTAGCCTTATGGATTCCTTAGATATATATAATAGTAAGTTAATGGAAAGTAGGCAAATGTATGACCGGGACACTAAGCAATTACAAACTGACATCCAAAGGTTACATGAGTCTCTTGATATAATGACTAAAAAATACTCAATATCACAGAAACAGATTGAAGAACATATCCAATCAGCCACAGAGTTAGTTGATCTGTGCAAGTACAATGCTGATCGGTACAACTCATTAATTAATAATGAAATTAACCTACACAAAGAGTCTTTATCACTAGACTCAAATATTCAGATGAACACACAAAACTTGTCTGTTTTGGTTCCCGGTCCTTCATCGGCCTCTCCTCAAAAATACTTAAACCTAATGTTACAAAATTAGTAAAAAAAACAGTTATGTACTCTGATAAACTGGGTCAAGGCTTAGGGTTGCCTATAAATAGAAATATTATCCATTCAATGACCAATATTTGTACTCCAGGTCAGTCGTTGAATGCTATAGTAAACAAAATATCACCGGATTCATTGAATAGTTCCACTAATATTATTGTGTTATGTGGTGACAGCTCACAAACGAAGAAACGTGACATTATAAATAGTTTTAATATTTTGATAAAACTGCAATCAGAAACAAATTGCAGGATAATAATTAGCGCTTTTCCCTATTGTACCAATTTGACCTGGGAACAAAATAAGCGCATTTATGAATTAAATTTATTATTGTTTAATTTGATTTGTCGTCATAGTGACACTATTTTATATTTTGATATAAATAAATTTATTAATAGCTTTAGTTTGACGTCAGATACTATGTATCTTTCTACGAAATGTAGGACCCAAATAGCTAAATTGTTAGCTTATAATATACAGGATACAGTTATAAATGGTATAACTAAGTCTTTACGTCATAACAACGTCACCATTAGTAGTTCTACTAATGCAACATCTACAACTAGTAATAAGGTAACAACAACCTCATGTTTAAACTGAGGTCTAAGACAAAAGCCAAGTTTGGCTGGCAAAGACTTAGAGTTAGAATTATTTGCAAAAAGTCAGGCAATTCATATATTTTGTTTAACTGAGCATTGGCTAAGAAGTCATGACACATCATTCTATGTAAATAATTTCCAATTAGCAAGCGCGTACGTGCGAAGCTCAGCTATTCACGGTGGTTCTTTAATACTAGTAAGAAGTAATATAAAATATAAAGATCGCAACGATATTGTAGGCTTATCAGTGGAGCGTAATATTGAGCTATCATGTGTGGAGTTTAATAGCTTTGTAATAGTGTGTGTATACCGACCCCCATCGGGAAATTTCGGTATTTTCGAATCTGTAATGAAAGACGTACTAAGAAAATTAAAATTAAAAAATAAATTTGTTTTTGTATGTGGCGATTTTAATATAAATATTCTAGAAAGCACTTCAATGAGTGTTCGTCTTGTTGCCTTGTTTAAATGTTTTAATCTCATTAATCTATTTCTCGAACCCACTAGAATAACTTCACATTCAGCCACTTGTCTTGATAATGTTTTTACAGACTATGACCCTGTTTCTAAGTCAGTCATTAGTAAGTTTACGTCTGACCATTGCGGTTTAAAGGTGACCTATGATTTTAATGTTAAGGATGAGCCAAAAATAGTGAACTGTAAACCAGTTACAAAGGAGCGAGTAGAGCGTTTTAAAAATAATATATCGAGTAAAATTAATGTATTGCCATTTGGACAAGATGATCCAGATGTATTATATACTAATCTTTTTAACTTCATAAAGACTGAATATGACCAAGTGTTTACACAAAGAACAATCAAAATAACTCATAAACTTAAGTTCTGTGACTGGGCCACGACTGGTATATATAAAAGTAGAAATAAATTGTATGATTTATATAGTCTAAAACAATATAACCAAAATTCTAATTTTACGGAATATGTAAAGAATTATTCGAAAATATTTAAGAAAGTGTGTATAGTGCAAAATCTAATTATATTAAAGAAAAAATTAAAAAGTCCAACAATAAAATTAAAGCCACTTGGGACATTTTAAACCGTGAAACAGGTAAATTTAAACCACGGGATAACACTTTCACTTTAAAAGTAAACGACAACTTAGTCAATTCAGATTCACATATTGCTAATATTTTTGATGATTTTTTTGTAAATATACCTGTGCTGACAACCTCAAATTTGGATTCATCACCAGAAGCTGCACAAGCATTACTCCAAAAATATGTACCAAAATGTAATGTTTCTTTTCAATTTAAATATATTGATTCAATGGATATTATAAAAACATTTAAATCACTGAAAATGAAAAACACAAGTGATTTGTGGGGCATCTCTATAAAAGTAATTAAGAATATTATACATTCTATTGCACCATATCTTGCTGAAATTTTTAATAACTGTGTGAATAAAGGTATCTTTCCCGATCTTATGAAGTTTAGTAAGGTCATACCTTTGTTCAAATCGGGAAACAAAGAAGACCCCAGTAACTATCGACCCATTTCAATACTACCAACTCTAAGCAAAATTTATGAAAAAGTTATATTGGAACAGTTGATGTCGTATTTTAACATAAACAACCTTTTACATAATAAACAATATGGATTTACAAAGGGTCGTTCTACTACTGATGCAGGTGTTTGATGCCTGGGAGAAGTCTCAAAACGCCCTTGGAGTGTTTTGCGACTTGTCCAAGGCTTTCGATTGCGTTGAGCACAAAACTCTGGTGATGAAGCTAAATTACTACGGTCTCAAAGATTTCGCACTAAATTTAATTCAGTCGTATCTTAGCTCTCGAACACAAACTGTCGATATTAATGGAACTAAATCATCTGGTTCTCATGTAAAAATGGGAGTTCCACAAGGGTCCATTCTTGGTCCTTTTCTGTTTTTGATTTATATTAATGACTTGCCATTCTTTGTAGAGAACTTCTGTGAAATCGTATTTTTTGCAGATGATACTTCACTCATTTTTAATGTAAGTAGGTGTAAGAATAATTACGACGATGTAAACAAAGCACTCTCTGATGTACTCAGTTGGTTTACTATTAATAATTTGCAGCTTAATGCTAAAAAAACAAAATGTATTAATTTTAAATTACCAAATGTCAAAAATGAACCAACTGATATAAGAATAAACGGTGATCGATTAGATTTGGTAGACTCAACAGTTTTCTTAGGTATAACCCTTGACTCAAAACTTCAATGGAATCCTCACATTTCGAAATTGGCCGGCAAACTCAGTTCTGCTGCTTATGCCATTAGAAAAATAAGGCAGTTAACAGACGTTGAAACTGCTAGAACAGTTTACTTTAGTTATTTTCATAGTGTCATGTCGTATGGCCTCTTACTGTGGGAAACAGCGGCTGATATTGAAACTATATACATTTTACAGAAACGAGCAGTAAGAACAATCTATAGACTAGGTTCACGAACTTCTTTAAGAAATCTTTTTAAAGAAATTGATGTCTTGACAGTGGCGTCTCAATTTATTTATAATTGTATAGTTCTTGTACGTTGTAATATCAATTCATTTGCTAAACACAGTGATGTACACAGTTTTAATACTAGAAATAAGTCAAAACTTGCAATGCCACTGTTCAGGTTACAGAAGGTGCTTGGTTCTTTCTTGGGGCAAGGTATACACTATTACAATAAAATACCAAATACTGTACTAGATTTACCTTTAGATAAGTTTAAAAAAACATGTAAAGTCTTCTTTATTAAAAAAAGGTTATTATACAGTCAAAGAATATTTAGAAGATAAAACAGCCTGGCTATAATAAAAAACATATACATAATACTACTTATAAATAGTGTCCTGCAGATAACAAAATAGCGTTGCATTGAACATTACAATTAGTTTTATTTTTATTATTATTAACTATAGTTTTTTTTGACTTTTACTAGTACTGTATGATATTGTAAAAAAATAAACTGGTAAATTATGTTTTTGCTGACTTAAATATTTTATTTAGTTATTTTTTATTTTTTGTGTTTTTTTTACATGTTGTGATTGTCCTTTACATTTTGTGTTTTTATTTGTGATGGAAAGTGTCCTTTATGATAGGGCTTTTTCCAATATTTATGACGCTGTAAGGGAGAAAAGAGCTGGACACTTGCTGAGTTTCTGGCCGGTTCTTCTCAGTACAAGATCTCCCGCCCAGAGTAGATAGACTTACGAACCGATGGCTTAAAATGACGTTCATAAGAGCTATTTGTAGCCTAAACCCGAAAAAAAACTGAATAAAAACTGAATAAATGATTTTGAATTTTGAATTTTGAATTTTTGAATTTTGTTACATATTTAATAAAGTTGTGGCCGGGTGTAGGATAAAGGACTGTCACCCGACTGCTGCTAAAATTGAGGTTATAAAATGGCTCCTCACACAAAATTATAGTGATACAGAACTTTTATTAGGTCTATCACAACAGACACACACACGCACGCAAGCACGCGGGTTTGACGCAGACCGTCCCATTCGCATTTCATCACGAATTGTAAAATGGTCCCATTCGCATTCGGTCCCATTCGCATTGTTTAGCCTAAAATTAAAATGTCAACCTTTATAGTCATTAAGTAGTTTGCTCATTAAACTAGATGGCGCCACCCACCGCTCAAGTTTGGTGGCACTATCAAAGTTTTTAGCCCATGCTATATAGTTCACAATTTGTTTTGAATAAATTAACGGTTTCTTCTTTCCTCTTTTTCTTCTTAACCAAACATTGGTTCTTGAGCAGGATTTAGTGAAAAAGCGGGAATAGGAGCGTTCAGATGCATTGTACCAGAAACGCAAATTACCTTATACGTAGATGGCCAGAATTTCGTTCGTAAATTCCATGATACGTAGATTACCTGAATTCCATTACGTAAATGGCCAGAATTCTAAAATTATACTAAGTACTACAAACGCAAATTACCTTATACGCTGATTACCAGATTTGTAATCATTCATTTCACTTTTTCTCTCCTCTCTCTCCTACTGAAACCCATATCCATAGAGATTCTGCTGGATTTAGAAACTTTATACTAAACTAGCCGTCACCCGCCCCGCCCGCTTCGCTGTGCCAAGTGAAAAAAATTTATAATTTATAAATAAAAATTATAGCCAAGCCGTTCTTGAGTTATAAGAGGACATACAGTTTAGAGCCTACAAATTTATACAGGGTAATTGGAAATACGTAGCGATCCCTTTAAGGGGTGATAGTATTGATCATTAGCTAACTTATTTTATTTTTTTAAAGAAAAGTGGGTCACGCTACTTTAAAGTGGATTTAAAAAAATAACTTACGTATTTAATGGTTGTTTTTGGTGTTTTTAGTTTGCTAACACTCTAATAACCACAGAATAAATACGAGAATAAAAAAAAATCCGGGATTTTGTGACCTTATTCTGAAAATTAAAAAAGAAAGTAAAAAATGTGACACCACTATTAAAGATTTTATTTGGAAGGCTTCAAAAAAAAGTAACCGTAGAACTGTGGACATTGCATTTGACCGGGCATACAAAAAAATGTTAAATAGATTAAGGACTAAAAAAATAACCGCCTTGAATTTTCTCAGAAAACTAACAATTTTAAAGCTCTTGAAATAATAAAAAAGAAGTAAAGTTTTAATAAAAAAAATTGTTGTGCCACATTTTTAGAAGATTAGGTTTGTTTATGTATACATATTAATTTAAATGGAAAATGGATTCTATTTATTTATTTCTGATTATTTTTTAAATGTTGGGAATAACAATTATATATATATATTAAAGTGTTTAATGTTATTTAAGTAAAAAAAACAACATTAATACTTTTAGAGTTTATTTAACTCTAAAAGTAATAATGTTGTTTTATTTTTTTTAAACAATTATTTTAGGACATTTTATACAAATTGTCTGCAAAATCTTAATTTCACCAGTCTTAGTTTTATCCGTTAATTACTTAAATGTTATGTATGTTAGGTACACACGGGGAATAGATGTTTAGGGAAATGGACGCACAGGCATTGGACTTTCGAGGAAATTGACGTATGTATATATATTAATAGACGCAAGGGGAATAGAACAAACGGGGCCAAAACCGGCCGTTATGGTGAAATGCCGAAATTTGGACTTATACCAGCAGTTTATCTGTAAATCCTAGGTAAATCTGGATGCCTCCGCAGCAAGTGGACGGACTCGCAACTCGCAACTCTAGACAGATTCTCAGCTGGACATATTTTCAGCTGGACGGATTCTCAGCTGGACGGGTTCTCAGCTGGACGGATTAGCAACTGGACAGGACATGTACAGTCCATGACAACGCAACCTCTTGTACAGTCGTTTATGCAATATTGATTTGATCTTATTTCATGTAATGCATTATTTGTGCAATTTGTATAACTTCTTTACTCTGTTTTTTTTAATGATACACACGTGAAATTGCTTTATTTCCACTAGTTCAGTTGACTAAGCTAGTGACATTTTTTCTCGCTAATTCTGTTGATTACTTCATACGACTGCTTTGTATACGTATGCTTCTATCTCAGAATACAGAACAAGCATCATGTATGGGCGGCTGATAGCTAGTAATAAATAAATGCAATCTCTATTTGCATAATGCAAACTCTTTGATAGCAACAAAAACTATGATTGATAGCATTGACATTTAATTAGTTTAGTTTTATTTTCCTTTAACAAAGACTTTCAATTTATTACCTTTATTATTTCATAGTTCATGACTTTAAGAGTACAGTTTAGACGGATTAGCAACTGGACAGAGGTCCAGTTGCTAATCCGTCCAGCTGAGAACCCGTCCAGCTGAGAATCTGTCTAGTTGCGAATCTGTCCACTTGCTACGGAGGAGGCATCTGGACATATGCGTATCTGGTAATTTGCGAAACAAAATTGGGTCATATGCGTTTCTGGTAATTTACGAAACAAAATCTGGTCATATGCGTATTTGGAAGTTTACGAAACAAAATCTGGCCATTCGCGTATAAGGTAATTTGCGCTTCTGGTACTATGCGTCTGAACGTCGTCGGTACCGTGAGTGATAGACTAAGGAAAGTGAACTTTATTCTCTTGTGAAGAATAACTTAGTAAAATCAGTGTAAATTTGGACTTAAAAACATTTGTGCCAAAAAGACTTAGAAAAATTTGTGTTAAAAAAGACTTGTAAAAATCAGAGTAAATTTGGACTTTAAAAAAAATAGAAGAAATATCTGCGTTAAAAAAGACGTTTTGTGTAAAAGGGCGTAAATTTGAACTTGCATACCTGAAGTTATTAAGCATTTTAGTAATAAAAATAGAAATAGACCACAATTAATATCTACAAAAATGGAAGAACTTCAAAATAATGAAATAGAAAAATTCAGTCTTATAAAAATTTGTCTAATAATATAAAGAAGTGCCCAAAAGAGCGCTTAACTAAAGCACATTTAGAAACAAGTTTAGAAACATTGGAACTATATTGGGTAAAGTTTTAATCTAACCATGATATCCTAGCAGGAGTTTCAGCAGAGAAAAAGCTCAACTAAGTTATTTTAAAGAAAATTGAAACGATAGTTGTTTTGATTTGTATTTGGAGTTAAAAACTTATATTAAAGATAAACTAGAGGTTCTTACTTACCAAGTAAACCAAACCACAGCTGCAACTCCAACAGATAGTCAGATTACAAAAATACAAATGTTGAAAAAATTTCCACGAGCAGGATTTGAACTTGCACCCTTTTGACATACCGGGTCAGGTGCTCTCCCAATTGAACTATCGTGGTTCTAACCAGCCCGCCGAAATTATTCAACACTATACTTTTTTACTTTGAAAGCCAAAGGCGCCCATTCAATGTCAACAACTACCGTCAATTAGATGATGATAAGGAAGGTACCACGGTGGCTTTAACCCCAGGTCACTTTCTTATAGGTGAAAATCCTATAGTAGCTCCTGATGAAAACTTTGAGGAAAGCTGTTATGTTCCATTATAATAAGCGTTGGATTTATCTACAAAAGAAATTGCAGTCATTTTGGCGGCAATGGAGTCAAGAGTACTTAGTTAATTTACAGAAGCGTCAAAAATGGACAAGAATTCAAACTAACCTAAAAGTAGGTACTATAGTTTTAGTTAAAGATGAAAGATTGCCACCAGCAAAATGATTGATGGGCATTATTACAGAAGTACATCCCGGTGCAGGTGGCTTAATTCAGTGTTGAAAAGGCCAGTTCAAAAATTGTTTGTTGCCTACTGAAAATGAACCTGAATTATTTTAGTTTGTAAGTTATTAGCTTATTAATGTTTTCATTTTATATAGTTATCAAGGTGTTACAGTC
The DNA here is from genome assembly GCA_947562085.1 of Eudonia lacustrata. Classification (NCBI taxonomy): domain Eukaryota; kingdom Metazoa; phylum Arthropoda; class Insecta; order Lepidoptera; family Crambidae; genus Eudonia; species Eudonia lacustrata. Next base: position 12,886,384 of record OX387332.1, on the reverse strand, counting down.
CACTTGTGAAGCTATTTATGTAGTGTTATCATATTTCATAGAGCCGATTACTGCTTAAGACCTCCACAATCGATATCTAAATAGAATTTTCAAAACAACCGGGTTCGATTCTTGAGCTAAGTTCAGGTTTTTTTTTTAATGTATGAATGCAGTTTTTCTTCTTAATAAAATCAATGACATGGTTCCTAAGAACAGATCTTCGTATGTCGTATAGTTTCAGACTTTCCCATACTGACCGATTTAAATGAGACACCCTGTATATAATAGCAAATTGATGGAAAGCAGGCAAATGTATGATCGGGACAATAAACAATTACAAACTGATATCCAACGGTTACACGAGTCACTTGACATAATGAGCAAAAAATATTCAGTTTCCCAAAAACAGATTGAGGAACATATCCAATCAGCCACAGAGTTAGTTGATCTGTGCAAGTACAATGCTAATCGGTACAACTCATTAATTAGTAATGAAATTAACATAAACAAAGAGTCTTTATCGCTGAACTCTAATATTCAGATAAAGTCACAAAACTTGTCTGTTTTGGTTCCCAGTTCCCAGTTCCCTACATCGGCCTCTCCTCAAACAATACATAAACCTAATGTAACTAAATTAGTAAGAAAAACAGTTATGTATTCAGATAAACTTGGCTTAGGGTTGCTTATGAATGCAAATCTTAACCATTCAATGACCAATATTTGTACTCCAGGTCAATAATTTAATGCTATAAGTAAATAACATATCACAGGATTCACTGAATAGTTCAACTAATGTTATTACATTGGTGGTGACAGTTCACATATTAAGAAACGCGACATTATAAATAATTTAATAATATTTTGATAAAACTGCAATCAGATACGAATTGCAGGGTAATAGTTAGCGCTTTTCCCTATTGTACAAATTTAACTTGGGAACAAAATAAGCGCATTTATGACTTAAATTTATTACTGTTTAATTTAATTTGTCGTTAACTCGTCATAGTGACACTATTTTATATTTCGATATTAATAAATTTATTAAAAACTTTAGTTTGACGTCAGATACTATGTATCTTTCTAAGAAATGTAGGACTCAGATAGCTAATTTGTTATTTTTTAATATACATGATACAGTTATAGGTGGTATAACTAAGTCTTTTTATGATAATAACTTAATCATTAGTAGTTCTACTAATGCAACTTTTACAACAAGTAATAAGGTTATAACCTCAGGTGTAAACTGAGGTCTAAGACAAAAGCCAAGCCCACATCCATTACTATTATACATCAAAATATTCAGGGTTTGGCTGGCAAGGACTTAGAATTAGAATTATTAGCAAAAAGTCAGGTAATTCATGTATTTTGTATAACTGAGCATTGGCTAAAAAGTCATGACACATCGTTCCATGTAAATAATTTCCAACTAGCAAGCGCGTATGTGCGAAGCTCAGCTATTCACGGCGGTTCTCTAATATTAGTAAGAAGCAATACTAAACTATATTCATTTTACAGAAACGAGCAATAAGAACAATCTATAAACTAGGATCACGAACTTCCTTAAGAAGTCTTTTTAAGGAGATTTGTGTCCTGACAGTTGCATCTCAATAAATTAATGCATAGTTTTTGTACGTTACAACATCAACTCCTTTACTAAACACGGTGACGGTGACATCCAGATCTGAGGGGTCTACCAACCGTCGATGTCTGCGGATCCCGGACTCTCACCCAAGAGGGTCTTACCACATCGGAGTTATCCGCTAACCTACTTTCATCCTCCATAAACTTCAATAAGTCATTGAAGGGCGGCAAATATGTGGAGCTGTCTCCACCATATCTTTGCTCGAAGCGCACCTTCAAGTTGTCGGGCAACTTCACAAGCACGATTTGCAGCAACAAAAACGACCACTCCTCCACTGGGAGGTTAAAGCTGCGAAGGGCGTTAAAGGCCACCAAGAGCGGGTTTAATAATTCAACCCGCAAGCGCATCACATTGGTGACTCGTGGAAGGGCCAAGATCGTCGTGACGTGGGCGTCGGCGAGCCTTCTCACATTTTGATATCGCCGTGTCACAGTATCCATTGCCACCTTGTAGTTCTCATCCGTGAGGGCCAAGTGCTGCACCTGTTCGCGGGCCTCCCCCTCCAATACGGTGAGAAGATATGCAAGTTTCTGACCCGCAGTCAAGTCTTCCCTTGCGTCAACGAGGCTAATAAATAGATTAGAAAAGCCCTCCCTTTCGTCAAGCCTACCAGAGAAATGTCTAAGGTCGAGAGGCGGAAGGCGAGACCACAAAGCGGGCATGGACTTAGCCGAGGTTTTAACGTGATCGGGGTCTACCGCTCTGCCCTGGTGGAGGGGGCGGGCGACCTCAGCAATACGCTCTGACAGTTCATCGTTCTCAACCTCCTTACGGACGTCCTCTTCAAGGTCAGTACCCTTTTCTAAAGAGAATGCGTACTGTTTATCCACAACTGCCATCCGGATTGGCAAATCAACATACCAATTAAGCAAAGCTTCCTGCCTATCCGGTCTGTCCAACAAGGCTGCGGCCGTCGACAGCCAACGCAACTCAGCCCTAATCTTTGCTTTGCAGGAGAATACCGACATTGTTATAAGTGCTTAATTTTATATATAACTAGGTACCTAAACAGACTATTTTAGTCAACTATACTATGTAGGTATAGGTATGCTAAGCCCAAACAAATATTTTACAAATTAAAATTAAACAATAACAATACTTAATAATACGCTAATTATTTTTCTTAAAGAAATACCTATTAACTTTTATTTTTACCTAAACTATTTATCTTATAAACCTATAAAACAAAACCCTTAGTACTACAAATTAAAGTACATTAAATATAACGTTAATATTGATGATATCGATCTCAAATTCCGATGTTATAATAACACTTGGATATTATAAGGAATATAATAACAAAAAACAGCCGTATTTGCACATCAATACAGTCGAAAACGCAAGTGAATGCAATTCGCCGGCTAGCTGCAACAGTCGGCGACAGAGAACAAAAGACACGGTTGAGCCGTGTCTATTCATCGAGCGCGTGCGCAATTAACCTATGTAATTTAGTCCTAAAAATTATGCACTATTTCAATAATTATATAGTATAAGTAGACACTGGAACAAATCGAACGTACACGGCCTAACCAGAAGGCATATCCAACGTGCGATACAGTGCTTTAATATATCTATGCAATTAATTAAACAAATTATTACAAGTGGTTCGTTTATTAGGTATTAAGGACACGTAGCCCTAAGGCTAAACCAACGGTGTCCTTAAAATAGAGGAACCTCGCCTCTGCTACCAGAAATTGTTTAGTACGCAGTCGGCGTGTGTAGGACAGTAATCAAGTCTTCGTCCTAATCTCATCAATCACGCCAGGGCGTACTTTTGTCCGCGATTCGCGGCACTGGGAATGGCATATTGGTTATGCCTAAGAAGTATAAAAAATCACTTACAGCAATTGTTCCCACAGGAGCTTCAAAACAGCGGCGGTGAGGGGAGCGCTCCCCTATATCGATCACGCCGCACAAAGCCCAACTTTGTGCCTGGTCTTCTTGGTTCTCGCACCAAACTATTACCACTAGGTACACAGGGTACCCTACTTGGGCTACCAAAACCACCTGGTCTTTCAATTATATCCAAAAAACACGTAGGTAATAAAAACGGGAGCACAAAACCGTCGCGTCGCGCACTGTCAACGACCAACCACTCTTCTAGCTCAAGGCGAACTCCCCCGCGCGTCCGCGCGCCTTTGATTTATAACATCCAGTGTTATTTATAAATTTACGCATATTTTGTTGCGAACAAATTACAATTAGAAAAAAGAAAAGGTATTGAAAAAATTCCACGAGCGGGATTCGAACCCGCACCCCACGGCGTGCCGAGTCAGGTGCACTACCAACTATGCTATCATGGTACCTTAATTTTGGCGAGTTGGGTAGAGACCCAACTCGCCAAAATTAAGGCTTGTTTCACAAGTAGGTAGGTACCACAACCAAACCACAATCACAACACGTGGGCGGGCGCTAATTGGTATAAAAATTTAATAGTTGAGTTCACGCGGCCACATTTTGCCGTCATTATTAACCGCGTGTTTTATACCGACTTCATCGCAGCCACGTCGCAACCACCAGCGACACCGCGTACTAGCGGCCGGCCATATCGCAAACATTTTGTAGGTAACACAACGCAACCGCAAGAAGCCGCAGCGACACTATTTACACGTAACCACAGCTTGACCACCTTTTGACGCGACGGTGCGGTGTGGTGTGGTTGTGGTACCTACGTGTGAAACAAGCCTAACTCTGTAAGCCAAAGAAAGCCCTATTTAATGTCGACAACTACGTCATCAACATCCGATCCTGATATTCAACCAGCCATAATATTTCAGATTCAAAGTGTAGGGTCAATACCTCTGTCCCGTGCTGCGGCAAAATACTAATTCCCCCATGTAAGAGCGCTTTGAAAATCCCATTGGAATTACTGAATGAACGACGCAGAGCCGAGAACTGTCCAAACAATTTTTTTGAAAAAAAAATGGAGCAGAGCTGCTGCGTTGGATCAGGTGTGTATTGAATTTTAGTTTCAATATTTTAACAATATAAAATTTTCGGTAGCTCAGCGGTCATAACATTGGACCGGCGGCGGTTGTTATCCAAAGGCGGAGCATTATCCAAACGTCCTGGGTTTGATTCCCACTCAAGCTACCTGAGGCTGTTTGATTTTTTCTAGTAAAATTAATGTATCTCGTTGATCCTGCTGATACTAAAACCAATAACTACCTATGCCTCCTATCTGAACATGGCTTCGTCCCTGCAATCACCAAACCAACACATGAACATGAACTCCTGCTTAGACCACATATTTATGAGACCCTTTAGTCCTGCTGTTGGTGTCGTCTGTTCAAACAGTGCCACAGACCACAGTTTAGCAATGATTGGTCTATCGCTACCTAGCAGAAAGATGAAGGCACCTATCAGATTCATAACTAGAGTAGACCAATCAGCCGTCGCGGAAGATCACAAAGCAGTGGACTGGTCAGTCGTAACTGAGAAGATGGATGCTTCAACTGCTGCTCATGCACTAACTTCAACTCTTCAAAATATGCTGTCTATGCATACACGGAAAATAAGTGCAAGCCGGTCGAAACACATCGCGAAGCAATGGATAACTCCAGGTCTGATACGCTGCATAAACAACCGTGACCAACTCCACTTATCCTCACGAAAAGATCCAGACAATCCCATTCTGAAGCAGACCTATACACGCTACCAAAACTTGTGCAATGATCTTTTACGTAAACTGAAAAACAAATACAATGCGGAGCAGCTTGAAAAAAAACACAATGATCCAAAAAAACTGTGGAAGACAGTAAACGACGTTTGCCAAACTACTAAGAAGAAAAGACAACCTACAGATCTACTACACTTAACCAACAAAGAAAAGGAGTCACTCTCAATCTGTAACACATACTTTACAACATTAGGTGAGAAGTTGGCTAATGACAAATTAGCGCTTTTCCCTATTGTACCAATTTGACCTGGGAACAAAATAAGCGCATTTATGAATTAAATTTATTATTGTTTAATTTGATTTGTCGTCATAGTGACACTATTTTATATTTTGATATAAATAAATTTATTAATAGCTTTAGTTTGACGTCAGATACTATGTATCTTTCTACGAAATGTAGGACCCAAATAGCTAAATTGTTAGCTTATAATATACAGGATACAGTTATAAATGGTATAACTAAGTCTTTACGTCATAACAACGTAACCATTAGTAGTTCTACTAATGCAACATCTACAACTAGTAATAAGGTAACAACAACCTCATGTTTAAACTGAGGTCTAAGACAAAAGCCAAGTTTGGCTGGCAAAGACTTAGAGTTAGAATTATTTGCAAAAAGTCAGGCAATTCATATATTTTGTTTAACTGAGCATTGGCTAAGAAGTCATGACACATCATTCTATGTAAATAATTTCCAATTAGCAAGCGCGTACGTGCGAAGCTCAGCTATTCACGGTGGTTCTTTAATACTAGTAAGAAGTAATATAAAATATAAAGATCGCAAATATATTGTAGGCTTATCAGTGGAGCGTAATATTGAGCTATCATGTGTGGAGTTTAATAGCTTTGTAATAGTGTGTGTATACCGACCCCCATCGGGCAATTTCGGTATTTTCGAATCTGTAATGGAAGACGTACTAAGAAAATTAAAATTAAAAAATAAATTTGTTTTTGTATGTGGCGATTTTAATATAAATATTCTAGAAAGCACTTCAATGAGTGTTCGTCTTGTTGCCTTGTTTAAATGTTTTAATCTCATTAATCTATTTCTCGAACCCACTAGAATAACTTCACATTCAGCCACTTGTCTTGATAATGTTTTTACAGACTATGACCCTGTTTCTAAGTCAGTCATTAGTAAGCTTACGTCTGACCATTGCGGTTTAAAGGTGACCTATGATTTTAATGTTAAGGATGAGCCAAAAATAGTGAACTGTAAACCAGTTACAAAGGAGCGAGTAGAGCGTTTTAAAAATAATATATCGAGTAAAATTAATGCATTGCCATTTGGACAAGATGATCCAGATGTATTATATACTAATCTTTTTAACTTCATAAAGACTGAATATGACCAAGTGTTTACACAAAGAACAATCAAAATAACTCATAAACTTAAGTTCTGTGACTGGGCCACGACTGGTATATATAAAAGTAGAAATAAATTGTATGATTTATATAGTCTAAAACAATATTACCAAAATTCTAATTTTACGGAATATGTAAAGAATTATTCGAAAATATTTAAAAAAGATATCTATAAAAATGTCTCAGCGTCCCTAAAGAAAGCACATGACCGGAGTATCAAGTATTACAATAGTTAGCGTAGGTATATTTCATTTGAGGTAGGCGATGTAATTTGGAAACTTACATACAAGCAAAGCGCGGCCAATAAATAATTTTCTTCTAAGCTTGCACTAAATATGAGCGTTGTAAGGTTATCCGTAAGCTTTCTCCTTTGGTCTACGAGCTCGAAGACGCGAATGGGAAGTATATAGGTAAATGACATATTAAAGATTTTAAAAGTTTAGACGTTTCTGATAACTTTTAACCCTTAAGAAAAAAGACACACGCGCACGCTTTCTTGTGACTCCGCCTTTTTAGGGATCAAAGTTACCCATATTTTTAAAATGGTAGGTAAGTAGTTTTTTATAACTGTTCAAATTATTAATTAGGCGCGCGCGGGGTAGTTATGCAGAGTAGGTACCTACGTTACGTAGCACTAGCGCAGGCGAGTGTAATCGCGTTTGGTTTAATCAGTTTAAAATTTTAAATTAATCAGTTAAAACTAAAACTGATGTTGTATTTTTAAAGCGAAAACTAAAACTACGAAATTATTGTTGAGACTTAATAATTTACGGCTTGTAATGTTTTGAATATTTAAAAAAAGTAACCATTGCTTACGTTGTCAACATAAAAAAACCCTTTTTTGACCATTTTTACAGTATTACTTTACATGTACATAACATTTACATTTAATTTTCTCAAAATCTTAAATATTTTGGATTTGAACCTCCATACTAATTAATAGTCAGAAGTGCTTACCTGATTCCTGACCTGACCTGGTAATAGGAACAGAGAATAATTGACTAAATGAACGGCTCAATTTTCTATTCTAACTAATAAAATTAGGAAGTCGTAACTCGTTCTTAGTAAAAAAATAACAAAACGGAACCCTTAAAATTTTATCAAAAATAAATAGTTGAAAGCGGGCGAAGTCAGCACTATAGGCACAAATATAGGAATATGAACTTTAGGTAGTAACACTGGACAAAGTTCATTACTCATTACTCTCAGCTGATTGAATAATGTTGTCATAATGTCGATAAACTCGTATTATTTTCAAAAGTATGTACTTCCACAATGACCGAGATATCAAGAAATGTTTTGATGTGTACCAGCTCACTAAAAGTAACTGATTAGGTACGTGAAATATGGCTGGCCCTACTTGATACAGAGGTTGAATAGACAATGCCGGTTTTTACCCCTCTATTGTTTAACGATACTATTAATACACCCTTATCTATTGATCAGAGATAATGACATGACATGACCTGTCACTTGTCACCATTTGTCATAGATTTAGTATATAGTTAAAATTAAGGCGAGACCAAAAACAATAGACTTCGGTGTGCGTGTGATGCGCATGTGTGCGAGGCAAATAGTACTGCGCGTGCCTGCCTCGACTTCGATTATCGACACAGTCTGCAGCGTCTCGTGTCTGCTGACACAGATCTACTTATAAAGTAAATATCTTTAAGTTTTAAGGAATTAAAATAAAAAAACAGACAGAACGTGTTGAATTTCTATCTTCCTCCAAAAAGAATTAATTTATTGTAAAAATGTCGTAAGCTTTCTTTCGTAGTAATTTGCAATTTTGCTTCATATTTTATTCTAATAATAAAATAAGTTTCGATTATTAGTTTTATTAATAGGTGTTTTATATTTACAATAGAGCCACTTGGCTACATAACTCTAAAAATAAAAACATAAATTAATAAGAAATGTATTAGTAAGAATATTACCCAAAATTAAAAGGGCTACATTCAAAGCACACCTTTGCCGGTTAGGTACATATCGATAAGAAGTTATCGGTAGTGTCAATCTCTACAAAAGTGAGGTTAGGAATAGTAAGAATTCACGTATTTGTTATTATTTTAAAATTAATTCCTATGCAATCAGAGCATTAATGTGATAAAAGGCGATAATTTTGCGTGTAGAAAAACTTTTGAAGGAGACCTAAAACATTGCATTTATACTGCTAAACAATTCAAATTGTACAACGTGTGAAATGTATAATTATGTGGGTTTTTTTTCTTAGATTTTTTTTTTTTTATTTTTATTGTGACACGCCATAATGGCTTCACCCTGCCTGATGAAAAGCAGCCAGTGAAGCCCAAGAAGTGAAAGCGTTCATCACAGCGCTACCACGCTATGCCGAACGCTCACACTATGGCGGCCTGCATAACTGCTTTTTCACAGATGAGTTACATCCAGGTACAGCACACGTAACCAAAATTAATCACGTCATTCACGTCTCATATATATATATATATATATATATATATATATATATATATATACTAATTTACACTTTAAATCTCAGATTTTACAAAAATAAGCGGGATTTGCTTTTTGTGTTCGCAACTGACTCCAGGCCGATACAGGCCGATAGCGTGTACATGAATGGTCTCGTCTATCTATCTCGCTCTAACAGATGCGTATACTATGATCCATCTCTTTTGTATTGCCAATCTATAACTATATACTAAATCTATTCCATTATATTTTTTATTATTGATATCTCGTAAAAAAAACATTACAGTACCTCCCCTCCTAGGGTAGAATTCACGCAGGAAATTCGTTTGAACGCCCATATTCGACCCTAACACTTCAATATGTATAAAAAAAAGTAAAGACAAAAATGTAAAATGTAGGTAAGACCTAAAAAAAAAAAAATATACTGGAACGGCATCCAGATCAAAATTATTTAAAGATACATATACTCTAAGTTAAGTTCAAAAATATACTATATAAGGTAGCATCTAGTGCTTATGGTACAAAAAGATAAAAAAATAAAATAAAAATAAATGTTTAGGTACGTCCTAGGCTATTAGAGTTAAATAATTATAATGCCAAAATTAATTTTTGTGTTGCGATTTTAGTGCTTGCTTGTTTGTTTGTTATACGTGTGCCCCCGATTACCGATATTGTTCCCAATGAAGTGTAGTACACACGCCAAAGTGTATGCTACGTAAGAGTACAACACCAAACATGTTGGAATGCCAACTAAAACTATGGATTCACAAAGAGAAAGCGCAGCCGGGTATGAAACACTCCAAATCTTTCCTAGGCGAAAACGCCTTAGGTCGGAGTAAGTTCATATGCAGAGGCAGCAGAAGGCAGGCCCGATTAACCATCGGTACCTTGACAGGGCACTATGCCACAAAGCAAATGCTTCACAGAATGCACCTTTCAACAAATAGTATGTGTAGGGCATGTGGAGAGGAAACGGAGTCAATGCAGCACCTACTGTGTGACTGCGACTCTCTGGCTAGGAAAAGAATGGGACTCCTGGGGTCGGCCTATCCGAAACCGGAGGATTTCAGGCTCTTTGCTCTTAAGGACGTTGCCAAACTTATGGCATCTATCTTTACAGACGAGGAAGAGTGAAAGGATGGGGTTGCACAAAAGATCCCGATGGGTCGAAGTGTTACTGACAGATGGAAACCTTAGCAGGCCCCACTAAGATAAGATAAGACGGATTCACAAAAACAAAATGCTGAACATACGTTATATCGGTATGATCAATCAGTTATGTGAAGCCAAAATTAAACTAACTAACTAATAAAAAAAACGGAGACAACAAAAAAATCAAGCAAACCAACCCAAGACCGAACGCTATTAATGGCCGTACAAGGTGCTAATGTTGCCAATGACAACAAAAACATTCCTACAGTCGGCTTTTACGACACGCCCCAAGACGAAGGGCGGGATTAATATTCTATACCCGCTACACCCACGGGGAAATAGTAAAGTTAAAAGTTATCAGAAACGTCTAAACTTTTAAAATCTTTAATATGTCATTTACCTATATACTTCCCATTCGCGTCTTCGAGCTCGTAGACCAAAGGAGAAAGCTTACGGATAACCTTACAACGCTCATATTTAGGTGCAAGCTTAGAAGAACAGTATTTAATGGTCGCGCTTTGCTTGTATGTACGTTTCCAAATTACATCGCCTACCTCAAATGAAATATACCTACGCTAACTATTGTAATACTTGATACTCCGGTCATGTGCTTTCTTTAGGGACGCTGAGACATTTTTATAGATATCTTTGAGGTGTCCGCGGTCATTCGCATAATTATCGCGGGGCAGTATGACCAACTCATCGATATCAGAAGTATTTTTGTAAATAGTACCGTCGGAAACAGCTTCCCTACCGTGAACTAACATGAACGGTGTATATGACGTAAACTCATTTATGGAGGTGTTCATAGCAAATTGGATCTTGTATATATTTACGTCCCAAGTCCTATGGTCATTCTTTACGAACGAAAAGACTGCCGTTATAACGGTGCGGTTGTAACGCTCAACTGTGTTAACTTGTTGGCAATACACCGGACCCAAATGGACCTGCGGAATATTATACTTTGTGTATAACGCTTGAACCTCATGGCTTATAAATTGCGAACCGTTATCCGAAATAATAGTTTGTGGTATACCGTGAACCAAAAATACATGGTCTTCGAGTCGCTGGGCTATGACTTTCTCAGTGGCTAGGCACAAAGGAAATAAAAAACAATATTTATTAAAACAGCACACTACAACTAATAAATATATATTTTGCTGTCTGGACATCGGCAGTGGATCAATTAAGTCTATGCTGATGCACTGGAACGGCCGACAACAAACTTTAGGTTCTCCCATAAATCCAGGAGGAGCTAACGAGCTAGGTATGTTTGTAGGCGTTACATGTCGTACAATTCTTAACAAAATTTACGGTATCTTTATACATACCGGGCCAAAAATATCTTAATTTTAAACATTTATACGTTTTCGCTACACCAAGATGCGCAGCTTTAGGTTCCGAATGATTATCTTTAATAATATTTTTCCTATGTTCTCTGGAATAACCTCTTTACATTGGAAGTCCCCACTGCGTTTATTATTATTTTTAGTAAACCTATAAAGTCTACCTTCTAACAACTGAAAATTAGGACAAGCTCGGGGTCTTTCTGTACAACGCTTAACTATATTATCATACCACGGGTCACCAGTGGGAGGTATCTCAATGGACATAACTGGAACCGATCTTGACAGAGCGTCGGGCACTATATTTTGTGATCCGCTTCTGTGTTCAATAATAAAATTATACAGAGACAGTCGACAATCCCACCTAGCTAAACGACCGGTTGGATTTTTAAGATTTAAAAACCATTTTAAACTAGCGTGATCGGTAATTAATCGAAAAGGCTTGCTGCCCTCGAGATAAGGACGGAAATGTTTGACTACATGGAATTCCTTAATGACTTCCTCCGCCAGACTACGTTCGCCATCATAAAAAAATCCTAATGGAACTATTAATAATGTAAAATACGAGTATAATAGAGAAAGCTATGCTTTAAAATAATTACTTTTATTTAAATTTATTTATTGCAGAAAAATTAACTAAGCTTACTTTATAAACGAATCTACTACTACTTTATAAATTGCAAATCTGTACAGAAGGTACGTAACATGAAAACTACAAGTTGAATAGATTATGCCGGTTTTTACCTCTCTATTGTTTAACGATACTGTCAATACACCCGTCTCTATTGATTAGAGATAATGACATGACATGACCTGTCACTTGTCACCATTTATTATTTATTATTGATATCTCGTAAAAACAACATTACACATTACATACAAATTTTCAAGCGGGCATTTCAAGAGCCGTCACTCGCCCGCTTCCTCTTCTTCAGCCCGTCGCCACCCAATGCTGAGTGCCCTCTCCCTTTGCACGCCATCTCTCTCTGTTGGTAGCCATCCCAAACCAGTTCAAACTCGCCCGCTTCGCTGAGCGTAACCTTGTGAATAAAATTGTTTTTTTATAGTCATGTTCTTACTACATACAAATTTTAAGCGTAAACTTTTTTTCTCTTTTTTTATAGCCTTGCACAATCGCATGTTCTTACTACATACAAATTTTAAGCGGAAACTGTTTTTTCTTTTTTAATTATTTTTTTGTTCTTTTTTTATGGCCTATCATTTGCACAATCGCATGTTCTTACTATATACAAATTTTCATCAAGATCGGTCAAGCCGTTTTTGAGTTAAAAGTGGACATACAGACAGACAGACAGACAAAAATTCAAAAATCGTAGAATTGGTGTCAGTTAGTCATAAAAATAATATTTATCCCAAAATATGTCAGAAAAATTGCAAGTACACAGAGCCTACAGATTTATATAGTAGTATAGAGTAGCCGTCACCCGCCCGCTTCGCTGTGCGAATATAATGGATCAATGAATGCTAATCAAAATAATTATTAGGTTTACCAACATCATTAATAGTCTATTATTTGCACAATCGCATGTTCTAACTACATAAAGTTATAAGAGGACATACAGACAAACAGACAGACAGACTGACAGACAAAAATTTCAAAAATCGTAGAATTGGTGTCAGTGAGTCATAAAATGAATATTTATCCCAAAATTTGTCAGAAAATTTGCATGTACACACAGAGCCTTATAGTTATTTGGAATACAAAACAGTTCTGTTTCAGTAATAAAAAAGTGTGAAAGTGTAAGTGTCAGTAGTATACTATTACTTATTCTGTGGTGTCCTTGAAACTTGCGAGTTTCCTTGTTTCGCGCATGGGCAAGTTTTGACCATATTTATCACAAATCGGCCATTTATACGAACTTATGTAATGAAACAAATGACTGTTCTACTTATGCAATTCAAAAAAAAATATGTTTACCGACAGGTTTACCAACATCATAATAGCCTATCATTTGCACAATCTCATGTTCTTACTACATATAAATTTTAATCAAGATCGGTCAAGCCGTTCTTGAGTTAAAAGTAGACATACAGACATACAGACAGACAAAAATTTCAAAAATCGTAGAATTAGTGAGTCATAAAATGAATATTTATTCCAAAATTTGTCAGAAAAATTGCATGTACCTACACACAGAGCCTACAGATTTATATAGTAGTATAGATTTCAAAAATCGTAGAATTGGTGTCACTGAGTCATAAAATGAATATTTATCCCAACATTTGTCAGAAAAATTGCAAGTACTGTGGAATGACCTACCACCCTGTATTCGGGAGTCCACGTCGATTTACACGTTTAAGAAGCGCGTAAAGGAGTACTATCTTTCCACTTGAGTATGTCACCGTTATTGTATGTATGTTTAATTTGTGTCGTAACTATTTTACTGTATGTTTAGCCTTAAATACTTGTTTTGTTTGTTTTGTGCACACTTTGTCTACTTTTCTATGTATCTTCTCCTTCTACGGGCCTGCTGGAAGAAATTTCAATGTGAAATAAGCAGCGCCCTTGTACTTGTCTATTCGTACTTTGTTTTCTCTTCAATTCGTTTGTGTGTACATAAATTATAAATAAATAAATAAATAAATAAGTACACACAGAGCTTACAGATTTATGTAGTAGTACAGATATACATTAAATCACTACATAGAATAAAACAAAGTCGCTTCCCGCTGTCAGACTTATCTGAGGATTGAAAAATTGTGCCTAAGGGTACTAGTAATAAGTATAACATTGTAAATGACAAAATAAAAATATTTCATTTTATTCATTTCATTTCTTTTCTTTCAGATACTCCTGTTCGAAGTCGAAACCGCTGCATCACAGATTCGATAGACGAGGTCATGTGCCACAACATCAACACCATCAAAAGAGCGATGCAGCACATGGAAAAAATGGATCAACGGTGGCGGAATACCAGTGTCCTATACGATCAGTGATCGGAGAGAACGGGGCAAATTTGTCTAAAGTTGTTTTTAAAACACCGATTTTTTTTATCGAATCCCGGATGTTTATTTGTTTATTTATTATGCTATCATGGCTCATAGTTGGTAGTTCACCTGACCCGGCATGTCATGGGGTGCGGGTTCAAAGTGTCAACACTTTGTCTTTTTTTTTCAAATTGTAATTTAGTTAAAATAACAAAGTGTTGGACTTCTTGGCGGGAAAGTGAAGCGTCATGTCTGCGGTTTTGTCTTATTTTCCAAAATTTGTGTTATGTCGAATATTAATGTGAAATAATGGTGGATTATTAACCGTTAAGTGTTCGTGAGTGTGCATAAGTGTTGGCAAATGAAACAAAACAGTGCAACGTCACTTTTCAAATTCTCTCAAGAAGCTCGCGTGAGGACTCAGTAAGGCCCCACATCTTTACTGAGTTATTCGAGGGGTTGGGGGGTATATAAGAATAAGAATAAGAATAAGAAACATTTATTGACCTGCATAAAAACAAATACAAACAGATGAGAAAAAATAAAAATAAAATAAAAAAGAAGAACATCTTAATACAATTAACACAATCACAAAAAATAGAAATAACTCACTTCCTATTTCTAATATCATTCATCATCATTTATGGAAATATTGTTTATTTATGTATTACTTGTACGAAAAATTACTTTGACACTGGCTAAATGTGCTAATCGCACGAAGCCATCAACTAAAAAAAAAAAAACAAAGTGTTGGTGGTTTTAACTACTCTCAGTCCTGTCTGATCGCCAACTTTAGGTACAGACGCCAGCACGTCAACCTATTCAAAACTGTCAAATTTCTCCAATACATGTTCAACCATATACCTTGGACATAAAGTTCAAAATCTATTGAGGTAATTTAACAGTTAGTGGTACTTTGATGTGCAAGCGTGTGTACATTAGCCCCCTTCATTCCGATCACTGACTATGGTACAAGTCCGAGACGCAGACAGCAAGCTGCAACCGCAGACTGCAAGCGACACTTCTGGTTTCTATGAATCTCTATGAAATTGATTCCAAGGGTGGCGACATTGCGGCGTGCAGCCGCGGCGCAGAGCCTGCAGTTGCGCCGCGCAGCGATCGCAGACCGCAACGCCCGCCGGCTGGGGTTGGTAGGGTAGGTACGGGAGTGACTGAGGCATTGTTCCATGCATTGTGCAGCCGCGGCATGACGCCACGTTTGGAATAGAGGCGGCCGCCATGCAGTGCTGCAGTTGCGGTTGCTGTTTGCTCGGACTTGTATAGTCGACAATGAAATTGCTTTACCACCTTAGAAGTGAATTTTGTTTGCTTAAAGTAAAACAACAAGTTCTATTTTTGTTTAAAACACCAAGTGACAGATACGTTGTCATCATTGACAATGAGCCTTAGCGAAATTTTATTGTAACGGAAGTTTTTGTCAAAAGTGATAAAGCAATTTCATGGTCGACTATACCTTTATGTTGATACTCCGACAAACTAGCCGGTTGTCACTACAAATCCTTAATTATCATCACCAGCTTGTATTATGTCCCCACTGCTGGGGCATAGGCTTTCCCTATGCATGGATAGGGAGAACGGTCCAAGCAACCGCAGGCTTAGTGCGGATTGGTGGTTATTAACGACTGCTAATGCGACGGGACCTTACTTGCCTTTACGTGCCTTCCGAAGCACGACGGAGTTTGAGATGATGAATTTTTGGTCACCCTTTGCGAGTGTTCCTATATTATAAACGCGACAAATTTGTAAAAATGTGACGGGTAAACAGCAGTCGCTCTGTCGCACCTGTCAACTTCGCCTTTAAAACATTACATTTGTAAAAACGCATGTCAGATTTCGCTGACAATGGGTACTTTAGGTAACAAATATGTAAATAGCAAGTACATAAGGCAATGATCAATTTGTAAGTCGGGTTATTGTTTTTCAGAATTCTTGCGCGCACGCAAGGTACTTTTTTATGAATAAAAAATTTCTAGACGAACAATAAATGGTTTGACGTTAGCTCGAAACCGTAAAATTTCGGAGATATGAGCGAATTTTAACTGGATGTATTCTAAGTAAATAACTAATTATACTGACCAAAAACTTTAAAATTAACCCTTTCCTTTAGTTTTTGATATTACTTCAGAAAGTTTGTCTCTTAAGGCCCGTTTTCACTTTGATTAGTGCGAGTGCAGGTGATTAGTAATTGCGATTGTTTAGTGCATGTAGTGCAAGAAGTGTCCAACTTTGTCAAGTGGCTGTGGTTGTGGCTGAATTTACTAAACACAGCCACTTGACAAAATTGGATACTTCTTGCACTACACACCTGCACTAAACACTCGCAATTACTAATCACCTGCACTCGCACTAATCAAAGTGAAAACGGGCCTTTATTGATAAGCGACACTACTAGCTGGTGTAACAAAACAGGCTGTTTAAAAAAAATATAGTTTCGTTTCTCGTTTGGGATTTTTTTTTATATACTTAATGTTTTTTTTAAATTTTCTATCAAAATCGTCCCAGAGACTCCATTGAGTATATTTCGCTATTTCTCATTTACCGATTTTTTGATTCTGATCATACAAAAACTTTAAAGTCAAGGTCAATTTTTCTTATACAAATATATTTATGTAAAATGCTTTTGGGTCATTTTAACATTTTTTTACGTACTACCCATTTAAGACGTCTATTTTTTAGCTGTGGACAAGAATGGTTGCAAGTATAAAATTGCTCATATATATCTTGCCTAAACCGTTACCTACAATTTCAAGATAAAAAAATATGTATGACAGCTGTGCCTGTGTGTGATGAAAGTTTAGGATTTCATCATTTTTTTATGGATGACATAACACTCGTATAACAAAGGTTTTTTGACGCGCAGCCATTTTCAAAAAAGACACCAAATGCGCCCTTTGTCCTTTAACGGTAACTGATTTCAGAGTCGAAAATAAACTGCATTTAGATGTAAAATCGCTCATTTCGGTTCTATTAAAGTCCATATTCAATTAACGCTGAGATAGAGCTTAACCAGAAATAAACAAAACTTCCTCAAATATAATCTATATTATTATAATGTTATAAAGTTGTAGAGTTTGAATGTTAGAACGCGCTAATCTCAGAAACTACTGGTTCGAATAAAAAAAACTTATTGTGTTGGATAGTCCATTTATCGAGAAAGGCTTTAGGCTATATAACATCACGCTGCGACCAATAGGAGCGAAGCATCAGTAAAAAATGTTGCAAAAACGGGAACAAGAGCCTAAAAAATTAAAAATGCTGCCGAAAGTCACTATTCCACGCGGACGAAGTCGCGAGCACAGCTAGTAAATAATAAAGATGTGTTGTTAAAGTCAAGTTACCGCACGATGCCTTTTCTTACTTTAAACATCGAAGTGCTTTACAAAAAGTTAGTATACATAAATAAGTATACATAAAATTGATAGAAGGTTTTTCGTGACAAATTGTCACCTGTCACCTGTCGTGAGAAAATGTTTATAAATCAGATAATATTTTTTTAAGTTTCAAATTAAATTGAAAGTAATAAACAAATATAAAATATAGAAGTGAAACCGAAAAGGACCCCACTCAGCAGCATAGGACAGATACATGACTTTCGCACTCAAATCAGTAACCCATGTAAAATTGTCATGACATTTCGACTAATATGTCAGTTTTCCACCATTACAATATTGTCACCTGCAACTTTTTTCGGGCAGAAAATTGTAAAATAGTATAGTCACCTGTCAGCTGTCACCTGTCAACTGTCGTCTTATAGTATATTTCGGCCGCATTTACAGGGAAATATGACTAATTTATTATGAAGAAGATACTTAATAAAAAAAAATAAAAGAAGCGTCGCTTTCAACAGGTGGAATGCGAGAAATCTTGGTGCAATCCCCGGAATATTCCCATCTGGCACCCCATTTTGTCCACCAGGGTGACGGATGGGAAAAAATTGCATCAGTCACCCCTGTGACGCGTGATGGTGAGGCGGACTGATGAAACTATTTTAGATTAAAAAAAGTTTCATCCGTCCACCAGTCGCTATTAGGGTGACACATAGAACTTTTTTACTAGGTACCATGTTTGTCCACTAATATTAACTAGTACACCGGAGAAGGCTTTAAACGTAATATAGTAGGAAACTACTTAATACTATTACAATACCTAAAGATAAATCTACTAGAACTTATTTTGTTTGCAAATAAGTAGTTTAAGAGTTTTGCTATCTATATATTAATACGAGAAGCAAAAACTTTATACCCCTTTTTACGAAAATTGCGCGGACGGAGGAGTATGATAGAGAAGGAGTACAGAATATTAATATTTTTTAACCGACTGCGTCAGAAGGAGGGTTATGTTTTTCGAGTGTATGTATGTATGTATGTATTCGCTTTCAGTTGCATTCAGGCGTGCAAAATCCATTCACACATTTAAAGAGCTTGTGAAACAATTCTATTTCTATTCTAAATCATCAACGAAGCGGCCATGGCTAGCTTAATTAAATCCGCACCTAGTTAGTCTGAGTTAGAGAGTCTGAGTCTGAGTTAGTCATCCATCGTCATTTTGGAAAAAAAATGGAAAAAACACGAAACAAGTAGAATATCGATAAGAAAATTTAAAATTGACAACAATATTTTTTCCGTTTTGATGTTTTTGAAGCCAGTACATAAGCATAATGACTATTAATGACATCATAGTATTGAACCTTTGTGGATGAAAAACAGAAAACCCATTAATATTCTAAATTGTAGACAGTTTGCTTATCAAAAGAATATCGGTACTAGTGATGCAATTGAAACGCTGCTAGATGATGTAGCATTAAGCATTAATAATAAATACAAAACTGTTGGGATATTCTTAGATCTTGGCTCTGCATTTGACTTGGTTAATCACGACATACTCTTAAATAAACAATAGAATAATAATAAATAATAGAGGTAAATGCTTAGAGTTTTTTAGATCATACCTGCAAAACAGATACTAGTTTGTTCAAATGCGTAATACGAAAGGCGATGGGGAAGTAGTCTATAGTTCTAGATTAGTAAAAATCAAGCGAAGTGTGCCCCAAGACTCCATATTGGGGCCATTACTATTTATTTTATTTACAAATGACTTAGTAAATTACATATGAGGAAGTAAAAGGTGTTCAGTTAGTGCTTTATGCGGATGACCTTGCTCTTTACCGGTGCTCTTTACCTTTGACTGTCATCTTCAACTTTTCATTAAAGACTAGCACTTTTCCTTCGGCCTGGAAAGAAGCACGTATTGTCCCTATTTTTAAATCAGGTGATATTAGTTCTGTTCATAACTACAGACCAATATCTATCCTCTGCGTCTTTGGTAAGGTTTTTGAATCCCTGGTGTGTCCCGTTTTGTGTTGGCACATAAAGCAAATAATTTCAACTCAACAATCCGGTTTCATGACATCTCGATCTACAGCTACCAATCTCATTTCATTTGTGACATATGTCTCTGAATCTCTTGACTCCCGTTTATCTGTGGATACCATTTACACAGACTTTTTTAAGGCCTTTGACACCGTAGACCACAATATACTACTCCGGAAACTCTCATCTTTTGGTATCCTTCTGGTGGTAATCTTCTTTTTTGGTTCTCTTCATACCTTAGTCAGAGGAAATCGAAAGTGGTGGTGGACGGATTTTCTTCAGAGCCATTCTTAGCTACATCTGGTGTACCTCAGGGTTCTCACCTTGGCCCGGTTCTCTTCAATATTTTCATAAACGTTATTGTGCCAATTTTCAACCATGCCACCTGTTTTCTATACGCCGATGACATGGAATTTTCTATGCAAATCAGAGATCATAGTGACTCACAATTATTGCAAGAGGATTTGGACCGACTGGCTTTGTGGTGCTCAAGGAACAAATTATTTTTAAATCTGGATAAATGTAAGTATATTAGGTCCTCAAGATGCGCTCACGTTTCGCCGCCTGTTTACAATATTGATAGTCACTCCTTGGAAGAGGTTGAGTCTATTCGAGACCTTGGCGTGGTATTAGATAAGAAATTACGCTTTCATACACACATCGACAAAACTGTCACTAAGGGTTTCCAAATGCTGGGATTCGTGTTACGGAACGCGAAGGAATTTAAAAAGCCCTCTACAAAGATTCTTTTGTGTGCATCACTGGTTCGCTCTAATCTTGAATATTGTAGCCAGGTCTGGTCTCCGCATTATGACGTACATATAAAACGCCTAGAGCGTATACAGAAGCGATTTTTGTGGCATCTTTCGTACCAAACAAATAAAGTTAAGGAGATACCTTCATATAAGGAACGACTGACTTATTTTAAACTTAACAGTTTGCAGGAAAGAAGGTCTTTGTTGGATCTTATGGCATTATACAAAATAGTCAATGGATATGTGGATTGCCCATCACTATTAAGTTTAATAAATTTTAATATTCCACACAAGTCAGCTCGTGCCGGAAGGTATGTCCCCTTTTCAGTAAAAGGCAGTAAGACAAATCTGGGTCACCACGCAACTATGAACAAGGTGCAAAGAGACTATAATAAAATTAGCAAAGCATGTATATCACATAAAGATATCTTCGCAGACAAACCGCAGAGATTTAAGCGCAAAATATTGCAGTCATTCGCATTTGAACCTGGTTGACTTCTAGTAACCTTTTAAAATTTTAAATTTTTTAACAATTATTAAATAATCGAATATGGTAATGTTTATAGTTTATAGTTTAAAGCAAAATATTATACCTATTATTTATTCATAAAATGTAATCCACTATGCATGCCGTGGCAGCCTCTAATTGAGACGGCACCTAGCTTTAGGTCTACAATCATGTTCTACTTAGTTATTGCTTGTATTTGTGTTTGTCTTGTTGGTTGTCCTTTAAATAAATAAATAAATGACACAAATGCTGTAATTTCGACACGAAACTCAGGGGAATTAAACTCCAAAACTAATGAGAATCTTTCAGCCTTTTGTAACTGGTTTAACGTAAATGGCCTCGTTCTCAATTATGACTAAACCAATGTGATGCTATTCAGAACAACTGCTAGAAACAGGGAATCTTTGAATATTACTTTGCAAGGCAATCAAGACGCACTTGTAGAATCAGTTAAGTTTCTGGGCATATATATTGACTCATTTCTTAATTGGAAGCGGGAATTGGAAAACATGGGAATTAAAATTAGTTCAGCCTGTTATGCTCTAAGAAGTCTAAGGGATGAAACTACTGAAGAGCAACTTAAGATAGTTTATAATGCATTAGTGGAATTACATTTAAGATATAATATTAACTTTTGGGGTTACTCATACAAATATAACTTAAATAGAGCTTTTATACTACAGAAGAGAGCAATTAGAACTATAGTGCGAATCCCACAATGGGAATCCTGTAGAGAACATTTTAAAAGACTAAACATTTTGACCATTCCTAGTCTTTATATATTAGTTTTACTTACAGATTTAGTAAAACAGTTCGAAAATATGAAACACCTGATGATAAAGAAAAACGTTTAATGACTCGTAGAAGGGACTTACACAATTCCTTTGCGCCCAAAGTCGATATAATTGTACGCAGTGTAAGGTATCAAGCTGTCAATTTTTAAAGCTCTGCCTACTGATCTTTAAGTCCATCAGTAATGTAAATTTATTTCGTAAAAGTTTAAGGAGCTTCTTGTTGGAAAAATGTTTCTATAGTATTGATGAATTTAGGGTTGACAATATATTTGGCTTTGATAATTTATTATATTTTTTACGGGGTATTTTGTAACACCGTGTATACTCTTTCCAAAAATTACAAAAATGGAAGAAGAGCGGCTTCTTGGTGGGAAAGTGAAGCGTCATGTCTGCGGTTTTGTCTTATTTTCCAAAATTTGTGTTATGTCGAATATTAATGTAAAATAATGGTGGATTATTAACCGTTAAGTGTTCGTGAGTGTGCATGAGTGTTGGCAAATGAAACAAAACAGTGCAACGTCACTTTTCAAACTCTCTCAAGAAGCTCGCGTGAGGACTTAGTAAAGCCCCACATCTTTACTGAGATACTCGAGGGGTTAGGGGGTATATCATTTCTCACTTCCCATTACTAATACCATTCACCATCATTTAAAGAAATATTGTTTATTACTTGTACGAAAAATTACTTTGACACTGGCTAAATGTGCGAATCGCACGAAGCCATCAAATAAAAGAAAAAAAAAAGAAGAGCGGCCGAAATCTGTCAATGCCAATCCAAACTCACATTCTATCTTTTTAAATTTTTCATTGCAATACAATCCATACAGCCTTAATAAAATTAAGGTCGAATTTTGACCACTGGGTGACCACTGGCTTATAAATATGTAAGTACATACATTCTACTAATAAATATGTGAATCAAATTGAAGACTGGGTGGTTTTGATAAATAATAACCTGTAGTCGTGTTTTCCTATCTTTAAATCACAGCACAGTCCGTAAATCACAGTATTAATAAATATTAGAATTACCTACTCTTTTAATACAACCAAATACTAAAAACTACCTAACACTAAACAACAGAGTCGTATTTACAATCACAGCTTTTGTTCAGGTATTTTTACCCGACTGCGTCAGAAGGAGGGTTATGTTTTTCGAGTGTATGTATGTATACACATACAGTGTATGTATGTGCGTGAAATATTTTCTAGATAATAAAATCAATAAATGAGTATTTAATTACATTGATATTTATTGTAATTTATTTATTTAATATTTAAATACATTGATTAATGATAGTTGTCGCAGACGGAGACAATCATCAACCAAGCGGCCGTGGCTAATTAAAGTAAATCCGCACTCTCTTTGGTTGGTGATTGTCCCCGCTGCGACAACTATCAATATTCAATGTATTTATAAATACTCATTAATTGATTTTATTATTTAAGTATAAGTATCGGACAAGGAAATATTTCACGTTGCATTCAACATTGCTCAAATTGAATTCTGCGATCGTAGAACTTGTTTTTTTTTTCTTTTCAGTTATATCTCTTTACAGTTATTTTTTATATTAGTCCGGTTTTTACGATTTTTTTATATAGTTGTTTTAGCAGTCGGGTTTTTTTGACATTTCTAATCATAACCACCGTTGTTCAAGTTAAGTGTGGATGTGCATTTTTTTCACATATTTTTTTTAAGTCCTAATCGGAAGTAAAGTAAAGTAAAGTAAGTTAAGTAAATGATTTATTTCACAAGTTAACATACAAATTTACAATATACAATCCTCCATACTAGGCGTAGCGCGTCCTGTGGGAAGGAGGAGTATAAGATAGAACTGCGACCCTACCTTACAGCGCGAGCCGAGCGAGCGAAGCGAGCGTGCCGCGGCAGCGGCCGGCAAAACGCCAGAACCGAACATATTTTTAACTAATATTAACATTAACATATAGTAAACGGATAATTGTCTCTTATGTTATGAGGGAAACTGTTATAAAAAACAACATTATGAGTTGAAGTATGTTCTTAGTTCACATTATTAAAAAAAAAATGATCACAGACTGTTATAAAGGAAACAGTTCTAAAAATTATGAGTGTACAAAATGGGGTATCAGATGGGAATATTCCGGAAATTGCACCACGACTTCTCGCATTCTACCTGTTGAATAGCGACGCTTTTTCTATTCATTATTTACACCATAATAAATTAATCATATTAAAAAAAAACTATCACAAGCGTGCTAGTTGTCCGGATAGGTTGCCAGGATCATCGTTAATGTGTTAATAGTGCTTTAAAACAAAGTAAACAAAAATGTTTGCTCTAAAAATAAATAAATAAAAGTTTAAATAAACTTTCTGTTACAGGTGGAATCGGATTTTTCGCCGCTGCACCTGCTGGCTTTTGACGCTGTTGTTTCTGGGTCTCGTGGGGTTTTTAGGTTACATGGCAATAAATTCATTCATCAAAAATGCTGGGAACAACAACAGCGATACAAAGAACGATACAAGGCGGGGAGGATACGGAACTATGGGGTAAAAGTAACTGATTTAGTTAACACATCGTGAAACAATCCAATGTGATCAGAGTACAGAACAAACCAGAAGGAGCGTACAATAACTGAGCACTGTGTCCAAAAATAAAGGAAACGTCCCGCACGCACCAACCCTACTTCCAGCCCGCGTAATGTTGCTGCTAGCGCGGGAAAATTTATTACTTTTCTGGGTAAAATTATAACATCAAAGTTAAGATAATTATAGCAAAAATAACTAATAACCACAAATCATACCACAGTCACTAATAACATAATCTGTAATTATTATATGAATGAACAATAATATTAATGATAATATAGAGATTTTTTTAAATAAAAGAAGTTTAATCTATAACAAATATAAATGCGTCCTTCGACCTAGCGCACGAGGATTTTAATCCTTTATTGCACATATAAAACACACATCAAAACAGTCGTTAAACAAGAAATAATACAAAATTCAAAAAAAATAATTCAAAATTCAAAATCATTTATTCAGATTAGGCTACAAATAGATCTTATGTACGTCATTATGCCATCAGTTCGTAAGTCTATCTACTCTGGGTGGGAGATCTTGTACTGAGAAGAACCGGCAAGAAACTTAGTAAGTGTCCATCTCTTTTCTCCCTTACAGCGTCATAAATATTGGAAAATGCCCCATCCTAAAAGGACACTTTCCATCACAAATAAAAACACAAAATGTAAAGGACAATCAACAAGGCAAGACAACAACAAGATAAAGGTGAGCTATCTCTAGAAGAGATCTCTTCCAGCCAAACCTAGCTGTGGTGTGGATCAAAATTTGTGGGATTATTCTACAAATCAATTACTGACACAACTGAATCTTTTTACAGCAAATATAAGTCTTAAAAGTACCGCCCCTGATAAGTATTAGTATCATTGTCCGGTACCCATAGTACAGGGGAAACCCTAGTTTGGGGGCCAGATCAATTTGTGTGAATGCCTGAACATAAATATTATAGGTGCAGTATCAATCAATAGTAAGGTAAACAATTTGATCATGTCGGCAACACTAACAAAACGAACCCGTCCTTTTCTATGCCAATTGCGATCGGTAATATAAATTCAATATTCAACTCTTATTTTGCCTTTGACTCTTATTTAGACTCGGACTCAAATTCAAACCAAACTCAAAAATTAAATGTGAATGTGCTATTTACATGTGAAATGTGATCCCATTCTGTTTTTTTTATGTGCTCAGCAGCATTTTTACACGTAGGAACGACACAAGTAGGCATATATTAATTTAAATTAACATTCGTATAAAACGTTGTGTTAGACGACCAGACGAGCCTTAACAGTGAAGCTGATTCGCGGGTTCTGGGTTGTTCTGTATTCTGAGTTCACATCGAAGTGACAGCGGCGGTCAGCAGCGCAGAGGCCAGTGTAGTGGGTAGGGTTGCCACCCATACTCTAAAATAGAGTATTGTCTTACGTAAAACTGATTATTACTGGCTCGTTACTGGTTATGGGTACTTATGAGACTAAATAAACTGATATCCACAGCCACAATATATACCTATGTTAAATGTCGCAAAGAGCAACAAAAAATATGTTTTAAGGACAAATAAATAAATGCTCTTTTTTATGCTATGTAAAAAAAATTCAAAATTCAAAATAATTTATTCAGTTTAGGCTACAAGTAGCTCTTCTGAATGTCACTATGCCATCGGTTCGTAAGTCTACTCTGGGCGGGAGATCTTGTACTGAGAAGAACCGGCAAGAAACTCAGCAAGTGTCCAGCTCTTTTCTCCCTTACAGCGTCAAAAATATTGGAAAATGCCCTATCATAAAAGGACACTTTCCATTACAAATAAACACAAAAAAATATATAGAAGACAACCACAACATGTAAAATAAAAAACAAAATAAAAAATCTAAGTTAACAAATTTACATCAGATAATTATGTAAAAGTTTCAATTTCCACAATATACTATTTTTGTTCTAACAAAATGAAAAAATACTTTATTCGTCCTGAAAAAAGGTGGCAACCCTAGTAGTGGGTAACTCAAAACAAGGAGACTACAGACGGTAAGCTAATATATACTGCGCTCGAACACCCGTTGCATGGACATGGATCTCGGAACCGCCCAGAGCAGCCGCGCTCTAAGTACGGTGGATAAATTGGTGTTACGGACACAAATCGCTCGCTTAGTGCATAACTGCGATTAAAATGTTTAAACTAATGTTTACACACGAGTACATTGGGCGATTTGTTTTGTCCGTAATACCAATTTATCAACCGCAACTAGAGCAGTCGGTTGCAATTGTACAATTAACAACTGGTAGCTTTAAGGTCTATTCAAACCTGAGCGGTATTCGCTGCCGCTGTGGGTAGAGAAAACCGAGTGGGTATGCGGTAATATTACTGTTCACACTTAAGTGAGTTTCGCTATCCTCGTGGGTAGAATACCGCGCGGTATCTACCTTAAGAATGTGAAGTTTTTCATTGCTATAACTAGCTTAATACCTGAGCGAAACCCGCGCGGTATGCACTTCTACATAAAGCGGCAGCGAATACCGCTCAGGTCGCTCTAGCCGCGGAACTTGATACTAAATACCTGAGCGAAACCCGCGCGGTATATACCTTTACCTACAGCGCGGCAGCGAATACCGCTCAGTAGGCTTAGCCAAAGTAACATTAATAGCAGCTGCGCAGGTTTATTACCGAATTAAAGGCCTATTCAAAACCTGTAGCGGTAGCCAAAGTAACATTAAGAAAACGATAGCGAAGTTCGAAAAGAATAAAATGTATGGGATTGACATAAGATTGACCACGTGATTTAGCGCGGCTTATGTCAATCCCATACATTTTATACTTTTCGAACTTCGCGATCGTTTTCTTAATGTTACTTTGGCTACCGCTACAGGTTTTGAATAGGCCTTTAATTCGGTAATAAACCTGAGCAGATGCTGCACGATTCCGTGTCGGTGATAGGTTGTATGTGTGCGTTACTCGAACGCGTTCGTATGAAGCTTGCCTTTTGTAGTCTCCTTATTGTTTGCAGGTAGTTTTACTGTTAAACCATATCAAGCTTTATCTCTAATATATAACGCATAGTAATGCTTGAAAGAGTCAGGTTGGACGCGCGGCCAGGCCTCTGTCACTATTTGCTTAGGTATACAATGACAATTTTTCATACTGTCTGAAAATGGTTTGCTAAATAGGACCCTAGGTCTAGGTCCTAGGACCTATTGTCCTCACGAGCATTGACACGAAGACGCTTTTGACTAGTTTAGTTATACTCTTATTTACATTGCTTACATTTTTATTTATTTATTTAACAACTTTTGCAAAATAAATTACACGGCGGACTTAATGCCTGAGGCATTCTCTACCTGTCAACCGTAGGGTGGTGCAGAAATAACGTGGTAGGTGCTAAAAATTGAAGTGATAAAAATAATATATCCTAAAACGCACAATATATACCTACCTACATAAATACAATTAAAACATAATACAATATGTAAAAAAAACCCTGTCCGATCTATCGAGATTGATTCTGTTGACGTAATCTTTTAAAAATTATAAGTGAACAAACTTTACCCCGATGAAATTTTACTAAAATTTATAAATTAATGATGACACTTACATATTGGCAATGCAAGCGGCGCGGGCGTCGCGGGCGCTTCCTAACAGGTACCTAACCATAGCAACGTCATAATTCACGAGCTCAGTTGTTGTTGGCCATCTTCTTTTAACACTTTCCACACTAGCAGTATCACAACATTTACCGATTAGTATTACTTAGTTGTTGTCGCGCCACAGAAGGAGTATTAACCTACTTCGGGGGAAGATAACATACACATGGTTGTGTGAAACCGTTGAAACACACACTCAGACGGCACCGGTACACATACATAGAATAAATAAAAGGCCGGCGTACCTTGGGGAACCTTAACAACCCATCTCGTAATCTCTACGAGCCGCTGCATAGGTAATTGCAGTGATTCTTACCGAAATACAATAACATAGTATTAAAATACTCTTGATTAGAGTACGACATTTCGCGAAATACAATCACAACACGGAACGACTACTTGGAATAAATGCTTGCGCGAAACTGACCTATTAAAGAAAGTAACCTATGACACAGTATTACTATTTCATGGCGAATGCTACACGCTCGATATTTATCGCGATATCACGCGCGATATATATCGAGTAAAAATCTGGATCGCAAGCAGATACAACACGTTCGATACGAATCGCGTCAGTCGCCGGTAAATATTCAATAAAGAAAGACGTGCATTGGGTCCGCGATGAGTGACAATATATATTTTTTATAATTTATTCATGACCATTCATCTTATCTTATCTTATCTTAGTGGGGCCTGCCGAGGTTTCCACCTCTCAGTAACACTTCGACCCATTGGGATCTTTTGTGCAACCCCATCCTTTCAGCCCAGCCTGTTTTTGATGTAATCTTTTAAGGCCTTGTTGATGGTACTTTGTGCAAGTGCCACGAACGGCTCAGGACCAATAAGCTGGGTTTCTGAGCCCTCCCTGGCAAGTGCATCCGCCATCTCGTTGCCGTGGATTCCCATATGGCCTGGGACCCAGATCAATCGCACCTTGTTATGCCCACCTAGCTTGTTTAGAGCTTTTGTGGTTTCCAGAACAAGGCCAGAGTCGATTCGGGGCGATATGAGTGACTTGAGCGCGGTTTGGCTGTCACTCAGAATGAATATATTGCGCTTTTTAATAGCTAACTCTATATTCTGCTTTGCGCATAGGAGAATTGCGAAAGTTTCTGCTTGGTAAACAGTAGCAAATTTTCCCATGCTTTGACTATGCTTGAAGTCGTTATTAAAGACGCCTGCCCCTGTGCCCGACTTCATTTTTGATCCGTCGGTGTACCAGATTAGGCTGTCTTTTTCCGGAGACGGTGGCCCTCGTTTCCATTCGTCCCTGGTTGGAACATAAACTTTAAATTTCTTTTCGAACACGAATATGGGGGATATTTTATCGCACCCCATTTCCATGATCCTATCAGGAATGTCACTTGGTTCCCATTTTGTGTGTCTGGTCAGAGGTTTAGATGCGTCCCATAGTCCGGCCACCTTTAGTCTATGTAACGCTTTTTTTGCCTCTGTTTCTATTACAATGTGCAGGGGTGGAAGGTCTGTGAGGACCTCCAGCGCTGCCGTTGGAGTGGTTCTAAAGGCGCCAGTGATTGCTAGACAAGCTGTTCTCTGAAATTTGCTAAGAGCATTCCTACAGATCTTCAGCCTGATTCTGGGCCACCAGACGATGCTGCCATATGTGAGGATCGGTCTCACCTTCGTCATGTAGATCCACCTAATGATTTTGGGGTTGAGTCCCCAAGTCTTGCCTTATGTAGACCGACACATGCCAAAGACTCTGTAAGCCTTGACTACGGTTGTGTCCACATGCTGTTTCCAAGTAAGTTGCCTATCCAGCGTTAAGCCTAGATATTTCACTTCTTTGGACCAAGAGAGCCGGGTGCCATAGAGTGTTAGGTTACCCAGTCCCGTAGTGTTTCTCATTCTTGTAAAGGGGATGGCTGTTGTTTTCCCCGGGTTTACAGAGAGGTGATGGGCATTGCACCATTCCTCCAGCAGGCCTAGGGCGCACGTTGCATTAACCCCGATACCGTAGAGGGAAATTTCCCACTGACTGAGATGACCAGATCATCCGCATAACCCACCGTATAGAATGGTCCTTTATTCAGCCTTACTACGATTGAATCAACCACAAGGCTCCACAGAAGAGGCGAGAGAACCCCTCCTTGTGGGCATCCTCTAGTTGTTCGCGCAATTAGACTGTCACCTAGCAGTTCAGAGTTAATAATTCTACCCTTTAACATGCATTCAATCCAATTACAGATCGGTTGTGGCACACCATGGTTCTTGGCTGCAACTTTGATGGATTCAAAGGTAGTGCGATCAAATGCACCTTCGATATCTATGAAAGTGCAGACGCAAATCTCCTTGTTTTCCAGCGCAGATTCCGCTCGACTCACCACATGATGAAGAGCAGTTTCGGTTGACTTCCCTGCCTGATATGCACACTGAAGTCCATGGGGTGGGAATCTTTTCAGAGGTCCCGCTCTGATATATTTGTCTACCATCTTCTCCAGGGTCTTCAGGAGAAAGGATTGTAGACTTATAGGCCTAAAGGCTTTGGGTTCTTCGTAATCTGGTTTTCCCGTTTTGGGTATGAAGATTACCTTAACACGCCTCCATGTTCTGGGAATATGTCCGAAAGCTATGCATGCTTTATACAGCCTGCAGAGATGGGGTCCCAGGATGGAGGCGCCCTGTTGTAGTAAAATGGGATAAATGTTGTCAGGTCCCGGCGCCTTAAACGGCTGAAAGCTCCCAAGAGCCCATCTAACATTACATTCATCCACTACCCTTTTCGCTGTTATCCAGTCATATTTGAAAGTTCTCCTCTGCTGTTCCTTCCAGCTGATTGGATCATGATCGTCCTGGATGACTTCTGATCCAGGGAAATGAGTGTCAAACATGGCCTTCAATGTCTCACTCCCTGTCTCTGTTCGTACTCCATCTTCCTTCCTTAACGTGGTTAATGGAATCGCCTTTGTTGTAGAGATAGCCTTGGATAATCTCATTGCTTCCAGAACAGATTGTATCTGGTCACAATGTTTCCTCCAGGCAGATCTCTTTGCCTTACGTACCGCATTACTGTACCGTGTTAAGGCCTCCTTGTAGTCGCTGAAGGCGTTCCTCGCTTTCGCTTCGTTGAACGCCTGTCGTGTAGCTCTTCTAATGCGAGCCAGTTCCGGGTTCCACCATGGTACCCTCCTTGTCACTGATTTCGTCTCTGGACAGTTATTTTGCCATGCCGTCATCAGTGCTTCTGTAATTCGGTCAGCTTCAAACTCTATGTCCAAGGCTGAGTTTAATTTACAGCTGGGACCATCCAGCTCCATTCTGAGGTCCTTTTTGAAGCCCTCCCAGTTAGTGTTCCTGGGGTTCTTCCTACGCACAGTTTCTATGGTTTCACCTAGTCTGTACCTAAAGCATATGTAGTTATGATCGGAAAGGGAGACCTCATCCGACACATGCCAGTTTGTGATGTTCCTTGTTAGCAATGGTTACGTCGATCACCTGTGCCCTGCGGGCGTTAAAAAAAGTAGGCTTGCTACCTTTGTTAAGTAATTGCATGGGTGAACTTACTAGATATTCCAGAAGCTTCTCCCCCCTTTCATTGGTGTCTGAGCTGCCCCAGACGACATGATGCGCGTTCGCGTCGCAGCCGATGACGACATCTAAGTTTTCTCGGTTGCCGTGGGTTACCAGTTCCCGTATCTGTGGTGATACTGGGTCTGCCTTCTCGTAAGGGAGATAAGCTGACGATAAGATTACCGTTCGCTTTGTCCCGCCCTCCCCTGTGTGGATCCTGACAACTGTCAGGTCCCTGCAACAGAACTTGATTAAAGGCATTGCATGTATGTCATTTCTGACATAAATGCAAGTCCTCATGTTATTAGTGGAACAGTTATGAAAAAGAGTACCAGGAGCTCCACCTAAGCCCTTTATCATTCCCCCATATAAGTAGGGTTCCTGAATTAGGGCAATATCGAACTTGTTTATTTTAAGCTCGCGTGCCAGAAGGGCAGTCGCGGCCTTACAGTGGTGCAAATTAATCTGTACACACCTTAGTTCCGCCATTTCCTCGTCTATTGGCCGTCTTCCGAGCTAGGTTCCCCATCCGTTGTCGCCTGCGCGCCCAACGGGGAAGACCCTCCCAGAAGCAGCTCGTCTATGGCGAGCTCTCCCACAATGTCTTCAGATCTTGGGGAGGAGATCCCACCACATTCCATTGGTGTCATCTCCTCTCCAACATCCCCTACCGCAGCGTCTAGAACACCCGGTCCTGGCTGCACCTTTGCCACTAGTGCGCTTTGGGAGCACTCACCCTCAGTCACTCCCGCCACGCCCACTCCTTCACTATTGCCTTGGGCCTCGACAGGCTCGCCCGTAAGCTTCTCCTCCAGAAGCTTAAAGACGCTCCTGTCGATGCCCGTGTAAAGGCAATAACCCTCCGCTTTGATGAATGCTGAAGCGGCACCATCCATCAGTATGACCCTCCGTACTGTCAGACCCTCGACCTTAGTGTCGACGATCTTCCAGCCCGAGGTCTTCAAACCGGGATGACATCTCTGCAGCATTCTCAAAACCCTGCCCGTGTCAAGGCGGCTGACGTTTCGGGACTTCCATGCCATCTTTACAGGCTTTGGAAGGTCCTTCGCATCGACCACCCTGAGCAATACGCCTTCGACAGTTAGGCCGTCCTGTGCTCGAAGCCATTCCGCCGAGCCACTCCCTTCACAAGTGAAGAGGATGGCTCCCGCCGAAATGCCTCCCATACTAAGTACTGGGATGGGGTCAGGTGTGGCCTCCAACAGGTCCCAAATGGTTCCTTGGATGGCCACATAGTGACTCTCCCCCAGCATGGTTGCCGGGTAGTCATCAGCAACGATGGCCATCTTAAAGGCACTTACTGCTCCCGCGTAAGACCCGTGAGTCTTAACGCGTTTAGCATCAAGCGCCGCCTGGCTCTCGTTGCTGACCTCCCTCTGCCGCTTAGAGCGATCCACCGCAGCCTGCTCACCTTCGGCTTGCTGCCTAACCAGCTTCGCCTTACGCTTGCGGTGGCCCGACCTGTGACCTGACGCCCTGCCCTCGCTCACCTTCTCTACATCAGGCCGAGGACCAACAGACAGGATCCCATCAGGACCCAGTACCTGCAGCCCCGATGGTCCGGCGGTGACGACGGGATGGATCCCATCAGGACCCCGTTCCCGTAGCCCCACCATTCCACGGCCCTCCATAGGGGATTGCTGGGCTGGTGCTGTAGCCCCTCCACCATGCAACGACCTTCCACCTGCTTGGTCGGAGCACCGGACGCCACGCCCTTCCCTCCACGGTTTCTGCCTCGTCCGCTAGGCAGATTCGGTCCCCGAAGGTGTCCGTCTCCACTTTGCTTCGGAGTAGTCCCGTCCTTTAACGCGCCTGCCCCCGTAGGGGCGCGGTGCGCTTTCGTCCCTTGCGGGACCTTAGTTTCGCCGCGCATAGCGGCACTAAATATTGGCAAATCTTTTGCCCCCCCAGATACAAGGGGCAGCCTGAGCCCGAAGGCCCAGGGAGGGGTTCTCCGGCTCCGCCGGTACCCTCCTGGGGTATTTTTGTGTTTGAAAATGTGCCATTATTTTGTTTGACAATTATGGAGTTGAGGTTGTCATCCCTCCGGGACTGGGGTAGGAAATAAGGAATGCGGGAAGGAGTGAAATTATGTGAATGGGATTATGGGAAAAAGGGTAGGGTATTGGCTCGCCGTGCGGGATATTACTGGCGGGTTAGCCCTCCACTCTTCGCTACTGAGGCCGCAAGGTAGATTAGTGAGTGTGCGATGCTTGCTTGGTGACCACAGCATTGCCCGGGGCGGACGACCCACCGCTTGGTGGGTTCGCCGCCTGCCTGTACAGGTGGTCGACAGGACAAGCGGCGATGAGGACGTTCGTGATAGGACTTGACGGCAGACGCATATAGCTCAACATCGCACACTTGAGCATACATCAAACCGCCCAACCTCCCCATGATGACCATTCATACTCTTTAGTCCTTCAGTCGAAAACTTAATTTATACGTTTTTTCTCCTGTCTTGTTGATGATGATGAATGATAATAAAAATGAGAAGTGAGAAATGATAGACCCCCCCAACCCCTGAAGTATCTCAGTAAAGATGTGGGGCTTTACTTATATTATTATTATTTTTATTAGTTCTCGGGCAGACTTCTTGAGAGAATTTGAAAAGTGACGTTGCACTGTTTTGTTTCATTTGCCAACACTTATGCACACTCACGAACACTTAACGGTCTTCACTTTCCCGCCAAGAAAACTAGTGACAATATAATGAAAGCTTATGTGGCTATCATATTAAGCGTTAGCAATAAAAAGGCGTGTGGAGAGAAAAAAATGGGCAAAATATTGGCTTTAAGACAGAGAAAACTTTTTTAAATTCTTTTGTATAATTAGATTTAAATGAGTTAATTTTTGCAATAACGTTTTTGAGAGATGCAACCGGTTTTTATCTTTTTTTAAATTTACAGCATATTCTCGTACGCATTCGGTCTTTTTACTTTATTCATACTATCTTGACTTGAGCTGTCCCAAACCTCAGTTAGTGTCTCCAACATAATTATAAACTCTTTTAAATATATTTGATCGTTCGTAAGGGCTGCGGCGTGTGCCGTCTCGTTCAATGCGTCCTCCTCCATCGCTGACTGGATGATACTGTCACGATAAATATCGAGCAGAGACTAGACGCTCGATATTTATCAACGATCTAAATATTCTATGACTGTAATAATAACCTTTCATAAAAAAGTGTAACTACTTACACTGTGAAATAAAAAGTGCAGGCGAGCAGACTAAGATGACCACACATTCTTATCATTAAAATAATCATCAATTTTATAGTTTTTCCCAACAAATGAATTGCCAACCTTATTGAGTCTGATATTGATATTGATATACCTATGTACCCCTTTGCTGTCGGACAAGGTTTTTTTTCAAATTGTATATTAATCTACATACGTGTTTTAATTAAATAAATAAACAAGTATAGATGTCTACGTGTTAATACTTGTGACTGTACAGGTAAAGAGAGTAGTATTTCAGTAAGTTGCAAGTTTATTTGTGTCGTATTACTGGTTGAATTTATAAAATTTTTGTTCGTATTGTAGTGGAGATGCTGAAGACACAAACGCATCCGGTTACCTCACTGCGAAAGAAACGCCTAGGAATGATGGCTCAGGCCCTAGCTCCAATGGTTCGCGATCCGCTGGAAATAATGGCGGAGGCTCTAACTCCAATGGCCCGCCTTCCCCTGGAAATACTGGAGCAGGCTCTAGCACCGAAGTCCCGCCTTCCCCTGGGAATAAAGAAGCAGGCTCTAGCCCCAGCATGGAGTCTCTCATTTATAGTCCTCACCAGTCCAACTACCACACGATTATCGGTGAAATCATTGAGTATTTAACAGGAATTATTAATGAGGAAAGAACTTCGCGCAGTTTCCCGCATTGCACTTTTCCCACAAGTCCCCTGACTCCAAGCACTAAGAAAGACTTTCTCTTATATTTAGTAAATTCCAATCTGGATCCTTCAACGGGTCGAAAACGCTTCTTTCACACTTTGAAATTGGAACACACACGTCCTCTACAAACGACTCAACGGACTACGCCTTTGTGGCAGGATGCTTATTCAATTGAGGGAAGACTCTTAACTGATTCGCTGTCACCAGCGCAGCACTTTATACGTTTAAAGGCTAAAACGACCAAAATGTAAGTTGTAAATAGTGACGAGTAGTAAGTAAAATACGATTGCAAAATTACCTTCAAAAATAAACTTATGCAGTTGGTATGTCCACTAAGTTGAAATACTATTATGTTGATGAATATGATATAGTGGCACCATTGTTGGACGGGTACCAATGAGTAACATTTTCTCCCTTAACCATTATAAATAGGGGTTAACAACAGATTTTTGACTTTCGCAATAATTTTTGGACCACCTTGGGGGTTACAAGTTACTCAGTCGCGTCCGTAGGTTTACCCTTGAGACCCTACATGTGACCCCTGGGTGGTGCTAAGTGAGTGACACTGTCTGAGTGGTAGAGCTACGCTGCGCGTAATACCACCCTCTCACAGAATATCGGCGTGAAACAATGGCACTCGTTGCTGTTGTGTTTCGTCCGGTGAGTGAAAGTGCCGGAGGCCCATCTCTCACCCCTCCCCCTCCCATTCCTACTCCCTCCTCAAACTCCAACTCGTTCCTCGACGCCGGCAACGCATCTGCGATTACTTTGGGTTTGCGGGGTATCCATGGGCGGCGGTGATTATTTAATTTCCATCAGCCTGCCTGCTCGTTTGCCTCCTTTAAACATAAAAAAGTCCATCTGCGTCAGAAGGAGGGTTACGTTTTTCGAGTGTATGTATGTATGTATGTATGGTATGTATGCATAGATTTAGTACATAGTTATGGATTGGCAATACAAAAGAGATAGGTAGATCTTAGTATACGCATTTGTTAGAGTGAGATAGATAGACGAGACCATTCATGTACACGCTATCGGCCTGTATCGGCCTGGAGTCAGTTGCGAACAAAACAAATCCCGCTTATTTTTATAAAATCTGAGATTTAAAGTGTAAATTGGTAAATATAATGAGACATGAATGACGTGATTAATTAATGGTTACGTGTGCTTTACGTGGATGTAACTCATCTAAGAAAGAAAACCCACATAATACGACATTGTTACAATAAATTAATTATTTTTGGAGGAAGCTAAAAATTCTACACGTTCTGTCTGTAGTTTTTTTTTTAATTCCTTAAAACTTAGAGTTATTTACTTTATAAGTAGATCTGTGTCAGCAGACATGAGACGCTGCAGACTGTGTCGATAATCGAATTCGAGGCAGGCACGCGCAGCACTATTTGCCTCGCACACATGCGCATCACACGCACACCGAAGTATATCGTTTTTGGTCTCGCCTTAATTATTCCATCGCCAATCTATAACTATATACTAAATCTATGTATGTATGTATGTCTGTTTCTTTGGCACGCCCTACAGCCCAAACGGCATTGTGGATTTTAACATATGAGGTGTCGTTAGATTTGTTTTGACTGTGGGAGTAAAAAAGTAAAAACATTGGTCGGGTTAGCTAAATCGGGAATATAAGCAGATTTTATTCCAATGTTTAAAAAACTCAAAGAACTTGTCAGTCAAAAGTACTAGACGTCAAGAGTTTCGTTTTTAAGCCAATTGGTGCATGCGATATGACTTTGCTATTTAAAAGAGTAAGGCATTTTAATATATTTATTTTATGTAGGTTTTGAAATGCTTGGTCATTTACTTTACAAAACTAAAAAAGTTTTAAATAAACTAAATTATTAAAATAAAACAAAAACCGGACTGATAAAACAACTACTTACTTAAATCAAAAGTAACTGCAAAGAGAAAAAACTGAAAAGAAAAAAACAAGCTCTAAGATCCCAGAATTCAGTTTGAGCAATGTTGAATGCAACGTGAAATATTTCTAAATACATTGAATATTGATAGTTGTCGCAGACTGGGACAATCATCATTCAAGCGGCCGTGGCTATCTCAATTAAATCCGCACTCTCTTTGGTTGGTGATTGTCCCAGTCTGCGACAACTATCAATATTCAATGTATTTAGAAATATTTCACGTTGCATTCAACATTGCTCAAATTGAATTCTGGGATCTTAGAGCTTGTGTTTTTCTTTTCAGCCTTTTCTCTTTGCAGTTGTTTTTGATATGAGTAGTTGTTTTAGCAGTCGGGATTTTTGTTTTATTTTAATAATTTAGTTCTTTTAGAAATCTGTGTCGAACATTGGGTTAAATATGACGAACAAAATGGTGCCACTATTAGTTGCCGTTACTCGAAAAGAAGCCATATTAAGTATTATTAAGTCAATTTTCGCGTCTCATTTTAAGATCCAACCGATCCGATCCGAACTGAACATGTAGGTACCGCCGCTGGGAATCGAACCCGGGACCTTTGGATCTGAGCACCGGTTAAAATATAG
Organism: Eudonia lacustrata; assembly: GCA_947562085.1. Lineage (NCBI taxonomy): Eukaryota > Metazoa > Arthropoda > Insecta > Lepidoptera > Crambidae > Eudonia > Eudonia lacustrata. The sequence goes on along the minus strand of OX387332.1, from coordinate 12,848,218 downwards.
TGTCGTATAAATTTTTGGTTGTATTGTAGTGGAGATCCTGAGGAAATGCACCCGCAACCCTCGCTCGAGACGTTCACATCCTACTGTGTGACCTGAGACCAGTTAAAATATAGTGTCGTATAAATTTTTGGTTGTAGTGGATATGCTGATGAGAGTGCACCCACAACCCTCGCTACGAGAAGCTTGCAATCGACTGACAATGATATTTTCATTTTTGGGGAACGCTTGCCGGCAAGACATTTAATCAATTCACTTTTGCGGCTGCAGTCACAAACACAGCACGCAATAAGATTAAAGGCGCCTGAATATACTGAAACGTAAGTAGTAAATAGATACAAGCAGAATAATTTTAATAAGGAAAGTAAACGGTATTGTTTGAGGAAGTATGGGCATCTCCGGAAGACCAGCGTCGTGGCTGCTGAAATTAATGCTGAGAGGATGTCTTTTTCAGTATCATATACTTACCATACAGAATGTTTAGTGGTAGGTGTATAATCCCGAAACTCGGCCAAGCACCCAAGTATGAATAACATCGTGGTGGTAATATGCAAAATCGTATTACGTAAATTTACTTTACCATACTAGATTTTTTTTTAAATTAACTAGTAAGCACAGTGCCTTGATCTCACCTGATGTTAAGTGATGATAAGGCCAATACAAGTGAGAACTTATTACTTGCTCCGACAGGGAGTTATAACACCCTTAAAAGTATTATATAGATGTACCCTAATGTAATACTTTTAGAGTATTATTTACAACAACTCACAAACACTTGGTCGGACTAAATGGGTGTCCTGGAGTAGTTATTACACTTATTTTAATCACTAACACATTCACTTGAACTTTGTCAAAATAAATTACTGTTTTTACCATTTTGAATATACGATGTCTCTTTCCCATGTTATTTCCCATAACCATATCATTTGTCCTTTATTTATTAAGTTCATATCTGCTATTCCTTTCGTTCCGTCCAAAAATTCAACGTCCAAATTACCTACAATCTTGACATATTTCTCTATTGTTATCTCATGTGAGCAGAATAGATAGTGCCCTCTTCTTCCCTCTATATAGGTGGCGATGACCTCCCTGTTTTTCCTCCAACTTATTCTAGGCTCTTCTATATCCACACCATTGACATCGCTAAATATTCTGCAATGAATATAAACTTCAGTCAGATATTTTTCCATTATACACTTTCTTGAATTTTCTTCTGTAGAATTTCTTGCCTTGCCCTTTTTTCGATCTTCTTATTTAGGCTGCTATTGACGTACCGTATCAATACAAATACTGCCAAAATAACACCAATAATTGCTCCTACGCAGAGGTACCAATCAACTCCATCGACACCCTGAGCAATCGAAGTACTCTGCTCGATCAAATTATTTTTTCCGATCTGAGTATAAATATCTTGATGTGAACTGTGTACGTTTATTACATTTAACTTGTAATATAACGCCAAACTTTTGTTTATACTTAGGCCGAAGTCGGTCACCCGAGATTAGGAATTCAATCGTAGACCATATTCGGCGGAATGGTCTAGAAAATACGCGCCATGGCAGTACCGCGACTTTTTCTGTATCCCGGGACTTATACGGACCAGCACTGCCTAGAGGCAGTCGAAGGGCAGGGTCGCCATATAATGTTGGCGGCTACGGATAGTAATGAAACAACAACGGACGAGTAAAGACTGCATTTATTTAAAAAATAATTTCCTTATATACTAACTTAATACTACATGGGTGGCGGTACGCAGTAGGTGGCACATAACATTGTTTTCATTTGTAAATTGATACTTTTCTTTATAAAATTAATTCCTAAAAATATGTCTTTGATCTGTACCGACATAACTAATTTATATGTCTATCTGTCTCATGTTACATATTTGTTTACGAATTCTTGAGTGATGATCTTCGATGATGATCTTTGATGAGTTAACTGATGCTACGTTTGTTTCCACGCTTCACGAGTAATCTTCGCGTCTGGACTCTATTCCATAATCAGATGGGATGGAGTCATTTGCCGAGCTAACTATAAAAAAAAAATGTGGACTAGGCCAGGTGCTATTTAGGCGGGTGCTCAAAGTGGATTACCTCGTCACAACGGCCGTGGTCGTAACTCGTGTTGTAACTCGGTCGAAACGTCGGGTACAAAGAAGGTATGATACCTTTTTACTAATTAGTTAGCGTTAATCCCCGTTTAAATGTGTTAAACACATTTAATTCTTTTAATTATTGTTAAACTATCTAAATATATATTAAGTTAATATTTTTTTGGATTTTTAAAGAGAAACAATTTTAGGGTTTTTTATTTTTTTGTAAAATCAATGAGGAAACGGGAGCTTCTGCGAATTCTCCATATATTTTTAGTAATTGTATTACTCTCTGTTCTATCAGAACTTAGTCACTAGATACGTTATATTTTTCGAAAATAAATAAATTAGAGGCAGTAAAGTTCGTTGGGGACCAATGATCCACATTTTTTTCCTTCAATCATCAAAAATAAGGGTCAGCAGCTGGTTTCAGTCTATAACAACTCAAAAAAAAATCAAAATTCAAAATTCAAAATCATTTATTCAATTTAGGCTACAAATAGCTCTTATGAACGTCATTATGCCATCGGTTCGTAAGTCTACTCTGGGCGGGAGATCTTGTACTGAGAAGAACCGGCAAGAAACTCAGCAAGTGTCCAGCTCTTTTCTCCCTTACAGCGTCAAAAATATTGGAAAGTGCCCCATCATAAAAGGACATTTTCCATCACAAATAAACACACAAAAAAATAAAATAAAGGACAATCACAACACACAAAAAAAACAACAAAATAAAAAATATTTAAGTTTGCAAAAATTACATCAGGTACCAATTTCAATTTTCACAATATCATACAGTACTAATCTGAGTCCGACTTTGTCTAAGAAAAATAAAGTTAAAGTATACGAGTATAATAATAATAAAAATAAGACAAATGGATACAGGCCACATACATACACAGGATACATACCTGTCATCCAAAAAAGTTTAAATGAAATTCTTTATTATTTTTTGGCGACGAAAGCTAGTATCAAGCACTGGGCTTACTGTGTCCAGTGGCAACAGTCGATTATTTAGTCGACGTTACTCCAAAAGAAGCCATAAATTAATATTTATAAAATACAGTGAAAAAATCAAATACCTACCCGACCTAACCTGGGTCTTCTGCAATCCGGGCGGCTGCACTGACCATTATGCTACCGGGAAGGCTGACGTAGGCACAAAATTTTGTTCACTGTTTTTTTTATTTTATTTATGACTGCTTTTTTGCAGCAGAGTACGTTAGAGTACATTGGAGTCGGGTAGGCATTTAATTTTTTCACTGTATTTATGGGTGCGCCGGTGCGGCGCCTGAAATGTCTTCGTCCATATTTATTTGACGCCGCGCGGCCATACTAATTTTGTATGGGGAATTTAATCGTGTTAAGGAGATCATTCAGGCTCCATACACTTTTGGGCCTTTTCTGAAAGTGCCGGCCAACAAAAAAAAAGTACGTATTATTAAAACTAGCCATTTAGAGTAATAGTTTATTAACTAGTTGTAGGATTGCTCTGAGCCAAGTTATACAAGTTCGATGTTTCATAATTTTCATAAGAAGTCTCTTCTGGCTATTACTTCTACATCCATTGGTGACGATGACATCAGTTCGAGAATGATCACTCTTGTCCTACCCTTTGTGCTTCCTATACTCACTCACATCTTTAATCATTCCTTGACCCACTGTTTATTTCCCACAACGTGGAAAAAAGCCCACGTTATTCCTTTACCAAAGACCTCCCATCCTCCCCTATCCTCACACTTTCGCCCTATTTCTATATTACCATATCTTTCTAAAGTTCTCGAGCATGTTGTCCACAAACAAATGTCATACTTTCTCTTACATAATAACCTTATGAGCCCTTATCAGTCTGGTTTTAGACCCGGTCACAGTAAGGTTAAGCCCTATTGAATGTTACCGACAACATCCGGTGGGCTATGGAGAATAATTCCCTGACCCTGCTGGTTCTACTTGACTTCAGCAGCGCTTTTAACTCCGTTAACTTCGATGTCCTCCTTGGGGTACTAAGTATTATGAATGTCTCGACTTCCGCAATTTCCTGGTTTGACTCCTACCTTAGAGGCCGCTCGCAGTGCGTCCGTCTCGACGACACCTTCTCCGATTGGTGTGATCTTACTGTGGGCGTGCCTCAGAGCGGCGTCCTCTCTCCTCTCCTCTTTTCTGTTTTTATAAACTCTGCCACTAAAGTTATCTCCTCCAACTTTCATCTCTACGCAGACGACTTGCAGCTTTACCGGCACTTTCTACCAGACGAGGTTCACTCGGCTGTCGCTGCTATTAACGACGACCTTAACCGTATCAACACCTGGGCTGGCTCGTTTGGCTTACTAGTGAATCCTAACAAATCCCAAGCTATAATTATTGGAAGTAGGGGAATGCAGAGCCGTGTCAATACAATGCCGGTTGGCCCGTTGTTTTCAACGGCGTGCCGGTACCTTACTCCAACACGGTCAAGAACCTGGGTGTGACTCTAGCCTTTAATCTGTCCTGAAAAAGCCACATCACTGAAGTTAGTCGTAAAGTATTTTTCTCTTTCCATTCGCTCAAGTGTCTCCAAAGTTTCTTGCCTTATAAGACTAAAGTCACCCTCGCCCAAACTCTTATACAACCTCTATTTGATTATGCTGATGCCTGTTACTTGGACGCTACTGAGGAGCTTCTTGATAAACTTGAACGCCTACAAAACTTATGTATTCGTTTCATTTTCGGTCTACGAAATTATGACCATGTTTCTAGATTCCGCGAGAAACTCAAATGGCTCCCAATTCGCCTACGCAGGAATACTAGGCTTTTATGTCTCCTCTTCAATGTCCTTCATAATCCCTCCTATCCATCCTATCTACAAGAACGTTTTCTCATCCTCCTGGTACTCTCTGCAGGTCCCACCTCCTACACCAATTGAAAACTCCTCCCCATAAAACTGATTTTTTCTTCTAATCTTTCTCCGTGCATGCTGTCAGGTTGTGGAACGCGCTGCCGCCTAATATAAAAGACTCTCCTGACATCAGCCTTTTTAAAAAGCGTTTGAAGGAACACTACCTGTCCGGTTGATTCTGTCGTTCTATGTATATTGATTTCTTTTTTGTTTTTTTTTACCTTTTATTTTTGTTTTGTATTATAAATATTTAAGTAAGTTTATTTTAAATTCGCAGGAGGTACACATTATCTCTACATCTATTTATAAAGTTTCCTTTTGCTGCTGGAAGATATTTCAGAACTGAAATAAGCAACGCCCTTGTACTACATTTACTTTACCTTTATTTTTGTTACCTTTTTATGTGTGTACATAAACTTGTAAATAAATAAACATTGTATATACCATAAAATAGTCATGGTGTGTGAACAATATCCTATTGTCTGTTTTCCTATCGGACGTGAACAATATTAATACGGAATAGCTTCTCTTTCACAAAGTGTTGGATCAGCTGCAATGTAGTCATAACACGTTTTTACGTCGCTTGACGCTTCACAATGACAATTGCATCGGATCATTAGTTTTAGAACTAATGATCCATCATTATTTTATGTTTCCCAGCACTTTCAGGAATCAATAAGTATATGAAAATGATGAATCTTCGAACTTGTATAACTTGGCTCAGAGCAATCCTACAACTTTTGTGCTGTATTAACTATTACTCCAAATGGCTAGTTCTAACAATACGTACCATTTTTTTTGTTGGCCGGCATTTTTAGAAAAGGCCCAAAAAAAATGATCTCCTTTAAAATATAGTTGCTTTTTTTTTTTTTTTATACACAGCTCGGCAAATGACTCCACTCCACCTGATGTTAAGTGGAAATGGAGTCCAGACGTAAGGACATCTGGTGCAGCGAGAAAACAACGCAGCATCAGTCACCCTCACCCTGCCGGCCCACAAGGTGCCTCTTCACGCCTCGTTTGAAGGACCCCATGTCATAGGAAGGAGGGAAAACGTGCGCTGGTAGACTATTCCATCTTTTGGAAGTGCGACAGAAAAACGAGTCACCAAATTTCTTTGTGCGCGATGGAATGTTCGAGACAGTACAGCGGTGACTCCGGAGAGCAGCACGCGTACTCCTATGGAGAAAGGGAGAAGGTGGGATGAGGTCAAAAAGCTCTTCAGAGCACTCGCCGTGGTATAAGCGGTAGAAGACGCTGAGTGACGCTATATCTCTACGCAATTGCAGGGGCTCGAGAGCATTAGTGACCTCTGCACTGCCGATAATGCGTATAGCGCGCCGCTGCAACCTGTCCAAGGCATCGAGAAGGTACTTTGCGGAACCGTCCCAGAGGTGCGAGCAATATTCCACGTAAGATCGCACCTGTGTCTTGTACAAAAGGCACAACTGATCCGGCGTGAAGAATCGCCGCACCCTGTTCAGGACACCGAGTTTACGTGACGCTGTTTTTATCACGGTTTCAATATAGTCCCTCTGGTTCAGATCGCAGCGAATCTCCATACCAAGCATGTTTATACTGCTCTGCAGGCCGAGTGATGTGCCTTGAAGAGAGGGAAGGGGTAGGAATGGCGACTTTTTTGCCGTGAACGCGCATACCTGTGTTTTCTTGGCATTGAACTCAACAAGGTTATTGGAGCCCCATTTAGATATGAGGTCCAACACCCGATTGAGCTCAATGACAAGATTTACTCGCTTCACTTCAGTCTCGACCTGCCCAGCCGCTGGGTGACCGTTATACCCACCGTGCACCGTACTATCATCTGCATAGCAATGAATATTTCCAAGTGGAAGCATATCATTGATATGCAGAAGGAACAGCGTGGGTGATAGAACGGACCCCTGAGGGACACCAGCGTTCACTGACATGAACCGCGAAGCACATCCGTCTGTGAGTACTCGGATTCTACGCTCATGTAGGAAGCCAGCGACCCAGTTGCAGAACTGAGCAGGCAGACCGTATGCCGGGAGCTTGGACAGAAGGGCTTTGTGCCAGACCCGATCAAAAGCCTTGGCTATGTCAAGGCCAACAGCCACCGACTCGCCACGCTTATCAATAGCCTCACCCCAGAGATGTGTAACGAACGCTAGAAGATCACCCGTTGACCGTTTCGGCCGAAACCCGTATTGGCGATCGTGAATTAAGGGGTGTTCTTCTAGGTAGCGGATAAGCTGTTTATTTAGAATCCGCTCCATGACTTTACACAAAACTGAAGTAACGGCTATTGGGCGGTAATTAGTCGGATCTGACCGATCTCCTTTTTTCGGAACCGGTTGCACATTAGCATCTCTCCAAGATTCCGGCACACAACCTGAAGAAAGCGAGAGACGGTATAGACGAGTTAAAACGGGGGACAACTCCGCTGCACACATTTTTAAAACTATTGCTGGGATGCCATCAGGGCCATTAGCTTTCCGAACATCGATTGACTGTAGCTCCGCACGTACATCACACTGTCTGATTTTAATATCAGGCATTGTGTGGCCACAGTGAGGAATTGTTGGTGGCTGTGCATTGCAGTCATCGATTCGGGAGTTAGCCGCAAAAAGTCCGGCCAGGAGATCGGCCTTCTCCTGCGGCTTGTGAGCTAAAGATCCGTCAGGACATCTCAGAGGTGGCAGCGAGGGTTGGCAGAAGTTAGATTGCACGGCTTTGGCAAGACGCCAGTAGCTACGGCTGCCCGTAGGATGCGTCAGTAATTCTTGGCCAACCCGTGCAACGCGCTGGGCATCCGCTCTTATGTAAGCCTTCTTGCAGGACTTGGTGGCATTGTTATAGGCTGCTTTCAGTGTGCTAGTCTTAGGATCTCCTTGGGCTGAACCTCTGATCCAAGCGCGGTATGCCGTCTGCCTGTTAACAACAGCGTTGGCACACTCGCGATTGAACCACCGGTTGCGCCTGCCTTTGCTGATGATATAAGAGTGCGGAATATAGTACTCTATTCCTAAGACTATCTCATCAGCAACTGCAGTCGCACTAGCTGTCGGGTCCTTCCCGCTGAAGCAGCGCTGCCCCCAAGGAACGGATGCGAAATAGTCCCGCATACCATCCCAATCTGCCGACGAGTAATGCCAAATCTGGCGTTTCGATACCGCTGAAGGCGGTAGCGGGGCCAGAGGCACTTTGCTGGATACCAAGCAGTGATCCGAGGATCCTAAAGGAGCTCGAACCTCCACTCGGTAGCCATCTGGGCGACTCGTCAGCAGAAGGTCCAGCAAAGAGGGCGCATGACCGACTATACCTGGGATCCTGTTGGGCTGGTTCACCAGTTGAGTCAGGTCGAGCGTGAGAGCAAATGCATGGGCAGTTCTACCAGCATGGTCAGTTTTGGAGGAACTTAACCACAACTCGTGGTGAGCATTGAAGTCCCCCAAAAACACCAATTCCGCCGATGGAAACCGCTCTTGCGCTTCATCTGCTACCCAACTAAGGTGTTCCATAAGTCGAGTTGTCTCCATGTCGCCATTATGGGATCGGTAGACGCAGACGTAGACACGGCTATGAGAGCCCAAGTCGACGTGTCCCGCAAGGAGGAAAAAGGAAGGGTCCTCCAGACAGCGCAGACGGCGACAGCAAACATCCGTCCGAACGAACAAGCAAACTCCGGCTTTGGCTTTGAAGGACTCTTCAAGCACAAATCATGCATGAATCGAGGGAATGCTACCGCGATGCAAATGGTTAAAGTGTGGCGGCCTGTTTCACCAGGGAGCAGCCTACAGATGAGTATCATTAACCCGCCGAACGGAAGGGCCCCCGAACCCCCCCGGGAATGGCCGCCGGGACCCCACCTTCCGGTCACCAACCGGCACGACGGGCCACCCCGAGCTTATGCGTGGCATGGTGAGGCAGCCTCACGAGCTGGTTAGGCTCGCTTGTGCCCCTGTACTGTGCCACTGTACTTTCTTTTATAACTCCTTTAAAATGTGATTGCGATTTGTAGTTTAGCCATTAGTGATTGTTTGGACAAAATCGGAGGTACAATAATTTAGATAAACTATAGGAAATCAACCAAACGCCGCCACTTGTTTTCATGATTTTTGCCCAACTTTAAATGATATTGTAGAAAAAACTATAGTGTGTTATGAATTTATGGATCGGACTAATTGTAAACACGTTCCCATTGATAATATATTTTGTTTATCTAATACGATAGTATTTTCAAATTTATCAACTACCGTGACTGCACATTTAGCATTTTTTGCTCTGCGCACCCTTAATAAATTCAATATTTATTCAGATTCAGTGCAGCAATTAACACTTAAAAATAATGAAGTAAAAAGCTATAAAATGTTCAACGAAAACGTAACGAAACGAAAATGAACTTAATAAGTTCATTTTAGTGGTTTATTTTAAGGTACCAACCGAACCGAACCGAACATAAGCCCCCAGCTGGGAATCGAACCCGGGGCCCTCTGAATCAGAGACCAGTTAAAATATAGTGTCGTATAAATTTTTGGTTGTAGTGGATATCCTGCTGAAAGTGCACCTGTAACCCTCGCTACGAGAAGTTGGCATCCGACTGTCAATGATAATTTTATTTCTGCGGAACGCTTGGCGGCAAAACAAATAGCCGATACGCTGTTGCGGCTGCAGTCGCAAGCAGAGCGCGCAATACATTTAAAGAAGGCGGAAAAGACTAAAATGTAAGTAATTAAATAAATAAATAATAAATAAACTTTCCTACACTCACACCAATTATCTAGACCAAGAGAAGCTTCGTTATGAAACTCGTTAAATGGTTACTAGACAACGGATAAACATACTTAAAATACTTAAACACATACTTAGTATACATACAAAACACCCAGACCCGAGACAATTTAGAAAAACAATAATTTCTAAATTGACCCGACCGGGGATCGAACCCGGGACCTCAGAGATGGCGACACCATTAAAACCGGTGTACAAACCACTCGACCAAGGAGGTCGTCAAAACTTAATAGTGAAAAATTAATAGTTTAGTTTAATAGTTACCTGTAAATACTTGTAGTAGTTCCATCTGAGCGCCATAGGAACAATATTTTGTTTGATTTTTTTTTTTATAATTCGATAGGCTTGCATTTGCCTATTATCTCACCAGATGTGAGTGTAAGTGATTGTAGCATACGATGTAACATGCTTGCCTAGAAGGTATTTGAAGACCCCAATATTATATTTGATAGGAAACACAGACTGAGGCAAGGAGTTCCACAGCTTTGCGGTACGTAGGAACAACGTGGACGCAAAACGCTACGTACGCATGGGTGGAATCTCTACTGTGTAACTATGGCGTCGCGCAGTTTGTCTGGTTGTCCTGTGATGAAAAGATGAAACTGAACAAATTGATTCCTCCATCCAATTGCTTTCAAAAGATATAGCTAAGAGCAGCGTTCAGATCCCTTAATTTCAGCTTTGGTGGATATTTCTGGTTACAAAGTTGCTATTTAGGTACTTAGCTGAACATGTTTCACCGGACTTGAAAGATCATTATTCTGCCACGCGTAAATGGGCCAAAGAGCATCGGTTCATTCGAGATCTTTTCGACGGTCCCGCAGAACAAACACTTAAATGCTTCGTATTGCATACGATAATTCTGAAGATACGACTTTGTTCTTGGGACCCGTCGTGTTTTTTTTTGAGACATTGCTGATTTCCTGATGACGTCAGAGCTGCACCAGGCTTTTTTGGGGGCGGCGAGAAACTTAGGTTTCTTCAAGCCGTGTGAAACGAATCACCTTCGGAGGTTTTCTAGAGGAAACGGCATCACGTACTAGTGCGTGTCCCCGTGCCCTAATAGATTCTCCGAGGGGTTCAGATCGGATCGGGGAGCGGAACAACCCGAGGGCGCCTCTAAAGGCTTGGACCTTGGCTCGGGCCGTGGTGATCGGGAGAAACGCTCAGGTACATGTCTGTACCTGGTATGTCGCGAGTGTGAAATTCAAAGAGTAGAGTAGAAAAAAGTATTAACCAAAGGATTTGAAAAAGTTATATGGATCAAAGTAACTCTTGATCAACTTTTGTCAAGATTGTGAAATTATAGAATTAAGCGAAAAAGGTTGTCCTAAAAGTTTAGAACAAATTACATAAACACAAAAGGTTGAAAAAATTTCCACGAGCAGGATTTGAACCCGCACCCTTCTGACATACCGGGTCTGGTGCTCTCCCAATTGAGCTATCGTGGTTCTAACCAGCCCGCCGAAATTATTCAACACTATTTATTTTTTACTTTGAATATTTTTTTTTCAACATTTGTGTTTTTGTAATTTGTTCGCAACAAAATTTGCGTTAAAAATTATATAAACATTTATAAATAGCTCGCGCCATAAAGCTTTTTTGAAATTTTTCTAATATCCTGAACCACATGCTGAGCACTGAGCATCAAGTTATCAGCTTCTCCCTCGACGTCGACGTCCTGCGTTGTAACCCTCGTTGTTGCATCTCGCGTCATTTCAAATATCTTAATTTGAATATGTTCAATTCTTTTTTACTCCTTACGAATAACGAACGATTTCGAAGAGACTCCATTCTTCTTCGCAGACTCGTTTCTGTTTACCCTGTTTTTGGGTTTTTGATTTAGTTGGCTGCAGACCAAACAGATCTTCACATTGTTGGGTGAAATTCTCTAACGGGTCTTGAGCGTATTGTGAAAATACAATTTCCGAAGAGTCTGACATGTTCGATCTGTAACAAAAAGAGACAATAATAAATAAATAATTAGTATCTAATTTGTAAATAAAAAGTTAAAATTCTGAATTATAAAAATACTTACAATTTATTTCAAGGTGTTTTTCTCAACAGCAGAATTTTTATAATGAGCCAATATTAGATATTATGTGTGGAAGTAATATTTTCTGAATCAGCGAGGTTTGCAGTTCGTTAATGGTGACCCGAATAATGCAACACATGCGCGCATGTTAGGTATATGATCATATCCATTGCTGAATCCATTTTTGCTGACTATAATTTAAGGTGCCTAAAAGGAATTTATAAAAAAAAACAATAGATTAATTGATAAACATTTATTTATTTAAATAGCACAATAATTACAACTAGGATTTGCATCCGAAGGTTAAAATACATAAAATTTCGGTTGCACGGAGCACACGACAATATTGCAATTCTCTTGTGTTAGAAGTTCATCATCATCATCATCTCAGCCAAAAGACGTCCACTGCTGGACAAAAGCCTCCCCCAAGATGGGGGGTATTTGCCATAATCGCCACGCTTGGCAGGCGGGTTGGCGATCGCAGTAGGTTGAAAGTAACCTCAGAGAGATGCTGCTGCCCATCCTCTGGAATGGTCCCTTAGTCGCCTTTTACGACACCCACGGGTTGAGATAGGGTGGTGCAATTCTTTATCCCCGGCACCACACAGGTGTTAGAAGTTATACCTACATAATTTTAATTTGACCAGCCGCATGGTCTAGCAGTAAGAGACCCTTACTGCGAACCTAGCGGTCCTGGGTTCGAATCCCAGAATTAACATAAAGTAGTATTCACTTGTTTATATAATTTTTAACGCAAATTTTGTTGCGAACAAATTACAAAAACACAAATGTTGAAAAAATTTCCACGAGCTAATTAATCCACGAGTTAATGACGGTAGTTGTTAACATTGAATGGGCGCCTTTGGCTTTCAAAGTAAAAGTAAATAGTGTTGAATAATTTCGGCGGGTTGGTTAGAACCACGATAGCTCAATTGGAAGAGCACCTGACCCGGTATGTCAGAAGGGTGCAGGTTCAAACCCTGCTCGTGGAAATTTTTTCAACATTTGTGTTTTAGTATTCACTTATAATACATTTCATTCAAATATAAAAATAAGTACAATATTGTTCGAACGTGGTTCTATTGTGCTAGGACTTATACCTACTAGAAGTTAGCAATTAACTACCTACTTACCACCTAATTTTATATAGTTCTGTCACTTCTCTTACCACTCATGGTGTAAAATAGAGACAAGTAATCTGCTGTAAAACTAATCTTTTATTTTCATCTGCATGAGCCTAATCCGTCAAGAACAAATATAAACATTTATATTGTATCTATATGTATGAGTAAATAGTATCCAAATATGATTTACTTACATAAAATTACTACATAACTATATTTAATTAAATTACAACTAATTTATACAAAAAGTAAATCCCTTATTTTAAACCCTTTCAGATTAAAATATTATGATGCCCCCATGTTCTTGTGATTACTTTATTTGGTAATATAAATCGCTTATCATCGACATTTGATAGGTTTAGGTTTAAAGATCTTTATTCTCATACGAAATTACATTTCACTTATAATGAGATATAAACAATATTATAAATTACAGTATACAATTTGTCACTCTGTGGTACTCGTTGCGATATGCAGTTTAAGTTTATTTTTAAACATGTATATAGTCTTACAAGTTTTCAATTCATCTGGTACCTATTAAACAGATTATGCGTATATTTTTTTATATCTAATTGTATATTTCATACAATTAGATATAAGATTTAATACTCTTTGTAATTATTTTTTTTATTAAAATGCATGTTGTATATTTATGTAGCTGGGATAGGTTCATTAGTTTAGTTTTATCGTACAATTGTTTAGTTGGTGTAAAAAATGGATAATGGAACAATGTCTTTATTATCTTATTTTGAGATCTCTGTAGCGACTTTAGGTTAGTTGGTGCGGCTGATCCCCAGATTTCAATTAAGTATTCTAAAAGTCCCTGTGTGGTGCCGGGGATAAAGAATTGCACCACCCCATCTCTTCCTGTGGGTGTCGTAAAAGCCGACTAAGGGACCATTCCAGAGGATGGGCAGCAGCATCTCTCTGATGTTACCCTCAACCTACTGCGATCGCCAACCCGCCTGCCAAGCGTGGCGATTACGGCAAATACCCCTCATATCCTTGGGGGAGGCCTTTGTCCAGCAGTGGACGTCTTTGGCTGAGATGATGATTCTAAATGTGATTTTATTAATGAATTGTATATAATTGGTTTTACTTTGTTTGGTATGCAGTGTGCTATTTTACGAAGTGCTCCCAGTACAGATATTAATTTAGATTTGACGTGCTCAATGTGTGGCCTCCAAGTTAGTTTGTCATCAATCAGCAACCCTAAGTATTTTTCTTGACATGATCTTTGAATAGGTTCATTATTTATTTTGAGTGGTTCGAAGTCAGGAATTTCTTTATTTGTTGCGGCTAGTATCATGTACGATGTTTTTGATGTGTTGATTGTTAACAAATTAGACAGCAACCATTGGTTTAAGGTATCTAGATCTTTTTGGGCGTCGGCGATTAAGGCGTGAATTGAGTGGTCGAAGTAAAACAAGCATGTGTCATCAGCATATAGTGTTAGGTATCCGGTTAGTCCTATTTGACTTATATTGTTGACGTAAATTAAAAATAGTAATGGCCCGATTATAGAACCTTGAGGTATACCGCAAGAAATATCTTTAGGAGAACTTGTAAACTCTGCAATCTTAACAACTTGACGTCTATTGTTTAGATAAGATTTAAACATATTTAGAGCCGTATCCGTGATGCCTATATCGTTAAGCTTTAAGAGTAGTTTTTGGTGACTTACAGTGTCAAAGGCTTTTTTCAAATCAATGAATATACCCAGTTCAATATTCTTTTTGTCAATATGAGTTTTAATTTTGGTAATTAAATCTATAGTAGCTGTAGTTGTACTTGCCTTAGGAAGAAAGCCGTACTACTGGTCGATTAATAGTAGATTGTACACCAAGGGGATAAAGCACTGTATTATGTCACGGGCGCGATATTTGAATCCTGAGCGTAACGAAGGACTCCAGATTTAACTCCCGAGCGTAGCGAGGGGGCTTTGAGTTGATTCCCGAGCGAAGCGAGGGAATTAAAATGGAGTCCTGAGAGCAGTGAAGGATTTAAGCGCGCCCAAGGCAAAATCAGTTTTATCCCTGAGGAGTATACTCTACTTTTCTCACCTTTTGCGAGACAATAAAAACCAAGGCTACTAGAAAAAGTATTTTATTTATTAAAATACTATTTTCATTACTAATTATATATAATTGGCACAGTAAATAACAATAAAAAGTAAATTAAAAATTAAAATTGATGTTTGATACATTAGTCCAGTTATGTAAAGATATGGTTATATTTTTTGGTACGCTTATGTTAGTTGAGGTGGAATTTATTTGAGTAGCAGCACCCAATACATCAGAACCTTGCGTGTGAGGGTCGTTTGGCACAGTAAAGGTTGGGGGAGGTGGTGCTTGAGGCAGTGGGCTTGACGGGATATATTTTGAGCTAGATGGCTGTGGTGGCAAAGGTTTCCAAGGATCATCAATAATGGACGTAGTTTTCAGATGAATGTTGTCACCAATACGACAGCTTATCTTGTTTTTGTTTTGTATGGGATTCTCTATGTAGCCCTCCGCTACTGCATCGGATTTCCAGCCACCATGACGTTTTATCTGGGCCATATCTGCTCCTGAATCTGCCAACAGACTTGCCGATGTTCTCCTCAAACAATGACCCGTATAGAGCTCGGGATTTTGCAATTTGAGGTATTTTGCAATTTCTTTTGGCATGGCGCTGATTTTATTCTTGCCAATGACTTGCCTGGTGCATTTGCCATTACTGTAACCGATAAAAAATCTGTTGGTGTTTATATTAGAGGGGCGCAGAGCTTGGTACTTTTCAACAATTCTTGCATAATCTTCACGAACTATGAACGAACGTTCTCTATTTGTTTTGGTATCTGGTAAGTTAATCAGCAATAAATCTGCATGTTTTTTGATATCATTGACTTTTATGTTTACGAGTTCATTTCCACGACATGCGCCATTCACTCCAAAAATCAAGGCTACCTGTAACAAAAAATAGGATTGTGAGTAAATAGATAGATACACTACTACATTTTTTGACCTTTATATTATAAAAAAAGCTTGCGACAAAACCTTAGAATGTGTCTTTTTTAAATGTGTGCCATTTAAATACCCTTTTATTCATTAACTATTTTTTAGAGCTATTATAGATAGGTACTAGAAACGTAACTAAAAAGTAGGCAGTACTCATACTTACTTTCATGGCCAGAAAGCTGTGATCAGGAGCCTCATTCAGAAAAGTTTCCACATCTTGCGCTGTCAATACTTTTGACTTCTTTGCTCGATGACTATCTGATTTCCTCTTTCAAAATGCCAATAACTTGCTATATGTATTTATCTTAATGTCGTGTTTGATGCTTATTGTTAACCTGAGCATCGAATAGATACACCACAGGCTGCTGGACTTCTTTGTACACGATAAATACTCGAAATAAACAAGCACTGACTCCGACACAGACTTTGCGCCTTTTGCAGTTTTCCATTTGTGGAAATCGTCGTAAGCTTTCAAGTATTTTTCCTTCGACTTCTCTGGTAGTAGGTTATTAACAATACCTAAGGCGTCTAATTTAATGGACTCCGGAGTTAAATCACTTTCGTCACTCGACATTTTCTTAATGTTTTATTCTATCTTCTTTTGCAAGTTTTGTCTGATACTGATTGCACCGTATTGAAATACTCGCGGCTTTTGTTTTAAGTATTGATTTTTTTTCGTTCGGCTTGCCGTGGCGTGGCCAGCTCGATTTTCGAATAAGTTCAAAGTTCAAGTTTCAAATAAATGAGGCGCGGCGCGCGCCGCCGTCCACCTCCTCGCCGTCGGCCACCAGCAGCTGCAGCAGCCGCGCGCCGCGCGATTTTGACGAAATTAGACTTTAAATGCATAACAATAAGAACTAAGAGAAGTGAGAATCACATTACTGCCCGGCGGGTTATAATGAAATTCAGTACAACATTACACCCCGGCAAAAGACAAGGGCTATAATGATTTACTTTGAGTAAGGTTTGCATGATATATAATGAGGCATTGTCGAGCAGGTGGTGTGAAAAATATTTTTTTCAAGTAAGTAATCGCTAAGTCGATTATATAAGATTCTCTCAAATATTTTCGACATCACGGGTAACACTGATATAGGCCTATAGTTACTCGGGTCCAGTTTGGACCCAGATTTATGTATAGGACTGACTTTGGCAAACTTAAGTGAGTCGGGGAAGACACCGAGCTTTAAACACTGATTTATTGTATGAACTAATTTATCAACAATGAGATTTCTTAGACATTTAATTGCTTTGGTAGAAATGCCATCAATACCAGTGCTGGTGTTAGTATCCAGGTCGTCTATAATTTTATTTAATTCATCTATACTAGTAGGTTTAAGATCATTCAATACAATTTCATGTGAGTAATTATGTCCGTACATAAGGATTTTACTGGTATCAATGTGGTATTTCTGAGGAATTTTACTGGCTAGTTCAGTACCGATAGACGAAAAGAAGGAATTGAATAGATTACAAATTACAGTACCGTCGGTAATCAGTCCGGAATCAGATCTCAAATTTGGGGGAGCAGGGCTGTTTTTGGTTTTATTCACTGCCAAGGAATTGATTAGTTCCCACATTTTTTTAGGTTGATTGTATGTGTCGTAAAATAATTTATGGTAGTAATCTTCCTTATGTGTCTTAATCAACTTCTGAACTTTGTATTGTTCTTCTTTAAAAGATCTCTTCGAGTCGTCATTATTTGGATTTTCTTTAGTTTCTTGCCACAATCCATTTCTAAAATTAATTGCATCTATAATTTTTTTATTTATCCAGTCTTTCAGTGGTGGATTGAGTATTTTAATTTTCGTTATTTTCGAACCTTCTATGTTTTCTTTTATAATTTTTTCCAGGTTGAAGTAGTCGTAGTCATCATTGGTTATTGTTTCCGATGCACTTTTGTAAAGTTTTTCATAGTCGAGAGCTGTATAATGATTTATTTTATTTATTTCGGGTGCCAACTTGCCTATTCCAAGATATAACTGTTTGTGATCTGAGAGGGAGGATTCAATGATAGAAAAATTGAAGGAGTGATTATTTATATTTGTGCTAACATGATCTATTATTGTCTTTGTTTTGCTGGTTTCACGCGTACAGTAAATTGGATCAATTTTATTCAGTATTTCGTATCCAGTTAATTTCATTTCATTTTTATACTGGGTAACGTAACTGTTTTTACTGAGCAAATCGATGTTGAAGTCGCCAAAGACGACGACAAGTGAGATGAATAAATGTCTAAAAAATTATCCATATCAACGTACCCATCAGGCTTATATATAACTCCAATATTCAGAGATAATTTTTCGATATGTAACCATAAAAAGTGGTTCCCGTGTTCGACGATATCTTCTGTTACTTCGAATTTAATAGCATTGTGAACATAAATTGAAACGCCACTACCTTTGCTTGACTTTCTATAGTTACATATATGAGTGTACTCAGGAAGCTGGTATAATTTGGCATCCTCATCAGAAACAAGTCATGTTTCCGTAAATATTAGAAAATGGGTTCTTTTTGGTATAGCTCTCAATATACATTTTATTTCATCAAATTTTCTATTATTCCGGATACTACGTAGATTTGAGTAAAAGAATCGAAAGGACGATGGCAAGAGTAGAATATCTTCGTATTTATGAACTATCTGGTAGCTTAATCTTTCTGTACATATTTTATTTTGTAGTGGGGCAGAGATCAGTTTTTTTGGTTGACTTTGTTTTCCACGATCCGAGGTATTCCTTTGATATATTTGATAACCAAATCTTTTTCGCCACTTTCTAAGCGCTTATTTAATTCTTGTTTAATAGATTGAAGATACTGATATTGTGCCGGTGTTTGGTCTGAATACATTTTTAAAGTCTCCGGAAGCTTTGTTTTGTTACGTAATAAGAGTTTTGGTGTGTCGCTGTTTTTAAAATATATTTTTAATGGTCTATTTTTGCCAGTAACATATTTGCCCAGGCGCATTGATTTTATTGGCATAGGACAGTTTTCAACTAAAGACATTGTTATCTTCATTAACTCTTCCATGTCGTGGGTTCGTCTAGCGATATAGTTTTATTATTTATTTCGGGTACACCTACAATCACGACGTTGTTCTCGCGTTCGGATCGCTCCTTGAGTTCGAGGATAAGGTCTTCGTGGCAAAGAGAAGGCGATTTAGGTAACAAGTTTTCGGACACCTGCGTTTTTTTTAAATGTGATATTTCTGATTCTATAATATTAATTTTTTCTTGAGTTTCTGTGTAATTAGCCTTTATATTTTCTATATCATTAATGATCAGTTTTAGTTGTTGAGTAAAATTTTCTCTAACTGATTTTATAGTTTTGATTTCATCCTTTATTGCAGTTATTTCTTCTTTTATAAACGATAAATTTTCATTTTGGTTTTTTGCAAAATCTTTTAAGAACGCCATTATGTCTGTACGAAAATTCTGAAAATCATTTTTATATTCTTCCACATCGCCACGCTCCTTTCGCTTTCTCGTATTAGTATTAATAACCGAGTCATCAACGCAAGTGCTTAAGTTTGGTGTTGACCCGCTGCCACGTCCGCTCTCGCTCGTTAATGTAGCAGGTGGCGGCGTTCGCTGCAAGCTCATTGTATGTTTTGTAGTTCGAATAGTAGCACAATAGCAGTCCACTTGTAGTGCTGGTAGTGAAGTGTAGATGGCACTAGTAATAGTATGCAGCTCGCTAGCTAGTGACCGCTAATTTCGACCGCAGTGCGCCATGCGTTCGTGGTTTATTGGCTCATGAAACCGAGTTCAAACCCCAGCCAGGCAGAAACTATTTGCGAATGTTTTTCGAACGCTTCACTCACTGTCAGGGCTCCGGTATCGCGATGTTGAAGTCGCGACGCGGTGGGGCGAAGCACCAGGGCTCCTCACAATTTAATAATTTAATTTTTGATAGCGCAACTTTATTCGCTGACTGAGTAAAAATCTCATGTTTAATACAGCGAAAAATAATATTTTTTTTACGTATAATTTGATCATAGAGCAGCACGTTTTTATAGTCAGAAGAACTCAGGTCTTTGATCACACTTTTCTTTACGCCATTCGCCTTCTTTATGAGTTTCGAATCGGTTTCAACACATTATATTTTTTTTATTACTTAGAGGCAAACTAAACATGTTACCTGAATGATAATTTCTGGTGTCTAAATAACTAAAAAAAAATTGTTTTAAATCTTTATAAAAGTTAATGTTTATATAATTTTTAACGCAAATTTTGTTGCGAACAAATTACAAAAACACAAATGTTGAAAAAAATTCCACGAGCAGGGTTTGAACCTGCACCCTGTTTTTTTTTATAATAGTCTTTTGTTTCTATTTTCTAAACAAAGCTATCAGTATCTGTGTAACATAACTGTACACTTTCTGCATAGTGACGTTTTATGACAGAGTAATGAAAGTCATACATATGACTTTTGGACAGTTCTAATACAGTAAACCCTATCTATATCGGTTTATCGGTATTTGAATGGCGACATTCAAATGAAACAAGACAAAATTGTAGTCGCCTAAATTTTCTGAAAATATTGCAGCACTGTGAAATTTGGTCGTGCTATTAACTTATCCGCACATGTATTTTTTTTGTTTTATTAGACTCATCAG
The DNA here is from genome assembly GCA_947562085.1 of Eudonia lacustrata. Taxonomy (NCBI): domain Eukaryota; kingdom Metazoa; phylum Arthropoda; class Insecta; order Lepidoptera; family Crambidae; genus Eudonia; species Eudonia lacustrata. The sequence goes on along the minus strand of OX387332.1, from coordinate 12,827,714 downwards.
ACCACCGGTTTACTAATTAACATCTACATGACGTTCGCTATTTTGTAAAGTCTTTCCAAAAACCGAATTATTTAATAACTTGAAAAAATCCTGCTGAAAAGGAGTTTCAGCTTTTTTCCTCAACTCTGTATTCAAGTTAATGTATTTAGCTAAAAATTTACTTTGTTTAAAAGTCATTACGTGATGAATTTTGCTCAAAACTAAACCATTTTTGATGCATGTTTTTAAATGAACGTAATGAATCACGTACTCATATTTGGGATTAACTTAGATGTTTTTCCACCTGGAGGCACAAATTTTTCAGCACAAAAAGGATACTCATTATGAAGACTATGTAATTCCTCTGAGTACGATCAATCTACTTTAAGAATATAACCGATTTCAGCATCATCGCGAATAGTTAATACATTTAAATCACCTATTTCATATTTCTCCAAGAATCTAAAGTCAGACACAAGTAGCGGTCACAGGCACATTAGCACTTCCAGTAATACTGCAAAATCAAGTTTTGACGGTTCACCGTTTAAGTAAGGTTTTGTTGCAATTAATTGCTAACATGAATTGAATGGATCGTCGCCTCCATTTCACATTTCCCTTACATACAAATGAATTCATAGTAAAATACAAATATGCCTTCAAATCAAATCAAATCGTTTATTGTATATCACATTACAATAGCTAAGATGGAATATTTAGGCCTTTTGAAGTCTAATTCGATTTATCCACTATTATTTTTCCATTCGTTTCTAGCATAGGCAGTGCATGCGCTTTAAGAAATCTGTAAAATAAAAGTATCGATATATCGATTTAGAAAAGTATGCACATTGTTTACGTCACTATACGTTATTTATTTATTTATTTATTTATAATAAAGATAACCCGATGCATTTTTTGAATTATTGCTGAATTTGCTATAAAAATTGAATTGATGGCTGGTTTTTGCTACAAAATGGTTCAACCAAATTTTATTTGTATTTTTATTCGCTTATCAGTTCTCATTCGACAAATAATATAGTAAAACCATACCGATTGAAAGTCAATAGTCTATAACTATTTTCTTTTCGAGATTATTAGAACTTGCAGCCCCCAACTACAAAAGAAATAGTGCCACACGCTCACTATTTCTAGTAATCCAAAGCATTCGTGCAATCTAGACAGAAATACTATTAAAATCTGCAATAATTATGAGACAATGTTATTGTCGTATTTGATCGAAGTTCTAGACAGTCGATTCTATTAATACGCGCATTGGAAATGTACGTGGCGGGGATCTTGATTTTTCCCAAACAATTACAAAACATATGAAAGTGATATTTGACGACATGATTTTTCATTTAATTGACTTCATTTCCTAGCTGCAGAAACACGATTTGTCAACTTTTATAACAGAAAAAAAAATATCAAAGTAACCTCTTTTAAAACATAGATTTGCATTTTACAGGCAAACCAGACCGATTTAAGCATCTAAATTTTCTTAGTAGATTAGTCTTAACACACACTACAATATGCTAGTTCATTATTTAAACTTATTTGTAGTTTTAATTGGAAAGAAAAAAAACATCAAACGCTCCGTATTAGATTAATTGTTTAGCGATGCGTCGCCTTAAGCGAACTGTCAGCTTTTTAATCAAAGTACTTCTGAATTTAACCGGGCAGAGCTCGAATAATAACTATTAGTTATTGTTCTGAGGGGCAAAAGGCCTATTTTTGAGAGTTCATCCCATGACTGATGTGATGACATAACAATACAAAAGATAAAAACTAAGTGTCAACCATTTGTCGCACTCCAACCTCCTTTTCTAGCCATGACATAAAACGGAACTAAACATAGTTGCGCGTTTTTTATTTTAACCTTCCTTCTAAAGAAAAGCTACTATAGCTTTAGTTATTATTTTGAAGTCAGACCATACAAATATGTCACTCGAAAAATACGGGTTACGGGCAACTTCTGTTAGCACAGTTTGACAAAATTGTAGTCGTCTCTCACGATCTCCATGGATTTGTGAACCAACCGATCATCACGATAAATCAATCAACATTTATACTTATACATTTTCAGCACTTTAATGGGTTCCAATTTCTCCGGCAGATAAGTTGCTTGAAGCCTTTGGAAACTTCAAAATATGCCAACACATCTACTACAAAAACCGGAATATTCCCGCTGTGGACATTGTCTTTTGTAAGTACCAGTATTTTTTAATTATCTACCATTCGCTTTAAAACGAATCAAGTTGGTACTGGTCGGTCCTGATATCACTCTCCATACCACTGCAAAGCTGAATTTATATATTAGCGATTTTAAAAAAAAGCTTCCATTAAATCAAATTGTTCTTGATAAGCCATTTTTACGGTTAATTACGCTGCAGCCACAGCTGCTTCGATCAATAATATACTAGATAAAGGATGCGGAACAAAAATGCGTTGGAGACGCAGTCACGACTCACGCGCATTAATATGTAAACAATATCATTATCATCTCCCCCTGCCCATTTGCGATCGCATCACCTCCGGCTTAATGTAAAGTCTAGAATAAGTATAGAATAAGAATAAATTTATTTGCCATGTATATAAAAAATAAAAAAATAAATAAATAAAAAAAAAACTTATAAAATAACATTTGTCTCCAAATTAATATACTTAATGCATTACAAGAGTGCCGCTTATATTGTAAAGTTTAAAAATTAAGGTTAGTAGTGCAAAATAACCGAAGTGTTACCTAAACTAAGTAAACTAGTATCATCATCATCATCATCTCAGCCAAAAGACGTCCACTGCTGGACAAAGGCCTCCCCCAAATAATCATGGAGGGTATTAAACTAGTATACCTGTATCTAATCGGTGAGTGTGTGTTAGCATTTGCTTAAACAAGAACAAACAATGTCTGCTCGCCTTTTGCTGGTTTGTAGTGCAAGACTATAAGGCGTTAGTGAATGTTTCTTTGTTACAGTTAGTAGTATAAACAACTGACGAATAAAAAGGACATCACATTCAGATAGGAGTTCTGGCTGTAGGGAAAAACGGAAAGGACGAAATGTGCTAACATTGAAAATGGCTCTCTGTGCTATATCTAAGTTCAGCATGGTGGTTTTATGAGCGCCTCCCCAAGATGAAATGCAGTACATCAGTAAAGATTGGCAAAAGGCTAGATATACCTCTTTTAGAATTTTTCCTTTCGCGGCATATCTTAAATTTTTAAAGACATAAATTAATTTTCGAACTCTAATAGTAAGAGCTTCTACGAGTATATGTGCTTTAAAGTTCAGATATCTATCTATGACGATGCCTAGGTATTTTCTTGTGTTTATACTACTGAGTTTAGGACATAGTCGATATCAGTCGAGTCAAAACAGTGATGTGCCACTAAATATTGCATGTGAGTCATGGGATGGTTGGGTCAGTAAATTATACGAAAAAGTCATGTATTTGGTTTTGTTTGTGTTGAGAGTCAACATGTTTGTTCTAAGCCACCTTGTGACAGAATCAAAGCCAGCTTGGGCTTAACCGAATGTGTCATTCCAATGGTCGGCACTAAATACTAAGACTGTATCGTCAGCGTATGATATTATCTGACTATTGTTTTGGAGGAGGAGGAGGCATAAATCGTTAATAAGGAATAGCAAAGGTCCTATTATACTTCCCTGGGGAACCCCATATTCAACTGTTAGTTTTTTATTTACTATACCGTCTATCATAACTAGATGACCTACAAGTTTATAAACATTTTGATGCAGCCAATAGTCATTCTGCTATTGAAGCGATTCACGATGATCTCCTCTCGATAAAGGCATGGTCAGACGCGTTTGGTTTGCTTGTGAACCCAGCTAAGTCACAAGCAATAGTTATTGGTAGCAACAGATTGTATGACAAGATGGATTATAATAAACTCCCCAAGGTTACTTATAATGGAGTGAATCTTACATATGCAAGCCAAACTAAAAACTTAGGCCTCATCATTGACCACACTTTATCATGGAGATCACAAGTAAATGAAGTGAGTAGGCGCATGCACTATTCTTATCATTCTCTCAAGCGACTTGCGAGTTTTTCTTGCCGTATGACACTAAAATTATGCTTGCTCAATCGCTTCTACTCCCTCTTCTCGACTATACCGACGTTTGTTATTTGGATGCTACTGAGGAGCTGCTTAACAAACTGGAGCGCCTGCAAAATCTGGCAATCCGGTTCATATTCGGTCTACGGAAGTATGACCATGTTTCCGATTTTAGATCAAAGTTAAAATGGCTCCCTATCCGACTTCGCCGAGATATGCACATCCTCTGCCTCCTTTACAAAATTTCCTCATTTCGGTTTACTCATTTTCCTGCCACTTCGTGTCCCAAGCGTTAATGTGACACGAGAACCCTTATCAGTCCTCAATTCAATTCAAAAATTTTCCACAATTCTTTCACCATACATGCAGCCAAATTGTGGCTAAAAATAAATTGCCTCCCGACATTCGTGAGAGTCCATCGGTGGAATCATTTAAACATAAGTTGAAAGATCACTACCTTACCAACTCTGGTAATCAGTAACGTCATATCACACATTATACATTTAAATTATTATATGTATATTGTGTATGTGTATGTATGTTTATACATTATGATTATATAGTTTAAGTATGTATATGTATCAGTAATTAGTTCGTAGAATAGTCCCGCAAACTCTCGTTCCACACTACAGCTAGGGTTGGCTGGAAGAGATCTCTTCTAGAGATAAGCTCACCTTTGTATATGTCTTGTATAACGTCTGTTTTAATGTGTGTTTTATATGTGCAATAAAGGATTAAATATTATTTTCGTAGCTCTTATAGATTTTCTTTGCTGTTTTCTGTTACAGAACATGGCAGGAGATTTATGGTTAGAAACCTTGGAAGAATTTAGAAGTGTGGTAGTCTCTTGAGGGTGGTAAAACCATGCTGTGGACTGACATGGTAGACTCTGGTAAGACTGATCAATATTTCCCATTTCAACAAAATTGAATGTGAAAACTTTCTTCTATTTTCGGGCCAAGACTCGGACCTCTGGGTCTGCGACACAGAGGGTGTTGCAAATAAACAGGCATTTATTTTTGTTGGAAATAAAACTTTGATTTGTATTATGGACGGATCGATTTGGGAATCGATTATCGATCTTCAATTTATTTTGTGGCATAATGGCCCCATCACTAATTGTTCTTTTTTTTTGGTACTTGTTTCTGGAAAACTGTCATGGCTGGTTGATAGGTTATCGTGTGTTGATAATTAAATAGATTTTAAGCAGTAATAAGGGCATTTGGAGCCGTATTACTCTAATTAAGTGTATTGTGCAACCTGTGTTTTGTGTGTGTGTACGTCGTAAGCGAATCGCATCGGGAGTACAATTCGCCATCCCGTGATTGGATGTCGGCGTCTTTGCTGCTGGAGAAAACAGGTATTTCCTCGGGGGAAAAGTGCACTTGGGGTAGCCGTTGGGTGTGATTAGGGAACCCGAGAAGACCCGGACTCGGATTCAGGCCCCATCAGACCATATGGATCCCGTTCTGGACGGCGGGAGCGGCATGGAACTGTGAGTGGATTTTGTAGATTTTAAGGTGTAACCTAATTTTAAACGGTAGCATAGTGTGTGTTGTGGGTTTCCGCAACATTTTGGTAGCAGACAGGTAGCATTTTTGTGTATTTTGTTAGTTCGTAATAGGTTAAGCTCATTTCGTGTAAAATCGCACTTCCGGGACTGGTGCGGTTGAATTGTAAGGTTGGTAGTACCGTTGTATTTGGGCTGGGACATTTCTCGGAACGTTAATTGTTATTCAATTTCTTTCAATTGAAAGCATCGAGTCGATTCGGGAAAATCGATTCCGTGTTTTCGTTGACTCGTTTTAATTTTGTGTTTAGGTTTATTTAGTTTAAGTTATTTATAATGACAGCGTCACGGCAGGAGTTGGCTCAGCAGCTCCGGTGGTTCACCGGGCTGCTTGCATTAATAGATCGGCCTAACCGGGAGGACGCCTTGGAGACGCGTTCGAAGGAAATGCAGGGTCGTTTTTTGTTGGCCGAGCGGTCGGTAACCGCTCTATTGTCAACCGACCCGGTCGGGGAGAAGGAGCTGGCCCTCCACGCCCAATATGTCAAGGATCTGGAGCACATCCAAGACATCTACGATGAGGTCCTTCAGCGGGTGAAGGACATCGAGCGACTGCGGGAGGGGAAGCCTGTTGCGCGCCCCGCTTCGCTCCACACTCCTGGACCCAGCGCCATGGGAAGATTGGGTGCCCTGGAGGTCCCGTATTTCACCGGATGTATGCGGGACTGGGCTGGATTCCGGAACATGTTTGGTGGTGGTCTTGGTGGATACTCGGAAGGATTTCACCAAGGCCGAAAAGCTGGCATATCTCCGTTCCTTCCTAGACGGAGAACCCAGACAGCTCGTACAGCATCTGGAGCTGCAGGATGCGAGCTACGACACCGCCATGCAACTGCTGGAGAAGCGGTACGAGAAGCCGCGTCTTCAGGCGGACGCGCACGTGACCCATCTGCTGGGATTGCCGAGGGTCAACCATAGGGCTCAGCTGAGGGCACAGCTGATCACCTCGCTCACCGTGTCCTTAAACGGGTTAAGGACGCTCGGACTGCTCGTCGACCAGTGGTCCTTCCTTCTTCTGCACATCGTTCTGGCCAAGTTGTCGCAGGAGATGAGGGACAAGTTCGAGCGGAATCGACTGGTCCACAAGGATCTCGGCAGCGTTCTGCCTTCGATAGGGGAACTTCTGGAGTTCCTGGAAGAGGAGGCTGGCCTGCTGGAAAACCAGCTAGCCTCCCAGGAGGCTCCGACAAGTGCGCCGGCCCGCACTTCCGGAGTCTACGGCGCCCAGCCGCCACGCAACCCAGTGAAGGGTCGCGGCAGGCTGGTGGCTGCGGCCGCCATCAACCCCGGTTCTGGATGCCGGGTTTGCGGACAGCAGCACTTGGAACAGCTATGTCCAGCAATTCTCGGGCTGCCCACAAAAGAGCGCCGAAACCTCGTTTGGACACGAGGATTGTGTTATGCCTGCCTGGGAGGACATAGGTATAATGAGTGTCCCCAGGCGAGGCCTTGCGATGTGTGCGGCGGACCGCACCATCGCTTACTGTGCACCCGTAGTGCTGAGGGCTCAGCACCGGTTCGGGAGAGGGGATCTCCCACGGGTGGCGGTTTGGGGCCGGGGTCAACTCCGCCTCCGAAAAGACGGAGTCCGCCACGGCCGCCACACTACAACCCCTCGTACACCCCGGCTCAGGTGAGTTGGGGACCGCCGGAACGGAGCCAGGTTCTGGCTACAATCCGGCACCCAGCGCGACCAACACCAGGAGTTGGCCTCTAAGGGCCACTGGGTACAGGGAGCCCCACCTCCGGACCCAACACCCGGATACTCGTACGCGTATCCTCCGCCGCCGTTACCGGAACAACAACGACATGAGAACCGTCAACAGTTCTCACCGGTACTGCACGAGTACCCGAGGTTGGAATACCACCCACCCTATCACCGGTATGGTAGGGCAGCTGGATACGCACCACCCCGGATGGTGGCCTGCACGCGTCCGACTTACTGGCCGAGTCATCACGGTTCGACAGGGTCGGCTGCTGGCTCTGACGCGTGACTAGCCTGTGGTTGGGCTACGTCGGAACCGAGGACGGTTCTTTTGCCCATCGCGCAGGTACGCGTTTGGGGACCTAGGGGGGACTTCGTCCGGATACGAGCCCTCCTAGACACTGGGGCACAGGGCTGCTTAATTACTACGAGGGTAGCGAGGCGCCTACGTCTGGAGTGCGCGCCTCCCTCAGTTCCGATTCGGGGAGTCGGAGATACAGAAGTGGGGGGTCTGTCCGGTCAGACCCACATTTTCTTCTCTCCTGTGCATTCCGCTTCGATACGGATTGCGGCGGTCGTGATCGTACTCGACAATCTGCTGGGTTGGCATCCACCGACAGACATTCCGCGGGACGCAATGTCTGACACATCAGGTCTCATGCTGGCAGACCCTCATTTTGAGGAGCCGGCTCCGGTGGACCTCATATTGGGAGCGGATGTACTGGGCTGGATCCTTTTAGGGCCTCAGCGGATTCTGGGCCGCTCTTCGTTGGTAGCTATACCTACCATCTTTGGACACGTTTTAATGGGACCGGTTTTCGACCAGGAGACGCGGGATGTCTCACCTGTCGTCGCTACTACCTCCATCGCTAGGACGATGCAAAAATTCTGGGAACTGGAAGAGCCTCCCATGGTCTCCCGTCTGGATCCGGAGCATGTGGAGTGCGAAACCTTTTATAAGGATCACACACGCCGGATGGCGTCGGGTAGGATCGAAACTCGACTGCCCTTTATCGACTGTCCCCCTCTCTTGGGAAAATCGAGGGCGTTGGCAGAGAAACGACTCTTGTCCATGGAGCGTCGTATGTCTCGCGATCCGGTACTTCGGGAAAAGTATATCGAGTTCATGCGAAAATACGAGGCCTTGGGGCATATGTCGCGGGCGACTGTCGACTGGACAACGACAGATCATTTTTTCTTGCCTCACCACGCGGTGTTGAAGGCCTCATCTGGAAAACTACGGACTGTTTTTGACGGATCGGCACCGTCGTCGACTGGAGTTTCATTGAACCAATGTCTCCATTCTGGTCCGAAGTTACATCGGGACATTGTCGACATCATTTTAAATTTCCGAAGACACCAGGTGGTGATCGGTGCGGACATCCGGATGATGTTCCGCCAAACAGTAATACATCCTGCGGACAGGAGGTTTCAGTTAATACTCTGGAGGGAACATTCGGAGGATCCCATCACCGTCTACGAGCTCAACACCAACACGTACGGCCTGAAGTCGAGTCCCTTCATTGCCATCCGGTCACTGCTGGAACTGGCGGAGCAGGAACGGGCTCGCTTTCCCCGGGCAGCCGCTGTACTGACACATGACGTGTTCGTAGATGATATCTGCACAGGGGCAGCCTCTCTGGAGGAGGCGCTCATCATCAGGAATGAGCTGATCGGACTCCTCGCGGCTGGTGGTTATGAGTTGAGAAAATGGTTATCCAACGAGCCACAGCATCTGGTTGGGATTCCGGAAGATCACCAACAGAATCCTCAGCTATTCGAGGACGCTGGGGACCCGAACTCTATCGCCGTTTTGGGAATTAAATATCAGCCGGTTCACGATATTTTCACATTCCGGGTAGAACTGGAAACTAAAAGAGTTTGGTCGAAAAGGACGATCCTTTCCACCATCGCTCGGATGTTTGATCCAAATGGATGGATCAGCCCGTGCATTTTTATGGCGAAGTGTTTATTGCAAACACTGTGGACACTCGGAGTCTCGTGGGATGAGCCACTGGTAGGGCTCTCACTCGACACTTGACTCGCTCTGATCTCTACGATCGAGGTGATCAATCAGGTGGCGTTGCCGCGGCGGATCTTGCCGCGGGGCAAATACAGGGCAAGCCTACATGGCTTCTGCGATGCGTCAGAACGAGGGTATGCCGCAGTGGTGTATCTGCGAACGGTGGACTCGAAGGGTCGAGTCGCCGTCTCCTTGCTTCTGGCTAAAAGCAAGGTGGCTCCCCTCAAAACTAGGCTGACAATCCCGAAGCTGGAGCTTTGCGGGGCGCATCTATTGGCCAAACTGTTGTGCCACGTGCACAAGGAACTGACGTCTACGGTGGACATCCGGAATGTCTACGCCTGGTCTGACAGTCAGGTAGCTCTGGCATGGCTACGCGGGGCACCCCACGTATTGGAAACGTTTGTGGCCAATCGGGTATCTCAGGTACAGAACTCGGGCATCGAAATTTGTTGGAGGCACGTTCCCGGCCCCTGGAATCCTGCCGATTGTGCCTCTCGGGGCTGCACCGCGCCGGAATTGGTGTGGAGTGCCAGAGTGGTTAAAGGAGGGTGAGTCATCATGGCCGGTCACCATGATCGATGGCTCTCTAGGGATGCTCCCTGGAATAAAAGTTTTGGTGACAACAAACGAGTCAAGGCCAGATCCGAATTAGTTGACGGCTCGATACAGCAAACTGGACAAATTGCTAGGTGTAACTTGCTGGATCCGGAGATTTCTACATAACTGCCGCCATCCAGACAAGAGGCAGTTATCACCCGTGGCGGGTGCTGAGGAACGCAGGAGTTCACTGTTGGCCCTGATACGGCTGGTTCAAGCTGACCGGTTCGAGGACGAACTGAAGATTTTGCGCGTCGGTCGCGCAAAGCTCAAGGGAGCGATCTCTCGGCTCAACCCATTTCTGGATGCGGATGGACTGTTACGCGTTGGAGGTCGCCTCAAAAATGCCGACCTGCCCTTCGGTAGCCGTCATCCTCTGCTACTCCCCAAAGGAGGACCTTTGGTAGAACTGGTGGTCTCAGATAGACACCTGAAAAACGCTCACGCGGGGTGTAATGCGTTACTGGCGATATTACAGAGGGAGTTCTGGATTTTGTCCTCTCGGAGAGTGGTTCGCAGCGTGTTATTTAAGTGTGTGGCTTGTTTTCGGGTGAAGGCCTCCACTATGCAGCCACAGATGGGGGATCTCCCTTCTGACCGGGTTTGTCAGACTACTAGGCCGTTCGACGGGGTCGGTACGGATTTTGCTGGACCGTTTCTGGTGAGAACCACAGCCTATCGTAACACTAGGGTCACGAAAGCATACCTGTGCGTTTTTGTCTGCCTGGCCACTAAGACCGTCCACCTGGAAGTGGTTTCGGCTCTGTCTACGGAAGCCTTTGTCGCCACGCTGGATCGTTTTGTTTCGCGACGGGGTTTACCTTCTCTCATTCGGTCCGACAACGGTACCAACTACAGAGGCACTGCCAACTACTTAAAAGATGTGAACGATTTTCTGGATAAAAATTGTAATAGCATAAGTCAAGCTCTCGCACAGCGGGGAATCACATGGCGATTTAGTGTGCCAGCCTGTCCCCACTGGGGCGGGATATTTGAAGCCGCGGTAAAATCGGCAAAAACCCACTTGCGCCGGGTAGTCGGGGAAACTACCCTCACGTATGAGGAACTTACAACTGTGTTTTGTAAGGTTGAGGCGGTTCTCAACTCGCGTCCGCTTTGTCCACTCTCCTCTGACGCAAAGGACATGGAAGTCCTGACCCCTGGTCATTTTTTGGTCGGTCAGCCACTCACTGCCCTGCCTGAGTATCCCTGGAAAAATGAACGCAGACACCGGATGTCTCGTTTTCAAATGATACAACAAATGAGTCAGAGAGCCTGAATGAGTGAGAGCCGGACGTCGCCCCCTTCGGAGGGGGATCTGGTTTTATTAAAAGAGGCTAATTTGCCATCGTTATTTTGGAGACGAGGTCGCATTTTAAAGTTAATCTGGGGCGCGGACGGGACTCCGCGTGTGGCGCAAGTGTTGGTTGATGGATCGGTGCTAAATCGCGCAGTCGCGACCTTAGCTCGATTACCGGTTGACTAGTTTAAGATTTCAGGCTAGAAAGCGGTACGTCCGCTTTGGGTGGCGGGATGTTGCAAATAAACAGGCATTTATTTTTGTTGGAAATAAAACTTTGATTTGTATTATGGACGGATCGATTTGGGAATCGATTATCGATCTTCAATTTATTTTGTGGCATAATGGCCCCATCACTAATTGTTCTTTTTTTTTGGTACTTGTTTCTGGAAAACTGTCATGGCTGGTTGATAGGTTATCGTGTGTTGATAATTAAATAGATTTTAAGCAGTAATAAGGGCATTTGGAGCCGTATTACTCTAATTAAGTGTATTGTGCAACCTGTGTTTTGTGTGTGTGTACGTCGTAAGCGAATCGCATCGGGAGTACAAATCGCCATCCCGTGATTGGATGTCAGCGTCTTTGCTGCTGGAGAAAACAGGTATTTCCTCGGGGGAAAAGTGCACTTGGGGTAGCCGTTGGGTGTGATTAGGGAACCCGAGAAGACCCGGACTCGGATTCAGGCCCCATCAGACCATATGGATCCCGTTCTGGACGGCGGGAGCGGCATGGAACTGTGAGTGGATTTTGTAGATTTTAAGGTGTAACCTAATTTTAAACGGTAGCATAGTGTGTGTTGTGGGTTTCCGCAACAGAGGGAGTTTGAACACTTCTCGTGATGTGGACTTTTTTTCAGGCAATTTGGACTCCCACCTCTTCCCCCGCCTGTGCGCTGTGGCCAAACGTCTCTGGTCTAACGTTGCTGCCAAAAAAGTGTCAATGGATACACCTACGCGAGGCTGGATGCTCTTGGGTAATGTCATCATCGTTAGCTTAGGCTAGCCGCACTTTATATACGTTTTCGTACCAATTTGATTCTAGTAAGTACGTACATAAACACGACAAGATACATCCCGATCCTCCGACTACTGCATTGAAAAGAGGGGTACGTCCTGGTTGCCTGTTTTCTTTAGGTATGTGCTGAACAAACTTTGGGCTACGAGCTCCAACTCTTCGGATGATAGAGACTTATGGCAGATATTTTGAACAGATTTTTTAAAATATATCTTACAGTTAAGGACTTGGTCTTCATCACACCTGATGTTGTGATGATAAGGCCGAAGGTGGGAGCGCACTTCACCCGGAATCCTCAACTAGTGAGGCACTGGCTATCTTATCTCTAGCTGCCGGAACACAATAATGCTACATAACAAACATTATTGTTTTCATGATATATTTAGATAAGATGGGGGTAGCTAGCCAGGCGGATAAACAAGCTCTACCACCAACCAAACCGAGTACACGAACATGTACCCCCCGCTGGGAATCGTACCCGGGGCCTCTGGGTCTAAACTGGTGGTTTTAGCCACTACACTACAGAGGCGGTTCAAATATGATGTTTGACTTTATAGGAAATTTCGAAGCAAAACAATGGAAATATTATTAATATAGCAATACCATCTCATCATCATCGGCTCTTCCCTAGGGATGGATAGGGAGAACGGGCCATAAACCATTACGCGTGCCCAGTGCGGATTGGTGGTTGTTGACGACTGCTAATTCAACCGGGAGCAACGGCTTTACGTGCCTTCCGAAGCACGGAGGAGGTTTTTGGTCACCCATCCGATGACCGGTCTTTGTGAAAGTTGCTTAACCTCAGCACTTGCAGACCGGGCGCGTTAACCACTGCGTCATCGAGCTCCTCATAGTACCACAATCGCCAATTATTTTTTTTATAGCTATTATCAGTGGTGACATATTTTCATGTTTAATGAGTTTCGTTTTATTATTTTAGTAAATTGGTCAAATACCTCTCGCCTATGGCGGGTAGGTCCGGCAATTAGCACAGTCAGCCGGCGTCAGGGCACGAGGGAGAGAAATCGGTGCACAATGCTCGCGGTGTACAACTACCACCGCTTATTGCATTTTCGCCGGAAGCGAACCGCCGCCGGCCGGCGCCGCCAAATCCCATCCTTTTCAGATGTTAACCCAACGTGGCTGGAATTAACCCATATGCTAATATGACAATCGGGATGATTTCTGTGGACGTTACCCCCCCCCCCCCATATATCGGCCACCTCGTGCAATAGGTCCAAGTACTTCTGTTGTTTCTCAGTATCGACTAATGTTTTATTTTACTTATTTCAGGTGATGCATGACGTTTCGGGGTGTGACGGTGCAACCAATGTGGCTGTGTACTGCAGATCCAACCCACACTTGTATCAATAAACTTAAATCTAAATAATATGCTGTTTCCATTTAAAGATCCCTCTTAAATGACGTTACTAAGTACCTACTCAAAACAAATAAATTAGTTACAAACTGTAATTACCTGTAACGAATCGCCGCGCCCGGTCCAGAATACCCCGAGTTTTCCCGAGTTTATGGAGCATGTACCACTGCTCTGTGAAGAGCAGTTTCACTACCATCAGCCTGGGATCCCGTCATACAAAATATTAAATCCCAGCCCCAACACCATACTGCCAGACCAAAAGATACTGTAAGCTCTTTCTGCGTAAAACGGAACGAACCTGATTAAATTTAAATGAGGGTATACAAGCTATCAACTAATTATGAGACGACCAACACCTCAGTCTCCCTGTGACCACGGACCCTGCAAAGAGTTCGAAACGTCAGGATAAACATTAGATAAGGAATGCGTAAAAGAAACGGGAGTAGATCAGTAAAAGTTGTTTCATTTCAATGAGTAGTGTTCGCGTAAACTTAAGAAAACAATATGCTGAATGAAATCTCATTTTAGCATGTGCATCTGGATTGAGGGCCCATTTTTCAACATTTTTCAAATTATTGCGAAATGTACAGGAAAATTAGTTAAAATTTCGTTAAACTTAAAGGAAAGTTTCTTAAATTTCTTAAATGTAAATCAAAACCGTTATGATCAAAGAACTTGGGCCCTCAATCCTGACGCCTGCATGTAGTGGCATAGCCTAAATCTCGCAAAGTACTATACCTGGGACTATAATCTTTATTGGAGAATTTAGTTAACATTTTCTTAAATGAATTAAGCAATATTCTCAATTCGTAAGAATGCGATAATACAGACTTATGGCGTATTAGCTTGGGCCCTCAATTCATGAATATTTGTACTAAGGAATTAACAAAACAAACTTATCTAAAGAAAGATAATATAATGATTAATAATATGTTAAAGTTCAATATCTCGATGAATTAGTTAAAAAGAAATATCTGTACAAAGGTGCATTGTTAAGAAGTAAATGAAATCCGAATTTTCCTAAAACTTTTGAATTGAGGGCCCAATATTTTCGGCAGTATTGACTAGGCTAAGCCTTCTACACTACCGCACTTTAGGTTAATTATTTTAACAAATTCTTAACTAAAATGCAACAAAGCGTGTATTCTTCTAAATGCTATACTTAAAGAGAAAATTGATTTACAATTTTTTATAGGAGAAAATTATGTAGGGTCGACATGATTTAGTCACTTTTTGAGGCTAATCAGCATGTACCCTCATATAAGCTATTTGTTAAGCGAATAATTGTTGCTTGAACCGTCGGAAGCGATTACGTTTTGTGTGCAATAATAAAATAGTGCAACAGAACTAATAATATTATTATCAGTGTTTCCGTTTTGTGATTTATTATTATATTTTTAAAATTATTTATGTTTCAATTACTTACTTCGTTTCTATTTTGCATATCTCGATAATATGCGGGCGATACAGATGACCATTTCGTGTACTGCCACTTATATTTAAAACAAAGATTTCAAGATACAGAATTGATCAATTTATGAAAACTTACTTGGAAAATTTAGACGGAGAAATAAAAATTGCTTTCAGCGATTTAGGTCAAGACATAACTAACAAAAGAATTCCGGTACCGAAAATTTCCAGAAAAAGAACAAGTAAAAATCGTTTACAGACCAAAACAGCAAAACTTCCTAAATATAAATGTTATCAAAGATTTCCTAAAGAGTCGATATTATCTGACGAACCTTCGTTTTGCGAGAATTGGAGAGGACAAAATGTTGAAGTAGCCAAATCAGTATCAGAAATTGTTGTTTTTTTTTCTTTTAATTTTATTTTTAACTTTTTAGTATTTTTGTAGGGTGATAAGGGCTTCAGTACAACAGGGTTCACCCTGGTACCCTGAGGCGCAACGTTAACGATATGACATGTTTATACACTCTCATACCATTCAGCCCTCGGCACGCGCTCACATTGGCATTGAGTCATCCATCTAATCCATCTACTCAAAGACAGAACCCACATTCAAAACAAACGGAACCAATGAACGAACGAACTTATTTTCCCGAGTTCCTATGGCCATCTTCCAGCTCCATCATCAGACCCTGGTTACCATCTAGCACCAAAGTACTCGTCAAGACAGATCAAACGAGCCCAAACTCGATGGGGTTGTGTCGTTTAACTACCGAGTTCTTATCAGACCAGCCACCTTCCGACTTCATCATCAGACCAGCTCCATGGTACCATATTGCATTGTCATCCAAGTTACATAGATGTACCAAATTTCAGCTCAATTGAACATCGGAAAGTGGGTCAAATTAGGCTCGCAAGATTTGTACGCCACATACAAACATGTGAAGTTAAATAAAAGCTTGTAAAAAGTAATCGTAGCGCGTAGGTATACAAACGTATGTGGATATATAATAATATGCGTAATAAAGTGGCGGCTGGGCATATAAAACACAATCATTAATTTATTAATAGAACATACCGCCCACCAAAGAACGCTTAAGTTCTTTCCAGAGAAGCTAATCATTATTACAAAAAAAAGATTAAATTCAAATTCTTAACATAAGACGAAAATATTATTACGAATCCATCGGTAAAGCACATAATTTGGTAACAGTTCTTTTGATAATAGAATTGCCGTTTTTCACTCTGTATACTCTTGTGTGGCCGTCAGCACCAGGATGTTAGTTTGTAATACGCCCCAGTGACCATTTGCAGGGTGGCAAATTCTCAATCTTGATAAGGACAATATCGCCAATTTCAAATTCATCCTCTCGCTTAAACCACTTGGGACGTTGTTGTAATCGCGATAAATACTCATCTTGCCAAGCAACGTCGCCAAAAATCACCGAGAAGCTTTTGGGTGTGCTGCCATATGCCAGCGTGACAAGTTATGTACTTTTATGTCTTTCATATCCGGGTGTGGTACAACAATAGGGGCTTCTACGATCAAAAAGTGTCCCGGTGTAAGTTCATGGAGACTGTCAAACAGGGCACAAAAGGCGAGAATTCAAGCAGGCTTCTATTTGGCACAAAACTGTTGTCATTTCTTCATAAGTCAGGTCGTCTGTCGTCGTCGGTCGCTAAGGCTGATATTAATTTTCCCGCTAGCTGAAATTTAGCTTGATTCCAAGCTTCACGAAGTTTTTTTGCAGTACCAACGAAGTTACGGCCCTGGTCACTCCACAAATGGTTACATTTCCCTCTTTTTTATGTATTTTATGGGTAAGCACAGTGCCTTGATCTCACCTGATGTTAAGTGATGGTAAGGCCAATGATGGAAGCGCACTTCACCCGGAAACCTCAATTAGTAAGGCACTGGCTATCTTATCTCTAGCTGCCGGAACACAACAATACTACAAACATTGATGTTATGGCGACATATTTAGATAAGTGGTGGTAGCTAGCCAGGCGGAAAACCACCAACTAAGTCCTACCACCAACCAAATGTCTTCGAGCAACAAAACGTCTAAACGCTCGCTCCAATAAAAGCTTCTGCCATGAGATCACCCACCAGTTCTATGTATTGCTTTGGTAGATAAGCAGATGAATATTGCAATATAAGTCTTAACAGTCTTGTTTCCTCGATCCCTAGCTGTCAATACTTGGAAGGGTCCTGCGAAATCGACACCGCTGTTTATAGAAAAGGTCTTGACGGTGTTAATCTTTCTTTGGGTATATCGCCCATTATTTGTGCTTTAGTGGTAGCATTTACTTTTGCACATACGAAACATTTATGAATGTATTTCTTTACCAACCATCTGAGCTTTCAGAATATATATTTTATTATATATTTACCGAATATTTAGTTCGTAAGAAAAAGATCATTTGTTGTACACCGCCATGAAGTGTCTTTGCATGAGCATTGCCAATAATTAGACGTGTAAATAAATTTTTGGTGCCCAAAATGATCGGATTTTTCTTGTCAGGCGGTAATTGAGCATGTCTGAGACGACCGCCCATCATAAAGATAAGGTTTGGCTCTCCACGAATCCAAGCAATAACAATAGATGAGTCCGTCCAAGCATACATCTAAGATGACGGGATTCTCATAGCTTGGCCGACTTGACTCATAAGCATGGCCGACTTGACTCATAAGCTTGGCTATAGCAAGGCACCACATAACTCTAAACGTGGCAAAGAATTGGTTTTCCAAGATGCTACTCTGGTATTAGCTGCAATAAGTTTTACTCTTTTTTCTTATGTAGACTGATGCAGCATATGCATACATAGAGGCATCACTAAACCCATGGATTTGTATATTTTATTTGTCAGTACTGAGAGTGCCAAGCCATCTTTCTATTTCCCGTATATGTATAAAGTCGGATTTAATCTGTCTCCATTCTTCATCTAGAGTCTCGTTTATATTGTCACCCCAACCTAATTTTTCGAGCCATAACTTTTGAATCAGAATGTTTGCCATAACTGTACTTGAGGCTATCCATCCAAGTGGGTCGAATAGTTTTTGTAGATCAGACTTAATATCAGCCTGAATTAGTATCAGCCTTAGCGACAGACGACGACAGACGACGACAGACGACCTGACTTATGAAGAAATGACGACAGTTTTGTGCCAAATAGAAGCCTGCTTGAATTCTTGCCTTTTGTGCCCTGTTTGACAGTCTCAATGAACTTACACCGGGACACTTTTTGATCGGAGAAGCCCCTATTGTTGTACTACACCCAGATATGAAAGACATAAAAGTATATAACTTGTCACGCTGGCATATGGCAGCACACCCAAAAGCTTCTCGGTGATTTTTGGCGACGTTGCTTGGCAAAATGAGTATTTATCGCGATTACAACAACGTCCCAAGTGGTTTAAGCGAGAAGATGAATTTGAAATTGGCGATATTGTCCTTATCAAGATTGAGAATTTGCCACCCGGCAAATGGTCACTGGAGCGTATTACAAACTAACATCCTGGTGCTGACGGCCACACAAGAGTATACAGAGTGAAAAACGGCAATTCTATTATCAAAAGAACTGTTACCAAATTATGTGCTTTACCGATGGATTCGTAATAATATTTTCGTCTTAGGTTAAGAATTTGAATTTAATCTTTTTTTTGTAATAATGATTAGCTTCTCTGGAAAGAACTTAAGCGTTCTTTGGTAGGCGGTATGTTCTATTAATAAATTAATGATTGTGTTTTATATGCCCAGCCGCCACTTTATTACGCATATTATTATATATCCACATACGTTTGTATACCTACGCGCTACGATTACTTTTTACAAGCTTTTATTCAACTTCACATGTTTGTATGTGGCGTACAAATCTTGCAAGTCTAAGTTGACCCACATCCCGATGTTCAATTGAGCTGAAATTTGGTACATCTATGTTACTTGGATGACAATGCATTTATATGATACCATGGAGCTGATGATGGTCTGATGATAAAGTCGGAAAGTGGCTGGATCCCCGGTCGGATTAATTTAGAAATACCTGTTTTTCTAAATTGTTTTGGGTCTGGGTGTTTCCTATGTATAACACGTATGTATTTAACTTAATATAAAGAATGTTTATTCGTTGTCTAGTTAACCATTTCTTGAGTTTTCTAAGGAATCTTTTCTTGGGGCTAGATAATTGGTGTGACTGTGGGAAACATTTATTTATTTATTTAATACTAGCTGACCCGGCGGACTTCGTACCACAAATAAGGGTTGATTGTAGAAGGGTGAAAATTGAGGATTGTATGAATTTTTGTATGTTGTATCATAAAAAAATAGAAATTAAAAATTTTGTCTAAAAAATAAATAAAAAAATTTAGGGGTGGACTACCCCTAACATTTAGGGGGATGAAAAATAGATGTTGGCCGATTCTCATAGATACCGGATAAGCACAAAAAATTTCATCAAAATCGGTCAAGTTTCGGAGGAGTATGGCAACGAAAACTGTGACACGAGAATTTTATATATTAGATTTATATAAAGAAATGCTATACCTATGTTATATCTATGTTGTATACCTTTTAATTAATAGTATAGACAAAGATAAAAATAAATGTATAGGTAATAGATAAAACAATAAAAAAAAGAGCAATAAATAATTCTGTACAAAATATACCCCTGACATTGAACAATTGGGGTTGGGTTGAACTGTTTCGTAACCCTAATTAAATACCTAAGCAAAAGTAGCGTTTCGTAGACTCGCTGACGTTTCGGACACAGTGTCCGAATTGATACTTTTATTAATTTTTTCACTGACGATTCGGACACCAATAATTTTTTTATATATTCAATACATCTTTGCGTCTTTTGGCTGAGATGATGATGATGATGATAGATAGATAGAAAGTTTGATTTAAATTAAAAAAAATAAATCAAATCAAAATATTGCATTACGTACTTCATCATCAGCCTTTACTAGTCCACTGCTGGACATAGGCCTCTCCAAGTGCACGCCACCGAGCACGATCCGCGGTAAATGAAGGTAACTATATTCTAGGTAAATGTCCTATACTGCTTGATGTGTGTGTTATTTCACACTAACTCATGGTCACATGTCTATAGCGAGAATGACTTTAATAAAAGTTTTGAAAATTTTCATGAGTTCTTCACCCTGTTGTATAAATTATGTATTCCTAAACTCAGAGTAAAAATTAATTTGCAAAAAAGAAAGGAAAACTGGATAACAAACGGGTTAAAAATGAGCTGTAGAAGCAAACGGAAGGCTCGTTACAGGTATTACCAAAACAAAACTCCAGCAAATAAATTATGTTATATAAAATATTCCAATATACTAAAAAATGCATATATAATTCTAAAAACCTTGAATATCGCCTATTTGTGTAGAAGTGAAAATAAATGCAAAGCAAAAAACCTTAATAAAAAATTAATTAAATACCGCTAAGTTTTTAAATACATCGACAAAATTAAAAAGGATAAATCAATTCTAACAGATCCAAAGTGTATAGCTACCGCTTTTAACGATTCTTTTTTTGCCCTTACTGATGCGGCCTGCAGTGACAATAACATTGAAAAGTGCATGTATAAACAATTAATTTCTTGAATTTTGTACAAAATACCATATTATAAACAAAGTACAGTATGGTTTTCAACAAAACAAATCCACGACGTTAACGGTACATAAACTTTTAAATACGGTATTAACGAATATTAATAATAAATACTTCACCACTGACTGCTGTCTTCGTTGATTTGTCCAAAGCTTTTGACCACGTTTCGTACCATTACTATTAAGTAAACTTGAAACTTAACATTGGCTTGAAGAACAAAAAAAAACATTGATATCCGTATCCACACGGGTAAAAAAAAACACTGATAATAGGTAATAAAATACAAATAAAGTAATAAATGGATACAATAACATAAATATATGAAGTATATAACATATTTAAACAATAAGGCTACATAAACTTTTTGTATGTGTGCGTTAAATTGGAAAAACGTAAGTAATTTTAATTTATAGAAAAATAAATTTAACTTTCGACAACAACAATTATTATGGTTTGACAACCAGCATCTTAAGCAATCCTTTGTAGATCTGAGGCAGAAGAAATAGGTATCGGTGGGGAAGTATCGTTCCTGCGCATAAAAATTCGGCAGTTTTTTGTCTATGCATATTTATATATTAATTATTTTACCTTCGATTTACATGCAACAAGTAAAGCTTTATTTTCTACTGTCAGATGTTCATTTACATAAATATATCCATTTTCCCCTCCGAAACCCATCTCATTGGCAGACATATTTCGTCGCTTACGAGCGGCAGCGATTATCTTGTCTCTAAGGGCACGATCCCTAAGTCGGAGTACTATGGCACGTCCTTTCTTTGCATTGGTAGCACGACGCGGCTACTCGGTGAGCAAACTCGAGGTCTTCCGATTCAACGCTGACACCTATGCAGTTTTTTATGACATCTGTGGTGATCTATTCTGAGGTGAGGCTTGCAGTGGCTTGTGAGTATTGCACTGTGCTATACTCAGAATAATAATTAAAGCTATAGAAACCGGACTAAAATAGCAAAGGTGTCTTCAGATTTGTGACGTCATATTTGAGGTAATGTAGTGAGTGAGTGACTTTAAAAGGACTCAAGATTATTTTTGATCACCGATTATCTGATGACCGTTTGACATAACAATACAAAAATAAAAACTAAGTGTCAACCATTTGTTGCACTCCAACCTCCTTTTCTAGCCATAAGATAGAACGGAACTAAACATAGTTGCACGATTTTTATTTTAGCCATCCTATAGCTTTAGTTATTGTTCTGAGGTGCTATAGACAACATACTGGCTGTTTGATTGTCAAAATGCTTGTAATTAGAACTTTTTGACGAAATCCATAAATATTATGATGAAAATTTATAAAATATTTTTGACTTATCATTCTTTGACAAAGTCGCTTCAACGAATATTTTATTGATGACGTTTTGTAAAGTTGTGATTTTTCGAGTTTTCAAGAAAATAAATAATAATAAATGTCCTCCGATGCCGATGACGCATCCTGTTCTGAATGTAACCTAGAACTTATTGAGAAGAAATGGACACAGCTTATGCTCAATTGGGTACAATCAAAACAGTTTGATGAATTATGTCATATATCCACAGAATAAGGAAGTATTACAATATTCTCTCTTCATACAAAACGGTCAAAACGACGCACTTCGACTGCACCGTAATCACGCTTACGTACCAGACAGACATAGGCTTGTTTCAAAAGTACCACACCACACCGTCGCGACAAGAGGTGGTCAAGCTGTACGTGTGAATAATGTTGCTGCGGCTTCTTGCGGTTGCGTTGTACTTACAAAATATGGATGTGGTTGCGTTGTCGCTAGTGGTCGATGTGGTTGCGTAGCGTACAGGCAGTCAGTTCGACTCCGGCTAGTTCGCGGTGTCGCTGGTGGTTGCGCTGTGGTTGCGCTGTGGTTGCGACGTGGCTGCGATGTAGTCGGTATCACACACGCGGTCAATAATGACGGCAAAATGTGGCCCGTGTGAATTCAACTATTAATTTTCATACAATTTAGCACCCGCCCATGTGTTGTGGTTGTGGTTGTGGTGTGGTTGTCGTTGTTGTGTGGTTGTGGTACGTGTGAAACAAGCCATACTCTCTGTGTCACTATGGCACACTTACAACTGTTGCAAACCGGTCCCAACCGACATTTCGAAGTGCGTAGTTTCAGCCGTTTTGTATGAAGAGAGAATACTGTATGTAATACTTCCTTGTTCTGTGGTATAACTTTATGCAACTCAAAATTAGACCAAAAAAATTAAGCTGAAATAATTAGTTATGCCATTAAAAGTTACGCTTACCTTGTTATGTCAAAGTAGAGTAGAAATTGAAAATGTGCGAATCCCTTTATAGTTCATAATTAGCTTAATAAGCAACCACCATTCCACGTTCCAGATCAACAGATGCGTATCTCCCCTGAACAAGACAAGCCTCCTGAGCTTGAGCAGTCTCATCGAGATCATAGACAGATACAAGGATGACGTATGCGCTGACGAGCTGGAGTATACTCTCCTGTCCAGTAATGAAGTAGAATCGTTCATCAAGTACAAATACCCGATACTTCGACTCAGGTTGGCTTTTTTAAACCATAAAGGCTAGTGTTTAACCGTAATCTCACCTCATGGTACGTGATGATACGGCCTAGGATGCAGCATCCTAGAAGATGCTTATGAGGAGATAACAAGGTCGACTGAATTGAAAATTATGTATGAAAATAGACAAAATCAACGTTTCGTAGTCCCCTGATTACTCCTCCAAAACTGGATCGATTTATTTACTTTTTCATTAAAAAATCAAGAAAGCTTTGGCTGTGTCCCTATGTTTTGCTTTTTTTATATAATCTCGTATAATTTGGGAAGCACAGCGGAAAATCTGGCCAATTTTTAAGGTTTTTAAAGGTCAAGTACCTTTTTAAAAATTAATTTATGAAAAAAAAGAAAACATAGGGACACAGCCAAAGCTTTTTTTTAATTTTTAATGAAATAGTAATTAAATCAGTCCAGTTTTGGATGAGTAATCAGGGGACTACGAAACGTTGATTTAGTCTACTTTTCATACATATTTTTCAATTAAGTCGACCTTAGTGTTTCCTCTTGTTCTCCCGTCTCTTGAAAATGAAGGTAGGACATTCCACTTTTTAGCTGTCTGTATCAAGATTGTTGAAACAAAGCGCTTTCTGCGTACAGGTAGTGTATCGACAGCGTAAAGGTGTGATTTCAGCCCGCGTCTAGTTCCCCAGAGATAAAAAACAGATGGTAGAATCAGCTCGTGTAATCTATCGCGGAACTACTCCCGGAAGTGTATCCGTTAAAAAAACCGACAGATTGGCAACTTTGCGTCTATGGTCAAGACAGCTTAAAATTTAAAAAAAAATCAAAATTCAAAATCATTTATTCAGTTTAGGCTACAAATAGCTCTTACGAACGTCATTATGCCATCTTGTACCTTAGTACCGGCAAGAAATTCAGCAAGTGTCCAGCTCTTTTCTCCCTTACAGCGTCAAAAATATTGGAAAGTGCCCTATCATAAAAGGACACTTTCCATCACAAATAAACACACAAAAAAATAAAATAAAGGACAATCACAACACACAAAAAAAACAAAATAAAAAAATGTCTAAGTTTGCAAAAATTACATCAAAATTACATTACGAAATCTTTGACTTCTGGGTTGCCAATGAGCTTACCAGCACGGCTAACTGATACTTAGCAGCAGTGCTATTCTCTAAGCAAAATAGCGTCGACCTCGACATTGAACTCGCTCATAACTTGCAAACGATAAAACCTTTATTACTATTCATAAGTAGGTTGAAATTCGTTTGCAAGTTTTGAGCGAGTTCCACGTCGAGTTCGATGCTGTTTTGCTTAGAGAATAGCGCTGCAGGTCTATCCCATAGATAGCAATTATTATTGTATGTTTGTGTATCCTTTTTATATAAAAGCTGATTATTATGTTATGAATTTCTTTGAAATGATAAATCAAATCAAATCATATTTAATGCGGTACAAAATAAGATCATCTTAATAAATAACTAGTACATGCACATTTCGCTATCACTAACATGCATAATTTAAAAGGTTGAATACTTAATTGCAAATAATAAAAAAATACAAACAATCAAAATATCCTTAGGTAAACAATTGATAGAAAGATAGATAGATGATTCAAGACTACAACATTAACGCTAAAATAAGTTTTTTCTAAGGATCTCAATGGCGCACTGGTATATTATGCGCTAGATCTGTGATTCTGCGATTGCCGATGTTAATTGTAACTTTCACAAAGGCCAGTCATCGAATGGGTGACCAAAAATGCATCATCACGGACTCCTCTATACACCGTAAATCCGTCGGTCTCAGCTACATTAGTAGTCGTTAACAAGTAACACTAGGGACATAACAATCAGCTAGGGACATAACGCACCTCCGCTCAAATAGTGTATTAACTCATAAAATCACATTATTGAGAGACAGGCAAAAGAAGTTGGACTTGTCAATTTTTTTCACTAATCGGTTAATAACTTAAAAACTAATCCGAATTGCTAAGAACCCTTGTAGGATATTTAAAAGCTTACCGTGTCCTCCAAAATTGCATACTCGGTATATTGAAATAATGAAAAATAAAATCCAGAATTTGGAGTTATGACAGTATAAGGTTAAAGAAAATGCAAGTTTTGAGACAATTTGTTTTTAATAAGAGACATTTGAAAACAAAAATTATCTAGTTTTCATGAAAAATTTACTTAATGTGTGTAAATCAAGGCTTCAAAAACAATAGCCATTAATTAGCTCCTAATAACATGACGGCACTGATTACTTATCTAGTAGGCAAAATAAAAAACTTTCAATAAATCTGTCAAAATCACTTTTTCAATAAACTACTCAGTAATCTATTTTTTTAAGAATCATCTTTGTTGTATGAATTTACGCATCCAATAATTATCTTAATAATCTAATTTTTTATTCTACTTATGGCACGCTCGAAACTATCAAAACTTAAAAAGAAAAATCACAAACAACAGATAACAAGGCCTTACTAACAATAAATAGGAATTCTTTATGACCAAAAATAAAAAAAAATACCTGTAAGAAATAATTCAGAAGCCAATTATGCGTTACATAATCATGACGATAAAAATTAAGCAAAAATAAAATTCTCAAAATAGTCGAGTATTTCTTAACAACTTAAAATAACTTTAATGACACAATACAGCATCGGTAGAAATTAAATCAAAAATCAACACAAAATGCAACAATAGAATACAGACTAAGTCCAAAACAGAAGTAGGTACCTATAAGTTAATATAAAAATCAGAATAAAAGCTAGGAATGTGATTGTTTCTTAACAAAGTCATTAAATCAGTCTTCTTATTTTCTTTGATTGCCAATTTATTGGTATAAGCTGGTTTGGCTTCGGGAATATTCGTCTTTTTGTTTCGAGCTAATAAATTACTCTCGGACCATTCGGTGTCTGTATACGAGGTGTTGCAAATAAACAGGCATTTATTTTTGTCGGAAATAAAACTTTGATTTGTATTATGGACGAATCGATTATCGAGATTCAATTTTGTTTGGTGGCATAATGGCCCCATCACTAGTTGTTCTTTTTTTATACTCTTGTCTCTGGAAAGGCAATATGGCTGGTTGATAGTTATCGTGTGTTGATAATTAAATAGATTTTATGTAGTAATAAGGGCATTTGGAGCCGTATTATTCTAATTAAGTGGATTGTGCAACCTGTGTTTGTGAGTGTGCGTCGTAAGCGAATTGTTTCGGGAAAACAATTAGCCGGGATGTCGGCCACACCGCTTCTGGAGTAACAGGTATTTCCTCGGGGGAAAGTGCACTTTGGGGTAGTTTGGGTGTGTTTAGGGAACCCTAGAAGACCCGGAGCCGGATTCGGGCCCCATCGGACCATATGGATCCCGTTCAGGACGGCGGGAGCGGCATGGAACTGTGAGTGGAATTTTTTCTATTTTTAATGTGTAATTTTAAGCAATAGCATAGTGTGTGTTGTGGGTTTCCGCAACACGAGGTTTTATACATTAAAGTAGGTAGTTGGTGTATCTTTGGAGATTAACATTATTTTTACGTCAGAAATCTTTACTTTACCAAAAGAATAAACTAGAATTTGCACTTACCTTGTTCGAATATAATGTCATAAGTCTACAAAATACACTATTACTTAAACATAAACAGAAATACTTACTTCAGTTGTTCAAAAATAGTGGCATGAGTCGACAAAGTACACTCATTTTTGCACTGGATACACAGCCACCTGACGCAAGCTATCATACGACACTGTCTGTGCGTCGGCCAATCGCGTATTCGCTAGACAATACAATGGCACTGCTGCCATCTATCATAAATATCTAAAACTACTAATATGACACTATTAGAGATTAAAGTTTGGACGATTTTGGATCAAAAACTGTAATAAGCCCGTTTCTCAAAAAAAGTGAGTTAATACACTATTTGAGCGGAGGTGCGTAGTGATGACGTTGGTATTGATGAAGTTTTAATCTGACTTCTTTTACAGATACCTGGGAGAGGCCAAGGACTACCCAAAGAAGCTTTACATCATGACGACCATCTTCCTATACCACTGCTGTGCCAACTCCCAGGAGGGGGTGATAGACCGTGACTTAAGCATTAACTTGGATAAGGTCGAGCAAGAACTTATTCTTAGGTTCTGTGAATACCTGAGTGACATGGAGACTACAATTAACAACGTAGATCTTGCTATCCAAAGTACGTTGCATCAGTTTATATTCCAGTCAAAAACGCTTGTCACCACTAACCCGAGACGAAGTCTCTTGTTATTTCTTGGTACTCTCGTTCCAATCTGAACGCTTCGAAAAATCGTATACGCCAGTAGGGGACGTGCCACGCTTGCGTAATTCCATCTCTTCTAGTAACCCTCTGGGGTCTGTCTCTTATGTTTCCATCACACGGCTAGTTGAACTCTTCAAGATTGTCGCCATCCCCAAAAGTTTGGTTACGCTGCAAAGGCCATCGGCAGCCACCAGAAATCTTTTTCCGAAAAAGACTTGTCGTCATCCCACCATCGTCTGTCGTTTGGAGGTCGAACGCTACCGCGTCCGTAGGCTTTAGCTCTAGAGACCCTACACGTGATCTCCGGGTAGCGCTAAACGGTAGCAACACTTCCGGTGGTAGGCTTCTGCCGTGGCTGGTCACCACCCATCTAGCAAAGACGAATCGCTAAGTGGCTTTGCCGTGTTCCGACTCGATGCTGGGTGTAGCCGTTCGGGGGGGATGGGTCCAGTTAGTTGCATTATCTTGACAGACCGGTTTCAGGATTCTGGTGCTCACGTGCTGGACGCCTAGGCTTGGAGGGTAGCGGGATCCGAAGCACAGTTCTCCGTTGGCTGACCGCAGGTTGTAGGGGGCCCAAGTAGCTCGCTAGCCACGTGCAAAAGGCTGCCCCGCCGCCTCGCGAAAAATCCCGGGGTGCGCTATCGTGCCGTTTGGCGACCGGATAGGGGGACCCGATAGACACTTCCGGGGGGGTTCGGGCGTCCCCGCAGTCTCCAGTCTAGGTCTCATATGCGCGCAGTGCCATGTTGACTGGTGGGTGTTTTTGATGGTGCCTCGACTGACTTCCATTTTCTTCACCCCTTTCACTCCATTTACTTTTAAAAATATGAAAAGGTCTAAAAGCAAAAGTAGGTTTAAACAGCGGTTGCACGTCCCCCTGCTAAAAGTGCACCATACAAACATTCGTGGTTTGCACTCCAATATCATTCCAGTCCACCACCACCTTGAAACTGAAAAGCCGCACCTACTCTTTCTAACGGAGACGCAAATCAAAAGTCCAATTGACGCGTCATACCTCAACTACCCGGGGTATACCTTGGAGCATTGCTTCAAGCCTCACGCCGGGGTCTGTGTATATGTTCGCGATGACATTTGCAGTCGACGTCTCCGTAACCTTGATGACCCTCATTTCTCTGTGTTGTGGATTTTGATGGATACCGGTATGGAGAAAATAATATATTCGGCAATGTACAGGTCCCACAGTGGCGATCAGGAAACAACCAGGCTCTTTGACTACCTTGGTGCGACAGGCGATGTGGTTCAAGAACGGTATCCGTCAGCTCAACTTGTATTCTTGGGGGACTTTAATGCTCATCACGAAGAGTGGTTAAGCCCGTACCGGAACACCGATCACGCTGGACGAGAAGCGCACAAGTTTGCAATGTCGCTAAACCTCACCCAGCTTGTTGATCAAACGACGCGTATACCCGATGTTGACGGCCACACAGCTTACTGCCTGGACCTTCTGCTAACAACTGAACCAGACACATACTCGGTCGTTGTATCCTCCCCTTTAGGGAGCTCAGACCATTGTCTGGTGAAGTCTGTTTCGCAATTTTCACCACCTGATGATAGCCCCAAGGCAAATAGGCGAATGTGGCGATACAGATCAGCAGATTGGGATGAAATGCGGCACTTTTTTGCATCATATCCTTGGTGAGGCACATGCTTTACTTCCGAAGATCCAACTGTTTGCGCCAATAGTGTAATTCATGTTTTGCGTCAGGGTATGGAATACTTCATCCCATACTCTGATGTATCCATCGGTTGCACAGCCCGTCCATGGTATGACTCTGATTGTGCTATAAGTGAGGCAGCAAAACAGACAGCATACGTGGAGTGGGCCAATGCATGAAGCAGTAAGGCTTCCGATATATGCGTTAAGAAGAAAGCATTTAACTTAGCCGCCAGGAATAGCAAAAAAGTACTCAAAAAGGCTCGTTTTCGCCATATTAGCCGAGTAGGTACCAAACTCGCCAGTTATCCTTCTGGAAGTAAGGCTTTTTGGTGCCTGGCCAAATCTGTCGAAGCGATTTTTTGCCGCTCTTCGCTACCTCCGCTGACAAAACCTGACGAGTCATTGGCTCATAGTGCAAAAGACAAAGCGGATTTACTCGCAACTCTATTTGCTAGCAATTCTTTCCTAGACACTACCAGCCAACCTCTACCACATCTTCCTCACTGTGAGTCCGCAATGCCGGAGGTGCATATTCACCAGAGAGAAGTACTCAGGGTGCTGCGTAGTCTAGATGTGAGCAAAGCCAGTGGCCCGGACGAGATCCCAGCGGTAGTTCTGAAAACTTGTGCGCCTGAGTTGTCTCCAGTACTAACGCGCTTATTCCGACTCTCACTGAGAACAAATCGTGTCCCCAGGTCATGGAAGCTTGCAAATATCCAACCTATCCCTAAAAAGGGTAACCGTGCAGACCCGTCGAACTACAGACCCATTGCAATCACTTCCATACTCTGTAAGATTATGGAACGTGTACTAAATGCACAACTACTCAGATACCTAGAAGATAACGACCTCCTCAGTGATTGCCAGTACGGCTTTCGACGAAATCGATCTACTGGGGATCTTTTAGTGTATACTACCCACCTCTGGGGCGAAGCTATCGAGAAGCATGGTGAAGCACTAGCTGTCTCACTGGATATCTCGAAGGCCTTTGACAGGGTTTGGCATGATAGTCTGCTCAGCAAGCTTCCATTTTTATATGTTTTCGTTATCGATGCATTCACCTAGAGGCCGTCAGTGAGTTAACGTTAAGTGACGGCCTCTAGGTGAATGCATCGATAACGAAAACATATAAATATGGATTGCCATCTAGCCTGTGCGCCTGGATATCAGACTTTCTGAGTGAGGGGTCCATTCGAGTTGTCGTCGATGGATGCTCTTCGGACCTTAAGGCCATTAATGCCGGAGTTCCTCAGGGGTCTGTTCTCTCTGCTACTCTATTCTTGCTGCATATCAACGACATGCTTAAACCCGGTATCTATGGGTATGCTGATGACAGCACAGTATCAGAGAGTTATGTTTCCGATCCTCGGGCTAGTAGAGCCGAAATCGAGCCTCTTAGTGAGAGTATGGTAGCACGTGTGAACTCGACCCTGATGGATGTTTCCCAATGGGGAAAGGCCAACCGGGTCGAGTTTAATGCGTCAAAAACACAAGCCTGTCTTTTTTCCTCCAAAAAGAGTCGTTTCCTTCTGACTCCCGTATTCTGTGATGAGCCTGTAGAAGTTTCAGACCAACTGGACCTTTTAGGTCTCACCTTATCTTCCGACCTGAACTTTGGGCGATCCATCGAGTCAAAAGCAAAAACAGCTGCAAAAAAACTTGGTATCCTGAACAAAGTGAGACGGTACTTTACTAAGGAACAGCTTTTAATCTTATACAAAGCTCAGGTTAGACCCTGCATAGAGTACTGTTCACACTTGTGGGAAGGAGCTGCCAAATGCCACCTGGACTCACTTAATTCGCTAGACAGACGTGCTCGAAGAATTATAGGTGACAAGGACCTAACAAGCAAAAAGCTGCATAGCCTGAGCCATCGCCGCCAAATCGCATGCTTGTCTATTTTATACAGGCTATTCCACGGGGAATGCGCTCAAAATCTCCATAACCTCATTCCACCATCTCCATTTTTCTATCGAACGACAAGGCGTCGCGGGGGCCTCCACCGCTTTGTCGTAGATATTCCACCTTGCCGCACTAAACGTTTTGCATCATCCTTCCTTGTGCGGACGGCGAAGTTGTGGAATGCTCTTCCGGCGACTGTGTTTCCCGACACATATGACCCGGGTCTATTCAAGGTCAGAATGAATGGGCACCTTATGGGTGAGCGCGGTCCATCTTAGACCACATCTACACTTTCCATCAGGTGAGATAGTAATCAAGCGCAAACCTATTGAATTTAAAAAAAACAATCGTCACTGTTTGTCAATTTTATTTCATTCAGCAATGGGTAACTGCTTGGACTTCATCCTACCTGATAATAAGGAGGAATGGAAGTTCACGTTACCTGGAATCCTCAACACTGAGGAACTGGCTATCTTTTAAAGAACCGTTTCGAACACAATCATAACTCAAACTACCTAATTAAAAGACATGATTTAAATGGCCTCATCCCCACTTATACTATTATTTATGTGGGGCGTCTATAGACGGTTGACGATCAACAAGTATTTATTACAGTAGAGTTATTATTAACCGGATTATTACCATGTTTATTGTTTTTGAGTATCCGTTATTGCCGCAAATAGTTTTTCCTTGGAAAAGCCGGGTGTCTACAAGATCTAACTTACAGTCGCCTGCCAATTTAAGGAGCACATCAAAGCTGTCAAGAACAACGATACGCCAAAATCGACCCTTGCTGAACATCTGATCCAATCGGGTCTTAATCATTGAATTGAGTTCTATAACCCTTAGATAATTTCGATGGAATACCTCTACGTATATCTCGATTGGTCAGAGAAGCGATTGAAATTACAAAATACAAAACAATAACAATCGTGAGGATGATATTAAATTGCCGCGTATTTGGAATCAAGTGTCAGTAGTCTGGTTAAAAACCGCAAAAACATCAAAAGTGCATTTCGCGTTCTGATACTGTGAGTGTAGTGTGTCGTGAGCAATTTCGAGTGAATGGTGACTTTGAAATTGGTGGTACGGGCTAAGACAACAACGACTAAGGAAGAGGGTAGGTCATTTTGTCTACTCTTAAATATCAACCCGCAATGACTTCAGTACATTCGTAATCTTGCGCATGCAACTGTGCCGAAATATCTAACACTCAAAAATAATAATCATGGTAAGAATCCCGTTAATAATTACTCAAGTGCAAGTGACCATAATAGTTTAAAAAGTAATTACATTGCAGAAGCTTTTGAATACATCAGCAGTTGCGAATCATCAATACAGCCTTTGAAAGCTGACATTAAATGCAGAAACAATGAAGAAGAAACCATAATAACCAAATTGGAAGTACAAGAGGTGTACCCAACAGATAAGGTGCAATCAGTAAAATGCCCCATTCTGAAATTCAAGTCTTCGATAACAGTGATGCCGTCTGTCGACAGTGAATTGTCCGCGTATTCGAAGTCTGATTCCTCTGAGCCTGATCTGCAATACGACAACACAAAACTAGAGAAAGTGTCGGATGAAAAAAATACTGCCATTTACAACGTGGAAAATGTACCTGCCAAAGATGAGGTTGAACAAATTATGCAAAAAGATAGCAAAGAAACAAGTTTGTTTTAAATTTTTGTTTATATTTTTAGTTTTATTTTTAAAGCGTTTTGTTCTTGACTGATAAGATCATAATGCATTTATTAGGTAAGTAATCACCTCTGGCCGCGTCTATCTTTGCTAGTGTGCGTACCGTACGCACAAAAAGTACATTATGCCTAAGCCGAATATATTATTCATGCTGCTAAATGTTTTGAGTCCTTTTTAGTTTTTTCAATATTTACAACTATTAATGATATTAACAAATTAAATCCCTCTTTTTGTTTAATTCAAAAGGATTTATCGTAACAAAAACGTTATTAAAATAATATGTAGTGTTCATTCCGATAATTTATTCGTTTATCAAGTTTGGATGTCGCATGCAACTACCGCATCTCAAACATCTGCATAATACGCAAAAGAAGCAATAAATGCAAGCTTACCTGCATACCGAACCGATAACCTGACATGTGTGTCGCCCCTCCATGGGGCTGTTATTGTGAAAGTGTGTTATTTTAATTGCGTTTTTGTATGCCATGGATCTCCATACCTACTATTTCCATGCAAAGTAACGTCTGATTCCAAACGGTAAGTGACTCCACTCCACCTGATGCTAAGTGGAAATCACAAGGAGGGAAACGTGGAAGAAATTCTAATTTCTTCTTTTCTATATATCTGGTTATTTTTTGTCCAGATTCAAACTGCCAGTTGGAGTGCGCGTGCGAACGTTGCAGTGCCACCAGCCCGTGCTGCGACACACTCGGCTCCACCATGGACCAATGCGAGAGCTCGAAGGAAAAGCTGAAAGAAAGAAAAAGTGATCGGTGGCGGATATCAAAGTATTCACAGTAAAATATCACTAATTTACTATTGTTAAGTGAATATTTTAAAGTTCATAAAAAACAATAAAAAAAAATTAAACGTCTACCCGACCCAGCCAGGAATCGAACCTGGGTCTTCCGCAATCCGAGCGGCTGCACTGACCGCTATGCTACCGGGAAGGCTGGCGTAAGCACTGAATTTTGTCACTGCTTTTTTAATTTTTTTGAGTGCTAATAGCGGCACAGTGTGCCATCTATCCAACGGTCATTGCAACCGATGGCTATGCAGATTCATCTTTGCAGATGAAATACCACAAATTTGAAATAAATTTTTACTTTTTTATTTTCTAGTTTTTTTTTAGAGACATTGCTTATTGCTTCAAACGGCATTTTCAGCGTCACCGGGCTTTTTTGGGGACGGCGAGGTACGTAAAGGGTACCTCAAGCCGTGTTGAAACGAATGACCTTCGGAGGTTTTCTAGAGGGAATGGCATCGCACACTTAAAAGTGCGCGTCCCCGTGCTCTACTAGATTCTCCGAAGGGTTCGGATCGGATCGGGGTTCGGTTCGGATCGGTATTTTCAAGTGCTAATTGCTGCACTGAAGCTAAATTAAATATTTATGAAATTTATAAAATACAGTGAAAAATTAAACGCCTACCCGACCCAGGTTTGATTCCTAGCTGAGCTAGCACTTGAAAATAAAAAGTAAAAATTTATTGATAAGTATTTAATTTAGTTACTTAATAATTGATAGAAGGAGCGTAGGTATTCAACAGACAGACGCTCGGGTTGAATGCGAGAAATCGTGTTACAATCCTTGCACAGTTTGACCCCATAGCCTGAGTAGTTGAGGTTCCAGGTAAAGTACGCTTCCACCTTCGGCTTTATCATCACCAGAGGTCAGAATTAGGTAGAGTTATTTATGTACTTGCATCGAAAAGTTGATATTAATATGGATCTTCCCGGGATTTCTAATTGCATTTCCGCTATTCTTTTCTTTTGTTATCACACGCTATGTTCTGCGATCTACAAATGTAGCAACGTCGCGCGTGTGCGTGCGCATTGGAATTTTGCAACTTCGGACATCCGATGTCGTTGATGTAAATTTGACAACACCGCGCGTGCAGTGGTTTTTGTGTAGAAGTAAATAACTTTTTTATTTAATAAATCACAGGATTTTTCCTGCTCATTAAAATTAATCTCGGGATTTAAGGCATATCCACTTTATTCTTTCGCTGTATGAAATCAGTGTAAGTACATAAATAACTGTACCTAATCCCGACCGCTGATCATCACTTATAATTACGTGAGATGAAGGCCAAGTTTTAACCCGTGAGATACATAAAAACAACTGACGGTGAACCTGGATGGATTACCACTATTAATTTGTTAAAATTGCAATAAGTTAAATAACGTTTTCAAAAAATGTATACATTAAGTTTTCAGTGGCGGTAGCCAAAGTAATATTAAGAAAACGATAGCGAAGTTCGAAAACAATAAAATGTATAGGATTGACATAAGCCCCGCTAAATCAGGTGGTTAATCTTATGTCAATCCCATACATTTTATTCTTTTCGAACTTCGCTATCGTTTTCTTAATGTTACTTTGGCTAAGCCTACTGAATATCGTGAAACATCGAGTGCCTCCTGACTTTCTGTTGCAGCATAAAACAGTATCTAAGACCGTGGTGGATATACTGCACCATAATGTCTTTGGTTCTGGTCACGGGTATTATTATTTTTACGACCAACTTTTCGACCACCAAGAATTCGAGGAACGTACACACAAGGCGAATGTTAGCCGAAGATTTACGGAAAATGTAATTGATTTAGAAATCAGATAACAGCTACCTACAAGTTAATACAAAACCACCAGACTAAGACCCAGGGATCCCGGGAATTTTCTTAGTTGGGGAAGCATGTTTGCACTCGGTTCGGTTGGTGGTAGTAAGACTTGTTTTAAGTCTGTCTGGCAAGCTAATACTATATCAACTAAGAATATTGAATGATTTTATTTCTAAAAATCCGACCTTTAAAATACTGTTTCGTAAAGTTAGCTAACTTAATGTCACTTAGTCAATATTTTTACTTACAAGCGTTGCTTCTTAATGTGTCGTTGTTATATTAATGTTAGCATTGCTGTGTTTCGACGGTTAGAGATAAATTGTCAGCTCCTCGGGAATCCGTCACTTTATCGCAAATCATTACAACGATTTTCATTTCTCATAACACTATTTGCAGATCTTTCTATTCAAGTAACAAATCCTCGAGCTTTGTTTTATCGCGTTTATGTTCAATCGAATCGTCAATACCAAAAACCTAATTTATCAAATTTCATTTCCATATTTTGTTTATTTCATCGTACCTACTTATTGTTAAATCGATCCATAATATTTTGTACGCTTAAAATTTCTTTATTTTATACTTGTAAATGGGATTTTTTATGAGTATCTTTGTATTTGCATATATTTACATTGCCAATTAACTGCGTTTATATGTATAACTATTATATATTTTTTGTATCCACTTCACTACCATATATACCTATTGTATCTTCACATATATATATATATATATGTATGTATATATATATATATACTGCACGTATTTCTACACAACAAACTATTTTCATTTCTTTGTTATTTTGAGCTCCTTCATTGTCATGGGTCCAGCAGAATACCAGCGTTGAGGCATTTGCCACAACATTAAGCTGAGCTGGTCAGCCCATTCGGCTTTTAGTGTATTTGTTTATTTCTGTTTGTTTCTGTTTATTTTTGTTATTGATAAATTGTAAAATGTAACTCTCTTTTTTTTAATATTAAGTTTTTTTTATAACTTTTGTGTTACTTTTTTTTTCATGTCTTTAATGTTTGAAAAGCCGAATAAATGTTTTTATTATTATTATTATTATTATTATTATCAAATTTTACGTCAATAAGGAACATACATCGAAAAAAAAAGTTTTTGATGTATACTTACTTAATTTTGTTTTGTACACATTTTGTAAAATTATTTCGTATAAAGCTTATGTTTGCATTTTTGTTTCATATTTTTTTCACAAAAATTAGAAATAATAGGAACGCCCTACCCTAGAGTGTAATTTATATGTGCGCGTAGAATAGTTGAGGTGACAGCGGAAGCTCTCTCTTTTTCTCTTCGATATTATTCTCCATAAGCACTTAGCTTTCATCACATTCATCGAGTGGCGCTGCGAGCGGTAACACGGTCGTAGCACGTTAGCGTATTTTAGTGAACAAAAATATTTAAAATCCCTAGTTTGTCGTGAAATGTGTGTCAATCTGTGCTACGGTTTTTAATGCACAAGTGATAGTGTTCGTGTCGCTACTGCAATTGTAATTATCTCGTAATTAGCATCAAATCAGTTGCTTAATCATTGATATTTTATTGTTGTGTGGGTACTCGTACACAAAGTCAGAGGCTCAGAAGCGTAGATCTGAACCTCACAGATAGATCGAGTGATCTATAGTGACAAGTACCGCCATCTAGCGAAGTCCGGTCGTACCTCGTCCCCCGCCATCTATTTATCGGTGCTCGAACCATCTCGTCAGCCGACAACAATACTATGGCTAAGTGCTCGGCTTGCGGAAAGTTTATCTCCGCGTCCAGTGCCGCTAGTTGTACTACTTGCACTAGTGTGTACCACAAGGGCTGCGTGACATTGCCTGACACCATCGCTGTCCCTAAAGATTGGATATGCCCAGATTGCAAAAAAAATATTAGGAAGGGCGATAACAGCAGCACCCCAATAAGAAATGTCTGTGGCGGCTTGCCAACCCAGATACCCGCAGCGGGCGCCGCTTCTTTTCCACCTAGCGAGGAGTCGGAGATTAGTGAAATGCGCCGAGAGCTTAGGGCCAGCATGGCCGAATTCCGCGAGTTTCTTACGGAATTTCGATCGGCCATGATGAACTTGGAGGAACGCATAGGTGGTTTTGAGCATAGGCTCGAAGCGGTCGAGCTGAAGCAGGCGGAGGCACCGTCTTCGGCGGACGGTGTTATAGAGTTACGCCGAACCGTAGAGGGTCTCAAGGCCGAACTTAACAGCCGGGACCAAGAGATGCTCCTGTCGGACCTGGACATCGGTCATCTGCCAGAAGAAAAGGGAGTCAGTCCTCTTCACACGGTCGCAGTGCTGGCCGCTAAGCTGGGTGTCGCCCTAGACGCGAGGGACATCGTGTTCGCCGAGCGCGTCGGACCGGTGCCGGCGCCGGGCGGTGCGGAGGCGCGCCCCCGCCGCCTGGTGGTGCGGCTGGCGCGCCGCGAGCTGCGTGACGAGCTGCTGCGCGCCGCGCGCGTGCGCCGCAACATCACCGTGGCCGACGTTGGCCTGCCGGGCCCCCCGCGACGCATATATGTTAACGAGCGACTGACGGCGACCAACCGCCGCCTATTCCACAGAGTCCGCGAGGAGTGCCTTAAGCGCCGGTGGAGGTACTCGTGGACCAGGAGAGGACGGCTCTTCGCGCGGCAGGATGACGGAAAACAGGTGTATAGTTTTCGGTCGGACTCGGACATAGACTAGTATCTAGTTTCGTAAGATTGTTGGCCCTGAAATGGTAATATGTTGTTGCTCTTTTGTGGAAAGGGAAAATAAATACACAAGTCTAGACAGAAATATTACATTTATAACAGTAATATCTTATCTATATACAGTTTGCACATCATTAATTAATATTTCATTTAAAACTTTTGTCAGAATGTTTCATTATTTTAATTGCTATCATTTGCACATTGCTTGCCCAATTGTAAACACTTTGTTCTCTTTTATTTTATTTTGTAATATGATACATCTAAATGGCGAATAAACTTTTAAAGATTGGTTTGTATAATGCAGGTTCCCTCGGTACTAATCATGATAATTTTATCGCTACAGTTACTCGATATGACTTAGATGTGCTAGCTATAAACGAAACTTGGCTTAGAGAGGGAGAGGAGGGGCGAGCGCCTGCACTGCCGGGTTACCGACTGCGTCACATTCCGCGTCCGCGTCACGCGCGTGAGCGCGGGGGCGGCGTCGGATTTTACATACGACGCAATGTTAGTGTTCGCACCTGGCCTCACCCGGTTGACCCTTTGCACAAGTTAGTAGAGCAGATGTGGCTCACATTGACCCTTAACGGAAAGAAGCTGATTATTGGCACTGCGTATCGGCCACACTGGATGAATATAGATTTATTCTTCGACGCACTCTCAGACACTATTAGTTCAATTCCCAATTATGATAACCTAGTACTACTTGGCGATTTTAATATTAATTTATTACAAACTCAGGATTTAAATACTACCAAAATTAATACTTTTATATCATGTTTCAAACTTTCTCAGCTGGTGTCTGAGCCAACGCACTTTACTTTGAATAGCCAAACTCTCATAGATGTCGTATGTACCAATTTAAAATGTAAAAAAGTCACCTTGGATCATGTGGGTTCCCTAACTGGTCACTGTCTGGTGGTTTGTGAGTTCAACATTAAGCGTGAAAAAGTTTCTCCTAGAGTTATTAAATACAGACCAAAAAATTGCATTTCTTTAGACAAATTTAATAACGATTTGCAAAACATAAGATGGGATCTCATATCCAGTTCCGAGTGTGTCAATGACATGGTAGGCGTTTTTAATCAATGCATCATGACTGTGTTTGATCACCATGCACCCGAAAAGTCTGTCATAGTCAGGGATCGCAACCCGCCTTGGATTACAGACACAGTCAAGCATATGATGAAGTTGCGCGATGGGGCTCTGGCAGACTTCCATAGGCGGAAACCAAATAGTAACAATGTATATTACAAAACCTTAAAGTCAATGGTAAATCAAGCCCTATTTCATGAAAAAGCTGCTTATTTTAAACATAGTGTCAATAACAAAATTCACAATCCTAAATTACTATGGAAGAATCTTAAAAATACAATTTTGCCCCAGGTTAAAAATGATTTGCCTTTGTTTTTTAACAATCCGAATATTATAAATAATTATTTTTTGAATATACCAGGTAGCCCAGATGTTTCGATTTCACAATTAACCTTTTTTGAGTACAATAGATTTTCGGATTCAATTTTTAATTTAAAACCTATTAGTCTAGATCAAATCATTAAAATATTTAACAGTTTAAAATCTAACGCGGTGGGGTGCGATTCAATCAGCCTGGATATGCTCATTAAGACATTCCCACATACTATAGATTGTATCAAAGATATTATAAATTTGTCAATTACTACCCAAACATATCCTGAATTATGGAAACTGGCTATTGTGCTTCCGCTGCCTAAGGTAGCGAACCCGGTAGATTTAAAGGACCTGAGGCCCATTAGTATACTGCCTTGTCTGTCTAAGATCCTAGAGAAGGCTGTTTGCATACAACTAAACAATTACCTTGAGAAGAATAAAATTTTTCCAGAGCTGCAGTCAGGTTTTAGAAAGGGGTGGGGTACCACAACTGCCCTACTAGATGTTACCGAC
The DNA here is from genome assembly GCA_947562085.1 of Eudonia lacustrata. Taxonomy (NCBI): domain Eukaryota; kingdom Metazoa; phylum Arthropoda; class Insecta; order Lepidoptera; family Crambidae; genus Eudonia; species Eudonia lacustrata. The sequence continues at coordinate 12,787,726 of OX387332.1, read as the reverse complement.
TCTATACTGCATGCGCAAGATCAAGGCATGTGTACTTTGCTGGTCTTATTAGATTTTTCGAGGGCATTTGAATCTTTAAATATAAATCTTCTCATGTCAAAATTGAGCTACTACGGATTTGATTATCTGGCCTTGCGGTGGTTTCATAGTTACCTCAGTAATCGTCGCCAGTATGTTAGACTAAGCCGTAACAATGGTTCTTCTATGGAATCTGAAAAGGTGGCCGTGGGCAGGGGTGTGCCTCAGGGCTCTATTTTGGGTCCAATCCTTTTTATTTTGTACTCAGCGGACATTACAACACAAATCACACACTGCAAGTACCATATTTACGCAGACGACACGCAAATTTATATATCTTTTAAACCAGAGGACCTTGACCAAGCTATAATTAATATTAATGAAGATCTTTCCAAAATCGCTCATTGGTCTACTCAGAATTGCCTTATTTTAAACTCTTCTAAGACTAAATACATGATCTTCGGGACCAAACATCAGATAGGTAAAATAAACTCTCCAGTGCTTGTCAAACTAAAAGATGATGCTATTGAAAGAGTTTATGAGGCACGTAATTTGGGTCTTAAGATGGACTGCAACCTACGTTTTGAAAATCATATTGGGAGTTCTATCCAAAATTGTTTCTATAAACTAAGGGTATTATATAAGATTAGACGCTATCTAAGTGAAGAGTTGCGTATCCAGCTAGTGGAGTCACTTGTTTTGTCTAGGCTAAATTATATGGATACCGTTTACGGACCTCGTTTACTTGCGAAAACTCAGAAACTTGTACAAAGAGTGCAAAATGCCTGTGCTCGTTTCTGTTTCACTATTCCGTTAAGGGCCCATGTAACTCCTTTCTTGAATAAACACAATATGTTGAAAATGCGCCACCGCCGTAAACTTCATTTGGCTTGTTTAATGTTTAATATTGTAAGGGATCAAGCACCTGCTTATTTATATAATAAGTTGTCTTGGGTTTCGAGTCTTAGGCCTTATGGAGCCCGAAGACATGCTCTGCAGCTGTCTACTCCAAGTCACACATCTACTGCTTTCAGAGGAAGTTTCCGATACGCAGCGACAAAATGCTAGAACAATATTCCTCCACCGATGAGGGACCTGCAAAGTAAAAATAGTTTTAAGAATAAACTGAAATTGTATTTGTCTAGTTTTCAGAGTGCGCAGGAGACTTTATTGTTAGATACAAGCGCATTATAACAGCTCTTACCTTGTTTGTCTGTCCCAAATGCATGTTTCATTTACGATACGAGGCGTCTTGTAATGCTCCTTAAACTGTTTAGCAATGTGTCGTTATAGAAATAAAAGTAGAAATTATTTATTGTATAACTGTGTACAATATAGTTCTTCTTCTTAGTGTTGTATTATATGCATTCTGTTACCCAAATGTGACGTAACTTTTGTTTGTTAGTCTATTAATAATATCCTTTTTATTAATTTTTACAAACCATTTTTTATTATTATATCTTAATTAATGGCTTCGCGTTTAGCATTTAGCCAATTTCAAGTGTTTTTTAAATTGTACGGTAGATAGAAATTAAAATGGAGTCTCACAACACGTGTTATTACGGAAACAACTCGGGTGAAACTCTACAAACCATTTTGTCTGTCTGTCTGTCAATGATTATCATTGTTGTTGTCTTGTTTTTTTATTATTCTTTTTTATTTTTATTGTACCGTTGGATGTAGGGATTTAGGATATACAGCCTATATTTTTAATCTTCTATTTTTGTTTTTTATATATATTTTTATTTTATTTTTTTACTTTTGTGTGTTACGCTTATGTTGCTATCGCAGCGTCACTGAAACCGGTTCCGACGGAAGATCAGCGCTAACCTCAAGGCTAGCATCTTGCTGAGTCGGAACCGTTTTGGGACTCCTGTTTTTTTTTTTAAATTTCCACTTTGATCTTTATGTTTAAACTGTTATGTCCTAAATAAATTTATTTTCATTTCATTTCATTTCATTTCATTTCATCATCATCATCATCATCATCATCTCAGCCAAAAGACGTTTACTGCTGGACAAAGGCCTCTCATCACATTCATCTCATGATAATTGATGAAAAGGCTGAAGGTGGAAGCGAACCTTAACCGGAATCTTCAACCACTGAGTAATTGACTCTCTCATCTCTTTTCTGTCGGAACTCAACAATAGCGCAACATTGATGTTATGGCGAAATTTAGATAAGATGGTAGTAGATAATAGTAAGAATATCATACTTGATTCACCAGATAACAAAAAAAGAACAACACCAACTTCAAAATAAACTAAAGCCTCTTATTTGCCTTTTTTTTTCCTCCTCTTTTCTTGTCGACCTCCTTGGTCGAGTGGTTTATACACCGGTTTTCATGAAGTCACCATCTCTGAGGTCCCAGGTACGATCCCCGGTCGGGTCAATTTTGAAATTATTGTTTTTCTAAATTGTCTTGGGTCTGGGTGTTTTCTATGTATAATAATTATGTATTTAAGTATTTTAAGTATGTTTATCCGTTGTCTAGTAACCATTTAACGAGTTTCATAACGAAGCTTCTCTTGGGCTAGATCATTGGTGTGAGTGTAGGAAAGTTTATTATTATTATTATTTTGTTTAATCATTTCAGAAGTAGCAAGCATGACGCAATATTCGGGTTATATTATCAAAACAACAATTTTACAATTCCTCTACGGTTTCAGGATGCTTACCCCGAACGTCTGGCAATGCGAGAAAGGGTTCTGCCAGAAAGTGTATGAGCCCTCAAGATCCAATGTTTACTTCACATCTTTAAGTCGATGCTCCCTGCTATGCATGGGTCCACAGCTATGGCCTCATCCTATAGGCGACACACAATACAGCAATAAAGTAGTTGCCTTAGCGACTCAGAAATTAGAATACAAATTCGTGTCCGTACCATCGCATAATGTAAACCAATATCTAGCTGAAGCATTCAAATTGTTTATTGAAGATTTGGCCAAACTGGAAGAGATTGACCCAAAAGGACACCAAACAGATTTAACTGTAAAGAAGATGAATATAATCCTTGACGTTGAAAGCGATGCTGATCCAAGAATGAGGTATAATACAAACGAGTCATACACCATCAGAGTGGAAACATTACCAAGCCAAGTTCATATTAATATTTCGTCACCTTCTTTCTGCGGTATCCGACACGGCTTGGAAACTTTGAGCCAATTGATACTGTTAGATCAGAGCACGGGCTATTTAATCACGCTGTCTAATATCTTAGTGAAAGATGCACCCAGTTACAAGTACAGAGGACTGATGATAGACACGGCAAGGAATTATATACCTGTAGCAGATATAATGAGGACCGTTGACGCAATGGGCACTGTGAAGTTAAACACGTTCCATTGGAGAATATCTGATGCTACAAGCTTCCCTTGGTACTTGCTTGAAGTCCCAGAACTGTTCGTGTATGGGGCGTACGATAGAACAATGGTGTACACGAAACAGGACATTATTACTATTGTGCATAGAGCTGGGATTAGAGGTATACGGGTTTTGATAGAAGTGGCCGCCCCCGGACCAGTAGGGAGAGCTTGGTTATGGTCTCCTGATGCGGATTGCCCAAAAAAAAACGTCAATTTCTCGTGTGACAACGATCTGTGTTTAAGAATTAAAATGAATGAATCAGTTTTGGATGTCCTGCAAAAATTGTATGCTCAAATCTTAGAACTCACTAAAGTAGATGATATATTTCATCTAAGCGATGGTCTGTTCTCCTTATCTAACTGCTATCTACTTATAGACGACAGAAAAGGTTTTTTGGAAAAGGCTTTAGACAGACTGAGGACTGCTAACAAAGGGTCATTGCCGAGATTACCGATTGTCTGGTACACAAGTCATTTGCTGGGCGATATGGAGGCAAAGACATGGGATAAGTTTGGAGTACAGATGAACGAAGCCGTGCAGAATTCCGGGAACCCGTTCTTGAGCAGATTCAGGGTGGTGCATTCTAGTAGATGGAGCCTTTCTTGTCAGATGCTTAAACAGCGATGTACAAAGTACAGGTGGTTAAAATTTTATCATAATAATTAAAGAAACTACATCCTCAGAGATTAGAATATTCGACGTGTCTGTATATTATGCAAAAATAAAGTATACTATTACTTTATTTTCGCATAATATACAGACACGTCCTTCTAACGTCGACAGGTATATTTAAAAGTCTTTATGTATAATAAGTTTTAATGTGGAACTTTTATGTACTATTTCTTGAGTTGAAAAGTTTTACATCGTTGATGATATACCTATATACCTACCTACTTAAAAGTTTATGACATTAAGGTTTGTTTTACTTGAAAATAATTGATTTGACCACTGGTTAATTATTTATGTTGTATCAAACTCTTTGACACTGTTGCTGACTGTCGATCGACCATTTATTTTGTCAAGTACACACGCCCGCATATCAGACTACCACGAACTCATATTTCCTCAGTAGACTTTGAACTATATGTATATGTTGCAGCCAGACATGATTACGCACACTAAACGAAACGCAAGCGCGCCCTAAGCGGTGCAGGCCGCACAACTACGTTTCCTTTGAGCTTCGACAGAGCCGTGGCGTTACCAACGGGCTGGACGGAACTCACTTTCGTTCGAGTCGCCCTAATTAAAAGAATCACTAAGTTATAACTTTGGTTCTTGTAATATAAAAACAGTGTTAAAGTAAAACGTCTTCTTATTTGCACGATTCTTACATCTGCCCACACAATGTCTGAAAAAACAGTTCTTAATCTCTTTTAATCCTACATTTAATTGGCATAAGGTTGAACATCTATTGGAGAAATTTGACAGTTTTGGGTAGGTTAATGTGCTGGCATCTGTAACTTTGTAAAATTGTTCGTTGTATACAAATATTTATGTATTTGATAAAATATTTCAAGGAATTTCATTAGAATAAACGCATGTCGCTTCGATGTCCGTCATCATGTCAGAATCGCCTTATACAGTACAATTACGTAAATCTTATTCTAGTTCTGTTTTTTTGTTGGTATAATTTAATTTTCTTTTATTTGTCTTGCTGTTTTCTGCCACAGAACATGGCAGCAGATGTATGCCTGGAAATCGTGGAAGAGCATTGACGTTTTCTCCACTGAGGGTGGCGAAGCAGTACTCTGGACAGACTTGGTGGACTCTGGTATACCTGTTTAATGTTTCCCTTTAAATTATTGTTGAAATTTTCCTTTAGCCTTAGGCAATGAGGCAATGTCTTGCCTCTATCACAAGGAGCTTATTGTCTTATTTCAATCTATCACGAGACTTATTATAAAGGTATTTACGCTTGTCATTTTGCATAACTATTCCAAATAAATGACAAATTGACGATGTCGTTCATTCAACATCTTTTAAAAACGCGTCGCGATCGCAATGAGTTTGAAGTTCTTGAATAGCTTTCAAATGTCAAATTGAAAGGTATTACAATGGATGTTAGAGTTAGACAATAGCCAGAACACGTCCCCCCGGCCAGGTCCGATAATCGGTGACCGTTTTTAAGTCGGTTAAAATGAAACGTATGGAATTCTATGTTGCAACCTTTTAGGGGTTCGACGTCTGGTTGCCACGACGTCTGGTTGCTGTTATGACTAATTCCCAATATGTGAACTGCCACCATGGCCTTTTCCCATTATGCACACTTCTCAAAACCTCCATTTACCAAAATGTCTATTTCCCATTATGTACACTTCCTAAAGGGGCCTTTTCCCATTATGCACACTTCTCAATACCTTCATTTATCAAAATGTCTACTTATTTATTTATGTTTATTTATTTATATTTATTTATTTATTTATTTTACGACAATGACAATTCGCCGCACTTTCTAAAACACAAAACGTTCAACCAGGAGCACGTACCTGATATAAATCAGGAAATAAATAAATAAAAGAAATAAATTATACTATATTTATTCACAGCGACCAATTAAACTTTAACTGCGATATTATTACATTCTCCTAAAGAATAACCACCTTATTCATAAAAACTTTAAGCATTTTTAGTTAATCATTGTTTTGTCTCTTTATCTCAAATTCAAAATGACTTTTGTGTGACAATATTTACAATATTTAACTAAATAATGCTGAAATAGTTTTTATGAATAAAGGGGTTAATAAATAATTTTGTTATCAGTCAGTATCAGTTACAGTCAATGTCTATTTAAAATAACGTCATCGTCAGTGTAACTTCTTTGTTTGGAAAGTTATTCCTAAATCATGCTTATAGTCAATAATTTCCTTCAAAAATCCCATACTCGTCAGTGAATTGTCTTTCAGTTCTGCATTCAGTATAGAAAGCTTTGTATTAAACAATACGTCCTGTTCAAACCGATTATTTTTCAATCTATTGAAAATGCCTTGCTTCAGTTTAACCTTTTTACCGCCAGGCCTTCTATGGAAGTTCTTCTTTGTATAGTCGACAATGAAATTGCTTTACCACCTTAGAAGTGAATTTTGTTTGCATTTAATAAAACAACAAGTTCTATTTTTGTTTAAAAGACCAAGTGACAGATACGTTGTCATTATTGACAATGAGCCTTAGTGAAATTTTATTGTAATGGAAGTTTTTGTCAAAAGTGATAAAGCAATTACGTGGTCGACTATACCTACTTTATTAAAATACATTTAACTTTGGCGTACAGCGGGACATCGCGTGCAGGATAGTTGGGCGGTGAAAAGGTTAATTATAGTCACTGTGAACTGCCTCTATACGCAGTTTGGTTAAAAACAAGTAAAAATAAGGTGTTTTTGGTATATATGCGTTTAGACGTTTAGTTAGACCTTTGAAAAAGTTAACATTTTGGGAGGTGGTCATTTAGGGAAGTAGCCAGTGTGAGAAAGTTAACATTCAATGAAGTAGCCAGTTTGAAAAAGTTTACATTTTGGGAAGTGGTCATTTAAGGAAGTAGCCAGTTTGAAAAAATTTACATTTTGACAAGTGGTCATTTAAGGAAGTAGCCAATTTGAAAAACCTAACATTTTGGGAATTGGTCATAATAGCAACCAGACGTCGTGGGAACCAGACGTCAAACCCCGAAAGGGTTGCAACGCACACGTCCAACAAAAAGTCAGTCACAAAATAGGTGATAAATAAATTGGCGAAAAAATCGGTCCGATTGTCGGTCCTACAAAAAGTCGGTCGTGGGTTGGCCCCGTGTGCGAATCGGTGGCGCCAACGGCATAACTTGCGCTCGTGAGCGCGAATTGCACTAGACAACATGTAACAAAAAGGTGTGGTCAAAATGAAAAGATCCAAAATGTATCCCATCTAGAACTTGTATGTGTTGTTATTAAGACACAATTATTAACCTTAATTTGTCATGCAATGATTAATGAAATATTTATACTCGTGAAGTGACGAGCGACAGGCGCGCATAAGCAAGCAGCAGTGATCATAAATGTTAGTACTGTTTGGCGATGCTTTTAAAAGTAATTGTCAATAGTCGATGTTTTAGTTGTCGTAAAAGTGACCCATGTAAAAATTCACTCGGAGACGGAGAAAGTGCTATGTGAGAAAGTGATAAAAAATGGTTTTAGAACGGGTCAGAGTGATTTTTTTTATTTTGGAACGGGATCGAGTGATTGTTGACGTTAATGGCGTAATATTGTTGAGGTTATCTCCATTTCAACGTAATTAATGTATAGTATTCTGTTTTGCCTTAATTGTTATGCAGTAAATGGTACTTCTATACAGTGGTTAAATCTGTATTTTTCTTTCAAAAAGATGGATGATGTAAACATTGCAATAATAACAGCTCCCTAAGCAATATGAACACTGACCACTAAACTGTCAGGTGAAATTTCTCGATACAAAAAGACATTCATATACCTACCTATATTATAATTAATTAACTACCTTTTTGTAATTAACGTTCGTACTGACTTTGGTCACTCACGACCTGAATGACAATCAAATGAACGAAACGCATCACAATTTGACATTAGCATCTGTTAGTTTACTCCAGTGAATTAATGATTAGACACCACTAGAGCTGAGACTTGTTTATTTTGACGTGACGTCACAATAGCAATATTAAACAAAAAATTGCATAACACATTAATGTTAATAATAATGACTAAAGTAACTCTGTATACGAAATCTGGATCGGATACATTTTGAATTTTTTCATTTTGACCACACCTTTATGTTACACGTTGTATACCTTAATCTGGTCACATATATGTGACCACCCGACATTGCGATAATTGCTTAACCTCCCCAAGACTTGGTCAACCAGAGTCGAGGTCCTAGCTTTTAGTGGTCTCTAGTTGTCCCACGCCAGGTTTTTTTTTTTTTTACTTAGCTCGGCAAATTACTCCATCCCACCTGATGTTAAGTCGAAATGAAGTCCAGAAGCGAAGACAACTGGTGCAGCGTGGAAACAAACGTAGCATCAGTCAACTTCACTCTGCCGGCCCACAAGGTGCTTCTTCACGCCTCTCTTGAAGGACCCCATATCAAAGGAAGGAGGGAAAACGTGTGCTGGTAGACTATTCCATCTTTTGGAGGTGCGACAAAGAAACGAGTCTCCAAATTTCTTTGTGCGCGATGGGATATTTGAGACAGTGAAGCGGTGTCTCCGAAGAGTGGTTCCGATTTGAACGCCTCGGAGAATCTTGAAGAGCAGTAGGACACGCTTGCGTGAAGCCATCTCCTCTAGAAATCTTCTTTCTCCACGAAGAAGCTTAACATTCTCGATTTCAGCCCGAAGCGCTAGCTGCTTCTTACTAGATACAAACATTTCTCGTGATGTGGACGTTTTTGCAGGCAATTTGGACTATCACCTCTGGCCCCGCCTGTCTGCCGTGGCCGAACGTCTCTGGTCAGACGTCGCTGCCAACGGAACTGCCAATGGATACACGTACGCGAGGCTGGATGCCCATAGGTAATATCATCGGCTTATCACCGTCAGGTAGTTCTCTTACTAATTTAAAAACAAAATCTGAAATACAACTTGTAAACCATCTCTCATAACTTTACAATGCACAGGTCTGAGTGCCTAGTGTGTAATTTGTTTACTTTCCGTTTTTGTTCGATTACGTTTACGTAAACGAAAATTTTTATGGCAAAATTTTAACTCTTCTCGTATGTCGCCAGGGGGCGCTGCTTCAATGCCATACTTGATTTTGGAAGTTATTTTAGGCCAGTTGCGTTTTAGGCCAGATGCTACTTAGACCAGTTGCGCTGACCAACTGATACTAACTCCCATACTCATTTTCGTTTTCGTAAACGTAAACGAATATCAAATGAAACTCGCATTATGCACCCAGGCCATATAAAAACATAAGAACTACTGTTTCCATCTGTTCCAAATTTCATCTTAGTTTGCCTCTCTCTCTCCTCTCTCCTCTCTCTGCATTTATAATAATAACGATAAAACCCATTTCAGATGGCGCATGATGATCCGTGGAGTGACGGTGCAGCCAGTGTGGCCTGTGTACTGCAGCTTCAACCCACACTCTTGTATTAATAAACTTACATTTAGATATAAAATAATTTCATTTATAGATATCGAAATAATTATCCACGTAAACGTTTAGTAGAAACGTCATGATACCTACTTAACCCTTTCAGAGAGAACATGTTCAACTACATAGTTTAAAATATGGTGGGAATATACATCCCAAATGTGAAAGGTTAAAAGTCAAAGAGCGCTGTACGAATTATTCCCCAGAGATACACTTTCCCCGTAGAGACACTTTTAATAAAACTGCGCTTTTATTCCTGTAAGATACACTTTTTTAAAGCCCTAACAATTTGTCCTCTTAGATACACTTTTAGGTACTGTTGTGTATAAAATAATTGGTGAAGATAAATAATTTGAATGTATAAACCACAGGCACAAACAATCTTTTACATACATGTTGCACTAGATTTAATATTTCCAACATAAAGTACCAGGCTACCATAACTATGCAGGAGAGTGCTTATTAATATAAAAGAATATTATTATAATCTTTGCTATATGTATTTACAAGACTATTTTTTTTATATATTAATAAGCAATCTCCTGCATAGTTATGGTAGCCTGGTACTTTATGTTGGAAATATTAAATCTAGTGCACTAAAAATATTATTATTTAGTTTTTTTTTCATCTAAAAAACATTTATATTTAGGTGTTCAAGCCGAAAGTGTATCTCTGGGGAATAAAAGCTTTAATTTTGGTTAAATATGATTTATTTATTTTTCCTTTTCATCTAAAACCTATTTCTATTTAAGTGTCCAAGCCGAAAGTGTATCTTACAGGAATAAAAGCGCAGTTTTATTAAAAGTGTCTCTACGGGGAAAGTGTATCTCTGGGGAATAATTCACTGTACGATAGGTACAATATTGGTTACTCAAGAAATTATGATGGATGTGGTGGGAGATACGATGTCGATGTAGCAGAAGGTCAACCTATACTTAAACTGGTTACAAACTGTAATTCATCATCATCTCAGCCAAAAGACGTCCACTGCTGGACAAAGGCCTCCCCCAAGGATATATATTAGGGGTATTTGCCGTAATCGCCACGCTTGGCAGGCGGGTTGGCGATCGCAGTAGGTTGAGGGTAACCTCAGAGAGATGCTGCTGCCCATCCTCTGGAATGGTCTCTTAGTCGGCTTTTACGACACCCACGGGAAGAGATGGGGTGGTTCAATTCTTTATCCCCGGCACCACACAGTAACTGTAATTAATTACCAACTAAGTATCTAGCTAGAATGTCACATCATAGGCGCGCGTGTGCGCTCGGTAAAATATATGTACCGAAACGTCTCGGTCTGAAAACTCTCATTTGATTAAATGCGCTCGGTAAACAATCTGTACAATTGACATGTAGTTCGTGAGAATTAAAAAATAATAAAAATATTATTGTAATATTTTATATCATATCGTACGCGCGCGTACGGACGGACGTGTGCGTGCAGTGCTCTGCATATAGCTAAATAATTTAAAGTATAAAAAGTTTTTAATAGTGTTAAATGGGTACAAAATGTAATGGATGTGACTCTGGGATATACGATATATCGTATATGGAGTGTTCGCAAGAAAATTGTAAAAGATTATACCATCTGAAGTGCCTTGCATTAACGGAAAAAACATTTGAAGCATTCAATCAAGAATATAAGGATAATTGGATATGCCCGGAATGTGTACGTGATATCCCAAAAAAAGGTAACTCAGACACACCGGTTCGTGGACACTTAATAATGAATAAAACGTTTACACCAAGTAGTTACGTTACCACTGAGCGGGGGCGGTCCAAAATGAACGAAATTTATATGGTTGAGAACGAGAGTAACGTCATGGAGGCAATCAGGGAGTTCCGGCTAGAAATGAAAACCAAAATGGAACAGCAATTGCTGGAATATAAACAGCTTAAAAACCAATTTATTTGCACCGAAACAGAGTTGCTGAACGTACGAGAGATATTGAAGGTAGTTCAAGAAAAAGCAAGTAAAGTTGATTCATTAGAAAATATGATTAAAACACTTATTGAAAAGAACGAAAAACTGGAATCTCGTCTTCTCGAAAGTAATACACTCGTACAAGGGGATAGAAATACATCTCAATTGTCATCACCAGTAATAGCGCCAAAGTCATTTGCAAATACTGTGAAACAAAATTTGGGGTCGTCTGTAATTGAGTGTAGGGCCACAAAACCGATATTAGTAACAAGCGGAGACGAAACAACAATTGAAAAGAAATCTAGCTATGAAATAACTACGAATAAACCAGAAAGAAAAGAAAAATGGACATTAGTAAATAGGAAAAAAAACAGATATCTTAATAGTGAAGTTAAAAGAGGAGATAACGCATCTGGTTTCGAAATTCAAGGGAGTGAGAAGAAAAAATATCTTCATGTATGGCGATTAAAGACCGATACTACGATTAAATCTCTTGAAACACATGTTAAGAGTATATGTGGACAGGAGGCAGCGGTGAAAGTAGACCAAATCAAGCATAAGACTGAACGAGATTATGCATCCTTCATTATCGGAGTACCGGAAAGTAAATATAGTTTGTTATGTCAACCAGAAAATTGGTCTTTAAATATTGAGTTTTGTGAGTGGGTGTGGTTTCGTAAGCCAACCAACAACTCGAAACCGAACCTTTAACAGTATTGAGCTATTCTACCAGAACGTGCGGGGTCTTCGTACAAAACTAGAGGAGTTCTATCTTGGAGTGTCTTCTTCAGAAGCGTGTTTGTTTGCTGTCACGGAAACCGGATGCAACGAGTCAATACATGATGCCGAATTAATACCACCTGGCTACATAATAGTTCGATGTGACCGTGCGGACGGACGCAAGCAAGGCGGTGCATGTTTAGTGGCCACACCTTCGCTTCGAGCTGCGGCGAGTGGGGATCCCGGGTGACGTAAACATAGACAATCATGCGTTTGAACTAGTCAGTGCATCTGTTTATTTAGGTCAGAGATTTTTGTTTTTGTGTTGTGTTATTTATATACCACCTAATAGTAGTGAAACTGAATACATGATAATGTTTAGGATAATTGAACAATATTGTAATATGTTTAGTGCATTGTTAGTGATAGGAGATTTTAATTTGCATTCTTGCCCATTAACAGTAAGTAATTATTATGAATATTTTCAAAGTTATTGCGGATTCACTCAGAGTAATAGTATAAAAAATTGCAGCGGTCGTCAATTAGATCTTGTGTTAAGTACATGGACCGATGATGTTGTGTGTGTGAGTGAGGCGACTCCAATAGTATCGCCCGACCCTTATCATCCCGCGCTCGCGGTGGCAGTGCGACTGAGCGCGTCGTCGTCGCTTACTTCCCTCCCCCGGCCCACGCCTGGGCTCGTGAGGTGAGTCACACTACAAATAAACATTATGCACCGGTGCAGTGGAACTTTAATAAAGCAAACTTTATGTTGTTATATTCGTCGTTAGCAGCGATAGATTGGATTTGATATGGATCTAAATAGTAGTTAAAATTATTATTACGAAACTATTAATAATATTATAGGCAGCTGTGTTCCAAGAAAAAAGCGAAACTGTGGCAGCTCAAAGTACATTTACCCTGAGTGGTACACAGTCAATATAATTCGCGACATTAAATTAAAGGCGACCCTTCATAGACGGTATAAAACGAGTAATTCGGAAAGTGATTATATTGAATTCGCACAGTGTAGAACGAGAGTAAAACAAATGATAAAACTCGCGCAGGAACAATATCAAAACCGGGTGCAAAATCATTTGGTACGAGACCCAAAAGCATTTTGGAATTACACTAAGTCAAAAAGGGGTAAAAGAAGGTCACCAGGTATAATTAAAGATGAAGAGATGATGACGGGAGATCAGTGTGTAGAGGAACTAGCTAGGTATTTTCACTCTGTATACAGCACAAAGCGGGCAAAGCTGGATGTTGGCGAGAGTGTCGCCAGCGCGGGCGGAGTCAATGAAGGAGCACGCGTGAGTCTTGATCATTTACTGCTGGATGACGTTAGAGGGGCACTGCAAAGACTCAAACCTAAGACATCCGCTGGGCCGGATGGTATACCTCCATTTATTTATAGGGATTGTCGAGAGGTGCTGGCCGAACCGTTACTCCACATATATAACCTTTGCTTGCGATCGGCGGTGTTTCCCGAAATGTGGAAGATAACTAGGGTTGTTCCGGTGCCGAAGGGAAGTGGGTCGTCAAAAGTGGAAGTCCATAGACCTGTGGCTGTCCTATCGACGGCCAGCTAAAGTCTTGGAGTCTGCCATACACAATAGGTTGTACTCGCAGGTAAGCGCGCAGTTAACGGACGCTCAGCACGGTTTCCGGCCGGCTCGCAGTACAACTAGTAACCCTCTCAGCTACATGGCAGATGTGGTACCAATCGTGGATAGTGGGGCACAGGTGGACGCCGCCTACTTTGATTACAAAAAGGCATTTGACCTAGTAGACAATGATGTATTACTGAGGAGGTTAGCGAGCGTGGGCTTTACTCCACATTTATTACACTTCTTTGCTAGTTATATGCGAGACAGACAGCAGTATGTGGAGTATCATGGTTACGTATCAGAGACATATTATACCAGGTCAGGGGTGAGTCAAGGCAGTAATCTTGGCCCTCTGGAGTTCATTTTAATGGTAAATGATCTACCGAGGGTCGTAAAGGACGCCAAATGTTTGCTGTTTGCGGATGACCTTAAGTTGTATCTTACGGTTGGGGGGCCAAGAGACTGTGAAAAGCTGCAAAGAGACATCAATAGAGTGGTGGCCTGGAGCCAGGAAAACAAGTTGCAGTTCAACACCTCAAAGTGTATAACGGTAACTTTCACTCGCGCTTGCCATCCCGTTTCGTATACTTATACAGCTAATGGAGTGGCTATGGAAAAGATGAATGAGGTTAGGGATTTGGGAGTTCGACTCACTTCGGGACTTACTTTTCGAGACCATATTACAGCTATCTGCAAAAAAGCCTATCGCAATTTAGGTTTTATACTACGCACATCTTTCCATTTCACAAACGTTAAAGCTATTGTCACATTGTATAACGCCTTGGTTAGGAGCCAGCTTGAGTTTAATGCAGTTATCTGGGCTCCACATGAGACTAAGTATAGTCTCATGCTGGAGCGCGTACAGAATAAATTCATTAGATATTTATATATGAGGCACTACGGGGTATACCCATTTTTTCCCTTAAAATATCCTACTTTATTTATTTTGGGAATGGTAGGATATAACGAACTTAGTGTTAGGAGAGACTTGACACTGGTGACATATATCTTAAAAGTATTAAGAGGTAAGATATTTAATGCTCATTTATTATATAATATATATTTTTGTGTACCCGACCGATACGTGGAGAGAAGGAGACGGCCGCCTCTGCTGGCGATACCGCGCGCCCGCACCAACTTGTTGAAGGAGGCGACCCTTACCCGCGCCACACAACTCATTAATACCTTAGCGGAAGAAATAGATTTGTTTGGGTGTACTCTGAGTGAGTTCACAAGGGCTGCACTGTTTGTCATTTGTTACAAATGTAAATAGGTTAGGTTAGTAAGTTTGTTAAGTGCTTGTACTATCGCATTGGACTTGTCTGTAATGTTAGTACTAAGTTTGATGAAATAAATAAATAAATAAAAATCACTAATATTTAGTACTAGTTGTCCCACAGGAACCGGTTACAGGGATAAAAGTATCCTTTATCCTAGTCCAGGTCATGGTCTGTCTATGTGCAAAGTTTCATCCGTTCGGAGGTGGGGAGTGGAAGGAAAGAGCATGAACTCACATGAGATTCGTAGAGTCAGACAGATCTTACGATATCGAAGCACAATTTTTTGAAGCTGTATATTTACAAGTATTATAACTACATCCAATCCCTTTTTTTGTCCAATATGATTTTTGTATAAGTACAATTAAAGAACCAATATAAATGAAATGAATCTTTAATTCCTAGAAATATAAAATCTTTGTAGCCATTTGTTACATGAAAAAGAAAAAGTGACTGACAATTCAAACCAAAAAGTAAACAATTATTTTTTAATTAAATAAATTACACTGACTATTCTGACATAGATTCTGTTTCAACTTCACTTTCCATTTTGCTATCGGAGCTTGAATCAGAGTCATCCTGCAGATTTATTATTATTGGCTCAATAATATCATCGAACCTATCGTCGCGAACCCAGTAATCGTTTTCATTTTTTTGGACATGGTCATCAAGTCTCTGCCATTTTTCTACCGTATATCTTTTCGTCTAGAGAAGAATTAATATGGTTTTGCGCTATATTGATTTGACATCAGCCCAGACCAACTCGTTGGGGTTCAGATCTGGATGGTATGGCGGTAAACGCAGTAATGTGTGCCCATGGGCTTTTAAGAGTTCACCAATTCTGTAAACGGGCTCTTTTTGTGTGTTACTAATAAGAATTTGCAGTTGAGGTTTTTTCATAGTTTCTGGAAATTCATTGTGGCGCCGTAACCAGTTCTGCATTTCACTTTTGAGGCTTGTAATGGTCGGTTTCTTCTCAACTTGAACGCTGAACAAAAAGTGAACACTTCAATATTTTGCAATATAAATAAAATAAACAATAGTAATAGGTACATTGTGCTGAGGCTACTTTACCTAAAAGCCAGTCCATTTCCTTTACATGTAAGCATTTATGGAACTATTTTCCCATTTAAAGGCATTATGGTTTGCACCCCCAATTATATAGTGAGCTTCACATATCTGTAAAGAAAACATTCACATTTATATTTAAAGCATTTATTAAAGTTATAGATCATAAGTCATCTATTAAATAGATTTCCGAGCTCTTAAGTTATTTACTATTTGCACATTAAGTGAACAATAATGTGTGTACCAATAATAAATATCTATTTATTTTTATTATTTTGAATTTTGCATTCACAATACTATAGATAGATATAAGATAAAATTTTACTGTAAAAAATCAACCAGCCTCAGGCAGCTCGAAAGGGAATCGAACCCACAACCTTTGGATAACCGGTCCAACTACTACTACCGGCTCTGACTACTGAGCTGGCCTCGGTAGCTCAGCGGTAATATCTTATTTTTATTATTATTATACAAGTATAAAGTACAAAGTACAAGTATAAAGTATACAAGTATACTTTAACTTTATTTTTCTTAGACAAAGTCGGACTCAGATTAGTACTGTATGACATTGTGAAAATTGAAATTGGTACCTGATGTAATTTTTGCAAACTTGAACATTTTTTATTTTGTTGTTTTTTTTTGTGTGTTGTGATTGTCCTTTATTTTATTTCTTTGTCTGTTTATTTGTGATGGAAAGTGTCCTTTTATGATGGGGCACTTTCCAATATTTTGACGCTGTAAGGGAGAAAAGAGCTGGACACTTGCTGAGTTTCTTGCCGGTTCTTCTCAGTACAAGATCTCCCGCCCAGAGTAGATAGACTCATTTTATGCCATCTCGGTTCGTAAACCGAGATGGCATAAAATGACGTTCATAAGAGCTATTTGTAGCCTAAACTGAATAAATGATTTTGAATTTGAATTTATCTATGTTCTTATTCATGAGGTAGATAAATAGATAGATAGGTCGAAAGATTCTTTAGGTAGAACTATTTTAAAATGACTCCCATCAACACACTCTACCTATCACCTACTATATTAAGTCATAGAAATATTGGAAAAAAATCAAAGATTTAAAATTATTATTAATTAAATTAAAATTATTTTGTACCTACCCTTGGGTAACTGCTTGTCTGATAGAGACAGGTTAACTTGTTCATTATAATCACAGTACCTACATTTTATGATATACATGTTTTGCAATTCCAACAGGCCTTTGAGAGGACGTGGTTTGGACCCTCTTGCAAATAATAAAAGTGCAGTGAGCGTAAAGCCTGTAAAAAGCAAAATTAAAGTTAATCTAACTAGATTAATTTTATACTTTATTAATTGACAACAATAATGCAACTATGGTTTGACACATACCTACCTAATGTTCGAGAGAACCTCGTTGGGATGCTTTTAACCTTTTCACCGCCCAACTATCCTGCACGCGATGTCCCGCTGTACGCCAACGTATATATGTATTTTAATAAAGTAGGTACAAAGAAGGACTTCTATAGAAGTGCTGGCGTGGACGGCACAAATATCTCGAACTTCTATAGAAGTTGTTGGTGGTAAAAAGGTTAAATGAGTTATTTTTTAATTCCTTGCTTATTTACCTTATTACTACCTTGCTAAGAGGTATCTCTTTTTGTATTATTTCTCTGTGAGGTCTAGTTAGTAGTGGATTAAACTCGGTTGATATTTAAACGTCTATACGTTTAAATATCAACCGAGTTATTCGCTCATCTTAGCATTTATGGAACTATTTTGAAATACTATAATTCTTTATAGTATAGTATTTTATAGTATTTTCTTTATTTTGTTTTTGTCCAGCAGTGGACTAATATAGGCCGATGATGATGATGATGATAATTCTTTAGAGTGTATCAAACATATACGTGGTTAGCATCACCAAATTTGAATTCACAATGAGATTCTAGATTGAGCACATTGAACATCACATTATCTGAAAAGAAAACTTAAACATTTATATTTAAATCATTTATTGAAGTTATAGAATATAACTTAATTAATATTAAACTAATTTGTAAGTTATTTATCAATTTCACATTAACCCCCTTATTTATAAAAACTAGTTAAGCATTTTTTAGTTTATCATTGTTTTGTCTCTTTTTCTCAAATTCAAAATGACGTTTGTGTGACGTTGACAAAACAATATTTAACTAATAATGCTTAAATAGTTTTTATGAATAAGGGGGTAAACGTGAATGCTAATGATTAATATGTGTGATGTATATTGTTGTATCAAATATAGATATTTTCTATTTCTATGGCTCTATGGTTCTTCTTTTGGTGGATGAACTATTCAAAAAATATGTTATTTTGTACCTACCCTTGGGTAACTGCTTGTCTGGCAGAGACAGTGCACTTGAATATATTTTGCAATTCCAACAGGCCTTCGATAGGACTCTGTTGCAATAAATGAAAGCACAGTGCGTGTGCACACACACACACACCTACCTGTAAAAACAAAATGAAAATTAATCCAGTTAACTAAGTGACAATAATAATGCAACTAAGATTTGATAGGCACGTATGTACATACCTTATGTTTGAGAGAACCCCGTTGGGTTGCTCTCATATAAATTAATTCTTGTAAATCCTTGCACAAGTTCCGAAATACCGCATCGTTGAACCGGTATCTATTACTAAATTGTTTATCCATGATCCATCTAGTAGTGCATCTCTAGACGTTCTTACACAAACTTTAATATCAGCCGAGTAATTACGTTTATCTTGATCTTTGGGAGTTAAACACAATCTCAAGGCGAAAAAAGAACTTCCTGCCATGATATTAAATAATTTTAGCTTTGGATTTCATGAAAACAAATAGCTTAGTAACTGCTCTCACTACAAATTTTAAAGTGAGAAGAATTGGGTCTCGTTTATCATTAGTTTGATCACAAGTCGCTCTCCGAACAGGGACCGGAAAACCCCTTTTTTTGTTAAGTCGATTGTTAGGGAAACCCTATCAATACGGTAAGCATTTCGTCACTTACTGCATCGAAAGGCTAGCCAAATTGATACAGTTAATTAGGGTAAACACTAACCGCATCCAAAAACCCTGAGGCTAACTCTCATAAAAAGAGTTTTAACACGCAATCAGCAACAAGCAATTCAAGCTTCTACGTGCAATGCATTAGACTTATTATTGCATTTAACTATAATTAATTAATAATTTACTTTAACTTCACACTTTATTTTTTTACTACAAATCTGTTATTTTTTATTTTTTTTCTTTCTGTCTATCTGTTTTTTCTTTTTTTCTTTATTGTTGTTTGTTATAATTAAGTGTGTATGTTAATAAAAAAAATCTATTCTATTCTATTCTATTCTATTCATTACCGTTTACGTGTCCTATCGACGCCGCGCCGCCGCCGCCGCCGTCGAATCTATGCCGCGATCCAAACGTTATGGAGCCGCGACACTTAGTGTAGGAACCCACTATGCCGAAATTACGCGACCGAAGTTCGGCATGATTACGCCTACAATGCTATTTGAATTACTGACGACACATAATACCGAAATTACGTTGTGTTATAGCGTACAACTGAACTTCGGTCGGGCGTAAGTTCAGCGGCAACTTATTGTATAGAGCACACATTATACGCGACCGAAGTTCGTTTCGATTGCCTAGGAAGATCCGGGGGCGGGGCGTAAGTTCGGCACTTATGGTGTGTCATATCAGCCGAATACGTCGGAACGTAAAATCAGCCGCGGAACTTCGGTCGCGTAATTTCGGCATAGTGTGTTCCTACACTTATTCCTTTTTTAACCCAGATACTGCGATGGGGCTTTAAAAGGCCCGAAAAGTTTTATATATTTAGATATACCCTAATATAATACTTTTAGTTTCATTTACAACAACACACAAACGCCTGGCCGAACTATTTGGGTAGCGGCTGCACATCCAAAAGGATTTTCCTTTTCATAGGTTCTTAATTTATAATATTGCCGCCCATCGTGAAGGAGTACTGTGCCTCCTTTTCGAGTATACAACGTTAGTAGGAACTAAGCCGAAAGGAGGGTAAAGTATACATGATAGTGACTTAACTTTTGTCTAAGAACTTTTCCTTAAAAATAGATAATTTTAGATTAACAACTTTTTTGATATTTCAAAAGAAATTACGCTGTGGTAGCCCTGGCAGTTACAAAAAAAACCAATAAAAAGTTAATATTATTGGATACATTAGTCCAATTATGGAGAAAACTCGACTCTTTACAATGCCCGTACATTGACATTAGAGGTAAACCTATTTGCTGAGAACTTACGTCAAAACCGTAGCCTACTAGATTTTTGTAGACCAATCAAATGTTTCGGCTTAGTACCCTCTTTTCTGAATAACGTTGTACACTAACTTCACGTCCATTTTATTTTAAACGATGCAAAAAATTCAAACGAAATAAATAACAGGAAACAAAACAAAAAACGTTGACAACTATTTTAATCATCACTGTACTCAATTGCATAATTATGACAATTGTAAAAAGAGTTTATTATCCAAGAAGTTTGACCATCTGGAAAATTATTGATGGACTGATTATTGACTTTATTCATCATCATCATCATCATCATCTCAGCCAAAAGACATCCACTGCTGGACAAAGGCCTCCCCCAAGGATATGAGGGGTATTTGCCGTAATCGCCACGCTTGGCAGGCAGGTTGGCGATCGCAGTAGGTGAAAGTAATCACAGAGAGATGCTGCTGCCCATCCTCTGGTATGGTCCCTTAGTCGGCTTTTACGACACCTACGGGAAGAGATGGGGTGGTGCAATTCTTTATCCCCGGCACCACACAGGAAATTGACTTTATTGACTTAATTGATTTATTTTAATTAGTTTGACTACTCTGTTTGACCACGTGGACGAACAGGGCTTTACGTGCCTCGCGAAGCACGGAGGAGCTCGATGGTAAATTTTTGGTCACCCTTCCGATGACCGGCCTTTGTGAAAGATGCTTAAACTTAGCAATCGCAGACCGGGCGCTATAACCACTGCCAATCGAGCTCCTATATTATTGGTAATTTCCTTGATAAATTGCGTTATATAAATGTTGTTAAATATAATAAATTTTATTCTTTACTGTTCTTTCCGTCATGGGAAACAATTAGACCATCTGGACATTTTTTCCAGATGAAAAAATTAGTTTGACTATTCAGTTTGACCACGTGGACGTACAGAATTCTATTCTGCCAACGTGCACAGAGTGCAAAAAGACCGCGCCGGTGGTGCCAGGCGGGCCTTCGGTCTTCGTTGCTTCCGTGTATTCCCAGTAGTGCCAGTGGAGCGTTTCATCCACCAGAACCCCCTAGCCTGAGTCCACAGGCACAGAATAAATATAGCACAGGGACTAATGGGAATAGACGGTTGCTTGGCGGTTAAAAAGACCGCCCGCCCCGCCGTTTGTGGAGCGCCTTATAGGTACCTATTTGCCACAAGCTATTTGGCCACGACTTATGGCCAGGTAAGTTAACAATAATTAATGGAATCAGGCGTAGTTTTGCGGAAAATCATGGTACAAAAAAAAATGTAAATGGAATAATATGCAGTGTTGATTCCGCTAAATCTCTCGTTTACCCAGCTTGGATGCAGTGCGGATGCACCGCCCTACCGCCCGCAAAAAATATGCACATGCAAAAGAAACAATGAATGCAAGCGAAGTATTATTCCCCAGAGATACACTTTCCCCGTAGAGACACTTTTAATAAAACTGCGCTTTTATTCCTGTATACACATTCGGCTTGGACACTTAAATAGAAATGTGTTTTAGATGAAAAAAAACTAAATAGGTAATAATATTATTAGTGCACCAGGCTACCATAACTATGCAGGAGATTGCTTATTAATGTAAAATAATAATATAGTCTTGTAAATACATATATCACAGATTATAATAATATTCTTTTAGTAGTTGTATAAATTAAGCAATCTCCTGCATAATTATGGTAGCCTAGTACTTTATGTTGGAAATATTAAATCTAGTGCAACATGTATGTAGAAGATTGTTTGTGCATGTATATACATATTACATATTATATACACATTCAAATTATTTATCTTCAGCAATTATTTTATACACAACAGTACCTAAAAGTGTATCTAAGAGGACAAATTGGTAGGGTTTAAAAAAAATGTATCTTACAGGAATAAAAGCGCAGTTTTATTAAGTGTCTCTACGGGGAAAGTGTGTCTCTGGGGAATAATTCAAAGCAAACATGTACACTAACACCGATACCAGACGTGTGTCGCCCCTCAACGGGGTATCCTCAGGAGCGGTTGGTTGGTCAAGAACTGCGCACTGACTGTTACGTCTACGCTTTCTTTTCTTTTTTTGGAGTGAGATTGCTGATTGCCTCAAACGGCATTTTCAGCTTCACCGGGCTTATTTGAGGACGGCGAGAAACTTAAAGGGTGCCTTAAACCGTGTAAAACGAAACCTTCTGAGATTATCTAGAGAACGGCATCACGCACTAAGGCCCCCGTGCCCTACTAGATTCTCCGAAGGGATCGGATCGAGATTAAGTTGCGGCTACGCAGCTCCCGGCCCCCTTATATAGCGCCATCGTTTGATATTTGTAACCAAATCGTTTTTTCGTTTTTTTTTTTTTGTAACTATTGGACCCCAACCCTATCGCAAAACATTTAATCGAAATCGAAACACGTGTCGGGCATCGGTGTTAGTGTGAATGTTCGCTTGCTCGCATCCATTGTTTCTTCTGCATATGCATATTTTTTGCGGGCGAAAGGATGGTTCAATCTCAGAAGATCCATTGGCCAGATCCATAATGGATCTATAGCAAGACCGGTTAACTGAGTCCTCGCCTACGGTAGGTACGCGGGGCGGGAAGGTAGAGCCACGAACACGAGCGACTTGCGACGCGGCGAACGGATTTCTAGTTCATTGCGCGCTATACAACGGCAGTCATAGTCAACGGTTATAGAAATAACGCAATGAACTACACATCGCTCGCCTCATCGCAAGACGACAGTGGTTTTGCCCGGGCGGTAAAGTGGTACACACGTGATAATTTTAACAAGATTTATCTGAAGATAACCAATTATAAATATAGGTGTTACTTTTAAACCGTCCAAACATTTTTTACCTACTAGCTACTACCCATTCAGAGAGTCTATATTTTAGCTGAGGAGAAAAATGGGCGCAAGAAACTGCACAGCTTTTATATAAGAAACGACATTTCCAAAAAAATTTACCTATGTCGTTACCAAATTATGCAATATTATAATGCATTTGATTACATACATTTCATTTCCTCACTCTCGCCCTTCGATTCGATCGATTCGATTATCAAAGTCACTGAGTACCTGAGTAGTAGTGTAGTCGCTGAGTGAGAGCCTGCGGGGTACAAGGGCGCGGAAGTAGGAGGTATTATATTCCCAAGATGAGTCGAAATATCTTCGGACATAAAATTAATAGTCAGTGGAAGCAAATAGCTTTTAACGTATATGAATATTTTAGAAAAAAGAAATTGGTTCCAAATTCTGCTGAATATCAACAAGATATTCCTTTAAACAAAACCGTAGCAAAAGTTACAGGACTATCGGAAAAGTCTGTATCTAATAATTTAATAATTGTACAACTAGGAAAATTATTTAAAGACAACGAAAAATTCAATCACCGAGTAGACCAAAACAGATTCGCAAAAAAAGAATGGGAATAGACGATTTCAAAAAAGGCGTAGTGAGAAGATAATTCACTCAGTTTTACACAATTGATAATTAATACAGGATATTGTTGATTTTATTATTAACGTGCAGGACGATTCAGATTCTGATAATGGCTGCTTCGAAAGTAAAGAATCAAGTTCCAGTGATATTGATAATATCACTGGAACTGGATGCTTAATAAATAGTACACAAGTTCATTACCATTGTATTTATCAAATCTTCTATAATAAATAACGGCTGCAAAGTAAAACACAGAAATTTTTTTTTACTTTTCTCAAAACAGTTCACTAACGAGGTAGGCAGGTATCTCTATTTATAATTGCTTATCTTCAGATGAATCTTGCTAAAATTATCACGTGTGTACCACCTTACCTCTCGACCACGACTACTGACGTATTGCGAAGCGGCAAACGGATTTCTAGTTCATTGCGTTTTTTCAATCACTGCTGACTATGTCTGCCGTAGTATAACGCGCAATGAACTAGAAATCCGTTCGCATCGTCGCAATACGCTTGTACTCGTGGCAGAGCTCTACGTACCTCCCGCCCCGCGTACCTACCGCAGGCGAGGACTCAGTTAAGCGGTCTAGCTATAGTGAGATTTTTTTTCTCATTGGATCCTGATTTCGAGGTGTGGATCTACTGAGATTTTTGTTGATCTATTGGCTAGATCCACGATGGATCTAATGAGAGGATGATGCATGCTTACTGCATCCAAGCTGGATAAACGAGTGGCTTAGCGGAATTATCACACCTACATATTATTCCAATTACATTATTTTTGTAGCAAACAATAATTTGAATGGAGCTGAACGAAACAATCCGTATTGGCATGCACTGTACAAATTTTAGGGGTGGATTCTACACTCAAATATACATGATAAAAAAAATATTTAAAAAAATCCAACCTCGACGTAGTAAATTGATTACTTTGTTTTTTTCATCATTTTTGGTGTTGAAAACCGACATATTTTTGTTTTTTTGTCCTAGGTATTGATGATCGAACTTTTGGCTACTTTAGTGATTGTGATTTACTTACTAGTTTCACCTTTTTTTAGCACCTGCAAAAATAAAAATAGACAATACAATAAAAAAGGCTGCCATTTCTAAACTATTGAGCTTGGAATTTTTAAGTATTTTTTTTAATAAGATATTTGAGTGTAGAATCCACCCGTTTGTACAGTACATGCCAATACAGACTGTATAGCTTTGGTCTTACAACTACAAATTGATGAACCAGAAAATCAAACACGAAATCAATTACAATACTTTATTCTATTATGATAATAATTTTTAGTAGACAATCTGCTAGTAATTTTCTCAATCGGGCACTTTGCGTTAACTATAAAAAAGGCTAAGTATCAAAATACAATCGATGCATGCAACGAAATACTTTTTTAAGGCGACGCACCGCTAAACAATAAATCTCATACGGAGCGTTTGCGCCCCGTACCATAAGAAAAACTGTTTTTTTCCTTCAAATAAAAACAACAAATTATTTAAAAAAATGAACTACAATATTGAAGTGTGTGTTAAGACTAATCTACTAAGAAAATTTAGATACTTAAATCGGTCTGGTTAGCCTGTAAAATGCAAATCTATGTTTTAAAGAGTTTACTTTGATATTTTTTTCTCTGCTATAAAAGTTGACAAATCGTGTTTCTGCAACTAGCAAAATCAAGTCAATTAAATGAAAAATCATGTCCTCAAATATCACTTTCATATGTTTGTAATTGTTGGGAAAAATCAAGACCCCCGCCACGTAAATTTCCAATGCGTCGCCTTAAATATTCATGTTTTAAAAACAATCACGTGTCGCTCATTAAAAAGTAAATTCATATGCCAATATGAATGAAAATAAAGAGGCCAGTAGCGCAAAAACCTCTTTTTTATTGTTTGTTCTACTTTAACCCGTGAAGCTGCACGTCAAGTCAAAACTGATACACAATGTGTTCTACCACTAGAACACATTACACTCCATGGGTTTAGAAACCCTAGACCTTCATAAAACCTAATGGTAAGTAACGCATTCCGCAACAATACGAACGAATGTCGACAACGTCATTATTGATAAGATAAGCGCTAAATGAAGATTTATAAAACAAGTCACGTTTTCAAATCACCCATCGTTATGGTGATACCGACTTACCATTCTTTTAAGAGAAGAATGTGTCTATGATTAACTCCTTCATATTCTCATAGGTTCCGACGACGCAGAGAATGCATCCAAATATAAAGATCGCTATAAACTTGATAAGCCGCCACTTCATGAAGCCAAGACCTGGGTTTTCCCAGTCAATGCTGAGCTCAATTAAAGCGGGAAAGATGAAACCCATGTTGGAGAGGCAAAAGGATCCAATCTGAGAAAGAGAATGGAATATTAGGTGGCAATTTAAAACGCATACTTTTTATTGTCATAATTTCGATTGCCATACATCATAATAGTATAAAAATCAAAAAGCATAATATTTTATGGCATAATATTTTATTATGCATAAACATAATAACGCAGAATTGTTGAAAGGCATAATGTAAAAAATCATAATCGTTAAAATCTATATTTTTGTTTGAAATAATTTTAACTGTCAGCTTTTAAATCAATGTATGATTTTGGCCGGGCAAAAGGACTCGAGATTTTATTTTTCTGATGGCCAAATGACATAACATTACAAAAAATAAAAACTAAGTGTGAACCATTTGTCGCACTCCAACCTCCTTTTCTAGCCATGAGATAGAACGGAACTAAACATAGTTGTATGATTTTTATTTTAGCCATCCTTCTATAGCTTTAGTTATTGTTCTGAGAGTTGTCGTACTAGGCTCACGTCATTATTTATGGCCAGTTCTTCCTGTTGTGTTTTCATACATAGGGAAGGCTTGTGCCCCAGCAGTGGTAACATAAAATGAGCTGATGATGATGATGATATTATTATTATTTATTATTAGACGTATTAGAAAACATCTCATACATTAATCTGATCCCAAATAAGTAGCTAAAGCACTCGTTTTGTGGAAATCAGAAACAACGACGGTACTACAACCATCCAGACCCAACACAATATCTAAAAGTTTTCGACATTGACCCGACCGGGAATCGAAGTCGAGTCGGCGCCGCCCAAAGTCCGGCGTGCAAGCCACTCGGCTACGGAGCACATGAGTAAGTATTTTCCTACAGTGTCCAAGCTTTATACACATTAAAAAAATTAGGGAGGAAAAATAAAATAAGGTAAGTATAATGAAATTGCTTTACCACCACAGAAGTGACTTTTGTTTGCATATAATAAAACAACAAGTTCTATTTTTGTTTAAAAGACCAAGTGTCAGATACGTTGTCGCTGTCGTTGTCATGACAATGAGCCAATGTAATGGAAGGTTTTATCAAAAGTGTTATAGCAATTTCATGGTCGACTATACATAATAAAACGTATATTTCAAAAAGTATAATATAAGGTTTAGTGTTATTTGACACATACTAAAGTTAAATTAGTTTATAAATGGCTAACCCTAAATAATTTATTTTTATTATTTTTCTTCAAGTACTTATTTGTTATTTTTTTTGCGGACGTAAGACTTTTTTGTTACTTACATTATCATTATTTTCATTATGCCAATCGATAGCCCTAATTAAGGCGATCAGGTCTTATTATGGCATTTTTTTTGTAAATAATATTATATGAGAAAATTTGAATATAAAAAAAATGTATGGGACGATATCTAACATGCTCTACTTATAGAGGATGTCTGTCATGTCAAATCTTGGCAGATCTCAGCTTGGTATTTTGTAGGGTTAATCTATGGGTGTTTATATATAACGTCACATACATAGCATTGTCCCGGACTGCCCCGTTCTCTAGATATATAAAGTTGAACTTAGGTACTTTTACTATTTTTTCTTAGGGATTATTTTAAGTACTAAACTCCAAATAGTTATAAAAAACTGAACAACATGAAATATTATGAATAGTATATTAATTTAATTAATTATCAACCAGACTATTACGTCTTAAGTCTTATAATAAAATTTAAAACATGTAAAAAGTGAATACAATATATTAAAATTGAGTATTTAATGGGGTTTGATTTAAAAAATTGGTTTGTATTGTTCCAGCTTTACTATTAACAATTGAATTATTCTGTGTCGCTAATATCACTTATATTGCTTGTATCTATAAATTCAAGTTCAAAAATAAGTTAAAGTTATTGCTAGGCTGTTTTATCATCTAAATATTCTTTGACTGTATAATAATCTTTTAAGTAAAAAAGATTTTACATGTTTTTTAAACTTATCTAAAGGTAAATCTAGTACAGTATTTGGTATTTTATTGTAATAGTGTATACCTTGCCCAAAGAAAGAACAAAGCACCTTCTGTAACCTGAACAGTGGCATTACAAGTTTTGACTTACTTCTAGTATTAAAATTGTGTACGTCACCGTGTTTAGTAAATGAGTTGATATTGCAACGTACAGGAACTATACAATTATAAATAAATTGAGACGCCACTGTCAAGACACCAATTTCTTTAAAAATATTTCTTATAGAAGTTTGTGAACCTAATAGATTGTTCTTACCGCTAGTTTCTGTAAAAAGAATATAGTTTTAATATCAGCCGCTGCCAGCCTACATTCCCCACAGTAAGAGGCCATATGACATGACACTATGAAAATAACTAAAGTAAACTGTTCTAGCAGTTTCAACGTCTGTTAACTGCCTTATTTTTCTAATGGCATAATCAGCAGAACTGAGTTTGCCGGCCAATTTCGATATATGAGGATTCCATTGAAGTTTTGAGTCAAGGGATAACCCTAAGAAAACTGTTGAGTCTATAAATCTAATCGATCACCGTTTATTCTTATATCGGTTGGATAATTCTTGACATTTGGTAGTCTAAAATTAATACATTGTTTTTTTAGCGTTAAGCTGCAAATTATTAACAGTAAACCAACTGAGTACATCTGAAAGAGCTTTGTTTACATCGTCGTAATTATTCTTACACCTAGTCGCATTAAAAATGAGTGAAGTATCATCTGCACACACTACGTTGACATAGTTGAAAGCAGACGTGTGTCGCGATTTTTGCTCCGTATATTAGAAGTCAATTAATCAAGTTAATACATTTTGTAATCTTATGTAACTTACTCTTACTCTTATGTATGTTATTAACAGTTAATTTTGAGTGTCACGTGTTGACGTGAATATAATCATCTCGCTCGCACTTACCTTTAAATCATTAAATCAAGATGTCCGTAAATCGCTCGCCACCTCGCTCTAACAACAGGTCTAACTACACTGGTTCACAACCAGACCTATCATTACTGGGTGCGAGCACTTATAATTCTATCACCTTACGGAAACGCAAACAACCCGATTTGGATACTGTTTTTGGCAAAGAGTTGGCAGATTTTAGATCTGAAATTATGTCTTTTCTAAATGAATTTAGAATCTCGAACAGCGAGCTTATAACCAGCGTGAGATCCGATATTGCTGAATTAAACAACAAAGTTACTTCCGTCAAAACATCCTTAAGTAATTTGGTTACTGATCATAATAAAATAAAAACAGATTTAACCAAAGTCACAGAATCTGTGGAATTCTTATCAAACTCGCACGACGATTTTAAGTCAAAGGTGTCCACTATTGCAAAAGACGTCATCGAGCTAAAAAAAACTAAGTCGAAATTAGCTGAATGCAAATCACAACTCATGACTCTTGAAAAGGCACACAATTTACAGCAACAACGTGACCGAATAAACAACGTCGAGATCTCAGGTATTCCTATGAAAAATACTGAAGACGTGTCGGAATATCTTATGCTGATTTGCCTCAAACTTGGTGTTCAAATTTCGATGGACGATATTATACACATCCACCGAGTGCCCACTAGACTTCCAAATAAACCTAATAACATAATTGCCAAAATGAAGTCTCAGCTAACTAAAGATTCTATCATATCGGCCATACGTAAAAACAAAGGAATAACTACCACTGATATTGTTTTACCTGGTGACTGTCAGCGCATATACAGGGCGTCCCACGGCCATGCCACATGAAGGGAAAGTACCTTAATTATTGTAGATGGAACATTTTACTGAAAAAAGACTTTATTTTAATTTTAATAACTATTTAAACTGCATTCATACATTTTTAAATAATTGCCTGCTTGAACCGGGAATCGAACCTGGTACACGAGAAAATATCATCCTGTAGTTTTTATCATACCGATCGGAAGGCTTTGTCATACGGATTATTTTTTGCTAAATAATGCATCAGAAATAAATGAAGGACTATGAATTTTTTAACATTTAATGTAAAATTATGTTCAGAAAAATGAAAAGCTGACATTGCCGTAAGGACATAAACTGTTACTAATGAGTACCCACTTGAAAAGTACGCACCATTTCCTTTTGTAAATTTATTCAGTCTTTCTTTTATTTCTGATGCTATGTGTTATTTGGCAAAAAATAATTCTTATGATGAAGCCTTCCGATCGGTATGATAAAACTACAGGTGATTTTTTTCTCGTGTACCGGGTTCGATTCCCGGTTCAACCAGGCAATTATTTAAAAATGTATGAATGCAATTTAAATTGTTTTTAAAATTAAAATAAAGTCTTCTCTCAGTAAAATGTTCCATCTCTTATAATTAAGGTACTTTCCCTCCATGTGGCATGGCCGTGGGACGCCCTGTATATAAACGAGCATCTCATTCCTTACTTTAAGAAGTTATACAAGCTGACACGTGAAGCTGCAACTCAGTTTGGATATGCCTACGTTTGGATACGAAACGGGAAGATTTTTGTGCGAAAAAACGACACTACGGCCCCCATCATTATAACAGATTACGCAGACTTAAACAAGGTGAAGTGAAAATAAACGCAATTTACTATCTTGCTATTTTTAATAGTAACATTAAATCTTGTTTAATAATAAGTTATAGTTTATACTACTTGTATATGTACCTATATAGGGATTTTTTATATAGACTGTTATGTCACCTTTGTATTTGGTTCATACATAAATTAAATATATTACACAATGTATCTAAAAGTATATATATTTGTATAACATATATAACCTAATTAAATTTGTCCTACTACCTAAAAATAATATAAATATATTTATAAAACACACAAATCTAGCTACTCAAATTGATATATATAAATTGAGTTATTGTAAAAGTTACATGTTATATTCATGACCCTTGCTAATTATTTTTGCAGGTCTAATTTACTGTCATCTTGGTTTTAGATTAGCCCGCGTACGCTTGTTTGTCTCGTAACTGCTACCCTCTTTTTAAATAACGAGATTTCATCACATAATATTTATCCGATTTCCAATGGCTAGCAACGCTGTACATAATAGTAGCTTTCATATTTTATATCAAAACGTGCGCGGTTTACGTACAAAATGCTTAGAATTATTTAATAGTATATTGTTACACGACTATGACATCTTATTATTCTCCGAAACTTGGTTACAAGATGATGTTTCTAGTGCAGAGTTGTAGCGACCCTAGGTATGACGTTTTTCGTTGCGATCGTAACCTCATTGCAACAAACAAAATAACAGGTGGCGGCGTTATGATTTGTGCGCGTCGTGAGTTGCGTGCCTCCGTATGCGCCGAGTGGCAGCATCGTATTGATATCGAGTCGCTGTGTGTGTCTATACCGGCGGACACGCTCAACTCTATAGTCAACCTACATATAGTTATAGTTTACCTGCCTCCTGACCACAATCACCTGCCCGCGCGCTTAAGTTATATTACCGATAATATTCAGAATTTAGTTAATACTCACCCTACAGACAACTTCATGTTTATTGGAGACTTTAATTTGCCATTTATTACATGGCACAGTGACAATAATAACTATAGTTTTACTTATTCTCCATCACGGTCTCTCTCCGAAGCTGCAACAAATTTTCTTGATACGTTGAGTTTTCTTGGTTTGTCCCAATTTAATTTTATTTATAATAGTAATAAGAAATATCTTGATCTTTGTTTCTGCAATCTACCTAGCTCGGTCTCTCATGATTCGGCCCCATTGCTTAAAGAGGACACACATCATCCCTCATTAAATATTGACGTTATGGATTTACATCTACTACCATTCAAAAAAAATAATTTTATTTTTTTAAATGTAATTATGATGATATTAACGATTATTTAAATTCAATTAATTGGAGTATTTTACTAGGGGCTGACACGCTCGAAGATGCAGTCAATATCTTCTATACTAAACTGGAAGATTGTTTTTCACGTTTTGTACCCCTTATTAGTAATAGTTTTAAATCGGGAAGATATCCAGTGTGGTATAGTAAATCTTTATTGAAAATTGAAAATTAATCGAGAAAAAATCAAAGCTCATAAAAAATGGAAATTACATGGTAATGCCCGTCATTATGAAGGACCCCATGTCATAGGAAGGAGGGAAAACGTGCGCTGGTAGACTATTCCATCTTTTGGAAGTGCGACAGAAAAACGAGTCACCAAATTTCTTTGTGCGCGATGGAATGTTCGAGACAGTACAGCGGTGACTCCGGAGAGCAGCACGCGTACTCCTATGGAGAAAGGGAGAAGGTGGGATGAGGTCAAAAAGCTCTTCAGAGCACTCGCCGTGGTATAAGCGGTAGAAGACGCTGAGTGACGCTATATCTCTACGCAATTGCAGGGGCTCGAGAGCATTAGTGACTTAGAAAGAGACAAAAACGCGTCCAGGAACAGTGCTTCTTAGATTTTACTCAAAGTGCTGAAAAACTAATTCGATTCTCTCCCAAGTACTTCTGGACGTACGTTAAAGCAAAAAAAGGTACCTCTGATTACCCTAAACATTTTTCACTATCGAGTGTTCAGTACTCAGAGCCTGAAGATGTGTGCTCCGCCTTCAATAAATTTTTTGAGAGTGTTTTTATTTCGCCAACGGCTTCGAGTATTCACCAATCATTTACTATTCACTCCCCTCCTAATGAGAACATATTAACTAACATTGATATTACTGAAAATATTGTTAAAAAAATACTACAATCGTTGGATAAGAACAAAGGTGCTGGTTGCGATGGTGTGCCACCTTTGTTCCTTGCTTCTTGCGCCGATAGTCTCTCTCTCCCTTTAACTATTTTGTTTCGTAGATCACTCAATGATGGTTCCCGACTGTTTGGAAGCAAGCCCAGATAATTCCCATACATAAAAAGGGCTCAAAGTCAGTTGTCAAAAATTACCGCCCAATATCTATTCTTAGTTAGTACTATGAGTAAAATGTTTGAAAAAGTGGTCTATGACAACATTTACCCCTTCATTACTCCAGTTATTTCACGTGCTCAACATGGTTTCATGCGCCGGCGCTCCACAATATCGAATTTAACTTTATTCTCTAACGATATACTTTGTCAAATGGAGAATGGCGGACAGGTTGACGTGATCTACACGGATATATAACTATAACTTTAACAAAGTTGCCATTCCGCGATGCGAAATTGTTCGAGATCTAGGTGTCTACTTTGATAGTAAAATGTTAATGTCTTTTCATATTGAGACCATCGTCAATAGAGCATATCGCAATTTGGGATTCATTATTCGTACATGCCGTCCTTTCAAAAATGAAAAGTATAAAGATTGTGTACTATGCTTATGTACGTAGCATACTTGAGTACGCTAGTTGTGCTTGGTCGCCTTGTTATAAAAAATATATTTTACGACTTGAAAGAGTACAGAAAAAATTCTTAAATGCAAAAAATACAACTATGACACTTCTTACTTAGAACTTTGTCGTGGTTACAATATTATTCTTACTCTTACGTCGTTACTCTTGAAGAACGGCGACAACAAATTGATATGGCTTTTTTATATGACATTGTTTGTAATGGGTTCGATTGTCCTGAACTTGTTGAGCGAATTTTCGTAAGAACACCTAGACGTCGCACAACTCACACTATCTTATTCCATGTGCCATTTCACCACACCCACAAACTATGGGAAAAACGCGGTATTTGCACGAATCGGTGAAACTTATAATAAACTTTTCCATAACATTGACCCTTTCATAAGATCTAAACATTTATTCATGTCTAATATTAGAAAATTTATTTTAGTATGTGTTGATATCATGCAGTTTCTCTTTTTGTTTTCTTTTCCTTTTTTACTATGACTGTTAGTCTATTTTGGTAATAGGCTGCATTATTGAATTAACAATATCGGCATTTTTGTTTTTATTTTATGTATATAATAATTTAAGTATTTATAAATGCTTAATGAGATGTATATACAATATGGATATGTGTGTATATATATGATATATATATGTATGTATATATATATATGTATGTATATATATATATATATATATATAATATGTATATAATTTTAAAGTATATAATATCTTTATTTATATCTAAGAGTATGATATATATAGAGTATGAGATATCCGTGGATAACTATAATTGGCTTACGAACATGTAACATTATCTTTACACAATCACTATTGTAAAATGCTGTTGCTATCCCTAATAAAGAAAAATAAAATAAAATAAATGAATAATACGATTTCACAGAAGTTCTTACAAAGAATGGCAATTCATTATTATAAATCAAAAACAGAAAAGGATCAAGAATGGACCCTTGTGGAACTCCCATTTTTACATGAGAACCAGATGATTTAGTTCCATTAATATCGACAGTCTGTGTTCTAGAGCTGAGATACGACTGGATTAAATCTTTGAGACCGTAATTATGTAGCTTCATCACCAGAGTCTTGTGCTCAACGCAATCGAAAGCCTTGGACAAGTCGCAAAAAACGGCGTTATAGTTAAAAGTGATCGTTTTTAGCTATAACGTCTTATTTAACTAAACCATAACATGTTGTAACGTTGAAATTTTTAAACGTTATAGATTTATAGAATAGCAGAAAATACATTTCAAAACAATCGTTGTAGTTTTGTTGAGTTTAGTTCCGAAGTGCCTCAATAGATGGCGCGAGCAGTCTTGAAAATGTAAGGGATTCGATATGGATCGATATCTGTCGTCTTTGGTATAGATCATTTAAAAAGTAAAAAGTCGAGTGACATGACAACTGTCAGAGAGACAGCGAGCTCCGGATGGCATTGGCTAAGATGGTGTGGAGAGAATAGACACCGTTGATTGATAAAACGTGAAGCCCTAGGGCCTAAGGGAATCCTTACACATCGGCCCTCATTTCAATAAAAATGAGCCGAAAATATATTTAAAAGTTTGGTAAGTTAATTTCTGAAAGTTTCATTCGTTTATTTTTTTGGTTAGATTTCGTTATCATGGCCATGTGTCTTCCAGGGTCAGGAGAGGGAAATTGCAGGATGTCTTAGGCTGAAATTTGAAATAGCCGCATAAGTTTGAAGGATCAAACGACGCCTGCATGTAAGTTAGCAATTTTCTAAATTTCCAATTTGAAATCTGAAAAGGTATAGTTGTAATTCGTATACTCATCAACATGGTTGTTGTTTCAGAATGGGATCTTTATATTGATATTTACATTCATATTTATATTCATATTTATAGTTACATCTACATTGATATTTGCATTTTAATGAACATCTGCGTTCACTTTTACAACACTTCATTGGATCTCTGATCGTTCCGAGGTTATAAAGTAAGGAGACACTTAGTCATAAACGCACCCTATCCACATGGGTGAGGAAGGCTGTTCTCCTCTTGGAATGCTGTGAGTCTGAAGAAAGCTACCCGTGCCTCATTCGGATCCGGGGACGCTCTGCCCGTTGAGACTGAAAAGTCAGCTCGCAGAGCCGCCACGGTTCGGGATAGTCTGGCCAGGTAACATGATGGTCTTCGTAGGATTTCACCAAGTCAGTGTTCTTCGCGATGGTCTTATTAATTTAGTATATTCACTTTAGATTTTGTTCCACAATTTGGGATTGGTTTAATCACAAACGCGAACTCGGTTAGCGACCCTGAGTTTAATAGTCTTTTGCATAACATTTTTTAATAATTTAAATTGGTACTGGTTCTCCGCTAAAGATTACTGTCTTATGACAGGCTCATAATGTATTAGGATAAATCCAAATTTTAAGATACAACCAAGATTCAGTGTAAGCTATGTACCATAGAATTAAAAAGAAATAATTCCTTGTTGTACTGAAATTATAAAGGTGAGAATGTTTTATATTTGAATAAAACTAATCTGGCATTGAGATCACTTCAATCTTTGATTTATTTCCTTATCAGTATCATGTAGCAGTTTGGAGTTTGTAACCAATATCATTTAACACCAGTATGTATTTTATAACAAAAACACATGTCTCAATCTAAAAAAATACATAATAAAAAAGACTAGTTTACAATGTCAGACGTTCATTAGGTGACGTAAAAAATGCTTAATTACTTTATTCGAATAGTTTGTTGAGTATATTTTGATTTTCTATCTCTAATTTTACTAAATATGTTTTTTTTTCCAGCGGCGCTAGTGTGCGGCGTAAGCGCTCTTAATACCTATTCATGTTGTTCAGTTTGGAGTTTAGTACTTAAAATGATCCCTAAAAAGAATTAGAAAAAGTACCAAGTTCAGCTTCATATATCTGGAGAACGGGGCTGTCCAGGACAATGCTATGTATGTGGTGCTATATATAAACACCTATAGATTAACCCTACAAAATATCAAGCTGAGATCTGCTAAGACTTGTACTTACAGAGCATGATAGATATCGCCCCTTTTTTTTTATATTAAATTTTTCTCGTATAATATTGTTTACAAAAAAGTGCCATAATAAGACCTGATCGCCTTAATTAGGGCTATCGATTGGCATAATGAAAATAATGATAGGTAACAAAAAGTCTTACGTCCGTCCCACACTGTGCGGCGCCGGCCGGCGCCTGCGGCGCGCGGCGCAGCGGTAAACCCATTCGAGAAGTCACGCGCACATCGGCTGCGCTATGTGTCAGTGTGAGTGTACCTACAGCGGGCCGCATATAGGCAGTTTGGACTCTGTAGGAAAATACTTACTCATGTGTACGGAGGTCGTGGAGTGATGATGATAATGAAAACTCTGACTTCTTGGCGGGAAAGTGAAGAGCCATGTCTGCGGTTTTGTTTTATTTTTAAAAAATTGTGTTATGTCGAATATTAATGTGAAATAATGGTGGATTATTAGCCGTTAAGTGTTCGTGAGCGTGCATGAGTGTTGGGAAATGAAACAAAACAGGTGCAACGTCACTATTCAAATTCTCTCAAGAAGTCCGCCATCTTTACTCGAGGGGTTGGGGGTTATATTATTTCACACTTACCATTTCTATTAACATTTATCATCAATAAACAGGAAGGAAATATTGTTTTCACTTCAGTAGCTCAAACATGTAGGTTTTGCTGCCTGAAATCAGTGAGCAAAATGCGATTTTGCTCACTGAGTTGACCTAGTAACTTTTTTTTTTTTCAGAAAGCCGCGAATATATTATTCGGCCTTGGGTTAATCATACAATTCGAAACATTCACACTCTTCCCGCCATTAGAAAGAGAGAGAGAGAGAGACAAAGACCAGCCCTTTCGAAGTTCCAATTTTTAATTCGACCTCAAAGACAAACACGTTCGGAATCTCGTACTAACAAAAGAAATTTTGCAAAAAGATAATAGGTATGTCTTTTAATGTAATTTATTGAATGTTTAAGTTTTTGTTGTATTTAAACGAAAATAACTATTTACTGCAAATAAAACTGATATTTAACCTGTAAATATTTATTTCTAGTTTCAATAATGTTACGTAATATATTTTGATTCACAATAAATAGTTATTTCAATCTATTCCTGTTTATTATTTAACCTCCTAAAGTGTTCTCGCTGCTGAAGTGAAAAGTTATGTGTGTTACACGAGAGCAAAGTTTTTTGAATCCTGAGCAAACGAAGGATTCAAAATCAGCACTCGCAGCAAAAAACAACTTTGCTCTCTTGTTGCCCAAATAACTATTATTTATGTACTTGTAAGAAAAATTACTTTGACACTAGCTAAATGTGCTAATAGCACAAAGCCATCAACTAAAGAGAAAAAAAATAAAGAAAAATCTTACCAGCCCAAGGAAGGAGGAAACGTTGGGAAAGATCGTGGCTACTATAGTAATACCAGTGACAAATAATGCTCTGTACACCCTCTCCCAGATCCAGTAGCGCTCGGGTGGATGCCGCCTCTGGAGGTAGTGCCACACCAGCTCAAAGGGAATCCAGAAGTTTAGTGCGAAAGTCACATATACCATCAGCCCCATCATATATTTCATGATGATCGAAAAGCTGGGGAAAATTTATTAGTGTAAATCAGGAGTAGCTCTATAGAGCAGTGGGTTAACGCACCCGACTTGCGAGTGCTGAGATTAAGCAACCTACGCAAACGCCGGTCATCGGATGGGTGACCAAAAAGTTTATCATCTCGAGCTCCTCCGTGCTTCGGAAGGCACGTTGCCAAAAGCCGTTGGTCCCGTCTGCATTAGCAGTCGTTAACACCCACCAATCTGCACTAGGCCCGCGTGGTGGTTTATGGCAAGTTCTCCCTATCCACCCATAGGGAAGGCTCGTGCACCAGCAGTGGGGAGATAAAATGAACTGATGATGATGAAATAGGTCAAAGGGATGAAGATCAGGCTCAGTGGCATGCTCTAGGAGAGGCCTTGTGCAGAAGTGGTCTGAAATGATGATGTTGATGAAATAGACCAATCATTATTAGTTTAATTAAAAAACAAGAACTTCTTTGGCTTACAGAGTAAGAGTAGATAGTGTTGATTAATCACGTCGGGTTGGATAAGCCACGATAGCATAGTCGGTAGTGCACCTGACCCGGCATGTCATGGGGTGCGGGTTCGAATCCCGTTCGTGGAACTTTTTCAACACGTTTTTTTTCAAAATATAGAAAAAAAATTAATAACGGAAAATTATATGATTATTTTACAATTTATTATCAAAATACTTAATTTTAATTTTGAAAATGTTTTGCTATCACATTACCGTTCCAATGTAAAAGAGACTGCTAAGGCATCTCGCGGCTATACAGCTGCGAGATGCTTTTAATCGATTTGTCAGATGAATTTCGCGAACACCTTATTTAGTTGCAGCTGATTTCAGTTTTGCATTATTTATGGACCATAACATAGAAAGTTACATTTGGCATATCATAGTGATACATAATAATATACTCTTGAAGTTTCAACATAAATAACATTATTAATTACAAATAATATTACCTAATAGAATAATTAATAATAAACAATTTATTTCAGACACATGGTCCATAGAGTGTTAGTAACAATATTTCTTAAACTAAGTTAGATTATTATAACATATCAACATCAAATAAATTTAATAATAATGAAATAAGATCAATAATATATCAATTAATGAATTACAAATTTAAACATAATTGAACGGGATTCCAAATTTTTGTCATAAATTCGGTGATGTTATAGAACGGATGGCTTTCAAAAAACAATATTAATCTCATTTTAAGTTCCTTTAACGGCAATTTGGTAATGTCTGGATTTAATTTATTATACATTTATTTATTATTTATTTATTTAATAATTTTAATTAATACGGATAAATCCAATTACATTAATTAACAACACCATACAATAATATAATAATACAATACCTTATAAATGGAATACAAAATAAAATAATAGTAAAAATAATCAAAGAAATTAAACAAAACACAGTCATACATCACGCTCACAAAACCTCAAGCATACCGACATATATATCTTAAAAATGAGCCCTTGCTTACGTATCTTATTTAATCTAGTTTTGTGTATATATATTTTTTCATTATTTCTTGTGTTGTAGCGATGATAATCCATTTTCCTGGGTAATTCATCTTTCTGTGAATGTACCTCTATTTGAGATTTATATATCTATAAGGATATTACTGTCATAATTCGGTCTGATTTAAAATACTGCCTGGCTGATTGATATTTTCGCAAACCATTCATAATTCGGAGAGATCTTTTTGACAAATAAGTACACGATTGACTGTAGCTGCATTACCCCAGACACTTATGGCGTAGCTTAATATTGAGTGACAATAAGCATAGTAAACAGACAAAAGGGTTGTTTTGCTAACAATAGGCTTCAATTTAAATAGAACGTAGTTGGCACTAGCCAATTTTTTGCAAATTTTATCTAAAGTCTAATCATTAATTCGCTGGAGTAAACTGACAGATGCTAATGTCACATTGTAAAATTATGTTGCCACATTTATTGT
This sequence comes from Eudonia lacustrata, assembly GCA_947562085.1. Lineage (NCBI taxonomy): Eukaryota > Metazoa > Arthropoda > Insecta > Lepidoptera > Crambidae > Eudonia > Eudonia lacustrata. Next base: position 12,747,749 of record OX387332.1, on the reverse strand, counting down.
ACTAGTGATGCGTTTCGTTCATTGTCATTCAGATCACACAAAGTCAGTAGGAACGTTTATTATAAAAAGGTAATTAATTAATTATAATATAGGTAGATAGATAGATAAATAGATAGATAGATAATAGTAGATTGTACACCAAGGGGATAAAGTACTGTATTATGTCACGGGCGCGATATTTGAATCCTGAGCGTAACGAAGGACTCCAGATTTAACTCCCGAGCGTAGCGAGGGGGTTTTGAGTTGATTCCCGAGCGAAGCGAGGGAATTAAAATGGAGTCCTGAGAGCAGTGAAGGATTTAAGCGCGCGCAAGGCAAAATCAGTTTTATCCCTGAGGAGTATACTCTACTTTTCTCACCTTTTGCGAGACAATAAAAACCAAAGCTACTAGAAAAAGTATTTTATTTATTAAAATACTATTTTCATTACTAATTATATATAATTGGCACAGTACATAACAATAAAAAGTAAATTAAAAATTAAAATTGATGTTTGATACATTAGTCCAGTTATGTAAAGATATGGTTATATTTTTTGGTACGCTTATGTTAGTTGAGGTGGAATTTATTTGAGTAGCAGCACCCAATACATCAGAACCTTGCGTGTGAGGGTCGTTTGGCACAGTAAAGGTTGGGGAAGGTGGTGCTTGAGGCAGTGGGCTTGACGGGATATATTTTGAGCTAGATGGCTGTGGTGGCAAAGGTTTCCAAGGATCATCAATAATGGACGTAGTTTTCAGATGAATGTTGTCACCAATACGACAGCTTATCTTGTTTTTGTTTTGTATGGAATTCTCTATGTAGCCCTCCGCTACTGCATCGGATTTCCAGCCACCATGACGTTTTATCTGGGCCATATCTGCTCCTGAATCTGCCAACAGACTTGCCGATGTTCTCCTCAAACAATGACCCGTATAGAGCTCGGGATTTTGCAATTTGAGGTATTTTGCAATTTCTTTTGGCATAGCGCTGATTTTTATTCTTGCAAATGACTTGCCTGGTGCATTTGCCATTACTGTAACCGATAAAAAATCTGTTGGTGTTTATATTAGAGGGGCGCAGAGCTTGGTACTTTTGAACAATTCTTGCATAATCTTCACGAACTATGAACGAACGTTCTCTATTTGTTTTGGTATCTGGTAAGTTAATCAGCAATAAATCTGCATGTTTTTTGATATCATTGACTTTTATGTTTACGAGTTCATTTCCACGACATGTGCCATTCACTCCAAAAATCAAGGCTACCTGTAACAAAAAATAGGATTGTGAGTAAATAGATAGATACACTACTACATTTTTTGACCTTTATATTATATAAAAAAGCTTGCGACAAAACCTTAGAATGTGTATTTTTTAAATGTGTGCCATTTAAATACCCTTTTATTCATTAACTATTTTATAGAGCTATTATAGGTAGGTACTAGAAACGTAACTAAAAAGTAGGCAGTACTCATACTTACTTTCATGGCCAGAAAGCTGTGATCAGGAGCCTCATTCAGAAAAGTTTCCACATCTTGCGCTGTCAATACTTTTGACTTCTTTGCTCGATGACCATCTGATTTCCTCTTTAAAAATGCCAATAACTTGCTATATGTATTTATCTTAATGTCGTGTTTGATGCTTATTGTTAACCTGAGCATCGAATAGATACACCACAGGCTGCTGGACTTCTTTGTACACGATAAATACTCGAAATAAACAAGAAGCACTGACTCCGACACAGACTTTGCGCCTTTTGCAGTTTTCCATTTGTGGAAATCGTCGTAAGCTTTCAAGTATTTTTCCTTCGACTTCTCTGGTAGTAGGTTATTAACAATACCTAAGGCGTCTAATTTAATAGACTCCGGAGTTAAATCACTTTCGTCACTCGACATTTTCTTAATGTTTTATTCTATCTTCTTTTGCAGTTTTGTCTGATACTGATTGCACCGTATTGAAATACTCGCGGCTTTTGTTTTAAGTATTGATTTTTTTTCGTTCGGCTTGCCGTGGCGTGGCCAGCTCGATTTTCGAATAAGTTCGATTTTCAAATAAATGAGGCGCGGCGCGCGCCGCCGTCCACCTCCTCGCCGTCGGCCACCAGCAGCTGCAGCAGCCGCGCGCCGCGCGATTTTGACGAAATTAGACTTTAAATGCATAACAATAAGAACTAAGAGAAGTGAGAATCACATTACTGCCCGGCGGGTTATAATGAAATTCAGTACAACATTACACCCCGGCAAAAGACAAGGGCTATAATGATTTACTTTGAGTAAGGTTTGCATGATATATAATGAAGCATTGTCGAGCAGGTGGTGTGAAAAACTCTTTATTGCACACACACACAGAAAAGTAGAAACAAAACAACAACATTTTTATATCGGGGTGGGCAAAGGCGGTCTTATCGCTTAAAGCGATCTCTTCCAGACAACCTTTGAGGTATAGGAAAACTGAAAGGAAAATACAATGGTAGTGCACTAGTTTAAAGCAACAAAAAATAAAAATATATAAAAATATAAGTACCTATTGAAGTTTACACAAGTATATACCTATGTATATATATATATATATATATATATATATATATATATATATATATATATATATATATATATATATGTATATATAACAAAAAATAATACTAATACATAAACATACTACATATACCTACATACGGAAAAGTTGTTGCAAACTAAGACTTAGTCAAGAGATGCGAATGAAGTTTAGTCTTATAATAACATAGGTAGGTATATGAATGTCTTTTTGTACCGAGAAATTTCACCTGACAGTTTAGTTGTCAGTGTTTATTTTACTTTGGGAGCTGTTATTATTCGAAAATTTTGGAAGTATTTTAATTATTGCAATTTTTACATCATTCATCTTTTTGAAAGAAAAATACAGATTTAACCACTGTGTAGGAGTACCATTTACTGAATAACAATTAAGACAAAACAGAATACTATAAATTAAAAATGTTGAAATGGAGATAACCTCAACGATATAGAATTCAAATTCAAATCTGATGACCGTTTGACATAACAATACAAAAAATAAAAATTAAGTGTCAACCATTTGTCGCACTCCAACCTCCTTTTCTAGCCATAAGTCAAATTCAAATTCAAATTCAAAAATCATTTATTCAGTTTAGGCTACAAGTAGCTCTTATGAATGTCGCTATGCCATCGGTTCGTAAGTCTACTCTGGGCGGGAGATCTTGCACTGAGAAGAACCGGCAAGAAACTCAGCAAGTGTCCAGCTCTTTTCTCCCTTACAGCGTCAAAAAAAATAAAAATTGAAAAATGCCCTATCATAGCAGGACACTTTCCATTACAAATAAACACAAAAAAATATAGAAGACAACCACAACATGTAAAAAAAAAAAAAAAATCTAATATATCAAATTTACATCTGGTATAAGTTTCAATTTCCACAATGTCATACAGTACCATTACAGTACTCTAATAAAAGTCAAAAATTGTTTAAGAAAAACAAAGTCAAACTATAGTAATTAATACTAACAATAAGATAAGTATGCAAGAGCAGACCAGCCTCCACAGGCGGCACCCGTTCACGAGTATGACATATGAATCAGCCATCGCTTCGCTCAACCATATTTTAGGGAACGTAACGACCCGACGCACACGCCACCACCGCAGAGACAATAAAGAGAGCATGACACACTCAAGATACTTTAAATAAAAACTTAATGATCTATTTAACGCAACGCTGTTTGTTATCTGTAGGACACTGTTCAAAACTATCATATCAGTATAAAAATTATATAAATTAATTTTATTATGTATATTGATACAAATAGAGTATAATGTGTTTTTTATTACAACCAGGCTGTTTTATCATCTAATTATTCTTTGACTTTAATAATAACCTTTTATAAAAAAGTGTAACTACTTACAATGTGAAATAACATGTGCAGGCGAGCAGACTAAGATGACCACACATTCTTATCATTAAAATAATCATAAATTTTATAGTAACCTTTTTTCATTAGACCTTGTTTTATTTCTGTCTTAAACTTGTGTAGTGGCAATTCTGTTAAAGTGAAAGGCACTTTATTGTATATTTTTATACATTTCCCAACAAATGAATTACCAACTTTATTGAGTCCTCGGGAAGAGATGGAGTGGTGCAATTCTTTATCCCCGGCACCACACAGGGTAGAAAAAAGAAATATTTGTGTTTTTCTCATGTAAGCGAATTTATTTGTAATGCTTACAAATAAATTCAAAAAATAATAATAATAATAATTTCAATAAATTAAACATAAATGATATTTTCATAAATATACTGTGAAGCTACAGTTAAAATATTAATCTGCTTAAATAACTCTCTCAGCGTATCACGGGGCTTAAGGCTATAAATAGCTCGAATGGCTCTTTTCTGTAAAACAAAAATGGTTTCAATGTCAGCCGCTGAGCCCCACAATAAAATACCATACGACATGACGCTGTGAAAGTAACTAAAGTAAACCAATCTTGCCGTTTCTACATCAGTAAGTGACCTCATTTTTCTAACCGCATAGGCAGCTGAGCTAAGTCTTCCTGCCAGGGCAGCAATTGTAATTTGTAATCCCATTGTAATTTATGATCTAAGGTAATACCCAGAAAAACTGTCGAGTTAACTATTTCAACTATTTCATCGTTCAATAGTACCGTTTTACGTCAATAACCACTCGATCCCGTTCCAAAATGAAAAACCACTCTGACCCGTTCTAAAAACATTTTTTATCACTTTCTCACATAGCACTTTCTCTATCTCCGAGTGAATTTTCACATGGTTTACTTTTACGACAACAAAAACATCAACTATTTACAATTACTTTTAAAAGCATCGTCAAACAGTACAATTATTAAAACGAAATAATGTTATTGTCGCATGCAGCACGGATCGCGCTCATACCTATTTTGACGCAGACTAGAATAATAGACAACAAAATCAAATTTCAAAACGTAAACAAATTACGCCGTCAACTAATAATCAAGCAGAAATAAGCCGTAAAAATAATAATACCGTAATACGTCAAATTGAGTGCGGGCAGACTCCGACTCAGACCCATGCAACTGTCTCGTTTCCGCACGCGCTGTTCGTAATCTATCTGTTCGCTTTACTCTCCTTCAGTGAAGTGTGAACTAAGTGATATACTTGCTAAGTGGACTAGTCCAATTGAAGGATTCATTCATGAACGACTCATCTCTATGTCTGTCTGACGATGACGAATAAAAATATATCCATTGCATTTTTGTTTAATTTTATATAATTCGAGTAATTCGCCTTTTCAAAGTTATCATTTCTTGGCCTTTAAAGGTACTAATGCTAATATTTTTATATCGATTAAACAAAACTGGCCTAGGAGATTTATTATTAAAGTAAATAAAATGAGTAATGTGATTTGATTCAGAACGTTATGAGAATGAATGAGTGAGTAATTGATGTCAATCTTCTTGTCACAACACTATTTTCTGCTCATCAGAAACTGGGAACACCGTAAACGTCAGATTACTCCAGTGAATTAATGATTAGACTTTATATGATCTTTGTGGCTGATTGTATAATCAATATTGTATCCTAGGAAGATAGTTTCTTTAATACTCCTAAGATTTTTTCTTTCCTTACTCTATAGTTCAAAGTAACAGTCTTGTCTGCATTTAGTATTATCCCATTAACCTCAAACTAGATCCTTAAGTTTTCTAAGATTTTCTGCTCCCTCTATTTTACTGCTAACTCATGTATATCCTTTATACCAACATGGGTGTCATCTGCAAATAAAGTAACAAAATCCACTCCCGGTAAACAATTCACAAGATCTTTAACATAAACAAGAAACAACACGGGTCCAAGTATAGATCCTTGTAGAACCCCTATATTAGAAATGTCTTGATTAGAATATGTATTATTAATTTTAACAAATTGTTTCCTATCCTTAAGATAAGTCTCAATCATTTTGAACTCTTTTCCCTCGAATCCATAATAGTTTAGTTTAAGCAGCAAAATATCATGCCTTAGGCAATCAAATGCTTTGGACAGATCGCAGAATATGCTTGAGCATTTCCGCGACTCGTCCATTGCGTTAAGCGCGTAATATATAACTTTACGTATGGCCATTTCAGTGGAACATCCCCTTCGAAAGCCAAATTGGGCATCTGTTAAAAGTTTATTGCGCTCCAAAAATTCTACTATTCCTACTTTAATAGCTGTCTCTAGAATTTTTGAAAGAACTGGCAGTACACAGATTGGTCTATAATTACCAATCTCAGATTTGTCGCCCTTTTTATAAAGGGGTACAATCTATCCCACCTTCAACACATCTGGAAATACACCCTGTGCTAAGCAGTCATTAAACCCCAGCAAGCTAATCTCAAAAACATCTCATTGCCCAGAATTAACCTCTTACCCCCTTACAAATAAACACTATTATCTACACTAATGTTGTAACATTCTACTTATGTTTCCAATACTTGACTTATAATTACTACTGTTATAGCGCAGACAACAAAACACTCAATTTAAGCAATTTCACATGATGGTATCGTTAGACGTATATCGTTATCATATAGATGTTTTTATTTATGAGAACGATAACGATACCCCGCCCAATGCAAATTGCGAAGATGGTACGGCGCGACCTTCGGAGCTCCAACACACGCCTCATTGAGGAGGCGATAGAGCGAAACCGAGGGTCCAAATTATTCACTCAGCAGCTTGGCAGGAGCCACCTGACGAAGCTTAACACGCACGACGGGAGGACCGTATTGTCGAAGCCGGAGATCACCGCCGAGATAGAGGATTTCTATGGCCGATTATACGCTGCACATGCCCCTCGTTCCCGACGGGATGACCACGATTCCAGAGCCACCCTGACACGCCACTACACCGACAAACTGCCAGACATCAGTCAAGACGAGGTCGTGTTAGCTCTTAGACAGCTTAGAAATGGAAAAGCCCCCGGTGAAGACGGAATTACATCTGAGCTTCTGAAAGCTGGAGGAGTCCCTGTTATACAGGAATTGCAGAAGCTCTTCAACGCCGTCCTTCACAGTGAAAGAACTCCAAAGGCGTGGAGCGCGAGCTTGGTAGTGCTCTTTTTTAAGAAGGGAGATAAAACTCTCCTTAAAAATTACAGGCCTATCTCGCTCCTGAGCCATGTCTATAAGCTTTTCTCACGAGTGATCACGAATCGTCTCGCCAGGAGACTCGACGAGTTCCAGCCACCGGAACAGGCCGGGTTTCGCGGAGGATATGGTACCATAGACCACATTCACACAGTGAGGCAGATTATACAGAAGTCTGAAGAGTATAATCAGCCCCTGTGTCTGGCTTTTGTGGACTATGAGAAGGCCTTTGACTCTGTCGAAACCTGGGCTGTTCTGGAATCCTTACAGCGATGCCAAGTGGACTGTCGTTATATCGAGTTGTTGAGATGTCTTTACGAATCCGCCACCATGAGTGTCCAAGTACAGGGCCAGCCGTCCAAACCCATCCAATTGCGCAGAGGAGTGAGACAAGGGGATGTCATATCCCCGAAACTGTTCACAAGCGCGTTGGAAGATATGTTTAAGACGCTGGACTGGAAAGGAAAGGGCATTAACATAAACTGTGACTACATCTCACACCTGCGATTCGCTGATGACATAGTTCTGATGGCGGAGTCGCTAGAGGAGTTGAACCAGATGCTGGACGGCCTAGCTTCAGCCTCGCGACGCATCGGTCTTGGCATGAATTTGGATAACACCAAAGTCATGATCAATGGCCACATTGATCCGATATCGGTCGTCGTACATGGTCACCTTCTTGAAATCGTTTCCGAATACACTTACCTCGGGCAGATTCTGCAATTAGGTAAAAACAATTTTGAGAAGGAGGCCAAGAGGAGGATCCAGCTGGGCTGGGCAGCGTTTGGGAAACTACGTCAAGTCTTCTCGTCATCCATACTGCAATGCTTAAAAACGAAAGTTTTTAATCAGTGCGTCCTACCCGCAATGATCTACGGAGCTGAGACGTGGACACTCACGGTAGAGCTGGTCCACCAGTTTAAAATCGCTCAGCGAGCTATGGAAAGAGCTATGCTCGGAGTTTCTCTGAAGGATAGGATTCGTAACGAATACATTCGACAGAGAACCAAAGTCCACGACATAGCTCTAAGAATTAGCAAGTTGAAGTGGCAGTGGGCCGGCAATATTTGGCGAAGAACCGACAACCGCTGGGGCAAACGTGTTCTTGAATGGAGACCACGACTCGGTAAACGTAGTGTAGGGCGCCCTCTGGCCAGGTGGGATGATGACCTGCGAAAGACTGCAGGCAGATGCTGGATGCGTCAAGCCGAGGACAGGGCGCTATGGCGCTCGTTAGGGGAGGCCTATGTCCAGCGGTGGACTAATATAGGCCGATGATGATGATGATGATGATGAGTAATGATATGTATGTAATAAAATGTATTGTAATATTGCATGATTTGGTAACGACATAGGTACTTTTTTTGTAAATGTCGTTACTTATTTAGAAGCTGTGCAGTTTCTTGCGCCCATTCTTCCATTCTTCTCCATAGCTAAAATATAGACGCTCTGAATGGGTAGTAGGTAAAAAAATGTTCGGACGGTTTAAAAGTAGCACCTATATTTATAATTGCTTATCTTCAGATGAATCTTGTTAAAATTATCACGTGTGTACCACTTTACCGCCATGAATGACCACTGACGTCTTGCGATGAAGCGAGCGATTTGTAGTTCATTGCGTTATTTCTATAGCCGTTGACTATGACTGACATTGTATAGCGCGCAATGAACTAGAAATCCGTTCGCCGCGTCGCAAGTCGCTCGTGTTCGTGGCTCTGCCAATGTACGTACTTCCCGCCCCGCGTACCTACCGCAGGCGAGGACTCATTTAAGCGATCTTGCTATAGCTTAGGTTATTCTTATCTATGGCTTAGGTTATTCTTATCTATGGCTTAGGTACACTCTGTGAGTGCACTGTTAACCGTGTGTTCCAATAACCGATAAAAAGGTATACAATATTTTAATGAATGATGACATTTATTTCAAGAAAATAGAGTACAATAACGGGTTTTGGTGCATCGACTATTACTAGGTTTATGCGTGTACTTAAAAACCCGTTAAAATAGTGTACGATTTTAACGGGTACTAGGTCAAGTAGGGATTTATGAGTACCAGTAGATGTGACATGTAAAAATAATAACTTTTCATTTTGATTTGCTTTGAGTTTTAGATTATATCACTACATAATTAATTCAAATATATTATTAAATTAACACTTTTACCATATAGTTAAAAGCAGCAGCACAGCAAGCTTAGAAATAAACCCTGGTGGTTTCGTAGTTTAATGACAAAACTTCGTAATTATTTTTCTATTCCGGGCATCGCACTTTCAATGTTAAACAGTTAAGAAGTCATTACGGTTATGGATAAGTTTTGCTATAATAATTGCATAGAATATTACTAAGAAAATGTTGCCATTCAAATACTTCATCATCATCATCTCAGCCAAAAGACGTCCACTGCTGGACAAAGGCCTCCTCCAAGGATCTCCACAACGACCGGTTTTGTGCTGCTCGCATCCAGCGGCTTCCCGCGACCTTCACCAGATCGTCGGGCCACCTTGTTGGAGGCCTGCCCACACTGCGCTTTCCGGTGCGCGGTCGCCACCCAAGAACTATTCCGCCCTAGCGGCCATCAGTCCTGCGAGCAATGTGCCCTGCCCACTGCCACTTGAGCTTAGCAACTCTTCGGGCTATGTCGGTTACCTTAGTTCTTCTGCGGATCTTCTCATTTCTGATTCGATCACGCAGAGAAACCCCGAGCATAGCCCTCTCAATTGCTCTTTGAGTGACCTTGAGCCTTTTTATGAGGCCCATAGTGAGTGACCACGTCTCAGTCCCGTATGTCAACACTGGCAACACACACTGGTCAAAGACTTTCGTCTTAAGACACTGCGGTATATCGGACAAGAAGATATTTCGTAGCTTACCGAAAGCTGCCCAGCCTAATTGGATTCGACGATTGACCTCTTTGCTGAAGTTGGACCTACCTAGATGGACCGTTTGTCCCAGGTAAACATAATCGTCCACAACTTCAAGGGCAGATTTTTCAACTTTCAGAGGAGTGGGTACGACACGTGAGTTCGACATAAGTTTCGTCTTCTCCATGTTCATTTTAAGACCCACTTGTTCAGAGACTCTGTTGAGGTCACCGAGCATTGTGCCGATGTCTTCCAGGGTCTCAGCCATGACCACTATATCGTCAACAAATCGAAGGTGGGTGATCTATACGCCGTTGACGTTGATGCCGAGTCTTTTCCAGTCCAGAAGCTTGAAAACCTCTTCCAGTGCAGCAGTGAACAGTTTCGGAGATATTACATCTCCCTGTCTCACTCCTCGCTGCAACTGGATAGGTTTCGAGTTCTGGTCCTGAAGGCGGACTGACATAGTGGCGTTTTCATACAAACACTTCAACACTTCGATGTACCGGTAGTCAATTTGGCACTGCTGGAGAGACTGTAGCACGGCCCATGTCTCAATCGAATCGAAGGCTTTTTCATAGTCCACAAACGCTAAGCATGGCTGCAACGCAAGGCTGGTTATACTCCTCCGTCTTCTGTATAACCTACCGCAGCGTATGTATGTGGTCTTTGGTGCTGAAGCCTTTTCGGAAACCGGCTTGTTCGATAGGCTGGAAGACATCAAACCTGCGTGCGAGACGATTCGTTATAACTCTCGAAAACAGCTTGTAGACGTGGCTTAGAAGTGAGATGGGCCTGTAGTTCTTCAGCAGGGTTTTGTCGCCCTTTTTGAAGAACAGTACCACCATACCTTCGTGCCACGTCTCTGGCGTGCTGCCCCTAATACGACGGAATTAAATAGCTTCTGAAGAGCTACGAGTACCAGTCTTCCGTCTGCTTTCAGAAGCTCGGCCGTAATTCCATCAGCACCTGGTGCCCTGCCGTTTTTGAGCTGTTTGAGAGCCATACTAATCTCGTATAGGCTGATGTCCGGGATGTCTTCGGTATAGTGCCGGGTTAACTTAGCTCTAGGATCTTTAGCTAAGCTTTGTACAGGTGGCCGTGTGGATGTGTAATGGACAGCTGTCCATAGAACTTCTCGATCTCTCCCATAACATCGGACCTGGTCGTGACAGTTCTGCCGTCATTGGTTTTCAGCGTCGTCAGTTGGAACTGCCCAATACCCAGATCTCTTGCGAACACTTTTGAGCCTTTGTTCCGCTCAATGACCTCTTTAATGCGGTTAGTATTAAATCGGCGCGTGTCGCGAGTCATAGACTTTGAGATCTGCCTATTTAGCCGCAGAAACTGAGACGCATTGCATTGCGCACACAAACCATTGCGCACCGCCCTTCCATTAGTTTTAGGGTATGGTCTAAGAACTTTTTGGTTCCTTTTGCACGGTGGGTTCTGCAATTCGAGCTGAAAGCTTTCGGGGTTTTGGATTTGGATGGGTGCAAGACGGAGCGTAGACCTTATCAATCGACGTCTTTCCATCTTAACGTTGATATCCAACGTGCCTCTTACCAACCGGTGATCGCTGCCAGTTTTAAACGCATTGATCACGGTGACATCACTGAATATTTGCTTCCTCGTCGACATAATAAAGTCAATCTCGTTTTTTGTTGCACCATCGGGACTCATCCAGGTCCACTTGCGGTGTTCAGCCTTCCTGAAAAAGGAATTCATCATAAAGAGTCCCTCCTTTTCCAGAAAGTCCGCCAGCAGTTGGCCCTGTGAGGTCCGATTACCAACCCCAAATCGTCCCACTCTCATCTCATCGCCGCTTAGTTTGCCCAGTTTTGCGTTAAAATCTCCCATGACAACGGTGTAATGAGTTTTGGAGGCTTGTATGGCTCTAGAGATGTCCTCATACGTAGCCTCCACCTTATCGTCAGGGTGTGTCGTAGTAGGAGCATAAACCTGTATGACCTTCAACGAATACCGTTTGGTTATTCTGAGTATAAGGTACGCTACCCTAGGCGACACACTCCCGGTCTCAAGAACGTTGTTCACGAGGGACTTGTGGACGATGAACCCGACACCTCCTTGGGACAGTTGTTCGCCCTCCCGGAAATAGAGCAAGTTACCAGACTTGAGGATTATCGAGTCCTCCCCCTCTCTTCGGACTTCAGATAAACCAACTATGTCCCACCGTATCTTGCTCAACTCTTCCTCTAGTTCCAAAATCTTTTCGTCAGTCCGCAATGTGCGCGTGTTATATGTTGCCAGGGCCAGAGTTCGCCGTTGGCGGTAGCCAAATCTCTTCCGGAGATTCTTAGCACCCCCTGCCTCGTCGCTGCCTTGGCCGCTACCGTAGCTAGGGCGAGCGGGGCCGCCGGGGACTAAGGGCGGTGTTTCGTGGTGTGCAACATGAGGGGATTTGCCATAATCGCCACGCGTGGCAGGCGGGTTGGCGATCGCAGTAGTTGAGAGTTAACCTCAGAGAGATGCAGCTGCCCATCCTCCGGAATGGTCCCTTAGTCGACTTTTACGACATCCACGGGAAGAATTGGGGTCTTATTTGTAGAAATAATCAAACATAAAAATATAACTAATTTTTCGGGTACCGGGACGTTATCGGCATTAGGGCCATCTACCTTACCTGGGCGCTTCTCCCCACCACCGCGGCCCGGTCAACCTGAGCTTATAGAGGCGACCTCGGGTTGTTCCGCTCCCCGATCCGATCCGAACCCTTCGGAGAATCTGTAGTAGGGCACGGGGACACACACTAATGCGTGGTGCTGTTAATCTCTGAAGGTGATTCGTGTGGCTTGAAGGACCCTTTGGGTTTCTCGCCGCTCCCAAGAACCCGGTGAAGCTAAAAAACTCTCAAAGAAAAAAAGATAACGATACTTACACATCAAAAGGGAAGTTGAGGGTGACTGGTGATTTGGCCTTCGCGCCAAAGCCCCAATAGCCAAAAAAGCCCACTATCATGACCAAAGCCACGACGACCGACATACCTGCACAAATAAACGAAATTGTTTAAGAAAATAAACATAATTCATTTGCCAGGACAAGACCATATTGCCACCGAAGTTTATTTTGTCTGATTCTATTGTATTTATAAAATACAGTGAAAAAATTAAATGTCTACCCAACCAAAACAGGAATCGTACCTGGGTCTTCCGAAATCCGGGCGGCTGCACTGACCATTATGCTACCGGGAATTCTGACGTAAGCATTTTTTTATTATTACTGCTTTATGATTTTAACTGCTTTTTGGAGGCAGCAGTGCCGCTAAAAAGCAGACAAAAGCACAAAAAAAGTAAAATTTATTCTATTGTCTATTTGTAGTGGTTGAATTGGCGTATAAGTATAATAAATATTTGACAATCTTAATTTACCTTTATGTTCAAGTTTTAATGTTTAAGTATTATTAGTTATATTCTCCAGAAGTTTTAAATATTATACCTTATTACTTTTATTATTTTTGTTAACAAATACATAATTACATCATTAAATGAGAAAGGTCCTATTTATTTATATATTTATTTACTTATTTATTTATTTATTTATAGAAACCAATCTTATTACAATGTATACTTATTCTACTGATAATTACAATAAGTAAAGCCAAATACAGGTTTCTGCATTTACATTTTTTTTAACCTTTTTTAATGAGATAGTCACAAAATAGAGACTCCCCCTCCCACTCCCCTCCTCCTACTTCGAATAAGTCTTCTCCAATATTACATCTGGCCTATATATCTATACCCCGTCGTACCGTATGCACCATTGGGATATTTTTATTGCACTAGATTTAATATTTCCAACATAAAGTACCAGGCTACCATAACTATGCAGGAGATTGCATATTAATATAAAAGAATAATACAGTCTTATAAATATATATATGTATAGCAAAGATTATAATAATATTCTTTTATATTAATAAGCAATCTCCTGCATAGATATGGTAGCCTGGTACTTTATGTTGGAAATATTAAATCTAGTGCCTATCCTAACATTTCTAATGAGTAATCCAACTGATATTTTAATAGTAATTAAATCCATGAGTGTATCGGTTATACATGAAGTAGTTGAGAATTTATTTGTAAAATGTTTTATTGGTGTTGCTTTTCGGCTGTTTATTTATATAAATAAATGATTCCGCACACAAACAAAATACGGCCTTATATTGGTTTTTTATTATCCCATGGCTATAAAAGTAGGGTGAAGTAGTTGTATTAATATTAATGGCGAAACTAATTAGTTTATTTTGCACCATTGATGGTGCAGGTCAATGGTGCATTCGGTACGACGGGATCTATACAGATGCGAGGCTTGGACTATTAACCTTTGATATGAGCCAGCGCAGATCAGCGCCGCCTTAAAATTAAAATTCTATTGTATTCTATTTTTCTATTGTATTGTATATATTAGGGCAGGCGACGGATTAAGGAAGATCTCAGGAAACGTATAGAAACTTTCAAAATGTGGGCATACAGACGCATGACGTCTATATCCTGGACTCAGATAATTACAAAATGAAAGTTCTGCGACGTGTCAGCCAAGAACCTAAGCTTTTGCACACTGTTCCGAGCTGTTCCGAGCTCCGTGTCTGGCAAAGGGGTCTACGTGTGCGTTGTTCAAACGCGGTATGTATTAGAATGAATGAAGCCTAATACATACCGCGTCCAGACATAGGCCTCTCTAAGTGCTCGCCACTGAGCACGATCCGCGGCTACTCTATTAGGCTCACTTTCTGTAATCTCCTTTGTGCTTATACTTTTAATAAAAGTACGACGGGTTAGGGTTTACCTCCAGCTAGCACTAAAGGAAACTTCTTCGGGTGTGTCATGTTGTTCTCAATAGCCAGGGTCGCTCCTACACCTTCCATGCTGAAAACGCAGACGCCCATGAAGTTGAAGAGTCCTGGCACCGATTCGAACACCGGGAACTCGAGAGCACTTTTCGTATGGGCTTTTATGCCATAGTAGATGGTCGCCATCGCCACGGTAACTGTAGATATGTCCAGAATCAATATCATCATCATCAATACATACTCATATTTATTTCTTTTTTGTTGTGTTTGATGATTTTTAAGGAAGGTTCTTATGGAGAGAAAAAAACAAAAAACGAGGAGAAAATACGAGGAAAATAGTAAAACAACAATTTTCTTTTCCCATAAAACCACTCTGTCCCTAGCTGTTAAAGATTTGACGTCAATCAAAACAAAACTAAGGCGCGTTAGGATTATCTTTGGTATGCGTTCAAGTTGATTAGAGGTCAGATTTATTTATTTACGCGCCAAGTTGATTACTTGGCGCGTAAATAAATAAACAAAAAAATATCGTGTACCATAAGGCATTACAATAAAAATATCATCACATTAGATATTACTAAAATCTTTTAATGTTATTTTATTTCTATTAGACTGCAACAGGCCAAAAACTTTTGACAGAACGAAATCTTCTTGTCGGAGCAGCTATTAACATAAAAAAATCAATGTAACTTTGTTTTAGAGAAATAGGGCAGAATAAGGTCTGCCGGGACAGCTAGTTATGGAAAATGGTAAACGCCAAATGGTAAACTCTATAAAAAACGAAACTAGTATGGAAACACAAATGTTGTGAAAATTTCCACGAGCAAGATTTGAACCTGCACCCTTCCCATCAGGTGCTCTCCCATTGAGCTATCACGGTTCTAACCAGCCCGCCGAAATTATTCAACACTCTTTACTTTTATACTTTGAAAACCAAAGGCGCCCTTTCAATGTCAACAACTACCGTCATTAACATCCGATTATATGTATAGGTATGTAGGTTCAAATCCTGCTCGTGGAATTTTTTTCAACATTTGTGTTTTTGTAATTTGTTTCAAAACAAAATTTGCGTTAAAATTATGTAAACAAATCAAAAACATTGGCGACATACGAGAGGAGTTAATATTTCGCCATAGTAATTCTCGTTTTCGTTAAATTATTCCCCAGAGATACACTTTCCCCGTAGAGATACTTTTAATAAAACTGCGCTTTTATTCCTGTAAGATACACTTTCGGTTTGGACACTTAAATAGAAATGGATTTTAGATGAAAAGGAAAAATAAATAAATCATAATTAACCAAAATTAAAGCTTTTATGCCTCAGAGATACCACTTTCGACTTGAACACCTAAATATAAATGTTTTTTAGATAAAAAAAACCAAATAATAATATTTTTAGTGCACTAGATTTAATAAGAATAATATAGTCTTGTAAATACCTATACTTATAGCAAAGATTATAATAATATTCTTTTATATTAATTAGTAATCTCCTGCACAGTTATGGTAGCCTGGTACTTTATGTTGGAAATATTAAATCTAGTGCAACATGTTTGTAAAAGATTGTTTGTGCACAGGCACAAACAATCTTTTACAAACATGTTGCACCACAAACCACACCAAACCACAGGGTTTATACATTCAAATTATTTATCTTCAGCAATTATTTTATACACAACAGTACCTAAAAGTGTATCTAAGAGGATAAATTGGTAGGGTTTAAAAAAAGTGTATCTTACAGGAATAAAAGCGCAGTTTTATTAAAAGTGTCTCTACGGGGAAAGTGTATCTCTGGGGAATAATTATTTTAGTTAACGTGATCGAATGGCGAATGAAAGTTGCACTAGGCACTGTAAAGTTCGCGGGTAGCCGCTGTATGTGAACGTACATCATGGTGTGCTTAGATAAATGATTGGTCTCGCGCGCTCGACTAGATACCGCGCTACCTAAAAACAATATCTCCGTGAATGCGGCAACTCAATATTGTAGTGTGTGTAAGAATGGTGTCCTTCTTATTTCTTGTAGTATTATTTTTACACAGTTTAACTACGCAAACTGGCCTTTTACTTCAGTTTATGACCAAAATTTAACAAAACATTCGGTACGCGCAACTCACACACAGTTTGCAACACAAAGTAGAGAAAAGGAACAGAGACAAAGCTTCATACAACCGCGCCGTCGTAGGTAAACTACTACAAGCATACGGCGCATGTGTGCGTGTCAACTAGCCGCTGCGTCGCGTACGCGCCGCTACTGGATAAAACCGGTTACGCTCAATCGGCCAGTGGACAAACGGAAGGGCCTGCCGCACGTCTTATTTGTTTTGTGCTCCTGTATATTTGTTACGAATTGTTTGAGGTGGAATAAACTGTAAATAGTTATAAAGTGTAAGTGTAAATAATTAGTTCTGGAATTATAAAATGGTCGTTTACTGTACCGTTTGTATGAATAATACTAGAAAAAAAAGATATTTCATATTTCAATTCTCCCAAGGAGTCTACTAGGTAAGTAAATTAATACCAGATTATACCTATTTAAAATCTTAGATATGTTTAAGTAGGTCGCACAAACCTTTATGTTATGTACCTACATAACATAAAGGTTTGTGCGACCTACTTATAAGAATAACAGTTAACTACGTAACAAACCTATGTTACGTAGTTAATTGTTATTCTTATAACTTTACTTTTATTTAGTTTCACCTGTCGCGATGTTTGCTTGTGATCAAATCTTGCAAGTTTTTATTCTACTTCCCGGTTACCGATTGATCTCGACATAAATATTTTAAATACTGGTATAATGATATTCAGAAACGAGTACAAGATTGTACATTTAATATGCCATGTGATTGCTTCCTAATTGATTAGGTACTTGAAAAGACTTTTTATCAGATTCAGAATTTACCATTCTACCAAAAGGCATAACAAATTATTAAAAACCATAAATTTAAAAAAAAATATTTAGAGTAAGCAATTTGTAAATATACTAAATACCTTATCTTGTCTACATACCTAATAAAAGTGTGTTTATTTTATTTTATTGTCTTTTGCCAACCCTACTAAAATAGGTAAGAATTTCGTATGCTCCTTAGAAGCTTTGTCTCTGTTCCGTTTCCTTACTTTGTGGTTTGCAACGCGACTGACAGCAGGCGACCGACTTCGGCGTAGTATTTTTTGCCGCATTTAACAGGTACACCGGCGGTATCTAGTCGAGCGCGCGAAACCAATCATTTATCTAAGATGGCGAGGTTAGCCACCACTCCCTCTTTGCTACCATACAGACCTCAGGATAAATTTAAACCGTCTCTTTGGCGGTAGTATCTTTTTTTTATATCATACGGGTTAGCACTTGGGCTTCATCGCCATGATAAGGCTGGAAGTGGAAGCGCACTTCACCCGGAATCCTCAACTACTGAGGCACTGGCTATCATATCTCTTGCTGCCGGAACACAACAATGCTACAAAATTGATGTTATTGCGACGATATAATATTTAGGATAAGTTGGTGGTAGCTAGCTACAAGACATGCCGTGCCGATATTATAATAGTGAAATAGAACAAACAGCTAAAAAAAACTCACTGATAAAGAAGTCTGCCACAATCGAGAACGGCGCTAAATACTTCAGCGATAGTATCATGGCGATCAGTATACACGGTATTAGAAGGGCCAAGATGTAGTATCTGATGCTGAGGCCAGTTTCAGAGACGGATTCTGTCCCATCCACCAGTTGCTTCATAGTTCTCGCGATGACCACTTGGTAGACACAGCAAGAGCCAAACAGATCTAGTGTTATTGTGAGGTCGACGAGATATCTGATGACAAAAAGGGGGTTGATTATTTAATATAACCTTGAATACTTTAACAATTTAAATAATATGATGATATTATAATTATTAGCGAGCGAATTTTATTGTTAGCTTATTTTATTTCGTTTGTATGTATGTCAACTGTATGTGGAAAGAATGGGAGAGGATCGAGGTGCCAAAAGAGCGTATCTGGGGCAGCCAACTAGGCGTCGCCCGATGGGCCGGTCGAGATATCGCTGGATAGCTGAAATCGCCAAGGGCCTGAAGGAGATCAACATGTCTAAATGGTCGGAACAGGCACCAGACCGAACAAAATGGCGTACTTTAAATTTTACTTTTAACTTTATTTTCTACTAGCGGCCGCTCGCGGTTTCACCCGCGTGGTTTCCGTCCCCGTGGGAATATCGGGATAAAAAGTATCCTATGTTTTAATCCAGGTTATAAACTATCTGTATGCTGTATTTCATTTAAATCCATCCATCCGTTGCAGCGTTAAGAAGCAACAAATATACACACAAATTTTCGCATTTATAATATTAGTGTACGATGACGCGTACATACTTTGTTTATATTGTCTTTTTAGGTCAATAAATCATGCCTACTCCATGTATTTTATTTATTAAATACCGAAATTTACTGAGTGCAAACTTATCAACCGTGCGTTACTAACGTCGCGTGAGAACCACTTATACCTACTATTGTGTACGTAAATAAACAGTGAATATTCATCAGACTCTTGCACTCCACGACAACTACAACTACTTACTTCAACTTAACTAACTTAAACTCATCATCTGTACGGCGTAAACGCGCTATATATTTTGGTCCTTCGAACTTTAACACTTAGCGCATCTTGCGACTTTAGCTGCGATACCGAATCAGTTACTTGGCTTCCCACAAGCGGGTGTAGGCCCCAGTAGTAGTAGTAAGGAGGCGTTAAAAAATCAAAAAAAAAACTAACTATCTCCCATTTATCCCATTTTATTGTCATACCACGATGTTTACCAACTCATCAGTATATACTAGCTGACCCGACAATCGTTGTTTTGCCAATTATTTCTAGGGACTTTATAGGATTGAAAAAAAACTACTTTCACATTTATAATAATAGGTCCTTAGGTACCTATGAAATTGACTTTTTTTTCTCACTTATTTAAAGGTCTAAAAGTTCTAAAAGTTAATACCGGTTGCTAATATTATTATACACCTTTAATTAGGACTATGTTACTTAGGCTTCAGTAATAACAATGATTATTAATTTTGTGTCTTTATCGCCCAATATTTTTTTTTAAAATTGACTACTTTTTATGTTTGCGGAATTGTCTTTTTGTTTCATTGTAGCTTTGAAGGGACTTGATCTTTTTTCTTTTTATAGTCTGCTATATTTAGCTAGTGAAACAAACACACTACAATTATTATAGTGTTAACATAAATAGATGTTAAGAAAATTAAAAAAAAGTTAGTATGAAAAATAAAATTTTATAAAAAATCTTCATACTAAACGTTAATTTCATAGGTAAGGACTTGATATTAGTGTGATTATTTTGGACATGAAGGATGAAATGCTAATGGGCCTGGGTGCCTATTTAGGCAGCGCCTCCTGGCGGCATACGAGAAGAGTTAAAATTCTGCCATACAAATTCTCGTTTTAGGGTGCGCCGACATAAAAATGCCAAAAATGCAGTTACGGTTAAGTAAATATAATTGAAAATACTATCGTATTAAATGAACAAAATATATATTTAGTATCATAGGGAACGTGTTTACAATTTGTCAGAACCATAAATTCATAACACGCTATAGTTTGTTCTACAATATCATTTAAAGTTGGGCAAAAATCATGAAAACGAGTGGCGGCGTTTAGTAGATTTCTTATAGTTTATCTAAATTATTGTACCTCTGATTTTGTCTAAACAATCATCAATGGATAAACTACAAATTGCTAGACTACATTTTCGATTCATCAAGTGGTTATTTAAATAATTATTTTTTATTAAGCACCTTAAATTCTCCATACAAAATTAGTATGGCCGCGCGGCATCAAATAAATATGGACGACGACATTTCAAATAAAACATATGACACTTGTCACTTATGGACGGCGCACCCTTAAGAGCGTTTACGCCGCACACTAGCGCCGCCAATGAAAACAAAAACATATCTAGTAATTAGAGATAGAAAATCAAATTATGCTCAACAAACTATCTGAATGAAGTAATTTAGCATTTTTACGTCACCTAATGAACACCTGACATGTTATGGTTTAGTTAAATATGGCGTTATAGTTAAAAGTAGCCGTAACGTCTTATTTAACTAAACCATAACATGTGAGGTGTTCATTATGTGACGTAAAAATGCTAAATTACTTCATTCAAATAGTTTGTTGAGCATAATTTGATTTTCTATCCCTAATTACAAGATATGTTTTTTTTTCATTAGTGGCGCTAGTGTGCGGCGTAAACGCTCTTAAGGTGATCGAATGGCGAATGAATCTCGCTTATGCATCGTGATATTCTTAAGTTCAACTGGATTGTTAGTTTTGGAAGTAAATTAAATCAAAGCTTCCTTCCATCTTTCAGGGAACACGCCCGTAGCAATAGACTGGTTAACGATCGAGGTACTAACTCATAGAGCCTTACAAATAAACAAAGAATAAGGTCCGAAAAGTCATTCTGTGTTTTGTCTCTTTCACTCTAATTTGAAATGACGTTTACATGACAGGAACAAAACACGGAATAAATATTCGGACCTTATTCTTTGTTTATTTGTAAGGCACCTAGTGTGCAAAAGCTCGAAGGCGCAGTGGTTAATGCGCCCGGTCTGCGAGTGCTGAGGTTAAGCAAGTTTCGCGAAGACCGGCCATCGGATGAGGGACCAAAAAACACCTCCGTGCTTCGGAAAGCACGTAAAGCAATTGGTCTCGGCTGCTTTAGCAGTCGTTAACAATCACCGCACCGCACTGGGACCGCGTGGTGGTTTATGGCCCGTTCTCCCTATCCCTCCATAGGGAAGGCTCGTGCCCCAGCAGTGGGGACATAAAAATGAGCTGCTGGCAGTGATAATAATAATAATGAGCATGGCAGCGTCAGTAGAATCATATCTTTAGAAATACCATCCGTCAGTTGTTTTGTTTATAATAATTTTTAAACTTTTCACCGCCCAACTATCCTGCACGCGATGTCCCGCTCTACGCCAACGTATTTTAATAAAGTAGGTACAAAGAAGAACTTCTATAGAAGTGCTGGCGTGGACGGCACGAAAATCTCGAACTTCTATAGAAGTTGTTGGCAGTAAAAAGGTTAAGATTGTTTTCTCATCTCTCAATAATAGGATGTACTTATAAAAAAAATTATAATATAGTAATATTTCTGCGGCAATTACCTAAAGCACATGCCATACCGCCTCATCTTTGGCCACGGCCCCACTTCCAGCGACGCCTGCGCCAAGTCCGGGTACGTCATCCTGGGAACCTGCGTCCGCCCGTACATCCTCTGCGCCGACCGCGCGAGCACCTGTGCGCAGAAGTATTATTCCCCAGAGATACACTTTCCCCGTAGAGACACTTTTAATAAGACTGCGCTTTTATTCCTGTAAGATACACTTTTTTTAAACCCTACCAATTTGTCCTCTTAGATACACTTTTAGGTACTGTTGTGTATAAAATAATTGCTGAAGATAAAAAATTAGAATGTATAAACCACAGGCACAAACAATCTTTTACAAACATGTTGCACTAGATTTAATATTTCCAACATAAAGTACCAGGCTACCATAACTATGCAGGAGATTGCTAATTAATATAAAAGAATATTATTATAATCTTTGCTATAAGTATATGTATTTACAAGACTATATTATTCTTTTATATGAATAAGCAATCTCCTGCATAGTTATGGTAGCCTGGTACTTTATGTTGGAAATATTAAATCTAGTGCACTAAAAATATTATTATTTAGTTTTTTTTTCATCTAAAAAACATTTATATTTAGGTGTTAAAGTCGAAAGTGGTATCTCTGAGGAATAAAAGCTTTAATTTTGGTTAATTATGATTTATTTATTTTTCCTTTTCATCTAAAACCCATTTCTATTTAAGTGTCCAAGCCGAAAATGTATCTTACAGGAATAAAAGCTCAGTTTTATTAAAAGTGTCTCGACGGGGAAAGTGTATCTTTGGGGAATAACTCCGCAGAACGGGGCGGCTTACATTGCCGTACAAACTGCTCGCTTTTTTTGGAGCAGGCGCAGAATGGCAAAGCTCAAAGTCAAAATCGAAGGTCAAAAGATAGGTGTAAATTTCATATTTCTGAAGTACCAAAACATGAACCCTGGTAGGTTGGTCAAAAGGCATTAATATCAGTCTTCAAATGGTAAATTTTATAGACAGCAAATTCTCTAAATGGCATTATTCGGTTGCATTCGGATATAATTGCGATGATTACCGAGAAAATAGAAGCACTGTTCAAAGGCTCAACTTTTGTACTTTTTTCAGTAGCTTATGAGAATAGTTTAGCATTGAAAGTCAATAGATTATTATTATTATCTCTTTATTTCTCTTTTTTCTTAGCCTAGGTTTGTTATAATATTAATATAAAAGTAAAATACAAAAGCCCATACACAACATAAAAATATTATAAAAAACCTAGCCTAGGGTGCCGCCGGCAACGGGGCAGGGTTCAAGCTGCCGGTGGTTAGGGCTGCAGAAACAGGAACCTTCGTACTATCCGCGCCGTTGTAGTATTCACTTTTTATAACATGTAAATAAGATAGAGGATAGAGAAAGGTTTGTGTAAATACGAAAATACTTACGGTTTTTATTGTTGCTAAGCATGTTTTTATAAGAATCTCTTGTAGTCACATTATTTTTAGGTCCAGTTGTTTCGTTCTATCTTTCTAACAAATTATATATGGTTGTCCTTATTTTCTTACTATACTTCTTTAGATATTATAAAATAACTTCCATTCAATGAAAATTTATAAACAAAGCCTTGACAACCATGTCAAATGTTTTGATGGCAAAGACAATATTTTCTTTTAAAAAATGCAATGTAAACTTTTTATGTTATTCTTAATTTGTATAAATTTAAATTAAATTGTGTTCTACGGGAAGGGTATATAAGCGTCCTGTCCTGCGCTCAAAGACCATTCTAATTACGAGTTCCGAACAAGGAGTATCTAATTACGGAACCTCTGGCTGACTATGGAACCTCTGGCTGACTGCGGAACCTCTGTCTGACTGCGGAACCTCTACCTGGCCTGACCTCTACCGGTCTGACCTCTGCCGGCCTGACCTCTGCTGGCCTGACCTCTGCCAGTCTGACCTCTGCCGGTCTGACC
Source organism: Eudonia lacustrata (assembly GCA_947562085.1). Taxonomy (NCBI): domain Eukaryota; kingdom Metazoa; phylum Arthropoda; class Insecta; order Lepidoptera; family Crambidae; genus Eudonia; species Eudonia lacustrata. Next base: position 12,723,833 of record OX387332.1, on the reverse strand, counting down.
TCTGCCGGTCTGACCTCTGCCGGTCTGACCTCTGCCGGTCTGACCTCTGCCGGTCTGACCTCTGCTGGCCTGACCTCTGCCGGCCTGACCTCTAACGGTCTGACCCCAAGATCCTGTGCGGTGCTGCTGAGCCAGTCTGACCCCGAGATCCTGTGCAGTGCTGCTGAGCCAGTCCTTCGCTCGCTACGTATCACTGAGGTAGCGCCATCTGGCGCTGATAGATTATTGTATATATTTTGTTTTGTATAGTTATTTTGGAAATATTTTTTAATTATTAAATATCATTTATTTTTCTTCTTTTATTAAAATTGTTGCTTTATAACACCGTGTCAAAGAGTACCGCCTTCTGTATCTGACCCTTGATCCAACAATTGAGCGAGAGTTTCTTAAGTTGTTGGTCGAGACTCTTCGCTACCAAACCGTTCGCAGACACGACTATCGGCACAATGATTGTCGAGTCAATATCCCACATGACGGTTACCTCGTGAGCCAAGTCCAGGTACTTGCTGACCTTGTCCTTCTCGGCCTTTACAAGGTTCTCGTCATGTGGGATGGTGACGTCAACAAGCACTGCCCGGCGTTGCGATCGATCTATCAGCACGATATCAGGCCTATTAGCTAGAATAGTCCTGTCCGTGATGACAGATCGATCCCAATAGAGCGTGGCACGGCCGTTTTCGAGAACCGGCGCAGGTTCTCGAAAGCGTTTTATTTACAGGTAAAACGCTGCTATAAAGAGGGGGTTTCCAATCGTACCTAGATTTGATTTTAACACTAGAAGATAAACCACGACGTTCGATGGAATAAAACATACCTGTTACCTCGGGTCAGTCAGGTGCGAGTGCAACAGACTGAAGCGTTCTGCGCGGAATAAGAATGTCGTAAGCGCCGAATAAGTTTTAGTTTAATTTCTCTTAATATATACATTATTTTTTCACATCGCTGATAGGGTCGCTTGGTATTATAATTTGATAGTGTGTTAAAATATTGGCTCAGCAATATGCATCAAATCGAAGATAAATTGACAATAGTTGAAAAGTAGACGTAAGTTCGTTATTTTTTTTTATCGATAAAATTTAATTATATTATGCTTTCACTTAGACCCCCTTTAAAGTATGCTGTAGTATCTATGATATTTTTTTCGGGTAAATCGTGGTTTATCTTCTAGTGTTAAAATCAAATTGGCGATTTACCTTTATACCCCCTCTTAACGCCTCGGTAGCCGAGTGGCACGGCGCTCGGCCCGATACCCGAAAGTCCCGGGTTCAATTGACAGGTCGGGCAAAATGTGTTTCAGATTTTTCGATGCATAGATAGCCCCGGTTTGTGATCACCAACCCGCATTTGGCAAGCGTGGTGGGTAATTAAGCCAATACCCATCGATTAGTGTTGCTGATGACTTCATTTCAATGATGAAGGCCTTTGCCCAGCAGTGGGACAGTATACAGGCTACTTACTTTACTTTATTATTATTTTATTAAGTGACCAGGTCTTACCCACATACAGTACGAAACGGCGAACCCCAGGACCGCGCTGAGTACAAAGGCAGTCCACAGGCCGCAGATTTTGTAGGACTCGTGAATAGCGACGACGCCACCACCGAGGCAGCTCTTGATCAAGTGGCCGATCGACTCGAACACGCTGGTCAAGAGTTATTGAGCGACAATAGTTTAAACTACATGATATTTATAATATACTAGCACTATACACGCGAGTTCATCCGCGTTGATTTGGGATTTTAAACAGAATACATTTAAAATAAATTAAAACCTATGTTACCCGCAGGGAATGTAGTATTCTTTTAACCCGTCCCGCGCCATAGGTATATACGTCCGACGATCTTATGTACGACGGTGCGTACATAAGGCACGCGAGGGCTCGAAAGATTTTTTTTGAATCGGACCAGTAGTTCCACAGATTACCCTCTGCAAACAAACAAAGTGACTAACTTTTTTTTTATACATAGCTCGGCAAATTACTCCACACATGATTTAAGTAGAAATGGAGTCCAGACGCAAGGACAACTGGTGCAACGTGAAAACAACGGAGCATCAGTCACCCTCACCCTGGCGGCCCACAAGGTGCCTCTTCACGCCTCGGTTGAAGGACCTCATGTCATAAGAAGGAGGGAAAACGTGTGCTGGTAGACTATTCCAACTTTTGGAAGTGCGACAAAGAAACGAGTCACCAAATTTTCTTGTGCGCGATGGAATGTTCGAGACAGTACACGGGTGACTCTGGTGAGCAGCACGCGTACTCCTATGGAGAAAGGGAGAAGATGGGATAAGGTCAAAGAGTTCTTCAGAGCACTCTCCGTGGTATAAGCGGTGACGCTGAGTGACGCTATATCTTTTCTCTACGCAATTGCAGGGGCTTGAGACAGAGTGAACGAGAGTGCGGCAACAGTGCCGTGACCTTGAATCGACGTATTGAGCTGTACCTACTCGTACCGGCTAGGGTTGAGTCACAGTTAATTTATTATTGTGTGAATTTGGGTGTCTTTTATATTGTAAACTTACCTTGTTATATCTGTCGGCAAAGTAAAAAAGGGCAAACTGGGATTATGGTTGTGTGTGTTGAGACATCGTCATACACAACAGGTTTTTTTTTCCAGACATTTTCAATAGGCACCCACCTTTATGCAACAAAACTCGCAACCGCGACACCCAAACCAAAAAAAAAATACGTGTATACTGATTGACAGCGCTCAGTGACATCCTTGTTATTCTCCGTTACTACAGCAACATACGTTGCCCGATCCGCGTTTGCAGGGACAGCCCGCGTCATCGGGTACTCCTTTCCCGTGCTTTTTTCTGTGTGCGTGCGTTTCGGAGCGTTTGTATGAAGTTGCCGCACTCTCGTTCACTCTGCTCGAGAGCAAGTACCTCTACATTGCCGATAATGAGTATAGTATAGACTAATTCCCTGTGTGGTGCCGGGGATAAAGAATTGCACCAACCCATCTCTTCCCATGGGTGTCGTAAAAGGCGACTGTTGCAAATAAACAGGCATTTATTTTTGTTGGAAATAAAACTTTGATTTGTATTATGGACGGATCGATTTGGGAATCGATTATCGAGATTCAATTTATTTGGTGGCATAATGGCCCCATCACTAATTGTTCTTTTTTTCTTTGTTGACACTTGTTTCTGGAAAACTGTCATGGCTGGTTGATAGGTTATCGTGTGTTGATAATTAAATAGATTTTAAGCAGTAATAAGGGCATTTGGAGCTGTATTACTCTAATTAAGTGTATTGTGCTGTGTTTTGTGTGTGTGTACGTCGTAAGCGAATCGCATCGGGAGTACAATTCGCCTGGATGTCGGCGTCTTTGCTGCTGGAGAAAACAGGTATTTCCTCGGGGGAAAAGTGCACTTGGGATAGCCGTTGGGTGTGATTAGGGAACCCGAGAAGACCCGGACCCGGATTCGGGCCCCATCGGACCATATGGATCCCGTTCTGGACGGCGGGAGCGGCATGGAACTGTGAGTGGATTTTGTAGATTTTAAGGTGTAACCTAATTTTAAACGGTAGCATAGTGTGTGTTGTGGGTTTCCGCAACAGCGACTAAGGGACCATTCCAGAGGATGGGCAGCAGCATCTCTCTGAGGTTACCCTCAACCTACTGCGATCGCCAACCCGCCTGCCAAGCGTGGCGATTACGGCAAATACCCCTCATATCCTTGGGGGATGCCTTTGTCCAGCAGTGGACGTCTTTTGGCTGAGATGATGATGATGATGATGATAGACTATTAAATAAAGAGATAATGTTTGTCTGTTTGTTTGTTTTAGGCGGGTAATCTCTAGATTCAACGGTCCAATTTCAAAAATTCTTTTATTGCAAGAATACTACACTCATTGCGTTATTTTGATAAAAATAACCACGTGGGTTGAAAAAGTCCGCAGGAAAAGTGCTAGTCATATCATATCATATATATCATAACATACTAATATTATCAAGAGGAAAGCTTTGTATTTTTGTATGTTTGCAACAAATAAACTCAAAAACTACTGGACCGTAAAAAAATTAAAAAGTTCTTTCGCTACATTAGCGCTGAGTAACATAGGCTATATTTAAAAATAAATGTCCACCCGTGCGAAGCCGGGACGAGCCGCTAGTAAGTCTTGAGTAGCTTAGCTCGGGCTTGAGTAGTTAGACGACACCACTCAAAACAAACTAGTTACTAAATGCTAAATGAGATGTATGTAATTTAATTAGAATATTTAGTCACTGTTATTTAAAGTTATTTGCATGCTACATTGTCAGCTGAGAAAGAGAAGAAAACTAGAATAAGACCAAAAATGTACCTTTCTCAAGCGCAAATTAAATATATTTCATTTCATTTCAATGTAAATCAGTAGCAATTTACAATGTCCCAGCACTAACCTTTGGAGAGGATTTGCCGATTGCCTCAGACGGTATTTTCAGCTTCACCGGGCTTTTGGGGGCGGCAAGAAACTTAAAGGGTCCCTCAAGCCGTGTGAAACGAATCACCTTCGGTGTGCCCTAATAGTGCGTGTTCCCGTGCCCTACTAGATTCTCCGAAGGGTTCGGATCGGATTAGAGCACTAACCTTATATCGCAAACTGGTACTGGTCAGAACCAATTTTTGATAAGTAATTATTTATCACTAGCTCGTTTTGTGTCCCCACTGCTGGGGCACGCGCCTTCCCCATGTATGGATTGGGAGAACGGGCCATAAACCACCACGCGAGCCCAGTGCAGATTAGTGGATGTTAACGACTGCGTCATGCCGCTTGCCCTCCGATTCCCATAACTATATAAAATATTAAATATTTATAAAATATAGTGAAAAAATTTAATGCCTACCCGACCCAGCCAGGAATCGAACCTGGGTCTTCCGCAATCCGGGCGGCTGCACTGACCATTCGTCGGTCACATCACAAAGGGACGTAACTCAGAAATCATTGATTTTGAGTTATACCATCGTAATCAATGTAGAATGGTTCATTGCCTCACAAAGTGGCGTATGGCCTTACCGTTGAAGAGCTACGTCACAATTCAAAGTACCATATATCATTTTTCTACTTTGAAAAATCTTTGCAAACCGGCATACCTAACCTGTTCATTAATTGGGTTTGACTAACGCCTGTTGAAAATACACTGCAATCACCGCATTACTATGATTTCATATTGTAGACAAATATTGATATAATATTTTGTGGTTGTTTTATTTCTTTTTATCAAATTATATTGTGGGCGTTAATAAAATATTGAACTACTTGTATCATCTCACTAACGGGCATAGAAAAAATATATCCTATGTATCTGCTATTTCATTGATTTCCTGTTACTTATTACTTAAATTAATGTTAATTTTTATGACAAGATTACATATTGATGCTCTATTGATGACTATTATTTTTTTTCTAACCATGTTATACTTAAAGCGTTACTAAAATATTTAATAATGTGAATAATCACATACGGGCGTATCTCGATCTTGTTATAAAAAAAACATTGTTTCTAATAATACAGGGTGTTTGGTGCATCGTGTGCCAAATCGAATGGGATGATTGGAGGGGTCTTTGGCTACCTCTTCAGCCCCCATAAAAAAATCTTGGTCCAACTTAATTTTATACACTGATTTTAATTTTTTTTTTGTGAATATTTATAAAAGTCTACATTAAAATTTTAGTACAAAAAAAATTGTTAGGTCTAGCTCAATTTTTTGTTTTATCTTTATTTTGTAACGTTGTACGCTTCTACCGATACCAAAATGACTCGCCAGCAACATCTAGTTTTTTTTTTTTACAGAAAAACTAAAAGTGATTTAGTTCTTCCAATTTTTTTAAAACATCTCTGGACTGTCACCTTTCTAATGGTGTGCAATATGCCATGAAAATTAATCAGTAACATCACATATTTGCAAATTTTCTGTACTTAGTCGCAACTTTTGAATATTCAATAGGTGTAATAAAAACAAGTTTTTGCGTTAATAACACTCATAAGGCAGGTAATTATTTAAAATTTCGTAGGTCTAATTTGAAATAAAAAAGAAAATTGCATTTTAACATTTATTTCACAATTTTTACAGTTTAGTTTAGTAGATCCTGCTCAAATTGTTGACCTCTGATGCGAATGCAGGCCCGACATCTTTTTCGTATTTCCACAGTTGTTGTGCGAAGCCGTATTTCGTCCTTAATAGTACTGAAGGCCGCTTCTATACGTTGGACTAGTACCTCCCTCGTTGGAACCTCTGAGGCGTATACCAGCTCTTTGGCACGTCCCCAGACATAAAAGTCTAACGGAGTTAGGTCAGAGGAACGTGGCGGCCATGCAATAGGCCCATCGCGCCCAATCCACGCATTGGGGAACATTCTATCGAGATATTCCCTCACAGTCAAACGCCAATGCGCGGGACAGCCGTCATTCTGAAAGACTATGGGAACATCTTCATTAAATACGGGCACCTCGTCCAATAATTCGGACAGATCATTTTGCAGGAACTCTAAATAATTATCGCCATTGAGGTTATCGGGCAGGTAATGCGGTCCAATTACCTGATTCCCAATCACTCCTGCCCAAACGTTCACACTAAACCGTCTTTGAAAAGATTTCTGTCTTCTGACACGTGGATTTTCCGTTTTCGATGCCCAGTGGTGCAAATTGTGTAAGTTAAGAATCCCTTCTTTGGTAAATTTGGATTCGTCCGTCCACAGTATTCGTTTTAAAAAATCAGGATCATCCACATCCGTGTGTAACAAAAACTGACAAAAATGCACTCGTCTGTCAAAGTCACCACCCTCTAAACCTGCAACAAACAAAAATCTTTTAAATTCCTGTTGAGCAGTAAGTAATTAGCACTAAAAGATTTTCAAGTAAGCAAGCTGTGAGCACATAATAATAACCATTCACTTGCTAACAGTGACGACATAAAACTTATTACCTGCTTAACAAAGGCAACGTCAAACAAAAGTTTAAAATTACGTACCTTGCACCGGAGTATAGTGGAATGGATGTTTTTCGTTTTGTCGAAGGACTTTCCACACTTTCCATATTGAAATATCAAGATGTGCCGCCACATTTCTAATGCTTCTTGTAGGGTCTTCCTCAAAAAGTGCCAGTATTCTCTCGTCCACTTCAACATTATGTCGCACAACATGGCCCCTCGGTTCATGAAAAGTGACACTGCCAGTTTCGCGTATACGCCGGTACGTGTCTTGGAAGACTCTGCGGCCAGGTAATCGTCGACCAGAAAAGCGTTCCTGGTAAAGTCGTTGCGCTGCACGAGCGACACCACGGGCTTCTCCATAAGCCATTATGATGTCCGCATATTCTTCGTTACAGAATGTCGCCATTGCAATAACAAAAAAGTCAACAAAGTTTAACAACAACACCGAAAGTTAATAAAACGTAACAAAAACAAACAAAACTTAACGATAGCAAAACAACTAAATGAAAGAATCGTGGAGTACAGTGAACTAGCACACACGTGAGGCAGCAGAGGCAGTGATGTCTCAACTAAAAAAATGGCGTAGCCGGGTCGACGCGGGCTTGCGGGGGCCGTTCGCGATTTGTTCAAACAGGTTTGCGCTATGCAAGAAAGGGATAGAAGATAATTTTCACTTCGCTAGAGTGAAAAAACAAATTTCACCTGTTTCAAACAAACAACGGGCGGTTTACTATTCACCTTATGAAAGAGATAGAAAATGTAATCTGCCTGAGTGTTATTAACGCAAAACCATGTTTTTATTAAGATTAAGTACAGAAAATTTGCAAATATGAGATGTTACTAATTAATTTTCATGGCATATTGCACACCATTAGAAAGGTGACAGTCCAGAGATGTTTTAAAAAAATTGGAAGAACTAGATCACTTTTAGTTTTTTTTTAATTGATATCGAAAGTTGACGTTCACGTTTATTTTTTTTACTTAGAAAACTTTGCGGGGCTGTAAAAAAAAAACTAGATGTTGCTGGCGAGTCATTTTGGTATCGGTAGAAGCGTACAACGTTACAAAATAAAGATAAAACAAAAAATTGAGCTAGACCTAACAATTTTTTTGTATTAAAATTTTAATGTAGACTTTTATAAATATTCACCCAAAAAAAAATTAAAATCAGTGTAAAAAATTAAGTTGGACCAAGATTTTTTTATGGGGGCTGAAGAGGTAGCCAAAGACCCCTCCAATCACCCCATTCGATTTGGCACACGATGCACCAAACACCCTGTATATGGTTAATTATGTTTTTTTTTTTCATTATACGATCTTATGTACACGTACACACACATCACTACAGTCACACTCATACACTATAGGCCCTGTCAGAATACCAGCGTCGTTGTGGTGGTTTGTTTCTCAGCACCGCAACGGCACAGGCTGAGACAGGGTCCTAGTTGGCCATCACACACATTCATCCTTCCTTATAGTTGTTTAATTATTATTGCCTTTATTTATTTTTTCACATATTAATTTACATTTTTAAATATTTTCTAAAAACAAAATAGACAAAACATCTATACTAATATATAAAGCTGAAGAGTTTGTTTGTTTGTTTGTTTGTTTGAACGCGCTAATCTCAGGAACTACTGGTTCGAATTGAATAATTCTTTTTGTGTTGGATAGTCCATTTATCGAGGAAAGCTTTAGGCTATATAACATCACGCTGCGACCAATAGGAGCGAAGCATCAGTGAAAAATGTTGCAAAAACGGGAAAAGAGCCTAAAAAATTAAAAATGCTGCCGAAAGTCACTATTCCACGCGGACGAAGTCGCGAGCACAGCTATTTAAAAATATAAAAAATATGGGTCTGCCGGCATCGGGATCAGGGTCCAAGCTACCGGTGGTTAGGGCTCCAGAGACAGGACCCTCCTCACAATGCGTGCCGTATCGAGGAGAACTGCCTTCTGAATCAGGCCCTTGATCCAGCCGCCTAACGAGACGACAATCATCGTGCGCCGCGCTAATCGATCTATCACCACAATGTCAGGCTTATTGGCTACAATAGTCGGTGTCGGTGATGATAGATCGATCCCAGTACAACGTGATATGATCATTTTCGAGAACTGGGTCGGGCACATACTTGTAGTACGGTACCTCAGAATCCACAAGTTTGTATCTCAAAGCAAGTTGCTGGTAGATAATCCTGGCCACATGGTTATGTCTGTGCAAGTACTCGCCGTTAGCCAGACGAGAACAGCCAGAAATAATATGTCTGATAGACTCACCCAGTCGGTGGCATGCCCGACATGTCAACCGTCCCGTCCTTCATAATATATTTCCGGTAGTTATTCGTTAGCATAACTTCGGCCATAACTGCACAGATAAAACCTTCAGTTTCCCCAAAGAAGTCACCGAAAAGCAGCCAGGATACCGACGCTAAAAAGTTTACATCGGGTCCGTGGAGGGCCCGATAAAAGCGCCCGTGGAGCTCCTTGCCTTGCCATACCTCCCTGCGGTCATTGGCACTAAATACTACGGGTTTGCGCCAGTTCTCTTTAGCCAAGGACAACGGGGTGAGTCTCTTGTCCATTGCTACCACATCTCGGTGCATACCCACATCAGCTTTTAGGAAATATTCCCTGAGACTGCACACCTCACGGTTGTGGAGAGTTTTAGTATTTAAAAAACCTCGAGCCCCGCACTTCCGCCGAACGTACAGCCTCATTACCGACGATCGTGGGTGATGCATCCGATTTGCAGTCAGCAATGTACGGACTCGCCTATCCAGGGTGTCCAGTTCTGTCTGAGTTCACTTGAGTATGCCAAAGGAGTACATCAGGACTGGCATGACCCAACCATTGAAGGCGCGCACCTTATTGCCGCCTGATGAGGAGCCTGTGAGCGCCTTTTTCAGGCGACCAAAGAAACACTCCTGCAACAATTGCTTCATGTCAGCCACACTTATTCCTAGCCCCTCTGACATACCCAGGTACTTTTAGGTATCATTTGCGGAGAGCAATTTCAGGTTTATAGAATCTGAGAGTTGTAATCTCTCAGATTCTACAATCTCGCCTCGCTTTACTTGCATGTCCGCACATTTGCCCACACCAAATTCCATCCTGATGGAATCACTAAAAGTTTCAGTTACCTTCAGTAACTCCATCAGACATCGACAGATCCTTTCGGAAACGGCGAATCTGTTGGCTTATGGGCATGTCAATAAGGAGCAGCTCCTTAGTACCGCGGGATCCATTCCTTCGTCCATTTTGAGAGGAAGACATAATGGAATTGTTGTCTATGTGGGTAGTAATTTTCACTCTCAAAATGGATGTAAGAAGTTTATAGACCGTCGACAGACATGTGATCGGCCTATAATTCTTGGGTTCCGCGGGACTGCCTGCCATATGGAGCAGGTGGGTAACACCTGTTGTTAGAAACTGTGGTAGCGACCCAGACTCTAAGGATGACTGGAACTGGGATGCTAAGCGAGTGTGCGAACTACGTAGCCATTTTAACCAAAAGTTGTGCAGTCCGTCCGGTCCCGGTGATTTCCAATTCGGTACCGTGCGGATTGCACTGGCTACGCCTGCGGAAGAAATAATTATTTCCTCCAATTCTGGTATGTTTCTACACACTCGCTCGACATCACGCATCCAGTCAGCCTCAGTATGACAGACGGGCACCGACCAGATGCTGCGCCAGAATGTACTCGTGACGTCATCATCCGGTTGCCGCGCGTCAGTCACACTTTGTTCTGGTCGCTCCCAATAATAATAATAATCAAGGGCCTGATTCAGAAGGCAGTTCTCCTCGATACGACACGCATTGTGAGGAGGTTCCTGTCTCAGGAGCCCTAATCACCGGTAGTTTGGACCCTGGTCCCGATGCCGGTGGACCCCTATTTTTTATATTTTTTAATGTTTGGTTTGTTTTTTAGAAAATATTTAAAAATGTAAATTAATATGTAAAAAAATAAATAAAGAAATAATAATAATAATTATTAGTATTTTTTTTATGTTTTCTTATTTATTGTTTTTCTTTTCTTTTATGTCTGTGCTGTGTGATTGTCAATAAATAATTTCTTATTCTTATTCTTATAATATCTACATTAATAAAAAAATAACTTTATTTAATTAGCTTATTAATGCAGCTACATAATATGGCCTTTATGATATTACATTAATATAATAATAGCCACATGGTAATATGTTAACTCACTTTCTTAAAAAGTGCTCTACTGAAAAGTTGCAAAAACTGATTTCCGCCCATAACTTATGTGACCGACGCATAATGCTAGCGGGGAGGCTGATGACGTAAGCACTGAATTTTTCCAATGCTTTGATTTTGACTGCTTTTTTTCGGCTATTTTTTATTTATCCAACGGTTATTGCAACTGATTGGTTATGCTGATTCATATTAACAGGTACCTACGTAACGATATAGCGACTTAGTCGTCGAATTCATTTCCATACTAACATCCGACTTTCAAGTCGTTCGAACGAAGTTCCAACGAACCGTTAAACCGTTAAAACAAGAGTTTTATTTACCGTATACATTCGATTACGTTTACGACAACGAAAATTAGTATGGCATTGAAGCAGCGCCACCTGGCGACATACGAGAAGAGTTAGGATTTTGCCATACAAATTCTCAAAAACACAAATGTTGAAAAAATTTCCACAAGCAGGATTTGAACCTGCACCCTTCTGACATACCGGGTCAGGTGCTCTCCCAATTGAGCTATCGTGGTTCTTACCAGCCTGCCGAAATTATTCAACACTATTTATTTTTTTATTTTGAAAGCCAAAGACGCCGCCCATTCAATGTCAACAACTACCGTCATTAACATCCGATCATAATATTTTTACAAATACTAAAGATCAGTTAAGGGTGCGCCGACAAAAAAATGCCAAAAATGCAGTTACGGTTAAGTAAATATAATTGAAAATACTATCGTATTAAATGAACAAAATATATATTTAGTATCATAGGGAACGTGTTTACAATTTGTCAGAACCATAAATTCATAACACGCTATAGTTTTTTCTACAATATCATTTAAAGTTGGGCAAAAATCATGAAAACGAGTGGCGGCGTTTAGTAGATTTCTTATAGTTTATCTAAATTATTGTACCTCTGATTTTGTCTAAACAATCATCAATGAATAATCTACAAATTGCTAGACTACATTTTCGATTCATCAAGTGGTTATTTAAATAATTATTTTTTATTAAGCACCTTAAATTCCCCATACAAAATTAGTATGGCCGCGCAGCATCAAATAAATATGGACGACGACATTTCAAATAAAACATATGACACTTGTCACTTACGGACGGCGCACCCATAAGAAGTAGGCAAACTATTTATAAAATGTTTTTGTTTTGTTTATATAATCCTACTAATATTATAAACGCGAAAGTTTGTAAGTATGGATGGATGTTTGTTACTCTTTCACGTCAAAACTACTGAATAGATTTGTAACCTGGATTAACAGATAGGATAGTTTTTATCTCGATATTCCCACGGGAACGGGAACCACGCGGGTGAAATCGCAAGCGGCCGCTAGTTTTATATAAACAAAACAAAAACATACGAATTCTCGTTTTTGTAAACGTGATCGAATGGCGAATGAAACTCGCACTGAATACGGTTGTTGGTTGAAACTTCGTTCGAACGAGTTTAAAATCGTCTCGATTGACGGAAGGGGAATGATACGCTACGATACCGTTACGGTTTTCGTTACGGGAATTGGGAGGCTGGACATTGGTCCAATGGCTTTTTCGAAGCACATAGGAGTACGACATGATCAAAGGAGGTCACTAATAGTCCATACATCTTTGGCCATGTTTGTACCCTGAGGTACATAGATACCAAAATGTAGAGAAAAATTCGAGGATTCCGAAAAACGTATCATTTTGCTTTTATATTTAGATAAAACTTGATAATAAATTAATAAAATTGTTAATTACTTGTAACACATTTTTATCATGTGGTAACATTGGATGTTCAATTGCGTTTAGTATCAGACTTCTCCAAAACCTGTAGTGTTAAAAAAATATTTTATTTGCTGTTAATTATTGCTAATGCATCTACTGGTCATCCATTTTTATCAATACATAATTTAATGGGCGTAAAACAATAAAAAATAGAAAATAATAATATTAAAATCAGCAAACAGTTGTCTCTCTGCAAGTAACAAAACGCTACAAAATGTCAAAACACAACAAATGTCATAAATGTTCTGTTGTTGTTTTCGTTTGCGATTCGTATTTTTATTTAGGGGTGCGCCGCAGGGGGATGACAGTCCCTAACATTGCTAATTTAACAAGGAAGCTAGGGCCATCTAGTTTTATGCACCCGAAACTTTGTCTTAACTTAGTTTAATCAAATGCCGATAGATGTCGCTACTAAGATGTAAATTTATAATTTCTTAATATTTTAAAAGTTATAAAATAATTATTTTTCTTTAATATTTTTAAACAGAAAACATATGCATATATGAAATTTTAATTGGTTTCATTGAAATTAATTCATATTTTGATAGGGCAACATAGCCTTGATGTAGTCGCCACACTTGTGAAACTAAAAACAAAATGTCACAATATTGGTCGTAACTGTCGCTTGCGTATGCGCTTGTTGTTTTCCCAGTTTTTCGGATCAATTTTGTGCCTATAATAATTGTTTTCTTTGCTGTAGACGTTGAGTTGAGATCCATTCTCCTCCGTCCTAGTGTTGAATGCACTTTGACTGCGATACGGACGCTATTTAGTTTATATTGTGTTGTTTTTGTTGGACTTTTGTGTTACCAAAATCGACACCATGCCTGGTTACCGTTGTGTTCTTGGATGTGAACAGACTAGTAAGCTCTATAGCTTTGAGTCAAAATGTATTTCGTTTGAGTCAAAAATGTATTTCGTTCCATAAAATGCCAGCCAATTTTGACTCACAGCAACTCTTAAAAATAATAGAGGTTTTAGTATAAAATTGCCCATTTTTTGTTACACACTAAACTTATAAAGCTATAACTTATGATTCAACAAATGCTTCAGTTGTTTATTATTATATCGAATCATGACCACTATGTTCAATAATGTATGAGATAGAATAATAATGAGAATGTTATTTTTATTTCTTTAATATTGAAAAGAGACTGCTTTTTTGGTAAGCGGAAATTACCACTTTCTACGTTGTAACTTAGCTGAGACTAACTTTTTTTTCTAAATACCTGTGGCATTAGTTAGCCAAGTATTCATAATGTATAGTAACTTTAACAGTCAATAGAAACATTAATGTTCGCGGTTGTTAATAAAATAAGAAAATCTTTGTAAGTATACAAGTGGCAATTTCCTAAAAAAATTGTATACTATTCGGCAATTTCATACTTTTAACACCTAATATGTATATGACGATGAATAACCTAAAATATTCATCAAACTAATTATATATCCAGTTTCCATATTCAAGAAATCATTAGTTATACGTTAAACAAAAGTAATGCTTAATTAAAAAAAAATGTCTTAGTTCTACAATCACATCCCTTGAATATGGAAACTGATAAACAGATTATGTTTAAAATAGGCTACATTACATTATGTACCAACAGTATGTAAAATTTGTATTACATGTGTAATAAATTCTTAATAATAATTGTGTTTTTTATTTTAACAAAATCCTACTTTCTGCTTACCAATAATAATGAATTGTTTTGTTCTAGTTAACACTTAAATTGTAACATTGTTATTAATTTGTAATGAAATCAATAAATAATCATTACAAAATAACAATGTTACAATTTAGTGTTTACTAGAACAAAACAGTTAGTACCTACCTACATATTCAAAAGCAGCTATAGCTATATATAAAAATAGTTTCGGGTGCAAATATGTAGAGGCGCTGTTTCAAATCGGTTGGTAAAAAAATCCCGCAAGAGGTCTCTCTATTTCCGTAGTATTATTATACTTTATGGTGCGCCGTCCGTAAGTGTTAAGTGTCATATGTTTTATTTGAAATGTCGTCGTCCATATTTATTTGATGCCGCGCGGCCATACTAATTTTGTATGGGGAATTTAAGGTGCTTAATAAAAAATAATTATTTAAATAATCACTTGATGAATCAAAAATGTAGTCTAGCAATTTGTAGTTTATCCATTGATGATTGTTTAAACAAAATCAGAGGTACAATAATTTAGATAAACTATAAGAAATCTACTAAACGCCGCCACTCGTTTTCATGATCTTTGCCCAACTTTAAATGATATTGTAGAAAAAACTATAGCGTGTTATGAATTTATGGTTCTGACAAATTGTAAACACGTTCCCTATGATACTAAATATATATTTTGTTCATTTAATACGATAGTATTTTCAATTATATTTACTTAACCGTAACTGCATTTTGGCATTTTTTGGTCGGCCCACCCTTAATAACTTGGCTATTCCCTGTGGTATTCCGATTAAATATCACAGATTTTTTAACATAGACAGGGTATTTTTGGCGTATTTTTTCCAACTGAAATTATTATTTTTTGTCTATTTCAAATATCTAACAAACAAAGTAGGCCTGCTATATTATTCAGCGTTTCATAGAGTATTTTTATCCATAAAGTGTACCTCGGTACATTAACTGGCCAGATTTTAGTGACCTCCTTTGGTCGGAGGAGCTCGATGGCGCAGTGGTTAACGCGCTCTGTCTACGATTGCTGACGCTAAGCAACTGTCGCAAAGGCCGGTCATCGGATGGATGACCAAAAATCCACCGTGCTTCGGAAGGCACGTTACGCCGTTGACGTTTTGGTCCTGGTTGCATTAGCAGTCGATAACAACCACCAATTCGCACTGGGCCCGCGTGGTGATTTATAGCCCGTCCATAGGGAAGGCTCGTGACCCAGCAGTGGGGACATAAAATGAGCTGATGATGATGATGATGAAATTAGATCACCCATCCGATGACCAGGGGGGCCCGACTGCCTAACGAATCGCTTTGATTTCGTGTGTGGTTTATGACGTCATCTTATCGTTTCGTGCCGCCTATGTAAGCAATATCGAAAGCTATAGCCTTTAGCTTTTAATATTGCTTTCATAGGCGGTGCGAGGTGGCAAGATGACGTCACAAACTATACGCGTAGTCAAAGCGATCGGTTAGGCGGTCGGGGGGTGGGATGCTTAACCTTAGCAATCGCAGACCGGGCGCTATAACTACTGCGCCAAATATTATAGATCTTAATGAGGCCTGCTGCGGTTCCCTCTCCAAGTAACACTTCGACCCATCGGGATCTTTTGTGCAAACATTATAAATACTCATTGATATTACAGTTAGTAAGAACCCCGCCCGATCATCTAAATGACACCACACATTTACAGAATACACTAAATATGCACACTAATTTAGGCCCAAGACACCGTACTCGTAGAACAAGGGTAAGTAGAACCGGTTCACACGCGCTCTATACCAAGTACAGACATGTACCTGGGCGCTTCTCTCCTCTCCACGGCCCAGTCTACTCAAGCCGAGATCCGTGTCTTTAGAGGCGCCCTCGGGTGGTACCGCTCCCCGATCCGATCCGAACCCTTCGGAGACTCTATAGTAGGGCACGGGGACGCGCACTCTCAAGTGTGCGATGCCGTTCCCTCTAGAAATCCTCCGAAGGTGATTCGTTTCAACACGGCTTGAGGTACCATTTACGTACCTCACCGCCCCCAAAAAACCCCGGTGACGCTGAAAATGCCGTTAGAGGCAATCAGCAATGTCTCTCAAAAGCAAAAGTATGTAACAAGTTACCCACCAATCACAAACTAGATTTGTCAAGAGGCTATTTATTGATCCAAGGCATATTTAGTAACTTACTTTGTGGTTTTCCGATTCGGTCCTCTCGCCGTATTAAAGTCATACTCAGCAGCAGCTTCCCACGTGTTTTTGACCTCGAATTTGCCATAGTGTATGTCCACATTTCCCTGAGAGAGAAGTTTACACTTAGTGTAGGAACATACTATGCCGAAATTACGCGACCGAAGTTCGGCGTTTTCGGCCTCAGAGGTTAAAGGCGTACGCTATAACGTAACGTAATTTCGGTATTATGTGTCGTCAGTAATTCAAATAGCATTGTAGGCGTAATCATGCCGAACTTTAGTCGCGTAATTTCGGCATAGTATGTTCCTACACATTTACTAATATATGATAATGAATGATAATAGAAAATGAGTAGTGATAAATGATATTTCCTCCCAGTGTCCCTTGAGTATCCGTAACGACAGAGTGAACGAGAGTGCGGCAATTTCATACAAGAGCGCTCCGAAACGCACGCACACAAGCTCGTAGTTCACCTACATTAGCACACGGAAAAAAACACGGGAAAGGGGTACCCGATGACGCGGGCTGTCCCCGCAAACGCGGATCGGGCAGCGTATGTTGCTGTGCTGTAGTAACGGAGAATAACAAGTATGGCAATGAGCGCTGCCGATCAGTATAGATCTACACGTATTTTTCTTGGTTTGGGTGTCGCGATTGCGAGTTTTGTTGCAGGAAAGTGCCTATTGAAAATGTCTGGAAAAAAAACCTGTTGTGTATGAGGATGTCTCAAACACACAGCCATAATCTCAGTTGGTCCTTTTTACTTTGCCGCCAGATATAACAAGGTAAGTTGAGTAAACTAAATTACTCAACTTACAGTACTTAAAGTAAGTTATATTGTAAACTTACCTTGTTATATCTGTAACAAGGTAAGTTTACAATTTAAAAGACACCCAAATTAACACAATAATAAATTAACTATGTGTGACTCAACACAACCCTAGCCGGTAGGTACAGCTCGGTAAGTCGATTCAAGGTCACGGCACTGTTGCCGCACTCTCGTTCACTCTGGTAAAGATGTCAGGCTTTACTGAACCCTCCCGCGAACTTCTTGAGAGAATTTGAAATGGGACGTTGCTTTTCTCCATTTGCCAACAGTCCTGCACGTTCACAAACATCCTAATCCACTATTTAATTAACATTATAACTTGACATAGCACAAAAAACAAACCAAAGACGTCTCTCTCTGCACTTTTCCGCCAAGAAGTGCACCTACTCTGGTTGTTTTTCTTTTTTTTTCTTTTAGTAGATGGCTTCGTGCGATCAGCACATTTAGCCAGTGTCAAAGTAATTTTTCTTACAAGTAATACATAAATAAAAAATATTTTCTTCCTGTATGATGATGATGAATAATAATAGAAATGAGAAGTGAGAAATGATATAACCCCCAACCCCTCGAGTATTTCAGTAAAGATGTGGGGCTTTACTAAGTCCTCGGGAGTACTTCTTGAGAGAATTTGAAAAGAGACGTTGCACTGTTTTGTTTCATTTGCCAACACTCATGTACACTCACGAACACTTAACGGTTAATAATCCACCATTAGTTCACATTAATTTAACAAATTTTAGAAAATAAAACAAAACCGCAGACATGACTCTTCGCTTTCCCGCCAAGAAGTCCCCATGTATTATTTCTCTAAATTGACATTAATGTTTTTTTGACGTGACAACGTCTTATAATTCGATGGAGCCGGCTGCACGCACGAAAAAACATGACTCATGCGGCGTTACCTCGCTCTGAGGCGTTCCATTTAAGGCTTGAAGTGCAAGCGAGAGCGCGGAACGAGCGACAAAGAGGCACAATCGGCCTCCGCGTTCGGCAGCGTTCGACATCTGTCTCTCTCCTACTTGAGTGAGTGATGCGTCCGCGTGGACAGCTGCTATATAATAATACATTTACATGTTTTCGTCAAGTATGAAGTGCAGTGAAAAGTGAATGTGGTGTCAATTGTTTATTTATAGCAACGATCATTGCGGCGATAAAGGTAATGATTCTTTCGATATTAAATATATGTTCAGTGATATATTGTCGAATATTCGTGCTTTCATCATTAAAATAAATAGCATCGGTCCGCTAGTGCAGCGATTGTAGGTTATGCTATAATTTACAAAACTATAACAATAAGTTAACAGAACTATTTCACGATGAGTAAAAATTCAATTGCTTTACTATTCGATCGAAATAATTATCGAGCGTAGCTATGATTTCAAAAAATTAAAACATAAACGTCAAATCTTTCACATATCATAACAACGTGTCTGAAATGACAGGTTGGACCAGCCAGCCGTCAAAGGGAACACTTTTCTCCTATATCAAACACATTGAGGCGGGCTTCGTTGTCACGTTCAACTATCGTCAGTAAACCGACTTTACAGACAATCGATTTTTTTGTTAGACATTTAAATATTGTATTTTATCTAATATGTAAGATTCATAACTTATGAATTATGAGTGATCTTGCTGGGGTGTTAGATGTTAAAAACGACGTAATTGAATAAATAAATAAATAAATCTAAGATGCTTTATTAAACTCGTGTTTCATTGTTATAATTATTATGTTGGCCTGTATCTATTATCTTTTAGTGTCACGGTCTGAACAAAACCTCCATACAGAAAAGCAAAAAAAAGGGATCTATTTATTCTTTTTCGTTATTTGATGAAAACAAACTTCAGAAATACCTACAATACCTATTAAAGGTTGTAAATATCAACGTAAAAAAGATAAATAGATAAAGATGTATAGATTGTGATGCTGAAGAGAGGAATATAAGATATAAAAAAAATCGAACTATATTGTACACAGTTATACAATAAATAATTTCTATTTCTATTTCTATTATCTGATAAAAAATCGTTACTATTACTTATACTTAACTAATCACTAATAATAAAATCTATTCTTGAATAACTACTATACAAAACTTACCGTGTGTCTCAGTGAGTCTCTTGGAGGTATGCCCCCCAATGCTTCATTCTATAAATTGATTTATTTATTACAAGCTAGAAGTAAATTTCATTTGGCATTTGTAAAATTGTACGTCCTTTAGAACCTGGCCAATCTTAATATCACTTCAGGGTGCCTAGTGTGTGTTTTGTTCACACTAGGCGTTCGATTACGTTTACGAAAACGAAAATAAGTAGGTATGGCATTGGGTTCTTGCCCCCCGATTCTCATATGAAAACAGTAACGATATCGGAGCGACTTTGTCGTTGAAACAATTTTAAATAAATAAATGCGTTTATTGCTTTCAAAAACGAGTATAGTATTTTCATACTTACATCCGATTTTAAAGTCGTAAAATCGCACTAGGCACCCTGAGCAGTGTGACTTTATATTGTTACGTATCCAATTTACCTACTATTTGTATATGTTCACATGAAAACCTAGCTATAATAATATAGAATATCTTTTTAACAGCGCCAGCGGTTAAATAGGAATTGAATAAATTAGAAAAATTTAGCCCTATTCTTGGCATAGTGGACTATTTGAAACCTTAAGGCGCTGCGCAAACACAGACACTTTTTGTTACCGACACGGCACCATACAAGGAAACCGAGTTGTTGTATCAGTGTCAGGTGGAAGTAACTGAACACAAAAAGTGTCTACGTGTGCAGGGAGGGCTGATGTCATATTCACTGGTGGTTTGTATCCTACGCAAGACACAAAAGTGTCTATGTTTGCGCAGCGCCTTACTTACAAAAAATTTGGAGTAGTGAAAAAAGAACATTTATTTTCTACAAAAACCATATATTATAATTCCACAAAAAAAAAACTGCCAATTATAGGGTTAAAAGTGATTATAGCAAACAAAAGAGCGTCCGCTGCATTAAGTGGAAGCATAACAAAATGCATAATTATGGTCCTATTTGCTCACATACCTACCAATCCCCTTATCTACCTACCTATACACTTAAATTTCGAATAAAGACGCTTCCTCACTGAGAGCATTTGCGTGTAATGAGCATTCGGCGTCGAATATTCGAGTGGTGTGGACGTTGAGCCGAGTGTTACGAAGTTTACACGCAAGCACGAACTTCGGCCGGTGTGGTTGGACGTCGCAACGCTGTTCGCGGAAATAGCTCGCATTCGAATGTTCACGCAGACAAAACGCTCGAAAGCGAGTACTCAGATAATGAAAATAAATGAGTATGTATGTAGGAATATTACTCGCCACTTGTAAGCAAGGAACAGTTCCTTGATCGTGACCTTATTGGTCTATCGTATTATAGTGTTTTTGTCAATGTCAATTTTTATAACAAAAAATATATAATAATGAAATTTAGTATTCGAATGCTCCAAGCTCGGATGTTCGACTCGAACGTTCATGGTTTTGCACGAAAGCGAATGTTTAGTTCGCTGGGCAGAATTCGTTGCTCGCTGGCGATTACTCGTTTACAAATGCTCGGGTAAGAATGCTCTCAGTGAGGACGCTCCTTAACAAAATCTGAAAATAACATTGGATAGCATCAACAACTTCAGCTTACTGTGAACCTTAAATCTTACACATTAAGGTTGCAAAATATTTGTACTTAATATCTACTGACATCGTCACAAACGTCATTGCATGCGCTCATTGTGAATCTAGAACCTACATAATTGGTCGAAGGCGCGGACAAATATAATGGTTTTGAAGCTATAATTTTGTCAAAGTGCTTGTAAGTGTTGAGGTAAGTCCACGTTAAGGGTGGGCCGACCAAAAAATGCCAAAAATGCAGTTACGGTTAAGTAGATATAATTGAAAATACTATCGTATTAAATGAACAAAATATATATTTAGTATCATAGGGAACGTGTTTACAATTTGTCAGAACTATAAATTCATAACACGCTATAGTTTTTTCTACAATATCATTTAAATTTGGGCAAAAATCATGAAAACGAGTGGCGGCGTTTAGTAAATTTCTTATAGTATATCTAAATTTTTGTACCTCTGATTTTGTCTAAACAATCATCAATGGCTAAACTACAAATTGCTAGACTACATTTTCGATTAATCAAGTGGTTAATTAAATAATTATTTTTTATTAAGCACCTTAAATTCCCCATACAAAATTAGTATGGCCGCGCGGCATCAAATAAATATGGACGACGACATTTCAAACAAAACATATGACACTTGTCACTTATGGACGGCGCACCCTTAAGTAACATGCTACATAACTATGCCATATAACAATGTTACAAAAGAATAAGTTACGAGTTTAAGGTTGTTTCATTGACACTTATCGTCCATACTAAAAAAACATCCGATCCGACCTGAACCCCTCGGTGAATCTAGTAGATAGGGCAATGGGACACGCACTAGTGCGTGATGCCGTTCCCTCTAGAAAACCTCCGAAGGTGATTCGTTATAGAACTTGAAAATTCGCTAAAAACAAATTCGTTATAGTCTTGAAGAACCCTTTAAGTTTCTTGCCGAACCAGAAAAAGCCCGGTGAGGGTGGCAATAAGCAAAATCTCTCAAAATAAAAACGAATCAAACATGCTACATCTATCGCCAATTTTGTTTAAGACAAAACAAAAAACATAGTTTATTTGGTAATAAAAAAACAAAACATATTACGATGAGCAAACAAGTGTGTTTTTAAAAATTAATTACGATCGTTAGCAAAATTATACAATCGTGTATTTGAGCAAGCAATTTTAAAATAAAGACATGAACTTACCTATAACAACATTTCAAATTCGTTAGTCATATTAAAGTCTTACACTATTCGTCGAATGTTGGTGCATTTTTTCAGTGTGTGTCCTTAACGCAGCGTACGCCCTTAGTAATTTGGTTGAATTCATTGATTGTTTTTTTTTAAGTTAAAAGGAGGCAAACGAGCAGGCGGGTCACCTGATGGAAAGCAATCACCGCCGCCCATGGACACCCGCAAAACCAAAGTAATCGCGGATGCGTTGCCGACCTTGAGGAAGGAGTTGGATCTTGAGGAGGGAGTAGGAATTGGGAGGGGGGAGGGGTGAGAGATGGGCCTCCGGTACTTTCACTCACCGGACGAAACACAACAGCAACGAGTGCCGTTGTTTCACGCCGATATTCTGTGAGAGGGTGGTATTTCGCCGGGCGAGCCGGCCATTTCGTGCTGCAACGCAGCGTGGCTCTACCACTCAGATGTTGATGTTTTAGGAATACAATTGGTGTTGTGTGTGTATTAATTTCAAAGATACTCACGTGCACATTCCGACGATCTCTCTGTAAATGACACAGAAAATAGTTAGATTATCTGTCAGTACAGTTATTAACCATTCGCTTTCAAACTGAAAATTATACAACTATTCAAAAGCACTTTTTTAAAGTTTGTTTGAATTAAAAAAAAAGTTCTGTTCCGTACATTTTGGTCGAATGAATATTGATGTTTTGTATGGAACAGCTGAATTTTATTTTCGGGTTAGGGAGTTGGTCCAATAGTAAGAGTTGTTCGTTTGTATCACGGGAGTCATCTCAGAAGGTTTAGACGGTCGGTGATAAAAAAGTCACCCTGTATAAATAAATACTGAAAATAAATAATAGGTCCTTACTATGAAATTAAAGTTTTTTTCTTACTTATTAATAGGTGTATTACTTCTAAAAGTCAATACCGGTTGCTAATATTATTATACACCTTTAATTAGGACTATGTTACTTAGGCTTCAGTAATAACAATGATTATTAATTTTGTGTCTTTATCACCCAATTTTTTTTTAATTGACTAACTTTTTGGTTTGCGGAATTGTCCTTTTGTTTCATTGTTGCTTTGAAAGGACTAGATTTTTTTCTTTTTAATGTCTGCTATATTTAGCTAGTGAAACACACTACTCTACAATTTTTATAGTGTTAAAATAAATAGATGCTAAGAAAATATAAAAAAACGTTAGTATGAAAAATATTTTTTTATAAAAAACTCCAATTTCATAGGTAAGGACCTAATATTAAACAACATCACATACGTTAATCTGATCCCAAGGTAGGTAACTAAAGTACTTGTTTTATAGAAATCTGGTATAACGACGTTACCAACAACCACCGAGACCCGACACAATATAGAAGAGTTAGTTTTTCGACATTGGCCCTACCGGAAATCGAACCCGGGACCTAAGAGTAAGCGCCGCCCAAAAAACCGGCGTGCAAGCCACTCGGCTACGGAGGTCGTCAAAAAAACTTGTAATTTATTAAACAGGAACCTGATATGGTATAGATTCAACTTTTGTACACATGATTTAGAGCCCTCTAAACAAATGTGATAATAACATAACAAGAAATTGCATAAAGAGTATTTTACGAATGCATTATTTGACTGTGTGTCCATAAAAACACAAATGTTGAAAAAATTTCCACGAGCAGGATTTGAACCCGCACCCTTCTGACATACCGGGTCAGGTGCTCTTCCAATTGAGCTATGGTGGTTCTAACCAGCCCGCCGAAATTATTCAACACTATTTACTTTTTACTTTGAAAGTCAAAGGCGCCCATTCAATGTCAACAACTACCGTCATTAACATCTGATCATAATATTTTTACAAATACTAAAGATTCAAATCCTGCTCGTGGAAATTTTTTCAACGTTTGTGTTTTTGTAATTTGTTCGCAACAAAATTTGCTTTTTATGTTTACAATAAGTATAATTTAAGTTAAGTTTGATATATTGTGTGAGATATGCGTGAACTGCTTCTATTTTTTATCAATTTTATATATTAGGTTTAATTCTGAATTAGATTTAACGTCGTTGATTTTTTATACAGGTTGGTTGGGGGTTGGTCGATGATTGGTAAAATTTCGTATTATAGCCTTAATCATTTCCTATCGACAAAAATAACCATAAAAAATCCATACAAAATTGCAAACAGGGTCACAAGCGAATAAGAAGTTTTGCCCCTAGTAAAATTAATGACTACGAAATTTTGCGTATGTTAAAAAAAATTACAGGGAAAGAAGGCGTTCGGAAATAATTATACAAGAAAATAAACATATCGGAAAATATGTCTATGGGAAATAAGGCGTTCGGAAAATTGTCTACAGTGAAAAATGACGATCGGAAATTTTTATACAAGAAAATAAAAATATCGGAAAATGCATCTAACAAATCTAAAAATTATATTAACATTTTATGTGTGTTTGACAAACTGGAGGCACATGGTGAAGTAGTGTCTCGGAAATATCAATCAAAAAGTTCTGTGAGTTATTTTAATTATTTAGTAAGTTATTGTTAATATCTTTCTAAAACGTACTGAGTGCATGATGATAATAATAATGTCATCATCATCAGCTCATAATTATGTCCCCACTGCTGGGGCACGAGCCTTCCTTATGTATGATAGGGAGAACGGGCCATTAACCACCACGCGGGCTCAGTGCGGGTTGGTGGTTGTTAACGACTGCTAATGCAGCCGGGACCAACGGCTTTACGTGCCTTCCGAAGCACGGAGGAGCTTGAGATGATACATTCTTGGTCACCCATCCGATGACCGGCCTTTGCGAAAGTTGCTTAAGGCGACGCAGCGCTAAACAATTAATCTAATACGGAGCGTTTGCGCCCCGTACCATAAGTAAAACTGTTTTTTTCATTCAAATTAAAACTACAAATTATTTTAAAAAAATGAACTAGCATATTGAAGTGTGTGTTAAGATCAATCTACTAAGAAAATTTAGATGCTTAAATCGGTCTAGTTTGCCTGTAAAATACAAATCTATGTTTTAAAAGAAGTTACTTTGTTATTTTTTCTCTGTTATAAAAGTTGACAAATCGTGTTTCTGCAATTAGCAAAATGAAGTCAATTAAATGAAAAATAATGTCATCAAATATCACTTTCATATGTTTTGTAATTGTTGGGAAAAATCAAGATCCCCGCCACGTAAATTTCGAATGCGTCGCCTTCAGACCGAGCTCGAGCTCCTCAATAATATAGTGTTGGCGATCAAAATTGTGTTGAAGACTATGTATAAAATGTCGAAAACTGGGTGTCATTGCCCTACCTATATCGTTTATTTTAATAACTCGAAACATTGACACTCACCGGACTACGTCTTGGTGAATCACGTCTATCTGAGCCCGCTCTCTGAAAAACAAAATGTCATTACAAAAATAAGTAATAATAATAATAAACATTCCTACACTCACACCAATTATCTAGCTCAAGAGAAGCTTCGTTATGAAACTCGTTAAATGGTTACTAGACAACGGATAAACATGCTTAAAATACTTAAATACTTACTTATTATACATAGAAAACACCCAGACCCGAGACAATATAGAAAAACAAAATTTCTAAATTGACCCGACCGGGGATCGAACCCGGGACCTCAGAGATGGCGACACCTTGAAGACCGGTGTACAAACCACTCGACCAAGGAGGTCGTCAAAATGCTGATTGATGCTGATTGGCAAGTAATGCTGATTGGTAGCTACTTCCTTTTAACCGAGTGATCAGCCTCAAGATAAGATATAATATTATTATTATTATTACGACTGTCCCGCTGGCCGCCCGTGGCACAGTACAGGGGCCCAAGCGAGCCTAACCAGCTCGTGAGGCTGCCTCACCATGCCACGCATAATCTCGGGGTGGTCCGTCGTGCCGGTTGGTGACCGGAAGGTGGGGTCCCGGCGGCCATTCCCGGGGGGGTTCGGGGGCCCTTCCGTTCGGCGGGTTAGTGAAACTCTTTTGTAGGCAGTTCCCTGGTGAGACATGTCGCCACACTTTGACCATTTGCAAAGCAGCAGCATTTCCTCGATTTACGCCTCCCTCCTTTCTTACAACATGACAGCGCATAACATTATAACTGGTAATTCAGCGGTGCACACCCCCACTACAACCTTACCGTTTGAGGTCGAGTTCGCTAACATCCGCGGACTACATGCAAACCTCAATGCCGTCTATCACCATCTTGAGACGGCACGGCCAGCAATGTTATTCTTGACGGAGACGCAAATAATCTGTCCGGCTGACACTACCTACCTGCACTATCCGGGCTTTGTGCTTGAAGAATCCTTCAAAGTCAAAGCCGGAGTTTGCTTGTTCGTTCGGACGGATGTTTTCTGTCGCCGTCTGCGCTGTCTAGAAGACCCTTCCTTTTCCCTCCTAGCGTTACACGTCGACTTGGGCTCTCATAACCGTGTCTACGTCTGCGTCTACCGATCCCATAATGGCGACATGGAGACAACTCGACTTATTGAACACCATAGTCGGGTGACAAGCGCAGGAGCGGTTTCCATCGGCGGAATTGGTGTTTTTGGGGGACTTCAATGCTCACTACGAGTTGTGGTTAAGTTATAAGGCTATTGACAAGCGTGGTGAGTCGGTGGCTGTTAGCCTCGACATAGCCAAGGCATTTGATCGGGTCTGGCACAAAGCTCTTCTCTTCAAGCTCCCGGCATACGGTCTGCCTGCACAGTTAAGCAACTGGGTCGCTGGCTTCCTGCATGACCGTAGAATTCGTGTCCTGTCTGATGGATGCGCTTCGCGGCCCATGTCAGTGAACGCTGGTGTCCCTCATGGTTCCGTTCTGTTACCCACGTTGTTTCTTCTGCATATCAATGATATGCTTCCACTTGGAAATATTCATTGCTATGCAGGTGATAGTACAGTGCACGGTGGGTATAACGGTCACCCTGCGGCTGGGCGAGTCGAGACTGAAGAGAAACGAGTGAATCTTGTCATTGAGCTCAATCGGGTATTGGACCTCATATCTAATTGGGGCTCCAATAATCTTGTTGAGTTCAATGCCAAGAAAACACAGGTATGTGCGTTTACGGCCAAAATGTCACCATTCCTTACCCTTCCAACTCTTCAGGGCACATCTCTAAGCCTGCAGAGCAATATCAACATGCTCAGTATGACGATTCGCTGTGATCTGAATCAAAAGGACTACATCGAAGCCGTGATCAAAACACGAAACCTTGGTGTCCTGAACAGAGTGCGGCGATTCTTTACGCCTGACCAGTTGTGTCTTTTGTACAAGACTCAGGTACGGTCTTGCGTGGGGTATTGCTCGCACATATAGGACGGTTCCGCAAAGTACCTTCTCGATGCCTTAGACAGATTGCAGCGTCGTGCTGTACGTATTATCGGCAATGCAGAGGTCACTAATACTCTCGAACCCCTGCAATTGCGTAGAGATATAGCGTCACTCAGCGTTTTCTATCGCTTGTACCACGGCGAGTGCTCTGAAGAACTGTTTGACCTTATCCCACCTTCTCCCTTCCTCCATAGGAGTACACATGCTGCTCTCCGGAGTCATCGCTTTACTGTCACACATATCCCATCGCGCACAAAGAAATTTGGTGACTCGTTTCTTTGTCGCACCTCCAAAAGATGGAATAGTCTACCAGCACACGTTTTCCCTCCTTCCTATGATATGGGGTCCTTCAAACGAGGCGTGAAGAAGCACCTTGTGGGCCGGCAGAGTGAGGTTGACTGATGCTGCGTTGTTTTCACGCTGCACCAGTTGTCTTCGCGTCTGAACTCCATTTCCACTTAACATCATGTGGTATGGAGTCATTTGCCGTGCTAAGTATAAAAAAATATATATCTATATCTACCATAACTGTCCCACTCCTGGGCAAATTAAGGCCTCCCCACACTTTTTCCACAACTTCCGGTCCGGTCCGGTCCGGTTCCGGTTCTTTAGATAAGATAATGTTTTATGTTTACAGATGCTATGTTTATAAAGGAATAAACAATTTACACTTCACGGGCTTACAAGGTTTACATACATGATCACAGGGGCGCTTAATAAGTTTTTGTAGATATTCTGTAGCGGTAGTACTCACGGAATAGATAATAACTGTTCTGTGGTAATACCAACCCATTAATACTTAGTTTGATCGAGGTTGGTACTTTCAATTATATAGTTTACTAGCGGCCGCTCGCGGTTTCACTCGCGTGGTTCCCGTTTCCGTAGGAATATCGGGATAAAAACTATTCTATATGTTAATCCAGGTTATAAACTATCTGTATGCCGAATTTCATCCAAAACCATTCAGTAGTTTTTACGTGAAAGAGTAACAAACATCCATCCATACTTACAAACTTGCGCGTTTATATAATTATGTTTATATTAGTAGGATTTCTATCCGTGAGAACCTATAAGTGGTGTTTATGTATTAGGTCCTTTACCTATGAAATTGACGTTTTTTTCTCACTTATTAAAAAATCTAAAAGTTCTAAAAGTCAATACCAGTTGTCTATATTATTATACACCTTTAATTAGGTTTAGGTTGCTGAGGCTTCAGTTTTATCAATGATTATTAATTTTGTGTCTTTATCGCCCAATATTTTTTTTTAAATTGACTACTTTTTATGTTCGCGGAATTGTCTTTTGTTTCATTGTAGCTTTAAAGGGACTTGATTTTTATTCTTTTTAATGTCTGCTATATTTAGCTAGTGAAACAAATATACTACTTTACAACGTTTATAGTGTTAACATAAATAGATGCTAAGAAAATAAAAAAACCTTAGTATGAAAAATAAAATTTAATAAAAAATCTTCATACAAACCGTCAATTTCATAGGTAAGGACCTAATATTATATTTTGTAACCTATTAAAAACTTTGTAAACCTTGGTTTTCCTAAGAAAATAAAATTAATTAAAATTAAAAACATTAATATACTTACAGAAGATGCAAGCGTCTCGTCGCTTGGTTCCTCAATCACGTTGTTGCTCGAATTGCGGCTCGAGCCAGCCTGATACAAAGTTATAATCAATTATAGCAACAACAAATAGAGTAGTGACACCAATGTTCAACTCTAAGACCCAGTGTCCGTCACATTTTTTATCGTCAAAAAAAACATTGTAATTTACGGGATGACACCTAGTAATTCATTTTTAATCATCATCCTCATCTCAGCCAAAAGACGTCCACTGCTGGACAAAAGCCTCCCCCAAGGATCTCCACAACGACCGGTTTTGTGCTGCTGGCATCCAGCGGCTTCCCGCGACCTTCACCAGATCGTCGGTCCACCTTGTTGGAGGCCTGCCCACACTGCGCTTTCTGGTACGCGGTTGCTAATAATAATATAAGAGACAAATTGTTAGGCACAATGCATTACATGTGATGCACGGACGTTTGAAGATAGTTCTTTCATGCATAATAAGTGATGCATGCGACAGTTAACCCGTTAATTAATTACTTACAGAAAAGGGTAACTATACATTACAAGAGTATTTTAAAGACGATCTACAAAATAATAAATTTAAATAAAATGAAACAGCACATGAAACGTCCTCCTCTCCCCTAATTTTTTGCTGTGCCCGACATGGTCCATACTGTTTTGACATTATTTTAAGATTCTTGTAATACATATGGGAAAGCAATAAAGATCATCATCATCATCATCATCATTTAGTGCCATCTTCATACTGAAGTTTGGAGATCAGTATACAAAATTTACTGCGATCCCATATAGCTTGTTTTAATTGGCGATAACTAAGTCCAGTCCACTTTTTGATGTCGTCCAGCCATTTGCGTCGCGGACGTCCCGGAGCTCTCTTTCCCGGAATTTTGCCTTCGAGGATTAGCCGTGGGAACTCGTATATGAATCCTCTCTGCATGTGTCCGAAAAAGGCGACCTTGCGTCTCATGACTGTAGACACCAGCTCTCTTCTGCAGTTGGCCTTCTCAAGTACCTTGGCGTTTGAGGTGAAACTAGTCCATGGTATCTTGAACATCTTGCGTAGAGTCCACATCTCAAACGCTTGCAACCGGTCACATATTTCTTTCAGCAAGACCCACGTTTCGCAGCCATATAAGAGCGTAGACCAAACGTAACATCTCATAATGCGGTGTCTTTTACCAAATTTTATTTTGGGATCGCACAGGACTTTAGACATTTTGTGAAAAGCAGCTTTAGCTTGACCAATTCTACATTTCACCTCTTCTAGGTGGTTCAAGTCAGATGTGAAGTAACGTAAGTTAAGTAGTAATAAAGATATAATAATAATAATAAGAGCCTCGATCAACACCTAGACAGGCTCTCGCTGAAAGGTTGGGTCAAGGGTCAGATGCAAAAGGCAGTACTCCTTGACACGGCACGTATTGTCAGGAGGTTCCTCACTCTGCAGCCCTGACCACCGGTAGTTTGGGCCCTGCCTCGCTGCTGGCGGTACTCTAGGATTAGGTTTTTATAATGTTTTATTGTTTTTATATTAAAATATTGTAAAAATCTAGTTTTAAGAAAGAAAATAAATAAAGAGAATAATAATAATAAACCATCTAACATGGGACGCAGTGCAAATGTGCGGCAGCAGTCCGACACGTAACGTCTATCTATTTAGACTAGACTCACAATTGCATGAAAATGTAGGGAAATCTTGAAACTAGGAACTCCACTCAGTTTCGCGTAAAATGGCTGACCGGAGTGCCTAGTAGTCTTGTTTACTATACGTATTCATTCAATTACGTTTACGAGAAAGTATGGCATGGAAGCAGAGCCTCCTGGCGACATACGAGAGAAGTTAAAGTTTTGTAATATACTTACAAATTCTCATTTTTGTAAACGTAAACGAATGGCGAAGGAAACTCCCACAGACACTCTGATATGTTCGGTGTTTAAGGGAGATCAGAGCTCCTCTGTTCACATTTAAATGGCTATCATCGTATACTAACCTCATCATGCAATAAAGCGAAAAAGCTGAGATGAATTTGGTCTCACTGCGCTCGAATAGATACCGCCCGATTTTTTTGCACCCAACAAGTGCATACTATAAAATAATAAACAGAATATAAACTTACCGGGGTATTAACCATTTCTCTGGCCAAATATCAATTAATGTTTGAAATAATTCAACATCAATTTGTATAGCACATAGAAGAACAAAAACATATTCGAATAAAGTTTAATAGAAAATTACGAATTGCTTCATAGTCGCTACGGAAACAAATTGAATAATGAACTGTCACTTCGACTTCCAGAAAAGAATATTGACTAAAACCTTCTGTCAGAGTAAAGAGGTATTATTACTGCAAATAATTTATTTGAATATCAGAAGCAGTTCAGGCCATTTTCGACCCCCTATAACTTCCTAATGGATAAAACTAGAAGCCTGAATTTTCAGTAAGCAAGCAGGCATTGTATAGACACGGTATATTTCAAATTTGATTCAATTTGAACTAGTAGTTAAGGAATTATAACTAGTCAAATTTTCTTCTATGTCTGTCCTTTTATGATAGGGCATTTTCCAATTTATGACGCTGTAAGAGAGAAAAGAGCTGGACACTTGCTAAGTTTCTTGCCGGTTCTTCTCAGTACAAGCCCAGAGTAGATAAACTTACGAACCGATGGCATAATGACGTTCATAAGAGCTATTTGTAGCCTAAACTAAATAAAATAATGATTTTGAATATTAAATTTTGAATTTTGTTTGCTTTCAAAAATTCGTAGTTAGTTTAATCCATTAAAAATGAATGAAAATATCGAATTTTCGAACTCAAATAGAACCAAGGATGATGGCCTTACAGTTTTGATGCCATAATAATTTAATAGTAGCAGAATGCGGCACTTTTTTTAGGCCGGCATTTTCATATTTGAAAATAAGTTAATGTTCTTTGCAAACAATTATTTAATACCACAATGATTGTAAAATATTACTTGTTAATAAAAAAATATATATGTGTAACATCTTTCCGCTCGCCTTCTATACAATATGGTACAATTTGTGGAAGTGATTTTTGTATAAAAGGGACGGAAGTAGGGTCGTAACAGTGTGATTGGCTCTCTTGGCCTTCTATCTAAACAATAATAAAATTTAAAAACGATAATAAGAAAAAGACTTAATATTATTTTATGTGACATATTGTGTCATCATTTTGATACTCTTTAAGATTTGTGAAAAAATATACGTCACTGTTTTTAGAATATAATGTTAAAATTGCATTTTTAAGGTGATACACATCATATTATGCGACTACTGAAGGTTCGTTCATTTTTTTTATAAATAAAAGCGTGTTGCATTGTGATTGCAAAAGAAAAATAATGAAGGTGTAATATGCTAAATGTTCTTTATGTTCCATCAAAATGTAACACGCTTTTATTTATTGTATACAAAAAATCTTTTTTATTAGGTAAAATTTATTTTAAATTTTTTAGTTCTTTTTTTTTCAAGTAATAAAAGCTTGTTTATAAAAAGATTTTTTTTTCTTTCAATTTTATTATTTACTTTTTAGTATTTTCGTAGGGTGATAAGGGCTTCAGTACAACAGGGTTCGCCTTTGAACCCTGAGGCACAATGTTAACGATGTTACATTTAACAACAAAGTACTCGTCAAGACGAATCATACGAGCCCAAATTCGATTGGGTTGGGTCGTTTAATTACAGAGTTCCTATAGCCATCTTAAAGCTCCATCATCAGACCCTGCTTATCATCTAGCACCTAAGGACACGTCAAGACGAATCATACGAGCCCAAACTCGATGGGGTTGTGTCGTTTAATTACTGAGATCCTATGGCCATCTTCCAGGTCCATCGTCAGACCCTGGTTACCATCTAGCACCAAAGTACTCGTCAAGACGGATCAAACGAGTTCAAACTCGATGGGGTTGTGTCGTTTAACAACCGAGTTCCTATGGCCACCTGCCGGTTTGATCATCAGATCAGCTCCATGTCATAATAATTTGCATTGTCATCCGATTTACACATGCATGCAAAATTTCAGCTCAATCGGCAACCGGGAAATGGGTCAAATTTAACTTGTAAGATTTGATTACAGACAAACGGACAAACACCGGGACAGGTGAAACTAAATAAAAGCTTGTAAAAAGGTTAACAAAATGAAACAAAACATATAAATATATGTACAAACATTAATCGTTTATTTATCGACAAAAATATCAATATCACCTCCGTTTACAATCCAGGAAGGCACCCACATATAGACATACATAATATGAAGTTACACACTGATAAATATGTATTGTAGTCTTCGATCTAAAGTACCAGTGATAGGATCCAGAACAAAGATGCATCTTAAATTTCGAAAAATAAAATCTGAAAAATATTGGATAGCATCAACATCAACATAACATCAACTTACTATGAACCATAAGGCGACGCACCGCTATACAATTAATCTAATACGGAGCGTTGGCGCCCCGTATCATGAAAAACTGTTTTTTTCTTTCCAATTAAAACTACAAATAAGATAAAAATGAACTAGCATATTGTAGTATGTGTTAAGACTAATCTACTAAGAAAATTTAGATGCTTAAATCGGTCTGGTTTGCCTGTAAAATGCAAATCTATGTTTTAAAAGAGAGAAGTTACTTTGATAATATTTTCTCTGTTACAAAAGTTAACAAATCGTGTTTCTGCAACTAACAAATGAAGTCAATTAAATGAAAAATCATGTCATTAAATATCACTTTCATATGTTTTGTAATTGTTGGGAAAAATCAAGATCCCCGCCACGTAAATTTCCAATGCGTCGCCTTAAATTAAAGTTGCAAAAATTTGTACAGTCAAGTTCATTAATATGTATACACTTTTGACAGATGTTGATTCTTATTACAAGGTAATTAAAGGTTACTAACTCTCTCTCTAGGTTACATGCGCTCATCGCGAATCTAGTACAGTACATAATGATCGAAGATTGTAATACCTAATAAATTGTATGATCATCGTTAAACATGTGTAAAAAATATTTATTTTCGTATGTTTCAAGTGTAATACCTAAACTTTAACAAACTATTATCTTGGTTTTTCTTTTTAGAAATACATGAAAGAATATTTTGAAAATAAATTCTAAGTTAGTTTAAATTTTAATTATGTAGTTAGTTTAATATTTCACAGTGCCTTGAAAAGGTAAATTTGTAACAAACATAACATCATATACCCACTTTTATTGTACAGTCGGCAGCAGATCAACCTACCCAAATCTGTCAAATTTCTCCAATTAATATTGATCCTTATAACCAAACAATAAAGTTCAAAATTGATTGTAGAAATTTGACAGTTTTGGGTAGGTTGATCTGCCGCCGTGTGTACTTATTGTTATAAATTTATGGTGAATAAATGAATATGAACATGAATAATCGGACTTAAGAGCAGTGAGAAACTAAGGGTTCCATTAGCCGTATTGATCGAACCCCTAGAGGGTTTCTAGAGGGGATATCATCACGCAAGCGTGTCCCCGTCCCCTACTAGATTTTCCGAAGCGTGATGCGGATCGGAGTCTAGCTTATGTCACGGTAGCTCAGTTGAAAGAGCTGTAGCCCAGATATTTGAAAGTCCCGTTCGAGTCCCACCTCAGGTAAAGTTGTAATTTTTCTAATACTATTTTCAGATTTGTATACATAATTTTTCAATTGTCAGTTAAAGTTTATTCCATTGAATAATTTGACATAACGACAGATTCTCTTTAGAAAATAATGTCACAATGACAATCTCATTCTTTGGGTATGACATAACTGAGGATTGAACAATCGGGCCTTTAAAAACATAGTAATTTCTAATTTTGCTTTGTGATTTATTTTGTTATAACCGATAAATGCAACATCCAAATTGTTGTTGTAAATAAAGTACAGCCGGTAATATTTAATACAAAATGATTCCTACACAAAACAATAATAGTGTAAAAAAATGTTTGACACAGTATTTTTTAGTCTAAGGGCTAATTAGGACTTTTAAGAGAAATTAGTGTGGCCTTTCGACTACAAAATTAGAATACCCCTAGTAATAGATGAACACAATATTATTTTTCGTTCAGGTGTGGGTACAATTACTTGACTATTCGAAAATGCTTGTAAAAATAATATTTTTATTTAGGTACTGATTTCAAAATGACCATACCTTTTACTATTTGAAATTTAATGTTTTTTTTTCACTGTGATTATGTTAATGTAAAGACTAGCAGATATAATAGACATTTAATTATTAAGGTTTTTATAATTAAAATTGGAAGATTACTACGATTACAAAAAGGATCCTTCTATGAACTATTTATTTGTATATATTACAGGCACATTTTTATTTATATAATGTAATGGTAAATATTTAAAAACTGTAAAAACTATTCGTATAGCTAATCAGATTGGTTTCTATTTTATTATGGCAACTGTACTTAGTTGATTTCTATATTATATTATGTTCTTTTATGTAAGTCGATTATTTCATTTGAAATATGTTTTTTTTACAATAACGCCTACAAAAAGCTTTAAAAAAATTAGTAGTTAATTTTTTATTTATATTTAACAGTATTTTATTGTAATTTATTTAATATAACATTGTTTTGTATATTCTATTTATTAACATGAACACAGAAGCGTCAGCGAAAATAATTGAACATGGAATTTCATACAAAGTAAACGTTTACGTTTTTGAACAATAATTAATCGTAGAGGTACAAAGCATTTGATTAAAATTTTAATATTTTTTATAATAGCAAAAATCGTACATCATTGTGTTTTAAATAATGATGATAATTAAAATTATTAGACTGGACATAAAACTTAAAAGCTAATATGTGATTCTTAATTACACTTTGGTAATAATTACCTACAATCATTGTAAATACTAAAGTTACTAACATGAGAAATCGGTTACCTAAATAGAAAAGAAAAAAACCAAAGAAGTACCTACGTAATAAAATTATAATAGCATTAATTCCATTACGTAATAAAATATTTCTAATTTCACTTGTATGTGTAAATTAATTAATAATATTTACAAATTAATTAAAACTGGTAATAATCGGAAGCGGTAAACGTCAAAAAAAAGATGGAGAAAATCTCAGATTATTAAGAAAAAATACATGAAAAAAATGCAGACCTTCTAAAAGTAGATGCCAAGCTTTTTTCTTTTAATTTTAAGTAACGACGCTTAAATCAACATCTATTAAGTAGGTCTTTTACTTAAATAAAATTAATATATTTCTTACACATTACATATTTTATCTGTACAACGAATAAAAAATATGTGACAAATAAAAAAACAAACTATCTATGCTGCTTTTTCCCAAAAATCCCTTCAGACGCCTATGCGTCTGAAGGGATTTTTTGGTGGGATTTTTGGGATTTCTGGTACTATTACCAGAAACGAATCACCGTGTTGAAAAGTCGGTAAATGACTTGAAAATAAACTGGTACGGAGACACTACAATATAATTTGTAACTTCAAAATAAACGCTTCAAAATACTTGTACCAAAATGCTTGTTGAAGAAATTAGTTTATTTTAAAATTATATATTTTTTAATATTTCGTTATTCGAGTTTTTATTTAGACAAAAAGAAATATGATTTTTAAACAAACAATGTCACGATCGTAAAAGTTTTGATACCAGAAAATTTCCGATTAAACGTCAACCATTACATTCAAAAGCGTAATTTCAACACATCAAAAGTTATATTGTGTTCTATCTCGTTCTAACACAAATACGGATATCTAACAATAAATAGGTAATGCTAGTCGATCCTTAGAACATTCGCACGAGGAGGTACATGAACATTGAAGATAGAAGCAGGCTTGTCGCTGGTCGAATGGAATGTGAGTTGCCGCGGTACACTAGAAAAAAATAAATTAGGTAATATTAATATACAAACAAACAAAATATAGAATGCTACCCCAGCACACAAATTCTCTCCTTCCTACAACATGGCGTCCTTTAAACGAGATTTGTAGGCAACTTGCAGATCCACTTCAGCTTAACATCAGATAGAACGGAATCGCTTGCTTACTTTTAATAAAAAAATATTAAAAATAATACTTTGTAAGAGCTCAATGGTGCGGGTCCGGCCGCTATGGTCCCAGTCCGGTTTGCCCCCGGCCGGTATGCACCCACATTGAAAAAGTTATTATTCCGGTATGCACCAGGCCGCGATGCCGCCGTTTAAAAACCATCGTTTTTGGACAAGACTCTTGAGCAAGTAGTGTTGAAAGCAAAAGTGTTTTCGAATTTAACTTTTATTTATTTTGTGTTGTGAGTATATAAATTAGTAACGTCACCGAACGGGAGACCTAATTTAGAAGGCACGTTTAACCCTTAAATGCATGTTTTTTTGTTTATCATAAAAAAGCTTTTTTAATAGACACTATGTGATTCCAACACTTCGAAAAAATAATTTTTTTTTTTTTTTGCCTCTGTACTAGTTTTTTAATAAATACAATATGTAAAATATTGAAAAAATGCTCTCCTTAATATTTTATTTTCATTTTGTTTATTTCATATTATTTTTTCACTTTATATTTTTTTCAATAATTATGAATCTGTTTCAAGTTGCACGATTTTTTATTTTAGCCATCCTTCTATAGCTTTAGTTATTGTTCTGAGTTATAATATAAAAAACATGTTTAAATTACAGAGTATATTCTAATCTAAATATTTATTTTAATATAAATATAATAGTATATAAAGGCAACACTATGCATTTAAGAATAAGAGCGGGTCGTGGCTATCGTCGTCGGGGGCCATTTTGGGCCGCATTAGGCTGCATTGAATAGTACAATAATAAGCGCCTCTTTTGAAAATGACCTGGTTTCAAATGATCCCTTACTTTGGATTCGCAAACACGATTTTTCGCGTAGAGTTCTTATAAAGCTCTATGAATGCGGTTTATTTTTCCATAGAATCGAAATTAGAACGAATTTCGATATATTTTTATAGTTGCTGAGTTCCCCACACAAGCATATGTTGAGGAATATCTATATGCATACTAATTTAGACAAATACAGTTACAGTTTGCCTATTTGATCCCATTGTTGGTGAAAGGTCCCCCCATTTCTGCCATTCTTCATTGATATACTCATTATTTTAAAGTAAAATAAAAAGACAATGACAAAATTAAGATAAGCGTAAAAATATGAATCTCACCTGAAGCATGCTGGATGTACATGGGCTGTGCTTCTAAAAATAAGAAAAAAAGCAAAATCATAAACATGCATTGTTAAAACAAAAATGAAAAATAATAATGTAGGTAGTTTTCATGGATTTTTGTTCCAGTTGAATAAAAAAAATGTAAATGAATCAAACAAAATATATGAAAAATCGAAATGAGCATAATTAAAAAAAAGTATCAACGATATGATTATTAATATGTTTTTTTATAATTATGTAACCATGGTACTTAGTGCTCTAAGCTACGGTACAATGAGATAGTTGCCTTCAGTTAGTTATTTTATAACAACAGTGTAAAATATGAGAAAAAAAACATAATCTGATACTGACACAAAACCGTTAAGAGCGTTTACGCCGCACACTAGCGCCGCCAATGAAAATAATAACATATCTAATAATTAGAGATAGAAAATCAAATTATGCTCAACAAACTATCTGAATGAAGTAATTTTGCGTTTTTACGTCACTTATGAACACCTGACATGTTATGGTTTAGTTAAATATGGCGTTATAGTTATACTTTATTCAAATAGTTTGTTGAGCATAATTTGATTTTCTATCTTTAGAGATATGTTTGTACTAGATATGTTTTTTTTTCATTAGTGTGCGGCGTAAACGCTCTTAAAATGTAATAGATTTAGTTTGAAATGTTATATTCACCGTAAACCAAACCAACATCAATTAGTTAGTTCTAATGAGAAAGTTAGGTAACATTATTTAAATCAAACTTATTACGATACCATAAATTGAAATGAGGTATATCTTTGGTATCTTTTGATGGTATTAAACGAAATGTATCACTCAAGAACAGATATTTCCATACTCGGGCCAAATACGATGTAGAATGTTTATAAAATTTAGTTTTATAAATACGTAGCTTACCCCCGTATTAATAAACAAAGTATAAGCTTGGAGTAGTTACTCCGTGTTTTGTTCCCGTCATGTAAACTTCATTT
This sequence comes from Eudonia lacustrata, assembly GCA_947562085.1. NCBI lineage: Eukaryota > Metazoa > Arthropoda > Insecta > Lepidoptera > Crambidae > Eudonia > Eudonia lacustrata. The sequence goes on along the minus strand of OX387332.1, from coordinate 12,684,315 downwards.
CATATTAGAGTAAAAGAGACAAAACATGGAGTAACTACTCCAAGCTTACACTTTGTTTATAAATAAGCCCCTTACCCCCTTAATCATAAAAACTATTTAAGCATTATTTAGTTAAACATTGCTTTGTCTCTTTTACTCAAACACAAAATTACGTTTGTGTGACGTTGACAAAACAATATTTAACTAAAAAATGCTTAAATATTTTTTTATGAATAAGGGGGTTAGTGTTTAAATACTGTCTGTACCTCAATGCATGCTGAGTTCACCTCGAAGTAGTTGTACATTAAGCATATGCCACTATAAATGTAAACCACATAATTGTTTTGATGTAGGTACCTAACTAACAAATGTAATGTTAAACAAATTTAAACGGGGATTAACGCAAACTAATTAGTAAAAAGGTATCATACCTTCTTTATACACGACGTTTCGACCGAGTTACAACGGCCGTGGTCACGGGCGGACTTTGCGGAGTTTGCGTTAATCCCCGTTTAAATTTGTTTAATTATGGAACGCGAAAGTTTAAAAGTGTATAAAATGTAATGTTGTTGAATCAAAAAATAAAATAAAAAATTTACTATTTTTAATGTAAATATCTACTGCTAATACTACTATTTATGAGAGAGTTACATTAAACTACAAATAATCTTGACTTTCATGCAATAAATACTATAAATCAGACTAATCCTAAATACTAAAATTGTGAATACTTTGTTAAACTTTTACAAACAATTCACATCTAATCGAGCCTGAGTATAGTGTGTTCATCTTTTAACTAAAACTGTTTCAAATAAGTCTCTACAAGAACTAGTATATTATTTTTGAGGTATCAAATTTTTTGGTATTAATACCGTATTCGACGATCATCGGCTCGCTGTTCCGGCTCCATTCTTTGTCGTTCTTTGCTTTCACCACCGCCTCGTACTTCCCGGGGTCCAGATTCTCCAGTACGTATATGACTTCGTACTCGTTGCCGTTGCCGGTCGGCACTGGCACCGTCACTGCTGTCAGGTTGCCCAACTGAAAGTTTGAAATGCAATTTTGTTTATAATATATCACTACATAGTATAAAACAAAGTCGCTTCCCGCTGTCCCTATGTATGTATGTATGCTTAGATCTTTAAAACTACGCAACGGATTTTAATGCGGTTTTTTTGAATAGATAGAGTGATTCAAAAGAAAGGTTTATATTTATAAATACATCCATAATATAGTAGAGAAACACTGATAATATTAGAGGTTTCACATTTTTTTGCGCTTACATTACAAACGCTGGCTGAATCCTACGAGATAAATCAAAATAATGTACTACAGTATTGTACATCTTAAAAAGGTCTACAAAAAAGTCCGCGATGGTATATGTCTATCTCTTAGGGAAAACCCACAATAATCATTTTTTATCATTTTAATGGCTTATTTACGAAGCGATTTTAAGCAATACAGCATTAATACTTATCCAATTAAGTACCTTAAATACATTGTGCATTTAATATAGATCAATATGGCCCTTTACAGCATGTAGTTTAAATGAATATTTTCGAAGATATTACAGATTTGATATGCAGGGACATAGCGGTTGCGTTGCATGCACCCGTGCGAAGCCGGGGCGGGTCGCTAGTAAAATATAAAAAAGTTCTTCCTTCTCTCCTGTACTGACCTCCATATCCCTGAGCTGCAGCTCGATCTGCTCCAACGGCTGGTGGGAGTGCACCTTCCAGCTGAGCTTGTTGCCGTCCACGTCCAGCTCCGTCACCACGGGCCGCTGCACCAGCTCGATGGACTTGTTGTGGCGGCCGTGGCTGTTGCGAGCCTGGAATGACAAACAAATTGCGTTAGGACTTTTTAAATTGCAAAGCGGCGTGCACTTGGACTAATAGTGGACTAATACTCGTATTGGTTGATGATGATTCATTGGACAACATCACATAGGTATACATTGTTCTGATCCCAAGGTAAGTAGCTAAGGAAATAGAAATATAATTATTTTTATTGCATATTAAGTGTACATAAAGATCTTAATCTAGGTAAAACGTAGGTGGCTTATAAAGTTAATTACCCTTTTCAGGTATTACAATTTACTTAAATTAAGTAATTAAAGGGAGAAAAGAGCTTGACACTTGCTGAGTTTCTTGCCGGTTCTCAGTACAAGATCTCCCGCCCAGAGTAGACTTACGAACCGATGACATAGTGACATTCTTACGAGCTATTTGTAGCCTAAACTGAATAAATGATTCAGAAATATGATTTTTTTAAATTATGTTAGACTCGGTCACGAGGTCTTCTTCCTCTGCGTTTTTCCGGTTTCTTCATCTACCATCTTCCCTCCTTATTGGACCCAGCATTATCCGAAGAACTTTTTTCTGCACGACCTCGAAGCCATCAATTGCCTAAACGGCAATGGACAGGGCATAGTGGCGAGTTCCCGTATCGGAGGACAATATTCACTTTAGGTCTCTGTGCCAATGGAGTACGTAAGTAAGTATGGAGTTATGAACCTCGCAAGTGAAGGTCCCGAAGTCCTGGTCCCGTTGAGGCACCACCGTGAGGTCGGAGTGTGCGCCCTCAGTCAAGATGCTGAACTGGGTGGAAGCTGCGGAGATCAGATATCCGTCCTTGTACCAGTTGATGGAAGGCCTGGATAGGAGATTTGAATTGAATAAAATATAGTTAATGGAATCAGGCGTTATTTTGCGGAAATCTATGGTACAAAAAAAATAATTTAAATAATATTGTAGTGTTAAGTCCGCTAACTCACTCGTTTATCCAGCGACGCAGTACCCTCTCGCCCGCAAAATGTATGCACATGCAGGTGCGTATACTTTTTGCGATCACGTTATCGAAAACGAGAATTTGTATAGCAAAATGTTAACTCCTCTCGTATGCCGCCAGGAGGCGCTGCTTCAATGCCATACTTATTTACGTTTTCGTAAACGTAATCGAATGATACCTCAGAACAATAACTAAAGCTATAGAAGGATGGCTAAAATAAAAATCGTGCAACTATGTTTAGTTCCGTTCTATCTTATGGCTAGAAAAGGAGGTTGGAGTGCGACAAATGGTTGACACTTAGTTTTTATTTTTTGTATTGATATAATGTCATTCGGTCATCATAAAAATAAAAGCTCGAGTCCTTATCAGAAGTACATTGATTTAAAAGCTGAAAGTTCGTTTCACAAATCTGGTGACACCTTCGAAATAACGAAAGAAAAGGGACAATCGATCTCTTTCCAATACATCACCTAGCTTCATTAGTTAAATAGTGCGAACTGTTGAATTTGTGTTGCTATTTTAGTCCGGTTTCTATAGCTTTAGTTATTATTCTGAGATGAATACGGACAGCAAACAAAACTTAGACCAGGCACTCAGACCACATAGTAGATATGTGCTCAGACCGTTGGTCATCGTCTTGATGTATTCTGTCACGTATTGTACACACGGCGGCAGATCAACCTACCCAAACCTGTCAATTTCCATTTTCTCCAATGAATATTGATCCTTATAACCAAAAGATAACACTCAAAATTTATTGCAGAAATTTGACATTTTTGGGTAGGTTGATATGCCGCCGAGTGTACGGTGATGCCTGCATGGGTTGTTTTGAAGAGAGTTTGCTTATTGCCTCAGGCCGCATTTTCGACTACAACTAAGTAAAGGACTTACAGTCTATCTTATTATTTATTATTTAATACAAAATTGACTACATCTATATCATCATCATCATCTCAGCCAAAGACGTCCACTGCTGGACAAAGGCCTCCCCCGAGGATATGAGGGGTATTTGCCGTAATCGCCACGCTTGGCAGGCAGGTTGGTGATCGCAGTAGGTTGAGGGTAACCTCAGGGAGATGCTACTGCCCATCCTCTGGAATGGTCCCTTAGTCGGCTTTTACGACACCCACGGGATGAGATGGGGTGGTGCAATTCTTTAACCCCGGCACCACACAGAAAATCTATAGAAATTCTACTTTGTATCTGCTAGCAGACCGTTTATATGGTCGTGTCGTGACCCATCCTGTAATCCAAAGCTTTGATGAATTTCCTTTGCACTCTTTCAATTCTATCAATATGAATGTGGAAGAAAGGATGCCAAACACTGCAGGCAAATTCTATTCGGCTACGCAAGAAACTTTCTAGAGGAAATGGCATAAACGCACCCGGGCGTACCCCTATCCTACTAGACTCTTCAAGGGGTTCGTATCGGTTCGGAAGCGGAACAACCCGATGGCTAGGACCTCAGCTCGGATTGACCGGGTTGTGGGGGCTAGGGAACTGCCCCTGGAAGGTGCAGATTTAACTCACAGTGGGTCTCCGTGCGCCGCACACTGCAACACAGCTTCCACTCCAAGGGCAGAGTTGACCACAGTCTTGGCCACTTGCACTCGCGGCTTATCTGAAACATTTCATCCATTTCATTTATTCCACAAACAAATAACTTTGTGTAGAAAAAATAAAATAAAAAGAAAGAAAGTAAACAATCATAAAAATTTCATTAAAATTCAAACATTCAATAGAAATAATAAAATCAATACAAATTATAAATAAGTTCATCAATTAAAATAAACATCATTAAATAATCATAGACAATAAAATCAATCAAGTAAATTCATCAATACTATACAAACATCTTTCTAACAAGAAGCTCCTTAAACTTTTACGAAATAAATTTACATTACTGATAGTAGGCAGAGCATTAAAAATCTTCTTGCATTCTTAAAACTCGTTGATTTGTTTCTAGTAAATTTGTAAAATTAAAAAAAAAAATTAAAAAAAAAATTAAGTAGTATATTTTTTTATTGTACTTACGCAGTACTCTAACGTTGATCTCGGCCTGCGCGTGGCCGACCCCGTTGATCGCGTAGCAGTAGTATTTGCCGGCCTGCTCGCGCCTTACGTTTTCCATAAACACGCTGTTAAGCGAGAATTTGCCGTCTTTTTCTTGTAGGCGCACGTTCTGGAACAATTGTTTAAAGACCAAAATAAGGTAATTTATTTCACTACAAAAACGTAGACAGAAAAAAAATTTAATTATGTAATCAATGTGAGCTATTACGCAAAACGACAATGTGGCATTTTGCGTTTTTGACATTATACGTCGAAACGACACTATACGACTTCGCACCGCAAAAATAAGCGTTGCGCCAGTCTAGTTTAAACCTTATTGCCTGTCAAATACTACACAGGCGCCCCGTCGTCGTACGACTCGACGTCGTTTCATGTTTATGTGTGGGAGCCTTTAGGAAGGTGCATCTGCATCTTACACATTATACTATACTACGAGTCTACGAGTATTAACTAAAATAAAATTAAAATACTAGCTTTTCCTCGACTGACCGCGTCACATTCGGGCGCCGCCACCGGCCGGCAGTAAGTACTTCATAATCTAAGGCGACACATTGGAAATTTACGTAGTGGGGATCTTGATTTTTCCCAACAATTACAAAACATATGAAAGTGATATTTGATGACATGATTTTTTAATTTAATTAATAATAATAATAATACTTTTATTGCAACACTATAAAACATAATCACGAACAAAATAAAAACAATAATAATATTTAAAAAATTACAATTTGGCGGTCTTATCGTTTTCAAGCGATTTCTTCCAGACAACCAGTCGGATGGAGAGAGCTAACTATATTTTACTTAGATAAAAAAAAAATATAGTCTCAAATCCACGCGGAGAAGACACGGGTAAAGTGCTTGTCTAGTAAACAGTCTATAATTGTCCCACTGCTGGGCAAAGGCCTCAATGAAATCAAGTCATCGCTCCAATTGATGGGTAATGGCTTAATCACCACGCATGCCAAATGCGGGTTGGTGATCACAAGCCCGGGGCATGCATCGAAAAATCCGAAATACATTTTGCCCGACCTGGGAATTGAACCCGGGACCTTCGGGTATCGGGCCGAGCGCTCTGCCACTAAGCCACCGAGTAGTTAGTGCTTGTCTATTAATTACCAATCAAAACACTTTAATCTCAATCTCATTCTCTCCCTTTCTAATCGGTTCTAATGTGTGAACTGCTACAAACACACTAAGCAAATCCGATCCGCCCCCCGACCGGCTAACCGATTGCTATGACTACGCGTTATGACGTCATCTTGCTACCTCGCACAGCCTATGAAAGCAATACGAAAGCTAAAGGCTATAGCTTTCGATATTGCTTTCATAGGCGGCACGAAACGACAAGATGACGTCATAAACCACACACGAAGTCAAAGCGATCGGTTAGGCGGTCGGACCCCCGATCCGAAACCCTCGGAGAATCTAGTAGGGCACGGGGACACGCACTAGTGCGTGATGCCGTTCCCTCTGGAAACCTCCGAAGGTGATTCGTTTACGACTTGAGGAACCCTTTAGGTTTCACGCCGCCCCCAAAAAAGTACTGTGAAGCTGAAAACGCCGTCAATCAGCAAACTCCCTCAATAAGTACCTAGACCTATTGGCAAGGTTAATAACTCACATATATACTTAACTGCATGTTTACCTAACCTTAGCATATAATGTTTCAAGGAAGTATTATAATATAAACACGTCTAAATTGGCTACAGCCAGCCTTAGCGTTCACTAACCAACAACAAGAGTATATATATACATATATATATATATAATATATAGTTATAAAGCGTAGTTATTTATAAACAGGATGCAAGGAAATGTAGGAATAGAGACACTTGAGTATTTATATGACTCAGTGCTTAAATTATATTTTGTTGTTGTACATTTAATACTACTTGATTTTTCTTTTATGTTTGTTACCTCTGAACTTTTATAATAAGGCGGAAAGGGTTCCTCAATCTGCGTGAACTTAAGAGCCTTTACGCCGCACACTAGCGCCGCCAATGAAAAAAAAAACATATCTAGTAATTAGAGATAGGAAATCAAATTATGCTCAACAAACTATCTGAATGAAGTAATTTAGCATTTTTACGTCACCTAATGAACACCTGACATGTTATGGTTTAGTTAATATTCAAATAGTTTGTTGAGCATAATTTGATTTTCTATCTCTAATAACTAGATATGTTTTTATTTATTAGTGGCGCTAGTGTGCGGCGTAAACGCTCTTAACATCATGAAAGGGTTTGACTTACTTGTTTCATACAAACGCGCTCGTGCAACACACACTTAAGTATATCTCTCACGGACACGGATCTCGGAACAGTTCGACACAGTGCAAGCACAGCTGTTTAGAGATCCACCCGATCCCCTATGCCACTACAAATTTACAGAATACACTAAACATGCACACTAGTTTAGGCCCAAGACACCGTACTCGTACAGGCATGTTCCTGGGCGCTTCTACCCACCCCTACGACTCAGACAACCCGCGCCAAGGTCCGAGTCTATAGAGGCGCCCTCGGGTTGTTCCGCTCCCCGGCCCGATCCGAACCCCTCGAATCTAGGGGGGCACGGGGACATGCACTAATAGTGCGTTATGCCGTTTTCCCTCTAGAAAACCTCCGAAGGTGATTCGTTTCACACGGCTTGAGGAACCCTTTAAGTTTTTAGCTGCCCTCAAAAAAGACCGGTGAAGCTGAAAATGCAGCCTGAGGCAATCAGCATAAAAAAACTTAGATTCCGTGTACTTTATGGGATCTCTTCATTTTGTGACGCAAGCGTGATCGGATTGAGTGTGATAGTTCATCATCAGCTCATTTTATGTCCCCACTGCTGGGGCGCGAACCTTCCCTATGGATGGATAGGAAGAACGGGTCATAAACCACCACGCGGGCCCAGTGCGGCGCGATGGTTGTTAACGACTGCTAATGCAGCCGGAACCAACTTTTCATGCCTTCCGAAGCACGGAGCTGTAGTTACTAATGCTATACCAACCCCAGCGTCGCTCTCTTTAGACCACATGATCTGTGGTGGCGGGGAGCCGGCGACGTCGCACGTCAGCAGCAGGTCTGTTCCTTCTACCACGGTGCCGTTGTCTGTCGCCGAAAACCCTGGAAGAGGAAAAGTAACTTAGTAGAGGGTAAGTAAATCAATTAGATAGTTCATAATAGTTTTTCTTTTACTCCTTATCGAAAAGCACTTGGCTCTCACCTCACGTACTGTAAAGTGATGATATGGCCGATGGTGACAGCGTGCTTCATCCGGAGTCCTCAGAGTCCTGAACTACTCAGGAGTTGGGTATCTTATCTCTAATTCTTGGAACACAATAATGCTTGTAACACTGATGAGATGTTGCTAGATAAAAGATGGTTGGACCCCCTGTGTGGTGCCAGGGATCAAGAATTGCACCACCCCATCTCTTCCCGTGGGTGTCGTAAAAGCCGACTAAGGGACCATTCCAGAGAATGGGCAGCAGCATCTCTCTGAGGTTACCCTTAACTTACTGCGATCGCCAACCCGCCTGCCAAGCGTGGCGATTACGGCAAATACCCCTCATATCCTTGGGGGAGGCCTTTGTCCAGCAGTGGACAAAGAAATAATAAAGTGGAGAATTCATTTTATACAATTACAGAATATTTTAATTATAAATCAAATACTTAGCATAACATTATATTATTGTTTTTATTATTTTTTAAATGTAATTTGTGTATTATTGTATTGTATTTTTTGTATGCCAATACTTTGGCTAAATGTGTGATCCTGTTACTGTCTTATACCATCCATGTAGTACCACATTTAATGCAAAATAAAGAATTTGAATTTGAATTTTTTTTTGACGTCTTTTGGCTGAGATGATGATGATGAAAAGATGGTTAAAACCAGCTAGGCTGTCTTAAAACAAGCTCTACCACCAACGAAATTTAGTACGAATCAAGTATTCCCCGCTGGGTATCGAATCTGGGACCTCTGAATTGATATCAGTGGTCTTATAAACTAGCCCACAGAGGCAGTTTAATAAAATGTAGCCTTAATGACTATCCAGAGTGAGAATTTAACACATTCACTACCCAATACACGACCCCGTGGGAGATACAATAGAAATTCAATTGCTTTTCGTTTCAAGCAGTGAACGTGTTAATGAATAAACAGGTTACTTCTAAAATTTGTCACAGTACTTACTGACTATCCTAGGTGCTTCGTGTACGGACAGAGTGTGTTCTATCTCGGCTGGCTGCATCTGGATCACCTTGCATTTGTAGGTGCCGCTGTCAGATGGCTTTACCTCGGACACCAGCAGGTCGTTGGAGTTCACGGCACTGAAAAAAATAATACAATGAAGTCTCATTGCTGAAATCAAGTTTACCATGAACGCTCGGCCTACTTTTATATCTTAAACCGATTTTTTTTGTGTAGGCAAAAGTTAGGTGGGAGTTTTATTTCAATTTTAATAACTATTCAGGAATAACAACAGCCATTTTAAACTTATCTTATAAAAGAACAAGATTAGACATAAATAACTTGGCGAGGCCAAATGAGGAATGCCGTTAGGGTGAACTGGTATTGTCAAACCGGTGATCTCAGTCACCATAGCGGCACGTAAAAGGCCCTCAGGCCTGGGCAGGGAAACAGTAGTTGGAAGGGAGAACCGCACATAACCATGCGTGCCTCCCCGGGCGCAGTGATACACGGGTATCTGATGATTCGGGCAGAAAAGTTATTTGCAAAGACATACAGATTCGACTTGGTAAACGTAGTGTAGGACGCCCTCCGGCCAGGTGGGACGATGACCTGCGAAAGACTGCAGGCAGATGCTGGATGCGTCAAGCTGAGGGCAGGGTGCTATGGCGCTCATTAGGGGAGGCCTATGTCCAGCAGTGGACTAAGATAGGCCGATGATGATGATGATGATGACAGATGCAGATATGCAGATTCATCTTTGCAGATGAAATACTACAATTTTGATAACACAACGCTATAGTAATTTTTTTTTACTTTTTATTTTCAAGTGCTAATTGCTGCACTAAAGCTAAATTAAATATTTATAAAATTTTCAAAATACAGTGAAAAAAATTAAACGCCTACCCGACCCAGCCAGGAATCGAACCTGGGTCTTCCGCAATCCGGGCGGCTGCACTGACCGCTATGCTACCGGGAAGGCTGACGTAGACGCTGAATTTTGTCACTGCTTTTGTAATTTTTAGAGTGCTAATAGCGGCACAGCGCGCCATCTATCCAACGGCCATTGCAACAAGCAATTAGCACTTGAAAATAAAAAGTATTTCATCTGCAAAGATGAATCTGCATAGCCAACGGTTGCAATGGCCGTTGGATAGATGGCGCGCTGTGCCGCTATTAGCACTCTAAAAATTACAAAAGCAGTGACAAAATTCAGCGTCTACGTCAGCCTTCCCGGTAGCATAGCGGTCAGTGCAGCCACCCGGATTGCGGAAGACCCAGGTTCGATTCCTGGCTGGGTCGGGTAGGCGTTTAATTTTTTTCACTGTATTTTAAAATTTTATAAATATTTATTACATATTTAATAAAATTTTGACAGGACAACGTCTTTCGGGTCATAATAGCATAATACTTACATGGAAAACCGTTCGCTGCCAGTTGGGATCATAGCGACATGGCCCATGAAGAATGGCTGGCCGTTCCTGTACCACTGGATGACCGCACCATCTGGAAAGAAACATATAAACATAGTACATATAGTAAAAGCAATAGGCTATACAGTGTATTTTTAAACTGGAGCAGTATGGGCAAGTCTGAAACTAGAAGAGATACAAAGACACTGTCTTAAGAGCCATTAAGTTTTTTTGTGGAAACATTATTGACATAGCAAATATTTTGGTCCAGTTTATTGATTTTTTATGCTGGTCGACTCCGTTTTATGTAAGGATCATTTCATTGTATAGGAAGAAAAAAATCGAAGCAACACAACTTAGTCAAATTTAAGAAAACGTTTTCTCATAAAATTATCTTTGGAACATCGATATATATGTTACACTAGACAGGGCGTTCCGAACACTCACTCTGTTCGACTCAGGTGTACTGCAATCCGTACACCTTAGTTTAGTGTGACTTTGACATTCATGGTGCATGGGTGCGAACGGAGCGGCGCTAATAAATCGAAAAGTCGATAAATCAAAGTGAATTATGAAGAGAAAATAATAATTTTAGTCAAGTAAGTAAAACTACTTATTATTCAAGTGAACAAATAGGTAATAATATCGTAATTCCACAATAGAAATAGTATTTATTAATTTAAATGCGACGCCACTGACGCCTTCTACAATCATAGACTAAAACATGCAGATGTTCAAATCGGTTGTAGGTAAAATGTAACTGAAGTCTGAACACAGACTTGACTTGTGTTTTGATTTGTTTAAGTAATTGTTTTATAACCAGTTTGACATTTTTAAATATTTTTTTATGGTCTTTCTTTTTAGTACAGTAAAGTTAAAAAAATATGACGACGTGCGTATTTCGACACTGTAAAAATACATTTGATTGATTTGATTTTAAACTATTGCTAACATAAAAATTTGAGCTCAAATAATAATAAATTTATTTTCTTTTCAACTTTATATTTTTTTATTTATATCAACATCTGCTCTCTTTATGTATTCAATAATACATTTTGAAATAGAGTATGAATTCTAATGAAGTATTGTAGGTACAATAGCCGCGTCACTTCTGTGGTGTAAAATCTATAGGACCGACTCTTGTTACTTTACGTTGAACGAAACGCGTAAGCGCTTTGAAATTCACGGCGCTTACAACGTTTTGGTCGCGAGAAAATTATACTCTATTAGCGATCTAGCGCTGAATGTTTTTAGTTTGGTGAAACAGCATAATAAAATGTTTTAGCGCTGCAGCGAACTTTAGTTCTAATTCCCAGTATTTGAACAAATAGTTTACAAGAACGTTCTTGTCTATTCAAATATAAGTCAATGCTTTGGAAGAAGACAGTCTCCTGATACTGTCCCAGTTAAAAAAACATACTGCATACTGTCCCATTGCTGAGCCAAGGCTCCATCATTGATATCAAGACCTCGCAACAATTGATGGGTATTGGTTTAATCACCACCCTTGCCTATTGCGGTTTGGACACGACACGACACGACACGACACGACACGACACGACACGAAATGACACGACACGACACGACACGACACGACACGACACGACACGACACGACACGACACGACACGACACGACACGACACGACACGACACGACACGACACGACACGACACGACACGACACGACACGACACGACACGACACGACACGACACGACACGACACGACACGACACGACACGACACGACACGACACGACACGACACGACACGGCCGCCGCGGCCGGCATTATGCATGCAGCCATTTGTCGCTTTCTATATCAGCAGAGAGATGTCCCTTTCTATGTTATTGCAGCTGCTACGCATGGTAATTTATCCAGCGCCCTTTTGTCACTACATGATAATTTGACCTATCTGTTTTTCGATAGTCCGCCTCTCTGACTGTCTGTCTGTACATACCACATCTTTTTTGGAGGCAATGAGAATGAAATTATTATTTAAATAGGTACTAAATTAACTTGTGGAGGCACTGGGAATACTTTTTTGGAGGCACGGGAATATGGCGTGATAACAAACCTGGACTATGAAATCACCTGATACAAACTTGGCCTGACCAGGGACTAGACCTCAGGACTTTCAGATATTGGGCAGAGCGCTATGCCTTGCCACAAGGCCACCGAGGCCAACACAATAAATATTGTTATTGATTTTAATTATAAGTAGTTTTATTGATACCAAGCTAGCCTTAACTACCTCAATTAATAGTTACGTAATGACTACCTATCACTCATACGCACACCATATTTGAACTGCAACGGAAACCGCACGGAACTGTTGCTCAGTTTTGGCGCCACCGGAAGCGCCGCCATCTTGTGAATCAACTTTTTAATGGCCGATGACGAATCACGTGTCAAATTTTGGCGCTTGATTTATGACCGAGCGTGTCTATAAATCTTTCTACATGGCATATAAATTATTTAAATTCTATGCGATCACAAACTTTTTCATTGTTGCCTACTTTCTATGATGCATATAGTTTTAATAAAATTCAATATGCAAAAAGTATTTCTAATTTAAAATTGTACTACCTAAAAAAGGATTCTTTTGCAAGCGATTTCGCTTGTATGCATATATTATTTTGTAGTAATGAATGCGGAGCTGAGGTGGAGCTGCGAATGCAAAAAGTCTTTAGACATTAATGTTCTGTCCTCATTGCTTGAGATCCGATGTAAGATAGGTAGTATCTCAGCTACTATCCAGTGGTCATCAATACAGATTATTTTTAAATTTTTATTAAAACTAAATAAAACACGAACTCTTGTTGCTTTACCACAAAACGATGGCCAAACTTAGCTTGTTTACAACAGATGATGTAGCTAATAGACACAATATTTTAAACACGTATTTATTAAACTGATTTGTAGTACAAGCACATGAGTAAATATCCTACATATCTACTCTGTGGTACAAGGGTATAGGTTTATTATTAGCAGAAAGTTCTTAAAATAACATTACGTAAAAAATTTACTTTTTATTTTCAAGTGCTAATTGCTGCACTGAAGCTGAAAGCTAAAATTTTTCTATAGCTTTGTGTTAGGTATCAAATTTATGGTATTTCATCTGCAATTATGAATCTGCATAGCCATCGGTTGCAATGATCGTTGGATAGATGGCGCACTGTGCCACCATTAGCACTCAAAAATTAAAAAAGCAGTGACAAAATTCAGCGCTTTCGTCACCCTTCCCGGTAGCATAGCGGTCAGTGCAGCCGCCCGGATTGCGGAAGACCCAGGTTCGATTCCTGGCTGGGTCGGGTAGGCGTTTAATATTTTTACTGTATTTTATAAAATTTTATAAATATAACATTACGTAAAATATAAACATATTTTATGAAGAAAAAGAAAAGCAAGGCACGTAAAGCCGTTGGTCCCGACTATATTAGCCGTCGTTAACTACCACCGCACCGCACTGGTGTTTACATCCATAGGGAAGGCTCGTGCCCCAGCAGTGGGCACATAAAAATGAGCTGGTTATGTAGGGTTGCCGACTATTTTTCAGGAAATTAAAGTAAATCTATCACTAAATAAAAAAAAGGATTTGAAGAAAAAGTAAAGTATTTTCCAAAATTTATTTAAGCGTTGCGTTGCGTTTTACTTCACCTGAGTCTGAGTATCATTCAGTAGTTCAGAAATTAAGTCAACAGAAATATTCCGTTCAAACGATGACATGATCCTTAATGCTAATAAATGCTTCCACATCACTTACACAAGGAAACGTAATCCTATTGTAACTAATTATTCCTTAAACAGTGTACCTTTGAAGAAGGTTGAAGAAATCCGCGACCTTGGCGTTATATTAGATACCAAAGTTAATTTCAATGCACATGTCGAGTTTATTGTTAAAAAATCCGCTCAACTTCTTGGATTTTTAAAACGAAACACTCTTAAATTCAAACAGACTCAGACTAAGTGAATGCTTTACAATTCGTTAGTTCGTAGTAGGTTGGAGTACGCTAGTGTCGCTTGGAATCCTGTATACAGTCAACAGTCACAGTCACAGCGCATTGAGTCTTTGCGGCGTGCTTTTACAAGGCATTTGTGTTTTTACATAGTTTCCATATTTTTTTATATTTTCTTATAAACATCCATATGTAATAACAAATGTTGTGTATATCTATTATAGGCATTCATGTAAGAACTGTGCATTTAGTTAGTATTTTAATATTAGAAAGTAAGTACATGTTATGCTGTTGGTACACCAACAGCATAACATGTACTAAGGTAAGGTACACCTTAATAAATAAATAAAAATAAATAAAATAAACGCACGCATTAGTCGGACATAAAGTATTTTCCATACATTATTTTTATTAAAAAGAATAAAGTATGGGGATGGAAAATAACGTAGGATACGTTATTTTAAAGTATGGTGGGCAACCCTATGGTTATGTGATGTGAAGGTGCACAAGCACTTTATAACGACTGACCTGCAGGGTCCACCTTGCATTCTAACCGAATGGTCCTGCCCACGGTGACGTTGTACAGAGTTGGCAGAGTCTGGATCACCGCTGGTATGCTGTCCTCTTCTTCTGCGTCGTTACCTACAAAAGAGCAGTAGAACTTTAGTAATATAAAGAAATAGGGTGCCACCGGTGGAGGCTGGTTTACACTTGCATACTTTTCTTATTAGTAACTATAGTTCTACTTTGTTTTCTTAAACAGTTTTTGACTTTTGCCAGCACTGTATGACAAACCTGATGTAAGTTTGGTAACTTAGTTTTTTTATATTTTTATTTCTTTAATTTTGTTTGTGATTGTCTTATAAATTATGTGAGTTTATTTGTAATGGAAAGTGTCCTTATATGATAGGGCCTTTCTCAATACAGGACCCAAAAATGACACGCCAGGCTGACACTGGAGATAGCTTAGCTATAAACCAATCAGATAAAAAAAAACAAAAAATATAAAATAAAAAAACAACGAACTAAAAGTGGAAGAAGTGGTTTTTAGAATATAAAAAAGTGGCATTTTCTCCAAAACTATGAGACTTTTACTAGAGTCATGTTATTTTTAACTGATAGGTTTATGGCTAAGCTTTCTCCAGTGTCAGCCTGGCGTGCCATTTTTGGGACACCCTGTATTGACGCTGCCTTACAGCGTCAATACAGGGTGTGTGAAAAGATATGCCCTAGCTGAGTTTCTTGCCGGCTATGTCTGTACGAGGTCTCCCGATTAGAGTAGACTTGAATCGATGACATAGTGACATGGATAAGAGCTAATTTGTAGCCTTAACATGCATAAGCTGAATAAAAAAATTTAACAAAAAAAAAACCGACTCCAAAAAATTTGACTGATAAAATTGCACTAAAAAGTAAAAAATAAGCGTTAGACTTATACAGACAATAACTTTATTAAGAAAATATATAGGTACAATTATTGTTATTTTTGGGGCCGGTGCCAGCCAACGAAGTTTTTGAAGCCGGTGCCAGTCCGCGTTTGTAGTTAAAATTTCATGCATAAGATTGAATGTACTACACTGGCCTGCAAAATTAAGTATCACACTTTTAAAATTGCAATAACTTTTTAAGTACACAAGATATACTTTCGAAACAAAAAGGAAAATGTTACTAATGTATAATTTACTTTAGTTTTAAAGAAAACTGATAAAAATTGCTGCAAAACGTTTTTATTTAAAAATCTCTAATTTCTATAGTTTAGAAAATAAATAAATATTAAAAGTGTAGTACTTATTTTTGCAGGCCAGTGTATTATGATTATAATATAGTATGTCGTTAAATGTTTATGTTAAAGTTACCTTGGCTGGCACCGACTCCAAAAGTAACAATAATTGTACCTATATTTTTTCTTAATAAAGTTATTGTCTGTATAAGTCTAACGCTTATTTTTTACTTTTTAGTGCAATTTTATCAGTCAAATTTTTTGGAGTCGGTTTTTTTTTTTGTTAAATTTTTGTTTATTTCTCGATTTTTAGTGATTTGTTTCGATCTATTTATCAAAAGCGAATATGGGTAGACCTATTAAACACGCTGCTCGTATGAGACAGCGCCGTTTAAATGAGACAAGCGAAGAAAACGAGAAACGCCTATCTCAAAGTAGGATATCAAAAACTGAGATTCGGTGCCTGTCTTTTTTTGCTTCGTCATAGTCGCTTAACTATCTTAATCGAGATATTTTATCGCCACCCGTGAAATACTTATCACTGAGGAGTTCCGATGGCAATCTGTGGTCTTTTTCATCAGTTACACTTCATCAAATGATACTTTCTGAATGCAAATGCTTGACTTATTTCTGAAAATACCAAAATCGCGATAGGTATGCCTACAATATTCGAGGAGTTCCCTCAATTCCTCGAGGATCCCATCATCAGAACTGGACCAAATAAAAATGGGACCACACGGGAAGCACCAGCTTTCAAATAAAGAAAGAATCATCAAAATCGGTTCACTCAGTCGAAAGTTCTGAGGTAACAAACATTAAAAAAAAAAAATACAGTCGAATTGATAACCTCCTCCTTTTTTTGAAGTCGGTTAATAAGTTTAAATTATTAAGAATTTTATATTTTGTACATTTAAACTATTCCATATACTTAAGGTCGAAAACCACTACATACTGTAGCAGTTAAAGACTCACCTCCATCATCGTTCTGTGCTTCATCATCGCTCGCTTCATCACCCATCAGCAAGCCATCGTAGTCAGCGTCGTCAGCCCCTCGCCTTTGCATGGAGTGGGCTTCTGTGAACAAGGAAAGGATATATTCAATGCATAAGTCGGTACTCTTAAGTCTTAAGACTTGTGTGAAGTGTGCGTTGCACCATACGTTTCATTTTCACCGACTAAAAAATCGGTCACCGGTTATTGGCCATGGGCGAGGTGGTTGGTCCCTGTGTGGTGCCGGGGATAAAGAATTGCACCACCCCAATTCCTCCCGTGGGTGTCGTAAAAGCCGGCTAAGGGACCATTCCAGAGGATGGGCAGCAGCATCACCCTCAACCTACTGCGATTGCCAACCCGCCTGCCAAGCGTGGCGATTACGGCAAATACCCCTCATATCCTTGGGGGAGGCCTTTGTCCAGCTGTGGACGTCTTTTGGCTGAGATGATGATGATGATGATGATGATGAGGTTGTAAAGGTACATACGAAATTAAATTAATGAAAAATCGAACACCATTTTCTCACTCTTAGAGCATGAATAAAGCCATTAACAGTTTTAATTAACCGGCCATTTTCAAAGGAGTTAAGGCGAAAGACATACGATTCCTGTTTCTGATTGGATAAGCAAATACATGCGCATACTCAGTAGGTGGAGTATGAGATAGGAGGTAGCGGACTCAAGACGCGGTTTAAAAATTTATTAGTACAGACGGCTGCACATCCACCTATACAAAACGTATATGTCAAATTTCTTCAATACATTGTCAACCATATGCCTTAAATATAAAGATCAAAGTCTATTGAGGAAAGACAGTTTGTGGCAGGTGGATGTACAGCCGCGTGTACCTTTAGATCGGTGACAAACGGTGGCGATAAATCGTGATGGGTAGCGAAAATGGGGGGAGGCGTTTGCCCAACAATGGGTCATGCTAACTGTACCTGTAACTATAAATCGACTTGCGAAGTCGATAGACGTCAATTTAAATGTCTGCAGCAGATTGAAAGCCGTTTGTGGTTTTCTTTTGCTGAATTTTATATAAGTAAGCAAGTTTAGCTGGATGAGAGTAGCCGCGGATCGTGCTCGGTGGCGTGCACGCGGAGAGGCCTATGTTCAGCAGTGGACGTGTGTAGGCTGATGATGATGATGATGATGATGAAGCAAGTTTTAAAATTCAGTAATTTGTGTTTGTACAAATTTTATCTTCTTACAATTAACAGTTTATTCAAAAATGGTTAGAAAACGTAGGGTTAAAGTTAGCAATGGGTCGCACCTTTGCGACCCGATGGAGTGATTATAACCGCAACAAGTTAATAAACACTTTCCAATTTTATTAAACTTGTTTTATAGCTTTTTAAAATATATTTTTAAATAATAATAATTATAATTTCCAAAAAAATGGAGTTTTAATATGAGTTTTATTCGAAATGTATAAGGATTTTAAATTCAAAAAATATATGTTATTCATTGGCCTTTTATCTAGTAATTTCGGATGGTATTTTCACGATATTTTACAATTTCCTGCATCGAATATAATATCAAACATACGTCTTATTAATAAACTAAATATCATTTTATTCAGGCTATACCCCGCTTCAGACAAAGAAAAATATACCAAACCAATTGTTTTTAAATATGTATTAGTTGTCGGCCATTATAATTTTAATAATAAGTAAACGTTCAATAAAATCCACATTATTGCCTAATTCGACGCTCGCGCCATCATTCAGTCCCGAGCGGAACGCCTTGGAAATCTCACAGTCGGAAATGCTCGCCTTAATATAATTTTATTTCTAGCTAGCTGTAAAATCAATGTTATAGTCCGACTAATTAGAGATAAGATAGCTAATACTTCAGTAGTTGAGGATTCCAGGTGAATTGCACTTCCACCTTCGGCCTCATCAGGTGAGATGAAGGTCTTATGCTTCATCATCATCATCATCTCAGCCAAAAGTGTCCACTGCTGGACAAAGGCCTCCCCCAAGGATCTCCACAACGACCGGTTTTGTGCTGCTCGCATCCAGCGGCTTCCCGCGACCTTCACCAGATCGTCGGTCCACCTTGTTGGAGGCCTGCCCACACTGCGCTTTCCGGTACGCTTATGCATACTTGTTAAAAATATTTAAAAAAAACTAATAATATTAAAAAAAAATTCTGAATATCTATAATCTTTTAACTTGTACCACATCGCTTCGGCTCACCAACCAACCAATAATAGCTTTAAATTGTCTCCCGATAGTAAATGAAGTGTGTTTAGTCCTCCAATTATACTAACTGCGGAGTTGTAGTAAACTTATTAAGTTTAAATGATTTTGTAGTTATCTTTTTTAAAGGCTTTGTCTAACAACTGGCTTTTATTCTATTAAATTCCACATACTATGCTTGTTCGATTTTTTATTTTTATTTTAGTATTTTATTTATTTATTAAGGCCACAAAGCGTACATAATATCGAACAGAAATGAGTTAAAGTTCATTCAATACTTACTACAAAATAAAAAATTAAAAAAAATTGAGCTACATCAGTACCTATTGAATATTATATTACGAGCCACGTATGCGAACAACTTTTTAGTGTATACCTTTTTTAATGTAGGTAATTTACGATGAAAAATATCAGTTGACCTATAAAATTGGTGTTGATCTGAGATTTCATTGTTTAATATTGATGGCACATCGTATGACGATACAAATAATAGGTAAAATCAAAAGGTGCCATCTCGCACATCTGTGCGAGTTTAAAGTGTGCGAGTTGACGAATAACTCAACCGCTGCTATGTCCATTGTCAAAAAAAGTATTGTTCTTAGAAAGCTTTAGTAAGAAATTTTCAAATAACACGAGATCTTAGTTTAATGTTCAATATTTAGTTTATAATGTCCAGTTGTTCACATCAATACTTTATATAGGTATTATCTTGTGAGATGAAGTTCAATAGTGGGACGTCAGGCTAAGGCTGTAACAGTTTCAACTGTTGACCTAACGTAAACATGTTTATGATGTCAAACAGCTACGATTAGCTGTGGGCCCGTGAAGTCGAAGTCAACGTGGTCGAAACAAACCCTAAATCTTTCATTCATCAACCGACTCCTCGATCCTCGGGCGAACTCAAAGTCGGCATTAACATACTGAACAGTGAAGCCGTCACGAGCGCTTCTTTGTTGCATACCAAGTGGCGTGTAGAGCTAGGAGCAATTAGACACGCAAAATCAACACTTTTTCAAATTAGACACGCGTCTATGTATTAATTATATTTAACCAGGCGGCCTAAAATGCTTTGCGCGTGTTGTATACTAATATTTTAGAGCACTGTTGGGCCTTCGTCGTTTCTGCAATGCATCGGGCATGTTTGCCGATACAAGGACTGATGACTTCTATACAATAATGCGGAAGAAGTCCTACTCTCCTCACCGTCGCGTTCGGGATGGGCCAGGCAGTGTTTTAAAAATGATGTCGGAGAGGCTAGATACTCCCTTTTTTGTCTGTTTCACTGCTTTGCTTGTTAAACTGGTAAAGCGGTGAAAAGAGTGTTATTTTTATTTATTTTTATTCTCTTTATTTATTTTCTTTTTTAAAACTAGATTTTTACAATATTTTAATATAAAAACAATAAAACATTTATCAACACGTGCTCCTCCGTGCTTTGGAAGGCACGTAAAGCCGTTGGTCCTGGCTGCATTGGCAGTCGTTAACACATACGCGCAAGCAGGGTCAGCTGTGAAAAACCTAATCCTAGAGTACCGCCAGCAGCGAGGCAGGGATCAAGCTACCGGTGGTCAGGGCTGCAGAGTGAGGAACCTCCTGACAATACGCGCCGTGTCAAGGAGTACTGCCTTTTATTTTATTATTTTTATTTTTATTGCCTTTTTTATTGGAACGAAGTTCCTTATCGCGCGTTGTGAAAGGGGGCTGGACGGAAAAAATTCTTACGAAAAAAGAGTTGTCACGACACTTTTTTTATCAATAGAAGTGTACGTTAATTTCGCCATTTTTATCACAAGACCGTGTGGCCTAATGGATAAGGCGTCGGACTTCGGATCCGAAGATTGCAGGTTCGAGTCTTGTGACGGTCGAAATATTATTTTGTTAATTTTATTTGTAAATTATTTATTTATTTATATTTTTTGTCGTTGATTTAATATTTTGTAATAATAATTTACAGTGTTTTCAAAATGAGTTTCATTTTTGCTATAGTAAGCTATTGTAAGCTGTGCGGCGTCGCCGCACAGCTTACAATAGCTTGCAAGGGTTTCAGTGCAAACTGTTTCTTTGTCTGTCAAAATGTTTCTCTGTCTGTCTCTCTCTCTCTCTTATAGAAAGCAAGCCAGATATTTTCATTTCTATTTCGACGATTATTTTTGTTGAGTGTATACAGGTTTTTTGTAAATAATAAATAATAAAAAATAATAATAATAATGAATCCTGACAGTGTTTCTGCACAAGTTCCGGATATTGCTGATGGAGTTAGGTAAGTAGAGATTATATACAGATAATAATAAATGCTTTTGTATTTTTAGCAAGTACGCACTATAACCTAAAAAAAAAACAAAAATAAACAAAAAAAAAAAAACAAAAAAAAAAACAAAAAAAAAAACCTACTGATAAAGTTTATATAACATTATATTTGTTAATAATAAAAAAAATATTATTATAACTTAAAAAAAATAAAATTTTATTACAATTCCTTCACTAATTAATCGAAAGGAACTTCGTTCCATCCGGGTGTCCCTTGACACCTCTCAAGTTTTTTTTTTAATTATTATTACTAACATAGAATTAAGGTTTTTTGTGTACTAACAATCTTTTTGGTTTTTGTTTTTGTGTACTAACAATCTATGGACTCTTTGGTCTGAAAATAAACGAATTTTATTTTTATTTTTTTATATGTAGGTATTTCAATAAATACCACTCACACATTGACTGATTTCTCAGTAACATCCCATTTCTGAATTTTATATTGTGTGTGTAACGGAAGGAGGCGAAAGGAATTAAGGCAAGAAAAGGCAAAGTAAAACCTCAGAATACAGTGAAGAATGACAAGAAAACATACCAATTTTCAGCAACGACACAATGACAAGACAAGGAAAAAGAAGTAAAACAAAATAGGTTGACAAATATTTGTATTTGTTTATTTAGATGGTAAGCTGATCAAAAATTCTTCTCACCTCTTAAAGAGTTGAAGTCAAGGTGCCCAATTAAAAATTTGGTCGGGTATAACCATAGGATTTTTGTAAAAAGCTCTTAGGAAAGCCTTTTAAGCATACGTAAATAGGTTACATGGTGTGGATTCCAGACACACGCGCTTTATAGAGTTTGCTCCTAACCAAAGAATAATATAAAGTTCTAAGAACTTGTGGATTTTGGAAATCGTTAAATCTTTAGTATGAATAAAAAAAAATTTTGTTCGCAACAAAAATAATATGAGCTTGTATCACTCACAATTTCACACGAATGAGGATTGCTGATACAACTTTATGTCTAAAATATCTGTCTAGTATATTTTTCCAAATTTTATACATGTGTTCACGATAATTTAATCATTTATTTTATTGTTTTGCTATGGTTATATTGTAACGATGTACGAATATGTTCCTTTCTCTATTCAAACATAGTCCTTTGCTTGAAGAATCAACCAGTCCTGGAATTTTAGCGATATAAATTGAATTTCAATTAAGTTCATACCTTCGTATCTAATAGAAATTAGGTCTATGGCGACATTAGAACATTGGAACGCTGCGAAAGACCGCGTGTCGGCCTCCGAGGCCGCTTAGAATAATGATGAGTACAGTCGCCTCCAAAAATAGTAGAACTCTTTGTTTTAAAATAGACTGTTTTTGTTTGAAAAAAAAATATGTAGCTAAAGTAGATCTATTTAGTATGTATACCGAACCAGTTCTACCAAAATATAACTGTATAAAAGATGAGCCGTACTAAAAGAAATTTCTGTAGTCTTTCAGATTTAGGTACTGTACTCGATAATAATGAAAAATAAAAAATACATTAGGGCCCTTGTCCAAATAGGATAATTATGCAATCTAACAAAATACTTGGTAATTAACTTTATCATTAAAATTTGGTAATATTAACAACTTCCCTGTCCCATGAGTCACATGTGATACATAACAATTGATTTATCTATTGTTTTAATTTTTGGACAGCGAAGTTGTTAAATATATACATATCCAAAAGAGTGTATTTAAGACCACGAGTCTACGAGCAATGCTCCTACGACTATTTGAAAGTACTTGTTAAAAGTACAGTCAGCAGAAATGTCAAAACAAAATAATTGTTAAAATTAAATACTAGTACCAAAAATTCGTAATTCTAATGTGTTGTGTTCGTGTAAACTTAAGAAAACAATATACCTACAGTTACTTACGCCGTAGACTGTACATAGATCAACGATAGGTTAGAATTAAGAATGTTGACTTCCCGTACCATATTGATGTGACGATAGGAAATTGATATAGGAAATGATTACGATGTTAATATAATTGTTGGCAGGCGTTGTTGATTTAACGAACTATGTATTTAATCTATATACCACATACGTACATACACACAGCCGATCCGATTCGAACCCCTCGGAGAATCTAGTAGGGCACGGGGACACGCACTAGTGCTTGATGCAGTTCCCTCTGGAAAACCTCTGTTGGTCTTTCGTTTCCAACGGCTTGAGGAACCCTTTAAGTTTCTCTTTCAATTAGCAAACTCTCAAATAAAACCATTTGGCATTAAGTCTACATATTAAAAAATGAATTTTCTAAAATAAATAGATGGCACTAGGCTTCTACAGGAAACGTGATCGAGGTTTTTTTTTCCTATCTTCTTCTTCCAATATATAAAATTCTCGTGTCACGGTGTTTGTAATTAAACTCCTCCGAAATGGCTCGACCGATTTTCGTGAAATTTTGTGTGCATATCGGTTAAGTCTGCAAATCGGACAACATCTATTTTTCATCCCCCTAAATGATAAGGGTGGTCTACCCCTAAATTTATTTATTTATTTATTAAACAAAATTTTTTGTTTTTATTTTTTTATGATACAACTCACAAAAATACATACAACCCTTAATTTTCACTCCTCTACGGTCAACCCCTATTTTTATAGGGCAGAACAAGGTCTGCCGGGACAGCTAGTCTTTGATATAAATCTTCTGTGCGTGTGTTTGTAATTGAACTCCATCTAAACGGCTCGACCAATTTTGCTGAAACTTTTTGTGTGTTCAAGTGGATTCGAGAATGGTTTAGATTTACAATTGGACCCGGTAGGTGGCGCTGCAATCATCTATCACGGGATACGGGTGTTTTCAAGCGGACGAAGTCGCGAGCGGGCAGCTAGCAATCATTAAAAACAGGGTTAGTAATAGATTGAAATCCGCTCATTCAAAAGGCAGCGGACTATAGTCCCGACCCTCCTAGAATCACTCATTTCCGTAGACCGAAACATGTCTTATCGGACCCTCCTAACAAGTTGTCACGTGACCTGGATCGCCTAACCGCGGCACGGGACGCGGCACCACATAGTTAAGTCAGTAGACATAGGCAGCTTCACTGCAGTATAAGCGCGGCCCACTAGTGGGCGCGCCGTATCCTTTTTAACACGGCGACTCCATCTGAGTAACGCCAACCGCGCCTCCCAGCCATCCGAAAGGCGTGCGTTCCTGTAGCCTTCACAGCCCTTTTATAGGCTAAAGGCAAACCCCAGGGGTTTTTTACCGGGTCGGTCTTAATCCTTCTTAGAGAAGGACAAGGCCAGCCTTGGATCCCACGGAATCTGCGAGCAGATTTTTCCCCCTAGGACAAAAAAATAGAAAAGAATTTAAAAAAAAAAAAAAAATCCTGAATGAAATTCTTTTATTTATGGCGACAAAAACTGGTAACGAAAACTTAAACAGTGCCACTACGATATCATCATCATCGTCATCATCAGCTCATTTTATGTCCTCACTCAGCAGTGAGGCTGGCACGAGGCTTCCCTATAGATGGATAGAGAGAACGGCCCATAAACCACCACGCGGGCCCAGTGCGGTGCGGTGTTAACGACTGCTAATGCAGCTAGGACCAACGACTTAACGTGTCTTCTAAGCTTGAGATGATACAGGTTTGGTCACCCATCCGATGACCGGCCTTTGCGAAAGTAACTGAACTTCAGCAATCGCTAACAACTGCGCCATCGAACTCCTCGAACTACTACGAGACGTGTCGTTGCAACATTATTGTTGAATTTATAAATGCAACTCATACATAATGAGATCACAGTAGGACATTTTCTTGAAACAGTACGATAAATATCTGTCTCTTTGTAATTTTTTAAAATAAATATATTCAAAAGACTTGAGGTTAGCCAATTACATACTATACGCCTTACAAGAATTTATGGTCAAGAGTGAATCGAGGGGACAACAAGCGAATGCGATGTCCTCGTGGTCCCCCCAGGAGAACAACGCAGGGGCGAAAAGTCCGCTACGAATTTACCCAGAAACTAGATAAGATAAGATAAAGAGAAAAATATTTTATTGTTACAAAAATTACAACTTTAGATTTTCAGATTTTTTTTTAGAAAACTTATCTTAACTAGGTTCTTTTATTTAGTTCTAAACTTAGTACTTTAGGTTTACAATTGAAACTAGACTATGCACATATGAGGAAGTGTCCTCATAACTGGGTCACACCAATTAGCTGGTATTAAACGGCGGACATGTTGGTTTGTGTGCTCGACTAATGGTTGTGCGAGGGATCATCCTTTAGTGACCAGGCAGCATAGCGGTGGAATGGGTTTTGCTTTCGAAATCACAAGTTCGACTCTGTGTCATGATAAATATTGGTGGTGGGGTAGGATATTAGAACACTTAGTAAAAATCTCTACCACATGTTCCTCATCATCAGCTCATTTTATGTCCCCACTGCTGGGGCACGAGCCTTCCCTATGGATGGATAGGAAGAACGGGCCATAAACCACCACACGGCTCAGTGTGGATTGATGGTTGTTAACGACTGCTAATGCAGCCGGGACCAACGGCTTTACGAGCCTTCTGAAGCATGGAGGAGCTCGAGATGATAAATTTTTGGTCACCCATCCGATGACCGGCCTTTGCGAAAGTTGCTTAACCTCAGCACTCGCAGACCGGGTGCGTTAACCACTGCGCCATCGAGCTCCTCCTATTATTTGAAATAAAATATCCTTAATCCTTGTTAACATCAGCTAATGCACTACATTATTATACTATATTTCATTTATGTTATTTATTAAGTTATATTACACTAATAACGTATATTACCTATGCATTACATAATGTATTTTTCAGCTGATATTATTTCGTTTTTTTACGATACGATTATAATCTCTAGAGAGCATTCCTAAATTATTGTAGTAATAAAAAAAAGGCTTAGCTTATATTATTAAAACTTATAATAGCTATAAATCCATACCTACTATAATAGTTCCAATATTAAACTGACAAAGTATCATAAAATAAGGTCTAAAGGACCTAAACTACACTGGCCTGCAAAATTAAGTATCACACTTTTAAAATTGCAATAACTTTTTAAGTACACAAGATATACTTTCGAAACAAAAAGGAAATATGTTACTAATGTATAATTTACTTTAGTTTCAAAGAAAGCTGATAAAAATTGCTGCAAAACGTTTTTTATTTAAAATCTCTAACTTCTATTAGTTTAGAAAAAAAATAATATTAAAAGTGTAGTACTTAGTTTTGCAGGCCAGTGTAGTTCGCAAAGAGATCCCTTACCCTACTGTTAATGTTGATTGCAATCAGCGAGGACAATTAAAAAGTATCCACTCTTACCGGAGCCATGACCTAATTAGAATTGCATTATATCATCAGAACCATTGGCTTGGACTGGCACAGAATTTATGATATAATATCACGATGCTTTTAGCATAATGAACGAGTATTCTACGAGTAATGCATTAGTAAGCTCGGGTTTGTGAGGCGAAGGTTAGGGAAAAGTAATTTTGTTTCATTTCACTAAAAATAATAAGCATTTCACTTCAACCCGCCTGTTTCTCAAAATGCTACTCATTTACATGGTCTACACATGCACACATGAGGCCCAAGTGAGGCCGTAGAATAAGAGTATGAAGACCCGGTTCGCACGCGCTCTATAGCAGGTACATAGGCACATGTCCTTCCTCCCTTCCTTCCTTTCAGCATGATGTCTACTGCTGGACGTATGCCTCTCCAATTTTTCTTCATACTGTGCGGTCTGTGGCCTATCTGATCCAGGTCGGACCTGCTGACATTTTAATATTAGGTCCTTACCTATGAAATTGACCTTATTTTCTCATTTATTAAAAGGTGTAAAAGTTCTAAAAGTCAATAACGGTTGTTAATATTATTATACACCTTTAATTAGGACTATGTTATTAAGGTTTCAGTAATAACAATGATTATTAATTTTGTGTCTTTATCGCCCAATTTTTTTTTTATATTGACTACTTTTTATGTTTGCGGAATTTTATTTTTGTTAGCTTTGAAGGGACTTGATTTTTTTTCTTTTTGATGTCTGCTATATTTAGCTAGTGAAACAAACGCACTACTCTACAATTTTTATAGTGTTAACATAAAAAGATGCTAAGAAAATTAAAAAAACGTTAGTATGAAAAATAAAATTTTATAAAAAATCTTCATACAAAACGTCAATTTCATAGGTAAGGACCTAATATAATCAGACCATCTAGCCGGTGGTCTGCCAACACTTCTTCTTCCTGCTCGGCACATACATGTACCTGGGTGCTACTCCCCTCCCCACGACCCGGTCAAAGGGTATTTAGACCGATCGTACCACGTGCCTTTTGTACCAAGAGCTTTTAGTACCACGGTATGAACGGCCTAATGCCCCTATATGAAGTGGGCGATTCGAACCAAAGACATTTTATAAGTGCTTATATGAATTTAATTTGACTTATTTATCCATAACTAGGGTATCGCTTGAAAATTCAGAACTATATCTTCTTCGTTTTAGAAAAGACAACATATAGTTTACGCGAACACTACACATTGAAATGAAACAACTTTTACGGATCTACTCGCGTTTATTTTACACATTACTTATTTAATGTTTATCCTGACGTTTCGAACCCTTTGCAGGGTCCGTGGTCACAGGGAGACTCAGGATAAACATTAAATAAGTAATGTGTAAAATAAACGCGAGTAGATCCGTAAAAGTTGTTTCATTTCAAAAGACAACATGTTTATATACATTGTTAAAGTATCAGTTCATTGGCGACACAATAAGCTTTACTCTTAAATGAAGATTAAAGATTAAATTATACTAAAAATTAAATATCTCAATTAGCGAACATTGGCTCATTATGAAGATATTAATTTAGAGAGCTCCTGACCTGGTATGTCAGAAGTATAAGGTATGTTCAAATCCTGCGCGTGGATTTTTTTTCAACATTTGTGTTTTTGATATGAATTAAGCCAACTCATATAAAAACCAGAGATGTATTTTGCTGCACCCGAGCGAGCCAAACCACCTCTGTGGTCTAGTGGTTAAGACCACCGGTTTAGACCCAGAGGTCCCGGGTTCGATTCCCAGCAGCAGATACATGATTGTGTACTCGGTTTGGTTGTTGGTAGGGCTTGTGTGCCCGCTTGGCTAGCTTCTAATCTAAATATGTCGCCATAACGTCAATGTTTGTAGCATTGTTGTGTTCCGGCAACTAGAGATAAAATAGCCAGTGCCTCAGTAGTTGAGGTTCCCAGGTGAAGTGCGCTTCCACCTACGGCCTTATCATCACAACATCAGGTGAAGTGAACCCAAGGGCTTACCCGTAAGACATTTAAAAGAAACCGCTTTCGATTCGATCCGAAACCCTCGGAGAATCTAGATAGGGGACGGAGAGACGCTTGCGTGATGCCCCGACGACCTCCGTGGTCGAATGGCTTGCACACCGGTTTTCATGGTGTCGCCATCTCTGAGGTCCCGGGTTCGATCCCCGGTCGGGTCATTTTAGAAATTTTTTTTTTTCTAAATTGTTTCGGGTCTGGGTGTTTTCTATCTATACTAATATTATAAAGCTGAAGAGTTTGTTTGTTTGTTTGTTTGTTTGTTTGTTTGAACGCGCTAATCTCAGGAACTACTGGTTCGAATTGAATAATTCTTTTTGTGTTGGATAGTCCATTTATCGAGGAAGGCTTTAGGCTATACAACATCACGCTGCGACCAATAGGAGCGAAGCATCAGTGAAAAATGTTGCAAAAACGGGAAAAGAGCCTAAAAAATTAAAAATGCTGCCGAAAGTCACTATTCCACGCGGACGAAGTCGCGAGCACAGCTAGTGTATAATAAGTATGTATTTAAGTATGTTTATTGTCTAGTTAACCATTTTAACATGTTTTATAATGAAGCTTTTCTTGGGGTTAGATTTGATGTAAGTATTCCCAATAGAAACTCTTTGACGATGTTTCGGTCATACAGCTTGAGGAACCCTTTAAGTTTTCGCCACCCCAAACAAGCCCGGTGACGCTGTTAAAGTCGATTAAGTAAGGGCAACATCAAAATGTAGTGGTTTTTACTATTTTGTATTCATAAAATATATCATCATCATCTTCGTCATTAGCTCATTTTATGTCCCCACTGCTGGGGCACGAGCTTTCCCTATGGATGGATAGGGAGAACGGGCTATAGACCACCACGCGGGCCCAGTGCGGATTGGTGGTTGTTAACGACTGCTAATGCAGCCGGGACCAACGGCTTTACGTGTCTTCCGAAGCATAAGGATATATAAAAAATATATACTTAGTGAAAAAATTTAATGCCTACCCGACCCAGCCAGGAATCGAACCTGGGTCTTCCGCAATCCGGGCGGCTGCACCGACTATTATGCTACCGGGAAGACTTAAAAAAAACTATTTTGTAGTTTAGAGGAGCTTCGAGTTATGTCCGCAAGGACGGCGCCACTGTGCACACAGTTACCAGTTGCCGGTCAGCCCAGCTATTTATAGAAACCACAAGAGCCCACCCTCGGCATGATTTATTTCTGTTTGTCCATTGAATCATAACTCTATCGCAGCTGTTCAAATAATATAGTTTTATTGGTTTAATCTGGAATGGCGGACGAGATTCCTTAGAGGTTACAATAATAGCTAGTAAAGGTATATAAACTAACAGATATATAAAAGTACGCTTGATATAACACTTGTATAGTGTCAGTGTGTAGGGAAATCTATATCTTCTATGGTATAAAGAGGTGACATTGTTTGTTTGTATGTCGGGGCTAATATCTGGAACTACTGGTCTAATTAAAAAAAAACACTAAACATAGGCTATATTTTATTTTGACATTTTTTTTATAGATATAACACAAAACATTTTTGCCCAGATTTGTGATGACCCTAATTCGGTTTGTTTTTTATTCTATATCGAGTTTGGCTAGAGTATAGATGGGAATTGGTTTTGCTATACTGTGCGCCATAACAAAGATAGTAGATGAACCCACAAATTTAAGAATCTAAGTCAATTCACAATTCAAAATAATATCAATTATTCAGTTTAGGATGGTTTGGGTTAACAGAAGTGTATCAATGTCACACGAGTGGATGCTCTTCCAGCAAAAACATAAATTAAAGGTTAGTTAGGTATTGTATTAATTCGAAATCGTGAAACGAAACAACCACTCTTTTTACATACATACATACATATAATCACGCCTCTTTCCCGTGGGGGTAGGCAGAGACCACTTTTTTCCACTTGCTACGATCCATCCATACATACCACTCCACTTCCACTCCACCCCACTCCACTCTTTTTCTTTTTATTAATTTATTTTTGAATGATTCTGGTGATTTTTTTTGTTTTGCAGTTGATGTTTCGCGTTTTGTTTTGATAGAAAGTGTCTTCTTTGATAAAGATATTTGACACTGTAAGAGATAGATGTCTATGCTGAGCTTATTGCATGTTCTTATCATTATAATGTTTACCACTTTAACTTCAAAAGAGCTCTATTATTATAATCCTAAACTAAATAAAACATTCTGAATTTGAATGCAAAAAAGTTGTTTCATTTCAATGTTTTTTTTTATATTTTGCGGGTAAGCACAGTGTCTTGATCTCACCTGATGTAAAGTGATGATAAGCCCAATGATGGAAGCGCACTTCACCCGAGATCCTCAACTACTGAGGCACTGGCTACCTTATCTCTAGCTGCCGGAACACAACAATACTACCAACATTGATGTTATGGCGACATAAGTATTTAGATAAGATGGTGGTAGCGAACCAAGCGGACAAACAAGCCCTACCACCAACCAAAGCGAGTACACAAACATATACCCCCGCTGGGAATCGAACCCGTGACCTCTGGGTCTAAGCCAGCGGTCCTAACCACTAGACCACAGAGGCGGTTAAATGTAATACATAGCAATAATATATTGCCGGTGATTGTACCTACGAGTAATGATAATACGTACAGACGCGTCTCTACGTCTGACGGTTGTCTTCTTCTGGACATTCATATACTTCTGGATATTCTTCAATACATTTTCAACCATATCCTGAAGGCACAAAATTCAAAATCAATTGAGGAAATTTGACAGTTTGTGGTAGGTTCATGTGCTGGCGTGCGTACTTACTACTTCCTGTATTGATATACTAACTCACCCAGTTAGTGCTACGGACTTGAGTCGGAGTGGAACTTAAAAATAACATCTCGCTCAACTCAAGTGGTCATATATCACGGGATCGATTAGTCAGTTGAATTTGTAACGGGTTTGAATCCGCGTTAAATGTTAAATGATAATATATCATAAATCGACCACAATTACTTCACAGTGCATTTCAAAGTTGTTGCAACTGATATTGCGTCTACTAAATCACTAGGTACAATTGAATCGCACGCGTCGGATTGCGTTCCATCTCTAGGGGGCCCTCTTTTTCTTACACAGGCCACAGCCATCTTTTTATTCATATATACAGTTATTATTATACTTTGGTTAAAATTTCATTCTTTTGTTAAATTTTTTCCTCATCTCTTCCCGTGGGTGTCGTAAAAGCCGACTAAGAGACCATTCCAGAGGATGGGCAGCAGCATCTCTCTGTGGTTACCCTCAACCTACTGCGATCGCCAACCCGCCTGCCAAGCGTGGCGATTACGGAAAATACCCCTCATACCCTTGGGGGAGGCCTTTGTCTAGCAGTGGACGTCTTTTGGCTGAGATGATGATGATGAAAATTTACTTTTTTTTACCCGACTTCGTTAGAAGGAGGGTTCATCATCATCTCAGCCAAAAGACGTCCACTGCTGGACAAAGGCCTCCCCCAAGGATCTCCACAACGACCGGTTTTGTGCTGCTCGCATCCAGCGGCTTCCCGCGACCTTCACCAGATCGTCGGTCCACCTTGTTGGAGGCCTGCCCACACTGCGCTTTCCGGTACGCGGTCGCCACTCCAGGACTATCCCGCCCCAGCGGCCATCAGTCCTGCGAGCAATGTGACCTGCCCACTGCCACTTGAGCTTAGCAACTCTTCGGGCGATGTCGGTTACCTTTGTTCTTCTGCGGATCTCCTCATTTCTGATTCGATCACGCAGAGAAACTCCGAGCATAGCCCTCTCCATTGCTCTTTGAGTGACCTTGAGCCTTTTTATGAGGCCCATAGTGAGCGACCACGTCTCAGTCCCGTATGTCATCACTGGCAACACACACTGGTCAAAGACTTTCGTCTTGAGACACTGCGATATATCGGACGAGAGACGACAGAAGGAGGGTTATGTTTTT
Organism: Eudonia lacustrata; assembly: GCA_947562085.1. NCBI lineage: Eukaryota > Metazoa > Arthropoda > Insecta > Lepidoptera > Crambidae > Eudonia > Eudonia lacustrata. The sequence goes on along the minus strand of OX387332.1, from coordinate 12,651,470 downwards.
ATTAATACTCAACAAACCTCCACGTCCCAACAAAAGTACTTACTTAAAGCTGGGATCTTACTATCAAGTTTAGGTCATAGTCATACATATCATAGCCCATATCCCCATATTGTCCGATTGTTAGTTAGTTTTTTTAAAGAGTGTTTGCTTTAAGCCGCGATCGGAAGATTGGATCGGGGGGAGGGGAGGGCAGAGGGCAACCGTAAGCGTGTACTGATACACAGAGGATTATGCATAGGTAATACTTGTAATAATAAATACTTGATTAGTAATGATCAGCCATCCAGGCTATGTATTTTTTTTATCAGCACTGTCAAAAATGAAATTTCTCGATAAAAATATTCAATTTGTTTGATCTCCATTTGTTCAACGCTAAATTCTATCATTCCTCGAATATGGGTATGTGGTACCTTATTTGGAGAGTTCGCTGATTGCCTCAAACGGCATTTACAGCTTCACCGACCTTTTTTGGGGACGGCGAGAAACTTAAAGGGTTTCTCAAGCCGTGTGAAACGAATACCTTCGGAGGTTTTCTAGAGGAAACGGCATCACGCACTAGTGCGTATCCCCGTGCCCTACTAGATTCTCCGAGGCGTTCGGATCGGAAGGTATATGATACAGGTGGTCTAACAACCAGACCACAGAGGCAACAGAGGTGAATAACTAAAGATGACTAAACTTACATCCATAGCCGAAGTCGTTCAATCATTATGGCGACTCAAAGTCTTCGAAACCAGACGTATTATTGACGAAAACACTTTACAATTTAAAAAAAAGCAATCCATTTTAAGAGGCCTTTACCGAAACACCTCACCCTTTCGGAAGACTTAGTTAAATATGCTCTGTCCCTTACCAACTTCGTATGATAAAGAGAGACAACAGAACCATTGAGGGCATGTAAAGTTTGACCTACAAGTGTAGGGACGCGCAGGCGCATGCTTCCACCGTTTTCGGTTACCGATTGTTTACGGTTCAATATTTACAATTATTGCGTCGCGGTTGGTTAAAGCAGAGGCGCGAGCGATTTTAATATTTCACAATCATCGTCATTACCAGCCCCATTTTATGTGCCTACTGCTGGGGCACGAGCCTTCCCTGTGGATGGATACACCACAAGGTGAACGGGCCATAAACCCCCACGTGGGTCCAGTGCGGTGCGGTAATTGTGAACGACTGCGTGCGGCATGCAGGCGGGACCAACGGCTTTACGTGCCATCCGAATCACGGAGGAGGTCGAGATGATAAAATTCGGAAAAAGTCCCGAGACTTCAAGATACGAGACGTCACAGCTGGAACAGGGTCTTTGTTGACCTCACACGCCTTTTGTTAATATTTTTGGACATTTTTTTCTATGCGCTTTTGGTTTTTTTTACTGTTTTCTTTTACTTACTTTGTTGTTGTGCTATGTATTTGATTGTGTTTTAAATTGTGTGTGTGTAGTGGGCAGGTATTAATAATTGTTTTTCTTTATTCTTTTATCAGGACCCAAACCTAAGTTGAATTCCTATATGAATGAATGAATGAATATTGTATCCTATCACCAGTTAGCTCCTAACTTGGACCAAACCAGAAGCAGGTGTTCCGCCTCCACTCCAATGTTTGCTTATGCATCCCATCTCCAAACCGGCCGTGGCGTGCGACGCTTATTTTTCTATTGTATTCAATATTTTTCTGTTCTTGACACGATTTTTTTGTTTACCTAAAGTAATTTTTTCTAGGATTCGAAGAATTTTTTGTGTAAACGTTAACATGTACAAGCACGGAATCGGAGACATACCGATGTATCAGCCCCCCCCCCAAACAAGTGGCATAACGCTATTTAATGATAAACGTCACCGCTTCACTGTCTCAAATATTCCATCGCGCACTAAGAAATTTGGTGACTCGTTTCTCTGTCGCACCTCCAAAACCTGGAATAGTTTGCCGGCACACGTTTTCCCTCCTTCCTATGATATAGGGTCCTTCAAACGAGGCGGGAAGAGGCACTTTGTGGGCCGGCAGAGTGAGGGTAACTGATGCCGCGTTGTTTTCATGCTGCACCAGTTGTCGTCGCATCTGGATTCCATATTCACTTAACACCAGGTGAAATGGAGTCATTTGCCGTGCTACGTTGTAGTATTCACTTTTAATAACTTGTTAATAAGATAGAGGATAGGGAAAGGTTTGTGTAAATACGAAAATACTTACGATTTTTATTGTTGCTAAGCATGTTTTTTATATATTTTTTATCTAGTCACATTATTTTTAGGTCCAGTTGTTTCCTTTTATCTTTCTATCAAAATTATTACATGTTGTCTTCATTTTCTTACAATACTTCTTTAGATATTATAAAATTACTTCCATTCAATGAAAATTTATAAACAAAGCCTTGACAATCATGTCAAAAAGTTTTGATGGCAAAGACAATATTTTCTTTTAAAAGTGCAATGTAAACTTTTTATGTAATTCTAAATTTGTATAAATTTAAATTAAATTGTGTTCTACGGTAAGGGTATATAAGCGTCCTGTCCTGCGGTCAAAGGCCAGTTTAATTACGAGTTCTGACCAAGGAGAACCTAACTATAGAACCTCTGGCTGTCTATAGAACCTTCTGGCTGTCTGCGGAACCTCTGGCTAACTTCGGAACCACTGACTGATTGCGGAACCACTGTTCGACTGCGGAACCTCTACCTGGCCTGACTTCTACCGGTCTGACCTCTGCCGGTTTGACCTCTACCGGTTTGACCTCTACCGGTCTGACCTCTACCGGTCTGACTTCTACCAGTCTGACCTCTGCCAGTCTGACCTCTGCTGCTGAAACAGTCTGACCCCGAGATCCTGTGAAGTGCTGCAAGATCCTGTGCGGTGCTGCTGAGCCAGTCTGACCCCGAGATCCTGTGAAGTGCTGCAAGATCCTGTGCGGTGCTGCTGAGCCAGTCTGACCCCGAGATCCTGTGAAGTGTTGCTGAGCCAGTCCTTCGCTACATACTGCTGAGGAAGCGCCATCTGGCGCTGATAGATTCCTCATCATAACCATCATCGGCCTATATTAGTCCACTGCTGGACATAGGCCTCCCATATTAACTGTTAGATTTTTGTATATAAATTGTTTTGTATAGATTTTGTAAATATTTTGTTATTATTAAACTTCATTTATTTTCTCTCTTTCAATTAAAAAAAGTTGCTACATAACAGTTTGTTGTGGGGGAAATGTAGTATTCACTTTTTATAACATGTTAATAAGATAGAGGATAGGGAAAGGTTTGTGTAAATACGAAAATACTTACGATTTTTATTGTTGCTAAGCATGTTTTTTATATATTTTTATCTCTTGTAGTCACATTTTTAGGTCCAGTTGTTTCCTTTTATCTTTCTATCAAAATTATTACATGTTGTCTTCATTTTCTTACAATACTTCTTTAGATATTATAAAATTACTTCCATTCAATGAAAATTTATAAACAAAGCCTTGACAATCATGTCAAAAGTTTTGATGGCAAAGACAATATTTTCTTTTAAAAGTGCAATGTAAACTTTTTATGTAATTCTAAATTTGTATAAATTTAAATTAAATTGTGTTCTACGGTAAGGGTATATAAGCGTCCTGTCCTGCGGTCAAAGGCCAGTCTAATTACGAGTTCTGACCAAGGAGAACCTAACTATAGAACCTCTGGCTGTCTATAGAACCTTCTGGCTGTCTGCGGAGCCTCTACCTGTCCTGACCTCTACCGGTCTGACCTCTGCCGGTCTGACCTCTACCGGTTTGACCTCTACCGGTCTGACCTCTGCCGGTCTGACCTCTGCCGGTTTGACCTCTACCGGTCTGACTTCTACCAGTCTGACCTCTACCGGTCTGACTTCTACCAGTCTGACCTCTGCCAGTCTGACCTCTGCTGCTGAAACAGTCTGACCCCGAGATCCTGTGAAGTGCTGCAAGATCCTGTGCGGTGCTGCTGAGCCAGTCTGACCCCGAGATCCTGTGAAGTGCTGCAAGATCCTGTGCGGTGCTGCTGAGCCAGTCTGACCCCGAGATCCTGTGAAGTGTTGCTGAGCCAGTCCTTCGCTACATACTGCTGAGGAAGCGCCATCTGGCGCTGATAGATTCCTCATCATAACCATCATCGGCCTATATTAGTCCACTGCTGGACATAGGCCTCCCATATTAACTGTTAGATTTTTGTATATAAATTGTTTTGTATAGATTTTGTAAATATTTTGTTATTATTAAACTTCATTTATTTTCTCTCTTTCAATTAAAAGAGTTGCTACATAACAACGTATAAAAAAATAAAAAATTATACGTATCGTTGACTTATGTCAATCCCGTACAATAATCATTCTATTAAGATTTCTATTCTATTAGCGTTATGTCACTTGTCTAGGATGGCTGCTCTTTTTTTTATTTTTTTTTTATTTTTATTGATGGCTTCGTGCGATTAGCACATTTAGCCAGTGTCAAAGTAATTTTTCTTACAAGTAATACATAAATAAACAATATTTCCATATATGATGATGATGAATGATATTAGAAATGGGAAGTGAGAAATGGTAAAGATGTGGGGCTTTACTAAGTCCTCACGCGAGCTTCGTGAGAGAATTTGAAAAGTGACGTTGCACTGTTTTGTTTCATTTGCCAACACTTATGCACACTCACGAACACTTAACGGTTAATAATCCACCATTATTTCACATTAATATTAGACATAACACAAATTTTGGAAAATAAAGCAAAACCGCAGACATGACTCTCAGGGCTGCTCTTTTTAAGATTGACATGAGCTTTTTTTTAAAAGGAGACAGGTCATTCATTTACAAAAGTCGCTAAATTCTTAAGTACTTAGTCAATGCCAGTAATGACACAAACAACCCACTTGCTCCGACAGGGTGTTATAACACCCCTAAAAGTATTATATAGATGTACCCTGATGTAATATTTTTAGAGTTTTATTTAAAACAACAACCAAACACTTGGTCGGATTAAATGGGTTTGTAAACCTCTTTATTAATCTATATCTATACGTCTAGCAAAAACTTTATACTTACCCCTTTATTACGAAAATTGCGCGGACGGAAGATTATGAAATTTCGCACACTCATAGTTTATATAGAGAAGGAGTACAGAATGTTAATATTGTTTTAAAATTATGCATAAAAATACATTAAATCAATAAAACAAAGATTACACACACTACCATGTATTTGACACACACGCATATGTATTTGACACTCACGCATATATACCTACTCTTCAAAAATTTCAAAAATGGAAAAGTAGTGGCCGAAATCTGTCAATGCAAGGTCAATGCCAATCCAAACTTACATTCTATCTTTTTTAATTTTTCATTGCCTAAGTATGATACAATCCGTGCAGCCTTAATAAAGTTACGGTCGAATTTCGACCATTGGGCGACCACTAGATGTACTCCCCCGATCCGATCTGAACCCTTCGGAGAATCTAGTAGGGCACGGGGACGCGCACTTTTAAGTGTGCGATGCTGGTGCGTTTTAAGAGCGTTTACGCCGCACACTAGCGCCACTAATGAAAAAAAAAACATATCTAGTAATTAGAGATATAAAATCAAATTATGCTCAACAAACTATTTGAATGAAGTAATTTAGCATTTTTACGTCACCTAATGAACACCTCACATGTTATGATTTAGTTAAATAAGACGTTACGGCCACTTTTAACTATAAAAAATAATAATAATAATAATAATAATAATCATTTACCTATTAACCGCCCCACTAGTCTCAAGCCTTCATCATCACATCATCATCATCACCAGTTCATTGTATGTCCCCACTGCTAGGGCACGAGCCTTCCCTATGGATGGATAGGGAGAACAGGCCATAAACCACCACGCGGGCCCAGTGCGGTGCGGTGGTTGTTAACGACTGCTAATGCAGCCGGGATACCAACGGGTTTACGTGCATTTCGAAGCACGGAAGAACTCGAGATGATAAATACCACATCCACCATATCCACAGAAGAGTAACTATTGGGTTTTAACAACTGCCGTTATTCGACAACAACTGATGGCTAGACGGCGACCAACGGCTTGTACCTTCCGACACTCGGAGGAGAGGAGCTCGATACATTTCGATTTGGTCACCCATCCGGTGATCAGGCATTTCGAAAGTTGCTTAGCCTGCAAGGTCGTCATTGTGATCCTCCAAAAAACAAAAAATAGGTAAAAGTAAACATATTGACTTAGTAGGTATCGTTACGAATTATATGAGAAAAAACATCTTTTTATCATATCTTTTATCAAGTCGCCCAATCTTACTAATCACCACAGGAAATGTTTTGACACTGACGTTTTTAATTGCTCAAAGTAAAAACCCTGAGTCACATCAAGTCTCGGTTAAGTAAATAAATAAATACCTATACGAAAAAAAAGTGCTGAAATATCACCCCGCGCTTCCGTTCTCAATGCCACAGTTGGTGTTACAACAGTAGTGTGTTTTCATTTCAAATTAAAAAATTGGGTGTTACAATTAGCCTTAGCAATAGCCTATGACTGTCCCACTGCTGGGCAAAGGCCTCCATCACTGAAATCATCACTACAATTGATGGGTAATGGCTTACGCCCGTTCCCTATATTCTATCTGTCTGTTGTTTTGCTTACTGGAGTTAGAAATTTGACATAATTTGTATGGAGCTTATATCAAATTTGTATCTATAGTAGGCAAAACAAAAGATAGATAGGTTATTGGGAACGGGCGTAAATCACCACGCTTGCTAAATGCGGGTTGGTGATCAATCAATAACCAAGTCTAAGCGCCAGCTGTTGCGAGATTCGGCGTCCATGAGAGGTTGTCTAGGTATGTATGCTTTGGTCCCGCGGCCTTCATTGTATCGGAGTTTGGTTCCCCAGAGGTTAGTGGGTGTCCCCATCCGTCTCGCCCTTCCCGGTCTTGGGCTTCTCCCTTGACAGCTGACTGGAGACATTGACGTCTCCGGATAGTCAGTGGGATGTGTGACTCCCACATAACCGTCAGGCCTCCTCAAGGTCGGGTACTCTTAACGAGTTCCTCTGGGTTTTGAAAAAACGAGCGATTCTTACAGTAGTCGCAGCTGTGTAACATTTGACATCTCACCTTAGTAATAAGCAATTTTAAAAATAAATTCTGAAAAAAATGGGTCAGGTATTACATCATTTTATAACTATAAAATAAATGCAGTCAATACTCATTAGAATACATTTGACAAATCTAAATGACCTTTGTTAGTCAAATGACACAATATGTCACATATAATAATAATATGTCATGTTCATAATATCGATTTTTTTACAAAATGTTACACCTACTTCCGTCACATTTCACGAAATCACTCCCACAAATTGTATAAATATATAAGGCGAGCGGAAAGATGTTACACATGAAAAAGGAAAACGTATGTGTGTGTTGCTCCAACGCGTTTGTATGAAAGTAATTTTCTGCAGTCTCCATTTTGTGCCATATGGTGACATCACGGACACACAAACTATAACACCCGCTTTATTATCTCGGTTGTTAGCTCGTAAAGTATCGTCACTAATTACTACTTACTGCGAAATGGATGTCGTTCGGGATGTTGTTTGACTCAGCGGCGTGATCAAAGGAGCCATTACGATTTGAGAAGAAATGACCTAGATAGGTTATGTGAGAGCGTGGAATAATAAGTGAAGTAACTAACACTTATTATTACAGTAACTAGTGGACCCGGCGGACTTACCGCTTTGACCGTTTCCGACAAGTGATTAAATTCTCTTTGGTTTCCATGACAACAACACAAACAAATCATTTAGTATTGGAAAATTAAATTTTCGTTTTTAGTTTATTCATAGTGTGATTCCCGTGGGAATATCAGGATAAAAACTACCCAATTTGTAATCCAGGTTATAAACTATTTGTATGCCGAATTTCATCCAAATCCATCCATCCTTTGCAGCGTGAAGAAGGAACAAATATACAGACATACACACAAACTTTCGCGTTTATAATATATTTTTTATATATATTAACGGGTAAGCACAGTGCCTTGTCTCACCTGATGTTAAGTGATGATAAGGCCAATGATGGAAGCGCACTTGAAACACAACAATGCAACAATCATTGATGTTATGGCGACATATTTAGATAAGATAGTGGTAGTTAGCCAGGCGGATAAACAAGCCCTACCACCAACCAAACCGAATATACAAACGGGGGCGGCGAGAACCTTAAAGGGTTCCTCAAGCCGTGTAAAACGAAACACCTTTGGAGGTTTTCTAGAAGGAACGGCATCACGCACTAGTGCGTGTCCCCGTGCCCTACTCTTGGAGGGGTTCGGATCGGATCGAAGAACAAATTATGTTACAACTCGAAGTAAAATAAGGACAATTTGTCCTATTTTTATACGTTTTACCTTCTTCGTTACGAGCATATTGCAAAGGCTTTCTTATGCGTGTCTTCGTCTGCTTCAGTTGATCGACCAGCACGATTTTCCTTATCCTTGCAATTAGGAACACAACAAAAAATAAATCAGCCAAATATTCGAGCCGTTATCTATATAATAATACGTGAAACAAAAACTTTATACCCCTTTTTACAAAAATTGCGCGGACGGAGGAGTATATGAAATTTCGCACACTTATAGTTTATATAGAGAAGGAGTACAGAATGTTAATATTTTTTTAAATTATGCATAAAAAAAACATTAAGAGCGTTTACGCCGCACACTAGCCGCCAATAAAAAAAACGTTACGGCCACTTTTAACTATAACGCCATATTTAACTAAACCATAACATGTCAGGTGTTCATTAGGTGACGTAAAAATGCTAAATTACTTTATTCAGATAGTTTGTTGAGCATAATTTGATTTCCTATCTCTAATTACTAGATATGTTTTTTTTTTCATTGGCGGCGCTAGTGTGCGGCGTAAACGCTCTTAAATCAATAAAACAAACATTACACACACTACCAAGTTGTATTTGACACACACGCTTAAATATTCTTTTTAAAAACTTCAAAAATGGAAGAGGAGCGGCCGAAATCTGTCAATGCGAACCCACATTATATCTTTTTTTAATTTTTCATTGCATAGGATACAATCCGTGCAGCCTTAATAAAATTACAGTCGAATTTCAAACACTGGGCGACCACTAGTATTAGGTTAGTTAATACCTAACAAAATAGTCACTATTAATAGTCACTATTAGTTTTCTGGTCAGACCGTTCAAAACTAGGGTTTTCCTTTATAATTTCGACGTGGGTTGACTAAGGAATACTATGAGATGAATAAGGAATAAAAAACCAAAATATTGCTGTGGGTTAAGTGAGGAATAGAAATGGGATGAGTAAGGAAAACTTTATTCGTGGAATGAATACGAAACAACCCGCTTTTAAGACCATTATTATTATCTACTTTAGGCAGTAATGGAACTCTAGATGAAACCTCATTTCACAATCGCCGCCATTTTGTTTTTGCATGAAACCGCGCCAAAAAAATCTTAATGCTGCGCATTTATATTTAAAAGCACGTAGACAATAAAAAATAATATAAAGTTTAGTTTTGTAACATAACTGGCAGTAAAACTATGATCGACTGCCTTAGGAGGAGGCGGTCGTAAAAAGGTGGGGCCATGTGTTTTTAAATATGGTTTCTAAGGTCGTGAAAGAAGAATGTTGGTACTTATGAATTATGGAATTTCTATTATAGAGAAATCTCGTATGCAATAGACACATGGATTATAGTATGTCAGAATAACAGGGCTCCCACTGAACTCGGCCCATCTTTGAGTCTCGTGGAGGTAATATGCTGAGACTTGAAGAGACACACTTCTTTTCTTTTTTTTTAGTTGTTTATTTTTTGTTTATTTTTTACTTTTTTCTGTTATCTTTTTTTTGTATTTATGTCTGTATGTATGAATGTATGTAGGTATGTATATATGTATGTATGTACGAACTATTGTCATGAAACAGTTCAATAATTGTTTCTAAAGTTTACGCGAACACTACACATTGAAATGAACTACTTTTACAGGTCTACTCGCGTTTATTTTGTATCTGTCTATCGGTCAGTCTGTGACAACGGACCCTGCAAAGGATTTGAAACGTTAGGATAGACATTAATTCAATAAAATTAATGTATGAAATAAACGCTAGTAGATTCGTAAAAGTACTTAGTTCATTTCTATAGTTCAACAAGTTTGTGAGCGACCCTCTTGGAGACGAATGATGTGACTATTATATTTTCTGTGCTTATAGGTTGCTAACGACCTTCATCCAATGCCACCGATCACCATAAAACATTGCTGTCAGCTCGCCCCTAAGGAGATGACGCCATCATGACGTCATTTCCACATCAACCACAAGCAAAACCATTGCTATAATGTAAATACAGAAGCTATAACATAATGATACGGATGAAAAACGATGCAACAGACTATCAAAGCCTAACTTTTTAAATATCGTAAGTATGTTATGACTTATGACGCAGGATATTGTTTGACGTTTAAATAATTAATAATGGTCGCCCAGTGGTCGAAATTCGACCAATTATTTTATTTCATTTTTCTGCAATCCTTCTGTATTGTGAACTTTAATAATTCCAAATATCACAGCGCGCAAATTAAGTTGGCAATGTGCTTAGAAAGGTACGAAACTATTTCTTCACGTATAATATAGTTATGTACCTATAGATGCTTCTATTAAAGCTGTAGAGCTTCTTGCGCCCATTTTTTTATTATTTTTTATTAGTTGATGGCTTCGTGCGATTAGCACATTAAGCCAGTGTCAAAGTAATTTTTCTTACAAGTAATACATAAATAAATAATATTTCCTTATATGATGATGATGAATGATATTAGAAATGGGAAGTGAGAAATGATATACCCCCCAACCCCTCGAGTATCTCAGTAAAGATGTGGGGCTTTACTAAGTCCTCACGCGAGCTTCTTGAGAGAATTTGAAATATAACGTTGTACTGTTTTGTTTCATTTGCCAACACTTATGCACACTCTCGAACACTTAACGGTTAATAATCCACCATTATTTCACATTAATATTCGACATAACACAAATTTTAGAAAATAAACAAATAAACGTCCTGAATAGATAGTAACTAGGTAAAAATATGTTTGGACGCTTCAAAAGCACTTTTTTTAAGTTAATTAAAAAAAATACTTTGTCTTGACTTTGACTTTAATTGATATGGAGAGGACCTCTAAGTTTAATACAGACCTAACCACTAGACCACAGGGGTTTAGACATCAAAAACAGTGTCACGTGTTTCATTAACGCTTCTAGGTTTCATTAGTGGATCCAAATCCCAAAGCCATTAGTCCCCTACATTGACGTCACTAACACCACTGTGACCTACTTCTAGGACAAACATCGTATCACAGAGGTCGAACGTGCTTTCTAGCAGAAATCGCAAAAGTTAATCTATCAGAACCACTATCGATGACTAAGATTGGATTAGAATCCTACTAATATTATGAATGCGAAAGTTTGTATGTATGTTCGTATATTTGTTGCTTCTTCACGCTGCAACGAATGGATGGATTTGGATGAAATTCGGCATACAGATAGTTTATTACCTAGAATAACACATAGGATACTTTTTATCCAGATATTCCCACGGAAACGGGAACCCCGCGGGAGGAAACCGCGAGCGGCCGCTAGAAGCATAAAAAGGGAAAGTGGTTAACGCATAGATAAAAAATAATGGTGACTTCATAACCAGCTCATCTTATGTCCCCACCGGTGACCTATCTGGATATTAGGTAGTGGACTATACGTGTCCACGGGGCGACTAGCTTGAGACACTAGTCTTAAAAGTACTGGATGAAGGATGCGTACCGGCGTGTTCTGATCTGGCGTTATGACCTGACGTAGATGGTCCCTTGTGCTTGCGCAAGGTTATTCTGACACCTACTTTGTAACCGGAAGGTTGGTAGGGGGTGTCAGTATAAACTTTAAAGTAGTGTATAGCGGGTTGTTGCTGGGCACGAGCCTTCCCTATGGAAACACCACAGAGGGAACGAGCCGTGGTCCCCCACGTGGGTCCAGTGCGAATTCCGAAGACACGTAAAGCCGTCGGTCCCGGTTGCATTAGCAGTCGTTAACAACCACCAATCCGTACTGGGCCCGCGTGGTGGTTTATGGCCCGTTCTCCCTATCCATACAGGAAGGCTCGTGCCCCAGCAGTGGGGATGTAAAATGTGCTGATGATGATGATGCAATAGCTAGAAAAAAGATGACCTAGTTCTATAAAACAATTGGAACCTAAAACTAGGGCGTACACTTAGCTCACAGTAGGGACCTGACATCATGTCGATTTAACGACACGTTCATAAATTACTGTACTGTGCTCGACACGTTAGATTAGACATTTGTCTTGCGATTATAGTCCTTAAGTTAACATGCTTAACGTCGTAGTCATTAATGATGTGCTCGCAGTAGGGAGCTTGGGTGTTGACAAGTGGGTGTTAAGTTCTGTAGGTTATTGGTAAAGCGAGTTAATATGACGCTCTATACACTGTGTTTTGTTATTTTTTAACATTTTGTTTTATAGTTTTTGAGTCTTTTAGGGTTCCGTACACAAAGGGTAATACGGGACCCTATTACTAAGACTCCGCTGTCCGTCCGTCTGTCACCAGGCTGTATCTCATGAATAGTTAGGTTAGACAGTTGAAATTTTGACAGATGATGTATTTCTGTTGCCGCTATTACAACAAATACTAAAAAACAAAACAAAATAAATATTTAAAGGGGTCCTATACAACAAACGTGATTTTTTTGCTCGGGCCCAGTGCGGTGCGGTGGTTGTTAACGACTTTGCAGCCGGGACCGAAGCACGGAGGAGCTCGAGGTGATAAATTTTTGGTCACCCATCCGATGACAGGCCTTAACTAAAACTGCTTAACCTTAGCACTAGCAAACCGGGCGCGTTAACCACTGCGCCATCGAGCTGCTCAAATACGTGTGCTGGGAGGGAATTCCATCTTTTGGTGATGCGACGAAAATTGAAACAAAGTAGGTACTACAAGCAAAGTGCCGACAATCAACAAAACAAAGAAGAATAGCTTAACGAATATATTGACCAGGTTATTGTACATCTGCCACAAAGTAAGTTTGTCACATTTTTGTACACTCCTTTACATTGAAAGTAAATTTGCCACAGGCATTAAGAGCGTTTACGCCGCACACTAGCGCCGCCAATGAAAAAAAAAACATATCTAGGAATTAGAGATAGGAAATCAAATTATGCTCAACAAACTATTTGAATGAAGTAATTTAGCATTTTTACGTCACCTAATGAACACCTGACATGTTATGGTTTAGTTAAATATGCCGTTATAGTTAAAAGTGGCCGTAACGTCTTATTTAACTAAACTCGGCTAAATCATACCTGATTTAGCCAGATGGACTCAGAACAAGTAAAACCGAGCACAGCTTATCTACCTCCACAGGAATTCTAACTCACCACTAGCGATAATTCAATTCAAGTTCGCACACCCCAAATCCAATACAACTCTCAATCCAAGCTATAATGGCTGTGTTGAACCATGCAAATATAAGGTTGGGGAAAAAGTCTTTTCGCTTAAAGTATGTATGAACTTGTAATAAAAACTATTTCGTTAAACTATTTCTATCTGGCTGGTTTTGTTATTATTAATAGTTTAAATTTTAAAGAAGATAATTCCAAATTCAAATTAGGAATAAACCTTGCACCTTCAGATTTCCACCTGTTTCGGTCTCTTCAGATTCTAGTCAGTGTCAGGTTAACATCATGAGAGGACTGCCAAAACCACTTGTCCCGGTATTTTGATCAGAAGCCCCAAAATTTCTATAGCAATGGGATCATGTCCCTACCTACAAGATGGCAAAAAGTTATCGAACAAAATGGCACCACATACTTTGATTAAATGTAAGTAAATAAACTATATTAAAAAATGTTTTGATTTTTCTTAAAAAGTGCGAAGAAACTTTTTTATCCTTTAAGAAATATTTTTAATATTTAACCTATTATATCATATCTTTCTTTGTTACCCAAAGAAACCTTATTCAATGCGAGGAACTACGTCATCCACATTCTGTTATTTGAATAGAGAATTTAATTACGTCTCGCTAGCCTATAAAAGACAAAGTAGGTCAACCCAACATCGACTTCAAATATTTCCTTACGGAATTGGGAACCTCTGTGATTCCACCCTCACATCAAACATACGTCTGCAAATTTGCTCATGGCAATGGCGGCCGGCCGTGGCGTGCAAAGAAATAGACTTTGCATTAGGTCAGTAGGGCGTTTAATTATTTCTGTTGAGGACGCCGAGTTTAGCTAGTTAGAACCTATGTAGAATAAGAATATTTGATTATTTTGTTACTATTTTGTATGTAAAACTTAATGTAGGAATAAGTACATGTAAAGCGATAAGTATGATTTGTTAAAGTTAGGTTTGATCTTGTCAAAACACGTCTAAACATGAATTAGCCAATCACGTTAAAGTACACTTATTTGTTTGTCTAGTTAGTATGGGATTTTGTAACGGTCGCAAAATCAACTGTGTCAACGCGTCGCTAGTTGCCATACGTCCAAAACGGACATAAGTAGCGCAGTTTTGTATGAAAATCATGTTCAACGTTCAGTATTCAATTGTAACCTGGGAAATAAAGAAGATACTAAATACATCGAAGAGGAGTTTAATTCAACAAAAAATACAGTCCACCACATTATGGTCCTTCGAGCCGGATTACACATTATGGTCCTTCGATAAGCCGGATTACACATTATGGTCCATCGAGAAGCCGGATTTCAAGAAATATTTTGAAGAAAGAAAATATTCAAAAGAAAATATTCAAGCCTTCGTCGTCTACGGTACTGAATATTTTATCAACGTTTGGAGCTGCTATCAAGACGTCTAGCTACAATCTTCGTTGCCATTAGCCGATCGCAATGGTTGTCACAAGAAGTCAAGGTGATATAGCGGAGCTGGAAGAGCAAAGGCGTCAAGACTCTCACTGGAAGCACCTACTTCACCTGCGTCGAGACATGTAGACCAGGGGCAAAGCAAGGCGAATCCAGGGGGCACCATGGTTCATAAGGCTGGTCCCAGTATGGAAGAAAAGGAACGGCGTCGCGTCCCGTCACCGACGCGTTCTGTGCGCTCGCATCGATCTACGGCGAGCGCTACTGCGAGAATACGACTGGCGGAATTAGAAGCCGCTGAGAAGCTAGCGTCTATAAGAAGAAAAGAATTGGAACTGGAAGCCGATTTAATAAAGAAGAGGTTTGCCGCCGAAGTGTCGGCCATTCAAGAGGATGACGATAGCGTCCACGATGAACCGGTTCGACGCGTCTCAAAGAAGGAAGAGCGCCAGCGAGTTGATGAATGGCTACAAGTGCAAGGCAACCAGAAAGAAGATGTTCGACAACTACGCTTCGAAACGCCTAGAGAAACAACGTCACATACCCCATCACGAACAAGGAGCGGAATCGATCGACTGGCAGAAACTTTAGAGAAGATGGTGCGGCCTAGAACACGAAGTATGGACCTACCTATTTTCTCCGGGGCTATCAACGAGTGGCTACCATTCAAAGCGGCGATGCAAGACAGCACAAGAATGTACAACATATCCGACGCTGAGAACGTACAACGGTTGAGAAGCTGCCTTAAGGGAGAAGCTAGAGACGTCGTGTCAGCACTGCTACATACGGCCACCAATCCGAACGTCATTATGAGAACATTAGAACAATGCTTCGGACGACCTGAAGTTATCATCGATCGAGCCATGGAAGAGTTAAGGAAGACGCCGAAACCATCATCATCAGCCACTGACCTCAATCAGTTCGCCGTGCGGTTACAAAACACCATCTGCGTATTGAAGACAATCGATCCTCGGGGGTACCTCTACAATCCTCTACTGGCAAGAGAGGTGCTGGATAAGCTGAGCCCGCACATCAGATCACGTTGGTGTGACTACGCTTACGAAAATGAAGGGACGGCGGAACCAGAGATCGTGATGCTTTCGCGATTCTTAATGCAAGAGGCGGACCGAGCGTTGCGATACACATACGCTCCTCCATCAACGAATGCAACGAACACAAGAAGAGAAGTTCGACCTGCTGCAGCAATTGCGATGCCAAGGAAGAAGGCTAACAACGTGTACAACGTGGAAGAAGTGCAAGATTCGTGCCTGAGCTGCGGTCAAGCGCACATACTACATCAATGCCCGAAGTATAAAGAAATGACGACTGAACAGCGATGGGACTTTTGAAAAGAAAAGCAAGTATGTTTCAAGTGCGCTCATCACAAGCACCGGCGGAGCAGCTGTCGCGCCAAGCCATGCGGCGTGAGACAATGCAAACGTCCACACCATTCGTCGCTTCATTATGAAAAAGAAGAGAAGCCCGTAACCGCAACACAAGAACAAGCAGCAACGAGCAACGAGGCCGTGTTGTCGGTAGCTACCACCAAAGCTGCCGGACCACGTGCCGTTCTTCTGAAGATGTGCCCTGTTGTCATCGGTGGACCACGGGGGGAGGTGAACACTTTCGCGCTGCTGGATGAAGGGGCTACAATCACTCTAATCGACGAGGATCTGGCCAAACAAGTCGGTGCGGAAGGACCTGCACATCCGCTACATCTCCATGGCGTCAATATGAGGCAAATACAGAACAACAGCAAGCTCGTCACCGTGCAAGTTCGCGGCAAGCAGGAAGATCACGCATACCAATTGAAAGCGAGAACAATGAAGAATTTAAAGTTGCATCAACAATCAATTCCAGAGGAATTATTGCAACATAAGCACCTTCAAGATCTGAAGCAAGAAGAAATATGTTACGAGAGAGCGCGTCCAGGCCTTTTGGTGGGAACCGATCACTGGGAAAGTATTGTCTCCAGGGAACTGAGAATCGGTGGCCCCAACGAACCGGCTGCCTCAAAGACGCAACTCGGCTGGGTGGTGCACGGAACCGTACCACGCAACATGATTATGAAGAATGAGAACGTGCTTCATCTCTACGAGCCCGATCGGCACAGCGATACAAGAGAGCGGCACGACAAGCAGCTTCATGACCTAGTGGAGTTTCACTTCAAGATAGAAGCGCTGGGCGTCGCACGGGAACCACGAATCAGTGAGGCCGACCAGCGCGCAATGAAGATAGTACAGAACACAATTAAGAAAATTGATGACGGCTACGAAGTTGGCTTACCATGGCGACAAGACAAGGTCACTACGCCACCAAGCTACCACGCGGCACTACGAAGATTACAGAACATTGAGAAGAAGATGGACGCCTCGCCAGAATTCGCTGTCGAATACACTGCCCAGATAGAAAATCTTCTTAAGAAGGGGTACGCGGAGCCATGCGACGGATCGGAGATGAACAGCGCCCACTGCTGGTTTCTGCCACACTTCGCTGTACACAACCCTAACAAGCCAGGCAAGCAACGGCTAGTGTTCGACGCGGCGGCACGATGTAACGGCGTGAGCCTCAATGACCTGCTGCTGGAAGGCCCTGATCTGCTGCTATCGCTGCCCGGAATACTATTTCGCTTCCGGGAGAAAGCCATCGCCGTCACAGCAGATATTCAAGAAATGTTCCTACGGGTCAAGATACGTGTTGAAGATCAACCGGCCCAACAGTTCTTATGGCGAGGGGGAGATCGCACAAGTCCACCTCGACATTACAAGATGACCAGTATGATATTCGGCGCAGCAAGCTCTCCATTTATGGCGCACTTCGTTCGCAACCACAACGCAGAGCTACACGCCGAAGAGTATCCACGGGCATTAGAAGCAATAACGAAAAATCACTACATGGACGATTTCGTTGCCAGCTATGAAACAAAGCAAGAAGCTCGGGCTGC
The DNA here is from genome assembly GCA_947562085.1 of Eudonia lacustrata. Lineage (NCBI taxonomy): Eukaryota > Metazoa > Arthropoda > Insecta > Lepidoptera > Crambidae > Eudonia > Eudonia lacustrata. Next base: position 12,633,644 of record OX387332.1, on the reverse strand, counting down.
AATAAATGAAACAAGGAAGGTTCATGCAGCGGCGGGATTCACTTTGAGACAATGGAGCGCAAGTGACACAGAAGCATTGCGCGACGTGCCCACGGAGCTATACGCCACCTCACCTATGCGACTGGGGGGAGATCAGCAAGAAAGTAAGATCCTCGGTCTGATGTGGAACGCTGAAAAAGACGAACTGGGATTCAACACTTCAATGAACAGAGTTCCAGTGGAAGTTCGAAGTCGGCAGCGTGCACCAACGAAGAGAGAAGCTCTCAGCGCGGTCATGTCTATATACGATCCGCTGGGCCTACTGAGTCACTTCACCATCAGAGCGAAGATAATTTTGCAAAGTCTATGGCGACTGAAGACATCGTGGGACGAACCTGTACCGGCAGAAGCACAAGAGCTATTCACGGCGTGGTTATCGCAGCTTGAAGAAATTGCAAGCCTGCGAATTCCAAGATGCTACTCGCCGGGAACCTACGAACAAATGGAGCTACACGTACTATGCGACGCGAGCGAACAAGCCTACGCAACCGTGGCTTATTGGAGAATCATCTACAGCAACGGCGACGTTAAAGTCGTGCTAGTGGCCGCCAAAGCTAAAGTGGCGCCACAACGCACACAAACAATACCACGGTTGGAGCTACAAGCAGCAATCATTGGAGCGCGACTTGCTGATCAAATCAAGAAGGAACACAGAAGTACAATATCAAGAACCGTGTACTGGACTGACTCCACTACGGTAGTTCATTGGGTGCGCAACGAGGCTCGACGCTACACACCATTCGTGGCGCATCGACTCGGCGAACTGGCGGAACTCACCCATAAAGAAGAATGGCGATGGCTACCAACAACAGAGAACGTAGCGGACGACGCCACGAGAATGACCAGCGATCGTATAAGTACGAGCGATCGATGGTTTCAGGGACCTCGCTTCCTATATCAACGTGAAGACGAATGGCCCCTCGAACGCATAGACGACAACCAAGATGAAGAGCAAGAAGTTCTGCACACGACAGAAGTGGAACCAAGACGGGATAGCTGGATACCGGACCCGACTCGCTTCTCTAAATATGAAACGTTAGTACGAGCGGCTGCGCGAGTGTTGGCATTTATTGACATATGTCGACACAGGGCCACCGGATTGGAATACCGGCATATAGAACGAGCGGAACAAGAGCTCATCAAGCAAGCACAAGAAGATAGCTTCCCTAATGAGATGAAGAAGATGAAGACTGCTCAACCAATCACTAGAGGAAGTCGCCTCTTTCAGCTCGACCCGGTGTTAGAAGATGGCATCTTAAGAGTACGCGGCCGCATTCAAGCTGCTACTACGCCCGACAACATGAAGAGGCCAATCATTATGGACGGACGGCACCGCATCACAAGACTGATCGTTCTGAAAGAACACTGCTGCGCGGGTCACGCAAACAGAGAACGCGTAACTAACGACCTGCGACAACGCTACTGGATAATACATTTGAGACCCACAGTACGCGCTATAGAAAAGGAATGCGCACTCTGTCGGGTACGAAAAGCAAGACCGAGAGCACCGGCCACTGGAGATTTGCCGCGCGCCCGCCTTGACCCTTTCCATCGCCCGTTCACTAACTGCGGAGTGGATTACTTTGGGCCAATGATGGTGAAGATCGGACGCCGGCGAGAGAAAAGATGGGGCGCACTGTTTACGTGCCTTACGTCACGCGCCGTGCACATCGAGCTCGTCTCATCACTCACCACAGATTCTGCAGTGATGGCACTACGACGGATGGCGGCAAGAAGAGGATGGCCAAAGCTTATGTACTCCGACAACGCTACGAACTTTCGCGGAGCCGATCAAGAGCTACGAGCAGCATACACCGAGTGGGCACCCATATTGAAAGAAGAGGGGTACCTACATCGTATGGAGTGGCGTTACATAGCGCCCAGAGCGCCAAATCAAGGCGGCGCCTGGGAGAGGTTGGTGCGATCAGTAAAAGTCGCACTCACCGCTACGCTGCGAGAAAAGGCACCCGCCGAAGAGGTTCTGAGAACGCTATTGACCGAAGCCGAGTTCTCTATCAACGCCCGACCGCTGACCCACGTTAGTGTAAGTGCCCACGATCCAGAGGCGCTCACCCCCAACCATTTTCTGTTGGGATCATCAAATGGACTGCCTACGACGGGACCCTGTGACGAAGCGGACCGAAGACTATGGAGAGCCAGCCAAGCGTTAGCCGACCACTTCTGGCGACGCTGGCTACGCGAGTATCTGCCCACACTGATACCGCGAGGCGAGCCACGAGACAACGGACGGCGACCCATACAAGTTGGAGACGTCGTAATAGTGGCCGATAACACGCTACCACGAAACGTATGGCCTATGGGCATCGTAGAGGGCACCTACCCAGGACCAGACGGCGGCATCCGGATAGCAGATGTGAAGACAAAGACAGGAGTCTTCAAGAGGCCAGTCAGCAAACTCGTCGTGCTCCCGGTAGAAGAGGCTTCGCAAGCTGCGCCGGGGGGAGGATGTTGAGGACGTCGAGTTTAGCTAGTTAGAACCTATGTAGAATAAGAATATTTGATTATTTTGTTACTATTTTGTATGTAAAACTTAATGTAGGAATAAGTACATGTAAAGCGATAAGTATGATTTGTTAAAGTTAGGTTTGATCTTGTCAAAACACGTCTAAACATGAATTAGCCAATCACGTTAAAGTACACTTATTTGTTTGTCTAGTTAGTATGGGATTTTGTAACGGTCGCAAAATCAACTGTGTCAACGCGTCGCTAGTTGCCATACGTCCAAAACGGACATAAGTAGCGCAGTTTTGTATGAAAATCATGTTCAACGTTCAGTATTCAATTGTAACCTGGGAAATAAAGAAGATACTAAATACATCGAAGAGGAGTTTAATTCAACAAAAAATACAGTCCACCACAATTTCTATGGTGTGTTAGGCATAGTCAGATTAGCTTAGCTATAACATCGGCGCCAGACCGCAAGTTTTTTGATTTTTGAAGTGAAAACTTCTTTAGCGGCGTTGTACATTTTTTTTGTAATGGGTAAAAAATGTTAAATTCGCGTCAGTACACGTGACCGTCTGGACACGTGGCCTGATCGAAAATTCGTAAGACGGATGACAGCCGGCGCGGCGTAGCGTAGGAGAGGAAGTATCCCCCTCTCTTTCTACGGCGCGGCGAAAATGTATGCCTGCTGTTTCGTTTAGGCGGCGCAGGGCGCTTGCGCGAATGTTCGAGTGCTTTTTAATGTAATATAAATTGTCATGTTTGTGTACGATAGCGCAATAAATAAATATTGTATTCTACCACATAAATGATAGTACTTTTATACTGATAATTGAAACAATTCGTGCAAAATTATTCCCTAACCATTCCAAAATATCAAAAATGCACAACGTTAATATTCAAGTTTTCACTTCTGCCGGCACTCCCGGAGTGCAACCCGTCGTTTTTTTATCGGATTCACTTCGAAGAGTGTGTAATGGATTTGTTCATTTGATTCCTCTATCAGGGGATGGAGGAATCAAATTGAAGAAAGGTTTCTGTCACAGGGCAACCAGACAAACTGCGCGACGTCATAGTCATACAGTAGAGATTCCACCCATGCGTACGAAGCGTTTTTCCTACCTACCGCAAAGCTGTGGAACTCCTTGCCTCAGTCTGTGTTTCCTATCAAATATAATATTGGGGTCTTCAAACCACGAGTGAATAGGTACCTTCTAGGCAAGAATGTTACATCGTAGGCTACATCTTCACTTACCATCATGTGTAGTAGTCAAATGCAAGCCTATCTAATTAAAAAACAGTCACCTTTATTTTATATCTATCTACTATCTAGTTACAAAGCTTTGTTCAAAATAATGAGTTATCTATCCGTATAATCCTAGGTAAAAGATTTTATAAAGGCGATCATCCCCTGTGTGGTGCCGGGGATAAAGAATTGCACCACCCCATCTCTTCCCGTGGGTGTCGTAAAAGCCGACTATGGGACCATTCCAGAGGATGGGCAGCAGCATCTCTCTGAGGTTACCCTCAACCTACTGCGATCGCCAACCCGCCTGCCAAGCTGGCGATTACGGCAAATACCCCTCATATCCTTGGGGGAGGCCTTTGTCCAGCAGTGGACGTCTTTTGGCTGTGATGATGAAAGGCGATAAGCACTATTGTTTATGCAACTCTTCTCAAAGTATACCACATGCAGCGCGAAGAACGATATATGTTAGAAAAGACTTGCAACAACAATGTCATTGTTTTTAAAATGCAGAATTATTAAATTTCCTCGTCAGAAAAAAAATCGAAACACTTCTAAACTCTAGTAAGTATAGTTATTTATCTATCTAGTACCTATCCTTTATTCGTAATTCATAATAGAAAAACGCTACAGTTTTGTTTTTTGAAAAAAAAAAACTTTTAGATTTTATACAAATATCGTTTTTCGAATTTTCTGACTTGGATCCAGTGGATCACACACTATTTGCATAGTTTTTGCTTGTATGCAGACCGACAGGGAGTGCTGTTTCATGGTTGTCAGCGCCTTAAGTTACCGTTGTTTGCTGAATTACTGTCATGCTGTGTGAGTGAACACCTTAACAACACAATATCATTTTAATATCAACGTTAATTCGTTAAAAGTTTCTCTGATTATTATACCATTTTAAAACTGTATACCACTGTCAAATAAATACCAGTACGATAATATCGCATTATTCCAACGCAAGCAGCGGCAGCGGGTGACTCCGCAACTCAAGCACAGAATAACGAGACCCAGAAGGCAAGCTTAAGGCGACGCATTGAAAATTTACGTGGCGGGGATCTTGATTTTTCCCAACAATTACAAATCATATGAAAGTGATATTTGATGACATGATTTTTTATTTAATTGAATTCCTTTTTCTAGTTGCAGAAATACGATTTGTCAACTTTTATAACAGAGAAAAAAATATCAAAGTAACCTCTTTTAAAACATAGATTTGCATTTTACAGGCTAACCAGACCAATTTAAGCATCTAAATTTTCCGTCTTAAGGCGACGCACCGCTAAACAATAAATCTCATACGGAACGTTTGCGCCCCGTACCATAAGAAAAACTGGTTTTTTTCCTTCAAATTAAAACTACAAATTATTTAAAAAAAATGAACTACAATATTGAAGTGTGTGTTAAGACTAATCTACTAAGAAAATTAAGATACTTAAATCGGTCTGGTTTGCCTGTAAAATGCAAATCTATGTTTTAAAAGAGGTTACTTTGATATTCTTTTCTCTGTTATAAAAGTTGACAAACCGTGTTTCTGCAACTAGCAAAATGAAGTTAATTAAATTAAAAATCATGTCATCAAATATCACTTTTATATATTTTGTAATTGTTGGGAAAAATCAAGATCCCCGCCACATAAATTTCCAATGCGTCGCCTTAAGAGGAAACACTAAGGTCGACTGAATTGAAAATGTGTATGAAAAGTAGATAAAATCAACGTTTCGTAGTCCCCTGATTCCTCCTCCAAAACTAAACGGATTAATTTATTTTTTTTATTAAAATTTAAGAAAGGCTTTGGCTGTGTCCCTATGTTTTTCTTTTTTTCATAAATTAATTATTAAAAAAGATATGAACCTTTAAAAACCTTAAAAATTGGCCAGATTTTCCGCTGTATTTCCCAAATTTGACGAGATTATACATAATATAAAAAAAATAACATAAATTGATATTACTTACACAAATCGCTCAATATAGTTATATGTAAATAGAGCCGGCAGACTAAAGCACATAATAAGTCAAAAATGGTAACTTTAAAGGAATAAAAAATAAGTCCTTTTAATAAGAAAGTGAAAATTTATGCGATATACTTACGCTTCTGTTTGACTTATGTTATTATTATTATTTATTATTACGCCAGGCTACGCATCGTTCTATGAATAAGACTTAGGTAGGTATGTAAAATAAAAATAAAAAACTTGAGAGGTGTCAAGGGACACCCGGATGGAACGAAGTTCCTTTCGATTAATTAGTGAAGGAATTGTAATAAAATTGTATTATTATTATTATTATTATTATTATTTTTATTTATTTTTTTTGTCAGGATTCATTATTATTTTTTTTTTTATTATTTATTATTTACAAAAAACCTGTATACAGTCAACAAAAATAATCTTCGCGACACCACACTGTTCAATGCGAAATAGAAATGAAAATATCTGGCTTGCTTTCTATAAGAGAGAGAGAGACAGACAAAGAAACATGCGACGCCGCACAGCTTACAATAGCAAAAAGTGTCGTGACAACTTTTCGTAAGAATTTTTTCCGTCTAGCCCCCTTTCACAACGCGCGATAAGGAACTTCGTTCCAAAAAGATTTTTGTGATTTATATTTAAACAATTATGTAAAAATATGATTATGACAAAAAATATATGCCTAACTCGTTATGCCAAATTAAATTAGTCGAAAAAAAGGGATGCCGCTTTAGTCTGCCAGCCCTAGTATTACCTACATACATTTTGCACACAAATGCACTAAGCGAGCGATCATTAAGCAATTTGTGTCCGTTATACCGATTTATCAACCCCAACAGCTATAGCAGTCGCGATGCAATTGTACAATTAACAACTGGTTGATTTATTCGGTGATAAGCCTGCCGAGCTGAGTTTCGACAGGTTAGATTAGACAGGTTTTGACTTTTACTAGTACTGTATGACATTGTAAAAAATTAAACTGGTGAAATGATGTTTTTGCAAACTTAAATATTTTATTTATTTATTTTTTCTTTTTTTGTGTTTTTTTTTCTACATGTTGTGATTGTCCTTTATTTTTTGTGTTTATTTGTGATGGAAAGTGTCCTTTTATGATAGGGCATTTTCCAATATTTATGACGCTGTAAGGGAGAAAAGAGCTGGACACTTGCTGAGTTTCTTGCCGGTTCTTCTCAGTACAAGATCGGGAGATCGGGAGCCCAGAGTAGATAGACTTACGGACCGATGGCATAATGACGTTCATAAGAGCTATTTGTAGCCTAAACTGAATAAATGATTTTGAATTTTGAATTTGGAATTTTGAATTCCGAGTCCGTGAGAGGATGTCTATGTGTGCGTGGCTCGTGCGCGTTTGTAAGAAGCTTACTTTCTACAGGCTACTTATTCTGTGACTCAAGCCACAGATGCTCAAGCGAGAATCTATTGACGTAAGGTCATAGACCAACCATAAATAAGATAGAGCGTCGTCGTAAATTTTAACTGTTAATTCGGAATATATTTCGAATGGTATAAGTACCTACCATGCGTTGCGATAACAATTAAAAGGCATTGTTAGCGCTTTGACAGTTTGAGATTTTAATGGCAATTCCGAAAGTGATAATAAAATTTATTACATTGATTTGCTTTTCTTTTGTCTATGGTTATCGAGAGGAGCTCGATGGCGCTATGGTTAACGCCAGTGCTGTGGTTAAGCAACTTTCGCAAAGGCCGGTCATCGGATGGGTGACCAAAAATTTATCATCTCCCGCTCCTCCGTGCTTCGGAAGGCACGTAAAGCCGTTGATCCCGGCTGCATCAGCAGTCGTTAACAACCACCGCACCGCACTGTGCCCGCGTGGTAGTTTATGGCCCGTTCTTCCTATCCATCCATATAGGGAAGGCTCGTGCCCCAGCAGTGGGGACACAAAATTAGCTGATGATGATGGTGATAATGGTAAGGAAACGAATGAGACTCCCGGGAGCGGCCTATACGCAACCGAAAAACTTCACGCTCTCTCAAAGACGTTGCTAAAATGGCAGTCATCTTAGCAGAGGAAGAAGAGTGGAAGTGTTAAGTATCTGTCTTGACTTTTTGGTTATTATGGTGAAACACTGCCTAAACCTTTCTGCGAAGAAACGGAACGCATCTGGAAAGGGATGTGTGTTTGCGCCTACCACCGCAACGCGGCGCTGTACGAATAGAACTTTAACGCGCTCGAAAACGATTGGCTGCCGCTCGGTCGTCCTGAAATTATTAATTCCTATAACCATATATATTGGTGCAAGTGTGTGTTTCTTTATGCCACATTTAATCCCCGGGGTGTTACCTGAACTAATTGTAAAATCAGAACCTGGTCTTCGACCACTATTGTGCTAACTGGAAACCTGGCTACGCCGGCATCGGCGGTGGTGCGATCTCCGGCAGACGAAGCAGCAGGCTGAAGGTAAGTGTTTTTGCTTTAATGGCCTTAAAGTCAACCAGATCGTATGAAAGCATCATCAGTTGAAAACTCTAATATCCGATTTAGGTAAATACAGTCCATAAACATTTTTTCTATCAGTGGCAGGCACGTTGTCGCTACATGAAGGTTGCACAAAAGATCCCGATGGGTCGAAGTGCTACTGGTGTAGGGAAAGTTTGGCAGGCCATAGTAAGATAAGATTATATAAGTCTTTCTTTCTTTTGCCCGGTATTTATTATCTAAATAAATTAGATGATATTTTATAAATTACTAGCGGCCGCTCGTGGTTTTACCCGCGTGGTTCCCGTTCCCGTGGAAATATCGGGATAAAAAGTATCCTATGTCTAATTCAGGTTATAAACAATCTGTATGCCGGAGTTCATCCAAATCCATCCATCCGTTGCAGCGTGAAGAAGCAACAAATACAACCTTATTTTTAGTTTATACGAAAACCGAAACACGGATCAAATATTTTCATTTAAAGAATCAGTACAAAAAAAAATTAAAATAATATCTTGAAAACTCACGAAGTTACAAGCTTTTTGTGCTGCTCCGTTGTGTGTTTTTAGTAGGGTATAATTTAATTGAGATTTTGTAAATATTATTTGGTCAAAATGTAACATGGTATAAAAAATATTGAAATCGATTCTATTACTGATTCTGAACAAACAGTTTTCAGGTTTCGTATAAACTTAAAATAACATTGTATACACACATACATACACAAAAACTTTAGTGTGACTAGCTATTCCCTGACCCACCGAGTCGCATCGCGTCGTTGTCGCTCGAATGCGCTAGTACTTTGTACTTGTTACTAGCTTAGCGGTTCTTCAGACTTCCGACTAGCGATTGGCGCGTCCAATCAAAAAACAAACTCTTCAGCGTTATTATATTATATTAGTATACATAAAGAGATACAAACCATAGTCCAAAGGCGTTTGACAAAGACAGGTTACCTGTAACAAGAGAAGAATAATTCAATTAATATATATATAAAATGCGTGAAGCAAAAAACTTTGTACCCCTTTTTACGAAAATTGCGCGGACGGAGGGGTATGAAATTTCCCTTCTGATATTCCGTGTCAGGTGCTCTCCCAATTGAGCTATCGTGGTTCTAACGTGGTAACGTGGTTCGGCAGGCTGGTTAGAACCACGATAGCTTAATTGGGAGAGCACCTGACCCGGTATGTCAGAAGGGTGCAGGTTCAAATCCTGCTCGTGGAAATTTTTTCAACATTTGTATTTTTGAAACCTATTCTCCATGTTCCACGGTACACACGCCAGCGTGCCAGATGCGAGTATCATTCGCGATTCGATCACGTTAACGAGAACGAGATTGTATGGCAAAATGTTAACTCGTCTCGTATCCCGCCAGGTCGCGCTGCCTCGATGCCATACTAATTTTCGTTTTCGTAAACGTAATCGAATGATTACGAACAGCAAACAAAACTCACAATAGGCACCCAGCACGTCAACCTACACAATCTGTATAATTACCTCAATAGACTCAATAGACTCTTCAACTTTATGCCTTAAAAATACGGTTGATAATGTATTGACAAAATTTTACAGTTTTGGATGGGTAGTCGTTGGTAGACTTATTCGTCAACTGGCATGTGAGAAAGTGGCGAGTGCGCGCGAGTTGGCACCTCCCGATTTTACTTATTTTTTTTGTCGTCAACTCGCACGCGCATTTAAAGTACATGTAAGTACACTTAGGTAGGTACACTCAAACTTAACAAGTACAAGCTCCCATGTAACCGATTCACTATGACTTACTTATATGGTTGTCATAGCTTATTGTGGCGGTTTGATAATGACAAATGGCGTCCTTATACGGATCGGTGCTATATGTGTCAGTGATCGATCACGTAAGCTCGTTAGTAGAGCTGGAAAATAAACTAGACTGACGACGAAGGCTGGCTTAATTAAGCTTAGAATACGGACAAGGTTAGGCTAAAAGTAAAGTTAGTTAAGTGGCAATGTCATAATAGTTGTTATCGTTTATCGTTGTGGCACCAATGCTCGATATATTAACTTACCCCCATATTCATAAAAACTATTTGAGCATTATTTAGTTAAATATTGTTTTGTTGTCACACAAAACGTCATTTTGAATTTGAGGAAAAGAGACAAAACAATGATTAACTAAATAATGCTTAAATAGTTTTTATGAATAAGGGGTTTAATGTTCGAGCACCTTTTTGGTGGAAATAAAATCTAAAATGTTAAAGTCAGAGCGATTTCAATATCAAAACATTTTTATTCAAATAAACTTAAGTAAAGTGCTTTTGAATCGTCCAAACATTTTTTTACCTACTACTCATTCAGGACGTCTATTTTTTAGCTGTGGAGAAGAAAAAAACGCGCGCATAAAACTCCACAGCTTTAATATAGAAGTAAGTAACGACATTTACAATAAAATATCTGTTGCTAACCTCGTATATCGCCTTTCTTTTCCAGGTAAGTAAGTAAGTAAATAGCTAATAATTGTCCCACTGCTGTGCTAAACATTGATGTTATGGCGACATAGATATAATGGTGGTCTAGCCGTACGGACAAACAAGCTCAACCAACCAAACTAAGTGCACAAACATGTACTCCACGCTGAGAATAAAACCCCGGACCTCGGGGTCAGAGACTAGTGTTGTTACCACCAGACCACAGATGCGTACATACTATTAGACAAGTAGCTTTTTTTTGAGTGTTTGCTCATTGCCTCAGTCGACATTTTCAGCTTCACCGGGCTTTTTTGGGGGCGGCGAGAAACTAGGGTTCCTCAAGCCGAGTCAAACGAAACCTCCCTCCTTCCTATGATATGGGGTCCTTTAAGAGAGGCGTGAAGAAGCACCTTGTGGGCCGGCAGAGTAAAGTTGACTGATGCTACGTTTGTTTCCACGCTGCACCAGTTGTCTTCGAGTCTGGACTTCATTTCCACTTAACATCAGGTGGGATGGAGTCATTTGCCGAGATAAGTATTAAAAAAAACACCTTTAGAGGTTTCCTAGAGGGAACGGCATCACGCACAGTGCGTGTCCCCGTGCCCTATTAGATTCTCCGAAGGGTTCGGATCGGATCGGGGAGCGGAACAACCCGAGGGCGCCTCTAAAGGCTCGGACCTCGGCTCGGGTTGACCGGGCCGTGGGGGTGCAGAAACGCCCAGGTACATGTCTGTACCTGGTATAGAGCGCGTGTGAACCGGCTCGTCGTACCCTTGTTCTACGAGTACGGTGTTAGGCCTAAACTAGTGTGCATGTTTAGTGTATTCTGTAAATGTGTAGTGGCATTTAGAGGATCGGGCGGGGTAGAGAAGGTAACGTCCCGCGAATACTTGACTCCTTTTGTGTATAGTATATGATGCATACGCACATTACATACATTATGTAAGTCACGATTGCATTTTATTTGTACATACACAATGTTTATTTACCACAAGTCAGTGATATTTACAATTGAGATTGTGTAATTCCTTAGATTGAGGGGGCTATTATGAAAATCGACGCATCGAAACTTTGTATACGTACGAATTAATTATTGCTGAAAAACTAGATCATATTGCGTGCCTATTGTGAGTTTAGTTTACTATCCGTATTGATTCGATTACGTTTACGAAAACGCAAATTAGTATGCATTGAAGCATCGCTTTTGGCGACATACGAGAGTTAAAAAATGTCAATACAAATTCTCGTTTTCGTTAACGTTAACGAATGAAACTCGCACTTGGCACCCTGACCATTTAGAGCATATGCCATGGTGACAGTATAAAATATTTTTTTCAATTCGAACCAGTAGTCCCTGAGATAAGCGCGTTCAACCAACCAAATAAACAAACTCTTCAGCTATTTAATATTAGTATAAACTCTTTTTTATTATTATTACTATCATACAAGCATGGTTTCTAATTAAAATAGGTTTATCCTTTAAAAATAATATAAAATAGTAATGTCAAAGGATTCAAAATTTGTTTGCTGACGTTACTTTTTCATGTGTGGTGAATTTTCAAGTGTGGTGAGAATACAACAAACCATGACGTCTATGATAAATTAAAATATAAGTTGATTAATATTTTTTTACTTTAATAAAAAGGGTATTTATTAACATTATGTGAAAACAATTATGAACATGTTCTATTTATGTTGTCACGACCACTCAAATCCACACAAATTTTCATAATCTTAATCAAATGAATACAGATAGTATATAAAAAAATCACTCTAGACTCTCTGTCTGAGTGCATAGTGTAGTAGTTAATAGCCAATATACTGTCCCACTGCTGGGCAAAGGCCTTCATCATTGAAATCATGTCATCGCTACAATTTATGGGTATTGGCTTAATCACCACGCTTGCCAAATGCGGGTTGGTGATCACAAATCTGGGCTAAGCAAGTTTCTGAGTAGTAGAGCCACGCTGCGTTGCAGCACGAAATGGGCCGGCTCGCCCGGCGAAATACCACCCTCCCACAGAATATCGGCGTGAAACAACGGCACACGTTGCTGTTGTGTTTCGTTCGGTGAGTGAAAGTACCGGAGGCCCATCTCTCACCCCTCCCCCCTCCCAATTCCTACTCCCTCCTCAAGATCCAACTCCTTGCTCAAGGTCGGCAACGCATCCGCGATTACTTTGGTTTTGCGGGTGTCCATGGGCGGCGGTGATTTCTTTCCATCAGGTGACCCGCCTGCTCGTTTGCCTCCTTTTAACATAAAAAAAAGCATCGAAAAATCCGAAACACACTTTGCCCGACCTGCGAATTGAACCCGGGACCTTCGGGTGTCGGGCCGAGCGCTCTGCCACTCGGCCACCGAGGCGTAGAGTAAGTTTTGCAAAATCGACGTCGATTTTTAGAATAGCCCACTTCGTGTTATTCACATTTGCTTGAAGAATGTCATAAGTGTTAGTTTCTTTTATTACATCAACTCCTTCTTAAGTGTTTTCGATCGCGTCATTGACGAGAAAACAAGACGCCTTTGAGTACTTTATGAGTGGTAGGTAGTAGGTACTGTGGTGTGGATGTGAATGATAACACCAGTTTCACTTCACTTTGTGTATTAATAATTAAACTGTTACCTTAGATGAATGATTGGTCTCGCGCTCGACCGCAGCGAGACCAATCATTCATCTAAGACTGTTACATTACAATATTACTGATCTCCGAGCAGCTCGGCTCTTAGCCGGGCTGTCTAGCTCCTGACTACTGTCTGCGACTGTGTCAAACCGTTGCAAACCTTTTTAATTACTTATTCGATGATTCTAATACTCATCCAAACTAAAGAGGCTTACGACCGTCTTTCGAGACATGGAGGACGCAGGTTATTGATTCTCAGATGGAATTTGCATATTTTGATCAATTTGGTTGGTGATAAAGGTTCAAAGCCTGCCTTACCAGCTACTATCATCATATTATCTGAGTTTGTCAACGTGACAACCATTTGAGCAACACTCTGTGTTTCATCGGGATATCTTCCCTTACATACAAATAATTAAACTAGCTTTTACTATGAGCTGCATATAAACTCCTTACAGTACACACGCATGCACCTCAAACTTCCACAGACTGTCACATTTCCTTAATAGACTATAAACATTATGTATATGGCTTAAGGTTGAAAATTAATTGAAGAAATTTGATAGTTTTGAATTGGTTGATGCGCAGTCGTCAGACTAACTTCACAAAGTGTGAGATTGTGGCGCGATTTCCATAGTTACGTTATAATGATTAACCCTTGCAAGGGCAACAGAGTTTAAGATTTCCATTGGTTTTCAATCTTATTCCAAGTGCACAAAGTTCAACATTCGGTGGCAACATAGCTGCCATTGCCTTCGAAAGGGTCCGCGCCTATGTTCATTAGTTTTATATTGTTTTGGTTTCTAAGACGTCTTTAAGCACATGATTACTATATTTTATTGCTAAATAATAATTAATACTAAATAAAGGCTTTATAAAGTTGATTGATTTTCATTTACTTCTTAGTATTTTCTCATTAACCTGTACAATTTACGACAACGTATCATTAACCTGTGTCACTTATTTGTTGACAAGCTGTATTTTAGACATTAAAATTTATGTGAAAATTCCCTTGAAGAAAAAAAAAAGTAGGATACGAATTATTTGTAAGTATACAAAAAACTCAAGATTTGAAACAACAAAAAAATGAAGACACTTTTTGAGAATGACCCTAAACTATTCGGTATTTCTGGTATAAAGCTATGAGGTTATAATACTGAAAGCTGATAATACTTTATATCAAATACGACTTCAAACGTTCGTTCAGACCGTTCGATCTTGAGATTTTACTCTTAATAACTACATTGTACGCGTAAAAATAACCTTAAATCATCTATTGTGGTGTATAGACCAGGCATCTATCTCTATGACACCTTCGATGTGTGAGACAGATAAAGGACTGAAGTGATCGAGTTAGTCATAGTAAGTGCAACTTATAACGCTGATGCACTTTTATTCAAGCAATTTAACTTTCAATAGTGATGCGTGACTTTGTTTGTTTGGTGTGCAAGTGAAGAGAGGACGCGATGCCGCCGTGTTAAATAAAATGGAATGATATCATATAAGAAACAGAAAACATCTAGTGACCACAAGCACCAATTATTATAAGAACACAGAAGACACACATGAGAAAAAAAATAAACAAAATAACATGACAGGGGCCAGTGACAGACACTTTGTTCCTATAAATCATTAAAAAAAGGAGGTCAGTAGTTGATTTTTGACTGTAGAATTGAGTACCACTGTACCACAGACCACATGCGTCCTATCTGTCATCCAGTAATATTTCAATTAAACTTCATGGCGACGAAAACTCGTGTCGACAAGAAGTTTGACACCGCTCCCGCTCAGCCTTTGTTTTTGATCTCGCTGCCGCTTATGGCTCGCTCCACACAAAGTCATTGCCGAGTCATGTATCCAGCGGAGTGGACCGCCTTCCAATTGACTCCCATCATGCCGAGTGAGTCAACAAATGCGTCACAGATTGTTTCGTGTAAGCCTTTGGAGTAGACACTCGAGAGTACTTCATATGACATTATGCGATAGGTATTTATTTTAATAATTATCTTTTGTTTATATTCTCAGTGACCGAGTGGCTGTGACACTGAGTCGATAGTTGAAGGTTCTGAGGCAATGCATGGATCAATGCTAGCACCGAAGGCTTTCGGTAAACCGAAAAAAGCAACCTGTGGCGGTAGACAGAGTAACATTAAGAAAACGATAGCGAAGTTCGAAAAGAATAAAATGTATGGGATTGACATAAGATTGACCACGTGATTTAGCGCGGCATAAGTCAATCCCATACATTTTATTCTTTTCGAACTTCGCTACCGTTTTCTTAATGTTACTTTGGCTAAGCCTACAGTTGTTAATTGTACAATTGCAACGTGACTGCTCTAGTTGGGGTTGGTATTACGGACACAAATCGCGCAATGATCGATCGCTTAGTGCATTTGCGTTTAAAATATATGTAACCGTTTACATACATACTGTAAGGAGTTTATATGCAGCTCATAGTAAAAGCTAGTTTAATTTATTTGTATGTAAACCTTTTTAATTACTTATCGATGATTCCAATACTCATCCAAACTAAAGAGGTTTACATAAAAATAAATTAAACTAGCTTTTACTATGAGCTGCATATAAACTCCTTGCAATACATACACTCGAAAAAACGATCAGGCAGTGTTACTGGTCACGTTATGAAAAATTTACTATATTTTATTGAAAAACTACTTGATTACATACTTAACATTTTACTATTCGGTTCTTGTTGCAAACGAGGTGAGATGCAATTTTGCTATACAATTTCTCGTTTAACGTGATCAAATTGTGAATAAATCTTGCAGGCAGGGCCGTAGCTATGAAGGTTTAATTTTGAGCAATTAGTAGAAAAAGAACCATAGCCTCAGCTCACTGATATTAAACGTGAAGTTTACATTTAAATTGGTCGAACATAAGTCTCAAGTGGAACACACCAGCCTGTCAGATCCTATTGTAGGAGTTAAAATCTTGGCTCTCAGATCATTCGTATCTAAAGGTCTGTTCGTGGGTCACATACATTGTTCTTTGATGAAAGGCTTAGTGGCTTAGCCGTGATCCTGTCACCCCGGCTTGTTAGGTCGGCGCCTGTATTCTTACATTCTTGCGGGTCAGATTGCTTTAAGTCTCTTTTGAATAGTTCTTTCTTAACCAATGTTTCTATAATAAAAGCATACTTTGATTATACACTGTTGTCGGAAACACTACATTTAACTTACGCTTTCTGTATGTTTGTAGGTAATATGTATGTTGATTATGTATTGCACTATTCAACAATTCGAACGGTCCAGCTTCGATTTTGGTGACAGTTACATAACGAAATTTATTTTTTTACAAGTTTATGTTCACACACATAAAATAAATAAATAAAGAGTAAATACGGTTTTATAAGTTACTGAGCCGGCATACATACGATTTTTTTTTTGTAGAGATTTTGCTGGTGGCCGTTAGTATTTTCAGCGATACCGGGCTTTAACTGGTTAATTTAATTGCGTCTGGACTCCATTTCCAATTAACATCAGGTTGTATGGAGTCATTTGCCGTGCTAAGTATAAAAATATAAAAAACCAAGCATATGGAATACGGCCTTCGTTTATAAGCATATTTTGTCTGTTTTACTCCCTTATTAGAGTTCTGTCATAAGGTCAGGTCATATTTTGCATGTTATTTATATACATATATAAGTATTTTTGTAAAGTTATTGTCAATGTTCGCCTGCTATCTATTGAAAATGTAAAATGTGTATAGTCATAAATTGTCCTTCAAATTTTTAATTTCAATATTGTAAATAGTTGTAAATGTGCTGTGTAGGTACTGTATAATAATAAATAAATAAATAAATGAGACCGATTGATTTTGATACTTTGCGCCTTTACATAAATTATCGATAAATTGGTGGTAATGAGATCTTCGTTCTGTCACAGAATAACTAATAGTACAGTCGGTGTTACGGTTTACAAGATTCTCCCTACCTAATCCCAACTATAATCAGAAGTTGTCGGTCCACCAAATGTCAACAAATTGCCGACAAACCATGTTAGAATGAAGAGTAGGTGGTGCGACAAAATATTTTTGTCAAATATTTCGTGGCAAGTGAGTTCACGTAATGTTTGTATAGGACTTTCTGTCTGTACCACGGGGCACGCGTTTTATGGCCATTTTATCAAGATAAGACGATTATTGAGATAAAGCAAGCGATGTGAGTTCAAGTTCCCCAGTTTAACACGTTTACGTAACTTTGGAGTCGGTTTATTATGACAGAAATGCAGAGATTGTGGCAGTTAATTCCTATTTTTAAACACATATTTTTATTTAATTAATTGCTAGTTAGTAGCAACTAACAGATTATGGGAATATTGGTCTTAGCTGCAGATAAAAGTCTTATATTTATACTTTTTTTAATGAGTCGCATTGCGTTGCATTCAAGGTTTTAGTAAAGCAATAAAGACTATTGTCTCGTAAAGAAGCATGGCTTATAAGATGTTGTTGTGAAAACTCTTTTTTGTTAGACTATTTCTTGGTATATTATCAGATCGTGCTTGTGTATTTCTATGATTTATGCTTCGTTCGTCCCAAAGTTTCGTCTCACATTCCATAAAATTCTTAGTTCGTCCCATATCACTATTGAAGTTGTGCTTATTATAGTTATTAAGCTTACTCTTACCTTAACTTACCTTTCAAGCGAAATAAGAAGCCTTTGTCTTTGTATTTTGTCTTTGTTATTTTGTTATTAAGTATAATGTACGACTGCCTATCAGTAAACCAAAATAAATGGATCTGTCCCTGGAACTATTTTTCTACATTTCCTCTTTAAATACCACCAACAACTTAATAGCAACTTATTATCTTGATTGGTACATGAACTACAGGAAGAGATATACCTACGAATTTAAAATTTCGGTCACCCAACCTGGTACCAACCACCATTACTGTAGCTTAACTTTCACAATCGCTACCAACACACCGAAGTCGTTATCGCACAACACATTCATACACTTCGTTCAGTCATACGGGTCAAGCCTTATATGTCCTGCCCATTACATAATGGTACACGAGATCTCAATCTTTTTCTTCGCCTTTCCTGGAAGCTCCATTCATGACGCTGTAACCTCAATGGGGTTAGGTTCGAGTCCCGTCTTGGTCTGGAGCAAAAACGGCTGTTGTGCCAATTCGTCCGGGGAACCGGTTCATTATCCCGGCGGGATGGGGGTGGAGGTCGATAATGATTGATCGATAAATTTTATCGATAGTAAGGGCAGATCGCGATGAATATACAGGAAGGGATCAAATTTTGGGAAAGCTTTGATAACTTGAAGTGGTACGTTTATACGGATTTACTCGCGTTTATTTAATAATTATATATTTTTTCCTGACATTTCGAACTCTTTGATATAGTCGGTCCGTCCTTGGTCATAGTAAAAATACGTTTCTTCTTATTTTGTAGTTTCTTGATTTTTATAAGTTATTAAAGTATATTTTCTCAAAATAAATTTTTATACAATACATTTTGAACTTAAAAAGATAAAGCAGTCAACTATTCATTGTAAAGGCCGGCAACGCATCTGTGATTCCTCTGGTTTTGCGGGTGTCCATGGGCGGCGGTGATTGCTTTCCATCAGGTGACCCGCCTGCTCGTTTGCCTCCTTCTAATATAAAAAAAAGAGACATTAACGCCCAAGAGGGCCGAGTCCTTCCAACATGATATATCACATACCGAGTGTTACAAAGTAAATCGTCTTTTATAAATAATTTATTTTAAATTTTTCTAGCTATCAACTTCTTTTGTTTTGTTTTTCTCCCTCGCATCTCGTCGTGTTCGTCGTTGCTGAATATTGATATATTTGCTTGTTATTTTGTTATTAGCTTAATTATAACTTATACGTTTAACTTTGCCTTCTATTTCCTTAATACAGTCAACCCTTTCCATTTCTCCTCCTTCCGTTACACCGAGGAGATTAACCCACTACGCTCTAATACCCCCTCTAATCCCCTTTGGACTAACAGTTAGAGGAGTTTAACGATTGCATCAACGGCTTGACATGCTTTTCGAAGCATAGAAGAGCTCGAAATAATTGAATTTGGTCACTCATCCTCCGAACCGGCATTAATATTTTCGCAAACCACTATGCGTTATCGAGTATCGAGTTCTTACAACAATAAAACTCTTTACACATTCACTTGCAGCGCTAGTAAAATTTGCATGGAAGCTATTACTGCGATAACATTGTAACATCGATAACAATCGCGATTGAATTATCGATAACAGCAACATCACTATTGCAGAATGTGGCGCAGCGAGTCTCCGTGAATGAACACTGCAGCCGCGGTATAAGCCGTCTCCCTCTAACGAATATATTTACATCCAGTTAGAGGGGGATGGATGAAGTCACGTACAGATTATAAAGCTGTTCGTGCTCTCCGAGATTAAAAACAGACTGTTTTTGGTGTTTTATTGTTTCATGTCAAAGGGTTCGTTTGTTGGTCGCTCTGTAAAGGTATTCCTGATGTTTGTTAAGAAACTTCGTATGGAATGAGATATGGGTTTATTACTTATTTATTTTTAAATATTATTACTAGTGTGCCTATGCTGTTACTGTGCAGCCCCATTTTATGTCCCCACTGCTGGGGCACGAGCCTTCCCTATGGATGGATAGGAAGAACGGGCATCACGCGGTTTTAATGCGGATTGATGGTTGTTAACGACAGCCAATGCAGCCGAGGCCAACGGCTTAACGTGCTTTCCGAATCTCGAAGAAGCTTGAGATAATATATTTTGACTATTAAAAAAAAAATACATTTCAAATCTCTCACCTAAAATTACTTTTATCACCTTTCTGTTATATTTGTAAATTTTTTTATTTTTCTTTTCTTGAAAGTAAAAACTTGCTATAATTATAGCGCCTCTCTTCTAAACCCTATTGCGTGCCCGCCGGGGTCCATGATGATCTCCTATTTATTCACCATCTATTGTTTACATTGTGGAATGCAATAAATAATTGAATTGAATTGAATTGTAAAGTAGTTTAACTTCAGCAATCGCGGACCTGCTTTACCATCGAGCGCCTCAAGTTTTTTTATTCTTATAATAATTGGTAAGAAGAGAAGATGAAGCTGGGTTTAACGAATACTATTGTAGGATACAAACCCGTACCAACAACTTGTTATATCTTTCGCAAATTGAAAAAAGACAGTGTTAATAAAAATCCTCGAGCGGGATTCGAACCCGCACCCCATGGCATGCCGGGTCAGGTGCACTACCAACTATGCTATCGTGGCTCAATCCAACTCGCTGAAATTAATCTACTATTAGAAAAGGATCATCAGGAGGCGGGGCCTAGCTGCATACGTCACTCGTGACGTAGTATGGCGTGATATGATCAGGCGCTGTAGAGGGGAGGCAAGCGCTACGCAAATTCATTTCGGACGACGACGCCTCACTTTTTCGGTTGGCGCTGCGAGTGCTGGACGTGCTTTCTGTTTAGATTATTTTGTTAAGAATTTCTTATTTTGTTAATTAGTTTAGAAGTAAGTTTTCGTTAATAAATAATTATTGATTTGCAAGTAGGGTAAATTTTGTTTCTTTTTTTTTTAAAAATAGTTAAGATACTGGTTCATAAAATCAGAAGTGGGATTACCACGCGGTTTAATTACAACGTTTTCAGTTTTTTTTTTTTTGTGAAAGTGTTGAATACGTTAACATTTGCTAGTAAGTAACTTTTCTTATTTGTTAAGAAACTGCGATAGACTTCTAGGTCTAGGCTAGGCACGCCGTGTTATTTTAACAGTGACGTTTGTGAATTCTAGAACAGTAAGTAACAGTTTACTGTAATTCGTATTCGTAATTTTTTTTTTTTTCGTAATTCGTATAACCGCAAATTAAATTTCGTCGTATTTTACTTTTTAGTTTTAGTTAGTGTTTATTTTTAAATAGTTGTAAAAACACTTTGATTTCATAATGTCGGGGCGTCATTCGAGATCAAGGAAAAGAGACCGTAGTTCATGTAGTTCACGTAGATATCGCAGTAGGTCACGTGAAAGTCGCAGTAGATCTGATCGTGATACTCGTAGGCGACGTCGCGGCAACTCACCTGGTAGCCATAATAGCCAGCAGGGCCAGGCGCTTAACGCGATTCTAGGTAGGCTACATGCGATTGAGGATAGGCTTTCTACAACTTCGTCATCCACTTTTTTACCGCCACGTCCAGCACGCGAATGCCACACTCCGCCGCCACTGCCTGTCGATACTGGTAAAGGCTCCGCGACAGGTGAGTCCGCGTGTGACACGACTGATAAAGTCGTGAGCACTTTAGCAACGCTCATAGGGATGAGGTCTAGTCGTTATTTTATCTCTAACTTCGACCCTAGTGTACACGACTTTGACGCTTGGTGTGAGGAGGTTGATCGCGGTCGCGAATTGAACCGATGGGACGATCGTGAGTGTCTGTCACGTGTTGGTGGCTGCCTTAAGGGCGACGCCCGTACATGGCTAAACGACTGGGTTTCTAGCGATCGTACATGGACCAATTTTAAATTGGAGTTTCGATCACTCTGTCCGCGAAGTATCGATGTCGCAAATGTTTTGTACGACGTAATGAGCACAAGCTCTAAAGATTTTGCATCTTATGCCGACTATGCTCGAAAGTCGTTGCTGCGTTTGAATATCGTTAAAGGGGTGTCAGACGATTTGAAGACGGCAATAGTTATTCGTGGTATTATGGAGCCTCAGGTAAAGGCTGCTGCATTTAATGCAAAATTACAACCAAACGATTTAGTTGAGTTTTTATCGGTGTATTCAAAGCCTAAAATGGATTTGCGTAATACTCACAATAATTTTAATCGTAATTCAAATTTTAATAAGTTTGGTTCGAATAACCGTAAACGTGACACTTTAAGGTCAAACGTTAAGTGCTTTAACTGTGGCAATATTGGTCATACTAAATTACATTGTTCAAAAAATTATAAAGCCGAGACTAACCAAACTGCTTCGACACCTTCTGTGTCGAATAGAAAAGATGTGATTTGTACGTTTTGTAGCAAAGCAGGGCACTCTGTTGATAGGTGTTTTATCAAAAAACGAGTCGAATCCAAAGGCCAGGGTGCTAGTACTGTAAATTTTTGTCAAACGTTGCCCGACACGTTAATGCAATGACAGCAGTAATTGAGAAAACTCCTGTGGACGTTTTAATCGATAGCGGCTCAGAAATTTCTCTTATTTCTAATTCTGTTCTTAAATATTTAAATTGTAGTAAGATTCCTACTTATCGCTTAATGCGCGGAATTGGCAGCCAGGAAATAGAGTCCACTTCTTATGTGACGACTGTTATTGAGTTTCCCGAATTATCTGTGGAAGTAGACCTATTTGTTGTATCCCCCGATAATATTAGTGCACCTGTATTAATAGGGACCGATATTTTAAATCGCAAGGGCGTCATCTATATTAGAACCGGAGATGTACAACGACTTATTAGGGCTGATGATGATGGTGTGTCCAAAGTACATCATTTACGTGGTTTGGATTCTGGGCTTGTAAAAACGTCTTTAGTAGGTGAAGACAAAGACCGTTTGCTTTCTCTGATAAATGAATTTTCAAGTTCTTTTATCACTGGAACAGCTACATCCACTGTTAACACTGGTTCTATGGAGATAAAGCTTAATAATAGCACTCCCGTGTACTATCGTCCCTATAAGCTTTCAGCTGACGAAAAATCTCGAGTTCGCAGTATAATCGATGATCTGTTGAGTAAGGGTATCATCCGCGAGTCCCAATCGGAGTACGCGAGTCCTGTCATACTTGTCAAAAAGAAAGACGGGTCTGACAGGATGTGCGTAGATTATCGCGCTTTAAATGCAATCACCGTCAAAGATAGGTTTCCCCTACCTCTCATTGATGACCATATTGATAAATTGGGCAACAGTAGGTACTTTACGAGTCTTGATATGGCCACAGGGTTCCATGGCCACAGGTCCCTATGAAGGATGAGGGTTCCATAACCAAAACAGCGTTTGTAACGCCCGAGGGCCACTTTGAATATCTCAAAATGCCTTATGGTTTGACGAATGCTCCTGTGGTTTACCAGAGAATCATATCAAAGACTGACACAGCTAATAAATACTGGTAAGGTCCTTAACTACATTGATGACGTTTTGGTCCTATCGGGTTCCATAGATGAGGGTCTTACTTTATTACGACAGGTTCTTGTTTGTCTAACTAACGCGGGCTTTTCCATCAATTTAAAAAAATGCACCTTCCTTGAGACTGAAGTTGAGTACCTAGGCAGACTAATTAGTCAAGGTCAGGTACGGCCGAGCCCTAGGAAGATAGAAGCCTTGGTGAAATCACCGATACCTTCGAACGTCAGGCAAGTTAGGCAGTTTTTAGGTCTAGCGGGCTATTTTAGGCGCTATATTGCAAATTATGCTGCTAAAACGGCTTGTATTGCGAAACTCACTAAAAAGGGACAGACATTTGTTTGGGGTGACGAACAAGACACTGCGCGTCAATACATAATTAGTTGTTTGACAGAAGAGCCTGTCCTTTCGATATTTGACCCTATGTTGCCCACTGAGTTACATACGGATGCCAGTGCAATAGGCTATGGCGCGATTTTGTTGCAAGAGCACGAGGGCAAGAGGAAACGCGTAGTAGGTTATTTTAGTAGGGCAACGCATGGCGCCGAGTCACGATATCATAGCTACGAGCTAGAAACCTTGGCCATAGTAAAAGCACTGCAGCACTTTCGTCATTACCTAATCGGTATAGATTTTAAGATAATAACGGACTGCAATGCTCTAAAGTTGACAGAGCGGAAAAAGGATTTAGTCCCACGAGTAGCTCGATGGTGGGTCTATATGCAAGATTTCCGTTTCTCTATCGAATATAGGAAGGGCACCCTTATGCAGCATGCTGACTTTTTGAGTCGGAACCCTGTCAATGTGTCTCACATCAGACGGCCTAATAATTGGGCACAAATTGCTCAGACTGCCGACTCTGAAACCCAGGAGTTGATGGAGAGGCTGAGGGACGGCCAACTAGATTCGTCTCGTTACGTCATAAAAAACAATCTTTTGTACTATAAGTACAGTCCTGCTGCTGGTGAAGAATCACGCCTTTTATGTTTCATCCCAAAAGGTCATAGGCTTAGTCTTCTACGTGTTTTTCACGATGACCATGAGCACATTGGCATCGGTAAAACTACTGAACTAATATTACGACATTTTTGGTTTCCCGGTCTAAGACAATTTGTAAAAAAATATATCACCCACTGTGTAGTCTGCCTTTCATTTAAAAAGGTCCCTAGAGCTCCACATCAACCAATAGAGTCTTGGACTAAACCGGATGGCCCCTTTTCTACTGTCCACATGGACATTTTGGGTCCACTCCCTGAATCAAGTGGGTTTAAATATGTTCTGGTATTAGTAGATGCCTTTTCGAAATTTTGCCTTCTCTACTCGTTGTACAGACAAGATACTGAGGATTTAAAACGCGTGTTTACCAACGTCATTTCCTTATTCGGTACACCTTCCTTAATTGTTACTGACAGAGGAAGAATGTTTGAAAGCTCCGCTTTTCAAAATTGGGTTTCTGAGCTGGGGTGTTCCACACACCTAATTACGCCGGAAATGCACCACGAAAACGGACAGGCTGAGCGTTACTGCCGCACTGTCCTAAACATGCTGCGTGTTGAAGTAAACAATAAGGGTGGTAGTTGGTCCGATACCCTGTGGAAGGTTCAATTGACCCTCAACATCACCAAGCAAGCAACCACTCAGACTTCACCCTTACAGCTTCTAATCGGAGTCGAAGG
Source organism: Eudonia lacustrata (assembly GCA_947562085.1). NCBI lineage: Eukaryota > Metazoa > Arthropoda > Insecta > Lepidoptera > Crambidae > Eudonia > Eudonia lacustrata. The sequence continues at coordinate 12,608,612 of OX387332.1, read as the reverse complement.
CACCACTCCTGTTTTGAGATCTCTGGTAAGGGATGTAGCTCTTGATAACTCGCATGCCAATCGCGAGGCTATGACCACCTTGAGGCGTCAACATGCTTCAGTACTGCTTGAGCAAAATCAGCAACGGCAAGATCAACGCATCAATGAATCACGAAAACAGCCACGTGTTTATGATCTAGGCAATTTTGTGTTTGTTGGCAAAAGTTCACAGAGCTCCGGCAAGCTGGATTCCGGCATGAGGGGTCCCTACAAAGTCACTCAGCAGCTCCCACACGATCGCTACGAGTTGGAGCTTCTGGCAGGGTCTTACGGCAAAAAGACCCAAGCAGCCGCAGAGCATATGGTCCTGTGGCAAGGCGAATGGACGCCGGATTCGTGTGCTGTATTCTTCGCCGGTGGTGAGTAGCTGGCAACCACACGCGCGAGCCCAATTCCGCTACCTATGGTGTGTGTTGCTTCTTTCTCACTTACGACCACGCGCGCGAGCTCAATTCCGCTACCTGTGGTGTGTGTCGTATCTCTTGAGACGCCACGCGCGCGAGCCCAATTCCGCTACCTGTGGCGTGTGAATTGTCTCTTGAGAAGCCACGCGAGCGAGCCCCATATATTCCGCTACCTGTTGCGTGTGTCTTATTTCTCAAGGCAGCTTAAATCTTATTATACTAGTAACGCGTGTATTTTCTTATGCCACCACCTACGGCATACTGTGCTACACCATGAATGTACATCAATTATTTTTTTATTTTTTTTGTCACTCTTTACATTTGAATGATCATACATTGCCTTATTGGTGTTTGCTACACAAGTATTAAGTTGCTATATGTTTAATTATTTTAATGATTTTTATGTGCCGATCGCAGCCGTTTGAGTGCACGCTTACGGTTCTGGTGTGGTACTATTAATCATTGAATTTTTTTTAAACATTTGGAGCTGGCTACAATAGTTGCCATAAACGCTATAACTAAACTTATGTTTTAGATGACGATGGATCTGATCCTGACAATTCTCCAGACTGTGAGCAGGTGCCTGGTGAGGATCCAGCGGTCGAGGACGCCTCGCTGTCAGGAGAGGCCGTATTAGAAAAGGATCATCAGGAGGCGGGGCCTAGCTGCATACGTCACTCGTGACGTAGTATGGCGTGATATGATCAGGCGCTGTAGAGGGGAGGCAAGCGCTACGCAAATTCATTTCGGACGACGACGCCTCACTTTTTCGGTTGGCGCTGCGAGTGCTGGACGTGCTTTCTGTTTAGATTATTTTGTTAAGAATTTCTTATTTTGTTAATTAGTTTAGAAGTAAGTTTTCGTTAATAAATAATTATTGATTTGCAAGTAGGGTAAATTTTGTTTCTTTTTTTTTTAAAAATAGTTAAGATACTGGTTCATAAAACTACACTATCTACTCTTACTCAATAAGCCAAAAGAGCTCTTTTCAACAGTATTTTTTCTTTTTCAAATTGTAGTTTGCGTAAAATATATGTCAATAACCATAAATATCTTCCGCAGTTTGAAGGAGCTTTAGATATTTTAATTTTTTCCACCATTCGGTAACGTGTAAAAGTATTTTATTTATTTATTTATTATTTAAGGCTTAGCAACTAAATACATACCTACAAACATTAATATCAACTTTTAAAGGTAAACATAAAAAAGGTATAGTATGCAATGTTATTTTTAGTTTATACGAAAACCGAAACGGGTCAAATATTTTCATTTCAAAAAGTTTCATCAAACAAAAAAAATTAAAATAATATCTTGAAAACTCACAAAGTTACAAGCTTTTTGTGCTGTCCCGTTGTGTGTTTTTAGTAGGGTATACTATAATTGAGATTTTGTAAATATCATTTGGTCAAAATGTAACATGGTATAAAAAATATTGAAATCGATTGTATTACTGATTCTGAACAAACAGTTTTCAGGTTTCGTATATACTAAAAATAACATTTTATATATTTAAATTACAAGTACGCACAACATTAAACAAAAACTAAAATTGCTAACTGAAACTAACTAAAAAGACACGTACTTAGTAAAGACAAGTAACTGCAGGCAGAATGCGCAAGTCGCGTTACGCACTATCGTAATTTAGCATCTATCTATCGTAATAACTCCTAAGTTTTATTTATTACTTAGTGTAGTTATTGTACAAGAATATCATTAGGAAATGATTAAAAACTAAGAATTATAGTCTTCGGGGTTTAATTTCGATTAGTCGTCTAATCACTGGACGATTAATAATGCTAGAATTGCTAGATAGATATTGTGAAAAATAATAAATACCCGCCAAATGCATGACAGTAACATTTTTAATTAACACACAGATTGATAGGCAAAGGGTTCTACACCGCACAGCCAAGTACTAAACCTCCGGCATTCCTTACTCAGTTTTTTTATCGTCGGTTCCAACTCTGGCCAAGCATGCTAAATACCCATCGTTTAAAATAAAAAAAATAGAACTAGACCCGACACGACAGACGCAGTCTAGGCACGGACGTGTTCCAAGAAATGTAGTTAGCAAGACATGATTGGAGTGACTATGTTTGAATGGCAACAATGTAGATACCTAGCAATACTTATTGATCTTTATACCATGTCACACTTACTTTGTTAATGTTTTCATAGAAAGTGTGGAGTGGTTGTCAAATCGGTACTTACCGATAACCATGAATCTGTAGCCGATAACACGTAGTTGTGATATTAAAGTTAAGTTGAATTAAGGGTAAGTATAACTCGCAACGAGTACACATTTGCGTCAATTGATAACTTTGAAACTATCAATTATGTGAAAATATTTTAGTTGTCAGCTTCCTTGACCTGTTATTTTCTTTCATTCACCATTTTTAGCAAAAATTTGTTTGAAAAACAAGCGCTATCATCATCTCAGCCAAAAGACGTCCACTGCTGGACAAAAGCCTCCCCCAAGGATCTCCACAACAACTGGTTTTGTGCAGCCAACATCCAGCAAGCGCAAATGTAAAACAATAAAATAACAGACGAAACACTTAAATGATGTTCATTGTCATTAACCTTCAACTCGAACGAACTTTGTCTATGGCCATAGACAATTCACGGTCTGTTGCAACCTACTTGCTTCCCAAAATAACAATTAAGTACTCGTATGTATCTCAGTACAGACAGATGGTGTGCATTTGGTAGGTAGGTACTCAATGTTTGCTATTAAGATCAATTTGGATATTGTACATATGAAAACAGTATCTTGCATACTTTCTATCCAACTGAATATCCAATTATTTACATAATATTTTTGATGTGTAACATTTTTCCTCTCGCTTTCTTGCAATTTGTGGGAGTGATTTCGTGAAATGGGACGGAAGTGTGAAACAGGAAGTCCGGGAAGCGCGCAAGCACGCGCCATTTTGTAGATTCTGTAATCGGTATTATGAACATGACATATTATTATTATATGTGACATATTGTGTCATTTGACATATCAAATATCATTTTGATATGTCAAATGTCTTTTATAGGGGAAGTGAGAGGAATGAGTATTTACTGCATTCTCTTTATGATTTGTAAAAAGATATACGTCATTGTTAATTCTTTATTCTATTTTCTACTGGAATATTGATTTCAACCCTTTCGTGTGAATAGACTTTATCATTATTTATTTTATAGTTTTATAATGATGTATTACCTGAGCCATTTTTTTCAGAATTTTATACGTGAAGCAAAAACTTTGTACCCCTTTTTACGGAAATTGCGCGGACGGAGGAGTATGAAATTTCGCACACTTATAGTTTATATAGAGAAGGAGTACAGAATGTTATTTTTTTTTAATTATGCATAAAAAATACATTAAATCAATAAAACAAACATTACACACACTACCATGTATTTGACATACACGCATGTATTTGACACATCACATGCATAGTACTCTTTTAAAAAAATTCAAAAATGGAAGAGGAGCGGCTTAAATTACGGTCGAATTTCGACCACAGGGCGACCACACCAGTATAATGTTAAAATTGCTCATTACTAAGGTGAGATGTCAAATGTTACACATCAATCATCATGCGACTACTGAAGGTTCGCTCGGTTTTTATTTTTTATACGTGACACTTTTGTTTTAAAAACTTCATTGGACGAACTCACGGTTTTAAGCCAGTTTAAGGTGTTGTTTTGTCCCCGTCATGACTTAATTCTAAATTAGAGTAAAAGAAACAAAACACGGAATAAGAATTCGAAGATACTCTTTATTATAAGTACTAACGGGGGTTACAAATAAATAGAATATATTTTGAAGTGAAACAACTTTTACGGATCTACTCGCGTTTATTTTATACATTAGTTTTAAGTAATTAATGTTTATCCTGACGTTTTAACCCTTCTGTGGTCACAGGATCACAGGGAAAACCCTTCGTCTCCCTGTGATCCCCGTTTAATATCAATGTGTAGTGTTCGCGTAAACTTCAGAAAACAATAAATAGAATAGATAAGAAAGATAATCTTTTTTGTCATATAAATAATAATAATATCAGAATATAGTAAAATGTAACAATATTTTGTACAAATACAAGGCGCCCGTCCGTCGCAATCAGTACTCCTATGGAAAAGTGAATCCAGCGAGTCCTTTGCGTGCGGCATCGGCATCGGTACAGTCGGCGGCAGATCAACCTACCCAAATCTGTCACATTTCTCCAATGAATATTGATCCTTATAACCAAACATTAAAGTTCAAAATTGATTGTAGAAATTTGACAGTTTTGGGTAGGTTGATCTGCCGTCGTGTGTACGTCGTCGGTACTAACATAAATATTTATTGTCTAGCGAACTCCCGCGAGCTCGCCCACGCACCCACGCGTACGTACAGCCAATCGCCAATCGTTGACCCCCAATAACAAAATACAACAAAACACGCTACTTAAGAAGCGGTGTACATTTCTTAGCTTTGCTGTACTTACTGTGTGTTTGAACGAAAGTGCTTTATTAACGTGCATACAAAAATAAACAATGTTAGTTTGGTTAAATAATATTTTTATTGTTATTTTTCCATTCACAATGCTAAATTATGTTAAAGATAAAAAGTACCTAACTATTCTACAGGTTGACGTTTTTTATCACCGTCCAAAACTTCTGAAATGACTCTCGTGATACAAACGAACAACTCTAACAAAACATGAATATTCATTCGACCAAAATGTATGGAACAGCTGAATTTTATTTTCGAGTTAGGGAGTTGCTCCAATAGTAAGAGTTGTTTGTTTGTATTACGGGAGTCATCTCAGAAGTTTAGGACGGTGATAAAAAAGTCAACCTGTATACAGTTTTAGGTTGAGACCTTCTTTCTCAAGACCTATGACCTACTCCTCCATTTATGCTACCAATGTTCGTTTTCACCAACCCCTAAACCCTTAAACCGTCTAATGTATACTTAAAATGGCTTAGTAGAAGTCACCTAAAACGTAGTGGCCGGATAAAAACACGGGCATAAGACCTAGTAGTGGAACGGGGTTACTTTTGAACCAAGTGTAACATTGAACAGATCACATCACAGCTATAGATTTGTTTTTTTTTATATCAACGGGTAAGCACAGTGCCTTGATCTCACCTGATGTTAAGTGATGATAAGGCCAATGATGGAAGCGCACTTACCTCCTCAACTAGTGAGGCACTGGCTATCTTATCTCTAGCTACCGGAACACAACAATGCTACAAACATTGATGTTATGGCGACATATTTAGATAAGATGGTGGTAGCTAGCCAGGCGGGCAAACAAGCCCTACCACAAACAAACCGAGTACACAAACATGTACCCCCGCTGGGAATCGAACCCTGGACCTCTGGGTCTAAACCGGTGGTGTAACCCACTAGACCACAGACGCGGTTGCGTTGAGAGATCCGTAATAGCTGCTAAAACGAGCCTTAGCTTTATTAGTGTCTCTATGTACCTAGTGTGACTAGACTACCTTCAGAAATCATTCCTATCGTAGGTAGTTATACATTTTTTTGGAGATTGTTTACTTACTGATTGCCTCAGGCGGCTTTTTAAGATGTGATTAATGTTATACCTACACTTGATTTAACAGTAACCCCGTTGAACTGTATCGAGTTTCTTATCAGATTCTTCTCGTTCGCTACTAGTTCGATTATAGAATCACGCACAACTATTGTATAAATAGCTTACTCCTATATAAATAATGCACGCATGCAGTATATTATTTCATTTAGAAAAATAAACATTAAATTTTTCCAAGAAATGCTTATTGGAAGCTTTTTAAAGAGAACTGTTTTCACACGGTAGCAGTACAGTCGGCAGCAGATCAACCTACCCAAATCTGTCAAATTTCTCCAATGAATATTGATCCTTATAACCAAACTATAAAGTTCAAAATTGATTGTAGAAATTTGACAGTTTTGGGTAGGTTGATCTGTCGCCGTGTGTACAAACAAAAATCTGCATACCGCACGAAGACAATGCATTTACAAAGACTTATCGAACACGCGTAATAATGCTAAGCCGAACTCGTTGTAAGTAGCATTATGCAAAACAGACTATAGACAACAAACTCTGGCGCTCGCAACTCGCTTCGTGAACGCACCACGGGCGGGTCAACGCCCCCAATATGGCGCTAAATAGAACTCGAGAATGCCCGCCATTTCAATTTTAACCTCGAAAATTGTTTCAAAAGTATGTAAACATTCAATTAAATTTGTTTTGACACTTTACATGGCGTTGGAATGTTAACAGTGCGAATGGTAATTGCTGTTGACATGTCGTTGTGAATATACACGAAGACTTTTTACCGGTGATCAGGACCTACTGATTCCGACTAAGTAAATGATGACCATTGCAATAATACCCAATAAAAATTACATGTCAGCGTTCCCTTTTTATTTTTTTGTCTGGCAAGTAAAGTTAATAACGACGCGGAGGAATTTTTTGACGCCATATTTTAGTTTAGTAATAGTTTTAGTTTAGTTTATTTTATTTATTCCACATGTAATACACAAAAAAGTATATACAAAAAAGAAATAAATAAATAAAATAATTAAAGAGAGTTTCTTGCTGAGTTTCTTGCCGGTTCTTCTCAGTACAAGATCTCCCGCCCAGAGTAGATAGACTTACGAACCGATGGCATAAATGACGTTCATAAGAGCTATTTGTAGCCTAAACTGAATAAATGATTTTGAATTTTGAATTTTTTTGAATTTAAAAAAAAAAAAAAATAACTATGAATATTGAGCCGGATTTGAACTATAGTTGTAGAATCACAACCAACAAGATATTAACTCCGAAATCACAACAAGACTTCAAAGAAATGTTGTTCCCTCTAATTTATTTATTGCGATCGATAAATCCTCATCGATCTTATTGGGAATCTGTTTATTTGATTGAGATGATTAAAAATTTCATCCCTTCTCGTATGGAGGTCGTAAACCTCTCTCAATTGGTGTGGTAATGAAGGAATTCGACGATGCTAGTCGCATGCGGGTTTTTATTGCCGTCGATTATACCCGACCGAAATGTGGATGTGATTGTAAGTAATGAATGCGCTTAACTCACTGTCATTTCGTTTTGTATTGGGTGTATTGGAATGAAGTAAGTATACCTAAGTACCTACCTACTTTGTTTTTTAAACCGGCTTCAAAAAGGAGGTGCTAACTCTGACTGTACTTTTTTAAAGTAGTTTCGTTCATATCTCTGAGATTTAAAAATGGAATTGGCTGATTGGCTGACCTCCTTGGTCGAGTGGTTAGTACACCGGTTTCCATGGTGTCGCCATCTCTGAGGCCCCGGGTTCGATCCCAGGTCGGGTCAATTTAGAAATTATTGTTTTTCTAAATTGTCTCGGGTCTGGGTGTTTTCTATGTATAATAAGTATGTATTTAAGCATTTTAAGTATGTTTATCCGTTGAGTAGCCCTTTAACGAGTTTCATACCGAAGCCTCTCTTGGGCTAGATAATTGGTGTGAGTGTAGGAAAATTTATTTATAGTTTATTTATTTATTCTTTTGTTTGTTTGAAAGAGTTTTTCTTTGATTCATCGGCAAAATATTTTTATGAACAAAAAAACAATTATTTTTTACGTGTGTTGACGTATTACAAAGAAATACTTTCTCTACGAATTTACAAATTACACGAATTTGTAAAAAAGGATTTTATTTTCATCGTCATAATTTGAACTAGTTATAACCGAGTGACGTTTTCATCTTTAGGCAGCATAATCATAAAGTGCTGTTTTCTGTGTATTATTAGGTGTTACAAGAACAAGCGATTTTGTTTTGGATTTATATCTTGCCACGTTCCAATTAGTATCTAGATACGGTACAAAAGAAGCAAAACACTATTACCATGAGCATAATGACTTTACACGAAATTGATAAGCGTTGTTATTCGTCGCTTTGAAAAGTATAAGGTGTTCGGTGACTCTTTGACGGACGACTATCCTCTTTATAGTAGACTAACAGTAAAAAAACATCACATATTATGTTGGTAATAGAACCTATTTGGTAGTTTTTATACTTCATATTGTAAATAACTTTTCCATTTGCTTTTATTTTTAATAAAGGTATTCGTTGTCTTTTATCATATATTGCTCTTGAACGCTGCGTTTTCTATTTTTACATTATATTTGAATATAGTCAACAACATTATACTTTTTAGAACCAAGTTTCTTTTCAAACAAACGCCTTATTCCGTGAAAGTATTTCAATAAAAATACAAGTTCACACGAAACTTTCAAAAACGTTAAAAACAGATGAAGACTAATAGTCGGGGAACGTCTTAAAATAATGTCAGGACGACAGCGGACCGTAGGGAAACATAAACAGGCGACATAACTTTCTGACGTGTCTATTTATAAGATGCTATGGACAGCTCTATGCATTTTAGTAGCTAAAAAAGAATCAGAAACGCACCTTACACAATGAATTGAAAATAGTCAAACTAGACAAGAAACCTATCAGGGATGTCAACATAAACAATAATAAATTCCAGAACCTATAAATGAAATCACGAAACAGTTCCTAAGGCGACGCATTGGAAATTTACGTGGCGGGGATCTTGTTTTTTCCCAATAATTACAAAACATATTAAAGTGATATTTGATGACATGATTTTTCATTTAATTGACTTCGTTTTGCTATTTGCAGAAACACGATTTGTCAACTTTTATAACAGAGAAAAAAATATCAAAGTAACCTCTTTTAAAACAAAGATTTGCATTTTACAGGCAAACCAGATCGATTTAAGCATCTAAATTTTCTTAGTAGATTAGTCTTAACACACACTTCAATATGCTAGTTCATTTTGTTTTAAATAATTTGTAGTTTTAATTTGAAGGAAAAAAAAAGGTTGCTTATGGTACGAGGCGCAAACGCTGCGTATTAGATTAATTGTTTAGCGGTGCGTCGTCGCCTTAAAACATTAACCAATTTTTTATTTGACCTAAGCATGAATTTCTGTAACCCAAAAATTTCAAAGTAAAACGTAAATAGTGTTGAATAATTTCGACGGGCTGGTTAGAACCACGATAGCTCAATTGGGAGAGCACCTGACCCGGTATGTCTGAAGGGTGCAAATTCAAATCCTGCTCGTGGAAATTTTTTCAAAATTTGTGTTTTTGTAATTGTTCGCAACAAAATTTGCGTTAAAAATTATATAAACAAAACAAAATCATTTTAAAAGCTAAATTTTAATCCGTTGTGGTTACATTTGGTAAACTGATCAAATAACGAAAACAGTAGCTGTATTTTTCGTTTTGATTGAAAATTTAATTAAGTAGGTAGTTAATTATATATTTATATACATATATATTATTATATATATATTCGTTGAAATTAAAAATCAGTAATCGATGGTATTTGTACAGCCTCTGCGTTCGAAATTTGAACGAAAAATTTCGTACCAATTTTTGCGGTTGTTTTGTATGTATACTCGTATTGTGATCGTTTGACGGTCAAGTATCATAAAAAAAATATTAGTGAGTTACCTACTCTTATAAACTAGTTAGCACGTTTTATAACGCTTCAAATAACGATAAATATGTGTATGTGTTCATTAATTGTAGCCTAAACAAAAGATAATGACTGACTAAATTAATAGTTTTGATTACCATCTTTGTTGGCTCAAACGCGTTAGGTGTGTCATGAAATCTATTTTAGTCAGTTTTATGGCTTAAAATAATATAATGAAATGATACTGCTTTGATGTGTCGGTACGGTAGCTGACGGGGTAATGCTTTGGTTGAATGCTAAAAGTCGTGGTTCAATTTCTATAGCTATTTAAACTACTTATATGAACCTAATCCTAGCAGCATTATTTTTGTAGGTGGGTTTATCTTTATTTTATTTTATTTTTACGATTTATTGCTAACAGTTACATTAATAGTTACTTATATGCTTAACATTAGGATTGTATAAACTTATTTTAAACAATAATTCAGCCCACAACGCTGATCACAGACTCTAACAGTAAATAACATGCAAAAATCTATTTATTCGTGGAATTTAAAGTTTTTTTATGGAAAAGCTAATATTTTTACGCGGTATTTTGAAGAGATTTCCTCTTGAAGTATTGTGCCCCTTTCCCTAAGCTGTATAGTTCTGCATGTCATTGGCTTAAAAGTTTTAGCTGTTCAACCTCCATCAATCAGTAAATCATAGACTAACAGAGTAATCGTACAATATTATGCTTTTTATCACAACATTTTTTACGTCACTCGATATTTGTAACTGTTCCAACTGTACCATAGAGCTATTACTCTTTCCATTGTACTCCACTTTATTACCATCGCAATAACATTAGCGCTGCTAAATATCCGGTTCCTATAAACATGGTTCGTACAATGACTTTTCAACACCGAATGTTACAACGAAAATGCTATTCGGGTTAGCGGCTGCGTGTTGTGTTCATTGACTGTGAAGTTTTGATTAGAATTAGATTGTTCGACTATTAACACCTTTGTGTCAGCACATTTAATGTTTTATTCGGTTGGTTGGTTGGCGGTTGGACTTAAAAGTAAAGTAAAATTAAAATAAGAGTTTAAAAACTAGTACCTACCTTATTTAAAAATAAGTGTTACCAATGTTAGACATTAGTTTATTTCGTCGCCAAAAACATAGATTTTCATATTGTTTTCTAAAGTTTACGCGAACACTACCTACACATTGAAATGAAACAACTTACATAATACGGATCTACTCACATTTATTTTATACATTAGTTTTATTTAATGTTTATCCTGACGTTTCGATCCCTTTGCAGGGTGCGTGGTCACAGGGAGCCTCACTAACTAACTGTTTTAAATTAATTGAAGTTAATATGACTTAAGCAGCGTGAAGGCAGCTTCTTTCACGGCTGTCAATTGGGAGAGGAAGCCATTTGTATTTGGGTTAGTGTCAACATGGCTACTTAATAATTACATGCGAGTTTAAATAGAAAATTAGTTTTCTTTTTCTATTCAGGGTGCCTAGGGCGAGTTTTACTTGCCAATCGATTCAATCACGCCTCTCAATCCCCGGAACAAAACTAATGACATCACCCGCGTTGATGACGTAATTCGCAAAATGGCGAAAAAAATTAAAATGGAAAACGCACAGACAATAAAGTTGTTGAGGGGTTTGAGTGTAGCAAATTTATTCTTGTTTGTTTATAGCTAAACTTCTTCGTACAAAAGTAGACTCTAAGTAAACAATTTTTAAGTAAATTTTAACTTTTTTCATTTTTCAAGTGCTAAGTAATTGCTGCATTGAAGCTAAATTAAATATTTATAAAATATATGTAATATAGATGGCGCGCTGTGCCGCTATTAGCACTTAAAAAGCAGTGACAAAATTCAGCGCTTCCGTTAGCCTTCCCGCCCGGATTGCGGAAGACCCAGGTTCGATTCCTGGCTGGGTCGGGTAGGCGGTGAATTTTTAGCCTTCCCGGTAGCATAGCGGTCAGTGCAGCCGCCCGGATTGCGGAAGACCCAGGTTCGATTCCTGGCTGGGTCGGGTAGGCGTTTAATTTTTTCACTGTATTTTATAAATTTTATAAATATTTAATATTATTGAAATTAAGAATTTTAAGTTCTCTGGTTGCTTAAGCGTGTTTTCTTCTGAAAAGGATAGGTACACGACATGCAGTTGTTAACGAAAATTGATTTCTGACCCACTTTTGTGTTTTGGCTAACCTTGTCGTTCATACTTAACTGATGAAATACGGTCGCTCGCGAATCAGCGGAATCAATAATTCAAAGTGCCAATTTGGTTCTGTTTTAACTCAACACAATTTTCGTGACCTATACAAAAAATTTCTCTAAACTGTTAGTATTTCTTCTAAGCGAGGATTTATTATTAAACAAACTAGTAACTAGTTTCTTTGCAAACCATACCTGGTATTTCCAGATACTAACAAGAATCACTGAAGCATTTTATAACGCGCGTGTGTACGCAGACATAAAAGGAGCAAAAGTCCGAACACCCACAGGCAAGATAAAATCTATAAGACAACACTAGGAGCGTCAAGTTACAAAACCTTCTTTTCTATTTTTCTTCCATTTAACGACATATTGCATATCAACCAAGGCCAATTACCTGCGTTCCGGATAAAAGAGATTTTACTTAAAAAAGAAAACAATTTAAAAATAAAAAAGACAGATAAAGTAAAAACCGGCTAGCAGCGTAAAGTAACGTTTTGAGTTTAAATTTCGAATTCATTAATAAAACTAACCGCGCCTCGTTTTGAATTAGGAAGGCCGGTGATACACTTAGCACTTGTTTATCTTTTAGTTGTGTAATTTTATCTCGGTATACATAGAATCGAATAACATAGAAAGTTAAGTATTATAGAAAATATTAATAATTAAAATCGTAAAACTGTCTTGAACTTTATGTTCCCTGTTTTATTCTGTCCTTTTTTTCTATTATTTTGTTGTGAAACAAAAATAGTTTTTTTACTTATATGGATTGGATCGGAACTCTAAGATGATGGTTATCAAATCAAATAAGATTTTCAAACGGTAGACGTAACTCACATTGTCACACAAATATGTACTTTTGTAAAATGTAAAAAAATGCTTGGCCTTCATATCACCAGTAGGCTTAGCCAAAGTAACATTAAGAAAACGATATCGAAGTTCGAAAAGAATAAAATGTATGGGATTGACATAAGCCGCGCTAAATCACGTGGTCAATCTTATGTCAATCCTATACATTTTATTCTTTTCGAACTTCGCTATCGTTTTCTTAATGTTAAAAGTAAAGTAGTAGTAGTAGTAAAGTAGTAGCCAAAGGGCTACCGCCACTGATACTGATAGTAAGTAACGATCAGACCAAAATGCCTAGTGTGCGCTTTGTTTTCTATCCGTTTTCATTCGATTACGAAAAAGAAAACGAAAATTTGTATGGCAAAATTGTAACTCTTGGTCGCCAGGAAGCGCTGCTTCAATGCCATACTTACTAATTTTCGTTTTCGTTAACGTGATCGAATGTAAAATGAAACTCACACTGAAGCAGAAGCACACTTCATCCAGAATTCTCAACTAGTGAAGGGCTGACTATCTTATCTTAATATACTAGTGATACATCGATTTCGAAATCGATGTAGTGATAAGACAATTTTATGCGCCTAGTGTGCCTCAGCTCAGCACAGCCCATACGGTAGCCCAACGAGCGGCAACAATTTACCGAATTCCTGCGCCCATATTGTTTTAGTTACAGGGTTATTAACCCAATGCACGTAGGGTTGCGCCGATTTTGAATCGATAGATTATGACATGTATACTTTTATTTTGTGTTCTTTTATTTTATTACAAATTTATGGTATCTTGCGGTTATTTTTTAAATACTCATAATTATTTATTAAAATTAATCATCTTTGATTACCAAACAAACAATAGACAATCACTTTTGTTAAATTGTCTTGGCTCTGTCGATACTTAAATCTTATTTATATACCGAAAAAAAAATACGTACGAACGTACGTTACGTACGTTCGTTCGTTTTAAACTTTAATTAAATTTCATAGTAGTATGTGCTTCTATAATGACGACTAATTACTACTTTATTATATTATGTCTTCATGTTTGTATATAACATCAGACGCTAGCGCTGATCGTGACTAAGATTGACTTATGAAGTAACGAGTTATGCTGGCATATAATTATATTTCACATTCAACCGGTAATAAACACGTAAATGGTGATCTTGAAAGGTATTTTGATAAATTGCTTGATAAACCTTGCATTAGCGTTGACTTGTCATAATTACCTAAATTATATTATAAATAAGATATTTCAATAAAATTGCAGTTTCCGACTTTATTTAACATTTTATAAAGTTCGAAATCAGTAACATTTTTTTAAATATTTGTTTAATTAACTTAGTTGTGCCATATCTATAGGAACTCCGTTAAAATCACAACAATCCAAAATTTAATAACTTGTGATATAAAATCACGACAAACCAAAGTAAGTATAAGGTGATTAGCCCTTATGCTGTCTGCTCTGCTTGGTAAAGATCTCTATCATCGCTACTATTAATGGTTTTGGCTAATCATCATGCTTGTCAAATGCGGGTTTGTGAACAAATAACAAATCCTAATGAATTTAATTATTTTCTAACAAATACTACTACAAAACCTATAAAAACCATTAATCTTTTGGCTCCTTAACTTAATCTCCAAGGCCAAGATATCACTTTAAAAAACGATATACAAACATTCCAAATTGCGTGACAAGCATACAATGCATCACTCTGACAAAATGTCACAATATATCGCTATTTTATTCCGATACTTTCATTTGTAGTATAAATTTAGGAACATCACTAACAAAAGGGCGATTTTACATGGTAACAGTTCACAATTTTCAAACTATAACCACTTTTATGAGTGAAGAGTAAGGTTCAAAATGTGTATTTAGACACTTGGTCAGTCGTAAACTTAACTTTGTAAATAGAAACAGGCGGGGAAACAGAATCACGCTGTCAATCGTTAGAAGCCGTGTATTTTGGGGAATCAATTAAATTAATTGATTTCACAGATGCACGACTCGATTCTGAGAAATGTCGACTCATCGTGTTACCGCACTAGCGAGCGTGACGGTTGGCGGGAGACTTTATCAACTGTTTGTGGTAGTTCAATTGTTTGACTTTTTTATTTTTTATTTTTCACCGGCGGCTTTTAAAATTTCGCGTTCCATTTTAATCAAAGTTTTCAAAGAGGTTTAACTCAATCACCGGTAGTGCGAGCACGGATCTTACCGATCGATAAATTTATCGGTAGACAAAACCGTTTATCTATCGAATTTTATCTACAACCGCTAGCACGGGACTCGGATCGGTAAGTTTTATCGTGTTCTATTTTAGCGATATTTAAAAATGGCAACACGGCAATTTTATCGTTCCGTTCGTTCATCATTCATTCGAATCTTATATTTTTAATTGTTATTGATTAAATTCTCTTTGTTTTGTGTTCTATTTCTTATCGTGTAAGGTTTTTAAAGGAATTTTAATATTAACCATTTATTTATTTATTATTTAAGCATTTTTTCCTCTAGAGGAAAAAGTTTTTAATTTTTAAGTATCACATTTTCTAAGTCGTTTAAAAAACATCGTACCTAATATTTACTTAGTTGTTAGTGGATTACTTTTAGTAGATTATTTGCTCCATGCTTTTGTAAAAAGCCGTCAGCAATTAGAGCCCTTTCAGCAGCGGTGCTGGAAAATCGAATGTAGACGGGCAAAAGACGACGCACAATAGCTTCAGAGACCTCCTTCACAAGTTTGCTAACTGTGCATTGTCTTAACGCCAAGTTATATTCTTGCCTAATGCTGCTAGTGAGGACCGGCAAAAAGTAGATTGTTGAGGTTAGAATAAAAATAGGAAAAGAAAAAACTAAATTCCTGCTACTTACAACAACATGCACGGGCAATCCGTTTGATCTAATCTGTCGGATGGCGCCCCAAATGCTTTCGATAACCACAAAGGCTAATTCTCGGGATATGCGAAACAACCTCATGAATCAGAATCTGCTAAATCCATGACGTTGTTTCTCTGTCTCAGATGGCGCCGGACAATGTTAGTTTCTTCGCGACGTCGCTGTTACGTCTCTTTTGCAACCAGCAAAAGGTGCCCGAATTCCCTTTTTTCACGACCACCCAAGAAAAGTGTAATATTTAGTAACTTTCCAATGGCGTCGAAAGCGTCGAAAACTTTATCTACCAACTTTTAGATGCCGATAAATTTATCTACACATCGATATAATTTATCCACAAGAAATGTCATTTTCGAGTCCCATGCTAGCTTTTAAACTAAATAGATAAAATTTACCGATTATATCTACGGGTCGATAAAGCAAGTCCCATGCTGCCGATGTTAATTTGTCGACTTGAACTGTCAAATTTTATCGTCTAATGTCACTTTATCAGTCGATAAAAGATCCGTGCTCGTGGGGCGGGACTTCTTGGCTGAAAAGTAAAGAGTATTGTTTACGGGTCTGCGATCACCAAACCGCAGTTAGCAAGCGTGGTGGCCTTTGTCCAGCAGGGAGACATTATCGCTTATTTACAAGCGATACTTTACTTTATTCTCAACGTATTCGCGATAGCAGTCCATGACTATGGCCGGTGCAACTCGGTCGAAGCGACACGAATAAATAGGTACAAATGGTAGGATGCCTTTGCAATAAATCTGTTAATGAAAGTATTTATACCATTTCTCTTGGTGCTAGATAACAATAAAGGCAAAGACCCGTAGCCATAGCTACACACCGCAAGGAGCAATAATTAATTACCTATTATGTTGTCAAAATTGACAAACGAGTTTTATATTTTTTTATTTTCATATTATTTTTAGGGTTCCGTACCCAAAGGGCAAACGGGACCTTATTACTAAGACTCCGCTGTCCGTCCGTCCGTCTGTCTGTCACTCTGTTCGTCTGTCACCAGGCTGTATCTCATGAACCGTGATAGTTAGACAGTTGAAATTTTCACAGATGATATATTTTTGTTTTTTCTGAACAACAAATACTAAAAAACAGAATAAAATAAATATTTAAGTCTTTAATCGCCGTGGTGGTCACCGGTGAACGACAAACAATACATTTTCTATTGTGTCTGGTTTTGCGGCAGTCAACGTGTTAAGCAAAAAAATCACGTTTGTTGTGTTGGAGCCCTCCAACACAACAAACGTGATTTTTTTGCTCGTTTTTGCTCGATATTGATAACAGCAACAGGTAGACGCTTGAAATATACATGACAATAAACATGATTTTTTGCCAATTTTTTTTTCGGTCTTATTCAGTATAATAGACCTTATTTATACAATAATTCTGGATTTTAATTATTTTTTATTTTTATTTAATTTGATTTTAATTGTATTGTAAATTCTAATAAGTACTAACATAGCTCTAATAAAGTTCCATTGTTACTAACTATTATGAGTCTTTGATACTTGAATAAATAAATATATTATTATTATTAACGATAACAGGTAGAAACTTGAAATATTTTCATAGATAATGGTACGGAGCCCTTCGTGCGCGAGTCCGACTCGCACTTGGCCGGTTTTTATCATAATGCAACTTTTTCAAAAATAAAACTGTCAAATGATTCTAATGATAATGTTTAAAAACACGTTGATGCCGGGTTGGCTGAAGTCCAAATAGTACGCCGTTTATAAAAGGTGGAGTGGAATCATAGAAATGTAATTCTAAAATTAAATATTTACGAATGCTGTTTCTAAAGAGTCGACGACCTCATTTTTATCTCATATCCTTAATATCTCATCGCGTAGGTAATCTTTAATCATAGACGATTTCATAAACTTTTTAATGATAAAGTAATTTAATTCTTTATCTATGGTAGACACTAAACGAAGCGTACCTAATATGAGCATATCATCGGCATCGTATTCCTATCGTAACATGTTCGATAAAATGAGCTTCTATTTGACATCCCGTTATATTTTTGTTTATGTTTAATTATTAATCCTTAAAATTTATACAGTTTTCCACAAATTAATGCATCTAGGAAGAGGAGGACGAGGAGCTCGATGGCGCAGTGGTTAACGAGCTCGGTCTGCGATAGCTAAAGTTAAGCAACTTTTGCAAAGGCCGGTCGTCGGATGGGTGACCAAAAATTTATCATCTCAAGCTTATCCTTGCTTCGGAAGGCACGTAAAGCCGCTGGTCCCGGCTGCATTGGCAGTCGTTATAAACCACCAATCCGCAATGGCCCGCGTGTTGGTTCTTGGCCCGTTCGCTCTCCATCCATAGGGAAGGCTCGTGCCCCAGCAGTGGAGACAAAATGATCTGGTGTGAATGCATCTATGTTATGTCTATATTATGTTTTGGTGACGAAAACAGTGTCGGAAACTGGGCTTAAGGCGAAGACTAGTTCCACTACATATAATACTTAGAAGCGAAACAACGCATATACTAAAATATTTTCCGCATTACTAGTAACGTTTCGTCCTATGAATTCTAAGTAGGATGTATAGTCATTCACTAGGACCTTCCAACGCTCAATCACTAAACCGTGTACTAGCACCTGCATATAACGTTATCAGATCAAACTGACCACAAAACAAGACCCACCTTCACATATGCAGTTTCAAAGAACAAAAGCTCCACTAAACTGGCTTCTAAGACCAGTAGTTAAAGATCTCTCGAAGACTATCGTAGGCGACTTATCCGTGGATCAGGTTAAGTTTGCTTTTGATCGACCAGTGGAATTTGAGACGCTATTTAATAGTCACCATTAACATAGAAGGTTCTCAGCAAAATTGTAATAGGACCAGTCGTACAAGAACTGTGCTTCTAAAAGTTTATTAAGTTGTAACGGCTCTTTTGAAGTTGGTTTCTGTCGTATATGATAATTGGCGGCATGATTAGAATTATGATGAAATACTCATTCATTGAGTAACTAAAGGTAGTTTTTAATTAATATGCGGATGGTGGAGTACTTACCTATGCGGTTGGAAAATGTTGCATGAACGATGAATTTTGTATAAGCCTACGCGAAGCAATGCTTGGATACGACTTTGCAAGTGATATTAAGGAGCTCTTGGGATCTAAAGACTTAGTAACGGAACGATATATAAAATCTTTTTGTTTTGTTTATATAATTTTTGACACATTTGTTGCGAACAAATTACAAAAACACAAATGTTGAAAAAATTTCCACGAGCAGCATTTGAACCTGCACCCTTCTGACATACCGGGCCAGGTGCTCTTCCAATTGAGCTATCGTGGTTCTAACCAGCCCACCGGAATTATCAAAGGCGCTCATTCAATGTCAACAACTACCGTCATTAACATCCGATCATAATATTTTTACAAATACTAAAGATCAGTTAAGAAGTAGGCAAGCTATTTGTAAAATGTATTTGTTTTGTTTATATTATTATTGACGCAAATTTTGTTGCGAACAAATTACAAATGCCGTGTTGAATAATTTCGATGATGTTAAATTTAAGAAAAATTAAATATTATAATATATGAAAAAAAACATATTTAATTACAGAGTATATTCTAAATATTTATTTTAATAAAAATATAATAGTGTATAAATAATGAAAATTTTAAAAAGGCTTAAAGTTACCGTTTCGTTTTTGATATACTATGCATTTAAGGGTTAACAGTGTTCGGTACAGGGTTTATGGGCGGTCATCGTTTTCGAGGGCGGTCACCCGCCCCAATCAGGGGCGGAAGAGGGGCTCGCCCATCTACAGGGCGAGCAGTCACCGACGGGGTTGTGGAAGTGTCCGAAAGGGTTCCCATGACCTCGTCAGGCTCTACCATGCCGGCGTTCGATGCTTCCTCCTCAGATGAGGACGACGCGATGATCGCCGGTCTGCTGGTTCCAAGGTGACGAGAGGACATCGGACTGGTTTTTACCGAGTCGGCTTCGACTCGCTTTCTCTAGGGCTTCGGCCCTGGAACAGAGTCTAGGCCATCCTCGGACAGCCAGCGGGACCCCTCATGCCCGCTGATGCGCCTGTTTGCAGGTTTCCACTCCGTAACAAAAAAAAAAAAAAAAAAAAAAAGGGTTTATGGGCGGTAAAAAAACTGTGGTTCCTGTGTGACCGATGATGTTTCCATATTGATTTTTCCTTTTCAAAGAATGTGCCAATTACCTGAAACAAGAAATAAACAAAGTTAATATAAAAACGTAGGTAGCAATTCTTTTATTGATACGATTATTCATTTATGTTCAATTACTATTTTTTCTTGCCAAATTGATGCTTTATTTCACTGTCTTTCCATTAACGAATTTATAAGTAGGTATTAATGATACATAAATTAAAATTTAGACATTGGATTGAGATTAAAGAGCGTTTCCACATTTCGCTATTCCCTATGTACTGTCTGCCATATTGGTAAACGAAAAATATAAGAATGAAAAAATTTCTTGGATATCACAGTCATTAGGTATGTATTTTTATAAGACTTATCCCATGCTAGTCTGGAATGTGTATTAAGAACCGACTAAGGGACAAGAGTTCCAACTAGGGTTGGCAACTTTTTTTAAACCAAATATATTATTTTTGGATTCAGTACCCATAAGAATATAGTAGATAGGGAATTAATTAAAAAAATATAGTATTTAAAAAAATATATATTTTATTTCTTATCTGAATATTTTTTGCTGCTTTGAGCTTTTATTAATAGGTTTTTTATTTTTAAGGGACGCTTCGTAACTATTATTAAAATCTAATTTTAAGTTACAAAACACAATTAACTCTGCTTTTATCAGACCGATACTGGAGATCAAGGCACTGTGCTTACCCGTTAATATAAAAAAAGAAAAACTTCTGAAACAGCCGGGACCAACGGCTTTACGTCCCTTCCGAAGCACGGAGGAGCTCGAGATCATACATTTTTGGTCACCCATCCCATTACCGGCCCTTGCCGAAAGTTGCTTAACCTGAGCACTCGCAGACCGGGCGCGTTAACCACAGCGTTATCAAGCTCCTCATATCGATGTATGTATGTTTATAATACCCAAATAGAAATGAAACAACTTTTACGGATCTACTCGCGTTTATTTAAAAAAAGTCTCCATACAAGTTGTATGTTCGCGTAAACTTTAGAAAACAATATGATACCTACCCAAATAGATTCTATTTCACGATAATTATATTAGTGTAAACACCAATTTCAACAGTAACCCGACGCCAACGCTTCCCCTCAAATCGGCAATTTAGCAAATCGCAATAGCAAACAGTCCGCCCACCCACCACACAAACGCTGTTTGTTTTTCTCACACGACGACGCGATGATGCGATGCGTTCAACCACCGAAATTGCGCACTTTGACAATATATGAAATCATCGCGGCACCTATGTTTGTGTTGGACAACAAGACCGTGATGTACTGCCACTGTAACTTCTATTTTAAGATGACACCTCGATTTGTGAGCATTCAAAAAGGCTGATCCTTACTGGCTCTAAACTACTACTTACTAAACTATCTGTATGCCGAATTTCATCCAAATCCATTCAGTAGTTTTTACGTGAAAGAGTAACAAACATCTATACTTACAAACTTTCGCGGTTATAATATTAGTAGGATGTTTTGTTGTGTGTGGAATGGATACCTACTAACAAACAAACAAAAAACATGGTAATAATCCTTTTAATTCAGTAAGCATAACTAAATTAACTTTTACGTGAATACTCGCATTTAATTTCTACATTTGATTTTATCTTGCTCATAAAGAAAATAGTTGGAACTCATCACTTGCATGTTATCCCTAAAGAGCTGCACTAAAATAATTTAAAATGATTTAATTTGTTAATTATGCTTTCGTGCTAATAGTATGATTATTAGGTCTGACCGTCTACCTTTAGACCAGAGGATGCCAGGGGTGACCGAAGAACACGGTATGTGGCAGTTAACAGGACCACAAAGGTCATTGGAGGTAGTAAAACTTGATTTGTCTATGCACGACATTGACATGCTTAATCTCTATTATGTACCTAATTATTATAGCCTTTATGTGTGTTTGTCATCAAATACAAAGAGTAGAGTTTTATAGGGTAATCAAATACGTCCAGCAAAATTTATTAACTAGGTATTATACCAGCTATAATAGCATAAACAGTAAGTATGTATACAATAAAGAACACTGTGACAACATGTAAAATCATATATAGGTAGATTTAATTTTTCAAAAAAAAACTTATCATCATCATCATCATCAGCCCCTCCTGACCCACTGCTGAGCATAGGCCTCTCTTTGCTTGTGCCATCCGCCTCGATCCTGCGCTACTCTGGGCCACGTGCAACAAAACTTAAAAGTACCTATAACCCAATTACCCTAATAGGCCTTTTCGAGTCGTACCTACTCTGTTCAAAGATTCCCATCACGCTTGCAGCGATACTAATATAATAATATATTAATAATATAATAATAATAGAATATAATATTATAATATGTAAAAATATAGGTATATAATTTTCTTTCTTAAAATCTAATTTTAAGAAGGAAAATAAATGAAGAGTATAATAGTAATAACTATCATATAATTAACAGGATTTTTTCCAACGATCATAAGAACCAAATTTCATTTAATTAAATTTCATTATTCATTTAACTATTCTGTTTGTTTGTTTATAATGAACTACCTATAAAAATCTGCCTGTCGTTTCAAATTGTCATACCCAACAGGGTTTATATGTACTAGACCCACCTGTATCACCTTATTTACTATTGACAATAAATCTATTGTATTGTATTGTATTGTATTGTATTGTATTGTATTGTATTGTATTGTATTGATACCCCGCTATATGTATAATTTGACCTTGTGGGTCTAGATGCGATGCGATTGTAAACTGATATTGGCAGACAGTTTCAAAGATAAATCTGTAAATCAAAATAGTTTATTGCAATAGTAAAAACTTCAAAGTTGAAGACAGAAACTATGAAACATATATTTGTATCACAGTGATACCACTTTTCGACCCGAACATAAAAATCAAGATGATTTTTTGGTCACCCATCCGATGACTGGCCTTTGCGAAAGTTGCTTAACCTTAGCGATCGCAAACTGGGTCATAGTGCTCCCCAATAGATATCAGATATCACTCCTATTTCTAAATCCACAGTAACATTCCATCGTTTACCCAATCCTAATCCTAATCTATGACTAATCCGAGATGACAGCGCGCCATGACGACAGTGTCCAAGGGCTTCGGGCCTATTGCAACACAAGATGGCGGAATATCCGTTTGTCAAAACAATATTTTGATTTCATCTATTTTTACAAATGATACAGCTTTAAATATTTACATTTTGTCAATATTTTCTTTGTAAACCCGCATTCTTGTTAGCATCTACTTTTGCTTCTTACATCTTTTTTTGTAATATTATCGTTTGTTAAATTTTGCTTCTTTAATAATCTTAGGGTTCTTTCCATGTAGGTGTTTAGCCCTTATTTACCCTTACTAGTAATTTAAAACATTTTTAGCCCATATTTAACCCTTAGTACTAGTCATTTAAGTCGATTTAGAAACTTACAAATAGGCAAATAGTTTTTTAAATTTACGCAAACATACTGAATAGAAACACTAATTAAGAAATATTCTTTCACATATTTATCCATTTCATTTTATACTGTCCTTTTCCTGTGACCATGGACAAGGGATACCGCAATGGGCTTGAAACGTCATTTAGCATAAAATGATATTAATGGGACTAAAATTCGTAATTTGTTAAATTAAAATTAAAAGTAAGTATTTAGCCTAGAACTGTCCCACTGCTGGGCAAAGGCGTCCATTATTGAGATCAAGTCATCGCTACAATAATGGGTATTGGTTTAATCACCACGCTTGCCAAATGCGGGTTGGTGATCACAAACCCGGACTATACATCGAATAATCCGAACACACACTTTACCCGACCTGGGAATTGAACCCGGGACCTTCGGGTATAGGTCCGAGCGCTATGCCACTTGGCCACCGAACCGCTAAAATTACAAATGGACGCTGTAACATCGTTTAGAGGTGTAAGAAACCTGATGATGATATTTATCATAATTATATTATTAACTAGCGGCCCGTTCGCGACTTCGTCCGCTTGAGTGAACACCCCTATCCTATAAAAACCTATGGCAGCGCAGCGCCACCTACCGGGTCCAATTATATACATATTTTATACATATAAACTTTCCTCTTGAATCACTCTATCTACTAAAAAAAACCGCATCAAAATTCATTGCGATTTTTTATAGATCTAAGCATACTTACTTACATAGGGACAGACAGCGGAAAACGACTTTGTTTTATACTATGTGATGCTTCTTTTTAACTTTTGACGAATTGAAATATTAAAAAATTGTTATCGCAACCCAATGCTTACATCAAGGTGAGATCATTAAGTAAATAAAAACATACTCATATTGACAACCATAAAAAGGCTTGACTAAATCTTGATTGACCAAGGCTAGACACTTGACATCTTTGATAGTATCTACTTTTAAAAAAATATTGCAAACTGTAACGTGAGACTTTGTATAGGAAAAATCTAGAGGCATGTTTGCAAATAAGACAAAATTTACCTTAAGTATTTCATCGTCTGAAATTCCAAATTCTGTAAATGACTTAGAAGCCACAATAAAAACTTACAAAAGATGCTGAAAAATCCTGAATCTCGACTTCAATCATAAATTACAAAACGAACTAGTTTTTTCGCTTGTTTCCCGTAATAATTTACTAAAGCAAATCCAAACTAATTCCATCTGAATTCCTTGTACCGTTAAAAAGAGCAGATTAAAAGAAACTAATAGAAAAAAGTTTGTTTATCTGTAGCTTGATATAAATCGCAATATCCTACCTACATACATCCTCCTTGCATATTTCACAGACAAAAAACCTCGTAACCTATATAAAAGCTATCGTATTTTTTAAAGAAAAATAAGCAAACGGCATAATAAAAACAAGCGAAGATAAAAAAGACCACATTACGAAAACAGACGTTGTTTCATCAAATTACAGTGACCAGCTGCCTAGAGACGTTTGTAACAACGAGTTACAAACTAACGCAGGTCTGTTTAGTCTGGTCGATAGCAGGCTGTTCTATTTTCAAATTTACGCGCGTCGATTCTCGATAGAAAATTAGGTTTTTAGGTTGAAACGTTTTGTCAGTAATCAAATATCGTATCGATCATGGAATGGGTTTTCGTATCATTTTACATTACAGAATGCTCATTACATCATTACGACATTAACGATTACGAAAAAACTTTTTCGATAGGAAACTCTTTTAAACGCTAGCAGACCTATCTAAGGTCTGCTAGCGTTTTTTATATTTCACAGTGGACCTTTTTATGCGCTCGCTGACGTTTCGGACACTTTATATTCGGACACAGTGTCCGAATTGACACTTTTTGATTTTATTATTTTTTTCACTGACGATTCGGACACCAAGTACCTACCTAGGTACTAACATGTACTAGTACATACAGTACCTAGATACTCTGCTAATAAAGGGTTAGGTAAACGCTGAACCTACCAAAAATACTTGTACTTAGGATGAGAATCTTAATACACAACACAAAGCGGGTCTAAATTCCAAGTGATGACGCCGAATTTGGAGTGGGGGAGGGGTAGGGGGAGGTGCGGTATACCCCAAAGTTAAAACTCGGAGTCATATATATTTTTTTTAAAGGAATTTTAAAGTTTTAGGAAAAAAATAATAATTTATCTCTTAAAAATGTCAAAATTACATCAGAGCTTAACCAAACTGCTCAGATTCATGTGACAACCGTGGGTTTTAAACATCTCCGGCGCAGCGGGAAGAGCAGCCACTCCACCCTTGCGTAGCGAAATGCTGGCATTATAGTATGCTCGCCTCCGCAGCTTCAGCTTTTTGGTCGCTTGCGGTGACCACCCTCAGCCGCAGCAGCAAACTTGATGCCTGCGTATCGTTACAGCGGATGAGCGCTGCCCTCCGCGCCTCCGGGCTCATAAAAACACTCTAGCGAGCGTAGGGCAGACTAGTACCACGTGGAATCGGGGTAGACTACTTCGGTTATGTGACTAACTTTGACCTAATGTTACCTCATCGGGAATGAAACATTTTTTTTTCTATAATATACTACTACTGTTTATTAGAAGAGAAATTAGAATAACCTGAGGACACAGTTGCACCAACTTTTGACACAGTCGCCTAACGTGTAGACGTCAAAACACACAAAATACCAAAATTTAGATTTTTTATTTTGCTTTATAGCACTGGATTTTAACTTTTTTGGGCAATTTAGCAGTGCTGCCAACATAACGCGACTGCGGTTGCTTTCAAAGCGTTTTTACGTTGAAAAGTTGGCAACAGAGCTGTCACTTCACTATCCCAATAAAAGTTTACTTTAAAATTAATTATTTAAATAATTTATTTTGACAGTCCTAATTGATTCCTAGCGATAAAAATTGTGTACTTGTTCCTAATTATGTGTTTTTTTACGCAAAAAAGAATACCTCAAAATTCGTTGTCATCGCTTGGAATACTGAGCCCACAAAGCTCCAAATATTATTAAAAACTTGACTAGGTAGAGTTTAGGGAGGCTTTAGGGATTAGGGCCAGTTTTCGACGCTTTAATTAAGCTGTGTCCGACGCCAAAAATAACATATAATTTAATTGAAATTGTACTGGACGACGACAGCTAAGAAGTGGTCTGTAGGTATTCAATTATTTCTAAAGGCAAAAATCTAAGGAAATAAATGACGATCACTGATTCATGACGTACTCCGACGCCACTACCCTATATCAATGGTAAAAGGTGATCCCATTAATTATTATTCTCCTATGTTCATAAATTGTAAACCGCAATACTTTTATTTCATTCGGAACCCTTGCAATTTCACACCCCATCGAGTTTTTTTAAAGCCAGGTGCGACACACATAAATTTACTCCTTTTAAATGCAACTAATTTATTTTGGAGCAAAGCTTTTGAATAAAGAATAAACGGCGCCATAGACAGTATTATTTGTCTTTTTTTATTCAGCCTATATTTCGTCACACTGCTGCATGGGCAAAGGCCTCGGGTGTTAATCCTTGGCGGTTTCCTACCACTTAATTCTAGATGCATCGAAATCTTCGCGCTAACGATAATAAAATAAATATATCAGAAGAGTGTTAATAAATTCTGTAAAAGTTAGGCGAAAGCATAAATACTTGGACGCCCAATGTAACCACAGTGCCATAGAACAATTGAATTTCTATTGTGTCTGGTTAAAAAACTAAGTCGGTAAAGAAAAAACATAATAATTAGACATTTAGTATTTTGATTGAGAAAGGACCTAAGTACCTACATATAAGTATATTGTCCTTACTAGCGGCCGCTCGCGGTTTCACCAGCGTGGTTCCCGTTCCCGTGGGAATATCGGGATAAAAAGTATCCTATGTGTTAATCCAGGTTATAAAATATTTGTATGCCAAATTTCATCCAAATCCATTCAGTAGTTTTTACGTGAAAGAGTAACAAACATCCATCCATACATTACAAACTTTCGCGTTTATAATATTAGTAGGATGCTTGCCATCATTGAAATCATGTCATCGCTACAATTCATAGGTATTAGCTCAATCACTACGCTTGCCAAATGCGGGTTGGTGATAACAAACCCACTTCCGCATCCCGCATCTAGTAAACGCAGTGAACGTACATAGTTAGATTGTACATCTGTGGTATCGCTAATCACTCACTGCACCTGAGAACGTGTTTGACATCTTAGTAAAATTGTGTGGCGGTGATTTGTAACAGAACTACCGTCTTTATGTAGGTACGTATTTCTCTAAAAATTAAATAATTGTGTTTTTCTCATGTAAGTGAATTTATTTGTAATTCTTATTAAGAATAAATGTCTTAAACCATAAACCACTTTGCCCGACCTAGGCATTGAACCGAGGACATCGAGATTTGGGAGCGCTCGGCGCTCTTGCCAACTACCTATTAAAGGAAAATTCTATTTACTGCCGTATTCAGAGACGTCTACTAAGTTTCAATAACCATTAAGTCTCTTGCTGGACTTCTTGGCGGGAAAGTAAAGAGTCATGTCTGCGGTTTTGTTTTATTTTCTAAAATTTGTGTTATGTCGAACATTAATGATGATAATGGTGGATTATTAACCGTTAAGTGTTCGTAAGTGCGCATGAGTGTTGGCAAATGAAACAAAACAGTGCAACTTCACTTTTCAAATTCTCTCAAGAATTTCGCCCGAGGACTTAGTAAAGCCTTTACTGAGATACTCGAGAGGTTAGAGGGTATATCATTTTACACTTTTCATTTCTATTATCATTTATCATCATCTATACAAGAAGGAAATATTGTTTATTTATATAATTTACTTGTAAGAAAAAATACTTTGACATTGGCTAAATATGCTAATCGCACGAAGCCATCAACTAAAGGAAAAAAAGTCTCTTGCTGTCACTTTCTTATGTATAGTGCTAAATAGAGAAGGAAAGACATTTAATTGTCATTAAACTTAATTTCCCTGTGTGGTGCTGGGGATAAAGAATTGCACCACCCCATCTCAACCCGTGGGTGTCGTAAAAGGCGACTAAGGGACCATTCCAGAGGATGGGCAGCAGCATCTCTCTGAGGTTACCCTCAATCTACTGCGATCGCCAACCCGCCTGCCAAGCGTGGCGATGACGGCAAATACCCCCCATGATATGCACACCAGCAAAAACCGGCGAGCAGCACAAAACCGGTCGTTGTGGAGATCCTGGGGGAGGCCTTTGTCCAGCAGTTGACGTCTTTTGGCTGAAATGATGATGATGAAACTTAATTGACGTCTCTGAGTTAGTATATTAGGTTTAACAGACTTTAACCCCTTAAATCCTAAAAAGTATTTACTTAGTAAAGGTACTATTTTCCTTAATGCAACCACCACAAATAGCCGCCATGCTAACCAAAACACATTTCTTTGCGCCCCACCGCGGCGCAGTTCAAAAATATCACGTGACTCCTGAACTGGTTTCCCGATATCGGCTGTCCTATTCGATCACGTCTCGAACGAATCGAGTGACATCAAAGTCTCGTATTTATAGAATGCAACGCCTTCCGGCCGTAGACAAGATAGAATGTTTTGGATTCGCGCCAACGCGGACATCGCGCTTGTCTATGGAAATAGATTAGGGTTAATTCTGTGATTGTCTATGGTCCTTTTTCTTCTGTTCTAATCGGTACATCCTGCCAGTTACCTTTTTCTGGATTTAATTTGAAGTTCAGTGCCATACATTAAGCGAAACTTAATTGTTCAGTTCCAATCAATCGACGCCTAATTATTTAAGTGTGCAATTGATTCAAAAAGGAGTTATGCACAAACTAGCACTTTACCCGTGACCCACGTCTTCGTCCGCATGGAATTGAGATTTTAAAAAGAAACTCGCATATTTTTTTATCAAAATAAAATAAAGCCTGCGTTCATCATCATCATTAAGTTTGTTTGTTTGAACGCGCTAATCTCAGGAACTACTGGTTTGAATTAAAAAAATATTTTTGTGTTGGATAGTCCATTTATTGAGGAAGGTTTTAGGCTATATAACATCACGCTGCAACTAATAGGAACGAAGCATTAGTGAAAAATGGTATAAAAACGGAAACAAGAGCCTTAAAAATTAAAAATGATGCTGAAAGTCACTATTCCACGCGGACGAAGTCGCGAGCAAAGCTAGTATAGTTCTAAAGATCACCCTCCTCTTATACAAACAAACAAAGAAACAAATTTTACATATTTATAAGTATAGATTACTCAAACAAGATAGAATGGAATCACAGAACACTTTAACTTACAGCTAAAATAGTTTTAAATTAAAAACTCAATGGATGCCAGCTATAAATCTACTATCTACAATCTACAACCTATGTTTAGATAGAATGGATTTCAAGTGTTTTATTGACGTTGTTTATACGCACGTGCTCGTAACATAGTGATAGATTCTAGAATGTTTTTCTAAAGTAATGTCAGATTTTTCATCACTTGGGTAAATCTTATCTATCTGGTATATTACTGTATTGCTAACACTATGTTATTTTATTAGGGCATCCATCTTGTCTTAAATTTGTCTTAAATTTTAGCTTCATTAATTTTGCTTAAATTTTACTAGCTTTGTTTTCTTTTTTTTTCTTTTTTTTTACTAAATTAGAATAACTACTGTTTGTACTTTGGCCGTAAACTACAACACGCTGTTACAAATCGTCTACTACCCCCATAGGACGGGCTACGCCTAGTACGGAGGATTGTACTTATATTGTAAATTTGTATGTTAACTTGTAAAATAAATCATTTCATTTCATCTTATAAATAAGCTTATAAGTCTACGATATGTCATTGTTTGATGTCATTCTTCATACTGAAGAAAAGAAAAGCCCTTACCGAGTTTCCTATAGTTTTTTTCAGCTCAAGATCTTCCGCAGAAGTCTAAAAGATCGAAAGCGTAGTGACATCATGAAGATGTGGATAAAAGAGTGACATTCTTAAAAACTTTAAAGAGACAAAATAAATAGATAAAAACGAAACCAAAGACAATTTTCCGTTTGTTTATGGTATCAAATCCATCCTCAGAACAATAACTAATTAGTTATTATTCTGAGAATCCATCTTAAACCATAAACAACTAGACACACAAACTTTTAATATATCTACATTTACAAAGCTTATGAGCACACAAACTGCGTTATGTGAAACGGAACAGTATAGTATATCTAATTTGATGAATGAAAACCGTGTAACGCACAGTAAAATATATTAAAGTTGGTACATACATAAAAAACTGTTCCCAGAAACAATTGCAGGCGTCCCACTTTCCAGTCATAACCAGGTCGAGTATTTCGGGAGATGAGTATGCGTTTAAATATAAAAATACTACGCGCGTCCAGGCGTAGTTCTACGGGAGTTAGATGGCTGAGTTTTTTTGTAGTAACAACATTACACCTTCTTCTTCAACTTAAAATTCACGCTCTTGTTAATGTAGTATTTTCCATACATCTGTATCCAAAGCTAATTATTTAAGTTCTTTAAAAGATACGACAATCGCCTTCTCTAAAACATTACACTACGTTTGCTAAATTGGTTGTTTGTGGTGTCTTTAAAAAAATTTGCTATGAGAGTCAGTATGCCATCGTTTCATACGTCTACGACGGGAGATGCTGTATGGAAATGAGCTAAGTAAATCCGGCATAGCGTGGTAGCGCTGTGATGAACGCTTTCACTTCTTGGGCTTCACTGGCTGCTTTTCATCAGGCAGGGTGAGGCCATTTTGGCGTGCCACAATAAATAAAAAAAATATATAAAACGCTGTATGAGTTTAATTGAATAAACGTCCCCGTTAGTATAAATATTATAACCACGTCGTCAGTTGTAATAGTATAGTACTTACAGCAAAGTCAACCAGTGGTGATAAAAATACAGATCAGTTACGACTGTGATCGTTTACAAAGTACAGTAATTAGCTTACATAGTTCTATATGCCAACTTAAAACCAATACGATAGTCGGCTTTCAGTAAGCTGGTTTATTCATATTTACATTAATTTAATCACATCACATAAAGTAACGTCTTTTGGCTGAGATAATGATGATGATATAGTAACATACCTACGTATTTAACGTAATAGTTGTTTGTGTTTTGCATGTGTTTTTAAAGCTACAAATTTACCTTTTCAATGCATTATGATAAACTATATTTCTTATACAAACACAATAACAAAAAAACCAACATTTTAAATTATATGGCTATCTTGTGTAGCTACAAAACGACCGGTAGCAAGTCGTATTGAGCGCAAGCAACAGATGTCTGTGCGGCACGCGCCCTGCCCATATCTGAAACTTGACGCTTCGATCCACTCAGGCCCTTTGCTGTGGTCAAAGAGCCCTTTGTTCGGCCACCTAGCGTTGCTCAATAGATCACGACTCTGCGATTAAATACTTTTTAAATGACTCTGGAGGTTGATTAAACGCCAGTTCAAAGCGGAACGAAAGACGCTCGTGTTTTGTCTATGGTTGAAATGAAAGCGCGCGCATTTTAATTTAAAGTCATTTTTGACAGTTATTTTACTAACAAATGAACGAAAATAAAAATGTAAGGAATTTTGAGCTTAATATACCTATTTCTTAAATCAGAGCTTTGGTAGTGACACCATTAATCGACAGGAAATATAACATTTTAAAATTTTAATCATTTAGAATAGGGGTCAGCAAACTGATTTCAGTCTTTAGCAACTATTTAATACATACCATCTACTTTCTAGCAGTCATTCTGTAAAATTTAAATGAAACTCTGTAATTTTTTGCAACTGTCACAATAAAAAATCATTAAAAAAATGTTTTTGCTTTTGTGTCGAACACTGGGCTTAAAGTGTCGAAAACTAGTGCCTCTAGGATATTTCTCATTTAAAAGTATATTTTTTTTAATCTAGATAGCTCGGCAAATGACTCCAATATATTTATAATAAGAGAATTTGAATATATCTTGAATAAGAATCTTGTCTTCGAAGTGTCTGAATGCTGCAATTTTAGTAATTGCCTACAAAATAAAATCAAATCGCTATAAAGACGAAGATGGAAGCGTGTTTCTACTTTCATTATTATATTTACAAGCGCTTCCAATTTGATTTCTCATAAAACACATATCTATATAATATGGTCTATGTTATTTATTTACAAACAAAGACAAAACAAGATAATAATTAAACTACTTACAATTAAACTTACATAAAACTATAAACTATAACTAGGTACTACTAACTATAAATAAAAAATTTACCCCAAATCATCCCCATCAGGCAGAGAAAAACTTTGTACCCCTTTTTTACGAAAAATGCGCGGACGGAGGAGTGTGAAATTTCGCACACTTATAGTTTATATATAGAAGGTTATCTGAATTATTAGTTATTTTATATTTTTAAATCATGCATTAAACGTTCATTAAATCAATAAAACAAACATTACACACACTACCATGTATTTGACACACACGCATACCTAGTACATAAAAATTTCAAAAATGGAAAAGGAGCGGCCGAAATCTTTCAATTCCAATCCAAACTCACATTCTATCTTTTTAAATTTTTCATTACTTAGGATACAATCCGTGCAGCCTTAATAAAATTACGGTCGAATTTCGACCACTGAGCGACCACTACTTTTAGTAATTGCCTACAAATACAATCAAATCGCTATAAAAGCAAAGATGGAAGCGTGTTTCTACTTTCATTAGTATATTTACAAGCCCTTTTAATTTGATTTCTCATAAAACACATATAGGTATAAATACTTCTAAACACCTCTGCTTGTCAGTCGTCTAATCGCTATAAAAACCAGAAGCAATTACTGTCAATCTATGTTCCAACAACCAATAAGGAGTTGCTAGTTTCAAAGTCAACTTTCGCTAAGATCGATAAAATAAATCAGTCATCTGGAAAATGCACGTCCTTTTAAGCTGGTAAGCGCTAACTCAATAGCGACCAGATTCTGAAACATACGAGAAAGTTAGTGATGTACCGTTCCATTTATTTATCGATACTTTTTAAACGTCTCAGTGGCTTATTGGCAAAGTACTGGGCTCTATATCTGGAGGTATTGTGTTCAATTGTCGAGTCGGATCAAGTATGTTTCGGGTTTGATACATAGCCTGGGTATGGGCAAATACCCATCAATGGTTGTGATGACTTGACTTCAATGATGAATGCATTTGCGCAGGCGTGGAACAGAATTTACTTTTGTTCTATTATTTTTTTTTTATATTAACGGGTAAGCTCAGTGTCTTGATCTCACCTGATTTTAAGTGATGATAAAGCCAATGATGGAAGCGCACTTCATCCGGGATCCTCAACTAGTGAGGCACTGGCTATCTTATCTCTAGCTGCCGGAACACAACAACAATGCTACAAACATTGATGTTATGGCGACATATTTAGATAAGATGGTGGTAGCTAGCCAGGCGGACATACAAGCCCTACCACCAACCAAACCGAGTACACAAACATGTACCCCCGCTGGGAATCGAACCCGGGACCTCTGGGTCTAAACCAGTGGTCTTAGCCACTAGACCACAGAGGTGGTTAAACAATTGAAGGGATTTTTACAAAAACTACATACACATTACAACAATAACACTAGTGCATACTACATTTTATCATTTTTCTCTATTATCGTAGGTATAAATAGTGGAAAATGTTACGTTATCAATCCAATACACTTTCATGAATAAATGATCAAAATTTTAAAGTAATGAAACGAAAAACTTGGATTGGAGAAAGCTTTTTTTATTTCCTGTAAAATATATTGCTAAAAAGTTATGTTGTTTTTGTAAAAATCCCTTCAATTAATTATCGACATCGATAGATCACTCCACTCCATTTACTACCGAGCTACTGAGCTGCGCGCTACTCGGAAAGTCCATATGGCGTGGTAGACCATATAAAGTTAATGTCACGATAGGATCTGAACACAGTATTGACGTTTTTAGGTGAATACAATATTCATAAAATCATTAACATTAAACTGAATCTTATAATTTACTTCCATAAATGTCTAGGCAGGTCGACTGTAGAGATTACCTAGATTTGAACAAGTATTTTTCACTAAATAGCCTCTAACTAAAGTCTGATTGACAACTCTAGAGATATCTTTGTCAGTTTAGTGCGATGGCCATGACTTAAATATTTATTATTTTACTTTGGCCTGAAATAGTTCTGCCAACTCCGATCACTATTTATCATCATCAGTCATCAAATATATTCCAATTATTGTTACTTAATACAAGACTCTATGGTTGAAACTCCTTGGCCTTCCAAAATGTGATTTAAAAAAGCTACAGTTATTTGAGTTTCATAAAGTGTGTATTGTTTAAAATTTACTTACATTAGGTACAATAAATACTTACTGACACTAAAGGACCTTCCTCAATTGAAAAACCACACCATTTTCTAGTCCGATATGTTTTTGAATGGATTCTTTAGGTTATGTTAATACAAGTGTGAATGTCTGGAGGCAGGTAAACAATGCATTCTTGAACGTACCAAATCTCTTTTACAGAGTAGTTACAACACAGAGGCTTTTAAAGATTACTTATAAAAAAGTCAAAAAGACAAATTACAGATTTTGTTGAAATAAACTTTAAAAAAAAGAACTTTATGAACCTTTAAAATATTTTTTCATTCCTACTACTCGGACGTCTTTCTTTTAACTGTGAAGAAAAATGGGCCTTAAAAAACTGGATTTAACAGAATAATTTAACACATTGCTTTGCACGGAGAATTGCCTCGATGAATCTAATAAGGTACGTAATCCTATATGTGGATATTTATTAACGGTATTGGTTTACTCAAATTGCCTAGTTGTAGTTGTTATTTGACTGTATATCTTTCAACAAGCAAATAAATATATTAATAAATACCCACGCGTGATGCAAGACGGTCTAGAAAACCTGTTAAGTCATGGCTTGAGGAATCTTAATCACAGAAGAAAACATAGTACATTAAAAAAAAACTTTGACTTAACTATTTATCCACCTATATTATCCGATTAAGTGTAAAAGCCATCGATATTTAACAGAAAAATCTTTTAAGCAATTATTATTATTACGCATCTACCTATATTTGACGACCTCCTTGGTCGAGTGGCTTGCACACCGGTTTTCATGGTGTCGCCATCTCTGAGGTCCCGGGTTCGATCCCCGGTCGGATCAATTTAGAAATACCTGTTTTTCTAAATTGTTTCGGGTCTGGGTGTTTCCTATGTATAATAAGTATGTATTTAAGTATATTAAGTATGTTTATCCGTTGTCTAGTTAACCATTTTAACAAGTTTCTTAAGGAAGCTTTTCTTGGGGCTAGATAATTGGTGTGAGTGTGGGAAACATTTATTATTATTATCTCTCTATTTATTTTTTTACATATTAATTTACATTTTTATTTATATTTTATATTTATATATTTATATTTAATATTTTCTAAAAAACAAATCAAACTTTTAAAAATATAAAAAATAGGGGTCCACCGGCATCGGGACCAGGGTCCAAACTACCGGTGATTAGGGCTCCAGAGACAGGAACCTCCTCACAATGCGTGCCGTATCGAGGAGAACTGCCTTCTGAATCAGGCCCTTGATCCAGTCGCCTAACGAGAGCCTCATGAGATGTTGATCGAGGCTCTTGGCCATCAGGCCGTTGGCCGTAAGAACAATCGGCACTATTATTATTATTATATTTAAAATTATCACAAATGTCTAATCATTAATCAATGAAATCATCAACCATCCGGCATTCGGCATTGATACTAACCACGGAAGTTATAGAATCAGCAGTAAACGTAAATAACTAAAATTCTTAGTTCTGCATTAACGTTTCCTCTGTTTACTCTGTACTCTGTGCTCATTGCGCAAGCCAAACATGCCTGTGAGGTAGTTTAACACTGTTTTTATATTATTTTTATAGTAAACGACTTGAGAACGAGCGATGTGTTGAGCACAATGCCTGTATTTAACTTTAAATGGTGTTCGGTGTTCATAATGAAATAGTGACTGTAGTTTTATACAAATACAGGAATCGGTTAGCCTAGTTCTCAGTAGGATGCCTAGTGCGAGTGTTATTTGTCATTTGACCTAGTTAGCACGAGAATTAGTATGGCATTAAAGCAGCGTCTTTTGGTAACAAACGAAGAGACTAAACTTTCTTATAGAATAGGTATTCTTGTTTCCGTTTCCGTTATCGTTAACGTGATTGAATGATAAATATAACTTGCACAAGGATTAATGGAACCCTGATAAGGCCGATGACGTTAGCGATTGCTAAGGTTAAGCAACTTTCGCAACGGCTGTTCAT
The DNA here is from genome assembly GCA_947562085.1 of Eudonia lacustrata. Classification (NCBI taxonomy): domain Eukaryota; kingdom Metazoa; phylum Arthropoda; class Insecta; order Lepidoptera; family Crambidae; genus Eudonia; species Eudonia lacustrata. The sequence goes on along the minus strand of OX387332.1, from coordinate 12,571,829 downwards.
CGGATGGGTAATCAAAAAATTATCATCGTGAGCTCCTTCGTGCTTCGAAAGGCATGTGAAGCCGTTGGTCCCGGCTGCATTAGCAGACGTTAATAACCACCAATCCGCATTGGGCACGTGGTGGTTTATGGCGCGTTCTCCCTACCCACCCTTAGAGAAGACTCGTGCCCCAGCAGTTGGGACATAAAAATGAGCAGGTGATGAGGAACTGCAGTGTACTTAGTTAAAGCTACTTACTAGTTTTACTACCCCCATAGAAATAGTCCTAACTAAATCATCATCATCATCATCATCATCTCAGCCAAAAGACGTCCACTGCTGGACAAAGGCCTCCCCCAAGGATCTCTACAACGACCGGCTTTGTGCTGCTCGCATCCAGCGGCTTAATAAATGTAGGTACCTAACTATATTAAATATATATATATATATATATAGTTATATATATATATATGTTATTATATATATATATATATATATATATATATATAATAAAAATGTCTTAAAGCTAGTGAAGTACTTTAGATTGCACTTGGAATTTATGTTTATTTAAAAAAAAATCTTTTATTTATAAACTAGCAGCCGCTCGCGATTTCACCCGCGTGGTTCCCGTTTCCGTGGGAATATCGGGATAAAAAGTATCCTAGGTTATAAACTATCTGTATGCCGAATTTCATCCAAATCCATTCATCCGTTGCAGCGTGAAGAAGCAACAAATATACACACATACATACACACGAAACTTTCGCATTTATAATATTAGTGTGATTGTTGTATTCATTGAAATGTTTTTATTTTGTGTTTATAATTCAATTGAATTTTGTTTAAAATTTAATTTAATTTCGTTTAAAATTTAATTTAATGTGTAATTTCTTTTTAAATTTTAAGAGGCCTATTACATCTCAACTGTGATTTTTGCGTAAAATGCCCATTTTCGCATTTTGTAGTAATTTTCCAGTTGTATTTATCGTTTTTATCGAAATAGGATAATAAATTCATGCTTAGTATTTCAAATTTCCACTCTGCGAGAAAAAAGCTGAGTTCGGACGGCCGGCGCATCGCATTTTGTAGTAATTTTTACCAGCAGTTGTATTTATTGTTTTTATCGAAATAGGATAATAAATTAATTATAAAATATTTATTCCTCATGAAGTAACAATTATTCTGGTATAAATTTTGCTCAATAATATTATCGTAGATAGGAGAAATTCACAGCGATTTTAAAGTGATTTTTTAAAGTTTTTGGTTTAGAATAAGATTTTTTTTTTCTATGTAAAATCAATGATATCTAAAAATTCCGAGGCCGCTACGAACTATTCGACTATATAAGAGATAACATTCTATTTTTTTTATTTCATTTGTTTAGAACAGTAGTTCAATCTAGGAGCTCAAAAAAGTGCTTTCGCGCATTTTATGAAAATCTTTCTCTGCTATTTTGGGTTTCATTAAAAAGTTAAGCAAAATTTACAAAAAGCAAGGCCGCTACGAACTATGCCAATAGCTATTCTACACTATTCAATAAGTCAAAATTGTTAATGTATTTTCGTTTCTGAGATCGAGAACGCCAAAAATGGCCATTTTACGCAAAAATCATAGTCAAAATGTAATAGGGCCCTTAATATTAATTTTGTTTTAATGCATGCTGTGATTGCCCATAATTGTAAGAGCAGTTGCTAAGAGAACATTGTTTTCATTTTTAATCTTGAATACTGCTTATGTCGGTAATCCAATAAATAAAGAAATAAATAACTAACTAGACTTGGAGTTTGGCCAACGAAGCAGTTGCAGTTACCGAGAAATACCAATAAAACTAGTAACGCGTAATAATAAATGTTACGAATTACGCCCGCACGTTAAACAGGATGAAAGAAGATTAAATAGGTACTGTGGAGTGACGTCATTATTTTGTGCGTTCGCTCGGTGAAATGGGACGATGCGGAATGACGGGCTTTTTTTGGGAGAAATTGATATTAGGAAATAAGGAGATGATGATGATGAAGGAGATCCACAGAAGGTATGCTTCTTCTTACCACGTTAGAGCAACGCCACACATAAGCAACCTCGCACGGTCAAGGCAGGCTTAAGGTCGCTGCATATACGTACCGGGTTTTTACACGGACGGGACGGGACAGGAAGTTTTGAAAATATCGTTTCATACAAAATGTATATGAAAGAGCATGTCACGGAGACATGGACGGGACGTGAACGTGGCAGGAGGCTCACGGGGCGGGAAAAATATCGTCGCCGACGATGTTTAGCACGTCCCGCCCCGCGCGTGCCCCCTCCCGTCCGTGTTTCCGCTACGTATGCCACGCACACTCCATTAGTACCGGAGAGAGAAGCAGTGTTGTCAACCATACGATTTAAATCGTATTTATACGACCTTTTTGACTCTTGTACGATCGAGTAATGGAAATCGTACGCAAAATATACCCCATCTATTTCTCATCTATTTCTTATTGTTTTTAGCAAAAAACGCATTACACTGTAACTTATAAATTACACACCACAGTCCAGAGTAAAAGCAATAAGCTTAAAATGTGTGTCAGCCGCTGAAATAATTTCATATTGTGCCCATTCTCCAACAGATGTGCCGCGCAGCGAGTGAAGTTGCGTCAGCGCACGTTCCCGGTTCCTATATGCAGTTGGAATTTGGTGGGAAGAAATTATTTAAAAACTGATTGAAGAGACATTAAGGCAGCTTGTGCATGAGTAAGAAGAAGATATTTCGGTATTCCATACAAAGATCAAAGCTCTAATTCTTTTTAAACAATTAACTAGTCTATAATAAAATATTAATACGTGAAGCAAAACTTTGTACCCCTTTTTTACGAAAATTGCGCGGACGGAGGAGTATGAAATTTCGCACACTTATAGTTTATATAGAGAAGGTTATCCGAATGTTAATATATTTTTTTTTAAATGAGCATAAAAATATATTAAATCAATAAAACAAACATTACCTCCTCACCCTACCATGTATTTGACACACACGTAGGTATCATACTCTTTTCAAAAATTTCAAAAATGGAAGAGGAGCGGCCGAAAGTCAATGCCAATCCAAACTCACTTTCTATCTTTTTTAATTCTTCATTGCTTAGGATACAATCCGTGCAGCCTTAATAAAATTACGGTCGAATTTCGACCACTGGGCGACCACTAGTAAAATATTAATACGTGAAGAAACATTTTGTACCTTTTTTAAGCACATTGCGACAGTTATTTTAAAAGTTTTAAATGTTTCTAACATTTAAAAAAATGCCTCTTACACCTAAATACAGTCCACCTTTTCCCTTTCGCCTCCTTCCATACAAATTCTCGTTTTTGTTAACGTGACCGAATGGCGAATGAAACACGCACTTGGCGCCCAGATCGGAATAAATAACGTTTTCTTTGTAGTTTAAAAAAATTGCTAGTTAAATTGCATTAACTTGAGTAAAACAATCGTATTTATTAAACTTAAGCTAAGTTAGCAAGCTAAACCGCTGTAACTTAACATACAGACAGCCTTCTTTGAATGCAAATTAGAATTTATTAGTCCATTCAGAACAGTACAAAGCAAAGTACTCGTGTACCGGCCATATTTAAACAAGTCCCTAAAGGGTAGCAAACTAATGTCTCTTTCAAATAACGTTTAAACATGTCGGCGGGCGTGATGGACGAGAATGGACATTCACATGGACTCGGGCGAAATAGGTCAGTCTGGTACAGTCAACAGCAAAAGTAGATGATGTTTACTAGATTTCAAAATTAAGTTTCTATAGAATGTAAGTCGGTATTTTCTATATAACTACAGTCAAAGTCTGCAGGTACTAGTAGACACTCGAAGGTTTTTTCGATATGCGTTTAAAAACTTTTGATTTTCATACTGATTTCATATTTTGAAATTTGTCCAATCATCAGTTACCTTTGCTGTTGACTGTACAGTCAGCGACAGATTTATAAAGGCAATATAATCCTACTAATATTATAAACGCAAAAGTTTGTAAGTATGGATGGATGTTTGTTACTCTTTCACGTAAAAACTACTGAATGGATTTGGATGAAATTCGGCATACAGATAGTTTATAACGTGGATTAACACATCGGATAGTTTTTATCCCGATATTCTCATGGGAACGGGAACCACGCGGGTGAAACCGCGAGCGGCCGCTAGTATAGAATAAAATAGAGTGACGTTAGCCGATTGGCAAAGCGCTCAGCCTGATACATGAAGGTCCTACGTTCAATTCCCAGGTCGGGCAAAATGTGCTTAGCCCGGGTTTGTGACAACCAACCCGCATTTGGCAAGCGTGGTGATTAAGCAAATACCCATCAATTGCCTTTGCCCAGCACTGGGATAGTATATAGGCTAGGCTAATACAACAACAATACAATTTTAACTGAATCGAATTCCATACTTATAAAATCCATAATTAAAAGCATCGTTGTCGGTACGAAACTGATATGTAGATTGTAGGGTTGAATGAGAGAAATCTTGGTTCAATCTCCATAGCTCCGATAAACAACTGACGTGAATTAATATTATTATTAGTACGTGGTAAGTATTATTAAGTATTTACGTGATATTTTGGTATGCCTTTTTTTTAACCCAGAGAAAGCCGTTAAGACTACCCGCCCTTGAGGAGGCCTTAAGGTTATGTGGGACTCGCCCGTCCGCCTTTCCACAACCCACCGACTATCCGGAGACGCCATTGTCTCCAGTCGGCTGTCAAGGGAGAAGCCCAAGACCAGGAAGGGCGAGACGGAGAGGGAATACCTCCGAAACAGCGAAGGCCGCGGAGGTTACATAGAAAGCCAATATGCTTGTGCTAAGCTAAACTAAATGGGACTGTTATTAAATGATAATAAAGTAAATAGTTAATAGCACTTTAAAAATAACCTTTAATAAATATGAAGAACTTTGTAACGCTGACTGTATATTTTAGCTTTGATTCCTCGCATTAACATTCAATGGGGTTTCTGGTGGTGACTGGTGGTTTACGGCAGTGGCTACTTATGTAACTTTAGTTCACATCTATACTAATATTATAAAGCTGAAGAGTTTGTTTGTTTGTTTGTTTGTTTGTTTGTTTGTTTGTTTGAACGCGCTAATCTCAGGAACTACTGGTTCGAATTGAATAATTCTTTTTGTGTTGGATAGTCCATTTATCGAGGAAGGCTTTAGGCTATATAACATCACGCTGCGACCAATAGAAGCGAAGCATCAGTGAAAAATGTTGCAAAAACGGGAAAAGAGCCTAAAAAATTAAAAATGCTGCCGAAAGTCACTATTCCACGCGGACGAAGTCGCGAGCACAGCTAGTTACGAATAAAAAACATTAATCAACAACGTTACTCACAAAGCAACATTATAGCTCTTAAAATATATTATATGAAGGAGATACAACATTATCTACCAGTACAACGGTTAGTAAAGTCCATAGATACAAAGATAAAAAAAAAATAGTTCCCTGTTGTACTGTTGTGTCATGACCTTACAAGTTTTATTTTTACAACATATGGTAGCTTAAGTCGGTCTCCAAAGTCCAGTCTATCTATACACCAAAATTCATCAAAATTGGTAAAGCGGTTTAAGCGTGAAAACGTCACAGACAGACAGAGTTAATTTCGCATTTACAATACTGTAAGGAAGTTAGGATAGAATTGAAGCAGCATTGCCCTATTTCCTGCTACTAGTATGAATGAATGATCGCATACACAAAACTTAACATAACTGCTCCCACTTATCATTAATAGGTAACTAATAATAGTATCGAAACTTGTGTATAATGACTTCTTGATAGCAGGATCAATGTAGCCGGCTTTTATCGACACTTCCGCCAAAGGTTAGATGTTAGACTCGTTGCTAAATAGAGTAGGTAGTGTTCCTTATTTGTGCATTTTAAGTTTTCATATACTAAAACAAATAAATAAATAATATTTAGACATCATTACATACATTGTTCTAACAAGGTAAGTAGCTAAAGCACCCGTTTTATGGAAATCAGAAACAACGACGGTACCACAACCACCCAGACCCGACACAATAGCGAAAAGTTCGTTTTCGACATTGACCCGACCGGGAATCGAACCCGGGAGCTCAGAGTTAGCGCTGCCTAAAGTCCGGCGGCGTGCAAGCCACTCGGCTACGGAGGTCGTCAAATAATACTAAGTAATAGTTTTTGAAGTGAAAACTTCTTTAGCGGCGTTGTATACTTTTTTTTGTAATGGGTAAAAAATGTTAAGGGTGCGCCGTCCGTAAGCGACAAGTGTCATATGTTTTATTTGAAATGTCGTCGTCCATATTTATTTGATGCGGCGCGGCCATACTAATTTTGTATGGGGAATTTAAGGTGCTTAATAAAAAATAATTATTTAAATAATCACTTGATGAATCGAAAATGTAGTCTAGCAATTTGTAGTTTAGCTATTGATGATTGTTTAGACAAAATCAGAGGTACAATAATTTAGATAAACTATAAGAAATCTACTAAACGCCGCCACTCGTTTTCATGATTTTTGCCCAACTTTAAATGATATTGTAGAAAAAACTATAGCGTGTTATGAATTTATGGTTCTGACAAATTGTAAACACGTTCCCTATGATACTAAATATATATTTTGTTCATTTAATACGATAGTATTTTCAATTATATCTACTTAACCGTAACTGCATTTTTGGCATTTTTTGGTCGGCGCACCCTTAAATTCGCGTCAGGACACGTGGCTCGCGGCAGGCGTCAGGACACGTGACCTGATCGAAAATTCGTAAGACGGATGGAGAGTAGACAGCCGGCGTGGCGTAGGAGAGGAAGTATCCCCCTCTCTTTCTACGGCGCGGCGAAAATGTATACCTGCTGTTTTGCGCGAATGTTCGAGTGCTTTTTAATGTAGGTAATATAAATTGTCATGTTTGTGTACGATAGCGCAATAAATAAATATAGTATTCTACCACATAAATGATAGTACTTTTATACTGATAATTGAAGCAATTCGTGCAAAATTATTCCCTAACCATTCCAAAATATCAAAAATGCACAACGTTAATATTCAAGTTTTCACTTCTGCCGGCACTCCCGGAGTGCAACCCGTCGTTTTTTTTTTTATCTCAGTCCGTTGAGTCTTAGTTAATCAAGGTTGAAGTAATGAAATGAAATAAGTCTTTATTCAAGTTAACTCACTAATCAAGCACTTGTGAATCGTCACAAAAATATTTTTTTTAAATCTTATTCTATAATTGGTTAACGCTCGGCTCGATAACGGGGATACTGGGTTCATTTCCCCGTTTTCCGGGTTGGAAAAGATTTGTTTCGTATGTTTATTAGTATAGCTCAGATTTTTGACTTCATTCCTCCCTCGACGCGTGCAGGTCTGAGAAGCCACCCTCATACCGTGCTGACCATCAAAACACGTACCTACCAAAAAGTTTGGACAATCATTCCTTTGCCGAACTGCCCGTATGTGGAATGCGCTTCCCGCACACGTGTTTCCCTCCTCTTTCTCTCCCGGGTTATTTAAGCGGGGCGTGAAAAAGCATTTATGCAGGCCGCCATAGTGTGAGCGTTCGGCATAGCGTGGTAGCGCTGTGATGAACGCTTTCACTTGGGCTTCACTGGCTGCTTTTCATCAGGCAGGGTGAGGCCATTTTGGCATGCCACAATAAAAAATAAAAAAAAATTGCGGTCACCAACCCGTACTTGATAGCGTAGTGATTAAGCCAATACCCCTCAACTGCAGTATGATGTCTAGATTTCAATGATAGACGCCTTTGCCCACCCATTGGACAGTATGTAGGCTATATCTGACTATAATTAGATAAACACTCCTCCCAGTATGCGTAATTTTAACCAGCAACAGACCCATAGCGACAATACATTTCGTTACAGAGCTGTTAACTGGAGGAATGCACTTCCTAATGTGCCACTGTGCGCGCGACATGTGTTCGCGCCGGTTAAAAATAACATTACAACCGCACTTTCTCTTGTTTAAGGTTATAGCCGCTGAAGAATGGCGGCTTGGCGAGTGCAGAATTAAATTTGAATGAACCAAAAAGCTTTGAAGATACACCACATCCGATCTTAAATGTTGTTGTTGTGTTGTCTGGAGGAAATCGCTGTAGAGCGATAAGACCGCCAAATTGTATCTAATTTTAATTATTTTTAAGTACATTGTTAATTTTATTGTCTACAAAATCATTACTATATATCCTACTAATATTATAAACGCGAAAGTTTGTAAGTATGGATGGATGTTTGTTACTATTTCACGTAAAAACTACTGAATGGATTTGAATGAAATTTGGCCTACAGATAGTTTATAACGTGGATTAACACATAGGATAGTTTTTACCTCGATATTCCCACGGGAACGGGAACCACGCGAGTGAAACCGCGAGCGGCCGCTAGTCTCTCTATAATAGTCATTATAAAGACTCCATCCATCTCACATAGTAGTAAGTGATGGTAGAGTTGAAGGTGGAAGTCTCGTTTTATGTGTTTTAAAAGTCCATTTGACTTAAAAATAGCAAAAAGCAAAGTGTCAAAGCTCAAGTTTCTGTCAAATTCTTGCTAACGCAACGCAGAATCTACTCATTTTATCAGTGATTTTTTATGTCCTTAATGTAGACAACATGTCTATCTTTAAAGCAATACAAAACCACTGTTTTACTACTCCGTTTAACTGCTACGCCCCGAATTAGGAAGCCAGTCGTGTTGTTCCTTACGACCACCGTGGTTTGACCCACTGTGCGGGCTCACCGTTGACTCCCAAAAAACTGGGAGTAATTACCGATCATTATGGCAATTCACCTTCAGGGAGAACCTGTTGTAACTGTGAATCAATTAATTTCCGATTGGAATGAAGATTTCTGGTCATCTCCAGGAATGCTGTGGCCGACTGGCCTAGACTTGGACTTATGGGTTGGATAAAAAATATGTAAATACGCAAGTCGATTCGTATAAATTGTTTCGCTCAATGTGTAGTGTTTTTCTTTTTTAAAGCAGGCTACAAACAGCACGTAATCCTAAGTACTCAAAGTATTCATTGAGTTTTTGGATAATCTACCACAAAAATGATTATTTCACAGAATATTTTTAATAAAAAATACTGTGATACTAAAAGGAGAAAGATTTAACTTCAAAAAACATTTTTTAAATTGAAGTTTACCTTTAAATACGTACCCAAGGGAAAATGTAAGAAATGAAACACACATACTCGTATAACAGATAAAACCTAAGAATCATCAATAATACTTATTTATACGTGAAAATAATTAACTAATATGTTATAATGATGATGTTAAGATCAAGAATCCTTCGCAGTTATATCTTCACATAAACCCATTGTAATACTAATTTTAGTCATAAATTCTATTCTTTACGTACCGTTTTATGACTTCAAATTATTGCCTAAGTCGCAACGGGCGGCTCAATAATGATTGTGACCACACCCTTTGAAGTCGGCGAACCGTTGCGAATGGTGTTAAATAGAGATGTTCTTTGAAGTGACTACGATTTGGTTGTACTTGGGACATACCTGTAACAATAAAAAAACGTTTATTAAGACAATATGTAGGTAAATAGAGGTAGTAAGTATAAGAAACTACACTGGCCTGCAAAAATAAGTACTACACTTTTAATATTTATTTATTTTCCAAACTATAGAAGTTAGAGATTTTTAAATAAAAAACGTTATGCAGCAATTTTTATCAGCTTTCTTTAAAACTAAAGTAAATTATACATTAGTAACATTTTCCTTTTTGATTCGAAAGTATATCTTGTGTACTTAAAAAGTTATTGCAATTTTAAAAGTGTGATAGTTACTTAATTTTGCAGGCCAGTGTATTATCTGCGATGATGGTCTGACATTTACAAAAGTCTTTAATATTTGTAAAAAAAATATACGTCATTGTTAATTCTATATTCTATTTTATATTGTAATATAGATTTCAATCATTTCGTGTGTAATAGACTTTTAAACTATATTAATAAATATTTACTAATAATATGTCATAATAAAGTGCAGATCATTGACAATTTTCAGAATATAATGTTAAAATAGCTTATTACTAAGGTGAGAATGTCAAATGTTACACATCCTGAGCGACTACTGTAAGACTCGTTCATTTTTTTAATCTTATTCTATAATTGGTTAACGCTCGGCTCGATAACGGAGATACTGGGTTCATAAATAAATAAAAATAAATAAAAAACATTTATTTGTTCAAATATACAGCGAAGTTTGTTTACATATTTTAATGACTTATGTTAAATTAGGTATTAAGGCAAGTATTCATTTCCCCGTTTTCGAGGTTGGAAAAGGTTTGTATCGTATGTTTCGATGCATAGCTCAGATTTGCGGTCACCAACCCGCACTTGATACGGATGGATTTCCTATGGATGGAATGGAAAAAAACGGGCCATAAAACACCACGCGTACCCAGTGCGGATTGGTGGTTGATAACGACTGCATAGGCAGTTGGAACGGTTTTTCGTGCCTTCCGAAGCACGGAGGAGCTCGAAATTATGAATTATTCGTCACCCATCCAATGACCGATTGTTAAAAAAGTTACTTAACTTCAGAAATAGCAGTTTAGTATTAAGTTCTATTCTAAATCATAGTCGCACTAAATATTATTTTGTCCACGCAGATGGCGCTACGGCCCACTGGGCTTTGACCTCTTGATGGGGTCAAGTTTGGTCGCCAAATTGTATGGAGGCTTTATGGGTCACACATCGACGGCGACAAATAACTGTTTTAACATAACAAGTCGACTTTCGAGGACGATATTTTAATAGGTATTATAAATAAACAACAGACTTAAAAAGTATAAAAAAAAAAAATAACAAAACAAACAAGTTTAAAGACATTGAAAGTAAAACAATGTTTTATTAGATACGAGACTATTTTGATAAATTATATATAAATTACTAAAATGTATTGATCTGAACAAAATACAAGTTTAATTAATAACAAAGTACATTGATATAAAAAAAATTGGAAGTTTTTTTTAAACAAAAGTTTTTAAACAATGACAAAAAAGATAATGTCTTTAATTTACTTATTTTATCTTGATGACGTTCCGAAACCATTACAAGGTAATTTTTTGTTCCAAATATGTGTATTCTTAGACTTACGCTGAAGCTGAATAAAGCTGTTATTGTTAATAACAAAATCATAAAAATATTATATAAAAATGATGTAAATAATGATTTAAACACTACATCACGTAAAAAAACTTAAAACTTTATAATTATTTTTATTATTTAAATTTAAATAAATAAACACACTCACACCAATTATTCACCCAAGAGAAGCTTTGTTATGAAACTTGTTAAAATGGTTACTAGACAACGGATAAACATACTTAAATACATACTTATTATACATAGAAAACACACACCCCGAGACAATTAAGAAAAACAATAATTTCTAAATTGACCCGACTGGAGATCGAACCCGGGACCTCAGAGATGGCGACACCATGAAAACCGCTGTACAAACCACTAGACCAAGGAGGTCGTCAGATTTTTTTTTTTAAAGATTTGCTAAGGGTAAGTTATATTATTTGGCAAATTAATATTTAAATTATTTTTTTCATTCAATGTCAACAACTACCGTCATTAACAACTGGATCAACGGACTTCTTGGCGGGAAAGTGAAGGGTCATGACTGCGGTTTTGTTTTATTTTTTAAAATTCGTGTTATGTCAAATATTAATGTGAAATAATGGTGGATTATTAACCGTTAAGTGTTCGTGAGTGTGCATGAGTGTTGGCAAATGAAACAAAACAGTGCAACGTCACTTTTCAAATTCTCGCAAGAAGTCCGCGTGAGGACTTAGTAAAGCCCCACATCTTTACTGAGATACTCTAGGGGTTGGGGGGTATATCATTTCTCACTTCTCATTTCTATTATCAATCATCATCATCATACAGGAAGGAAATATTGTTTATTTATGTATTACTTGTAAGAAAAATTACTTTGACACTGGCTAAATGTGCTAATCGCACGAAGCCATCAACTAAAAGAAAAAAAAACTGGATCTACCACCAGTTTGGACTTTGGGAGAGCCTTCGACCGAGAAGCGATGGCAAGAAGGTCTGGGAGACTTTTTTTCAATAAAATCTGTGCACTGTAAATCTTAAAAGCTTCTATAAATTACCTGATCCGCCTGCACCTATTACTTACACACCTAGGCAAATAGGTCTATCCTATTTACGACTGTAGACCTAATCAGACTAAGTGTTATGTTAAGTCTCATTTGCTATAGTGCAAGCTATTTAGTAAACGATAAACAGATCTCTCCTAGCCCACTTCATTTAATTTAGGTAAAAGAATTTTGATGTTCAACAGGTCTGGAAAAAACTAGGCTAGGTCAGTGAATGAGTTCAGTATTTGCTTAAATAGACAGTTAGTGAAAAGCATTTTTTCTTTATTAATTAGCTTATTCTTCTAGTACGTAGTTAGCACATTTAGAAGAGGAAGAAGCCAGTGTCAATATTATAAAGATATCTATAATAATATTATAAAGCTGAAGAGTTTGTTTGTTTGGTTGAACGCGCAAATCTCAGGAAATACTGGTTCGAATTGAAATTTTTTTTTGTGTTGAATAGTCTATTTATTGAGGAAGGTTATAGGTTATATGACATCATGCTAAGACTAAAAGGAGTGGAGCAGTAATAAAAAAATGTTGCAATAACAAGAAAATATTTTTTTTGAGAGCTAATTAACGCGGGTGAAACCGCGGGGCACATTTTACAATATTTTCTTTTAATAGTTATGTAGTAGTGGTACCAGTGTCCAACATTTTATGCCCATCAGTGCTCGACACAGTTTTATTCATGAAAATTTCACAGGACGACAGGCAGGAAGCAACTGGCCTCCATTGTCGCTAAAGTCACGAATCAGTTGTTAACCCCCCGCTACCCCCCCCCCCCATTATTCATATTCCCCACTTATAATTTTCATGTTTAATGATTTATTGACTTTATTTTTAATGATAAGTGGACAAAATGTCTACTACTGGTTCCTGTCGAATGCACTATTCAAATATAAATTGAAATTGAGAATTCATTTGTTAATGCTCTCGTAATACTTATGCGTATTTATTTGTTTTAAAATTAGATATCTATTTACTCATTGACCAAAAGGCTTTATTTTTATAAGTAGAGCTATTTAGTTCATTCAACATTAGGTACGCGGACGCCTTCATAAACGCATTTAAACCATTCCATCATTTCCATCAATTAGGTAACCCATACAACTGTCTATATCAACACATAAATTACAATTTAACAATAACTAAAGGGTTCAAAACTATTTTCGCTCCGTTAACCGCCATTATGCGAGGTTAATCGTCTAACAAATGTGGTCGCGATGAGGGTGACCATATGACGGTACCACGAAATGATTTGAATAACAAATAGCACTTCCTTTTTTTTAAAAGAGAGATTGCTGATTGCCTCATACCTCATAGATTCACCAGGCTTGTTTGGGGGCGGCGAGAAACTTAAAGCACGTTCCTCAAGCCGTGTGAAACGAATCACCTTCGGAGGTTTTCTAGAGGGAACGCCATCACGCACTAGTGCGTGTCCCCGTGCCCTACCAGATTCTCCGGAGGGTTCGGATCGGATCGGGGACGGGACAACCCGAGGGCGCCTCTAGAAGCTCGGACTTCGGCTCGGGTTGACCGGGCCGTGGTGGTGGAGAGAAGCGCCCAGGTACATGTCTAAACCTGGTATAGAGCGCGTGTGAAACGACTCGTCGTACCCTTGTTCTATGAGTACGGTGTCTTGGCCTAAACTAGTGTGCATGTTTAGGGTAGGTATTCTGTAAATGTGTAGTGGCATTTAGAGGATCGGGCGGGGATTATCGGGTCTCCTTATTTGGTATCACAGTGGCTTAGTGTTAGCTTTATTTACAATTCGACCACTATACAAAAAAAATACTATTCACATCACCATATCACATCATCAGTACATTATAATTCCCCACTGCTGGGGCACGAGCACGAAAAACGAGACTATTCTTTCCTTAAAGGCCGGCAACGCATCTGCGATTCCTTTGGTCCATGTCCATGGGTGGCGGTGATTGCTTCCCATCAGGTGACCCGCCTGCTCGTTTCATCATCATCATCATCTCAGCCAAAAGACGTCCACTGCTGGACAAAGGCCTCCCCCAAGGATATGAGGGGTATTTGCCGTAATCGCCACGCTTGGCAGGCGGGTTGGCGATCGCAGTAGGTTGAGGGTAACCTCAGAGAGATGCTGCTGCCCAACCTCTGGAATCCTCATTTTGTCCTGCTCGTTTGCCTCCTTCAAATATAAAAAAATAAAAAAAAATAAAAAAAACGAGCCTTCCCTATGGATGTAACCACGGAGAGAACGGGCCGTAAACCACCACGCGGGCGCAGTGCGGTGCTGTGGTTGTTAACGACTGCTAATGCAGCCGGGACCAACGGCTTTACGTTCCTTCCGAAGCACGGAGGAGCTGACTTTGTTTGTGTGTCGGGGCTAATCCCTGGAACTGCTGGTCCAATTCCATAAATTCTTTTACTGATAGAATGCTACATTCCTTGCGGGTAACATAGGCTATAATTTTATTGCATAAGGCTGGAGGCAAGGAGGTCTGTCCGGTAAAAAAGAAATGGTCATACCGGACAGAACAATGTCCGGTATTTTGTGGAAAGTCGGTACTACTGATCACAAGCGCCTACAAAAGTAGGTAAGTATATGAAATCCCTCAAACGCAAAACTCGCGCGCGCTCCTCGCTCGCTGTCTGTATCTGCGTCCGCGGGCTCTCACTTCACCACTGTAATAATTTTACCGAAGACGCGAGTAAAATGCTTGTTAAATATAATTCAAATTCAAATCAAAATTCAAAATCATTTATTCAGTTTATGCTACAAGTAGCTCTTGTGAATGTCACTATGCCATCGGTTCGTAAGTCTACTCTGGGCGGGAGATCTTGTACTGAGAAGAACCAGCAAGAAACTCAGCAAGTGTCCAGCTCTTTTCTCCCTTACAGCGTCCAGCGTATAAACATGCCAAATCTGTGACTTCTCCATGACTGACGATGACTATTTATCTTATCTATCTTTGCCGCAAATTACTCCGTTCTAATGGAATCTAAATGATTATTTTTTATAATAGGATGTCCTGCAATTTACAATTAGGCAATACTTCAACGTAAACGCATTATAATGGGGCAGGAAGCGGCGAAGTGTGCCATGCGCGTGAGTGCGTAACAAGCGATCAACGCGCGCGACGTCCGTACGCGTATGCGTATGCGGCTTGCGCGTGCATTTGCACCTTTTGTCACATATAAAAAACTCATAAAAGTAGTAAATAGCCTATAATTGTCCCACTGCTGGGCAAATGCCTCCATCATTGGAATCAAGTCATCACTACAATTGATGGGTAATGGCTTCATCACCACGCTCGCCAAATGTGGGTTGGTGATCAGAAACCAGAGCTACTTACATATGCATCGAGAAATCCGAATTTGAACCTGGGACTTTCAGGTTACAAGTTAATATAGAATTCCATTGAAATTTTATTGATCTGTACCACAATTTGTCTGTACTTTTTTTTAAATCTTATTTTTTTAAACAAAAGTTCACAATTTAAACATGTGACTTCCGTAATTACAACAGGAATTACATAATCAAAGTAACACTAATAGCTTTAACTGTTGCTAAGGTAACAAATCAGTTGATGAGGTAATTATTATTGGGTCCTTACCTATGAAATTGAAATTTTTTTCTCACTTAATAATAGGTGTATTACTTCTAAAAGTCAATACTGGTTGTTAATATTATTATACACCTTTAATTAGGACTATGTTACTTAGGCTTCAGTAATAACAATGATTATTAATTTTGTGTCTTTATCGCCCAATGTTTTTTTTTTTAATTGACTTGGTTTTTTGTTCGCGGAATTGACCTTTTGTTTTATTATAGCTTTGAAGGGTCTTGATTTAATTTTTTTATGTCTGCTATATTTAGCTAATGAAACAAACACTCTACTCTATAATTTTTATAGTGTTAACATAAATAGATGCTAAGATATCATACATATAAGTAATATTTTCTTATAGGTATATCTTTCAGGGTAGAACGCGTCTTGTCTTCGAAGGTTCAGCAACTTTTTCAAAGGACGATCATCGGATGGGTGACCAAAAGTTACCTAATCATCCCTAGTTCTTTCCTGCTTCGGGAGGCACCTAAAGCAGTTGGTACCAATCCGCACTGGGCCCGCGTGGTGTTTTATGGCGCTTTCTCCCTATCCTATGGAAGGCTCGTGCCCCAGCAGTGGGGACATAAAAAAATTTGCTGATGATGATGAATGATAAAATGCTACCGATCCAGTCGAATTACGATGTGACGAATGATAAAATGCTACGTTATTAGCTAGCGTTCTTGCGTTAATATACTACAATTCTTGGTATTTTTTATCACTAGGCAAACGAAATTGCTAATTAAAACTATTGCTATAATATATTTTAGTCCACATTGCATGCCGTGGCAGCCTTTAAGTAAGATGACACTTAGCTTAAGTCCATTTTTTGTGGGTACAAGCTTGTATTTATGTTAATTTTGTTGGTTATCCTATTAAATAAAATAAACAAATAAACTATACCAAAATACTGTATACCTAATGAGCTCGGGGCTACCTAATTAAAGTACTCCCTAATTAAAGTCTCCAAAATAAAGAAGCGTTTTTTGAATTGTTAATTAGCAAGTTTTTAAGGTTCCGTACCCAAAGGGTAAAACGGGAACCCTACTACTAAGACTCCGCGGTCCGTCCCTCTGTCTGTCCGTCTGTCACCAGGCTGTATCTCACGAACCGTGATAATTAGACAGTTGAAATTTTTACAGATGATATATTTCTGTTGCCGCTATAACAACAAATACTAAAAAACAGAATAAAGTAAATATTTAAAGGGGCACCCTTAGATGAATGATTGGTCTCGCTGCGCTCGGCTAGATACAATACTGTATACCTAATGAGCTCGGGGCTACCTAATTAAAGCATGTGGATACATAATTAGTAGGTTTTGTTACGCCAAGACTGGTGACCTCGGGGTGACCGCTTCCGGGGCGTGCAAAAAAATTTATACATCATAATGTTTGCGCAAGATATTACTTAAAGAGCGTTTACGCCGCACACTAGCGCCACTAATGAAAAAACAAACATATCTAGTAATTAGAGATAGAAAATCAAATTATGCTCAACCACCTATTTGAATAAAGTAATTTAGCATTTTTACAGCACCTAATGAACACCTCACATGTTATGGTTTAGTTAAATAAGACGTTACGGCCACTTTTAACTATAACGCCATATTTAACTAAACCATAACATGTCAGGTGTTCATTAGGTGACGTAAAAATGCTAAATTACTTTATTCAAATAGGTGGTTGAGCATAATTTGATTTTCTATCTCTAATTACTAGATATGTTTTTTTTTCATTGGCGGCGCTAGTGAGCTGCGTAAACGCTCTTAATTGCGTAGGTAATTCTTTATCGACTCAGACCAGACACAATAGAAATTCAACTGTTCTATGGCACTGTGGTTACATTGGGCGTCCAAATATCTACTTGACTTATAACCGGTTTTACCAACTAAAATTAGGATAACCCCTTATATTATAACGCTAAACTAACTAACGCAATTCCCTATCAACCCAAAAACAAGGTGGACCGACGATCTGGTGAAGGTCGCGGGAAGCCGATGGATGCGAGCAGCACAAAACCGTGTTGTGGAGAGCCTTGGCGGAGGCCTTTGTCCAGCAGTGGACGTCTTCTGGCTGAAGTGATCATGATTTTGATGATGATAGAAACCCTTGACGGTGTTTCGAGTACACGGCTTGAAGAACGTGCTCACAAAATGTCCGGTGACCTTGTAAAGGCTAAAGCACAAATAAGGAGCCCCAGATGGTAAGCGAGGAAATACTAGCCTTCTCCAAAACTACCGACCGATTTTATTACTTTTTTTTATTAAAAATTAAAGAAAGGCTATGGCTGTGTGTCCCTACGTTTTCTTTTTTTTCATAAATTAATTAGGTATTAAAAAAGATATGAACTTTTAAAAACCTTAAAAATTGGCCAGATTTTCCGATGTTTTTTTCGAAATTTGACTTGATTATTTAAAAAAAAAGCACAATATAGGGACACAGCGAAAGCCTTTCTTTAATTTTTAATAAAAAAAGTAATTAAATCGGTCCAATTTTGGAATAGGAATCCGGGGACTATGAAACATTGATTTTGTCTACTTTTCATACATATTTTTCAATTCAGTCGACCTTAGTGTTTCCTTTCCTACATACCGCGTAACGCACACATAAACCTAGGGTTGTCAACCCTACTATATAATATAGTATCCTACTATTTTAGGAGTCTACTAGTCTACTATTATTTTAAAAATATATTATGTTAGGCGAAACTACTATATTTTTACTATAGTTTTCTGTGAAGAACACAAGTGGAAAGATGAGCGCAACAGAGTCAGTGTCGGTCTGATAAAAACAGAGTTAATTGTGTTTTGTAACTTCAAATTAGATTGTGATAATAGTTACAAAGCGTTCCTTAAAAATAAAAACCTATTAATAAAAGCTCAAAGCAGCAAAAAATGTTCGTTTAGGAATAAAATAAATATTTTTTACTAAACCCACTACTTATATTTTTTAAGTAATTCCCTATCTACTATATTTTTATGGGCACTGAATCCAATCATACTATATTTGGTCTAAAAAA
This sequence comes from Eudonia lacustrata, assembly GCA_947562085.1. NCBI lineage: Eukaryota > Metazoa > Arthropoda > Insecta > Lepidoptera > Crambidae > Eudonia > Eudonia lacustrata. The sequence goes on along the minus strand of OX387332.1, from coordinate 12,553,091 downwards.
AGTTGGAAACCCTACATAGATCCCTCACGGACGCGGACCCTCAGAACAGCTCTAACCAGTTCGAAGGCAGTTGTGTATGAAGCTGTTCTGCAGTCTCCTTGCTTTGTGGCCAAAGGCGAGAAACAGATAACTGTCTCCAAAATAAAGAAGCGTTTTTTGAATTGTTAATTAGCAAGTTTTTAAGGTTCCGTACCCAAAGGGTAAAACGGGAACCCTACTACTAAGACTCCGCCGTCCGTCAGTCTGTCTGTCCGTCTGTCACCAGGTTGTATCTCACGAACCGTGATAGTAAGACAGTAGAAATTTTCATAGATGATGTATTTCTGTTGCCGCTATAACAGCAAATACTAAAAAACCGAATAAAGTAAATATTTAAAGGGACACCCTTAGATGAATGATTGGTCTCGCTGCGCTCGGCTATAGATACCGCGCTACCTAGAAACAATAGCTCCGTGAATGCGGCAACTCAATATTGTAGTGTGTGTAAGAACGGTGTCCTTTTTATTTCTTGTAGTATTATTTTTACACAGCTTAACTACGCAAACTGGCATTTTACTTCGGTTTATGAACAAAATTTAACAAAACATTCGGTACGCGCACCTCACACACAGTTTGCAACGCGACTGACAGCAGGCGACTGACTCGGGTACGCCGACTTCGGCGTAGTATTTTTTGCCGCATTTAACAAGTACGCTGGCGGTATCTAGTCGAGCGCAGCGAGACCAATCATTCATCTAAGGGGGCACCCAAACAACAAACGTGATATTTTCACTCGTTTTTGCTCGTTTTTGCTCGTTTTTATAGAAAACGGAACTTGGCCGGTTTTTTTTTATTCCTTGCGGATTAACACTTGGCCTTCATCTCACTTGATGTTAAGTGATGATAAAGCTAAAGGTGGAAACGCTACACCCGGAATCTTCAACGAGGCACTGGTTACCCTATCTCTAGCTGCTGGAACACAACAAAATGCTACAAACATTGATGTTATGGCGACATATTTAAATATGACTAGTGGTCGCCCAGTGGTCGAAATTCGACCGTTATTTTATTAAGGCTGCACGGATTGTATCCTAAGCAATTAAAAATTTAAAAAGATAGAATGTGAGTTTGGATTGGCATTGACAGATTTTGGCCGCTCCTCTTCCATTTTTGAAATTTTTGAAAAGAGTTTAAATACGTGTGTGTTAAATACATATGCGTGTGTCAAATGCATATGCGTGTGTCAAATACATTGGTAGTGTGTGTAATGTTTGTTTTATTGATTTAATGTATTTTTATGCATAATTTTAAAAAAATATTAACATTCAGATAACCTTCTCTATATAAACTATAAGTGTGCGAAATTTCATACTCCTCCGTCCGCGCAATTTTCGTAAAAAAGGGGTACAAAGATAGCAAGGCGGGTGGACAAACAAACCTTACTACCAACCAAGCACAACCTGTACCCCCGCTGCGAATCGAACCCGGGACCTTTGGGTCTGACACCGGTGGTCTTAACCACTAGACCACTCTGTAGCTCAGAAGAGATACAGCACTGACGTTCGTCTAAACATCACCGTTCCCCCATAAAGTCGATTGCTTACACATAAAATAGTACATTAGCCTCGTGACCCCAAAAGCTTCTGCTGAAAAAATAATATTGGTCGGCCGGCACAGCATCCCATTACTCAATGGCTGGACAACTTCCGCATCGCATCGGCACAGTAACGAGATGACTCGTTGGATTTTGTAAACCTATTTTATATTACTAGCGAGAAGCGTACGATTAAGTAACTACTTTTAATAATTTTAGTACCTACCCTACACTACATTTAAAAAACCGGCCAAGTGCGAGTCGGACTCACGCACAAAGGGTTCCGTACTATCTATAAAAACGGCAAAAAGATCATGTTTGTTGTAATATGGGAGCCCCTTTAACCTTTTCACCGCCCAACTATCCTGCACGCGATGTCCCGCTGTACGCCAACGTATAAATGTATTATAATAAAGTAGGGTACAAAGAAGAACTTCTATAGAAGTGCTGGCGTGGACGGCACGAAAATCTCGAACTTCTATAGAAGTTTTTGGCGGCAAAAAGGTTAAATATTTATTTTATTCTGTTTTTTTAGTATTTTTTGTTATAGCGGCAACAGAAATACATCATTTGTGAAAATTTCAACTGTCGTTGTGTCGTCGTGTGTGTCTAACTATCACGGTTCATGAGATACAGCCTGGTGCCAGACGGACAGACAGACAGACGGACGGACAGCGGAGTGTTAGTAATAGGGTCCCCTTTTACCCTTTGGGTACGGAACCCTAAAAACACTTATTTACAAGAAATAATATCTTTATTTTTATTGTTTTTGAATTTTGTATTCATAATGCTGTATATCTCGAGTAGGAATCGAACCCACGACCTTTGGATAACCGGTCAAATGCTCTGACTGCTAAGCTACCGAGGACCCAGAAGACTGGTTGAATTTTATCTTGTAATAATACCTTTGTCATACAATAGTGTTTTATACAATAAGGATATTGTGGATTCCTCAAATCCAGAATCCTCAACCACTGATGATTTAATTATTGGTGTTGGCAATAGAACCTTTTTGGTAGTTTTTATACTTTTTATTATATTTGACAGACTTCTTTCCTTTTGACATTTGCTTTTATTTTATTATAATTCCTTCTGTTTAATAATATTATTAAACATGATAGATTTCATACGGCCACACTTAAGTTGCTTTTTTGTGCTGGCAACTTTTTTTCTCTCTCTTCCAATATGGTGATAAAACGTGCAAGTTGTGTCTTTAAAAATAAATCAATTTTGGTAATAAAACCAGTGGTAAAAGTTTCAGCTGCATTTTAATTTACACCTTCTTCTGACATTGCGCTTGAACGCTGCATGTCATTTAAAAACCTTTATTTTCCTATATTTTAATACAGTCCACAACAATTGGAACAAAGTTAAATAGTGTAACTAACATTGTTGCTATGGCGACAGCCAGACAGGCGACGGTTTCAACATCATCATCTTCATTCCAGCCATTAGACGTCCACTGCTGGACAAAGGCCTCCCCAAGGATCGCCACAACGACCGGCTTAGACGGTTCACCAACAAGCTATTCTATTTTAATTCCATTATATTCTACTAGTGGCCGCTCGCGGTTTTACCCGCATGGTTCCCGTTCCCGTGAGAATATCGAGATAAAAAGTATCCTATGTTTTATTCCCGGTAATAAACTATCTGTATGCCGAATTTCATCCAAATCCATTCAGTAGTTTTTACGTGAAAGAGTAACAAACATCCAAACAAACTTTCACGTTTATAATATTAATAGGATTCTATTTCAAGCCCTATCATTTTACGTGTTATGCTTGTATGTCTTCCTATATTCTCTTTCGCCGCGATGGCTGTCCAGGGTTTAATTCCCAGGTCTGGCTAAGTGTGTCTCGTAAATATCGATGCACAGCCCGGGTTTGTATTCACCAACCCGCAATCGGCAAGAATTGTTTTCAATGATTGAGGACATGTATATAGTCAAAGGATTGAGACATATGCCGACCTATGCCAGCTGAGGTAATATAATAGGCTATTAACTTTATTTTATGTGCTCTTTTATATAACTACTAGCTTTTTCTCGGCTTTGCTCACATGGGCTACACGACTGGTAATTGTTTTAAATAAAAGCCAAACTTATTAAAGATAAGTATCTGTAAGGATAATCCTGAAACACTTCATAATTTCTAACCAGTCCAAATACGATAGGATTTAGCTTTTAAAATGACAAATTTCCATACAAACTTTCCACCCCTATTTTCATCTCTCTAGGGAGGTTTTTCGAAATATGCTAAAACGCGTCATTCTTTATTTTTGGTGAAAAATCTAAAGATCGATTAAAATTTTCATTTTGATAGTTATTACTTTAAAAATAACGATTTCCCCAAAAAAACCTATTTCCCTTTTTTACTCATTTAAAGAAAAATAAACATAATTCCTGAGACAAGTCATTCTTTAATTCTTTTCAAGAGCCTAAATACCAATTTTCATGTATTTTACTTGAAAACTGACGGTATGAAAATACAACCTTTCACCCCCTATTTGACCCCTTAGGGTGTGATTTCCGTAAAATCCTTTCTTAGTAGCTAGTTACGTCACTCAATTAACCTACAGTCTAATCAGCTTCAGCGGTTTAGGCTCGGCGATGATGAGCCAGTCAGTCAGGACAAGTCGTATGTTAGATACACTGCAATACCAAAAGGTCAAATAACTCAGATTCGATACTTCCCCAGAATGCTACGATAGAAGCTAAAACTACAAATTATAACAAACCTAATGCATCCAGTACAAGACAGACATTTATAATATTTATTAAATTTATTATCATATTGCAACACAACAGAATCGGTGGCGTAACATGTGGCACAACGCCAAAATAGTTATGGCGATGGAAATAACTTCAGATGCATGTGCAACTAGCAGTCCTGTCCATTAACCGACTGCACACACAAAGAGGATTTATTTCATACCAGCAATTTTCCCGCGGCTTTGTCCACGCTGATTCCTTGTTTTTAATAACCTATATTTTTTATCAAAATAAGATATAGCCTATATTACCCGCAAGAAATGTACCATTATAACTAGGGTTTCCACCTTTTTTTAGGACGAATAAAGCATGTTTTTTTTATTTTGTTAGAACAAAAATAAAGTACATAGCATAAAAAAAGAGTATTTCCTTAAAAACGTATTTTTTATTGCTCTTTGCGACATTTAACAAATATTTTGTGGCTGTGAATATAAAGAAAACAAATTAATACTTAAAAATTACAGTGTTGGCCGAAAAGGCTAATCAGCTCAGCAAGTGTCGCAGCAGACGCCACAACGCTGATTTTCAGCTGGGCCTTGAGTAGGGGAATTTGGTGGGAATATACATCCCTTTGCCTGTTAAAGGGTATTAGTACTAACACTCTCCCCGTTACTCCTTCCACGTTGATTCTGGTTTTTTTTTAACTCAATATTTTTTTGGCCTTCATCCCACTTGATTGATGCTAAGTAATGATACAGCCGAAAGTTGAATCGCATTTCACTCAGACACCTCAACTATTGAGGAACTTGCTATCTTATCTCTGACTGTCTAACAATGCTACTGATTTTATTATGTCGACAGACTTAAAGATAGATCAGGTCGCTTTGTGTGTGTAAATCCCTTAAATACCACCAATAAAGCTGAACACGAATTTGCCGTTGAAAATCAAACCTGGGATCTCTGTCTCTGTGACACTAAACACAGGATTCAGTTCAGAGTGTTCCATTTCATACAATATTATCCAAAATGTTACCCTGCATATGTTGTCTACTGTACGTCAAATTATTTAAAGAGCTCCCTTATTACAAAACCTCTGGTCATCTCAGATCTGAGACAGCGATATCCTTCTCCTGTGTGTGGGAAAGAGATGGCGTATTCAAAGCAAAGCCGCCTGATGAGCCGACACGATGCTATCTCTTCTGAGGAAAGTATGGGCAATAATATAGTCCTTTTTTTCTGGCACGTCCCTACTTTGATGCGCTAGGGTTGCCAAAAATAATAATTAATACAAATAGTTTTATTAAAGTTAGCTTACTCTTAAAATCAAAAAATATCTTGTCCGTGCTACGGAAGCCACGTTAAACTCATAAGAAAGTAGTCGTTAAATATTGCCAACTGGTTATTTCCCAATCTTCCCAATGTGCTGTTGAACATGTAGAAAGGTTTGAGCCCAGTAATGGGATGTTTCTAGTCTGGTGAGAGAGAGATAGAAATAAAATATTAATAATTAGAGCAGGGTTTCTTAAAGTGGGGTCCACTGACCCTTTAGGGGTCCGTAGCTATGGTATCAGGGGTCCGCAGTGTAAGTCTCATTATATTAGTAGTAAGGGTAATGAAACTACCAATAAAAGTTGTTTTAATATAAATAAGGCTTGTTTTCTTTGACTGCAAAAAGTTTAAGAAACTTTGAATTAGAGCAAGCTTCGTCACACGACTTCGCACACATTGAACTCCGGTATGTCACTAAAGTCGCGTGTTGCTACAAAGTTATCTATGGTCTAGTGGTTAAAACCATCGGTTTTAGACTCAGAAGTCCCGGGTTCGACTCCTAGCGAGGGGGGCACATGTTTGTGTACTCGGTTTGGAGTATATAAAGAAAAACGTTTACTGAGTTCTGACGTGGACCTCTTGAAAGAACTTGAAAAGTGACGTTGCATTGTCTCGTTACATTTGCCAAAATTCATGCACGAATCTCAGACACTTAAGGCTTCACCACCGTTCTCCCACATCAGCAGGTATTTAACAAAACAGAAATTTTATAAAATAGAACCGAACTGCAAACACGACTTTTCACTTTCCCGCGAATAACCCTATTGTATTTAGTCTTCACTTTAATATTTTTTATTTTATTTGTGCTTATAGACAACCCTAGCCTCACAGACAGCGAACAAATGCATATACGCCTATAAACGCCATCATGATAATAAAATATGACGTCACAGCTGCGGCTTGATTTAAATAGCCCACTGGTGGGTACCAACATCTAATTTCTTGTCCAACAGGACTAAGCTCATCACAACTCATTTTATGTCCCCATTGCTGGGACACGAGCCTTCCCTATGGCTGGATAGGAAGAACGGGCCACCACGAAGGCCCAGTGCGGATTGGTGGATCGACAGCTAATGCAGCCGAGACCAACGACCTTACGAGGAGCTCAAGTTAATAAATTTTTGGTCACCCATCTGATGAATGGCCATTGTGAAAGTTTCTTAACTTTAGCGATCGCAGACCGGGCGCGTTAACCACTGCGCCATCGAGCTCCTGCTATCAGCCCTTATTCTAAATAATCGTGTTTATCAAAAGAGAAGCTTCAACATTTATAAATGAATTAGGTTAAAAAAAACACCGACAAAGGGAGAGATTAGTGGCTCCAAGCCAAGCCACTAAACGGGAACCGAACCTGTACTCATAATACAATATTATTAAAACGTCATAATGGTATCTGATGAATCAACACAAATATCAAATATGATTTTTTTATGTTTGTTAATATTGATGAGTATTTCATATCTCCTTAAATATTTTAAGGCAATTCGTTTTTGATTACTTCCGAGAGGCTTAAGATAATTGTATGATGATTAGAAAACATATTGTTAATAAGGCCCTAAGTTCTAATATCCTTTCTAATACCCTATAAAACATTTCACTGTAAAACATTAGATAAGAATGTGATTTTGTAAAACAAAATTAGAAGTTCCTATATTTTGTAAAAAATGATGTTGATAGATACGCTTTTTTATATTAGTGTCAGGTCAAGCAGAGCCACTGTCCGAGTCTCGAGAATAATAATTAAAAATATCTAAATAAAAAAAAAGAATTTAAAAAGTAAAAATAACTTTTAACGATACCTATTCACCTTTTAACTTTAAACACGATCTGTGCGTCAACTTGAAACAATTCAAACTAATTTAAAAAAGAAGATTGATTGCTTAAACGGACCTGTTTAATTATAGGTGCATTGGATAACACATGATGCATCCTAATCTGTCCGTGTCCGACAGAACCAATGATTGGCTATCTTATCTGTGGGTAGAGAACAACGCTCGCGGGTTAAAAACTGTTTTTTAATCTGTGCCTATAAAACAAAAAGTTTTGTTGTAGATCTCTATGGTAGAATGCTCTAAGCCTTAACGTTTGTTTATGGACCACGGCCAAAAACTCTGTGGTTTTCTTTTTATTTTTGGCGAGAATATCAAACGTCATTATAATTTTGTGTGATTTATTATTTGTTAGACTAATAAAGGATAGTTAAGTAGGTACTTACATTTGTTAAAATATGTATTATCTTTATATGTATACGTGAAGAATAAAACTTGCACAATTGCGCATGCGCTTGGAGTGGTGTGACAAATTATTACGGCATAGGAACTTTCATACGTAGAGAAAGAGTAGAAAAATGAAGTCATTTTAAATCTCACCCGGCGATCTTAATTATACAAAGGTATTATTAATAACACAATTAGTTAATACATAGCGTACGAGAATTTTGGGCGTCAAAAATTTGTTACCAGTGACTTAAAATTTAGGTGAGATGGAGAAATTGTAATTGATATTATCATAACGTGAAAACAAGAATTTTCAAAATCGGTTTACAACTTACAGAGATATCGCGTAACAAACATACAAAAAAAAACATTCAGAACCTCCTCCTTTTTTGAAGTCAGTTAAAAAATAGTCACCGGTTCAAAAATCGAGCCCCAGTTCTTTTTAGCATTGAAACTCATAATCATTTATTCAGTTAGGGCATAATTATTTTACATTACAAGGGAACCTTCTTAAGTGCGAAAACCGTGTAATCGAATTTTGTTTGTTCGAAAACCTTTTAACGACATCTCTATACTGCGACGCCCTGTTAAATCGACGTCTTATTACCATGAACCTATAAAAACCTTTTTTTATAGGTTCATGCTTATTACTGCGATGTTTCGTTACATCAAAAATCTGTACTGCGAACGATTTTACTGCGAAACTATCATATTGCGAAGCCTTGTTCAATCGACGGCCTTACTGCGATGCGATCCCAGGCTACACATAGCTGTTATGAATGTGAATATGCCATCGGTTCGTAATCTAATGAAATGACGCTTTTCACGGTCGAATTTCGATCACTTTATTACTACTTACTGGTATAAAAAATCGGACTATTCAGACAACCTAACACTATAACGACGATCACCATCCCATAATAGTGTAGTCGTATATACGAGCCAGTAACTACGCCTGCACTTGAAATAACCACACAGGTTAGTAAGCTATAAAGGTTGCCATTGAAAGAGTGATTCAGTGAAACATAAAAGTGAGATGAACAGATTTTATCGTCCAAATAAAATCGAACAATACGACTATCTCGACTTGTTAAGCTTAGTGTTGGAAGGCGGGAAGGATTAAAACAGGAAAAAAAGGTTTAGGTTAAGACTTAACCTCTTTTTTTAATTTCGTAACGTAGAAAGACTTGGCTTTTTTTAAAGTTTACCGATGGCCATTGGGCGTTTTCAGCTTCACCTGGCTTTTTTGGAAGCGGCGAGAAACTTAAAGGGTTAATTAATTAATTATCTTAATTACATAACGGCTTCGCGTTTAGCATTTAGCCAATTTCAAGTGTTTTTTCTTTTATTAGTAGTAAGGGTACAACTGTACGGTAGATAGAAATTAAAATGGAGTCTCACAACACGTGTTATACAGGAAGAACTCGGGTGAAACTCCCACTTATAGGGTTAAAAGCCGTGTGAAACGAATCACCGTCAGTGGTTTTCTAGATTGTTATGGCGTTAGAGTATCTTGAGTGTGTCATGCTCTCTTTATTGTCTCTGCGGTGGTGGCGTTTGCGTCAGGTCGTTACGTTCCCTAAAATATGGTTGAGCGAAGCGATGGGTGATTCATATGTCATACGACGTGAATGGGTGCCGCCTGTGGAGGCTGGTCTGCTCTTGCATACGTATCTTATTTATAGTATTATTCACAATAGTTTGCTAGACTACTGTAGTGGTACTGTATAATATTGTGGAAATTGAAACTTTTACTTATACTATTACTGTTACTATGTTGTGGTTGTCCTTTGTATTTTGTGTGTTCACTTGTAATGGAAAGTATCTTGCTATGCTAGGGCATTTTCCAATTATTTTGACGCTGTAAGGGAGAAAAGAGCTTGACACTTGCTGAGTTTCTTGCCGGTTCTTCTCAGTACGAGATCTCCCGCCCGAACCGCAGGCTTACGAACCGATGCCATAGTGACATTCACAAGAGCTACTTGTAGCCTAAACTGAAAAAATTATTTAGAATTTTGAATTTTTAAAATCATTTGCTGACCCCTATTTAATGGGAAGGGAAAATGTCGGTCGGTTCCTGTCAATAACTGATGCCACTTCCCTACCAATTTTTTTCGAAAATCGTTAATAGGAAGACCAGCGTCGTAGCATTACTAAAGTGCTATGACACATGCTGAGAAGATGCCTTTTCAGTATCAAACACCAATGAATCTTAAATTATTATTTTGTGATACTGAGTAAATTGTTTTTCCTTTTTTTTTCATTGAATAATTTTGCTCCGTTATCTGTAGTTTTTTTTCCCTTTATGACAACAAACAATTACACTGTTTTCTTACTACATAAAAGCTTAATATAACTTAATTACTGACAGTGCAACCAGCTGCGTTATCCACAAATTACTGACAAAATTGATCAAGTAGATACACAGTTAATGCAAAACAGAGTCAAACCATAGTTATAATATTGAATTTCTACATAAAGAAAAAGAAAGAAAATCTAGAAAAATTCAGAAGTTATATTATGTTTAATTTTAAATTTAATTTGATTGGAGGTCAGAATAATGTGTGTTTTATTGTAATAAATAAATTGTCTTATAAAATTTTTAGGTAGTTATAGTTTTATTAAAATATCACAGACATTTCTTCGGAATGACGCTGGTGAGCAGACAGGTAGTTTTAAGTTACTTTTGTATACTAGTTTGAAATTAAGCATGCCGTGGCAGCCTTTAATTAAAGCAGCGCCTGTGTAATAGTTGTATAGGGTTTTAAATGTAATGAATTTCCTGGTGTATGCTTTGTTAATAAATAAATTACGATTACTGTTCAATATGTTAGCTACCATGACAGTTTAAACAATGTTATTGTTCTGTTTGTGCGACAGTGTGTACTGAGCACAGACAGTGAACCCACGCTTCAAAACCGGTCAGATGAACCGACATTAACACCAAGCCTGCACCGTCCAGCACGTGGCTTATGTCACTCAGACCAGTTCCCGATTGATCTTGAGCTATTACGTTTTGACTACTAACCTTTTTGTTGTCTGAGTCAAGGTTTTCCCGTCAACCAATCAAATTCAAATTCGATAATTCAATACTGACCATCTGTTTTCCGTAATATTTCAATGAAAATCTGTTATTTTTTGGCGACCAAAACTCTGTCAAAAACTGGTTTTGAAGAGTCGAATACTGGTGACATTACCCTTCATGTAAAAGTTCATATTTTTTTTATTTTTATAAATTGTTTTTTTGGGTTCGGAGGCAATTTGTCCCACTCCAAAAAGTAGGACCTGGAACCAGCCCCCCGACCGCCTAATCGATCGCTTTGACTACGCGTATAGTTTATGACGCCATCTTGCCACCTCGCACCGCCTATGAAAGCAATATCAAAAGCTAAAGGCCATAGCTTTCGATATTGCTTTCATAGGCGGCACTATACAACAAGATGACGTCATAAACCACACACGAAGTAAAGCGATCGGTTAGGCGGTCGGGCCGCAGTTCCACCTTTTCTCATTTGATAATGGTCAACTGGGACCACATTACATTTAGGTTTTGCGACGATTACACTACTGAATATTCTCTAGGCCTTTTTTCACTCTGGTGTTTTATTCAAAGACTTACTACGGATTTTGGATCCTACAAAGGGTGAATCCTCGCAGCCTTTCAAAAGGCGTCGAACAAAGCAATATGTAAAAAGTTGTATAAACAAAATTAAGACCTACCTACTTTACCAAAAAATTATAACTCTATTTGAGGTACAGCTCTAGTCTAGTAACATTAAGAAGAATGTTTAAGATTTCACATAGGTCTATGTTACAGATGATGCCTGCAAATCAGACTATCCTGAAAACTGACTTTCTTAACCATATTACTATTATAGACTTTAATTGATCGAAGACTATTTATTATATGTAAAATTCAAAGTCTATTAAGTAATCTTGATAGTTTGTGGCAGGTTTTATTAAGTGGTCATTATGGGAAATTGGCATATTGGGAAGTGGTCGTTATGGGAAGTGGTCAATCTGAGAAAGTAGTCATTCCGGGAAGTGGACGATTTGGGAATGGTCATTGTGGGATGTGGTCCTTTTGGGAAGTGGTCATTTTAAGAAGTGGACATTATGGTCCCAAAGGGGCGTGTGTACTCTGTCTGCGATATACTCTCAAAATTAAACTACGTTGAAAAGTGATTCTGCTTTCATTTAACTAAAGCTCACACAAGCAAATGCGATACACCGGCTCCCTACAAAGAGTTTTACGTGTAAAAGTCCGTGCAAACGTTAGAAAACAAATATTAGCTTTAACGCTTAAAACTGGTAGCGTCTCCCAACTTTCAATTTCTCGAAGGTTAACCCTAAATCACTTTCTCGAGAACAAACTCTTAGTTCGTGCTGGCGACCGGTCCGTTTTCACTATGCCGTAGGCGGTATATACTATGCGCTCTTTGAGAAAAACATAATATTGTAGACAATACGTCTGGGTACCATACTGCGAGTTTCAATCGCCATTCGATCACATACAGACCAGCTCATTTTTGTCCCCACTGCTGGGGCACGAGCCTTCCCTACGGATGCATAGGGAGAACGGGCCATAAACCACTACGCGACCCCAGTGCGGATTGGTGGTTGTTAACGACTGCTAGCTATGCAGCCGGGATCAACGGCTTTACGTGCCTTCCGAAGCACTGATTCAAAAAGCAATTCAATCACGTCAATGAAAACGAAAGTTAGTACGGCATTGAAGCAGCGTGTCTTGGTGAAAAACGAGGAGAGTTAATAGGGAAAGTCTTTTCGCATATAGTATGTATGAACTTGTAATAAAATCTCTTTGGCTATACTATTTGTATCTGGCTGGTTTTGGTATCAATAAAAGTTTAAATTTTAAAGAAGATATTTCCAAATTAAAATACGGAAAATGAGTGATTTTCATTTGTTACTGTCAAGATAAGTGAATCTAATGAAGAAATTAGATACATTTTAAAATTTTACTACAAAAAAGGTAAAAGTGCAACGCAAGCCGCGAAAAAAATTTGCGATGTTTATGGACCTAGTGCAGTGTCTGTGAGAGTAGCACTTTGGTTTAAGCGTTTTCAATCCGGAAATTTTGATGTCAAAGATGCACGTCGTTCTGGTCGCCCTATTACGGATAAAATGGATGCCATTTCTGAAAAAGTGGAGCAAGATCGGCATATCAGTAGTTACGACGACGTAGCTGAAAAACTGGGAATTGACCAAAAAACAGTTATGGCGCATTTGAAAAAAACTGAGTACACAAAAAAGCTCGATATTTGGGTACCTCACGAACTCACTGAAAGAAACCTAATGAACCGTGTACTTATTTGTGATTCTTTAATACGGCGTAATAAAACCGAATCAATTTTTAAGAAGCTGATCACTAGTTTGTGATGAAAAGTGGATCACGTACGACAAGAACGTGCGAAAAAAGTCGTGGTCAAAGGCCGGTCAGGCTCCACAGATGGCGAAACCCGGGTTAACTCGCAACTTGGTGATGCTGTGTGTGTGGTGGTATTGGAGGGGCATTATTCATTATGAGCTTTTACCACCAGGCAGGACCATCGATTCTGAACTCTACTGCGAACAACTGATGAAATTAAAGCAAGACGTTGAGAGAAAGCGGCCGGAATTAATCAACAGAAGGGGTGTGGTTTTTCATCATGATAACGCTAGACCTCACACATCTTTAGCCACTGAGCAAAAATTAAAGAGTTTGGCTGGGAGGTGTTAATGCATCCGCCGTATAGTCCTGACCTTGCACCTTCAGATTTCCACCTGTTTCGGTCTCTTCAGAATTCTTTAGACAGTGTCAGGTTAACATCACGAGAGGACTGCCAAAACCACTTGTCGCGGTATTTTGATCAGTGGCCCCAAAATTTCTATAGCAATGGGATGTACAAGATAGCAAAAAGTTATCGAACGAAATGGCACCTACATACTTTAGTTAAATGTAAATGTAAAACTATATTAAAAAATGTTTTGAATTTTCTCAAAAAATGCGAAGAAATTTATTCCGCAACCTATTATGTTGCCATACAAATTCTCGTATTTGTGGTCACGTGATTAAAACTTAACTTTGAAGATTGCAATCCGAACACGCAAACCGCTGCTCGTTATTTAAGCGCTCAAAATTAGACTGCCGAAGTACAATCGCAGGCGTTTTAATATAGCAGAATAGATGTTCTTATTGTAACACTTACCAAGTTGTTTTTGAATGTAAACGGAAATTAATTACCTGAAAAAATAATAAAGTCACATTAAAACTTTGATTGATCCTTTCCCCTCCTCCACATAACTTTCACAGATGCCATTTTTAAAAACTTTCGTCTGCATTATTGACTCCCTGATACTTCCTTCGCATTGGTTCCGGTTGTTGCCGTAAGATGTCAGTCGTTTACACCCACCAACAATAAATAAGGCCAGCGTTGTTTAAGTTAAGCTTAAGACACTAGTCTTAAGAGTTCCAGATGAAGAATGCGCTTCGGCACGTCCTGATCTGGCGTTATGAACTGCCAGAAGGTGCCAGTATAAATTTAAAACTAGTATATAGAAAATGGGGCTTCAAAAGCTCATGACTGAACGACGTCATTCGTCTAAGAACCAGAATAGCTCGAAGGACTAGTAAGCTGAAGTGGCAGTGGGCTAGTCATATAAGCCGCAGGACCGATAACCGTTGGGGTAGACGTGTTTTAGAGTGGAGACCGCGAATCGGCAGACTTAGTGTGGAACGCCAAGTAGCTGGCAGAAGTTGGATGAGAAGAATCGAAGATCGTGCACAGTGGCTTTCATTAGGAGAGGCATATGTCCAGCAGTGGATATGGGCTGATTATGATAATGATTATGATGATGATGTAACTATTATATATGTAACAAAAATACAGTAACTCATGCTTTTTTGCGGACAAAGCCAACAAAATTGTGAGATAACGTTGTTTCGAGGTAATCCACTTTGAGCACTCGCCTAAATAGCACCTGCACAAATAGCACCTTGTTTCTGTCCGCATAACTGTGTGATTGATTTAATTTTGTTTTCATTTTTCATTCTTATTTTGACTAGCCTTAATTTCATGATTGTTGAAATTAAGGCTAGTCAAAATAAAAATGAAATAAAGTTTGACTTTATTTATTTAATTGATTGTTTTATACTAGTTATTGTAATTGTTGACTGTACGATGCTTTAGGAGATTCTGTTAATTCAGAATATTATCGAATATATGAATAAGCCAGCTACCCAAACTCGTCTATCTTTCGTCTTAAAGCAAGTATCCTTGTTCCTTGGAACAACGTCTTTATTATCCTGATAAGGGTCCTTTATTAAGTGTGAAACAGACACTATAAAACGATAAGTTAGATAACGTTTGAAGAATGACCGCGGTGTTTTTTAATGAAAGAGCTTTTGTTTTGAGAGAAATAATAGTCGACTTAAGTGGAAATTCTATTTTCAGACTACGATTAGGTAAGTACAGATGCCCGCACATGGACCTATCCAAAACTGACAAGTTTCTTCAATAAATGGTCAACCGTATCCCATACACATAAAGTTGAGAGCCGTGCAGCCGTTTGTACTTATATTTTTTTTTTTTGGAGAGAGACTGCTGGTTGCCGAGGGGCATTTCCAGCTTCACCGGGCTTGTTTTAGGGGCGGCGAGGTACGTAAAGGGTACCTCAAGCCGTGTTGAAACGAAACACCTTCAGAGGATTTCTAGAGGGGTACGGCATCGCACACTTAAAAGTGCGCGTCCCCGTGCCCTTCCAGAGTCTCCGAAGGGTTCGGATCGGATCGGGGAGCGGAACCACCCGAGGGCGCCTCTAAAGGCACGGACCTCGGCTCGGGTAGACCGGGCCGTGGAGGAGGAGAGGAGGAGCTCCCAGGCACATGACTGTGCCTGGCATAGAGCGCGTGTGAACCGGTTCTTCGTACCCTTGTTCTACGAGTACGGTGTCTTGGGCCTAAAACAGTGTGCATGTTTAGTGTATTCTGTAAATGTGTGCTGTCATTTGGAGGAACGGGCGGGGGGGCATTCGCAACTGTAATTGCGTCGTCGGGCTCGATTGTACTTATATGGTCAATTAAGCGTTTCTGTAGTATAATGGTTAGGTGTATATCGGGTCGCCTAATTTTTGTACTTCTAATTGGACAATGGCACACAAACGGTTAGCCTAATTTTTTTTCGCATAATTTCACTGTTCATTATCGTGTTTGGTCTAATTTCACTACGCCTAACTTTTTATCGCCATATTGTTATTTACCAAATGCGACATTTGGCGGAACAATTCGTAATCCCTAAAGTTTGCAATTACTAAATATTATTTCACACAAAATTAAAAATCACAAAGTATGTGAGCTATAAAAAAATATATTTTTGTATGGAGCTAGATTTCTGTAGTCTAATAAAAAAAATAACTAACCTATAATGTGACCTACAGGAGTAGGGCAGCTAGTATTTTTGAAACTGAACAATAATAATAAATATTAGATTATGCTAAAATTCGAGCTTTTATATATTAAGCGAAATCGTCGTAATGCCAAAATGTTACCTATGCCAATATAATTTAAGGTATTTCACATTATAGATCCTAAAATTAGGGCTTTCAATTCTTAGACCAAATTATTATGGTGGCAAAACAATTGTTAGACGAAACAATAATTGTTCGTTTTAAGTTTAGGCCAATACGGTTTGGCCATGTAATATTAGGACTTAAATTTTTAGGCAAACCGAAAGGCACCCCTTATGATTACAAAAGTTGAAGATAGACTACCAGTACCAGAGTTGGAGGTATTGGCCCCGATTTCCAGCGATAGTTTCACCGATAAAACTTACCCTTTAGCCGTTTCAAATAATTTTTGCATGCATGTGACGTTCGGTGTCCACCTATCTTTAGAATTAATAGGGACTTTTCTATCTTACTTGTATGTATTTATTTGTTAGATTAAGTTTTAAGAGTCGAATAAAGATGCCTTTAAGAACAGTAAGATAGAAAGTACACACACTACTAGTAGACTAGTAAATACAAATGTGAGTATATAGCACTTACAATAATTTCAAAATTTTACTAAAATTAAGTTCTATTTGAGTATATTCTAAAAGTAATCAATCAAACAAGTTTCCGACACATTGTAAAACTATTTATTGTGTATGCGGCGGTCAATACAAAAAATCTGCCAACCCTGTCGTTTCCTACCTGGACTGGACATTCTGAGAAGCGCCTACTTCATTCCGAACGGCGAATATGCAAAAAAGTACTTTTAGTTGTAGGATGAACACACTTTTTAATAAAAAGAGGATATTTCATCAAAAAAAAATTACCAAAGTAGTTAGAAAGCTTTATTATGTAGCAAAGCACTCGGCCCTATACCCATAGGTCTTGGGTTCAATTCCCAGGTCGGTCAATGTGCTTCGGATTTTATATTAAAAAAGTAAGAGGGACTAATAAAATTTAAAATCGCAGGTCACAATGACGTCACGTCTCTTTAATAATTTAACATGTTAATACTATGGTATTTTTTTTACTTTTTGTAAAAATAACTCATTCATACAACACACTATCATTAATGAATTAGAAAAATAGAGAAAGAAATTACTCCCGCCCATTTGAAGTTATCTCGTATCACCTGAATGTAGGTACCGGTGGGCACGAAATCAGTATTTATTAAATGTCCACCGAAAAAGTTACTTAGTTATAATCATTAAAAATTTTTTAAATATGAGTTGTAACCTAACTAGAACTACTTTGTATAACAATTAATTAGTAAAGACAACCGATTTTAAATGAGCTTTGGATACCAAGTATGAAGCAATGGGATAGAATTAAAACATAATGCCTACATGTTTCTATTACAAATCGTAGTGAAAAAGTTATTGTATTATCCAGAGATACAAATGTGCCAATTTATCGGATGCTCAAAGAACAAAAACATAGTAATAATCCCGTCAGTAATTATATTTATCTGTATGACTAATATAAATGTTTTGCATATCAGTTACATTGGCCATTAAAATTACATGTTTACGTTTCGGTTATCTATCACTATGTACAATGTGGTGTATCGTATATCACTATGGCAAACGCATAATTCATTAATAGTATACAATTACTAATTACCATGTCTTGGTCTTTTAACCTATGCGATGAAGTCAGATGATAATCTATCGTAACTATTGCTACCAACGTCTAACCAGTCTAACTGGCCATGCCCTTATTAACTAGTATTACTACACCATACAGCCTTAAATGAATTTTGATTGATGTTTGTTTTGTTTGTAATTTTATAATTTTATTGTTTTTAAATTCTTATTCTAATTTACTTTTGCATGCTACCATAGTCAGCTGAATAGGATGAGCCTTACAATAATATAACATCTCCCATGTACCCTGTTCATATGCAAAATAAATATATTCTATTTTATTCTATTCTTAGCGCGAATATTATTCTGTCTTATATTACCAGGTCAGGCAAAGTGTGATTCGGTGCCTTAGTAAGAGACGTGTTCAAAGGGACTATCAACGACTCCTCAGAGTTCTTGGGATCCCGTGCAAGCGGTAAACGGGTGCCCTGGGTTTCCCACATACCCCGAGGAGTTGAAGCCACGTGCTGATACGTGTGCGAATTATCCTAGGCTAAAAAAGGCGAAATGTGATTATCATTGTAATTAAACAAATACCCATCAATTGTAAGATATGATTTGATTGCGATTGAGGTCTTTGCCCAGCGGTTGCTTTAAATTTCGTAGAAAGCCAAAGAATAAAACGCGAAGTTTTAAAACTGTATGACAAAACAAAAAACCGTAATCGATGGGCTGATGTGTGATATATCTGTTGTACGCGAGTGTACTCTCTTTGGTGGTCCTAACCCTTTGTGGTGTATAATTTGGGATCATTATGGCCGTGCCGGACCAGTGGATGAATAAAATGATATCGATTCGATGCGGCCCATCGATTACGGGAACCGTTGATGGTAGGTACTTTTAAATTGACATATTTCCATTATTAGCCTGGATTTTTGAAGATGGACAAGTCCTCTAGACTAGAATCATAGACACAAGACTCATAGACACAAATACAAGAAAATGTTTGAGAACTTCAATAGCAACGTCAAAGTCAAACTCTTTTATCTATTTATCTGTCTATCTACTTATTACAAAGTTTTCAACGGGGCTTTACGCAAATTACTGAGTATTTTGAATTTTTAGACATGATGTGATTTAGCCAATACCCATAAATGTTATGTAGCCATAATTTGATGTCATTGAGGACTTTTCTCAGCACTGGAACACTATGTATGTTAATACTAATTGCTTTAAAGAACTGTACCAATTCATTGTATCAATACTCAAGTTATTATAAATAATAGCCCTCACTGTCCCACTGCTGGGCAAAGGCCTCCCTTCATTTGTTTCTCCTGCGTGAATAATGATGATGATTGATATAATGCTCAGGCTAATTGCAAGAATTCGTGGTTTATCTCGATAGCTTCGATAGACTACTTACGTGCAATCAACATCTGACCCAAGCATGTTAACTTTCAAGGTGGATTACAGTACTAGTTATTAATGTGTTAATAAAGCGCAGTAATAATAAACTGTAAAATAAATAGTTTAATTTGTCCCAAAACCTAGCTCGACCTCCATTTGAACTTCCTCGTACGTTTAAAGGCGATATTCGTTCACCAACGTGTGTCCGTCCAACAATATCTATTCACAAAGGCGTGCGTCTGTCTGTCTCACCTGCGGCGGGTGTTCTTTACAAAAATCCACATAAATCTCTCGGAGGCACGAGCGGCGGTGGCTAGAGGGACTGTTCTTTGTTGAATTACAAGGATATAAAAGGAATTGAAGACATCTGTGTAGCCGTTATCGCAGTCTTGAGTTCCTTGCAACTTACTCCCAATAATTACGTACGGCACATGAGAAATAATTAAAAATTAATTGGGTGCCATTTTTCATTCGATAATCCAGTCACTTTCTGTGCCATTTCAAAACTAATTTAGTCTATTCTAAACCGTCACTATCCCTACATACTTTGTTAGCCAAAGTGAGTATTATTATTATGATATACAATAGGAATGGCAAGCAGAGTATACATACTGACTAACAGTGATACTACACAAGGCTTGCATGCCTGGTCTAATTCCGCTGTTCAAATTATATTTTTGTACTAGCTGTGCTCGCGACTTCGTCCGCGTGGAATAGTGACTTTCGGCAGCATTTTTAATTTTTTAGGCTCTTTTCCCGTTTTTGCAACATTTTTCACTGATGCTTCGCTCCTATTGGTCGCAGCGTGATGTTATATAGCCTAAAGCCTTCCTCGATAAATGGACTATCCAACACAAAAAGAATTATTCAATTCGAACCAGTAGTTCCTGAGATTAGCGCGTTCAAACAAACAAACAAACAAACTCTTCAGCTTTATAATATTTATTATTTTTGTATAAGGGAAAAGGTAGGAAGTAGGTTTTATAACATTTAACAACTATTTTAACTTTGTGTCATATCTGGTTTAGTACGGTACATGATAGTCAGTGGTTCTATAAAAAAAAATTAAACTATCCGTTTTTATCTCACGTTTATCCAAAGCGAGGTCGCCCTACACCCCAACGCAGTACTCAAAATGTACACGTAGAAATAAATACGTGATTCTATTGAACGTACCTTAGCAGCATACAAACTGTTTACGAACCATTTAAAATTTTATTTCCCACGAAATAAGGTCACAATTTCGTCACTGTACTCTTTAATATTGTTATTAGATTTACAAAGACTTCTTTGTACTGAATGCATAGGACGTGTGCCTAAAAGAAAGTTATTATGTATTGTGACGCGGTCCAGTCGAGAATGCACTCCTTTCATGAAGGTAACTTTTAAGTTAGAATAGAATAGAATGGAATCCTACTAATATTATAAACGCGAAAGTTTGTAAGTATGGATGTTTGTTACTCTTTCACGTAAAAACTACTGAATGGATTTGGATGAAATTCGGCATACACATAGTTTATAACCGGGAATAACACATAGGATACTTTTTATCCAGATATTCCCACGGGAACGGGAAGCACGCGGGTGAAACCGCGATCGGCTACTAGTATTTAAATATTTTACATATAAGTAGTTGCGACAGACTGCAATGAAACATTTTATACAGGGTGCCCAGTGTGAGTTTTACTTACTATCCGTATTCATTCGATTACGTTTACGATAACGAAAATTAGTATGGCATTGAAGCAGCGCCTCCTGGCGGCATACGAGAAGAGTTAACATTTTGCCATACAAATTCTCGTTTTCGTTAGCGTGAACGAATGGCGAATGAAACTCGCACATGGCACCCTACTTGCTTCTTTTTTAAGTATTTATTATTCCATTTTTTTGAAGTGAAAACTTCTTTAGCGGCGTTGTACACTTTTTTTGTCATTACCAAAAAGTGTACAACGCCGCTAAAGAAGTGTTCTGACGCGAATTTAACATTTTCACACGTGACCGTCAGGACACGGGACCGTCAGGACACGAGACCGTCAGGACACGAGACCGTCAGGACACGTGGCCTGATCGAAAATTCGTAAGACGGATTATAGCCGGCGCAGCGTAGGAGAGGAAGTATCCCCCTCTCTTTCTACGGCGCGGCGAAAAGGTATGCCTGCTGTTTCGTTTAGGCGGCGCAGGGCGCTTGCGCGAATGTTCGAGTGCTTTTTATTGTAATATAAATTGTCATGTTTGTGTACGATAGCGCAATAAATAAATATTGTATTCTACCACATAAATGATAGTACTTTTATACTGATAACTGAAGCAATTCGTGCAAAATTATTCCCTAACCATTCCAAAATATCAAAAATGCGCAACGTTAATATTCAAGTTTGCACTTCTGCCGGCACTCCCGGAGTGCAACCCGTCGTTTTTTTATATTAAGGTTCCTCAAGCCGTTATGACCGGACATCCTTAGAGAGTTTCTAGCAGAGATGGTATCACGCGACACTGTATCGCGTCCTCTACTAGATTCTCCAAGGCATCCGAATCTATTTATCCTGTCTACACAATAATTACAGTAAATTGTTGTTATAGCGACTGACTCTAGAGCTACCACCAGTCCACCATCGTATCTAGAGTCTAGATACGATGGTGGACTGGTGGTAGCTCGTCAGGCGGACAAAAACAAGCCATATTGACATCCCAACCGAGTCTAATAATAATTATGAAGACCCAACTTGGAAAAACAGAAATAGGATCTCCTTTGTCGTCCATAGTCACGTTTTTGCTTATTAGTTTATAATTCTTGCTAAGGAATACGAGTCATAACATAACTATTATACATACCTGCATCTTATTACACCACAAACCCATAAATATTTTATCAAATACCTTTTCAATAAACCTTCATGGCATTTCACATGGCGCCAACAACCACATGAGTTCTATACGCAATAAAATGCCACCGTCAAAATGTGAAATCGAACCATTTTCAACTTTACCACTTTGTGACAAGAGGCGTTTTTATATAGACAAAATTTTAACTAAGGTGTGTCTCTTCGAACCAGGTAACTAAGGAATTTCGGAAAGGAAACAATAGCACAAAAAAACAGCGGCACCTTTTGTGTTCAAAGTCAAGGGAAGATTACAAGGAACGGGCAAACTTCGGTGCTCAACAGTGATTTTATCGACATTTCGGGAGAAACAATCGGCATTTGACAAACCAACAAATACACTTCAATAGCTTAATAACGTTTTTAACAAATTTGAACCTTAATTCTAAGCGCTTTAATGACATTATCAAGTTTGGTAGTTGCTAGGTTTTATTACTTTTAATGCATTGTTCTTTATCTCCGTCTATTGTTTTTGCTAAACGTCTCTAAAAGTTTGATGGCTTTCTTATGTTTTGACGAGTCGTTTCAAATTGATAAGACTGAAGATGTCCAACATTCCTATTAGCTGCTGTAAATAAAACCATCAGTCTGTTTCTTGTGTTTCTAATTAATCTTTATACCTTTTGAACTATTCAAGATGTACTAACCTTAATGGTAGAAATAAAAAAACGTATGGACACAAGAAATGAGAAGACTAAAAATATTATATATTTGAAATATATTTTTGACTAACGACTTTAATGTTTTTAATTATGTTTAAGATGTTTTGATTTAAGAAGGATAATATATTTTTCTATAAAGTTGTCAGTCTTTATTTATATAATCTTTATTATATAAATAAAGACTTCACGATCTTCAGAGATCTTTATTATTTATTTGACGACCTCCTTGGTCGAGTGGTTTGTACACCGGTTTTCATGGTGTCGCCATCTCTGAGGTCCCAAGTTCGATTCCCGGTCGGGTCAATTTAGAAATTATTGTTTTTCTAAATTGTTTCGAGTCTGGGTGTTTACTATGTATAATAAGTATGTATTTAAGTATTTTAAGTATGTTTATCCGTTGTCTAGTAACCATATAACGAGTTTCATAACGAAGCTTCTCTTGGGCTAGATAATTGGTGTGAGTGTAGGAAAAATTTATTTATTTATTTATTATTATTCTTATATCTTTATATTTACCAATATCTTTAACGTAGTCAGAAGCTCAAGTTAAAGGTTGAAAGCTAAAATCACTAAATCAGAACGAACAAGGGGTTGACAGTTAATAATAACTTACACGGCAAGGAACAACAGAATCATTCTTATCTCTAAACAAAGTTTTTTCTTGACAAAAACACAAAAATTTTACGGCCCACTTAAAAATTCACCGCAGGTGGTATTAGAGATAACAGAAATATTATTTTGTCTTTAGCTGTCTAATAAACAAAACCTTTACAAGGATCACGTTAATCAAATATTGTGTAGTACAAAAAAGGCCTTTTTTTATTTTTCTTTGGCACTATGAATTCATATTAAAAATGAAAACACAAAAAAACTATCAAAATATACGGCTTATTGTTTTATAACGCCAAAACATTATAAAAATAATTACTTTAGGTGTAATTATGTTGAATTGAATATTCTATGACACTATTTATGCGTGTCTGTATTTTGTATGCATTCTAAACTAATTACTTGAGCATATAAATAAAACATCAAAATTATTATCACGTTTCTTGAGTTTTTTTTATGTTTTAACGTTTTTCACAAAATTTTAACCACTGCTTATATAAACTGTTAAAACTGTCTATAATAAGTTAAATGAGTTATTGTGTACGGTAAAACATTATCTACGGTCCTAGAAACTTGATCAAGAACCTAAAAGCTCACTTCGACCGCAACCGTTAGGCCGACAGCTGCTCGCAAATAAATAGACGAGTAACTATTGATAAGTGTCATGTTGCAGGCATGCGATATCTGTGTTGAGTTGAGCGACTTTATTATCTGTGCCAAAAGAGGTTGATGTACTTTGGAATAAATAAAAAATTATAACAGCCAACACGCCTCTTTAATTAACTGCCTTTATGAGATTTTTTTGAATAATAGGCATCGCATTTTGTGCAGGTTTCTTCTTCTGAAAAGAGTATAAAAGCCTTATCGCGTAATATCAGTACTTAAAAAAGTAGTTGATTTCTTTAGGGACACACACCATCTACATATAATGGCTGAGTGGCCGCTACAAATATTTATTAATTCCCATTTACTAAAGTCAAATGCCCCAATGACATCACCAATATGGCCACATCTGCCATACAGCTGATAATCATCACACTACGACTTCATTATAGGGGAACACATATGGGGCCGAATTACATGCCGATTAAACGAAATTTGTATAGATTCAACTAATTATTTATTAGTTTTTAGCCAGACCTTTTGTTATAGCGTGACTGTTCAGTTTGAGTTTGATTGGCGTTATTTCATTCAATTATCTGCCGTTTATGGGGTGATTACAGTGATAGATATTTGGTATCGATTATGTTTTTTTTTAAATTGGGTAACCATAACCAACAAACGAATTATGAAAAAACATGCAAAAACAAAAATTTATTTTATCAAAATTTCGTAAATCTTTGATGATTGGGTTGTGCCCGTAATGTGTCAGCTTTCGGTAAGCCTGAGCATGCTGTTTAGCTTCTCTATGTAGGTATTGACGTACTGATGACGTGACGGCTGATGTTGGGACCTACCCACATTAATCATAGTTATTGAACTTAATATTTATTGCAACCATAATGTTTACAGGTGTTACCCATGTAGATAAAAAATACAAATCATTGATCGGTCGGGCATTTTAGCCTGCGCTATGATCACAAATTATTCAGCATGATAGTTACAAAATTAGAAAATGAGAAAACACCAACACTCTTAAAAATCTGTTATCTGTGTAGTAAGTAATTCTGGTTGCATGCTGGACCAACCATTTTTAGAAATAAGGTCGTAGTCGTGCTAAAAATTTAATAGATAATAAATCTAGACATTCCGCCGCGTGTCCGATTTCCGGATGCACCGTGACGTGATGTCTATTGTTCATTGTGGAGGATTTTACGAGTTTATTGTAATGCATGACATAGACAAGGAATACACAGTAGGCATACTTTCTTTTTGAGCACATGCAATTTCACGACGCGCATTTTTGGTGCTATTTTGACAGCTTTCTACACTGTTCTTAATTTTCGTGAGGTTAGTTATGACAGTTTGAAGTCATAACTAACCTCACGAAAATAGTGAAAATATTTTGCATATTATCATTTTTTTACTCTCTGGGTCTCTGGATGTTTTATATTTACAATTGGACCCAGGTGTATATACTCAAGCTAACGAAGTCGCGAGCGTTCCGCTAGCTATATTATAAAATACTGTCGATATCTGCACTATGCATGCACATAATAATAAACCCAGATGTCTGAATGGGGATGTGGGATATTGTGCCCTCTATGATGCTAACCTAAATGGAGTATAACATAACTGGAATAATGAAGATTCTGAATGAACTGGAATCCAGGTCATGTTTCAGTATCACGTATGTATTCGTTTATATTTGAGTACAATTAGGGGCCTTACCATGATCCATTGGAAAGATATATATATATACATATATTTATTTATTTATTTTATTCATTCTTCGTAGAGCGCATGGCTTTACAAATGTTACAGCTATTACTTCCTTGTACAATGCTTTAGTAAGAACCCATCTAGAATGTAACGCAGTCATTTGGTCTCCACATGAAGCTAAATATAGTCTCATGGTGGAGCGTATTCAAAATAAATTTGCTAGATATTTATATATGAGGCTTTATGGTATCTATCCGTATTATCCTTTAATGTATCCTACCTTATTTGTCCTGGGTATGGTGGGATGCACTAAACTGAGTGTGCGGAGAGACCTAGCCCTAGCACTATACATTTTTAAGCTGATTCGCGGAACAGTTCACAACCCAGAATTGCTTAGTTTGGTGAGGTTGTGTGTTCCCGATGAATACGTGGGGCGCCGCCGCCTGCCACCGTTACTGTCGGTGCCCAGGGGGCGAACCGAACTCCTGCACTGTGCTCCGCTGACGCGCATGCTGCGCACTATCAACCAAATAGCTTTAAGAACAGACATTTTTTCTTGTTCTTTGAACGAATTTACAAGAGTTGCATTATTTATAATATGTTATTGTACTTAGTACCTACCTAGTGCTTTTCTATCGTATTGGTGTTGTACTGTAAAAATAGATTTAAGCTAAGATTAATAAATAAATAAATAAATAAATTTATTTATTTGACTTCATATCACTTGAGTCCTCTTCACCATATCCGGTAAGAGCGACCTAGACTTATAACTCCTGTTCCTAGCTTGAGCCCTGCAATGACTGGAAAATCCAAATTTGGTTTTGGAAACCCAATCACACCGTGGTCGGAAAAGCTGTCCAGCATGGTTATATGTGTACGTGTATGAGGACTTTGGGTGGCTATAAGGTATACATCGCTTTTCGTCTAGAAGACGACTGTTCTCGGAAAAATAATGTAATTTGTATTACATACACTGGCCTGCAAAATTAAGTATCACACTTTTAAAATTGCAATAACTTTTTAAGTACACAAGATATACTTTCGAAACAAAAAGGAAAATGTTACTAATGTATAATTTACTTTATTGCTGCAAAACGTTTTTTATTTAAAAATCTCTAACTTCTATAGTTTAGAAAATAAATAAATATAAAAAGTGTAGTACTTATTTTTGCAGGCCAGTATAGTATAAAACAAATAGTCGCTCCCGCTGTCGTCTGTACGCTTAGATCACAGAGCAATTAGATCTTTAAACTACGCAACGGATTTTAATGCAGTTTTCAGCAATAGATAGAGTGATTCTAGAGGATTTAAGTATAATACACGCATATGGACCCGGTAGGTGTCGCTGCTATAAGGTTCTATAGGATACGGGTGTTCACCAAGCGGACGAAGACGCGAGCGTGCCGCTAGTTAAAAATAAATCACCATTTGACACTTCATGCCAGAATCAAAATAGTTACTCATTACTACAGATATTTATTTATTAATACAAAGAGTAACAAAAAGGTGTGGTCAAAATGAAAAGATCCAAAGTGTATC
This sequence comes from Eudonia lacustrata, assembly GCA_947562085.1. NCBI lineage: Eukaryota > Metazoa > Arthropoda > Insecta > Lepidoptera > Crambidae > Eudonia > Eudonia lacustrata. The sequence goes on along the minus strand of OX387332.1, from coordinate 12,525,769 downwards.
CCATCTAGAACTTGTATGTGTTGTTATTAAGACATAATTATTAACTTTAATTTGTCATGCAATGGTTAATGAAATATTTATATCTGTGAAGTGATGCGATCGATGCAGTGATCATAAATGTAAGTATCTGTAACAAGAATCAGCCCTTGAGGTTTAGTAACCTCTGCAGGTTACTAAACCACTAGGGCTGATACTTGTTTATTTTGATGTGACGTCACAATAGAATTATCAAATTAAAAATTGCATAACACATTAAAGTTAATAATCATTACTTAGTAACTCTGCATACAAGTTCTAGATCGGATACACTTTGGATCTCTTCATTTTGACCACACCTTTCTGTTACACGTTGTATAATATATATAACTAACAGCTATATACTACAGCCAACACGCTTATATGCTGGGATATTAACTTTAAGTATATTTAAAGTAGGTATAATAACGTAAGTTAACAAAAATAATGCACTTTCACCACAAATCAAAGCTGATTCCATTCATAGTTGGACAACATAGACCTAACTTTTAAATTACGAATAACTTTTAAATTACGAATCCTCAGCAGAACCATTGAAACCTAAACATAAATAAATGAATAAAACCTATTTGAAGATCTAACCTCCTTTCTGCGTGGGTGTAGCCTGTAAAGCATCCATTGTTACTCGGATATGACGTCATAAACTTACGCTATCTGTGGAATAAGTACTCGTTTACATTCTCCGTTTATATATCAAGTAGGTACTTGAAACCACAAGGCGAAGGGATACAATTAACTAACTATACTCTATGGTCAAGTGGACAGAAAAACATTCCAAAAACTATACGAAGTAGAACTTTTCTTACACATCATCATCATCACATCACCAGCTCACTTTATGTGAGCCTTCTTTATGGATGGATAGGGAGAACGGGCCATAAACCACCACGCGGGGATTTTTACACATAGTAATAGGTATATTATTTTTACGTTGAAATTATGGTATTTATCTCATCTGAGTGTTAGTGATGATATGGCTGAAATAGCCTCCTAGTAATTTACAAACATTCGATGTCGTTAACATGATCGAATGGTAAATAAAAAATGCACTAAACTTATTACGAATTTTGCTTACAAACTTTTCGTTATTCAATTTGACAGATGAACTTCTTTTTTAAAATTCTACTGAAGCGAGAGGAATAGAAATAACCTATTTAAATTTAAAATTGGAACACACTTTTGATGTTTTTAAAGTAGCAAAGAATAAATTCCAAGGAGTTCAGAATTCGGTCATTGCCCTACCCGCATTCATGTTTTCGGCGGCATTTATTATCTGTATTTCAGTCTGTAGACCAGGGTAGGAGAGCGCTAGGGCGCCAAAACGACGCCAGGCGGTTGTCATGGCGACACGCGTTGTTTGTCCAAGGGTGAGCATGGTTTGACTACTTTTGGACACAATAACGAAAACATTATCGTCGGACACAACAAAATAGTACCTAAGTTAAAAAGGTAATGTTTCATGAAACAGAATGGAACTGAAAATTGTCATTTACTCATAAGATGATTCAACTGATTATTTTTGAATCACTTGGACTTATGTAGTTATCTGTAGTTTATAATTATTTTGATGTGTTGTTATTTTTATTGCAATTAGTACCTAGGCTTACCTTTTTCAATACTATCCTGCCACCATGGTCTGACAGAAAAAAATATTTTTTAAAGATAAGTAACCAGTATTTTTATACCCCAAATTTTTTTAAGTCTTTTTTGTGTATGGCCAATAAAAACTGTTGTGACGCCAATAATACAATCGTTTTAATTCTGAATGTTTCGACTTCTTCCAATTTAATAGTATTACTTACTTTCTACACTTTTCTTTGTAATAAAAACCCAGATTCGACCAACGATCAATCAATAAGTAATTATATTCTTTACATTTTAACATAGCAGGCCGTTCCAATCATCAGAGTATGCAAATTAATAGGCCACAAACAACACTAATTAAAATTGATTAATGTCCCAAAATGTGTTCAAATCTTGGTCACCCGACAATTAACGTCAAAATTCATAATTCGGAGAAAGTGGAACGTCTGTATTTACAGAGTAAGCAAGGGAAATCGAGAATGTTAAATACCCACTCTAACCACTAATTACAAGGTTCAAATTCCTTTGACAAACAGACATTGGATCACGCCCTTTGAATGACAATTTAAAATAGAACTTTGTATTTACGAATAGAGTATACTATAGCATAGCAAGTTGTATGTTTCGGATATGGTAGTTGTTACGTATTATTGTGTTAAAGTATTTGCTCTTCTTTCGATAGTTCTGGGGGAATTACAGAGAGCTTACTGCGAATCAGCAAATAAGGAGTTTGGAGTCAGCCATAAGACTTATTTGTACAGGACTTAGCGTGATCTCCCAAGTTCCTAGTGGCATTCATTCAATTCACTCAACCCTTCCCTCATGATACGATCAAGTATATCAACCCGAGTCGGAGTATTTTGAGAATACTTTAGACCGCCTGCCGACTTCTAAAAAACCACAGCAGTATCATAAAATAAGTTAAAAAAAAAAACGACGGGTTGCACTCCGGGAGTGCCGGCAGAAGTGAAAACTTGAATATTAACGTTGTGCATTTTTGATATTTTGAAATGGTTAGGGAATAATTTTTCACGAATTGCTTCAATTATCAGTATAAAAGTACTATCATTTATGTGGTAGAATACAATATTTATTTATTGCGCTATCGTACACAAACATGACAATTTATATTACATTAAAAAGCACTCGAACATTCGCGCAAGCGCCCTGCGCCGCCTAAACGAAACAGCAGGCATACATTTTCGCCGCGACGTAGAAAGCGAGGGGGATACTTCCTCTCCTACGCCGCGCCGGCTGTCATCCGTCTTACGAATTTTCGATCAGGCCACGTGTCCTGACAGTCACGTGTCCTGACGGTCACGTGTCCTGACGCGAATTTAACATTTTTTACCCATTACAAAAAAAGTGTACAACGCCGCTAAAGAAGTTTTCACTTCAAAAATTGACCCACATAAGGTGAGCTTCAAACGCGTTCGAGTAACACACAAATTTACAGTCTCTCACGGACACGAAATCTCGCTACAGCTGCACCGAGCTGTTCCGAGGAGGTGTCCGTGAGAGGGTATAAGTTAGGGTTGATGAGGATTCCTCTTCGCTTCCACATGTTGCGGAAGTTCCGCAATTATTACAGTTCCTCTTCCGCTGTCGCTTCCCCATAAATGAAAGTTAAAAATTCCTCTTCCGCTATCGCTTCCTAAAAATTAAGAGGAATTAAGGAGGAATTGAAATTGCGCGCGAAATCTCCGGCCGGCGTCGGGTGCAGCAACGGGCCGCCCCATCCAGCCAAAAATAGTTTTTGTTAATTTTGAAGCTATTTGAGTTCTCAAGTAAATAATAAATAAATAAAATGCTACGTACGCATAGGTATTACTTTGTTCTTATTAATAACTAAAAGAAAAACGCAAACACTTTCTCTTTCTTCCTCTTCCTCATAAATAAATTTTCCTCATCCTCATCCGCATCCTCTTTCTTTGTGCTATACAATTCCTTTTCCCCTTCCTCTTTCTCATAACCACATCCTCAACAACCCTAGTATAAGTGTGCCCGAGCGCGACATGTAGGTACTAGAGGCCTATCACAAAACGCGCGCGCTCGCGCTTTCTCAGTACTACGGGCGGCCGAAATTAGTCAACACTATCTACTTATGTTCAGTAAGCCAAAGGAGCCCTATTCATATTCACATATTTTAGTTCTCTGGGATTATTTTTTACTTATAATATAACACACAAAAAAGTTGCTGTGCAGCTATTTAGCAGTGATATTTATTTGTGAAAAGTTGGTAAAAGCAATGAGAAGTATTTCATCATCATCATCATCTCAGCCAAAAGACGTCCACTGCTGGACAAAGGCCTCCCCCAAGGATATAAGGGGGATTATTTGCCATAATCGACACGCTTGGCAGGCGGGTTGGCGATCGCAGTAGGTTGAGGGTAACCTCAGAGTGATGCTGCTGCCCATCCTCTGGAATAGTCCCTTAGTCGGCTTTTACGACACCCACGGGAAGAGATGGGGTGGTGCAATTCTTTATCCCCGGCACCACACAGGGTAAAAGAAGTATTTATTTAAGCGAAATAAATAATCGTACTTTATTTTGACACATTGTACTTTTTTATTTTACCTTTTAATAACCAATGTACTTTGTTTGCACAAAAAAAGGTGACACCCCTAAATCTGATGTGCTAGCGTGTGTATATTTTATAAAAAAAATTAAGACCTCTTCAATGAAAAACAAATCTTTATGTTGAACGGAAGTGGCGTAACCCATTAGCGACCAGAGGCCTATAAAAAAACTGTCACGTTACCTACCAGGTGCTTAGTATTCTAAGGTACGAATCGTCACTACATTGTCGATTCCACGTGCGATTCGGGTAAGGCCGGTTGACCATTGCACGCTATGCTACACTATAAAAATTATCATCATCAGCCTACACACGTCCACTGCTGGACATAGGCCTCTCCAAGTGCACGCCACTGAGCACGATCCGCGGCTACTCTCATCCAGCTCTTGCCAGCCACCTTGCGAAGATCGTCATTCCACCTAGTCTGAGGGCGTCCCACACTACGTTTGCCGATACGCGGTCTCCACTCAAGAACACGTTTACCCCATCGGTTATCGGTTCTGCGGCTAATATGGCCGGCCCACTGCCACTTCAGCTTGCTAATCCTGTGGGCTATGTCGACGACTTTGGTTCTCTGTCGGATCACCTCGTTTCGAATCCGGTCCCTCAGAGAAACTCCAAGCATAGCCCTCTCCATAGCTCGCTGAGCGACTTTAAATTTGTGGACCAGGCCTACCGTGAGTGTCCACGTTTCGGCTCCATATGTCATGACGGGTAGGACGCACTGATTGAAGACTTTCGTCTTTAGACTCTGTGGAATAGGCGACGTAAAGACCCGACGTAATTTCCCATATGCTGCCCAGCCTAGCTGTATCCTTCTGTTGGCCTCTTTCTCGAAGTTGTTTCCTACCCAACTGCAGAGTTTACCCGAGGTAGACATACTCCTTAACAACTTTGAGAGTACTGCCTTAACTGCAATCGGTCCCGGAATGGCATGTTCATTAAACATAATCTTGGTTTTGTCCAAGTTCATCCGGAGACCGATGCATAGAGAAGAATCAGCTAGGCCGTTCAGCATGTAATGTAGTATGTCAGCATAAAAATTATCACGTTAAAATTTTAACGCTTACCTTACCTACCTTAGTTTTTGGTATATGCATAAGTGATGTTAGTGTGTTTTGAATTTGTTATGTGTGATGTATGTACCTAATAAAGATATATTTTTTATATAAGTATTATAGTTTTGTTACATTATTTTCCCTGTATTTTGTTTCAAACAAGAAAACTTCATTAAAAGTACTAATTAAAATGTAATTTATAACACTAATGTTATATTCTTAGCCATCTTTATACATCGCTTTGATCGCTCAGCAACCAGATGTTGATATTTTTTGTGTACACACGGCGGCAGATCAACCTACCCAAAACTGTCAAATTTCTACAATCAATTTTGAACTTTAATATTTGGTTATAAGGATCAATATTCATTGGAGAAATTTGACAGATTTGGGTAGGTTGATCTGCTGCCGACTGTATCTATTCATATATTTATAAATAGTGTTATACGTTTTTTAGAAATTAAGTTGTTACTTATCTGTCTACACAAAATGTAATTGGCCTACTGCACGCTTTGGTGTCACTGTAAGAGTAATGGGCAATTCAGATTTAAATAAATAAATAAATAAATAAATATATAAATCTTCTGTGCGTGTGTATGTTCTTGAACTCGTTCTAAACGGCTAGACCGATTTGGACGAAATTGTCTGTGTGTATTCAAGTGGATTCGAGAATAGTCCATCATAGGATACGGGTATGATTTGTTTCTTTTGTTGTCATAGAAACTGTCAACGTTTTGTTTGTTTTGTTGTCATGGAAACTGTCAAAGCGGTACGAAGTCCGCCGGTCAGCTAGTTATTTATAAAATATTATCGTCATCAAGTACGATTGCAATGATTAACTGTGTTAATTTTTGGTGATGAAAGTTGGGCGAAGACTGGGCTTAAAGTGTCGAACACCGGTGCCATTGCCCTACATAATGTGTAAAATGTTATCGCTTACAAAGGACGCAGGCCTAATCTAACTCAAATGTTGACTCACCGCATTTTTATTTTCCAAATTCCTCGTAAAGGGTCGAATTTGCTTAAAGTTTGCGTGATTAGTTTTGACTATACGATCGTGCTGGCAGATAACCGTTTGTTTTACGCCGACTGAATGATAATTACCAGATTTGGTAGTAATGTACACACGCATGCGCATCAACTTATCAAAAACTTCAAGTACAAAGTCTATTGGGAAAATTTGACAGTTTAAATAAATAAATAAAAAATAAAAAAAAAATTGTTCAATTGTCTCGAACATACAATAAAAAATTAAAAAATAACAACGCACATTGGCCAACATAACTTATTGACGTTAAGACAAAAAGGTCTATGATTCAGTGGTTGCAGGGGACCCGTAGCACATAAGTAGATATATGTATTAATACCAAAGCCATCGCCATGACGCTGATTTTCAGACGGAGGCCGAGTTGCATTCGTACTAAGTACGAGTGTTATATACCTAGATGTTCCATGCATTAATGGATTGTTTAATAAAAATTATTAATAATATTTTAAATATGATAAAAAGTCAGTACATAGACAGTTTACTGTATCTACTATTATTTACATTAGCCGGCAATCAAGCTTTGAGCCCGACTGATGGAAAGCGGCCATGATAGCATTTTTATGATAAACAAAAAGAACTGTTGTGTTAACGTTAATACATCAATATAATAATCATAATACATTTTGTAATAAAGGTAAACATCAGGAATTTAGCACTTGTTAGCTACATACAGGTACATAAATGTACATATGTAGTATATACGGACGGACTTTTTGGCACTCCAAGGGTTCCTAACAAACTAAGAAAAACCCTAAAACGGACATGAAAACTGTCCCAAAAGCAACAACGACTTGAGGTGTTACATTCGACAGATCAAACAAAAGAAGCTCAACACCTCATATCCCAACACAATGAAACTCATTTTCAACATAACTCTTATTCATTTTATTCAACGTACCCAGGTCACACCTACATAACCTCAAAACTACAGATATGCTAATAAGGCCTTTGCATAAGAATCGAAACATCCACTGGGTCGGAACCGATAGGATCGATTGTTGGGATCGATTCGGCGTCGGATAATCAATCGATTATAATAGAAAATTGCCGTAATTTGGAGTTGAATGACTATTTTACATATTGTGTGGGGATTGGAATCTATTAGTGAATAATTGAATGACACAGATGAAATAGCGAAACTTGGAAAGGACGCGTTTTTTTTTATTCTGTAATCGTTTGGTGCTGTATTTTTTATTGTGTCATCGTCCGCCTATGAAAATCACACGAATGGGCAATAATCTTCCCACTTCCCAAAAGTAGACTGCAAAGCAACAATTTATAATAATTAAATAACATGCGTTTATTGTAAGTACTGGTCACCCAGTGGTCGTAAATAAACCGTTTTTTTTAAACTAAACTGTTTAATATGTCGGCTGACTGAATGGCTTGCACCATGCCCAATTAAAAAACCGATTACATTTATAATATGTTTGACATATTTAAAATCATTTCGCATTTTAAATTTAACTCCGAATATTTTTTGTAACATTTATTTAACTAGCGGCCTGCTCGCGTCTTCGTCTGCTTGATGGCAGCGCAGCGCCACCTACCGGGTCCAATTATATGCAAGTTTTATGTATATAAACCTTCTTCTTGAATCACTCTATCTACTAAAGGAAACCGCATCAAAATCCGTTGCGTAGTTTTAAAGATCTAAGCATACATACATGGGGACAGACAGACAGCGGGAAGCGACTTTGTTTTATACTATGTAGTGATAAATCAATTTAATCTCTCGCAACTACTACTCCATATTAACTTTAAGGGCTTTACAAATAAACAAAGAATATAAGGTCCCAATAGTTATTCCGTGTTTTATATCTTTTACTCTAATTTGAAATGACGTTTACATGACAGAAACAAAACACGGAATAACTATTCGGACCTAATTCTTTATTTATTTGTAAAGGGTAAGTATGCAAAATCTTAATCCCACTACCAAGTCGCAAAGCTTTACTAAAAATATATGAACATTGTTTCTTTTATCTCTTAATTTAACGTAACAATGCTACACATAATTTTATCTCTTACATTCGAACACTTCATTCTTTATGATCATCCTGTATACAAATCACCGCAGCGTGTCGCTTCGGAAATACATCATAAATCTTCCCACAAAAGCCTACTACCTAGTCGCACTGTTCCAAAATTAATAGAACTCACTCATTTTGTGCTCATTCACTCAATAGTGACGAGAAAACGGTTCAAACAAATTCATTGTTCTATTTAGAATGATGTCAACGCAAGAATTGTTTATTTAATGTGGCTTTAAACAAAAAAGTTTTTGTTTATTCATTGTCTTTGTAAAAATTATGAATGGATATCAATGTTAGTAGCGTTGTTGAATTCCGGCAGCTAGAGATAAGATAGCCAGTGCCTCAGTAGTTGAGGAGATGTGGGAGAAGCTTGCCACTCAGAGATCGAACTGGCGATCTGCTGTCAAACTGGGTCTACAAATCATTGAACGTGCCCGTCTTGAAGAGATACTTGATACGGCAGATTCGAAAAACTCGACCCAAGCCCTCTTACAACTTACTCAATATTTTGAAATTCAAAATTCAAAATAATAAAAATATAATTGGTATTTTAATTTGGAGTTTGGCACCGATTAGACAGTAATACATATGATGCAAGTGGGCCTCTCTATTGTGCTTCCTGTAACAGGACTTTCAAAACCAAATTTGGTTTTGAAAATCACGCTCGCGCCCATGCAAGGGTCCAGGCTAACGCTAATACCAGCTAAGGGTGTCGCCGTCGACGGATACGTCTGGGAGGACATCATCAGTTGAGGACACCGGGTGAAGTGCGCTTCTAACTTCGGCCTTATCATCGCCTGAACAACCCCACACACACCCAACATGAGGTGGGATGAAAGCCAATAACAAAAGAACAAAGAAAAAAGAAAAAGATGAAATAGATGTAACAGTGTGCCAATAAAATATTATTTCATTTTTTTTTTTCATTTCAATAGCTAATTCGTAAGTAATAAAAAAACTACCCGACGTACTCGTTAGGTAGTAGTACTGTGGTAGTAGTTAGTAGCAAATTAATATTGTATCACAAACAGTGAAACGTTAAGCTTTTATCTCACCGGTAGGCTTAGCCAAAGTAATATTAAGAAAACGATAGCGAAGTTCTAAAAGATTAAAATGTATGGGATTGACATAAGCCGCGCTAAATCACGTGGTCAATTTTATATCAATCCCATACATTTTATTTCACCTGTAGGCTTAGCCAAAGTAACATTAAGAAAATGATAACAAAGTTCGAAAAGAATAAAATGTATGGGATTGACATAAGCCGCGCTAAATCACGTGGCCAATCTTATATCAATCCCATACATTATACATTTTATCTCACCTGTAGGCTTAGCCAAAGTAACATTAAGAAAACGATAGCGAAGTTCGAAAAGAAAAAAATGTATGGGATTTACATAAGCCGCGCTAAATCACGTGGTCAATCTTATATCAATCCCATACATTTTATCTCACCTGTAGGCTTAGCCAAAGTAACATTAAGAAAACGATAACGAAGTTCGAAAAGAATCTATACTAATATTATAAAGCTGAAGAGTTTGTTTGTTTGTTTGTTTGTTTGTTTGTTTGTTTGAACGCGCTAATCTCAAGAACTACTGGTTCGAATTGAATAATTCTTTTTGTGTTGGATAGTCCATTTATCAAGGAAGGCTTTAGGCTATATAACATCACGCTGCGACCAATAGGAGCGAAGCATCAGTGAAAAATGTTGCAAAAACGGGAAAAGAGCCTAAAAAATTAAAAATGCTGCCGAAAGTCACTATTCCACGCGGACGAAGTCGCGAGCACAGCTAGTAAAATATATGGGATTGACATAAGCCGCGCTAAATCACCTGGTCAATCTTATATCAATCCCATACATTCATCCATGTAGCCTTGCACATATTGTATCCTAAGCAATGAAAAATTAAAAAAGATAGAATGTGAGTTTGGATTGGCATTGACAGATTTCGGCCGCTCTTCTCCCATTTTTGAAATTTTTGAGAAATGTATGAGACAATGTTTATTTCATTTTCATGAATTTTTATGCATAATTTAAAAAATAATAGCATTCTGCACTCCTTCTCTATATAAACTTTAATAATAATAATATTCAATGAAAATAAATAAAGGGTATAATAATTACAATAACTCTAATAATATCTGTTATCTATCACGGACAGGATTATCATTGCCAATAAGCCTGATATCGTGTTGACAGATCGATTGACGCGCCAGGCAATGCTCATCGATATCACCATTCCGCATGACGAGAACCTTGCGATAGCCGAGAAGGGCAAGCTCACTAAGTACCTTGACCTGGCTCACGAGGTGACCGCTATGTGGGATGTGGATTCGACGACCATTGTCCCCATAGTCGTATCTGCAAACGGCCTTATAGCGAAGAGTTTCGACCAACATCTTAAGAGGTTTTCGCTGGATGGCTGGATCAAGAGTCAGATACAGAAGGCAACACTCCTGGACACGGCACGCATTGTCAGGAGATTTCTTTCTCGACAGCCTTAATCGCCGGTAGCTTGATTCTAGGTTTAGGTTTTTATAAAAGTTTTATTTTTGTATGATATTTTGTTATATTTTACTTTTTATATAATGTTTATAAAAAACCTCAATCTAAGATTTAAAATAAATAAAGAGTATAATAATAATAATACTTGGCTCACGAGGTAACCGCCATGTGGGATATTGACTCGACAATCATTGTGCCGATAGTCGTGTCTGCGAACGGTTTGGTAGCGAAGAGTCTCGACCAACACCTTAAGAAACTCTCGCTCAATGGTTGGATCAAGGGCCAGATACAGAAGGCGGTACTCTTGGACACGGCGCGGATAGTCCGAAGGTTCCTGTCTCTGCAGCCCTAACCACCGGCAGCTTGAGCCCTGCCCCGTTGCCGGCGGCACCCTAGGCTAGGTTTTTTATAATATTTTTATATTTTGTATGTGCTTTTGTATTTTTCTTTTATATTAATATTATAACAAACCTAGGCTAAGAAAATAGAGAAATAAAGAAATAATAATAATAATAAATTTTATTGTTCAACAACAACATCACTTAAGACTGTGCGAAATTTCATACTCCTTCGTCCGCGCAATTTTCGTAAAAAGGGATACAAAGTTTTTGCTTCACGTATTTATATATAGATGGTAGCTATTGCCTAATATCAAGCATGATCTTCAAATTCATAACAGACAAATCGTTTGGCAAACCATCAAGAATCATTAAGACGCCTAGAATAACTTGTGACATAACAATAGTGATTATTTACATGTCTAATGGAGCTCGATGGCGCTGTGATTATAGGTGGCTGAGGTGAAGCAACTTTCGCAAAGGCTAGTCATCGTTTGAGTGACCAAAAATGTATCATCTCGAGCTCCTCCGTGCTTCGGAAGGCACGTAAAGCCGTTGGTCCAGGTTGCATTAGCAGTCGTTAACAACCACCGCCCGCACTGGACCCGCGTTTGTGGTTTATGGCCCGTTCTCCCTATCCATCCATAGGGAAGGCTCGTGCCCCAGCAGTGGGGACATAAAGTGAGGTGATGATGATGATTATGACATGTCTAAATACTTCATACAGTTAATATGCCAGTGGCATTTTCAAACTGAGAAAAATGTATCAGTGAAATGTTTTAATACCACTTTTTTTATAAATTGCTTACGTGAAAGTTCTTGGCCTTTATTCAACCTGGTGTTAAGTGATGATGAGGCCTATGGTGGAACCGCACTTCACCCGGGATCCTCAACTACTGAGGCAATATGCTAAATCATCGTTGTTAATGCGATAAGTATACTTCGATGTGATGATGTTAGCCTACCAAGCAGACTTACGGTATAAGCCATACTAACCTAAGTATTGTAGTGATCGGGACTGCTTGGAGGCGCGGACCTACTGGCAGCCGTCGCGTTCTGCTCTCTTGTATTTAAAATACGACGTCAGGCGGTGAAAACAAAAGAAGAGGACTTGGACTTCATCCGCAGAAGCGGCGACATTCTATTTAATGATTATATTCATGTTTTCTATTTAAATACCAATATAATATTAATTAATTGAGGTGTCTTATTCCGTCTTACGCCCCCAATATAAGTAAAGGCCCTTCCGGCCTCTACAGTACTGTGTCAAATAGCCTCTGCTAGGAATCGAACCTGTGTCGGTAGCCAAAGTAAAATTAAGAAAACGATAGCGAAGTTCGAAAAGAATTAAATGTATGGGATTGACATAAGCCGCGCTAAATCACGTGGTCAATGTTATGATTTAGCGAGGCTTATGCAATCCCATACATTTTATTCTTTTCGAACTTCGCTATCGTTTTCTTAATGTTACTTTGGCTAAGCCTACTGGGACCTTTGGGTCTGGGGCAATTGGTCTAATAACTGGACCACAGAGGCAGTTAGAAAAACACTAATTTACGTGCAATGTGTGGCTGATTGTACATAATCATTAACTACATACAAGTATTGTATACATAGCGATTTACATACGTACAAGTCTTACCCAACCTTATCAAATCATAAGACGTGCTAATTGTATAATTTAACACCTCGTTAGATTTCAAAAGGGATTTACGAATCTCTAGTCAAACAGTTTAAAGTCTATTTTGGCTTGGCACCTGTTCAATCAGGCGTGGTTCGCAAATTTGGTTCATTACCATATATTTGCGATGAAGTAAATATTTCATAATTAGTACGTAGATAGAACTAAGTTTTGCAAACTCAAAATTTAAACGTAATTGAGTATTGTTTTTTTTATATGGCCTATTTTGTCTCACTGCTGGGCGGGAGGCCTTTGCCCAACCCTTCCAATATTGAAGAGAATTAAGTTTTAGAAAATAATTTATTATGATAAGATTGATATGTACTTTATTACACAAAGAAAATATTATTTCTTAGATACACACGTGACATATACTCGTACAAAGGCCTGAGCTTATCTTTAGAAGAGATCTTCCAGCCTACCCTAAGGCCATATTTCCACCTGCAAGAAAACTTCCGCGAGAAATGTCCGACGGTCTATCCGACAGCAGCTTGCAAGTGTATAGACAGTACTTGCTACTGAGTATACACTTGCAAGCTGCTGTCGGACAGACTATCGGACATTTCTCGCGGAAGTTTTCGTGCAGATGGTAATGTGGCCTAACTGGGGTGCTGAAAGCAAGTCTACGGGACTAATAAATTGGAAGATAGAAGACGAAGAAAGGGAATACGAACCATAAAGAAGCAGTCTGGTGATGGGATCTTGTTCAGAATCTGACTAGATTAAAAACTCCTCAATACTTTTAACTGACTCCAATCAGAAACGTTTTGCTTTGCGCATGATCACCGTCAGCCTGCTGGCCCACAAGGTGCTCCTTCACGCCTCGTTCGAAGGACCCCATGTCATAGGAACAAGGGAAAACGTGTGCCGGTAGACTATTCCATCTTTTGGAAGTGCGACAAAGAAACGACTCCCTAACTTTTATGTAACGGTAAACAAAACCAAATCTAAAGTTTTATTCTTAAATTCTGAAAGGATGGGTTTGTAAACTCGTCACGTTTTTAAAAGCTCCATACGTTGAAAGTAAATTCGCCACACCTATAAAATGTATGTATAAATTCGCCACAAGTAGATACGTGTAGCGAATTTAAACATATACTTTATAGGCAAAGAAACATACATTTTATATGGCGAGTTTAAACTGTTTGGGTTGTAAACTCGCCATCAATGTAGATTTTATATCATACTAGCTGTCCCGGCAGACCTTGTTCTGTCAAAAGTCATTGGCCTGTCGCAGTCTAATAGAAATAAAATTACATTGAAAGACTTTAGTAATATCTAATGTGATGATATTTTTATTGTAATGATGACTTATGATGGTACACGATATTTTTTGTTTGATTACTTGGCGCGTAAGTAAATAAATCTGTCCAAAAATTATCAACTTGAAGGCATAGGTAATCCTAACGCGCCTTTGTTTTGTTTTGATTGACGTCAAATGTTTGACAGCTGGGGACAGAGTCGTTTGTATGGGAAAAGAAAATTGTTGTTTTAACTATATTCACATCACAGCCGTTCTCGAGTTTTGCGATTAGCAACACATTTAGCGATTGATTTTTATTTATATAGATCAGCAAGAAGTACCGTTAGCAAGCGAGTTGGCTCATAATGGATGTCTTATAATTTTTTCTATTTTTAAATATTTAACAATCAGAGCACAACAGACGGTTAGATGCAGGTTAACGAACCAATATTGAATTGGTTACACTTTTTCACCTCGTAGGTACCTATTGATCGAACGATCTATAGATCATTCAAGGTCAATGCGCGGGTTTGATAGATCGATTCAACCAATTGAAGTAACTTGATCTTTTCATTATCTTATTATATTCAGGAGATTGTTTTTGATTGTTTGAGAAAGTATACATATATAATTTAATATGAAAGTGTTTTTAGCTGTTAGTTTTATTTGATTTATGTATTTTAGTGATTTTCTTTTGAGATAACAGTCGTGGGCGTGGGCTTCAATAAATGGAAGCAGTGAGGTGAAATCTTTTTTATGCTATTTCAATTGAAATAAATCACTGCTACATCTGTGTTATAGTGTTCGATTCGTCTAGATTATTATTATAATAGGTAATTCAGGCAGGTAGTTGGAACAACTGATAGTTACCTGCATCTAATAAACATCACTGAAACTGGAAAAAATTACCGTACGTTTAGTTTTATTCGTAAAATTATTTTAGGAATGCATATGCATTTAAGTTCGTTTACCCTAAATAACAATACCTAAGTATTCTGATTATTAATAAACATTTATAAGCGGTTTGTACACTAAGGTACGTCATAAATATGGGACAACGCATACATATGTCAGTTGATTCATATAATGGTAACATATTTATACTGGTGACTGTACATCGAGCAGACGGCAAATCAAGCCAATACTGTTTGATTGAACACGTTTCCGCGTTCCGATCTAATGTGGCTGTGCAAACTTATTGCATTTACTACATGAGTGTAGGCGGCACTAACAAGTCTAGCTACGTAATATCATCAATGAAATCTACTTAACATCCCACCGCTGGGCAAGGCGGGTTTTGAGTTTTAACACATGGAAAGTTAAGGCCACAAACTCACATACGGTAGATATTTATTAAGAATTAGCTGTGCTCGCGACTTCGTCCGCGTGGAATAGTGACTTTCGGCAGCATTTTTAATTTTTTAGGCTCTTTTCCCGTTTTTGCAACATTTTTCACTGATGCTTCGCTCCTATTGGTCGCAGAGTGATGTTATATAGCCTAAAGCCTTCCTCCATAAATGGACTATCCAACACAAAAAGAATTATTCAATTCGAACCAGTAGTTCCTGAGATTAGCGCGTTCAAACAAACAAACAAACAAACAAACAAACAAACAAACTCTTCAGCTTTATAATATTAGTATAGATTAAAGATAAGAATATTATTATGCTCGTATGGTCACAATATATTTACATCATAACTAAAAATAAAATAAAAAATTGGAGATGACTCACCACATAAAATAATTATAAATTAACTAAAGGCTGTATGCGATAGATCCCTTTGTTTCCTTAGACAGAAGAAGATAACTAAGGAAAAGATACAGCTAACTAAGCCATGGACTTCTTGGCGGGAAAGTGAAGAGTCATGTCTGCGATTTTGTCTTATTTTCTAAAATTTGTGTTATGTCGAATATTAATGTGAAATAATGGTGGATTATTAACTGTTAAGTGTTCGTGAGTGTGCATAAGTGTTGGCAAATGAAACAAAACAGTGCAACGTTACTTTTCAATTTCTCTCAAAAAGCTCGCGTGAGGACTTAGTAAAGCCCCACATCTTTACTGAGATACTCGAGGGGTTGGGGGGTATATCATTTCTCACTTCCCATTTCTAATATCATTCATCATCATCATAATATGGAAATATTGTATATTTATGTATTACTTGTAAGAAAAATTACTTTGACACTGGCTAAATGTGCTAATCGCACGAAGCCATCAACTAAAAAAAAAAAAAAAAAAAAAAACTAAGCCATAAACTGTATTGATAAAGGATACTTGTGTAGATAGTTTAAAGTAATAAATAATAGTGCTACAATGTTGTTAAAACACCTTTTCCACAGTGGCAAATATGCCAGCTCTTCTCAGTCGAAGGCTATCCAAATCTGAACTGGTGGTAAATTTTAGTTTATACCTAATTGAATATTTTATATACTTCTCCCCCCCCCCCACTTACTTATTCATAAAAACTATTTAAGCATTATTTAGTTCATTAATGTTTTGTCTCTTTTTTTCGAATACAAAATGACGTTTGTATGACGTTGACAAAATAATATTTAACTAAAAAATGCTTAAATAGTTTTTATGAATATGGGGGTTAATAATTAACGCCAATAAGTGCCTGTGAAGGCTTATATTGAATAAACGATTGGTTTTTGACTTTGGTATAACCACAAACTTTAATATTTTATTTCGTACACATTACACAACAAACTTATTTGTACACTGCCCACCCAAATGGATCCCGCATACAATCAATATAGACGTACGTACCCCAAAATATTTGTAAATATATTGAGAATGGTTACACCAAATGTTTATTTATAAACAGGTCGCGTGGCTCAAATTGGCACATCCTCTAAATAGCTTTTACTCAAATATCTGACATCTATTATGCGAATAGCAATCTTATTACGTAGCCAGTAAGTTTATTTCGATGCCTACACGGGCAAACATAAGAATTTACGCTCTATTTTCATAATGAGAAATAACAATTTCGCTTGGAAGGAAATTGGAATTTACAAATCAGGGGTGTACCAAATTGCAAATGGCAAAGCTTTTATCCAAAATCTATACCGAACTGAATCTTATTGCTATAAGAATAAAGGTTACGTTTTATATAACTAACAAAGTTGTATGGTACTCAATCAAACGAACCCTGGTCCTTTCAACTAGCTTAATGAAGCAATCAGAATAAAGCTCCGTCATAGTCATGCAACCCTAGTATTATTTGAGAAAGCAATACTTTTTTTGGTTAGAATTCGGAAGTTTCCCGTTCTTTTTTTTTGTAAAGACTTTGCTGTTAGCCTCAGATGACTTTTACAGAGTATCTAACCATATTTTTAGATGCAGCAAGAAAGTCATTCTCAGTTTTCTATAGGAGACTTTTGTAGCCTATGTTATGTCCCACGCTTGCCTAGGCCTCCACTCTGCGTCTCCACTCGTCTCTATCCTACGCCACCTCATACCATCCTGGCAAAGAAGTGGTCAAGTCCCCCCCCCCCTTTCTTCTGCTTTGGTCTAGTTATCAATAATTTATTGTTTTCTAAAGTTTACGCGAACACTAGACATTCAGATGAAACAAACGTTAATCTTGTTTTAAATTTCTTATTCGAATGTACTTTGTACGTATGTGCGAGTTGATGACACAAATAATAGGTAAAATCAAAAGGTGCCATCTCGCACATTTGTGCGAGTTTAAAGTGTGCGAGTTGACGAATAACTCCTTTTACGGACCTACTCGCATTAATTTTACACATTACTTACTTATTTTAAAAGTAATGTGTAAAATAAACGCGAGTAGATCCGTAAAAGTTATTTCATATCAATAATTTGTTGACTGGTTTTCAAATAATAATTATCATTATAACAAAACAATAGCACATGAGGAAAAAGGACCATAAGCCTAAACCCATCACAGTGGTCCAATATGGGTTACCTAATACTTGGAGACATCTATTGAGAAAATGGGTCAACTTGCATGATCGCCTGATCCTAGCAGTTTGACGTTTGTAGGCTGATGATGATCAAGACGATGATGATAATGATGATGATACCTGTCCTCGGTGCTGGTTGTAACAGATGACGATGGGAGTTGATGACTTTGATGTACAATTGTATTTGTTTACCTGCAAAGAAGAAAACACAATATTAAGTATTATAATTACATTAACAGAGAATCGGTACATCTTTATTACGATCTAATACAAGATAACAACTAATCCAGACATTAATCTATGTACAAATTTATAACAAGACTAGCCGTCACTTACCCGCCCGCTTCTCTATGCGAATATTTTTGAATAAAATTTCAATTTTTTTGTAGTCTATTATTTGCATAATCTTATGTTCTTGCTACATACAAATTTTCATCAAGATCGATCAAGCCGTTCTTGAGTTATAGAAACTTGTTGAAATGGTTAACTAGACAACGGATAAACATACTTAATATACTTAAATACATACTTATCTATACTAATATTATAAAGCTGAAGAGTTTGTTTGTTTGTTTGTTTGTTTGTTTGTTTGTTTGAACGCGCTAATCTCAGGAACTACTGGTTCGAATTGAATAATTCTTTTAGTGTTGGATAGTCCATTTATCGAGGAAAACTTTAGGCTATATAACATCACGCTGCGACCAATAGGAGCGAAGCATCAGTGAAAAATGTTGCAAAAACGGGAAAAGAGCCTAAAAAATTAAAAATGCTGCCGAAAGTCACTATTCCACGCGGACAAAGTCGCGAGCACAGCTAGTTAATTATACATAGGAAACACCCAGACCCGAAACAATTTAGAAAAACAGGTATTTCTAAATTGATCCGACCCGGGATCGAACCCGGGACCTCAGACATGGCGACACCATGAAAACCAGTGTGCAAGCCAATCGACCAAGGAGGTCGTCAAATAAAATTTAAATTTTTTTAGCCTATTATTTGCATAATCTTATGTTCTTGCTACATACAAATTTTCATCAAGATCGGTCAAGCCGTTCTTGAGTTATAAGAGGACATACTAATAATAAAAAGTAGTTGGGGCCTCGGTAGCTCAGCAGTCAGAGCATTGGACAGGTTATCCAAAGGTCGTAGGTTCAACTCCCACTCAAGCTTTTTGAGGCTGGCTGATTTTTTCCAGTAAATTTTTTATCTTGTAACTATAAATAAATAATAAATAAATTTTTCCTACACTCACACCAGTTATCTAGTCCAAAAGAAGCTTCTTTATGAAACTCGTTAAATGGTTACTAGACAACGGATAAACACACTTAAAATACTTAAATACATACTTATTATACATAGAAAACAACCAGACCCGAGACAATATAGACAAACAATAATTTCTAAATTGACCCGACCGGGGATCGAACCCATATTCACATAGCATTGTGAATGCTAAATTCAAAATAATACAAATATTTAAAAGTTAAGTCAACGAAAAAGAATAAAAACATGTCCCCAAGCCCACAACAGCATGGCTACAATAGGTTACAAGCTCTTGTCTCGTTGCCCTCCAATTTTCGGTTATACCCTAACTAACCCATTGGCCGAACAACCTAGCTAATTGGCATCGCCGACCGATCCCACTGATTACTGAGAGATGCCGACGTCCATGAGTCATACTAAGTCTAAGATACGTTCACACGGTCGGCACTTTGGTACTGTTGATATAACTTTGGCTGTAAATGTATTGTCACAAAATAAGGACGGACCAAAAGGTCAGCTTAACACATAAAAAGTCAAAGTCAACTCAACATTGTATTAATTAAATGTAATAACTGCTATCTTTTTACACCTACCGGAACTTTGATCACCCTTCCGGTGACACGCATTACAAAAGTAGCTTTACTTGAAACCTAAAGCTTTTGTTTTAATTATTGCATAGGTTATCGTAATATTTTTGTTATAATATTTATTTTATTTTAGTTTTTAATTTTTTTTATTTAGCTTAAAATTTTGGTGTTATGTTTATTCTTTGAATTGTAGCATAAACTTAACTTAATTTGAAAATCTTGTCAGAAGAAGTTAATGGCAAACGTTGTGCGTATCTATTATAATAGGTGTACATATCAGTACTTGTCCACTGTGTATGTAATTATGTCAATAGTAAATAATATTATGTACGCTGTTGGTATGTCTAATAAATAAATAAATAAACCTATAGCGAACACGTGAACCTCCTTATACATTAAAAAAAACGATTCAACACTGTGTAGAACAAAGTTAAGCTCCAAATCTAGCACCCCTAAAGAACTATGCAATTATATGCCACGACTTAATTTAGGAAATAGCTTGGGGACTGTTTGAAACTGGGGTCAGGGCCACAACCGTGCTATTTTAAAACGTCCAAATAAACGTCTTTTAGTCATGAAGCTGTAGATATTATAAGATTTTAGTAGCTTGTTTTAGACTTTTTGGACTATATGTCAGAATCAAGCCACTGAAACATTACCATAGTTGTCTATGGTAATATTTCAGTGGCTTGTGTATAACTGTAGATGGTTTTTTTTATTTTATTAAACGCTTAACCAACCATTTTGTATACAATAATATGTACAAACTTACACTTTCAATGCCATCTTCGACATGTCGATAAATAAAATTAGGGGAAGCAGAACTAATTGGCAGCTAAAGTGCCAGCGGTGCAGGGGAGACATATTTAAATTGATTGCCATCGATCGCCACATCACAACTCCATTCTACATCTCTATTGATTAGGTACGCATTTGGGGGCCGGCTGATTTGATTGGGCACTGCGTTGGTCGTTCCGATCGTAGATGCTAAGCAACTTTCCTGTTTATCATTATTGGAATAGGAGACTTAAGTACATAGTTTCGATCTCGTATCGTATCTTATCTTATCTTATCTTAGTAGGGCCTGCTGAGGTTTCCCTCTGTCAGTAACACTTCGACCCATCGGGATCTTTTGTGCAACCCCATCCTTTCACTCTTCCTCCTCTGTAAAGATAGATGCCATAAGTTTGGCAACGTCCTTAAGAGCGAAGAGCCTGAAGTTCTCCGGTTTCGGATAGGCTGACCCCAGGAGTCCCATTCTTTTCCTAGCCAGAGAGTCGCAGTCACACAGTAGGTGCTGAATTGACTCCGTTTCCTCTCCACATGCCCTAAATAAGCTATTTATATCGTAACGAGCGCTTTTTAATTTTAGGTGTGGTGGTTTATGGCCCTTTTTCACTATCTATCCATAGGGCGAAGGCTCGTGCCCCAGCAGTGGGGATATAAAATGAGCTCATGATAATGATGTTCCTTGGGTTTGTGAATCCACTTTTTTGTCACTATCAATGCCTGATATTGTACCATGTAAGTAAGTTTTTTTACCATTCGAGATCTCTCGACTCAGCATCCGGTGCGCCTGCGCATATTATCTGTTTGTGTGCACGATTCTCGGAAGCCTTACGTTTTCTAGATTACAATGCTTATTCAACGTTATCAGAGCCTTGTGTTATTTGAGAATTAAAGTAATAGGAGCGAGACCGCTACTTGATTCTAACTTATTTATTAACGTCAGGATAAAATGATATGTGAAATTAAACGCGAGTGAGGACTTCTAAGGTCATGTTAGGTTTTGTATTATTTTCTAAAATTTGTGATATGTCGAATATTAATCCTACTAATATTATAAACGCGAAAGTTTGTAAGTAGGGATGTTTGTTACTCTTTCACGTAAAAACTACTGCATGGATTTGGATGAAATTCGGCATGCAGATAGTTTATAACCTGGATTAACACATGGAATAGTTTTTATCCCGATATTCCCACGGGAACGGGAACCACGCGGGTAAAACCGCGAGCGGCCGCTAGTGTGAAATAATGGTGGATTATTAACCGTTAAGTGTTCGTGAGCGTGCATGAGTGTTGGCAAATGAAACAAAACAGTGCAACGTCACTTTTCAAATTATCACAAGAAGTCCGCGTGGGGGTCTTAGTAAAGCCCCATGTCTTTACTGAGATACTCAAGGGGTTGGGGGTATATCATTTCTCATTTCTATTATCATTCATCATCATCGTCATACAGAAAGGAAATATTGTTTATTTATGTATAGTATAACTTGTAAGAAAAATTACCTTGACACTGGCTAAATGTGCTAATCGCCCAAAGCCATCAAACCAAAGAAAAAAAAAACTTTTGTAAAAAGTGTTTTTATGGCTATGGGGGTAGGAAGGTCTTTTATTCTTTCGGTAGTAATTTAGTTTCAAATGTCACGTTGCAGCTATAATAGAAATGAAACTTAAAATTATTCTGATTGGTATTTTAACGTCTACAATCGTGTACCATTGGACTGTTTCCGAAATTTTACCCCATATCCCAAGTAAGGTTATTGTAAGTCACTATTGTGGTTATTTAAAAATAGCGGAATCGTGAAGACCAAACTCTTTCCCGTAGTGGAAATAAAAAGTTCACGCAAGCGAAATTTTTTCGCGGGCAGAATTTATTAAACCTAACTAACTTTAACTTACGATAACGATATACGCAAAGTGGCTGGCAGTGGTTGGATGAGAGTAGCCGAAGATCGGGCTCAGTGGCATGCATTGGGAGAGGCCTATGTCCAACAGTGGACTGATGTGGGCTGATTATGATGATGACGATGAACTATAAATTATACTCGTAAGTAGTGGTAACGTTTGTGACTTTATTTGTTTGTATGTCGTTTGTATCTCTGGAACTGCTGGTCCAATTCCATAAATCCTTTCACTAATAGAATGCTACATTCCTTGCGGGTAACATAGACTACATTTATTTATGTATTTATTTATTAGCCACACATAACAGAGTTACAACAGAAAATAAAATAAAACAAACAAGGACACAGTAACATTGGTATGCTGTAACTCCACGGGCATGTGCAGACAACATGTAAAGCAATACCACAATAATTAATTAAATTAATAAACAAAAAAAATAACATACCAATAAAATAAAAACAATTATTGAGAAACTTAATCTTGTAAATAATGTTGATTATAAAATGGATTATAATGGATGGATGGATATATATTATTTAATAAAAAATTGTTTTAATATTTTAAATCCACGCGGACGAAATCGCGAGTAAAGTGCTAGTTTATAGTCTATGTCACATTTAGGGTTGTCCCTTTTTTTGTGTAAATAAAGTACATTGGTTATTGAAAGGTAGAAAAAAGTACATTGTGTCATAATAAAGTAGGTACGATTACTTATTTCGCTTAAAAACATACTTCTTATTGCTTTTAGCAACTTTTAATAAATAATGATCAAAAAAACACAAATGTAAAAAAATAATCCACGAGCAGGATTGAAACCTGCACCCTTCTGACATACCGGGTCAGGTGCTCTCCCAATTATTATCACTGCTAAATAGCTGCACAGCAACTTTTTTGTGTGTTATATAAAAACACAAATGTTGAAAAAAAAACCACGAGCAGGATTTAAACCTTCTGAAATACCGGGTCAGGTGCTCTCCCAATTATTATCACAGCAACTTTTTTGTGTGTTACACAATGATATTTTTATTATAATATCATTGGTGTTACATATAAAAATAATCCCAGAGAAATAAAATATGTGAAATAAAATATTTTCGGGTACTTGGTTGTTCTCAAAAAGTGTAGAGTACAGTTACGCGAAACAACGTACAATACTTTAAAATAAAGTACGGGTGGTGACCCTAGTCGCATCTCGTGCTCAGTGGCGTGCTTGGAAAGTTCTATGTTCAGCAATGGACTAATATAGGCTGATGAATGAAGGTGATGATACTAAATGAAGAAGTCCCTTTTTTTAGGGGAAAAATCTGCAAACAAGTTACTCCGGGGCTTGCCTTGTCCCTTAAGGACACGACGACAGACCCGGTAAAAACCCCTGGGGATCGCCTTTAGCCTTGAAAAGGGCTGCGAAGGCTACCGGAACGAAGAAGTCCCCAATCTGCCTGCTCTTTTAAAAGTAACCTATCATCGTTACCCACTTAAAGAGTTACATCACACGAACCGGTAGATGTCAACCCTAAAACTAATGTATGTTTACCCGCATGATTTGATGATAAAAACAATTTTAACATACTAAATTAGTACGAATGGGCTGTAGCTTATTAAGCTAACGACATCTCTTTCCAAATTGTGGAGTGCGAAAGAGACGGAACGTACATTTCTCTCTCCAAATCGAAACGTGTGAAGGGTGCTGAGATATTGCGTGGGAAACAGTGCGAGTATACGTTTTATTGCTCAGTTTGTTATTGTTGACGCCTTTGAGTTAGATTAGGTGTTAGGTAACACGTCTTGGGAGAGTTTTTGATGTCCTGGAAGATTGAGTATCGTATTTTCTAGTTTATACCCTCCTTTTATAGCGTATGTTAATGGTCAGGACGTTTGCACGGAGTTGTGTCAAAATGATTCAGGCCTCAGGACACGTAGACCGACAATAAAAAGCTGTTTAAAACAAAGCTAAAATAAGGTTTATTTTGTGTTGCGAAATCTTGATTCACTACTTCACTATTTCCTAGAAGAATCAGGTATAATACGACAAAATAAACTATTCTATCTTTAAGTATTGTTTTTTTAAGTGTCGTGGTTCCATACATAGCGAAGGCTCGTGGCCCAGGAGTGGGGATATAAAATGAGCTGGTGGTCGAAGACCTGATCCCAGCTGTGGGATGTTTGCAAGCCGATCACATAATCATCTCGCCATCTTCTACTTAACCGTTGGTCGTAGAAAGAAACATCGAAACATTGATTAAAGAATAGCCCATCTCGTATAAAAGGTCAAGAAGTTAAACGTTATTTTTACGATAATAGAAATTGTCGGTCAACGTAGTTTTGAGAGAGGCAAGATGTCAACTTATGCGTTTTATTATTGCACAATACCTGATATGAATATAGGATTTAATAAATTGTTATAGCTGTTGGAATGTTGATGGCTTTCGAAAATTATGTAAAACATGAACTTTGAATGTTGGAACGCATTTTATTTAATAAGCCGGGTTGCGTTGGATGAGATTTCTATTGGAAATAGGTATTATTAGGTATTATTGTTAAGTATTCATTTTTTTAATTTCAGATATAGCCTAGTCTATACGCTATATCTGAAATGTATACGCTAGGGTAAGTTAAGAATAAATGTGGCAATGAAGTTATTTTACTTTCTTTAAATATAGACACATTATGTCGTTATTGTCTCAATAGTTTTTATCTATGTATATTAATACGTGAAATAAAAACTTTGTACCCCTTTTTACGAAAATTGCGCGGTCGGAGGAGTATGAAATTTCGCACACTTATAGTTTATATACAGAAGGTTATCCGAATGTTAATATTTTTTTAAATTATGTATAAAAATACATATACATTAAATCGATAAGACCACTAGTAACAATAAAAAGAAAAGAAGCTTTTAATATTTAAAAAAAAGATGTACTTAGTAAAATCTTGTCCTTTTCAAAAATAACTCTTATTTACCTAATAGTTGTTTAGACAACTATAAAAACTTTTAAAAAAAATCGTTTAAATTATTATTATTATTATTCCCTTGCCACCGATACGACACTAAATGCACAATACACTTGTGCTAAATGAGTCCAAGTAAAAATTTTACCAAAAAAAAAACCGACTCCAAAAAATTTGACTGATAAAATTGCACAAAAAAGTAAAAAATAAGCGTTAGACTATAACTAAATATAGACAATAACTTTCTTAAGAAAATATATAGGTACAATTATTGTTATTTTTGGGGCCGGTGCCAGCCAACGAAGTTTTTGAAGCCGGTGCCAGTCCGCGTTTGTAAGTCAAAATTTCATGCATAAGATTGAATGTACTATTATGATTATAATATAGTATGTCGTTAAATGTTTAGGTATATTAAAGTTACCTTGGCTGGCACCGACTCCAAAAGTAACAATAATTGTACCTATATATTTTCTTAATAAAGTTATTGTCTATATAAGTCTAACAATTATTTTTTACTTTTTAGTGTAATTTTATCAGTCAAATTTTTTGGAGTCTGTTTTTTTTTGTTAAAATTTTTGTTTATTTTTCGCTTTTTAGTGATTCGTTTCGATCTATTTATCAAAAGCGAATATGGGTAGACCTACTAAACACGCTGCTCGTATGAGACAGCGCCGTTTAAATGAGACAAGCGAAGAAAACGAGAAACGCCTATCTCAAAGTAGGAAATCAAAAACTGAGTTCCGGTGCCTGTCTTCTTTTGCTTCGTCATAGTCGCTTAACTATCTTAATCGAGATATTTTATCGCCACCCGTGAAATACTTATCATTGAGGAGTTCCGATGGCAATCTATGGTCTTTTTCATCAGTTACACTTCATCAAATGATACTTTCTGAATGCAAATGCTTGACTTATTTCTGAAAATACCAAAATCGCGATAGGTATGCCTACAATATTCGAGGAGTTCCCTCAATTCCTCGAGGATCCCATCATCAGAACTGGACCAAATTAAAATGGGACCACACGTGAAGCACCAGCTTTCAAATAAAGAAAGAATCATCAAAATCGGTTCACTCAGTCGAAAGTTCTGAGGTAACAAACATAAAAAAAAAAAAAAATACAGTCGAATTGATAACCTCCTCCTTTTTTTGAAGTCGGTTAATTAAAATTCTAACAAATTGTCTTACAATATAATAATATATGTTAATATTTAAGGTATATATTGTATGGGCCATAGTTGCCAGATATAAAGGTACATTCTATTCTATTATTAGTTTCTAAATCAGGAAGAAATTCGCTATTGGCTACTAATGGCTTTTACAACGTTACCTTCCTTGCAACTTTTTAAGGCTCTAGCATCACGTAAGCATGCTCCCGTACCCTACTAGATTCTCCGAGGCATTCGATTCGAATGACAACTAGTTTCTGAACGCATCTGAATAATCTGAATAATAAAGGCGGGAAAAATGTTGCACAATCACGCATCGATTCGACGCACGTTGTTTGGCGATGACTCAGCCATTTTATGGAAAAAGATAGCTCTATAGATAAAATACAAAGAACATTTATAAAGGAGAAGGTTTTGACTGATTTTTATGCATACATTAGTCACTGTAATAATAACAAACAAAAGTGTTATCTGTATAAATAAAAATGAATGTTGAAGAGCAAAACTCGAGAACGGCTTAACGGATTTGGATGTAATCTTGCACGTAGACAGAACATGACCCAGACAAGGACATAGCATACTTCTTATACCGGTAACAAGTTTCTGTGGGATAGTGTAGTCCTCGCGAACGAAGTCACGGGCAACAGCTAGTCAGAAATAAATAAAATGTCAAATCATGGTCAGCCTTCCAGAAAATTCCGTACCTGTTCCACAAATTAAAAAAACCAGAAGGTTAACTTCACACATGCGGTATGTCTGTAACTGGTATACCAGGTACAGACATGTAACCTGGGGTCCGACCGCCTAACCGATCGCTTTGGCTTCGTGTGTGGTTTATGACGTCATCTTGTCGTTTCGTGCCGCCTATGAAAGCAATATCGAAAGCTATAGCCTTTAGCTTTTGATATTGCTTTCATAGGCGGTGTGAGGTGGCAAGATGACGTCATAAACTATACGCGTAGTCAAAGCGATCGGTTACTGGTCGGGGGGCTGGGCGCTTCTCCCCACCATCACAGCCCGGTCAACCCAAGCCGAGGTCGGAGCCTTTAGAGGCGCTCTCGGGTTGTTCCGCTCCCCGATCCGATTCAAACCCCTTGGAGAATCTAGTAAGACATGGGGACACGCACTAATGCGTGATGCCGCTCCCTCTAGAAAACCTCCGAAGGTGATTCGTTTCACTCGGTTTGAGGAACGTGCTTTTAAGTTTCTCGCCGCGCCCAAAAAAGTCCGGTGAAGCTGAAAATGCCGTTGAGGCAATCAGCAAATGCTCAAGATGAAGCTTAGCTGCAGCTGTCTCCTCATTTTGTTTATGAACGCACCAGTCTGCATTATAATGAGCTGCTCAGGATTAGATGTCGTCACTATTCCGAGCTATCGCCTTGTTAGCGCTATTGTCAAGACCCCACCTAGTCGGTCGGAAGTTATTTCTGTGCTCTGTGGCTCGTTACAGTTGTTACTCTGTGAAATGGGGTGGCAAATATTGTCCCCTAGCGTTAGGCGTTTTTTATGGACTGGCAATACTAAATCTAATTTGTATACTTTATTTATTGTGAAATGGTTGAATCGTCTTTTATATTGACGTGTAGGTCTACTCTTTTGTTATTCATACACTTCTAAGAGAATTCAAATTATTTCTAATAAATAGTATAGTAACGGGATCACTTAAATATTTTAAGTTAATAGGTTTTTAGTCCCGTTTTTAGCTGACGCTTTGAAGCAGACAGACTTAAAAACAATCATCATCATCATCATCATCGGCCTATATTAGTCCACTGCTGGACATAGGACATTAAAAACAATAATACAGCATAATTAAATATTAAAATAACATTAAAGTTACAGTAAGTAAACGCCTCGGTGGGCGAGTGGCAGAGTGCTCGGTCCGATACCCGAAGGTCCCGGGTTCAATTCCCAGGTCGGGCAAAATGTGTTTCGGATTTTGTGATCACCAGCCCGCATTTGGCAAGCGTGGTGATTAAGCCATTACCCATCAATTGTAGCGATGACTTGATTTCAATGATGGAGGCCTTTGCCCAGCCGTGGGACAGTTATAGGCTGTTTACTTTACTTTGCTTTGAAGTTACATAATTATATCAAATAATTCATTAAAACTAAAGGAATTAATAAAAAAATATATTAAAGCAAGACCGCTTAACTGAGTCCTCGCCTGCGGTAGGTACGCGGGGTGGGAAGTACGTAGGGCCTCTGCCACGAACACGAGCGACTCGCGACGCGGCGAACGGATTTCTAGTTCATTGTGCGCTATACAACGGCAGTCATAGTCAACGGTTATAGAAATAACGCAATGAACTAGAAATCCGTTTGCCGCGTCGCAAAACGCTCGTACTCGTGGCAGAGGCCCTACGTACCTCCCGCCCCGCGTACCTACCGCAGGCGAGGACTCAGTTAAGCGGTCTTTATATACTAAATGCACTTTCGAAAAAACAAAAACAAATCTATTTTTACGACAACCAAACGAAGTACTAATTTAAAAAGTTAATTTAAACCCTCCAATGTACAGACAACTTGCACATCAACCTGTCTAACACTGTCTTTCTTCAATAAATGTTCAACCATGCCGTAATATACAGGTGTCCCAAAAATGGCACGCCAGGCTGACACTGGAGATAGCTTAGCTACAAACCTATCAGATAAAAATAACATGACTCTTGTAAAAGTCTCACAGTTTTGGAGAAAATAACACTTTTTAAATTTTTAAACACTCCACTTTTAGTTCTTTTTTTTTATTATTATTACTTTTTTTTGTTTTTTTTTTATCTGATAGGTTTTTTTTTCTTTTAGTTGATGGCTTCGTGCGATTAGCGCATTTAGCCAGAGTCAAAGTAATTTTTCTTACAAATAATACATAAATAAACAATATTTCCATATATGATGATGATGAATGATATTAGAAATGGGAAGTGAGAAATGATATGCCCCCCAACCCCAGTATAGTATATCAGTAATCAGTATATCAGTATAGTATATAGTATATCAGTAAAGATGTGGGGCTTTACTAAGTACTCACGCGAGCTTCTTGAGAGAATTATAAAAGTAGCGTTGCACTGTTTTGTTTCATTTGCCAACACTTATGCAAACTCACAAACACTTAACGGTTAATAATCCACCATTATTTCACATTAATATTCGACATAACACAAATTTTAGAAAATAAAACAAAACCGAAGACATTACGCTTCACATTCCCGCCAAGAAGTCCGATAGGTTTATAGCTAAGCTATCTCCAGTGTCAGCCTGGCGTGCCATTTTTGGGACACTCTTTTACATAAAGTTCAAACTTCTATTGATGATATTTGACATTTCGTAGTAGTCTGGGTGCCTTATATGAGTTTTGTTTACTGTCCTTTATCATTCGATTACGTTTACGAGAACGAGAATTTTTTTGTATGGCAAAATGTATGAATGAATGAATTTGTATGCCAGGAGGCGCTGCTTCAATGCCATACTAATTTTAGTTATCGTAAACGTAATCGAATAAATACGTATAGTAAAAAACTCACACTAGGCCCCCAGATGTGCAGGCGTGTGTTCGACACTTAAAAAGTCTCCTTGCAACCAACCCGTCACAACATCTTTATTTTCGTCACCCAATCTCAACCCTTCATCGTCTTAGATTTACAATATCAACCGCCGTGTAATATTTAATGTGACGTTTTGACAGGCGGCTTTGAAAAAAAAAGCTATTTATGTCAAAGAGGTTATATTAGACTCTATTATCTATGGGCAAGTGAGATGCGGTGATAAATGGTATGTAATAAAAGTTAGAAGTTTCGAAGTATTAAAAGATAAAATAGAGTATTTATTGGATTATATTAGTATTATAGATAATTTATGAATTAAAAGGCCGGAAGCGATCACTCCGCTGTGTTAATGTTAGAGTATTTTATATCTTTTAAGCTTTTTGTTCATATAGATCATATAGCATATAGCTCATGTATGTTATATCCCCACTGCTGGGGCACGAGCCCCTCCCTATGGATGGGAAAGAAGGACGTGCCATAACCATCACGCGAGCCCAGTGCGGATTGGTGGTTGTTAACGACTGCTAATGCAGCCAGGACCTACGGCTTTGCGTGCCTTCCGCAGCACGGAGGAGCTCGAAATGATAATTATTGATCAACCATCCGATACGGCCGGCTTTTGCAGAGCGTTTACGCCGCACACTAGCGCCGCTAATGAAAAAAAATACATATCTAGTAATTAGAGATAGAAAATCGAAAGACGTTATAGCTAAAAACGGCCACTTTTAACTATAACGCCGTATTTAACTTAACCATAACATGTCAGATGTTTATTAGGTGACGTAAAATGCTTAATTAAGTACTTCATTAAAATAGTTTGTTGAGCATAATTTGATTTTCTATCTCTAATTACTAGATATGTTTTTTTTTCATTGGCGGCGCTAGTGTGCGGCGTAAACGCTCTTAAGCCCAGCGTTCGACTGTTTCCGTTACCAAACAATAATATAGATTTTCATTGAAATTTTATAGGTGACAGCTAAGAAGCAGGCTTTATTCTATACAATCGTTGCTAGAGACTAAAACCAGTGCCTGACCTATACAGGGTCACTTTTTTATCGCCGTCCAAACCCATGATACAAACGAACAACTCTTACTATTGGACCAACTCCCTAACTCGAAAATAAAATTCAGCTGTTCCATACAAAACATCAACATTCATTCGACCAAAATGTATGGAACAGCTGAATTTTATTTTCGAGTTAGGGAGTTGGTCCTGTGGTTTTAGGTTTTATAAAAATTATATAAAAATTAAAATATAACAAAATATCATACAAAAATACAACTTTTATAAAAAGCTAAACCTAGAACGCCGCCAGCAGCGGAGCAGAACTCAAGCTACCGGCGATTAAGGCTGCAGAGAAAGAAACCTGACAATGCGTGCCGTGTCCAGGTGCCTTCTGTATCTGACTCTTGATCCAGCCATTCAGCGAAAATCTCTTGAGAGCCGAGAGCCTTGAGCCGTTTGCAGATACGACTATGGGAACAATGATCGACGAACCCACATCCCACATAGCGGTCACCTCGTGAGCCAGGTCAAGGTACTTAGTGAGTTTGTCCTTCTCGGCTTTCACAAGGTTCTCGTCATGCGGGTTGGTGATATCGATGAGCATTATTATTATGAACTGAATAGTCCTTGAAATAAATAAATCTTGTATTATATCACTAATTTGTATAGTCATAATAATCTAGAAAGCCAACTTTTCAAACTGATTCTTAAGCTTTTTTATTAAAAACTAGCTGACCCGGCGGACTTCGTACCACAAATAAGGGTTGATCGTAGAAGGGTGAAAATTGAGGATTGTATGTATTTTTGTATGTTGTATTATAAAAAAATTGAAATTAAAAATTTTGTCAAAAAAATAAAATAAAAAATTTAGGGGTGGACTACCCCTAACATTTAGGGGGATGAAAAATAGATGTTGGCCGATTCTCATAGATACCGGATAAGCACAAAAAATTTCATCAAAATCGGTCAAGCCGTTTCGGAGGAGTATGGCAACGAAAACTGTGACACGAGAATTTTATATATTAGAAGATAATAATATAGAATCTACTGGATGACATCTAAAAATCAACTGCTGCCCCCTATTTTTAATGTATAAAAGGAAAAGTGTCGATTGATGGTTCCCGTTTAAAGCTGGTGCCTCAACCACAACCTACCTAAAATATCCACATTTAAAGTGTGTACATATTCCACTCAAAATGTAACCTTACATAAAATACAATTACGCATCACTTTAAAACCACTTCAGATGACATACGCTAAATGAGAGTGCGGAAAAAGTCGGCCAATCAATTGCAATTGACATTGAACTCGATCAACAATGCACCTACATTTAGTCTGACCACAAAATATGGTGACCGGAGAAGGTAAGCTCATTTTATTTTATTTTATTAGGCTGGGCAGCGTTCGGTAAGCTACGAAATATCTTCTCGTCCGATATTCCGCAGTGTCTCAAGACGAAGAAGGTCTTTGACCAGTGTGTCTTGCCAGTTATGACATACGGGACTGAGACGTGGTCGCTCACTATGGGCCTCATAAAAACGCTCAAGGTCACTCAAAGAGCAATGCAAAGGGCTATGCTCGGGGTTTCTCTCTAATCGGATCAGGAATGAGAAGATCCGCAGAAGAACAAAGGTAACCGACATAGCCCGAAGAGTTGCTAAGCTCAAGTGGCGGTGCGCAGGGCACATTGCTCGCAGGACTGATGGCCGCTGGGGCGGGATAGTCCTGGAGTGGCGACCGCGTACCGGAAAGCGCTGTGTCTTCAGGCCTCCAACAAGGTGGACCGACGATCTAGTGAAGGTCGCGGGAAGCCGCTGGATGAGAGCAGGACTAAACCAGTCGTTGTAGAGATCCTTGGGGGAGGCCTTTGTCTAGCAGTAGACGTCTTTTGGCTGAGATGATGATGATGATGAGAAGGTAAACTTCGAACAAACGCGGTTGAGCAACGCACACGGAGATAACCTCTAACGTACACGGAATCTCGCAGTAGCTGAGAGAGTTTGCTGATTGCCACTGACTGACCATTTACACCGGACTCTTGGGGGCCGCGAGAACCTTAAGAGGTAATTAATTAAATTAAATTAAAATCATTTATTTCAGGCATATTTTGCCCATATTATCAATATAAAATTCTACACAATACAATACAATTACAATCAATCAATCAAATATAATAAAAACAATAAAATAATAATAAAATTCACGATAACAGATATTAAAGTTAAATAAATAAATACTTGGCCTCACCTAACTAGCACAGTCGTCCAGTGGTGGCTGATCGGACACTCGCACTTACCTCCCACAGCCTTACAGGTAATACTAAGTTCGACTGAATTGAAAAATTTGTATGAAAAGTAGACAAAATCAACGTTTCGTAGTCCCCGTGATTCCTCCTCCAAAACTGGACAGATTTAATTACTTTTTTCATTAAAAATTAATTTTGATTTTCTTTATATAATCTCGTCTAATTTGGGAAACACAGCGGTAAATCTGGCCAATTTTAAAGGTTATTAAAGATTCATATCTTTTTTAATAATTAACTTATGGAAAAAAAGAAAACATAGGGACACGGCCAAAATCTTTCTTTAATTTTTTATAAAAAAAGTAATTAAATCGGTCGCAGTTTTGGAGGAGGAATCAGGGGACTACGAAACGTTGATTTTGTCTACTTTCATACATATTTTTCAAATTCATTCGACCTTAGTGTATCCTCAGGCTAGGCCTCGGCCCGGGTTGAACGGGTCGTGGGGTTCAAGATCCGTATCTGTACGTGAGAGGGTCTGTTGCTCGTGCGCAGTATATATGAATCATACCTTCTGCACCCTTTTTATTTTGTGGTCATACAGTCTGAAAAGGGTTAATTGATTCGTTGTGCATGTGATGTCTTTTTTTTATTTATTTTTTTGTATACCTAGCACGGCAAATGACTCCATACCTCCTGATGTTAAGTGGAAATGGAGTCCAGACGCGAAGACAACTGGTGCAGCGTCAAAACAACGCAGCATCGGTAACCTCACTCTGCCGGCCTACAAGGTGCTTCTTCACGCCTCGTTTGAAGGACCCCATATCATAGGAAGGAGGGAGAACGTGTGCTGGTAGACTATTCCATCTTTTGGAGGTGCGACAAAGAAAGAAAGTCTTTTTAGTGTTCCGTACCCAAACGGTAAAACCGGAACCCTATTACTAAGACTCCGCTGTCTGTCCGTCTGTCCGTCCGTCTGTCACCAGGCTGTATCTCATGAACCGTAATAGTTAAACAGTTGAAATTTTCACAGATGATGTATTTCTGTTGCCGCTATTACAAACAAATACTAAAAAGCAAAATAAAATAAATATTGAAGGGGGCTCCCATACAACAGACATGATTTTTTTTGCCGTTTTTATTCATAATGGGGTACCTACGGAACCCTCCGTGCGCGAGTCCGACTCGCACTTGACCGCTAAATGAGCGAGGTCATTAATGAGCCCTCTAAACTGGCAACGATAATTTTCATAGTCGAAGCTCGACCGCGAAAGAGGCTAGCGGAGAGACTCAACTATGAAAATTATCGTTGCGAGTTAGAGGGCTCATTAATGACCTCGCTTTTACCGGGCTTTACTTTCGTGTCATCCAATAAAACTTTAAGGAAATTCTATTTTATTTTTTGGCTGGTGTCGGACATTAGGTTACTTGAGTTGATTGTGGTGCCACTGGTACCCTTATTTAAACTACAATTCTTCCGTCATCATTAAAAAAGGCACATCTAACCTTTTTCAAATCAGGAGAAAAACGGGTTTGAAAAGATAGGCCTTTTTCTCCTGATTCCAAATATGTATCTAACTCAAATTTAAAAAAAATGTTAGTTGTGCCCTTTTTCTTTATGACGGCAGAATTATGTTGATATTTCTCTGACCTACGCGTAGTGTTTACATGACTCGCTCATAATTTACAATAAAGCCGGTCATTTTACACTTGCGCCGGATTATTGTTTAGTCTGCAACACGCAGCTGTGTGTGACTGCCACGCTACATCGATGTGATTTTTTTAATATTTAAACTGATTCTTCTGATTCGAGGAGCTCGATGGCGCGTGGTTAACGCGCCCGGTCTGCGGGTGCTGAGGTTAAGCAACTTTCGCTAAGTAAAAACTATTCTTACGAACTTTCACGAAATCTTTTTATCGAGCCCTTGGCAAGGTATGTGGTCACAGAGAGTCTAAGGTGTTTGTTGGTCGTCTCATAATTTTAAAAACAATTTTACAAAACAAAGCAAAAAGTTATTTAAAAAATCCACCTTGTAGGGTTTCATAAACTATGCTCACTATCTGTGGTATCCATCACAAAGGCGTAGTCTCCATTACACCCAAAAAAATATAACATGGTAATAAAGACACCATAAATTAAAAATAAAATTCAAAAACCACAACATCCAAAGAGTTTCACGCACGCACCTGCACAATTTAAACTCCTTCGTTCCCAAATAAAAAACAAAGCACAAAGAACAAATGCAGTTTCAAAAACAGAACGAACAATGACGTATATAGGACCCGGTACATACATTCCATACACACATACATTCCATTTGAAAGGTGACGCACGTCCAAAAACAAACGGAGGGTGCCGATGTGGGCCAACGGCTGGCCAATTCGTGTTGTTATGGCATGTGTTGCCACTTAAAAATGATTTTATATTATTATTAAACTAGCAATTTGGAGCGATTGAACCGCAATTGTTGTGCTAGGAAGCGAGAAATCTTGATTCAATCCCCATAGCTCCGTTAGACTGCTTACGTAAACACAGGCGTAATTATTAGCTTTCTAGATGGGTGAGCAGAACTGTTAATGTGTTTTTCAGATTTTTATTTTTGTTTTATATAATATAAATCTAGTGTGTTTCGAATTTTTCGATGCTATCATTTGATAATGATCACAAATCTGGGCATCCAATGCTTAGCCAAATGGCTAAGCATTGGATTAGCCAACAAAGTTCTATACACTCGATTTGTTTTTCAGTCAGATGATATTTTGTATATGTTTTTTCTGTAGCCATGTAGCCAGTGTAAAAATATAAAAGGTATTGTATCTACTATAAACTTTTCATGTAATTTATTTTAATGTTTGATGAATTAGTTTATATTCTATGCAACCTCTTTAGTTTCAGTGAGGATTTTTTTACAGGAAATAAAAAAGCGAGCTTATGAAAAAGTAACTGCGCTGTGATGTGAATGCTCCTTTATAATAACCCTTCAAAGCTTTACTGTGCATATTTTGGTTTGGTTTATTTTAAGAATTGAACTTGAAGCCAAACGTCTTGGACGGTCGTGACTATATGTCAAAGTCAAAAGTCAAAGTCAAATATTCTTTATTCAAATAAACTTTAGAAAAGTGCTTTTGAATCGTCCATAATTTTTTTACCTACTACCCATTCAGGACGTCTATTTTTAGCTGTGGAGAAGAATGGGCGCAAGAAACTCCACAGCTTTAATTCATTATGTAACGACATTTACAAAATTATATGCCGTTACGTTACCAAGTTATACAAGTTTAAAAAACCTTAACAATATATTGGATTAGAAATAGATTGGAGCATTTTAAACCCATGCTGTTTTGTCTTCAATGTAATCAATCAGACACTTTATAATAAGCTTTTTTATAAAGCTTTTCTTTAATAGCGATTTTAAATTTATTAATATCTAGTTTTTGGATATTACTTGGAACTTTATTGTTAAAACGTACACACAGGCCTCTAAATGAATTATTTACTTTTTGGAGCCTATTATTAGGTACTGCTAGTTTGTTTTTATTTCTAGTGTTTACATTGTGAATATCACTGTTTTTAGAAAAAGTTTCAATATTTTTATATACATACATTAGGTTCTCGTAAATATATTGTGATGCAACTGTCATTATATTAATATCTTTAAATCTCTCCCTAAGAGAATTACCAGCTTTTAGATTATAAATTGCTCGAATAGCCCGCTTCTGCAGCACAAAGATAGTTTGAATATCGGCAGCATTGCCCCACAGTAAAATGCCGTACGACATTACGCTATGGAAATAACTAAAGTAAACAAGTCTAGCTGTTTCAATGTCAGTGATCTGACGAATTTTCATTACTGCATAAGCCGCAGAGCTCAGTCTACTCGACAATTTATCTATATGTGGGCCCCACTGTAGCTTTGCATCCAACGTAATGCCTAGAAACACTGTGGTGTCCACAAGGTCCACATTCTTATCTTTAATTTTTACACTGGTTTTTACCTCCTTAACGTTGGGTAATACAAATCTTATACATTTGGTTTTTTGTTCATTTAATAGCAAATTGTTAACACTAAACCAATGAACTATCTTTGTGACAGCATTGTTCACATCGTCATCAATCGGCTGTCGTCGTTTCACTTTGAACAAAAGTAAGGTATCATCTGCAAACAATACTATCTCATGTTTGTCTTTTACAAAGTAAGGCAAGTCGTTAATATAAATTAAAAATAAGAAAGGACCAAGAATTGAACCCTGTGGAACACCCATTGTAACCACCGATCCCGGAGATCTTTTACCGTTAACATCAACCCTCTGAACCCTATCACTCAAATATGAGATAAGAAGATTCAGTGATGCATCTCTAATTCCATAGTGGTAGAGCTTCCTGACCAGGGTTTCATGTAAAACACAATCAAAGGCCTTGGATAAATCACAAAAAACCCCTACGGCATCGTGAGAATCCTCCCAGGCATTAAATATTTGAAGAATAAGCTCAACACCAGCGTCAGTAGTCGAGCGACCCCTAGTGAAACCATATTGTCTAGAATGTAAAAGTTTATTTCTATAAAAATGAACTTGATGTTCACTTTATTGCATTATAGATCTTATGACTTAAGAACTAAGACTGTTTTGAGGCAATTCCTTAATTCTTAGTGGTAGGACTCCTTGGCGGGAAAGTGGAGAGTCATGTCTGCGGTTTTGTTTTATTTGATGCCAGCAACTGATTTTTGACTTTTTGACAGCAATGAATTTGATATTTAAACTAACTTTATGAAAATTTCCGCAATACGTATTAGTATAAAACTTAGAATCCATCATAAATTATGTAAATTAATTTTCTCACACCTACTTACTCATTCTTTCACATACTTCCACTCATTCACATCTTACTCACCGAGAGGACTCAGACAAAAAATATTTGTTAGGTAGGTACATACTAGTTATCAATAAATTCGAAATCACAAAATTTGTAAATCAAATTGGATGAAAGTGCCGCTTGGCTGCTATATCAGCGTACGCTGGCCAAACGGTTAAACTTATATTATTACTTATAACTTACGTTATGAGTGACTTATGAAATCTAAAAAAAACTTAGGAAACCTAATCAATAACATTTAAGTAAAACAAAATTATAATCAAGTACAAATACAAACAGAAAAACTACAACCTACAATATCACATAAAGATGTTACACAATATTAAATATTAATATACACATATTATTAAATATAGGAATAATAAATAAAATTTATTTCTACGCAACACGACAATAATAAATAATATTAGCTTGTTTAACTAACCGACCAAGGTTGTGTTAATTAAACGTGCGCGCGCGCCGCTAAACATCATTATCATATCCATTCATTAGTTTACGTAATATTAGTCTCGTATATACTCGTATGTGTATGTATATTATGAATGACCGCTTCCTAGGTAGTGAGTATTCGCAAATAAATAGATTTGTCTCTACTTCCCTTTCTTGACAGTAAATACAAAAAAACAACATTTTAAAAAACGCTTGTTCAGTTTTGTGCTATTTGAAACATTCAATTGAGGATTTATGTCGCATAAATTCAGTTATCTTATTGGTATAATCACTACCGACTCAGTGGTCTAGTGGTAAAGACAATAAAATTACAACAATAAAATTAAAGCCACTTGGGACATAATAAACCGTGAAACAGGTAAATTTAAACCACGGGACAATACTTTCACTCTGAAAGTTAATAACACCCTTGTCAATTCGGATTTAAATATTGCTAATATTTTTGATGACTATTTTGTAAATATACCAGTGGTAACAACTTCAAATTTAGATTCATCACCAGAAGCTGCACAATCTTTACTCAAAAAACAAGTACCAAAATCTAATCTGTCTTTTCAATTTGAATACATTGATTCTATGAATATTATAAAAACATTCAAATCACTTAAAATGAAAAACACTAGTGATTTGTGGGGCATAAGTATTAAGGTAGTTAAGAATATTATATTTTCTATTGCGCCCTATCTTGCAGACATTTTTAATTACTGTATCAATAAGGGTATCTTTCCAGAACTTAGGAAATTCAGTAAGGTTATACCTTTATTTAAATCAGGAAACAAAGAAGACCCTAGTAACTATAGGCCAATTTCAATATTACCAGTACTAAGTAAAATTTATGAATAACTTATACTCGAACAATTAATGGCATACTTTAACTCAAACAAGCTTCTACATAAGAAACAATATGGTTTTACAAAGGGTCGTTCCACTACTGACGCAGGTGTTGCTTTAATAAAACATATATTCGATGCCTGGGAGAAGTCTCAGAACGCTCTTGGAGTTTTTTGCGACTTATCCAAGGCTTTCGATTGCGTTGAGCACAGGACTCTGGTGATGAAGTTGCACTACTATGGTCTTAATGATTTTGCACTTAAATTGATAGAGTCGTATCTCAGTTCTAGGACACAAACTGTCGATATCAATGGAACTAAATCATCTGGATCTCTTGTAAAAATGGGAGTTCCGCAAGGGTCAATCCTCGGGCCCTTCCTGTTTTTAATTTATATTAACGACTTGCCATTCTTTGTGGAGAACTTCTGTGAAATTGTTTTATTTGCAGATGATACTTCACTCATTTTTAATGTTAATAGGTGTAAGAATAATTATGATGATGTAAATAATGCTCTAGCAAAAGTACTCAGTTGGTTTACTGTTAATAATCTACAGCTTAATGCAAAAAAAACAAAATGTATTAAATTTACACTACCTAATGTTAAAACTGAACCAACTGATATTAGAATAAACGGTGATAAATTAGATTTGGTAGACTCAACAGTCTTCTTAGGTATAACACTTGACTCAAAACTTCAATGGAATCCTCATATATCGAAATTGTCCGGTAAACTCAGTTCTGCTGCTTATGCTATCAGCAAAAATTAGACAATTAACAGACGTTGAAACTGCTAGAACAGTTTACTTTAGCTATTTTCATAGTGTCATGTC
The DNA here is from genome assembly GCA_947562085.1 of Eudonia lacustrata. NCBI lineage: Eukaryota > Metazoa > Arthropoda > Insecta > Lepidoptera > Crambidae > Eudonia > Eudonia lacustrata. The sequence continues at coordinate 12,485,299 of OX387332.1, read as the reverse complement.
GTATGGTGTCTTACTGTGGGCTACAGCAGCTGATGTTGAATCTATATTTATTTTGCAGAAACGAGCAATAAGAACCATTTATAGACTAGGTTCCCGAACTACTTTAAGAAATATTTTTAAAGAAATTGGTGTTCTTACAGTTGCATCTCAGTTTATTTATAATTGCATAGTTTTTGTGCGTTGCAACATCAACTCTTTTACTAAACACGGTGATGTACACTATTTCAATACTAGAAATAAGAAAAAACTTGTAATGCCACTGTTCAGGTTGCAAAAGGTTCTTGGCTCTTTCTTGGGGCAAGGTATACACTACTATAATAAAATACCTAGTACTGTACAAGATTTACCTTTAGATAAGTTTAAAAAACATGTAAAATCTTCTTTACTTAAGAAAGGTTATTATACAGTCAAAGAATATTTAGATGACAAAACAGCTTGGTTATAATAAAAAATAAAACTACTCTTTATTTTATTTTATTGGGATCAATAATTACTTTAAAAATATCTTAGCGCTGATATGATAGCCTTTATCAGCAATGTCCTACAGTTTACAAATAATATTTATGTTACGTTAAACTTTTCATTAGGTTTTTATTTAGAGTATCTTGAGTGTGTCATGCTCTCTTTAGTGTCTCTGCGGTGGTGGCGTGTGCGTCGGGTCGTTACATTCCCTAAGACATGGTTGAGTGAAGCGATGGCTGATTCATATGTCATACTCGTGAACGAGTGCCGCCTGTGGAGGCTGGTCTGCTCTTGCATACTATTATTTTTATTATTATTAACTATAGTTTAATTTTGTTTTCTTTTTTTGTTTTTTTCTTAGACAATTTTTGACCTTTATTAGTGCTGTATGACATTGTGAAAATTTTAACTGGTAACTGATGTTTTGCAAATGTAGATATTATTATATCTTCTCTTTTGTTTTTTTTTTATATGTGTGATTGTCCTTTATATTTTGTGTTTTTATTTGTGATGGAAAGTGTCCTTTTATGATAGGGCATTTTCTAATATTTTTGACGCTGTAAGGGAGAAAAGAGCTGGACACTTGCTGAGTTTCTTGCCGGTTCTTCTCAGTACAAGATCTCCCGCCCAGAGTAGACTTACGAACCGATGGCATAATGACGTTCATAAGAGCTATTTGTAGCCTAAACTGAATAAATGATTTTGAATTTTGAATTGAATTTTGAATTTTGACCACCTATCTCTAATCCGGAGGTCCCGGGTTCGATTCCCAGTGCAGGGTACAAGTTTGTGGATTCGGTTTGGTTGGGTTTGTTTGTCCGTCTTGACTTGCTACCACCATCTTATCTAAATATGTCGCAAAACATCGATGTTTGTATCATTGTTGTGTTCCGGCAGCTAGAGATAAGATAGCCAGTGCCTCAGTAGTTGAGGATTCTGGGTAAAGTGCCTGACCTTTGGCCTTATCATCACTTAGCATCAGGTGAGTTGAAAGCCAAGTGCTTACCCGTAGGAAAAAAAACCAGCCAAGTGCGAGTCGAACTCGCGCACGAAGGGTTCCGTACCATTATGTATAAAAACGGCAAAAAAACATGTCTTATGTATGGGAGCCCCATATAAATTTTAATTTAATTATCTATTTTTAAAGTGAATAATATAACTCAATATTCTGTGAATATTTTAAGCATCTACCTGTTGCCGTTATCAATATCGAGCAAAAACGAGCAAAAATCACGTTTGTTGTATGGGAAATTGGGAACCCCCTTAAATATTTATTTTATTCTGTTTTTTAGTAATTGTTGTTATAACGGCAACAGAAATACATCATCTGTGATGAAATTTCAACTGTCTAACTATTACGGTTCATGAGATACAGCCTGGTGACAGACGGACAGACAGACAGACGGACGGACAGCGTCTTAGTAATAGGGTCCCGTTTTATCCTTTAGGTACGGAACCCTAAAAACTGTATACAAAACTGGTGTTGTTTAACGCTGGGCTTATAGTGTCGAACGTGCAACTACGATATGACGACGTTTTTTTTAGGAATAGTGTATATAACTTACAAAGTATGTTGACCCGTAGCATTCGGTATTGTCTTGCGGTCGATTAATGGGAGCTACTTAATGTTTGGAGGGGAGACAGACCGCGAGTAATTACTAAAGTCATAACTTTAATGACTATAAGTATTATTAATAGGCGCGATCATGGGAAAGTCGAGCGATAAGAATGAGAAATGAGCTTAATAACCAAGTCTCATGATGAATTTTCTTTATAATGAATTAACAGCAAATGCGGTTTACCATTACTAATTTGTACCGAAAAATTATCATAAAAACATAATGGGGTATTTGACAGGTTTTAGAAAAATATGTCTAATGGTTCATTATAGCATAATATATTTGCGATTTGATTAATTCGTTATGAATTTCTTTATTTTTTATGAAAATCGCCATTAAAATTCAAATTAATAAAATAGCCGCCAAAACGCTGAAGACGCCATGCATGCAGGTCACGTGATGTTGTGACGTCACCTGCTTGTAAGCAAACTTTTAGCTGTCAAATCAAACGTACAAAACTTTGATTGACATTTTACTGTTTACAAGCTGGTGACGTTACTCCAGATTCAGCGTCATCCCGTGCGTTTTTAATCACGTGGTCAATCATAAAAAAATTATTATGTTATTAATGATTTTTTATAAAAACCATACTTATTTTAAAAATTATGTGCTGGCTAAATTAGTTTAAAAACATGTTTACTATTAAGTTAACAACAGTTTGATCAATATTTTCATTGTAGTCAAATACCCTATTGTGTAGTCACGAGCAAAAATATACAAAAAACAACTGTAACTCTTAACATCATCATCATCATCATCGTCAGCTCGTTTTATGTCTCCACTGCTGGGGCACGAGCCTTCCTTCTATGGATGGATAGGGAGAACGGGCCGTAAACCACCACACGGGCTCAGTGCGGGTTGGTGGTTGTTAACAGTTGTTGGTCCCGGCTGCATTAGCAGTCGCGCTAATGCAGCCGGGACCAACGGCTTAACGTGTCTTCTAAACTTAAGATGATAAATTTTTGGTCACCCCTCCGATGACCGGCCTTTGCAAAAGTTGCTTAACCTCAGCACTCGCAGACCGGGCGCGTTAACCACTGCGCCATTAAGCTCCATGGAGTTAGAGTCAAAATGTATACATATCGGTGCCCATGACTGTACCCCCCGCCCGCCGGGAATTGAACCTGGAACTTCTAGAGACAGGTGATAGAACCGCTAGAACACACATGCAGTATAAAATGCGTGTTTCATATTTATTTTTTGCTTTTTAGGTTTGCTAAACTAATTCTACAATATTATATATTTTACAATACTATTGGTTTGGATATATTGATGCAAAACCCGCATGTATTGAAGAATTACAAGAAAATTATATTAAATCAAATAAAAGTAGGTGCAGATTTTTATAATGATTGTTTGTCATTATAAAAAAATAAAAATAAAAAAACAACTAAAAACTAAGTCAAATTAAAAACTGAATTAAGAAGCTCAGTTTTTTTTAAATTCTTTTTTTTCTCATTTTATACTCTTACTGTTCGATTTGTAGAGAACGCCTTAAGAGCTTAGTCCACGTTTTGCTGTATTTTTGAACATCGAAATAAAATATATTACCTAATAATAATTTTATCAAATTGGTCTAATGCGTTAAACATTAATCTTTTTACTACGAAACAGTGTTTAAAGTTAAATATTGGCTAAATGCGTGTTTAAAATTTCAATTAAAAAATTAACTTTCCTACACTCACACCAATTATCTAGCCCAAGAGAAGCTTCGTTACGAAACTCGTTAAATGGTTACTAGACAACGGATAAACATACTTAAAATACTTAAATACATACTTATTATACATAGAAAACACCCAGACCCGAGACAATTTAGAAAAACAATAATTTCTAAATTGACCCGACCGGGGACCGAACCCGGGACCTCAGATGGCGACACCATGAAAACCGGTGTACAAACCACTCGACCAAGGAGGTCGTCAAAATAAGTAGCTTAAAATATTAGGTCTCTGTCTAAACTAAAGGTATTAAAACTGACAGCATCTGTTATAAGCATTGTCTCATCTTAGCCAATTGCCATCGTTTTTTCGTAAAGCAGTAATATTATTACTTTCCCTCGCCTTGTTATGTTTCTCACATCTCACCGTGTTGAGAACATAAAGGTGCTCCCTCACAAGGAGCGTTCGTCTGTAATTTACCGTTACCAATCCGAGCATTACATCAGTGCGAGAAGAGAACCGAGCATTACAGTGCGTTTTTTATGCACAAGAAATGCAAATAAATGAATTGAATTGAATTGAGCATTACATTGGAAGTGAGGAGAACCGAGCATTACAGTGCGAAACCTGTAACGTTACAGAATTGAGCATTACATGGGCGAGTGAGGAGAACCGAAAATTACCGTGATTTACTAGATAATACAATGTGTAACATCTTGTTACATTACAGGCTCGTCAAGTCAGGGAGGCAGTATTGTTATACAGGGTGTCTTAAATCGATATCTAAATAGAAATAGTGTCAGTTTAGTTTTTTCAAAACAACCGGGTTCGATTCCCGAACTGAGTACAGGTTTTTTTTAAATGTATGAATGTAGTTTTTCTTCTTATTAAAATCGATGACATGGTTCCTAAGAACAGATCTTCGTATGTCTTATAGTTTCAGACTTTCCCATACTGACCGATTTAAATGAGACACCCGGTATAATACTCAAAATCGAATCAGAATGTTACATTACAGGCGAATGCTCCGATGATGGAGCACCTTTAAGTACCGAAACTGTTTGTTTGCCAAGACTCACCTAATCGCTATTCTCAAACAGTACTCTCCTCTCTAGATAAGGAGCTGACGCAATATTTGCTCTATCGTGCTTTTCGGCTTAATGAAAGTGACGTAACGGGTACCCCTACTACTTTCACTCGAAGTAAACTCGAATGTATCACCAGCTCATTGTATGTCCCCACTGCTGGGGCACGAGCCTTCCCTATAGATGGAAAAACTACAGGGAGAACGAGCCGTAAATCACCAAGCGGGCCCAGTGCGGATTAGTGGTTGTTGCAGCCGGGACCAACGGCTTTACGTGCTTTCCGAAGCAAGGAGGAGCTCGAGATGATACATTTAACAACCCACCATCCAATGAACGACTTTGCGAAATACTTAACTTCAGCAATGCCATCGAGCTTTGTAGACATGTCGACATTAAAAATAATGCGACTTATTGACTATGATAAATAGAAACTTTTAAATTAATTTATTTGTAAACAAAGACAATAAAAAGTCAATTATACTACTTAAAATTAAACTTATAAAAACCATAAACTATAAGTACTACTAGCTGATAAATACTATGATAAATTGGTTTCTCAAATGACTCCTGACGCTTTTAATCTAAATAGGATAAAATATGTTTGTTGTTGAATGTGTATAATTTGCGGTCGTGAATTCATTATATTTCTTTTGTTGACGCTTAAGCTCGACAAACACATTTTTTTCTAGCTTATTTTGCCTTAAATGTATAATAATAAGAATGTCTAAAAACATGAATATGACGTTTCGCATTCTTATTCCAAGTATAATTAATTGTGTTTAATTTCCTTTTGTTTGCTGTTAAAACGGTCTCGATGAAAACTCGAATCATTTTTGACTTTTTAACTTCAACCTACTATTAAGCTTATAATGGTAGAGGCTAAAGTTGTCTGTTATCAGCAGTTATGAAATTTTTCTGATAACAGTTACATAAAGTAACTTCGTAGTTCCGCATTTTAGGCAAGACGACTTGTGAAATGTATGCTTCAGGAGACCTTTAGCCATTTCTTACAAAGGTTGAGGATTATAGGTAAAACTTTTCCACCTTTTCGGCTTTTATTTTTACTTACAACCGCCTCTTTGGTCTAGTAGTTAAAACCACCAGTCTTAGAGGTCTTGGGTTCGATTCCCAGAGGAGGGTTCATGTTTGAAGTCGGATTGGTTGGTGGTAGAATTAGTTTTAAGTTTATTGTTAGCATGCTACCATTCACCGTAGGTATTTAAATGATGCCACCTTTACATCAGTGTTTAAAGCTTAGATGAATGATTGGTCTTGCTGCACTCGACTAGATACCGCCGGCGTACTTATTAAATGCGGCAAAAAATACTACGCCGAAGTCGGCGTACCCGAGTCAGTCGCCGCTGTCAGTCGCGTTGCAAACTGTGTGTGAGGTGCGCGTACCGAATGTTTTGTTAAATTTTGGTCATAAACCGAAGTAAAATGCCAGTTTGCGTAGTTAAACTGTGTAAAAATAATACTACAAGAAATAAGAAAGACACCGTTCTTACACACACTACAATATTGAGTTGCCGCATTCACGGAGGTATTGTTTCAAGGTACCGGTATGTAGTCGAGGGCAATCATTCATCTAGACCAATCATTCATCTAAGGTTTAAACGTTTGTTGTGATAAGACAGTTGGAGTTAAGATAGCCAGTGCCTCAAACTTGAGGATGCCGGGTGAAGTGCGCTTCCACCTCGAATTGATCATCACAACATCAAGGAAGATGAATGCCAAGCGTTACCCGTATAAAAATACTGTCTAACTTATAGATTTAGGGGGTCAAAGTGGCGCAGTGGTCAACACGCTCTATCTGCAGTTGCTAAAGTTAAGCAACTTTCGCAAAGGCCGGTCATCGGATGGGTGACCAAAAATTAATCATCTCGAGTTTTCCGTGCTTCGGAAGGCATGTAAAGCCGTTAGCAGCCGTTTAAAACCACCGCACCGCTCTGGGCCCACGTGGTGGTTTATGGCCCGATCTCCCTATCCATCCGTTGGGAAGGCTCGTGCCTCAGCATTTTATGTCCCCACTGCTGGGGCACGAGCCTTCCCAACACCAGCTGATGATGCAAAAGACTGATCAACAACTGTTGCATAACTGATAGATTGTGATAATCAGCACTTGACTGATAACGGCCCTCTTTTCAACAGAAGCTACGCGTATAACACTATCAGTAAAGGTTTCACTAGACAGGAAGTGTTACGACATAGCGCTATATTGACTTCTATCTTAATTAGGTCGCTAATAAGTTAAAGTAGAGATAGGTTAACTTTACTGTGTTTATTAGATAGAACAGATAAATGGTAAAACAAGGCAAAGGGAGATAACAAATATAACCTTATTTTATCTATGGCATAGTTTAAGTATTTCTTTTAATTTGCATTCAAAATTCAAATAGAGGCTTTCTTGCGTTTATGGCTCATTATTCGTTCGGAGGCTTTTGGAACATTTGAAACTGGATTGCCAATATAGCTAAATAAAAAATATTTCATGCAGAAACAACGTATTAACTTGGCAATCCAGAGGGGTAAATGTTGCCAGCATTCTTAAGACCGTTCCCATGAGTCCAAAGTTGGAGGACATCTTTTATTTGTTTATTTATAATTTATGTTCACACAAACAAACAGAAGGAATTGAACATAGTAAGAATAGATAAGTACAAGGGTGCTGCTTATTTCACATTTTAACCTTTTATCGCTGCTTATTTGAAATTTCTTACAGCAGGCCCGTTTATTTATATTATAGCATTTATAGGAATATATTTAAAAAAAAAAATATTGATTTTTCTGTTTTTTTTTAAGTAAATTTATTTTCCTTCTCGTTGTGTATTATAATAATCTAAGTATTCATATAATTATTAATTGTTTTGTAAATTAAAGGTATAATTTGAGGTTCTACTTATTGACCTGTGAAGGGAAGCAAAATGAATGCGTATCTGTCACTATGTAATATTGAAATTTGCCTAACACTTTAGAAGAATTCGAATTCGAGTGGCTTGAACCACTCGTTTAATAAGTGTGAGAAACACAGTTAGAAATAATATAAGGTAAGTAAGTTGACGTTCTTGGCGGGAAAGTGAAGAGTCGTGTTTGAGAATTTTTATTTTTTCGAATGCTAATGTGCAATAATGGTGAATGGTGAAGCGCTCGGCCCGATGCCCAAAGGTCCCAAGTTCAATTCTCAGTCGGGCATTGTGTTTCAGATTTTTCGATGCATAGCCCGGGTTTGTGATCACCAACCCGCATTTGGCAAGCGTGGTGATTAAGGCAATTGATTGTAGCGGTGACTTGATTTCAATGATGCAGGCCTTTGCCCAGCAGTGGGAAAGTATAAGCTATTTACTAATACTAACCATTCATTCCCTGTGTGGTGTCGGGGATAAAGAATTGCACCACCCCCTCTCAACCCGTGGATGTCGTAAAAGGCGACTAAGGGACCATTCCAGAGGATGGGCAGCAGCATCTCTCTGAGGTTACTTTCAACCTACTGCGATCGCCAACCCGCCTGCCAAGCGTGGCGATTATGGCAAATACCCCCCATCTTGGGGGAGGCCTTTGTCCAGCAGTGGACGTCTTTTGGCTGAGATGATGATGATGAACCATTCAGTGTTCGTGTAGCGTGTATCAGAGGTAAATGCAACGAAACAGTGCAACGCTACTTATTAATTACCAACCTCAAGAAGTCCGCGTGAGATCTTAATAAAGTTCCACATCTTGATTGGTACTCAAGGGTTGAGGAGGAATATAATTAATCATTACCATCTACCAATAAAAAAAGGAAATATTGATCAAAATCTTCATAACTTTGACACTGGACTAATGCCATTTTTTATTTTTTTAAATATTTTTACTTACTATTCTGCGCCATAGAATATCAGAATTTATTTTAAAAAAATGATTTGTAAAATATATATTATATGTAAGCATAATACAGGATGTCAGCTTGAATATTTGTTTTTGAAGTGATCTGAAGTAGGCGTACTTACATATTTTGTACTCAAATTGTAACTAACAAAAAATGGATGTTACATAATATTCCTCCTCATCATCATCATCTCCACCAAAAGACGTCCACTGCTGGACAAAGGCCTCCCCCAAGGATCTCCACAACGACCGGTTTTGTGTTTCTCGCATCCAGCGGCTTCCCGTGACAAATCACATTAATATTATAAATGCGAAAAATTGTATGTATGTGTGTATATTTGTTGCTTCTTCACGCTGCAACAGATGGATGGGTTTGGATGAAATTCGGCATACAGATAGTTTATAACCTGGTTTAAAACATAGGATACTTTTTATCCCGATATTCCCACGGAACGGGAACCACGCGTGTGAAACCGCGAGCGGCCGATAGTAATAACATAATATTATTCAATAAATAGTAAATATTATTATTATTAAGATAAAGTCATTAGTTATTAGGATTAAGTCGCGATGTCTTTAAAAAGAAAGTCCGCATGCTTTTTCTTAATGAAACCTTGTCTGAATCATCTCAATAACGACCGATTTTAAATTATTTATAAATTATGTATTTATGTAGGTATATTTATATATATTTTTTATTTTTTATTTAAGTATTTTATGTAATTGTAATTTATAGATAATTTATTTATGTAGTTTGAATCTTTTTGTTACACTGTTTTCTACTTTTATTGTCTCCTGTCCTCCTTATCCTGTAGTTGACTGGTAGAGAATGCCTTAGGCATTAAGTCCGCCATGTAATATTTTGTTGCAAAAGTTTAAAATAAATAAATAAGATAACCAAACAAAAACCTAAGTGCTATGAAGGCCGAAGAGTCACCAACTATTACGGAGAGCGTATGAGGCGATGGATTATTCCGACAATATATAATGAGCTACCACCGGAACTACTAAGAGATGTCATCTCCAAAAACTACCTAAAATGTATTTTGAAGAAACATTATTTGTCACTGTAAAGTATTAAGTAAGTATTGAGTAGTATTAATATATAATTATTGTTGTACAACTCCTATATGTTATCCAACCACGTAATATCATGAGACCTTGCCCATGACAAAGACCTTGATACCATTCATGAGGTGCATCATCAAATGCAACGTTTAAGGATAACCGCTGGCACTTGCACTACTATTGTTCTGTTATAAATTATCCTGAGTAATTCATTCATCTTTGAATCACCACAGATACGTTATTGAAACACGCGATGTACATACGAGCTTGTTATACAGAATGTCCCAAGATATCTTTACAATCTGTATTGGCATGCACTGTACAAACTTTAGGGGGGATTCTACACTCAAATATAAATGATAAAAAAATATTTAAGAAATTCCAAACTCCACTTAGCAAATTTGTTACATTGTGGTTTTTGTGATCATTTTTGGTGTTGAAAACCGACATATTTGTTTTTTTTTTCCTATTGATGTTCGAACTTTTGGCTACTTTACTGATTGTTATTTATTTGCGACTATTTTCACCTTTTTTGGCACCTGCAAAAATCGAAGACAATAAAATAAGAAAGGCTGCCATTTCTAAACTATTGAGCTTGGAATTTTTTAAGTATTTTTTTTACTATGTATATTTTAGTGTAGAATCCACCCCATTTTTTCCACTCCCATTTTAATTAATTGTAATTAATAACTGGACATGGTCCTTTAAATGTATTTGTATACCTTAGATAAGGTCGAAATGTAGTGATACCTAGTAACAAACGATTGTCATCTATTATTGTAATACCTACATTTCACAAATAAAGATATTACTATTACTAAAAAAAAAAAATTGTATGTCAAAATGTTAACTCCTCTCGTATGCCGCCAGGAGGCGCTGCTTCAATGCCATACTAATTTTCGTTTTCGTAAACGTAATCAAATGAATACGGACAGTAAACAAAACTATTAGGCACCCTGATGGCGACCGACTGTATAATCACCACGTGCCGTCAATTTTTCTTTACTATTTTAAATGCATCGATTCTGAAGTAACTTAGCAACAGTCTGTTTATACTGCATCAATTAATAGGCTTACTCCAGTGACTACTCATGCAACATTCCACCAACCAAACAGGTTTTACTCGCCGCGAGTTACCAAACGATACTCGAATAATCGATCAATGTACTCGGACAATCGGTATAGTGATTACACAGTTAATTTATTTCGGAATTTGTTATTTAAATTGAAAGACAACTTGAACCTTAAAACGTTAGCGTTGGAATAGAACTGGGACTTTACTCAATTGGGCTTTACTCAATCTGACATACTTAATACACTTTTTTAATTGTAAGTAAGTAAAGTAAACAGCCTATATAATTGTCCCACTGCTGGGCAAAGGCCTCCACATCATTGAAATCAAATCATCGCTACAAAGGATGGGTAATGGCTTAAAATCACCACGCTTGCCAAATGCGGGTTGGTGATCACAAACCCGGGCTATGCATCGGAAACAATCCGATAATACATATTTTTTGCCCGACCTGGGAATTGAACTCGGGACCTTCGGGTATCGGGCAGAGCGCTCTGCCACTCGGCCACCGAGGCGTTTAATTGTAAATGTTGCATTCTTATTGACATTTTATTTTACTGACTTACAACTGAATACTTTATTATATGGTTAACTGCCACTACATGCATGCGAAAAATACTAAAAATAAATCAATAAACTAGCATTATTCGGCAATCATTCCTTTGCCGAACTGCCCGTATGTGGAATGCGCTTCCCGCACACGTGTTTCCCTCCTCTTTCTCTCCCGGGTTATTTAAGCGGGGCGTGAAAAAGCATTTATGCAGGCCGCCATAGTGTGAGCGTTCGGCATAGCGTGGTAGCGCTGTGATGAACGCTTTCACTTCTTGGGCTTCACTGGCTGCTTTTCATCAGGCAGGGTGAAGCCATTATGGCGTCCAAATTAAAAAAAAAAATTACTTAACTGTAAATATAACTATGGCTATATTTTTACGTACTATATACGAGTAGTTATATGTATCGATGCGACAAGCTCACTTTATCTTGAATGTATAATTTGTTAACCCATCTTGAGATACTGCGTTCCGAAACTAACTAAGCTTTAACACAAATGTTGAAAAAAATTCCACGAGCAGGATTTGAACCTGCACCCTTCTGACATACCGGGTCAGGTGCTCTCCCAATTGAGCTATCGTGGTTCAAATCCTGCTCGTGGGAATTTTTTTTCAACAATTGTGTTTTTGTAATTTGTTCGCAACCAAATTTGCGTTAAAAATCATATAAACAAAAAAAAACATTTTATAACCAAACTTTCCTAATGGTTACCTGTAAGCGGCTTACGAAAAAAACTTCCAGGTAGGTATTCTATTTTCATCATAAATTGTAATAAATTTTCTTATGTTTCACAACACTATTAAAATAGTTTAATGATTCATTTCGGGCTTTTGAATGATCGATTTGCGATTGAATGAAGCATTGTTTTTAACCATTGTTCAGTTCGATAAGAACGCATTGTGGTTTGTTCGTAGTATTACGCAAGTCGACAATTAATTTGGTTACAGTTACATTAATTTAAGTCGTCTGTTTACGTAATCACGTCAATAAATATGACATACTAGCTGACCCGACAGACGTCCTAAGTTTTAACAAATACAGTGTCACGAACGCCATCTATTATGAGTTTATGAGTAATCCAAAGTTACAATTCCAATACGATATTACAAGTTTTCTAAGCTATTTAGTTTTTAGCTTTTCCTTGGTTTTTTTCTAAACCATCCTTGTATTAGAGAGAGCAAAAAAAAATTAAATCGGTCAATCGGAACAGCAATTGATTTTTATATATATAAACAAAAACTTTGTACCCTTTTTAAGAAAATTGCGCGGACGGAGTAAAGAATGTTAATATTTTTTTTAATTATACATAAAAAATACATTAAATCAATAAAACAAACATTACACACACTACCATGTATTTGACACACGCATAACTCTTTTCAAAAATTTCAAAAATTGAAGAGGAGCGGCCGAAATCTGTCAATGCCAATCCAAACTCACATTTTATCTTTTTTAATTTTTCATTACTTAGGATACGATCCGTGCAGCCTTAACAAAATTACGGTCGAGTTTCGACCACTGGACGACCACTAGTTTATATAGATAGATATATCGGACGAGGACGACCTAGAAGGATGTTCTTTACCAAATCGTAAAGTACCTTAAGCCAGGCGTGTATGAAGAGCTTAATGAGTAGATGAAACGAAAGATGTAGGTATGTAAGAATCGTAGCAAGTCGTGGCAGGAAGTGGTCTCTGCCAGGTAACTCTATGGAAGACAGGCGTAATTGTATGTATGTAATACTTGTGGTGAGCGATATCCGGAGGTCCTGATTTCAATTCCCAGGTTCGACAATGTGTTTTGGATTTTTCAACACATAATTTAGTCTAACATTTTTTTTCTTGTCTAAGAGCGCGGTGCGTTTTACAGTTATTGTAGATTTAGCCATTGTCAAAGTAAGAGGAGCTCGATGGTGTAGTGGTCACAGCGCCCGGTCTGCGAGTTATGAGGTTAAGCAACAACCGTAAAGGTCGGTCATCGGATGGGTGAGCAAAAATTTTTTCATCTCGAGCTCCTCCGTGCTTCGGAAGGCAAGTAAAGCCGTTGGTCTCGGCTGCATTAGCAGTCGTTAACAACCACCGCACCGCATTGGGCCCGCGTGGTGGTTTATGGCCCGTTCTCCCAATCCATCCATAGGGAAAACTCGTGCCCCAGCAGTGGGGACATAAAATGAGCTGATGATGATGATGATCGGTGCTACAAAAAGTCGGTCGTGGACTCCCGTCCACGTCCCGTCCCGTCCCGTCCGCCGTTAATCAAAGACGTCAAACACAGCAGTGGGGATATGAAATGAGCTGATGATGATGATGATGATGACACGCATTTCTTCCTTCCTACAACATAGGGTCCTTTAAACGTGGAAACATTACTTTTCCATTTCCCGCCAAGAAATCTATAACTATGCATAGACTAGAAAAACTTGCGTACAGATTATAAAAATAAATATTAAAAAATAATAACAACGCAGACTATAAAGCCTGTTGTTGGTTAATCAGCGGTAATTATTGTATTTGTGGGCGTCGCGTGCCCGATAACAATTGGACCGGTTTCCACCCCACCTGTTTACGAAGAAACATTTATTGGCATGACATGAGACATTTGGAGGTGGCATATTCTGTCTGTCCATCTATATATACAACGTGTTACAGAAAGGTGAGATAAAAAAGAAAAGATCCATACTGTATTTCATCTAGATTTTGTATGTAGAGTTTCTAAGATATAAATTATTATCTTCAATTTGTTATGCAATTTTTAATAATAATAGGTCGTTACCTATGGAATTTGAGTTTTTTTCACACTTATTAATAGGTGTATTACTTCTAAAAGTCAATACCGGTTGGTAATATTATTATACACCTTTAATTAGGACTATGTTACTTAGGCTTCAGAAATAACAATGACTATTAATTTTGTTTCTTTTCCGCCCAATTTTTTTTTTTAATTGACTAACTTTTTTGTTCGTGGAATTGTTCTTTTGTTTCATTGTTGTTTAAGCACAAAATTTATAACCATAATTAAAAAAAAGCATAATGGTACCAAACCATTTTTTTTTTTTTTTGATAAATGGTACCAAACCATAATTAACCTAACCTAACATGACGAAATACTATTACGCAACTATACCTACACTATGGCTAAAAACATTATGCATAAATATATTACTCTTAATTGTAATTATGCCACAATAATTATACTGCAAAAAATCAATTATGCCAAAGTAATATAGAGATACTAGCCATTGAAGCGTCCTCGGGATGTTCCGCTCTCGACTCAAACTCGAACGCCTCGGAGAATTTAGTAGGCAATGAGGACATGCTTGCGATGCCATCCCCTTTAAAAACCCTTAGACGGAGTTCAATCAGTACGGCTTGAGGAAACGCCACAAAGGTACCGGACCTTTGTGGCTGGCGAGTACCTTGTAAAAGCCATCGGCGGCCAACAACTTCGCACAACTCAAACCGCTGGACCTAGTAAGCTGAAATGTTGCAGACAGGTCGCTTTCATGACGTACCTCTAATACAGTGTTTACGAACAAGAAAAAAAAGAAAACAAGGAATAAAATAGAAGTCGCGGGCGGGCTCTCTGGTCTAGCGCTAAGACTACCAGTATCAGGCCCAGAGGCTCCGGATTCGACTTTCACCGAGGTGAGCGTACACATTAGGCTCCTTTTAAATTCGTTTTGCTAGCATAATTGTATTTCTCTACTCTTCTTTCTCGCGTGGTGTGTCCCTTTAGGCACAGCATAACTAAAAGTACTGTTTAAGTTGTAAATTGGTTAAGATCTAACTTAGCCAACCTCGTTTTTGGTAAAAAGAAGTTGTCACAAAATAATAAATAAACTTAATTGCATAGCTCTTTTGTTTACCGCATCCAAACAATTGTATTTCTCATTAGCACGTCTTTACAGCCGCGATAATCGTAAGCGCGCCGATGTTACTAATTAATTGAATGAGTTTTTTGAACTGAACACAGTTCTGGGTGAGGCTTTATTGATTTTGGCGGCAGTTAAAGTATGGAAGTACTATACTTACGCAAAATGAAATAAGAGCTCAAAATTGGTGTTATTATTATCTTTTTACTATGGAGGAGCACTTGGCATTACTAATAGTGAGTGATAGACCCAAGGTGGAAGCGCATTCCACTTGGAATCCACAATGGAACTGGCTATGTCCATACCTATCGATACTAGACCGCAAAAGCGGTAAATCTATCAATAATTCAAAAAAGGTATGTCAAAATTCTTTTTCTTAAAACAGTACAAAGAGTAGGTACAAAATGATACGTTTTATATGCCTTCTTCAAAACAAAAGACACTCTATGCTACAATAAAAACAAAAAAAACATATACCACGTTCCTAACGGTGGAAATAAAAAGAAATTGATTTCCAACGCGCACGCTTGTAAAAAGTTAGATAGCTGTCACTTTGACAGTCGCGTTTGGCGCCCAAAAAAAGGTGCCGGCACACGAGTACCGCTATTACTGATGCCGTTATGATAGTTAATGATCCAATTACTCTTCGGAGTAAATTTTAGGGTACATCTTCGTGGAATGATTGACAGACTACGATTGTGCTTTGTCGACACTTTTGTCTATGCTTATGGCTTATTATGGCCTAATAAAAAAATTAAAGTTTTGATTAGAGTATTGAATGTCTTCATTGAGAATCGGAACATTTTTTTTTGTTATAGCTTGATTACTCTATTCTATTTCTATTCTTTAAGTTATGTAGAATGTACCTACCTGTTATAGGTATTTTATTCAAGAAATTGTATTATTCGATCAAAATTTAAGACTTCATTCTCAAGAGGACATCATTAGAAAAAATATCGTTTGAAACAGCTTACGGGTCGGGCAAAGTGCATTTCGGATTTTCCGGTTCATAACCCGGGTTTGAGATCACCAACACGAATTTGGCAGGCATTTATTAGGTACCCATCAATTTATTGTAGCGATGACTTGATTTCAATGTCAACCTTTGCCCAGCAGTGGGACAATTATAGACTATTTACGTTTTTAATGAGTTGGATTCGATAAGAAACTAACAAGTTTCCTAGCAAAAAATATCCAGCTATCTCATAACAACTATGTACTGTAAATCTAATCTGTGAAGCTATAATCTCCCATTAATGCACGTTGCATAACTTCAAAGCCCTTGAATTTATGACCGCGTTTGGCGGACAGTAACCGTTCATCTATTTATTACTATTCCGTTAATGTCATCGTGACGAAACTGCTAACAAACTTTTATTGCTAATAAAATAGTTTCCGATAGTATAAACACATGACTGGCACGTCTTCCTAAATGTCAGTTTAGTTTTATTGCTTAGAAATGCCTAGACGACTAGAAGCGGACTTGAATGCTAATTATAAATAGGAACGAAAATAAAGAAAATAATATCTGCCCGTATATTCATAAAGGTTTTAGTCGGTGCAATAAACATAACAAATTACTTAAACGAACTCTTTTAAAATGTGCTTCTGTCAAAATTAAGAAAATAAAGCATCAATCTCATGCGACCACAGAGCAAAAAATTACGAATGGCAAACTTTTAACTCGATCGAAAACATCTTGACCTCGAAGAAACCGTTTTTTCTATCATTACCTGCACTCAGCGTGGCCTAGAACCGGTCTAAAAATACTACTCTTGACTCGCACTGCTTACTCATAATTTTTCTAGACTTCCTGGCAGCTCTGTGCCATATTTTTAATTTTATAACAAGTCGTGTGTCGTTAAACGGTACCTAATTATATAGTTGTTTGTTTACATGACTCTTTACGATAAAAGCTCTTTGCGGTGAACTGTCCAATCCAAGAAAAAGTTTACATTTCAATTCTTATTTTCAAATAAAGAACATCACATCTTTTTTAAATATAGGCGAATGAGTGCACCTCATACAGCCAACAATAATGATTAACAAACATACCTGAGCATTGTATGTAGACTGCTAGCGTGAAGAAGACTAAGCAAAGTGACAGCCTCCGTAGTTCCATAGTGTAGCGTTTGTTTTTTCTTTTCCAATAAACACAAAAACACGAACACTTAAGTAAAGCACTGGATTTCTTTGCAAAAAAATAGATTTTCTATTACCACTACTTTAGCACTAACACTGAAGGCACATCCCTTTAGGCACTAATCGAATATCTGAAAGAAAAAAAACTTTACATTAAAAACACAATTAAAATAGAAAAATAACTTAGGGTAATTCATTAACTAAGCATTTATGCATTTTACTTTGATAAAGTATGTATACCAATTTAAATGATAACTCAGGTTTAAATACATAAGTCTTAAACGTAGATTACTACAGAGAATATTTGGAAAGAAGCCAAATATTTAGTCTAGTAATGAATGACGCTCATTCCAGCCTTGCTCTTGTAATAATGATGACAGATGTATGTAAAATGCATAATTGCAAAGCTGTTTACAAGAAATACAAGGATTTCACAAAAAAATGGCAATTCGATGTAAGTTCGATGCTACAGTTTTTGTGAAAAAAATTAACACGTCTTGTAAATGATTTGCGTTTCGTTTCACGCAGATCTTTTTGTTGGCTACGAGTTTGAATCTTCACGTGGAGTTGCAGAAAAAAGTGTTTAGAGCATTCCATGTTTCTTGTCGTTTTATGCGTTCTGTGATGATTATTAAATAAAAACATACAAAAAATATTATCATAACTACTACGTCTTTAAAAAGTACAAAGCATCTTTTAAAATTGTAAACAGTAATTCGTTTTATTGATGTTATAAAAGAGTTATGTTCGTGAATTCGCGAATAAAACGTTATCTATGCGCATCTTAAGTGTATAAGAGGGATAAAAAAAGAGTTGAGTGCTCATAAGTTTTATTCTCCTTGTGAACGCTACGGAAAATACAGAGTTTTAATGTAATATAAAATTATAAAATTTACACATTAACAATCGCTATTACTTCTTTATGCCTAGATTAATAAAAAAATAGTGGTGTTCACCATACAGTCTAAGAGTCGTTGTTTTTTTTTTTCCTTTTAGTTGATGGTTTCGTGCGATTAGCACATTTAGCCAGTGTCAAAGTAATTTTTAGTACAAGTAATACATAAATAAACAATATTTCCATAAATGATGGATGATGAATGATATTAGAAATGGGAAGTGAGAAATGATATACCCCCCAACCCCTCGAGTATCTCAGTAAAGATGTGGGGCTTTACTAAGTCCTCACGCGAGCTTCTTGAGAGAATTTGAAAAGTGACGTTGCACTGTTTTGTTTCATTTGCCAACACTTATGCACACTTACGAACACTTAACGGTTAATAATCCACCATTATTTCACATACATTTTCGACATAACACAAATTTTTGGAAAATAAGACAAAACCGCAGACATGACGCTTCACTTTCCCGACAAAAAGTCCAAAGAGTCGTTGTTTTTGTTTAGTTGTTTATTTTTTTTTTCTTTAGTTGATGGCTTCGTGCGGTTAGCACATAAGCCAGTGTCAAAATGTTTTTTCTTACAAGTTAGGTATACATATAATAAATACAATATTTTCTTCCTGTATGATGACGATGAATGATAATAAAATTCAGAAGTGAGAAATGGTATACCCCGAACCCCTTGAGTATCTCAGTAAAGATGTAGGACTTTAGTAAGTCCTCACGCGGACTTCTTGAGAGAATTTGAAAAGTGACGTTGCACTGTTTTGTTTCATTTGCCAACGCAGTCATGCACATTCACGAACACTTAACGGTTAATAATCCACCATTATTTGATATTATTAATTGACATAACATAAATTTGAGAAAATAAAACAAAACCGCAGACATGACTCTTCACTTTCCCGCCAAGAAGTCTCTTTTGACTGTTTATACACGTATTTTTTCTTTCTTTTTAGTACGTTTCGTATCTCGAGTACCTACGTGTCAATCACTAGTAAGTTGAAGGTAATACTGACCTACTACGCTATCTTCCTATTGCGATATAACAGCACAAATAGGTTTATGATCTATTACAAAACAATACAATAACACGATAGTGTGTAATAAGGTGAACTTGTAACCTTAGAAAAATATAATGCACGGCTATAATTACATCGAAAGTTTATGTAATTATTACACTTTAAAGAAGCGACTGTCTCTACTGGAATTTAATAAGGGTTTCATCTCAGGCAAATTTTCCCTGATATTAAATTTTATTACGCGACTTTTGTTAATTGATGATTAAACTTTTCGTACGTATCTACTAGTGTTTATTTTTTTCTTTTCTCTGAGGTCCCGTAGGGTAGATGCACCAGATTTCTCAGAGCAATCCTACAACTTTTGTGCCATATTAACTAAGTATTACTCCAAATGGCTAGTTCTAACAATAAGTACTATTTCTTTTTGTTGTCCAGCACTTTCAGAAAAGGCCCGAAAATGTATGGAGCCCGAATGATCTCCTTTGAGTTTTTGTGTGGAAAAATAAACCTACGTAAATATGATTTTGTATGTTATCATGATGTTCTTTACACTTGGTTGCATGGCTATGTTTCGGAATTACACACATATTACCAAACACCTTGTATAGAACTTTAACCTTTTCTCCGCCCAACTATCCTGCACGCGATGTCCCGCTGTACGCCAACGTATAAATGTATTTTAATAAAGTAGGTACAAAGAAGAACTTCTATAGAAGTGCTGGCGTGGACGGCACGAAAATCTCGAAATTCTATAGAAATTGTTGGCGGTAAAAAGGTTAAGCTGGAAAAGTCGCGCTCCCTCACTAGTCTCACCCATTGATGGTTGCATCAAAAACACCGGAATCTCATCCAAAATCGACATTTTCAAATATTACAACGTGCTTCAACGCAACATACACCTGGGCGTTCACATCAAAGCGTCGGAAGGAAGGCTGGAGCAATAAATCCTCTATTTTTAACCTCTAAGTACACGCATCCTGTATCATTGACTATTAGTTGAGACGTTCCTGGAAAAATGGAGTCTGGGCAGATGAATAGAAGCGTTGTTGAGATTTGGAAGTCAATTTAATCAACACCGCTGGGGCACGAACCTCCCCTATAGATGGAAGCACCACAGGTTAAAAGGGCCGTAAACCACCGGCCCAGTAGCAGTAGCCAAAGTAACATTAAGAAAACGATAGCGAAGTTCGAAAAGAATAATATGTATGGGATTGACATAAGATCGACCACGTGATTTAGCGCGGCTTATGTCGATCCCATACATTTTATTTTTTTTCGAATATTGCTATCGTTTTCTTAAGAGCGTTTACACCGCACACTAGCGCCGCCAATGAAAAAAAAAACATATCTAGTAATTAGAAATAGAAAATCAAATTAAGCTCAACAAACTATTTCAATGAAGTAATTTAGCATTTTTCCGTCACCTAGTGAACAGCAGACATGTTATGGTTTAGTTAAATACGGCGTTATTGTTAAAAGTGGCCGTAACGTCTTATTTAACTAAACCATAACATGTCAGATGTAATTACTTCATTCAAATAGTTTGTTAGGCATAATTTGATTTTCTATCTCTAACTAATTACTAGATGTTTTATTTTCATTGGCGGCGCATGTGCGGCGTAAACGTTCCTAATGTTACTTTGGCTAAGCCTACGGTGCGGATTAGTGGTTGTTAACGACTGCTAATGCAGGTAGGACCAATGGCTGTACGTGCCTTCCGAAGCACGGCCAGCGAGAGATGATACATTTTTGGTCACCCATCCGATGACCGTCTTTGCCAAAGTTGCTTAACCTTAGCAGTCGCAGACCGGGTGCGATAACCACTGCGCCATCGAGCGTTTAAATTATATTAACGACTAGCTGTGCCCCGCTGTTTCACCCGCGTTCTATTAGTCATAGCGTGATGTAATATAGCCTATAGCCTTCCTCAATAAATGGACTATTAAACACAAAAATATTTTTTCAATTCGAACCAGTAGTTTCTGAGATTAGCGCGTTCAACCAAACAAACTCTTCAGCTTTATAATATTACTAGCTGTGCTCGCGACTTCGTCCGCGTGGAATAGTGACTTTCGGCAGCATTTTTAATAGGCTCTTGTTCCCGTTTTTGCAACATTTTTCAGTGATGCTTCGCTCCTTTTGGTCGCAGCGCGATGTTATATAGCCTAAAGCATCCCTCGATAAATGGACTATCCAACACAAAAATATTTTTTCAATTCGATCCAGTAGTTCCTGAGATTAGCGCGTTCAAACAAACAAACTCTTCAGCTTTATAATATTAATAAAGACTAGCTGTGCTCGCGACTTTCGGCAGCATTTTTAATGTTTTAGGCTCTTGTTCCCGTTTTTGCAACATTTTTCACTGATGCTTCGCTTCTATTGGTCGCAGCGTAATGTCATATAGCCTAAAGCCTGCCTCGACAAACGGACTATCCAACACAAAAATATTTTTTCAATTCGAACCCGTAGTTCCTGAGATTAGCGCGTTCAAACAAACAAACTCTTCAGCTTTATAATATTAATATAGATATAGGTGTAAGTATAGACGTATAGATTGATAAATAAATTTTTATGGATCTCACACAAGTGATTCATTGAACACAGAGAAGGGTTAAGATAACTTATACCTTTTAGACGTGTTGCTTCTCTATCAGTCAATAGTGATTGATGTCCTTTCAACTTCAAAGGCTTACTTTTAGTTTACTGATATTTTTATTAATTCAAAACATCAATCTTCATTTGAAAAGATTAAGTAGAAAAAGACGAACTTATATACGGTAATTTTATGAATATTAATATAGTTATTTTAACAGCATGCAGTGGGAAAGTAATCATAATTGTATTAGAGTACAACACTATTATTATTGTACAACACTAGTAGTGCTACTATAGTCTATGGTCACTGTAAAAGATGTCGCTAAAAGGTTAAAATAGATGTTTGCCAACAATTTGTAATCAATATTTAAGTAATGTAGAGTTTGTAATTCAATTTAAAATTCTTTGTAATTAAACTCAATTTGTTCAAAATTGTTTTAGCTCCGTTTCATTGTGAAAAAGGGGAAGATTTATTAGAGTACAACACTATTATTATTGTACAAAACTAGTAGTGCTACTATAGTCTATGGCCACTGTAAAAGATGTCGCTAAAAGAGCAGGTCATTGTAATTTCTAAAAGCTTATAAAATATCAATAAAACAAGACCGTTCCCGTTAATAAGTGTTTTAATGAATAATACAATCATCGTTTAGTGCCATCTTCATACTGTAGTTAGGAGATCAGTATATAAAATTTTCTGCGACCCCATTATAGCTTTTAACTGGCGATACTACGTCTAGTCCACTTTTTGATGTCGTCCAGCCATTGAACCGCGAATGTCCCCAAGCTCTATTTAAATTAATGGCTGATAATAATTGTAATAATGTTATGTCAATGGATTACATTATTTTTATTATTAGTTTACTAGTTTTATAAGCTTTAAAGTTGCTCCGTAAGTCCGTCTCGCGCTTGCCCAGTTTTTAATGTGACAAATTGGTTTCCCCACAATCTTGAATCAGCTGTTAACTGAACCGGCATGGAGCGAAACCGGTTGCTTTCCGTGGGAACCGATTCTGGTTACTTTTATAACAGTAATATATATAATGTTATAACAGTGTATACAAATTAATATTATGTTTTGGAGCAAACGACTATGTCTTATTTATTTTGCTGAATAAAATAAAAGGGAAGTAGGTACAAATTAATCTTACTCGTTATACCTATTATATAGTTACCGTTTGTCTACGAAGAATGTTAAAATTCCTCGTGGTCAAATCAGTTTGACTACTTACTAATATTACTAATACTAATTCGCTCAGTGGAGCTTTGAGCGAATTGCCTTATCTGCAAATGGTGGTATCGGTGAAACATTTATTACTTTTAACATTCTTTCGGCGAACCGAGCTCTCGGGGTGCCATCTCGTACACCTGTGCGAGTTTAAAGTGTGCGAGTTGACGAATAACTCAATAAAGGTATATGTTGCAAATAAACAGGCATTTATTTTTGTTGAAAGTAAAACTTTGATTTGTATTATGGACGAATCGATTATCGAGATTCAATTTTGTTTGGTGGCATAATGGCCCCATCACTAGTTGTTCTTTTTTATACTCTTGTCTCTGGAAAGCAAATATGGCTGGTTGAATAGGTTATCGTGTGTGAATAATTAAATAGTTTTATGTAGTAATAAGGGCATTTGGAGCCGTATTATTCTACTTAAGTGGATAGTGCAAATTGTGTGTGCGTCGTAAACTAATTGTTTCGGGAAAACAATTAGCCGGGATGCCGGCCACACCGCGGCTGAAATAAAAGGTATTTTTCGTGGGAAGTGCACTTTGGGGTAGTTTGGGTGTGTTTAGGAACCCCAGAAGACCCGAAGCCGGATTCGGGCCCCATCGGATCATATGGATCCCGTTCAGGACGGCGGGAGCAGCATGGAACTGTGAGTGGACTTTGTTAATTTTAATGTAATTTTAATGTGTAATTCTAAGCAATAATTTTAGTGTCTGTTGTGGGTTTCCGCAACATTTTGGTAGCAGAGCGTGGTTTATACCGGACCTCTAGGTTAATCGGTGTAATTTTGTGTATTTTTTTTTAGTTCGTAATAGGTTAAGCTCATTTCGTGTAAAATCGCACTTCCGGGACAGGTGCGGTTAAATTGTAAGGTTGGTAGTACCGTTGTTTTCGTTCGTTCATTCATTTGGGCTGGGACACTTCTCGGAACGTTAATTTAATTTAATTTCGTTCAATTGAAAGCATCGAGTCGATTCGGGATAATCGATTCCGTGTTTTCATTGACTCGTTTTAATTTTGTGTTTAGGTTTATTTAGTTTAAATTATTTATAATGACAGCGTCACGGCAGGAGTTGGCTCAGCAGCTCCGGTGGTTCACCGGGCTGCTTGCATTAGTAGATCGGCCTAACCGGGAGGACGCCTTGGAGACGCGTTCGAAAGAAATGCAGGCTCGTTTCTTGTTGGCCGAGCGGTCGGTAACCGCTCTATTGTCAACTGACCCGGTCGGGGAGAAGGAGCTGGCCCTCCACGCCCAATATGTCAAGGATCTGGAGCACATCCAAGACATTTACGACGAGGTCCTTCAGCGGGTGAAGGACATCGAGCGACTGCGGGAGGGGAAGCCTGTTGCGCGCCCCGTTTCGCTCCACACCTCTGGACCCAGCGCCATGGGAAGATTGGGTGCCCTGGAGGTCCCGCATTTCACCGGATGTATGCGGGACTGGGCTGGATTCCGGAACATGTTTTTGGCCTTGGTGGATACTCGGAAGGATTTCACCAAGGCCGAAAAGCTGGCATATCTCCGTTCCTTCCTAGACGGAGAACCCAGACAGCTCGTACAGCATCTGGAGCTGCAGGATGCGAGCTACGACACCGCCATGCAGCTGCTGGAGAAGCGGTACGAAAAGCCGCGTCTTCAGGCGGACGCGCACGTGACCCATCTGCTGGGATTGCCGAGGGTCAACCATAGGGCTCAGCTGAGGACGCAGCTGATCACCCCGCTCACCGTGTCCTTAAACGGGTTAAGGACGCTCGGACTGCCCGTCGACCAGTGGTCCTTCCTTCTTCTGCACATAGTTCTGGCCAAGTTGTCGCAGGAGATGAGGGACAAGTTCGAGCGGAATCGACTGGTCCACAAGGATCTCGGCAGCGTTCTGCCCACCATAGGGGAACTTCTGGAGTTCCTGGAAGAGGAGGCTGGCCTGCTGGAAAACCAGCTAGCCTCCCAGGAGGCTCCGACAAGTGCGCCGGCCCGCACTTCCGGAGTCTACGGCGCCCAGCCGCCACGCAACCCAGGGAAGGGTCGCGGCAGGCTGGTGGCTGCGGCCGCCATCAACCCCGGCTCTGGATGCCGGATTTGCGGACAGCAGCACTTGGAGCAGCTATGTCCAGCAATTCTCGGGCTGCCCACAAAAGAGCGCCGAAACCTCGTTCGGACACGAGGATTGTGTTATGCCTGCCTGGGAGGACATAGGTATAATGAGTGTCCCCAGGCGAGGCCTTGCGATGTGTGCGGCGGACCGCACCATCGCTTACTGTGCACCCGTAGTGCTGAGGGCTCAGCACCGGTTCGGGAGAGGGGATCTCCCACGGGTGGCGGTTTGGGGCCGGGGTCAACTCCGCCTCCGGAAAGACGGAGTCCGCCACGGCCGCCACACTACAACCCCTCGTACACCCCGGCTCAGGTGAGTTGGGGACCGCCGGAACGGAGCCAGGTTCTGGCTACAACCCGGCACCCGGCGCGACCAACACCAGGAGTTGGTGCCTCTAAGGGCCACTGGGTACAGGGAGCCCCACCTCCGGACCCAACACCCGGATACTCGTACGCGTATCCTCCGCCGCCGTTGCCGGAACAACAACGACATGAGAACCGTCCACAGTTCTCACCGGTACTGCACGAGTACCCGAGGTTGGAATACCACCCACCCTATCACCGGTGTGGTAGGGCAGCTGGATACGCACCACCCCGGATGGTGGCCTGCATGCGTCCGACTTACTGGCCGAGTCATCACGGTTCGACAAGGTCGGCTGCTGGCTCTGACACGTGACTAGCCTGTGGTCGGGCTACGTCGGAACCGAGGACGGTTCTTTTGCCCATCGCGCAGGTACGCGTTTGGGGACCTAGGGGGGACTTCGTCCGGATACGAGCCCTCCTAGACACTGGGGCACAGGGCTGCTTAATTACTACGAGGGTAGCGAGGCGCCTACGTCTGGAGTGCGCGCCTCCCTCAGTTCCGATTCGGGGAGTCGGAGATACAGAAGTGGGGGGTCTGTCCGGTCAGACCCACATTTCCTTCTCTCCTGTGCATTCCGCTTCGATACGGATTGCGGCGGCCGCGATCGTACTCGACAATCTGCTGGGTTGGCATCCACCGACAGACATTCCGCGGGACGCAATGTCTGACACATCAGGTCTCATGCTGGCAGACCCTCATTTCGAGGAGCCGGCTCCGGTGGACCTCATATTGGGAGCGGATGTACTAGGCTGGATCTTTTTAGGGCCTCAGCGGAGTCTGGGCTGCTCTTCGTTGGTAGCTATACCTACCATCTTTGGACACGTTTTAATGGGACCGGTTTTCGACCAGGAGACGCGGGATGTCTCACCTGTCGTAGCTACTACCTCCATCGCTAGGACGATGCAAAAATTCTGGGAACTGGAAGAGCCTCCCATGGTCTCCCGTCTGGATCCGGAGCATGTGGAGTGCGAAACCTTTTATAAGAATCACACACGCCGGATGGCGTCGGGTAGGATCGAAACTCGACTGCCCTTTATCGACTGTCCCCCTCTCTTGGGAAAATCGAGGGCGTTGGCAGAGAAACGACTCTTGTCCATGGAGCGTCGTATGTCTCGCGATCCGGTACTTCGGGAAAAGTATATCGAGTTCATGCGAGAATACGAGGCCTTGGGGCATATGTCGCGGGCGACTGTCGACTGGACAACGACAGATCATTTTTTCTTGCCTCACCACGCGGTGATGAAGGCCTCATCTGGAAAACTACGGACTGTTTTTGACGGATGGACTGTTACGCGTTGGAGGTCGCCTCAAAATTGCCGACCTGCCCTTCGGTAGCCGTCATCCTCTGCTACTCCCCAAAGGAGGACCTTTGGTAGAACTGGTGGTCTCGGATAGACACCTGAAAAACGCTCACGCGGGGTGTAATGCGTTACTGGCGATATTACAGAGGGAGTTCTGGATTTTGTCCTCTCGGAGAGTGGTTCGCAGCGTGTTATTTAAGTGTGTGGCTTGTTATCGGGTGAAGGCCTCCACTATGCAGCCACAGATGGGGGATCTCCCTTCTGACCGGGTTTGTCAGACTACTAGGCCGTTCGACGGGGTCGGTACGGATTTTGCTGGACCGTTTCTGGTGAAAACCACAGCCTATCGTAACACTAGGGTCACGAAAGCATACCTGTGCGTTTTTGTCTGCCTGGCCACTAAGGCCGTCCACCTGGAAGTGGTTTCGGCTCTGTCTACGGAAGCCTTTGTCGCCACGCTGGATCGTTTTGTTTCGCGACGGGGTTTACCTTCTCTCATTCGGTCCGACAACGGTACCAACTACAGAGGCACTGCCAACTACTTAAAAGATGTGAACGATTTTCTGGATAAAAATTGTAATAGCATAAGTCAAGCTCTCGCACAGCGGGGAATCACATGGCGATTTAGTGTGCCAGCCTGTCCCCACTGGGGCGGGATATTTGAAGCCGCGGTAAAATCGGCAAAAACCCACTTGCGCCGGGTAGTCGGGGAAACTACCCTCACGTATGAGGAACTTACAACTGTGTTTTGTAAGGTTGAGGCGGTTCTCAACTCGCGTCCGCTTTGTCCACTCTCCTCTGACGCAAATGACATGGAAGTCCTGACCCCTGGTCATTTTTTGGTCGGTCAGCCACTCACTGCCCTGCCTGAGTATCCCTGGAAGGATGAACGCAGATACCGGATGTCTCGTTTTCAAATGATACAACAAATGAGTCAGGACTTGTGGCGTCGTTGGTCACTGGAGTATCTGCATTTATTGCAGCAGCGTGTTAAGTGGACAGACCGGACGTCGCCCCCTTCGGAGGGGGATCTGGTTTTATTAAAAGAGGCTAATTTGCCATCGTTATTTTGGAGACGAGGTCGCATTTTAAAGTTAATCTGGGGCGCGGACGGGACTCCGCGTGTGGCGCAAGTGTTGGTTGATGGATCGGTGCTAAATCGCGCAGTCGCGACCTTAACTCGATTACCGGTTGACTAGTTTAAGATTTCAGGCTAGAAAGCGGTACGTCCGCTTTGGGTGGCGGGATGTTGCACATAAACAGGCATTTATTTTTGTTGAAAGTAAAACTTTGATTTGTATTATGGACGAATCGATTATCGAGATTCAATTTTGTTTGGTGGCATAATGGCCCCATCACTAGTTGTTCTTTTTTATACTCTTGTCTCTGGAAAGCAAATATGGCTGGTTGAATAGGTTATCGTGTGTGAATAATTAAATAGTTTTATGTAGTAATAAGGGCATTTGGAGCCGTATTATTCTACTTAAGTGGATAGTGCAAATTGTGTGTGCGTCGTAAACTAATTGTTTCGGGAAAACAATTAGCCGGGATGCCGGCCACACCGCGGCTGAAATAAAAGGTATTTTTCGTGGGAAGTGCACTTTGGGGTAGTTTGGGTGTGTTTAGGAACCCCAGAAGACCCGAAGCCGGATTCGGGCCCCATCGGATCATATGGATCCCGTTCAGGACGGCGGGAGCAGCATGGAACTGTGAGTGGACTTTGTTAATTTTAATGTAATTTTAATGTGTAATTCTAAGCAATAATTTTAGTGTCTGTTGTGGGTTTCCGCAACAGTATATATATATTCTTTATTGCACAGAAAAACACACATACAGAGAACAGTTTACAAACAATGGTGAGCAAAGGTGGACTTATCTCTAAAAGAGATCTCTTCCAGCCAACCTAAGGTGGAATGGGAGTATCATGTTTAAAAGGAAGCGACAAAAGTGCAAACAAAAAATATCTCAATAAAAATAACAATATTAGGTACAATACATAAACATACATGTACTACAATATTATTAAAAACTACATATACATACATAATAATACTACATAAATATGAACATATACAATAATAATAATAAACATGGAATTACAAGTGCGATTATCATTGCGATGACATATGTGACAGAAAGTGATCCTTGACTTTCTTTTTAAAGGATATAATGGACGAACTATCCTGGATGTCCGTAGGAAGCCTGTTCCATAGTTGCGCTGCCTTGACTGCAAATGAATTTAAGAGAAAGTTGGTATTGACTTTAGGAATCTCAAGCGTCTTAGTTATACAAGCACGTCTTGAGCGGCAAGGTGGGGGCAGGAGTTGGAAACGGGAACGAAGGTAAGAGGGAGAATAAGGGTCGTTAAGGATGTTATAGAGATTGGAAAGGATGTGCACATTACGGCGATGTCTGATCGGTAGCCAATTTAATTCACTACGAAAGTGAGAAACATGGTCATACTTTCGTAAGCCAAAGATAAAACGTATGGCCAGATTTTGCAGACGCTCTAGTTTCAGCAGTTGCTCCTCAGTCACATCCAAGTAACAGACGTCGGCGTAGTCTAGTATAGCGAGAAGAAGGGATTGCGCAAGCATAATTTTGGTTTGAAAGGGGAGAAAGTATTGAAGTCGCTTGAGAGAGTGGAAACTAAAATGTAGGCGTTTACTAATTTCACTGATGTGAGCTGACCAGGACATGTCACAGTCCAACGTCAAACCAAGGTTCTTAACTCTGTCGGCGTACTTGATGGGGACGCTATCGTAAAGAAGCGCAGGTATAGAACTCCAATCCAGCCTGCCTCTTAAGCTACCGCTACCCACAATCATGGCTTGTAATTTTGCAGGGTTTACAATAAGACCGAAAGATTTAGCCCATGCTTGGACAGCGGATAAGTCTTGATTTAGGGCTTGAATTGTTTCCACGATCTCCGAAAGCATGAAATGCCTGTAAATCTGGAGATCATCGGCGTAAAGATGGAAAGGAGATGAAATAACGGATGAGATTTTATTAATAAAAACAGAGAAAAGAAGTGGTGACAGCACACCACCCTGAGGCACACCAGCGGACAAGCTAATCCAGTCCGAGGACACATCCTGATGCTTCACACACTGCACACGGTCATAAAGGTATGAGCGAAACCAGTCTAACACCGGTTCAGAAATGTTGACAGAGCGAAGAGTGCCAAGGAGAAGGTCAAAGTCAACAGAGTTGAATGCACTGCTGAAGTCCAACAAGACCATTGCCGTGAGCTTGGTGTTATCCATAGCCCACCGAATGTCCTCCGTTATATTCAACAGTGCTCCAACAGTACTATGGGAAGGTCGAAAGCCGGACTGGAAAGGACATAAGAGGGAGTTGGTTGCAAGAAAGGAGTATAATTGCTTGTGTGTGACGGATTCTAAAACCTTAGACAGGATTGGAAGTATGGATATAGGACGATATTGGGAAAAAGCCGAAGGGTTTGGATTTTTAGGAAGGGGAATGACATATGCTTTCTTCCACGAAACTGGAAAGACATTGCGGGTAAGTGAAAAGTTTATTATGAATGTGACTACTGGCGCAATGTCCTCCAGTACAGGAAAAATCATGTCCATACTGAGACCATCACTTCCTACGGCCTTAGTGGTGATAGAGCAAATACTCCTCTTGATGTCATCCTCAGAGACTGGGCTGAATGAAAAGGAGGGGCAATCAGGTGGAACAAGACTTAAAAGAAAAGCAAGAGAGGCAGACTTAGTAGCTCTATCTAAAATTAAGGGAGGAGTTGAAAAATATCTGTTTAGAGCATCAAGATCCACTGAGTTCTGGCAAGAGACAGTAGGTTTGCCCACGCCCAGGATTTTCAAGAAGCTCCAAACATGTTTCTGACCAACACTTTCAATCTTCATATGAATATATTTCCGTTTAGCGTCCCTACACATTCTGTTACAAATGTTGCGAAGTTTCTTGTAGGCTTGTAAGTTATCAGGAGTAGGAGTTTTTTTATTCTGACTTTTGGCTTTGTCACGTTTTGCCATCACCCTCCTAATAACCGGTGTAAGCCAAGGTGCAGGAATGTGCTTAATACGTACAGGTCGTACCGACGCATGAATATCGAAAATGTTGGTCAGTTTAACAGTTAGGTAGTTAGTCATGAAGTCAATATCATCCGACAAAAAAATTGTTGACCAATCCACACATCTGATATCCTCTCTCAAGCGGTCCAAGTCCATATGCCGAAAGTTGCGCTGAAAAAGTACTTTTGATTTGATTTTAGGAGGACGAACTTTGAAAGTTAAGAAGATCAGGTCGTGGTAGGAAAATGGAGCAGTCATTTGCCCATGAGAAACAACAAAGTTAGGATTAGAAACAATCATCAGGTCGAGAAGAGAGGGCCTACAATTTGGTGAGTAATGTGTAGGGGATGACATTTGAAGTACATGAAGATTAAGAGAAGATACTACATTAGTCAAATTACGGGCTCTAGTGTCATTTTTCAATAAACATGTATTAAGATCTCCCATGAGAATAACATGATCAAAGAGTGGGACAAGATTCTCAAGAGTGTACTCCAAGTTCTTGAAGTAGTCAATTTGATCGTTTGGACTGTACAGAGCTCCTAACAAAATCTTTTTGTGGTGAATAATAATTTCTAAGAAAATGCATTCAATAGAACATGTGTACTGAGACGGAGAGCAGCTGACAACACTGGCAGGAATGTGACCACGTAGGTAAATACCCACGCCACCACCTCCCCGACCAGTGCGATCATTGCGAAACAGCTTGTAGCCTGGAAGAGAACAACTAGTGGAGGGAAGAGAAGGTTTGAGCCACGTTTCAGACACGAGAATACAGTCAACTACGCCGTCTCCGAAGGAAGAAAGAAGGTCGTTGTGATGAGCTGCAATGCTTTGCGCGTTAATATGCACTAAAGAGAGAAATTTAGAGTTTTTGTCGAAGACAGGTACCGGCTGAAAATATTCTCTTTGTACCGATGAACGGCGAACAGTGATTTCTATTTACAATTATATCGCTCAAGGGTAATTCTATAAACAGGAGCAGGCTCTGTTTAACCAAATAGATCAATAAAGATTTATGTTGACATATGAGTATGACTTATCGTTGTGAGTTTCACACGTTTTTTTACTCCAAACAATTATTACATTAAATATTTATAAAATACAGTGAAAAAAGTTATTAAATGCCTACCCGACCCAGCCAGGAATCGAACTTGGGTCTTCCGCAATCCGGGCGGCTGCACTGACCATTATGCTAGCCTTCCCGGTAGCATAAAATGGTTACTGTGTCGATCACTGGTGCAACTACGATATCATCATCATCATCATCTCAGCCAAAAGACGTCCACTGCTGGACAAAGGCCTCCCCCAAGGATCTCCACAACGACCGGTTTTGTGCTGCTCGCATCCAGCGGCTTCCCGCGACCTTCACCAGATCGTCGGTCCACCTTGTTGGAGGCCTTGCCATGCAATACCGCGCGCTCATTCGTCAAATCATATGGCGTGCGCTACCCCGACTTCCTGTTACACACTTCCGTCCCATTTCACGAAATCGCTCCCACAAATTGCAAGAAAGTGAGAGGAAAGACGTTACATATCACAAGTTTCTCGCCGCCGCCAAAAAAGTCCGGTTACGCTGAAAAGGCCGATTGACCCCGTCAGAAAACTCTCTTCAAAAAAGTAGGGTCTTTAGAGCACCTCTGGATTGCTACTACTACTAAGTAGTAGACATCCTTGAGCACACGAGAATCGCCATCACAAATGGGTCAGTAGAATTCCGTAGGCAAACAGTCTGAGCAACTCGTAACTGCAAACACAACCAATGCCGTGTCAGACATGTTTACTGAGGGAGGGAGACGGAAGATGGCGGTTCGATAGCCGATCGTTTGTTAGTGCTGATTTTGGTTTTTGTAATTATTATTTTTTTTCTCTTTATTTTGGCACAAACAGTCATTACATTAATAATAATAACGTGTAGTGATGTTACACAGATTACAGACAAGGAGTGCCCAAAAGCATAATAGTTTTTAAATAAATTTAATAGCTTGTTAATCACAACACGACCTGATAGACCTGATAGAGTCCCGAAAGTGGAGAGGGGCGGGACATATTGCGAGGATGGATTACCACCGATTGCCCAGAAGGACATTGGAGTGGAGACCGTGGCAAAACACGAGGCCGGGGCCGCCCACCACTTAGGTGGGTGGACGATATTATACATCTAGCCGGCCACAACTGGATGAGGGTGGCTGGTGACAGAAGGAAGTGGAAGCGTTTGGAGGAGGCCTATGTCCGAAGGCGGACTGAATGATGGCTGAGGATGATAATCACAACACATATTCTGTCGATAAGTAGATATATTCTTTTAAATATTAAAATAATAATAATAATAAGTAAAACACTTCCTTTATTAGGAGGATATTTTACTCATAGGAGTATAGAATAATTTAAAAAACTGAATAATAAAGACAAAACGACAAAGCAAAAACTAATTATTGGCGAGAGTGCACATTTTTTCCAGTAACATAATTTTAAGACCATTCAAAGAAACATTAAATAGATCGATATCATCAAAATCTTTGTTGTATTTTAATGAACCAGGAATAAAGCTATTAATAATTGTCTAATTTCTATGGAGCACTGGTGGTATACGAATGTATGTAATGTACGATTGGGGCGAGCAGCAGAAATCGACTGAATTGAAAAATATATATGAAAAGTAGACAAATCAACGTTTCGTAGTCCCCTGATTCCTCCTCCAAAACTGGACCGATTTAATTACTTTTTTATTAAAAATTAAAGAAAGGCTTTGGCTGTGTCTATGTTTTCCTTCTTTTCATAAATTACTTATTAAAAAAGATATGAATTTTTAAAAACCTTATTAATTTTCCTTTTTTTATATAAGCTCGTCACTACCATTAATCAAACCGACTACACAAACATCATATATTCCCCGCTGGAGGGTAAAACAGCAGAAGATCTGACCAATTTTTAAGATTTTTAAAGGTTCATATCTTTTTTAATAAAAAATTTATGAAAAAAAGAAAAACATAGGGACACAGCCAAAGCCTTTCTTTAATTTTTAATGAAAAAAGTAATTAAATCTGTCCAGTTTTGGAGGAGGAATCAGGGGACTACGAAACGTTGATTTTGTCTACTTTTCATACATATTTTTCAATTCGGTCGACCTTAGTGTTTCCTCTTAATAATAAAATTGATTCTAATAAAGGTAATGGCATCCGTGTTAGACAGGACCTAGAGATCAGCATTTTTTTTCTTTAATCATAAAAGATATCGGTCAACAACTGATTTTAGTCTTTATTAACAATAGTATACAGACTATACTAGCCTATCAGCCTGCTGTCATCTAGTAAAATTTCAATGAAAATCTATGTTATTATTGGTGACATAAACTGTGTCGAAGACTGGTGCCACACGATAGCTACATATCGAGTAGACAATGATCTATGTAATACCTTATCTCAAGCTAGTTACGTTAGTTAGTTTTGGTCACCCATCCGATTACCCGAATTGCTAAAGTTACTTAACATGCATGATCGCAACACGACCGAGCAAGCTGCTGCACTAACGACTCCTTACTAATAGGTGAGTAGGAGTGTTCAAATTGAATAAAAACAATTGCAAACATTAATGTATAAGTACAGTCGGCAGCGGAAGTAAATAAATTATCGCCTCTATGTCATATTTTTTTTTTTTAATAATTCGATAGGCTTGCATTTGACCACTATCTCACCTGATGGTAAGTGATGATGTAGCCTACGATGTAACATGCTTGCCTAGAAGGTACCGATTCACTCGTGATTTGAAGACCCCAATGTTATATTTGATAGGAAACACAGACTGACAGACTTTTAATAAAGAGGTAACGTTTACTGACTATGTTTGCTTGTTTAACGTGACTAATCTGTTTAAAAAAATTTTTCATTGATATAATGTTGTTTTTCTAAATTGTCTCGGGTCTGGGTGTTTTCTATGTATAATAAGTATGTCCGTTGTCTAGTAACCTTTTAACGAGTTTCATAACCGAAGCTTCTCTTGGGCTAGATAATTGGTGTGAGTGTAGGAAAGTTTATTTATTATTTTTATTGTTATTTAATGCTATATACCTTGGGAGTAACATAGGCTATATATATATATTTTTTATTTTAGATAAAAAAAATATTTAGTTTTAAAATCTCAAATCCACGCGGACGTAGTTGCAGTTAAAGTACTAGTAAGAACATAATTTTACGCACATTTTGAGAAACAAATAAAAAAGTTTCTTAGAAACATTGCGAACGGTACAACAAATGTAAAATGTGTTGCAGCTATTAAGCCTACCTCAATTATACAGTTATACACACGTGTTCCTATACTATAAAATTAGACTTTTAAGTAATAAAAACCTAAACAACCAAAAAATGACAACATGCTATCTCTTCTTTTTTTTTTAGGAACAAACTAGTTACACATTATTTATAAATATATACTAAAATTGATCGTAAATAAACCTATAGTTCCCTAAATTGTCATTTAAAATTTAACAGTAGGTACTTTAACAAAATACATACTTACAAACAAAAAATAGCAAACATTCACTTTAACAAACAAAATTTACTCTAAAACACCGAATCCGCACGCAAAATCTTCTGTGTGGTTACTTACACATTCGTTTTGGCAAAATGCCATTTCCACTGCTGACTGTACCAATGGTCTAAGTTCCGCAACATACCCAGCTAATCTGCATTTAATACGATTGCTGCATCACGCCACAAGGTCGGCCATTACCCGGCCCAATGGCTCGGTCTACGACGATCCAATTGTTGTAACAATTTCACGATTCGTTAGCTAAAGACTAAAGATGACAATAGGATAGAAAACGTTGGCAGAAACACGTTGAAGAACCTTGTATATCTTACGGTAATGTACGCACAGTGCCTTCAGCTCAGTGACGATAAGGTCGAACATGGAAGGGCACTTCACCCGGAATACATACTATTGAGGCACTGGCTATCTAACTCTAGCTGCCGGAACACAACAATGCTACAAACATTGATGTTATGGCGGCGTTAGATAAGATGGTGGTAGCTAGCCAGTTAGGCAAATAAGCCCTACCACCGACGAAACTAAGTACACGAACAGGTAACCTCGCTGGGAATCGACCTCTGAGTCTGATACCACTAGACCATAAAAGCGGTGAAAACTAATAAAGATATTACAAGATTCGCACTGGGCCCACGTGGTGGTTTATGGCCCGTTCTTCCTATCCATCCATGGAAGGCTCGTGCACCAGCAGTGGGGACATTGGATGAACTGATGATGATGATGATGATTACAAGATTAGCGACCGCCGGACGACAGATCCAATTTTATTTCGAAGAGTGTGTGCGGATGAACTCGCGCTGTCTTTTCAGCGTCACCGGACTCTTTTGGGTACAAAACCTTAAAGGGTTTCTTGAGCCGTGTGATCGAAACACCGTTAGATGTTTCTAGATGAAAAGGATTTGTTCCCTTGACGTCGAGTCGCCGCCACGTCTACTTCGAAAACTCCCGCTTTTATTGCCGCCACGTCGAATCGTTGAAATAGTCTATCTCATTACCGCCACGTCTACTTAATTATTTTTATTTGTACAGTCGTAAAAAATACTAACAAAATCTAATAGGCAGAGTACTCAGTGAAAAAAGAAAAATTGATTCATTAAATGATAAAAAAATCACAAAAATTGGCTGATGATGTTGGCATCGCGCAAGCGTGTCCCGTTTCTCTACTAGAATCTCCGAGGGGTTCGGGGACTGATATCGCATAACTATTCCGTGATCAGGGGGACGTTAGGACAACATCTCATTCCAACTCTCTCCTATGTCATGAAGAGCACTATAGTGCAGGTACACGCGCTCAGATTGCGACTGCTCAAATTTTCGCTGGTCATCAGATGGGTGACCAAATATTGATCATCTTGAGCTCCTCCGGGCTTCGGAAGGCACGCAATACCGATGGTTCCAGCTGCATTAGCAAGTCGTTAATAACCATCGCACCGCACTGGGCCTGCGTGGTGTTGCACCTATAGGGAAGGCTCGTGCCCAGCAGTGGGGACATAAAATGAGCTGGTGATTTGATGTAAATTTCTATATAGATTCGTCAGGGTTTCGACTGTGTGGTCCACCCGATTCCCGGCATTAGGTATTCCGCAAGCGGAGCCATTACACTCGATAGCGTTTCGCCCGCCCCATAAATCTCCAATATTGAAGGCGCTATCAAGGCTGGCCCACTAACCCCGCGCCTCGCTATTTCATAACAGACGGCTGTTGTGCATTTGTATAATTGAAACAAGATAACAACTTTTGATTCATTTCATTGCGACTACACTCTCCATTAATTACAGTTTTAACTGTGCTTTTGGTTTAAAATATGGGTGAGGCATCACTAAAAAGGACGCATATAACGCGTAACTCTTTAGTGTGTACAAAGGGTATGTGCAGAATTGGCAGAGACACATTTTTCTTTTTTATTTTTTTATTTAGTGGCTTGGTGCAGTGTACATGTTTCGCCAGTGTTCGAGTTATAAGATATTGTTTAATAGCAGCTATGTTAATGCGTGACAATAAAAATGTTTTATGGTAAAAGTATTCCCCCCAAAGCCCTTGAGTATCAAGAAAGGTAGACTCGTTCTTCTATTAAGAATTTTAAGAATGACGTTGCTTTTTTTATTTTATTTGCCAATAACTAATAATCCACCATTATTTCACATTGATATTAAACAAAATGGACATTTTTGAAAGAAAAACATGAGAAAACTTTCCTTTTGGAAGTTTATTGAAAATATTCCTCCAGTCAGTACATCTCTTTATATATAGGATATAAAAAAAACCTTACCGAAGCCGTAATATACGCATAGTGTACATCAAACTAAGAAACATTAAGTAAAAATAAATGCTGGGAAACGACTTTTATTTTGAGTTAGTATCAGTTAGTAGCAACTGGTCTATGTAGCAACTGGTCTAAGTAGCAACTGGTCTAAGTAGCAACTGGTCTAAGTAGCAACTGGTCTAAGTAGCAACTGGTCTAAGTAGTAACTGGTCTAAGTAGCAACTGGTCTAAAACGCAATCAGGTGTTAACACCAAAGATTATTAAACTGTAA
Organism: Eudonia lacustrata; assembly: GCA_947562085.1. Taxonomy (NCBI): domain Eukaryota; kingdom Metazoa; phylum Arthropoda; class Insecta; order Lepidoptera; family Crambidae; genus Eudonia; species Eudonia lacustrata. The sequence continues at coordinate 12,447,263 of OX387332.1, read as the reverse complement.
CAGAGTCGGGTCTAAAAAGTAGGTATATTATCGATCGGTCGCCATTCTCACGGACGAACGATAACGTGTATCGCGTTTGCGTCAACTATTTGCTATTAGATGATAACATGAGTGGGGGGAGAAAAGTCCACTATATATACGTGACTTTACCACAATAGAAGAGGTACATTGTATACTGTACATTTGTCACAGAAAAAAGTATGTGTAAATTTGCCACACTTCTATTTTTATAAAGTAAACTAGCTGACCGGCGGACTTCGTACCGCTTTGCCAGTTTCCATGACAACAAAATAAACAAATCATTCGTCCGCTTAAGAACACCCGTATCCCATGATGGACCCCTATAGCAGCGCCACTTACCGGGTCCAATTGTAAATCTAAACCATTCTCGAATTCACTTGAACACTCACAGAAAATTTCATCCAAATCAGTCGAGCCATTTAGAAGGAGTTCAATAACCTACACACTTACAGAAGATATATACAATGTTATTTTTAGTTTATACGAAATCTGAAAACTGTTTGTTCAGAATCAGTAATAGAATCGATTTCAATATTTTTTATACCATGTTACATTTTGACCAAATAACATTTACAAAATCTCAAATAAATTATACCCTACTAAAAACACACAACGGGGCATCACAAAAAGCTTGTAACTTCGTGAGCTTTCAAGATATTATTTTAAGTTTTTTTGTACTGATTCTTTAAATGAAAATATTTGACCCGTGTTTCGGTTTTCGTATAACTAAAAATAAAGTTGTATATATAAAGATTTGTCATAAGTATGTTAATTTGGACCTGTGACGAACTTACACATATTTTTTTAATGCATGTGACAAATTTACTTTCAATGTATGGTGCGTACAAAAATGTGACGAACTTACATTGTGGCAAATGTACAATAACCCAATAACACACGGGCTGATTCTTTTAGCATTTTCTTGTACTTACAGGTTAGCACAGGGTCTTCACCTCACCTAATGTTAGGTGACCATAAAGCCGATCAGGATATATATATTTTTTTATGTTAAAAGGAGGCAAACGAGCAGGCGGGTCACCTGATGGAAAGTAATCACCGCCGCCCATGGACACCCGCTAAACCAATGTAATCGCAGATGCGTTGCCGGCCTCGGGGAAGGAGTTGGATCTTGAGGAGCGATTAGGAATTGGGAGGGAGGAGGGGTGAGAGATGGGCCTCCGGTACTTTCAGTCACCGGACGAAATACAACAACAACGAGTGCCATTGTTTCACGCCGATATTCTGTGAGAGGGTGGTATTACGACTGGTGAGCCGGCCCATTTGGTGCTGCAACGCAGCGTCGCTCTACCACTCAGACAGTATTACTCATTTAGCACCACCTAGAAGTCACGTGTAGGGTCTCAAGGGTAAACCTATGGACACAAGTAACTTTAACCCCAAAATAGCGGATAGCGCTCTTCATCCGGGATCCTCAACTACTGAGGCACTGGCTATCTTATCTCTAGCTGCCGGAACACAACACAGAGAGAGAGAGAAACATTTATTGACCACACACACACATACATAAAACATAACAATAAAAACAAACAAAAGGTCAATCAGGACCCCGCCTCAACTTGTGTTGTTGCGAGCGAAGCATGTGGCAACAACGCTGGTATTCTGGCGGAGCCTGTCGCCGCGCCGGTGCGCGGTGCAGAACAATATTATGCTACTTACATTGATGTTATGGCGAAATACTTGGATAAAAAGGTGGTAGCTGGCCAAGCGGATTTAAAACAAGCCGTACCACCAACTAATAAAATACAATTTGAACTTTATGTGTATGGTATGGTTGAACATTTGTTCAAGAAATTTGACAGTTTTGGTCAGGTTGATTTGCAGGCGTCTCGTCTGTACAATAACATGGTACTGTTGGAATGTACAAAAATAAATACGTCTCTCTCTAACCACAGTTAATCTTTCTCTATCACACATTTTGTTTACATTAACTATAAGAAATAATAATCCTTTGTTTCTTAGGCCGAGTACATTTCCTCTGTGTTCTTACTATAGTTCCGTTGTGGCTCTTGCCCAGTTTAACCGTGCGCTACTCTTATTAGACACGACACCCCTTTCTAAATATTTAATAAATCTTATATTACAAACTAAGTGTCGTGTCTCATTCGCTTCCATAATCCTAATAGGTACAACATGGTAACATGGTATTGTCCATGTGGGAAGAGTGTCCTTAACCCTTAGCCATGGCCTTAGCCAAGCAATGGGATATTTACCCACTGATGTTGAAGATTCAAAATGATGATTCAAAAGTCAGTATGTAAAAGTATGTAAATGATCTTTACTACGGTACACTTTAAAGTTTCTTCTGTCCATCACGAAAGAGGTTAATGTCGATGAAAATGTATATTTTATGTTAACTCTAAAGAAAATTCGTTTCACCAGTCAATCACTTATCAGCTTAATGCTTATTCCCAACTCGTAAGAGTGAACTGGTTTTTATATCGTTCACTCATTCAGTTATACATTGAGTGAGTTATTAAATAATTTGTCTTGTCAATGAATGGACCACTTTTTGTGTTTTATTGAGTGGTTTGACAAGATTTGAATAGGTGTAAAACATAATGTAGTCATAATGTCTGCAGTTTCTGTTGTAGATTTAATTTCAACATCTTTTAACGTTATTCTATTTTTAAACTAAGTACATACGTATATACGTATGTGTCTATGGTGTTCTTATGAACTTTTGTTTGTAACTTTCATCGATTAGAATACTATGACTACTGTATTTTAATGAGTGAAGCTATTGAATGTCTCTTATGTCCTCATGAACTCTGACTCGTATTTTTATCTCTAAGAACATTAGATTCTTTATAAAGATACAAGGTCACCAGGAAATGCTACAGTATCATCGTTAAAAAGGTTGTTACAAGTTGAAACCGTAAACTCAAGTTTCCTTTGCCAAAAAACAAGTCTGCATTTTTGACATTTCATTAAAATTTCGAGCGCTACATTCGAAAATGGAACGTCTCATCTCATCGCATCGCCAGCGACAAATTGAGGGAAGTCGATACACCGGTTCTCAAATTGTTTCCATACTCGATTAAAACGTCTTTTAATCGAGCGATTAAAATTTTTCACATGAAGAAAATTGCCGGCTAATTAATATTATTACAAGAGCTCGATAGCGCGCAAGGCGTTAATGCGTTCGGGATGCGGTTTATTCAAGTTAAGCAACTTAAGCAATGGCAAATCACTCTCGATCATATTCTTCCTAACCACGTCAACAGCCCTCTGGTCAACTAGATTAAATTGTCCATAGTGTTGTGGTTAAGCAACTTTCGCAAAGGCCAGTATCGGATGGGTGACCAAACATTTATCATCTCTCGCTCCTCCTTGCGTCGGAAGGCACGTAAAGCCGTTGGTCCCGGCTGCATTAGCTGTCGTTACCAACCACCGCACCGCACTGGGCCCGCGTGGTGGTTTATGGCCCGTTATCCCTATCCATCCATAGGGAAGGCTCGAGCCCCAGCATTGGGGATATAAAATGAGCTGATGATGATGATGGTGTGATCACCGGATGAGTGAAAAAGTGCTCCTTGGTGCTTTAAGCCGTTTGTTTTGACCCGATCGTTCAAGCGGACGGACAAAAGATAATTTAGTTATATACTATATAGTATACAATATGTAAAAAAAACCCTGAACTGATATATATATATATTATGTTGGGGAAAAAGTATTTTCGCATATAGTATGTGTATGAACTTGTAATAAAATCTCTTTGGCTATACTATTTGTATCTGGCTGGTTTTGGTATCATTAAAAGTTTAAATTTTAAAGAAAATAATTCCAAATTCAAATTAAGAAAATGTGTCATTTTCATTTGTTTTTCCTACTGTCAAGATGACTGAATCTAATGAAGAAATTCGATACATTTTAAAATTTGACTTAAAAAGGTAAAAAAGCAACGCAAGCCGCGAAAAAAAATTTGCGTTGTTTATGGACCAAGTACAGTGTTTGTGAGAGTAGCACAAATTTGGTTTAAGCGTTTTCAATCCGGAAATTTTGATGTCAAAGATGCACGTCGCTCTGGTCGCCCCGCCCTATTACGGATAAAATGGATGCATTTTTGAAAAAGTGGAGCAAGATCGGCATATCAGTAGTTACGACGTATCTGAAGAACTGGGAATTGACCACAAAACAGTTTTGGCACATTTGAAATAAAACTGGGTACACAAAAAAGCTCGATATTTGGGTACCTCACAAGCACACTAAAACCTAATGAACCGTGTACTCATTTGTGATTCTTTATTACGACGTAATGAAACCGAACAATTTTTGAAGAAGCTGATAACTGGTGATGAAAAGTGGATCACGTACGACAAGAACGTGCGAAAAAGGTCGTGGTCAAAGGCTGGTCAGGCTTCACAGACTGTGGCGTAACCCGGGTTAACTTGCAACAAGGTGATGCTGTATGTGTGGTGGGATTGGAGAACATTATTCATTATGAGCTGTTAGGGGTCCGTAGCACGTGTGTCAGGGGTCCGCATTAGCTCAGTAAACTCTTAACACATTAAATTGTGCAGTAAACTCAGCATTTCTCAGCTAAGCCACGCACTCGCAGTGACGATGACGCATCATCGTCGTCACGCACTTCACAAGCAGCATCCTTCACATTAACTTAGTAGTAAGTGAAACTACCAATAAAAGAGTTTTCTTTCCTAAAAAATAATCTTTGACAAGGGTCCCGGAGTTGTTTAATTTGTGGAAGTGCTCCGTGACTGCAAAAAGTTTGAGAAACCCTGGTCTAGAAGTATAGATAGATTACAATATTACATAGCCGTCGTAATACTTGTATATTATTATTATAATGTAACGCAACACGTCGTTCTCAATAAGCACGTGTATGATAAATAAAAACGCAAAATCGATGCCTGTTCAGACCATTCAATAGATAATAGTGTAACACTGATAATAAAATTAAATGCTGTATGTATGGTTTGCCGTTGCAACATCCCAGATAACGTAATACATTCTTACTTTAAATAGTATATTATAATCTGTTTATTGTTTTCTAAAGTTTACGCGTACACACATTGAAATAAAATGAAACGTCAGGATAAACATTAATTAAAAGTAATGTATAAAATAAATGCGAGTAGGTACTTAGGTCCGCAAAAGTTGTTTCATTTCAATAATCAAAGTTAAAGTTATTTTTTAAAAATAGAAAGGGTACCACATGCAACGTGTCAAAGCTGGTAAGTAGAAGATAAAGTAGCTGTTTTTATTTCTTTATCCCAGATAATGTACTTAATTCATTCATTCGTTTAGATAAAAAGTTAAAGTTTATTTAAAAATAGAATATTTTTTTACACAGAGAATTTATAAAAAAATTAAAAAATTGTATCTCCAAAACATTACAAGTTTGGAACGAAAAAACAGAGAAGCAAAAACAAAACAGTGTGGAACATAAACACATAATATTTGGGAGGATTGGAGCCTAAGCTAGGATAATCCTGGAATTTCAGGACTCCAGTGTTCCCGCCCAGACCATGTACCGTTAGGAATACAAAAATAGTAATAATAAAGTTTAATAAAGGAGAAATAGCGCGCTTAATATTTCTTTTTGAAATTATTTATTTATTTTGATACAAAAATCAAATAGGTAAGTAATTACGGCAGTGTACAAGTATTAACAGCTGCAGTTTGCTCCAAAACCTTATATTTTTACATTTTTTTCTTTAATTATTAGCTTACCATATTTAGTCAGTATTTTAACACTTGTTTCAAATGTAAACAAAAGCAACTCTTCATGGTTGGCCCAAGCGATAGAACAAAACACAAACCTGACACAAATTGAATGAACGACCACTTTACTATACGAAAACTCTTACCCCCTTACAAATAAACAGTTGCATAAGCTTCGAATAATTTACTACGGATATTCAAATAATTTTCTACGGATTTCGGATACGGATTCGAATAGTTTAATACGAAACAACAATATTAAATTACACGATCGGTGTAAATAAATTAAAGTATGTGAAAACAATGCATTTTATTCATTTTAGACATCATGTTTCATAGAGCCATTTACTGCTTAAGACCTACACAATCGATATCTAAATAGAAATACTGTAAGTTTTTTTTTTTTCAAAACAACCGGGTTCGATTGCCGAACTGAGTACAGTTTTTTTCAAATGTATGAATGAATGCATTTTTCTTCTTATTAAAATCGATGACATGGTTCCTGAGAATAGATCTTCGTATGTCTTATAGTTTCAGACTTTCCCATACTGACCGATTTCAATGAGACACCCTGTATATAGGCGGTGATAATACAAAAGTTGAAACTGTAATAAAATAATGTATTATTACGCATTCATTGATAACTGTTATTTTAGACAATTTATGAGACACGGTATTTCTTATCCTATTAGAAGTGCGAAAGGTAGCCATATTTATAACTTATAACCCTTTTAACAAATTATAATGCTATCTATCATTCCATTAAGCCCATTACCTCCCCTAAGATAGAATTATCCGTTTTGCACTTTTACATCTGACTACCGTGGGATATTCAACTTTTAAATTAGGGTTGTCAATTGTAGTCAATTTTTTATTTAAAGTGATTTTTAAAAAAAAAAATTTGTTGACTATGGAAAACGCGAAAAACAACAATAAAAAAACAATAAAATTAGTATTTGTCGAATGGCACAAGGTGTTTTTTTTTACCTTTAAATAAGTCTACACCTAAACCTTTTTTACTGTTAACAAAGAATTTAAACAGGGATTAACGCAAACTAATAAATAACTTTTTACTGTTCTTCCTAAGTACTGTCAAGAGCTGGCTTGTCCACCGTTTAGGGTATGGTGTTAATTTTGAGACACCCGTATAGTTAACAGTTAATTTTGCTGATTACGTAAATATGTAAGAAATAAAACTCAGTGCGGTGTGACAGTCGTAAGAGTAATTATGAATCAACAGTCATCCATCATTCACTGTTAATGAATCACTAAAATTATGCATTTACTACTCTTATGAATGAGTATCATTATGCTAAGTAAATGACTCATTTACCTAGGAAATAATAATGTGTCATATAAATGAAATGAAATTAAATGAAATGAAAAATATTTATTCGGAGCGTCTATGACATGTTTTTTTTTATATTAGAAGGATGCAAACGAGCAGGCGGGTCACCTGATGGAAAGCAATCACCGCCGCCCATGGACACCCGCAAAACCAAAGGAATCACAGATGCGTTGCCGGCCTTAAAGGAAGGAATAGGCTCGTTTCTTGAAGATTCCTAAGTCATATTGGTCCGGAAATACCGCCGCTGAGAGCTGGTTCCACAGCACTGTAGTTCGTGGTAAAAAATTACGTGAGAAACGCACAGTAGTAGATCGCCATCCATCAAGATACTACACTATAGTACTTATAGTACTATAGAACTATAGTACTTTAAAAAAGAAAAACCTCGCTTTCACTAAAAAAACGTTAAGGTTCACTCAAATAATTAAAAATATGATCCCACTACTAGGCATAAGTCTTCGCTAAAAATTCAAGTTATCGCTACATTATTGGTGAGCATCGGCTTATCACTACGTTTGCTAAATGCGGGTTGGTGACCACAAACCCGGGCTAAGCATCGTATATTCCGGAATACACTTTGCCCGTCCTAGGAATTGAACCCGGGACCTCCAGTTATTGGGCCCATCTTTCAAAAACATTAAATACGCAACAAAAGTCGATCGATCGTACGATCTACTACTGTGCGTTTCTCACGTAATTTTGTACCACGAACTACAGTGCTGTGGAACCAGCTCTCAGCGGCGGTGTTTCCTGACCATTACGACTTAGGGATCTTCAAGAAACGAGCCTATTCCTTCCTTAAAGGCCGGCAACGCATCTGCGATTCCTTTGGTTTTGCGAGTGTCCATGGGCGGCGGTGATTGCTTCCCATCAGGTGACCCGCCTGCTCCTTTGCCTCCTTCTAATATTAAAAAAAAGCAATACCAAAACGTGCCAACCCTACATATTAACCTTGAAACTTATCCCAAAAAGTCTTCCTAATCAAACAGAGGGTGCTATACGGAACCGGATAGAAATAAAGGTGTGAAACCAAGGGCCTACCCTTAGGGTAGACTATGAATGAATAAAAAACTTTATAACAATAACAAAGGGCGAATGGATCAGAGAAGCGTTGTCATCATGTCACTCGTCATTATGTAATGACGTAGCAGAATAATACATTTATTGTTTGATAAAATTAATAATATTATCATGGCAGCTTAGAAAGATAAGCTTGAAATTATAATCCTTATAATACTTATTATCGTAGTTGTACTTTTGTCTTCTACACAAGTTTTCGACGTCAAAACTAGTATAATGGGTGCCAATAAATGGATTTATTTATTATTATTTTTGACGACCTCCATGGTCGAGTGGTTTGTACACCGGTTTTCATGGTGTCGCCATCTCTGAGGTCCCGGGTTCGATCCCCGGTCGGGTCAATTTAGAAATTATTGTTTTTCTAAATTGTCTCGCGTCTGGGTGTTTTTATGTATAATAAGTATGTATTTAAGTATTTATTTATAACATGGTGTTACATTATTACTAGTTGAACGTTTTTCAACGTTTTTTTTTTTTTTTTTTCGTTTTTTTTTAAGTATTTTAAGTATGTTTATCCATTGTCTAGTAACCATATAACGAGTTTCATAACGAAGCTTCTCTTGGGCTAGATAATTGGTGTGAGTGTAGGAAAATTTATTATTATTATTTATTTATTTATTTTGAAAAGGACAGCTAACCGCCTGAAATAATTTCCTATTATTTGTTTTGTGTATAATTGTGTAAGCAATAAAGTGTTTATCTATCTATCTAACAAAACATACACTTCATGAGTAAAATTAATCGTACATTAATCTCTAAAGCTGAGTGCTGTCTGAATTATAAGCTGCCACGGCATGCAATTGTTGACAACAGCGTTTATACAAAAGAAAAAAAAAGGATCTTTACTTATAGTTACTACTTAATTAATTATTTTTTTATACAAATGATAAAAGATAGCGTTAGAGTCTGCTTATATAAATCAAATCATGTTTAAAAAATCCACACACTGGATTTCTTTCTTACTTTCTTTATATCTATAGATTTTCATTCATTTTTTTCTGGATGACAGCTAGGAGGAGAGGTAAGTATTTAGAAATAGTATAGTGTGTGCCAATAAATGGATTTCTTTCTTTCTTTCTATAGATTTTCATTGATTTTTTTCTGGATGACAGCTAGTAAGCAGAGATATGTACCTATTCAATGGTCGCTAAAGTCAGAAATCGGACTGACTCCTAATTTATAATGATTAAAATAAAAAAAGGGTCGATGATTGGTTCCTGTCGATTACCGATGCCACACTCTCTTTCAAAATTGAGGAGATGCTTTATTATCATAAAATATACAAAGTCTCGTTTTCGTGAACGAAATCGAATGAAATTTCATTGAGAGATCGGATCCGGAACGAGGTGATGCGACAGCATTATTTATTCTGTAGCTAAAGTGTCGAGCCGGCCATAGCCGCAGAACCGCCGCAGAACCGTTGGGTTAAACGAGTTCTTAAGTGGAGACCGCGTATCGGCAAACGTGTGTAGGACGCCCTCAGTAGTCTGAGCTAGCTCCACCTAGTGGTGGAACGACGATCTCCGCAAGGTGGCTGGCAAGAGCTGGATGAGAGTAGCCGCGGATCGTGCTCGGCGGCGTGCACTTGGAGAGGCCTATGTCCAGCAGTGGACTAGTGTAGACTGATAATGATTATGATGATTGAATAACAAATAAATTTCGCATTGGGCGTCAAAGTCAAAGTCATTTTTTTTTATTTATATAAACTTAAGAAAAGTGTTTTTTGAATTGACCATACATTGTTACTTACTACTATTCAGGACGACTTTTTTTTAGCTATGGAGAGGAATGGGCGCAAGAAACTCGTCGTCCGCTTAAGAACACCCGTAACCCATGATGGACCCCTATAGCAGCGCCATCTACCGGATCCAATTGTAAATCTAAACCATTCTCGAATCCACGTGAACACACACAACATTTTCATCTATATTTTTTTTTTTATACTTAGCACGGCAAATGACTCCATACCACCTGATGTTAAGTGGAAATGGAGTCCAGACGCGATGACAACTGGTGCAGCGTGAAAACCATGCAGCATCAGTCAACCTCACTCTGCCGGCCCACAAGGTTTCTTCACGCCTCGTTTGAAGGACCCAATATCATAGGAAGGAGGGAAAACGTGTGCTGGTAGACTATTCCATCTTTTGGAGGTGCGACAAAGAAACGAGTCACCAAATTTCTTTGTGCGCGATGGGATATGTGTGACAGTCATCATCATCATCATCTTAGCCAAAGACGTCCACTGCTGGACAAAGGCCTCCCCCAAGGATATGAGGGGTATTTGCCGTAATCGCCACGCTTGGCAGGCGGTTTGGCGATCGCAGTAGGTTGAGGGTAACCTCAGAGAGATGCTGCTGCCCATCCTCTGGAATGGTCCCTTAGTCGGCTTTTACGACACCCACAGGAAGAGATGGGGTGGTGCAATTCTTTATCCCCGGCACCACACAGTGTGTGACAGTAAAGCGATCTAAATCGGTCCAGCCGTTTAGAAGGAGTTCAATAACATACACACGCACAGAGATTTATATAGTATGTATAACTAGCTGACCCGGCGGATTTCGTACCGCTTTGACAGTTTCCATGACAACAAAACAAACAAATCGTATTTCTATTTATTTATTATTATCAGTGCTTCTCTACTATATTACGCATGTATTTATACATATAAACCTTCCTCTTGAATCACTCTATTGATTAAAAAAAACCGCATCAAAATCCGTTGCCTAGTTTTAAAGATCTAAGCATACGTACATACATAGGGACAGACAGACAGCGGGAAGCGACTTTGTTTTATACTATGTAGTGATGATGAAGATGTATATCTAGTACCTATTCTATATCCATTCAAGACATGAGCTTGCTGAGTTTCTTGCCGGTTCTCCTCAGTACAAGGTGTCCCGCCCAGAGTAGACTTACGAACCGATGGCATAATGACGTTTTAAGAGCTATTTGTAGCCTAAACTGAAAAAATGATTTTGAATTTTGAATTTTGACAAACTTCAGCCACATGAGTAGATATATGTATTCACTATATATATATATCTACTCATGTGCTTCAGCAGTGTGATGTGAGATAAAGTTACTATCATAGAAGATTACAGACAGACTTATCTAACTGATATTGGTATCAACTGTACACAGTATCAACCTATTGACAACCGAAAAATTTGCTTCTAACATGTTTTTTCTGTTCCGAGGTTTAGTGACCTATTTTACCTTGAACAAGATTATAATCAAACAGTAATATTACTTGTAACTAAAGTAAAATAATAATGTTGATAAAATACAATAAAATAAAAAAAATGCGCAAAATGGAACGCATCCGATAAAAATGTGGGAATGCAGGGGTGCAGTGGCGGTAGAAATAATATAGATTACGATAATAAAATAGATATATTTTTAGTGAAAATCCTAATCTCAATTTTATCCATCAAATTTTCTCTTTTGACACAGAATACGATATTCAATCTCTGAAACATCTTAATTTATACTTCTATAATGTGCCAGTAACACTAGATTAACAAAGAGTACAAACGTAACTCTTCAACAAAAAATATGACGGTAATGCAAGTTACAAAAACTATATACCTAGTTACTAGGGCCATTGTAGCCTGAAAAAAGGTTCGAAACGTCACGATAAAATAGTTAAATAATTATGAGACCTCTCCCTGGGACCACGACCCTTGTAAACCGAAAACCCATGTAAAATTGGGTCCCACTCGACCCGCTTAGACTCGACCCGAAGAATGTATAGTCAGACAGATAATGTTAGGATAAATGAATCAATAATTAAACAAGTAGGTTTGTACGTAAGTAAATTCGAAAAAAAACTGCTTTGTTTGTTCGCGTAAACTTAAAAGAACAATAAAATTTTAAATGAAAATTGGCATTTTTAAATATTAGATCAGCCATTATTAGTCCCTGTGTGGTGCCGGGGATAAAGAATTGCACCACCCCATCTCTTCCCGTGGGTGTCGTAAAAGCCGACTAAGGGACCATTCCAGAGGATGGGCAGCAGCATCTCTCTGAGGTTACCCTCAACCTACTGCGATCGCCAACCCGCCTTCCAAGCGTGGCGATTACGGCAAATACCCCTCATATCCTTGGGGGAGGCCTTTGTCCAGCAGTGGACGTCTTTTGGCTGAGATGATGATGATGATGATTATTAGTCCATGGAACAACGAAAACAACGGAAAAAAACATTCTGTTCTAGAACGAACTTGAACTCTTGACCTGTCGCAATACAAGCGACTAATCTATTAGTAGCTATACTGATTTATATACATACTCGTAATAATTTTTATAATACACTTTAAAACATTCCCGATCCGATCCGAACCCCTCGGAGAATCTAGTAGGGAATGGGGACACGCACTAGTGCGTGATGCCGTTCCCTATAGAAAACCTCTGACAGTGTTTCATTTTACATGGCATATGGAACCCTATAAGAGCAAACATTACGGTCGACTGAATTGAAAAGATCTATGAAAAATAAATAAAATCAACGTTTCGTAGTCCCCTGATTCCTCCTCCAAAACTGGGCCGATTTAATAACTTTTTTCATTAAAAATTACAGAAAGGCTTTGGCTGTGTCCCTATGTTTTCCTTCTTTTCATAAATTACTTATTAAAAAAGATATGAATTTTAAAAAACCTTATTAATTGGCCAGATTTTCCGCTGTGTTTCCCAACTTTGACGAGATTATATAAAAAAAAGCAAAACATAGGGACACAGCCAAAGCCTTTCCTTATTTTTTAATGAAAAAAGTAATTTAATCTGTCCAGTTTCGGAGGAGAAATCAGGGGACTACGAAACGTTGATTTTTTCTATTTTTCATACATATTTTTCAATTCAGTCGACCGTTTCTCGCCGGCCCCAAAAACTCGCGTGAGGCAATCGGCAAACTCACTCCAAAAAAGAAGTATATTATTATAATACAGAGGTAAAGTGCAATACTGCGCACGTCAACGTCATATCCTGTCCCACTGCTGGGCAAAGGTCTGCATCATTGAAACGAAGTCGGTGGGTATTGACTTATACACCACGCTTGCCAAATGCGGGTTGGTGATCATAAACCCGGGCTATGCGTCAAAATATCCGAAACACGACAGAGCCGGGTTATTTGCCACTCGGCCACCGCCGAGGCGAAACGTCATAATTTACAGAGACAAATAAATTATATTATAATATTTTGTTTTTAAGGTTGTAATAAAATATCGATAAGTCAAATTCGAATATCGATAACATAAATTTAATTATTTTTATAAAGATTATTCATTTTCATTATTTTTAGAACAGCGGTCACGGTCAACTGTACAAATAAGTTAGTATTTTTTTAATACGAACGCAATATTATTTTGCAACTATGCTAATATTTTATTGATATTAAATTATGTTAAGGTTATGATTTTAAATATGCAAAGCGGTTTTATTATATTAGATTGTTTTTGTATCTTTTCAATAATTAAAGTAGTTACTAATACGCAAGTATTCATTAAATAGGTACTTAAAATTTTAATTAAACATAATCATACACTACTTATATTCTTGCGAAAGTTTTTTGGTGTTATTTTGGTTTTTCAACAGAAACCCAGATTTTCTCTACTAAGGAATTAGAAATTTTATATTCAACTATTAGAACACAATATCTCTCTAGCGTTGTTGTCATGGCAACTGACTTAGATAAGATTATGGTAGCTAGCGAAACTGACTTGTAACAAATCCTACCACCAACCAAAGCCACATGTAATAGGATTCGAACCTGGACCTCTGGATCTGAGGCTGGTGGTCTATCCACTAGAAAAAGAGGCGGTTAAAGTGCAATACATTGTACAACTTGTACTTAGATTCAATCCTACTAATATTATAAATGCGAAAGTTTGTGTGTATGTTCGTATATTTGTTGCTTCTTCACGCTGCAACGGATGGATGGATTTGGATGAAATTCGGCATACATATAGTTTATAACCTGGAATAATATATAGGATTTACTTTTTGACTTTTTATCCAGATATTCCTACGGGAACGGGAGTTACGCGGGTGAGACCGCGAGCGGCCGCTAGTTTATAATAATTAAAAGAAAAAAGTGTGTGAACTCAAAAAATATATATTACTAGAATATATATTTTTTGAGTTCCAACAAGGAAGCAGATTGACGTAGCTTAGGGTTTAATAATCCAACAAACTACTTGGAAACAGCTACTGTATCCACCGTTAACAATATAAATAATTTATCACGTGCAATATAACCAAGAATTATATTGTATTAAAAAATATATAAATTTTTCAGTCATTTAGGTAGTATATAACTTAAAAAAAAAAAAAAAAAAAAAAGCAAGCAAGCAAGTATATAACTTTTTAAACTATCGTGGTCACTTACATTACAATCAATATTATTAACGGGATTATTATCATGTTAAAAAAACATGGTAATAATCCCGTTAATAATATTTATTCTAATATTTAGGTATATATAGGAAAAATCTCATGATATTTAACTTTTTGAGTTTTTGCTAAAGTTAGTTCAATTTAGACCTGGAAGGCGATCTTTGAATCTCACTGGTGATCTCAAAATTGAGAGTGACATGAAATATACTGTGACATATAAATATGCCGTGTATTCCTAACAATTTGATTAATAAGTAAGATAAATATCCTTCGAAAATTCGAACGTATTAATAATTCTATCTACGTTTATAAGTAAATAATTACATGCTTTTCGGGACTCGTAATTGTTTTACGGTTGTGTTAAAAAGACAAAAGAAAATAATATGTTGTAAAATAATTAAGTTTTCTCCATTGCACATACTTAGGTGTAATTGTTTGCTCAACACTATTGAATGTATAACTTGTTAAGTTTAAGGTTTTATAGTTGTATCTATTCAAATGTATTTAACCCTATTCTTGGCATAGTAGATTATTTGAGACACCTAAACTTACAAAAAAAAAATCAAGTAGTGAAAAAAGAACGCATTTTATACAATTTAAATAAATAAATTCCACAAAAAAAAATTCTGCCAAGTATAGGATTAAAATGCTGTTTGTTTCCCAAATTAAGAAAAAAAAAATAGACGCGAGTGTAGTGTTACTTTTAAATTTTCATATCTTTATGTAGGTATTAAAGTTTCCTTTGTTGCAAATAGCAATTTAAATCTTAGTTATCATAATGAGTAGGAGTACACTCATAGTTTAATAAAATCATCCACCATCTTATGTGGTTGAATTTATCAGTTTGTAGGCAAAATGTTGTCTTTGTGAACGTATTCTTATCTTGTGAGTAAAACTATTTATACAGTTTTAGTAATCATTAAAAGAACAGTTTGCATAGAGATGAGTAACTATGTAAAGACCGGTACATTGTTTCAAAAACTAATTTCCATATTTTCGCGCGTCAAAACCCCGCGCTCCGTACGCGTACAGCGCTAAATTAGTACCTCAAGTTATTTTCGCGTTTGCTATAAAATAACACAGACACAAAACGCATAAAACGATAGACGAACATGAATTTTATAAATAACCATCCATTCGGAACACAAAATGCACACTGCACAGAATAAAAACAAAACACTTTTCTCACATAACGCCACAGTTTCATAAAACTTTTTGAAAATAAATACTCCTTTGGTATTGACACTAATTAAAAAAGTGAAAAAAAGGTTTAACATAAAAATAATAAAACACTAACGTCAAATGGAACGCATTCGAATTTTCATTGAAAATAAGAATATTATTCCGAATTTGGAACGTACCGAATACGTATAACGCGACTGCTCCGACGCGTTCGTAAACTCTACTGAGGGCTTTGGAATGGAACGCTTACTTATTTTGCGCCGCCCGCTGGCTGCTGTGTTGAGTCAGTCAGTTTTCAAACGGAGTCGACGCATACACAGACATTCCGTATACGAACGCTACAGACTTGCGCTTGTTGTATAGTAAAACTAGTGTTGTGAAGTAGTCAACTGACTATTTTATCGACAAAAATGTAGAGTCAAAATAAACCTGTAAAAAAAGTAAATAGTTGATAATAGTGATGTTGTATTTCTTATTACGAAAACGCCTTAGGAAAAATAACTGGTAAAAAATGTTTCTTTAATTTATTTATTTACCTATTAGAATATAGATTAGATATCGTTATCTGTCTTAGGTGAAAATGTTAACCTAGCAAGAGAGCAGTTTCATGTGTTTGAGTCCTATTTAAAGTCTCAAGAAAAGCAGTATAATTATGAAGTTGGGATGTGTTACTAGTCCTAACGAGCACTTTTGGACCTTTTTGAAGTACAACGAGTTGTAGAAATTAGTTTACGATATGAGCGGTTTTGCGGTTTGGCAACTTTCAACACCAGTATCTAAGTAAAATGACTCTGCTCTACCTGACGATATATTGAATCATAGTTCTTAATAATTATTATTATGCGAAGGCAGCTAGTAGGACTAGGATTATGCTTCACAGGACGTCCTTACCTTGCCGACCCAAGTACCTATAATATTTAAGCACTTTTTACTTCTTTTTTTAAAATTTTTATTTACCATTTATTTATTACCATTACCACATAAAAAAGTAACATTTAATATCTAAATACCGTCTCTCCGTTACACGTCTACGCTAAAATGCAATGCTATGCCCAAATGGGTAACATAATGTACACACGGCGGCAGATCAACCTACCCAAAACTGTCAAATTTCTACAATAAATTTTGAACTTTATTGTTTGGTTATAAGGATCAATATTCATTGGAGAGATTTGACAGATTTGGGTAGGTTGATCTGCCGCCGGCTGTACTGTATTATTGATGACACTACCTTGTCCAACATTCATGAATCGCAATAAACACTTTGAGTTTGAGTTTGAGTTTGAATAACAAATAACATTAGAAAAGCACGAAGGTTTGTAACAATGCTAGTCGAAAACAATCTATAAATTGAAATAAGCACAAAGTAACTGGGTTACAATGTAGGAGCGAGTTAGGTACATTATGTTTTGACATTGAGATGAAAAACTTAAAAATAAGAAAAAAGTAATAAATACCTATGTAATAATAACTAATAACAAAGCCGCATAGTATGTTCTTCGTCGTGGGATTTGGTCCAATCACACCATGATCATTTGGGAAGGATCTAACCCAGTGTTGGAATATTTTTTTTATTATTTTTTTATACTTCCTC
Source organism: Eudonia lacustrata (assembly GCA_947562085.1). Classification (NCBI taxonomy): domain Eukaryota; kingdom Metazoa; phylum Arthropoda; class Insecta; order Lepidoptera; family Crambidae; genus Eudonia; species Eudonia lacustrata. Next base: position 12,429,948 of record OX387332.1, on the reverse strand, counting down.
CTCCAACATGATCGGAGCTAATTTTAGTCTATCTAATTCTCTTTCATTCTAGTTCTATCTGTTTTTCTTCTCGCACTTTCGTACCGCATACTTCGCATTCATACTTCATCTTCATCATCTTCATCTTCATCTTCACTCTGCCTATTTCTATTCTTTATAGTGTCTTTATTTTGATTTCTTATTTTAATACAATGTTGCAGGTAAATGAGTTTTTCAGCCTGTAGTTTTATTAAAAGTGGGAAATAGGGAGTTTACAATTTTAACTAATGTACAATATACTATCTTATTTTCTAGCAATTCGGTTCCATTTTTGGGACAAATTATACATATACATTTTCTTAATTAACACATTTTTTAAAAATTTAACAACAATAACAGCTTATAACTATATTTTTTGCTTATTAACAATTTTGGATATAGTAGTGTTGGAATATTAATGAGTGATTTATGATGATGACTATAAGACAAGACTATTATTCTGGATGTCTTGTTAACCTCTCGAAAAAGTGGGTTCATGTCAATAGTCTAAGTCTAAATCGTAATTCAATACTTATGTAAAAATTGCGGTTCAATCTTCATGTTGCTATAAAGCTATAAAGCAATGTGTGTGTAGCCATGGTGTTATGACGAGTTTGCGGTAATGAGAGAAATTAATACTAAATCACTCTGTAAAAAAATAACTATTTATTTAATGTTTATCCTGACGTTTCGAACCCTTTGCAGGGTCCGTGGTCACAGGGAGACTGAGGTGTTGGTCATCTCATAATTAGTTGGTAGCTTGTATACCCTCATTTAAATTTAATCAGGTGCGTTCCGTTTTACGCAGAAAGAGCTTACAGTATCTTTTGGTCTGGGAGTATGGTGTCGGGGCTGGGATTTAATATTTTGTATGATGGGATCCCAGGCTGGTGGTAGATTCCAACCATCTTCTCTATTAAAATTAGGATGTTTTTTAATTTCAATAGCCTCGCGTATCATCCTAGGGATGAATCGTTGTTCTTTAACGAGTATTTGTGGTTTATCAAATCTGATGTAATGGTTGGGCCCCTCTAGGGAATGTTCACATACTGCAGACTTATTTTCGCGCCTATGCTTGACGTCGGCTATATGTTCTTTAACACGGGTTCCTATACTTCTCTTTGTTTGCCCGATGTAAGAGAGCCCACAGTCGCAGTCCAGTTTGTACACGCCTGCATCTTGAAGGGGTATGTTGCACTTGACAGGTCGTAAAAATTGGTTGATCTTCTTCGGCGGCTTGAAGTAAGTGTTGATTGAAGCTCGCTTTAAGATATGTCCAATCTTGTCAGTGACACCTTTCATATATGGAAGTACAGCAGGTTGGCGCTCGACTGTGGTTGGTTTATTGCGTTTTCTGTGACAAAGCCGTGGTACTTTCAGTTTATTATCCTGTAGTACGTGCTTGACATGCTGAAGCTCAGCAGCCAGGTGTTGGGTGTCACAGATGCCGCGTGCTCTCTGAAACAAAGATTTCCCTACAGTAGCCAACTGTCTAGGATGGTGGTGAGAATCACCATTGAGATACCTATCTGTATGGGTTACTTTACGATACACAGTGTGACTCAAACTATGATCCGGATTCCTGATAATTAAAATATCCAAGAAAGCTAGCTTACTATCTGCCTCTAACTCCATTGTAAATTGTATTTTTGGATGTATGGAGTTAAGATGATCTAGAAAAGCAGATACTTTATCAGTTGGTAGGATAGTGAAAGTGTCATCTATGTACCGCTTGTAGAACCTAGGGGTTACCGGTGCTGTGCTCAGGGCCCTCTCCTCGAAGTCTTCCATAAAGATATCGGCGACGACGGGCGAAACAGGGGAACCCATGGCAACACCCTCTACCATACTGCCAGACCAAAAGATACTGTAAGCTCTTTCTGCGTAAAACGGAACGCACCTGATTAAATTTAAATGAGGGTATACAAGCTACCAACTAATTATGAGATGACCAACACCTCAGTCTCCCTGTGACCACGGACCCTGCAAAGGGTTCGAAACGTCAGGATAAACATTAAATAAGTAGTGTGTAAAATAATGAGCGAGTAGATCCGTAAAAGTTGTTTCATTTCAATGTGTAGTGTTCGCGTAAACTTTAGAAAACAATAAAATAACTATTACAAAATAAGTAGAATTTTTTTGCAATAAAATATACTTTTAACAGCTTGACTTTATCGACAACGTTATCACATCACTGAAACATCAACAACGTCCTATATTCAAACACCACACTCTCCTTATACCACGTTCCGAGCTTTATTCTTCGATCATTAGAAACTTAAACTTTATATTGTCGCTATTTGGTTTCATTTTCGCTTGCTCATCTCTTAAAAATCGACTTTGGTAGAGATTTCTCTTTAACATTATGGTTTTATGGAACTTTAGTTGTAACTTATCTTTAATCTAAGTTTTTCTGTAATTTTTCCCATTTTCTGTCTGATAGTATACTCTTATCAAACACTTCTTGTCGCGAAAGGAAATAAGTATAATGAATGCGTTTATATTTTATTTTTTAATTAAAGTGTTTTAATTATTTCAAAGCTACATAAAAAAAACTGTACTTTATATCTTTTAACCCGACACTGGAGAGGTAGACATTGAGAATTTAAATTAAACCTATTTCATTCGTTTTACATAATCGAAACCAATTTTTATGAAACTTTTTAGGAAATATAGAAATATGTTGACAGTTTATAGAAAACATTAAAGAAAACTATTGTAAAACTTTAAACTAGAACATGAAAGTTTGTATGGGAATCTATTATTTAAAATAAAGTTTACATGACGGGAACGTAACACGCAATATCTATTCGAAGCCTGCTCTGATTCTGTTTATTAGTAAGGCCTTAAAGGTGCGTCCAGGCTATATGACAAAACATGTTGTATAGCATAGTTTTGTAGCATATTTATATTATATCTATACATAAGTGTGGACGATAGGTGCCATTAAAACAATCTTCCAACAAGCTGGAAGCCGCTGGATGCGAGCCACACAAAACCGGCCGTTGTGGTGATCCTTGGGGGAGGCCTTTGTCCAACAGTGGACGTCTTTTGGCTGATATAATGATGAAACTATATACTTTTGGTTTTGTGACATGTCTTATAGCATTGTCATATAACATGTTACTTAATGTGGAATCACCTTAATGGCACCCTATCTACTGACTCTGATAGATAGGGCATGGCAGCTGGTACTACGGGTCCGGCTGTTTTTTCAAGGATACCACGGGAGTTCGGATCCTAAGCCCCCTGCTGGTTTTGCCTTCGCGGGTGTCTCTGGAAGGGCCCGGACATGGGTTGGAATCGTGGTGGCTATGTGGTTAGCTGTAGAGGTGGGAATGTTCGTTTGTCTGGTTGAAGTCTGGCCAGGCTTCCATCTCGTGCGCAGCTAGCGGGTCCGAGTAACGATCTCGGTGGGGCCCGAAGTGAACGGATTTGCGGGACACGTGAGTTGTCCATAGTTGGTTGTTCTGTTCGATGGTTTTCATTGAGTAGGCTTCCAACATCTCCGGCACTAGTCTGGATAACAAGTAGAGGCGCCCACTAAATGCAAAGTCTGCAGCTAAGCTAGCCACGTACGACTGTGGAACTGGCGAGGTACCTGGATGGGTACTGAGAAGTGAGTGGGCTTCTCCGCCACCAAAGAGGACATTTGGTAGTCGACTTTGGAGTTGACGACCCGAGCAGTGGAAACTGCGAGTTGTACTCTTAGTACAACGAGAAGTGAGCGAGCTTACAGCTCCAGTAACCTATCTGGATATTAGGTAGTGGACTAATACGTGTCCACGGGGCAGCTCGCTCGAGACACTAGTCTTAAGAGTTCCGGATGAAGAATGCGCTTCGGCGCGTCCTGATCTGGCGTTATGTCTTGACGCAGATGGTCCCTTGTGCTCGCGCAAGGTTGTCTGACACCTACTTTATGACCTGACGGTTGGTGGGGGGTGTCAGTGTAAACTTTAAAGTCGTGTGTAGCGGGGTTGTCACCTTTATGGTATTCTCATTCATTCATCATCATTTCTACAGTCTAAATGAGCTCATCTTCATCTTGGAGCCATGACGTAACGCATGCAGTGGTCACGTCCACAACTATCCAAGAAATCCGTTCTGCGGTTGACAATTAGTTTATCTTTTTGTATTATTTGATGATTCAAAGAAGTTGGTTTCATTGAGTTGCTTTTTGTTCTTAGGTACACCCTAAGAACAAAATATTAATCGTTGTTAAAACCTTTTTTTCCTTGTAGGTCTTATTTTTGTTACTAAATAATAATAATAGTTAATTCTTTATTTGCCACAAACATGGTTTATAAGATGACAATATTATATTAAGAAGAGTTAAATCGTGCTCGGTGGCGTGCACTTGGAGAGGCCTATGTCCAGCAGTGGACTAGTATAGGCTGATGATGATGATGATGATGAAGAGTTAAATCATGTTTTACCAAGTTACAACTGGCATGCAAGTATAATGATCACCAAATTAAATCAAATTTAATTAAAACAAAAAAAAAATAGTAATTACATGAAATAGGTATTTTTTCCCCCAATAGACCAATCAGTTGTGTAGAAAGGATTCAAAAGTGCCCACAGCGAAACCAGTTGAGCGTAGTAGTTGTGCCATGGGACCGAAAGGCCTATACCCTAGTAAAGAAAGGGAAAATTCCACATTTCCCTACCAGGAGGGATGTGGCAGTAGGGCTAGATGGAATAGGAAATAGGTAAAAAGTCCACTTGGGCCTACTAGTAGGGAATAATGGAAAAATAAGTCCATACCTATATATCCCTACTAGGGGGGATAGTTAGTAGAGATATATGTATTTTTTTTCCACCTATCTCTACCAGTAGGGACATGTGGAAAAATAATCCACCTGTCCCTACCAGTAGAGATAGCCTGATAGGGATAGGTGGAACAGGGGGAAAAAAGGGACAACATCAGTTTTTTAAACTCCATTTTAAGGTTTTTCGTATGTCTCTTGTTTATTTGTTACAAGGTTAATGATTATACTACACACCTTTATTTTAATTACTTTGAGGATAGTCTCTACAAATATAAATTTTGTCTCTTGCTAGTATGCATTGATGAACTCAATGCTGAATGTACTTTAACTCTATGTGCCTTACAAATAAACAAAAGAATAAGGTCCGAATAGTTATTCCGTGTTTTGTTCCTGTCATGTAAACGTCATTTCAAATTAGAGTAAAAGAGACAAAACACGGAATAACTATTCGGACCTTATTCTTTGTTTATATATAAGACCCTTTTTACAAACAACAAAAGTGGAGATGGACAGGACATATGACAAGAGAGAGGAAGGAAAAATGGACAAGACTAATAACAGAATGGTACCCGCTAGACTGCAAAAGGAACAGAGGAAGACAAACTAAGAGATGGGAAGATGATATCAGGAAAATAGCGGGTCCAACATGGAGTCGAACGGCAAGGGATAGAATCAAATGGCGATCTTTAGAGGAGGCCTTTGTCGGAAGACAAGTTGAGGAGCAACTACCGTTTGCCGAAATAAAAATCAGTTAAACATGAATAATAATAATAAAAAAAATATATTTTATATTTATAAAGTTTATATAGTATATTAGTTAGTAAATTGTGATATTAGGCACACTTACAAAAACTTTTTGTTATTTAAATTAAGATCAACAATAAAGGCTTTACTTTACTTTAAGACCCTTTTTATTTATTGTCGGCTCTTTGCAATAGACATATGGAATATAATTTAATGTTATATACTTTTCTTTTCAAATTAGTGACTAAACCAATAACTAACGATGAAACCGTCAAGAAAAAATATTTCCTCTAACTTGAAGGATATATCTGTAAGCGTCATAAGTATTTTTAATTAATTATACCTTAGTCATAGTAAGTTAGTGCGTCCACGAATGCATTAGGTCATTAACCACACAATGATCTAAGCTAATTGCAAACCACTTATTTATATGCTATTAGGTGTTATAGATGTTATTTTCATTCATAATGTAAGTATAACATATATAGATAGACGACCTCCTTGGTCGAGTGGTTTGTACACTGGTTTTCATGGTGTCGCCATCTCTGAGGTCCCGAGTTCGATCCCCGGTCGGGTCAATATAGAAATTATTGTTTGTCTAAATTGTCTCGGGTCTGGGTGTTTTCTATGTATAATAAGTATGTATTTAAATATTTTAAGTATGTTTTTCCGTTGTCTAGTAACCATTTAACGAGTTTTATAACGAAGCTTCTCTTGGGCTAGATAATTGGTGTGAGTGTAGGAAAGTTTATTTTTTATTTATTATTATTATTACTTATATTATTGCGAAAGTTTTTGGTGTTATTTTGGTTTTTCAACAGAAACTTAGATTTTCTCTACTAAGAAATTGGAAATTTTATATTCAACTATTAGAACACAATAACTCTCTAGCGTTGTTGTCATGGCAACTGACTTAGATAAGATACTTATTTAATGTTTATAATCTCGTCAAATTTGGGAAATACAGCGGAAAATCTGGCCAATTTTTAAGGTTTTTAAAGGTTTATATCTTTTTTAATAAGTAATTTATGAAAAGAAGGGAAACATAAGGACACAGCTAAAGCCTTTCTTTATTTTTTTATGAAAAACGTATATTGTTATCTACAGTTTACGCACACATTGAAATGAAACAACTTTTACGGATCCCTTTGCAGGGTCCGTGGTCACATGGAGACAGTCTCCCTGTGACCACGGACCCTGCAAAAGGTTCGAAACGTCAAGATAAACATTAAATAAATAATGTGTAAAATAATCGCGAGTTGATCCGTAAAAGTTGTTTCAATCAATGGCTAAATACTTTACGTGTTTAAAATATTGTGTCTCTGTCTACGTAATAATATTAGCTAAAAAGCAGTGTATAACTTTAGCCATCGTTTTGTGGTAAAGCAGTAATTATTCGACGTACGACAGTTGGGCTTACGTTCAGAAATTACCATCATCACATCTCAGCTAAAAGTCGTCCACTGCTGGACAAAGGCCTCCTCCAAGGATCTACACAGCAGCGCCCAGGTCTGTGCTGCTCGCACCTAATGGCTACCCGCAACCTTCACCAGATCGTCTGTCCACCTTGTTGGAGAACTGCCCACACTGCGCTTTCCGATACGCGGTCGCCACTCGAGAACTGTTTCGCCCATGCAGCCATCAATCCTGCGATGTGCCCTGTCCATAAAAATTATTTCACTATTATGTGTAATGATATGTGGCCCTGATTCATTCGACTTTTTAAACTGACATAATATTTTTTACAATGTCGTATTAATTAATGGGACTCGTTAATTAGTGACGCTTGTAAAACACGAGACCTAATTTCCTATTAGGTAATTGCGGTAATGTTCTACCTCTGACCTTGCTAGTTAACCCATTGCCACAAGATGCAACCGTTTTGTTTTGAAGGGTGTAACGAGGTATATGTACTTACTTGGTACTGTATTAAAGGGCCTCAGGTTAGACAGGAGTGTAGACTTAGTGACATTCATAAGAGCTATTTGTAGCCTTAACTGAATAAATAATTTTAAATTTTGAAAACGTTATGTGATCAAAAAAGAAAAAAAAACGAACGAGCTTTACAGTAGTCGCATATGATGTGTAACATTTGACATCTCACCTTTTGAAATCAATATTACAATAGAAAATAGAATATAGAGTAAACAAAGAATATTTTTTCTCATTTTTCCTTTTTTTTTCTTTTTTTTTAATATAGTTTAAAAGTACTTAAGTAGTAACACACGAAATAGTTGAAATCAATATTTCAATAGAAAATAGAATATAGATTTACAAATCTTATAGCGAATGCAGTAAATACTCATTAGAAGACATGCCACACTGTTATCCTGTTACACTGTTATCCTGTTACACTGTTATCCTGTTACACTGTTATCCTGTTACACTGTTACGATCCCATTTCTACGAAATCACTCCCACAAATATTAGTATTCGAAAACATTTAAGAGAGTATGCTTAGTATGCTTATTAGCTAAATCTAAATACATTAAAGATAAAATAAAAAAGTGTAACAATAAAATTAAAGCCACTTGGGACATTATAGCATTTATAAACCGTGAAACAGGTAAATTAAAACCACGGGATAATACTTTCATTATAAAAGTAAACGACAACCTTCAACAACGGACATTGGGCTTAAAGTGTCGAATCACTGGTGGCTTCTCCGACTAACACGTAACAGTTACAGGATCACACTGTTATGACCCTACTTCCGTCCCTTTCCTACGAAATCAAACCTACAAATTTTATTTAAAGAAGGCGAGCGGAAAGATTTTACACATCAAAAAGAAATGGCTTGCAAGCAGCGAGGTGGCCATAAGTTTTTTTTTGTAAAGTTAACGAGAACACTACGCATTGAGGGAAAAACTTTAAACTAGACATGCCCCGAATCATCATCATCATCTCAGCCAAAAGACGCCCACTGCTGGACAAAGGCCTCCCCCAAGGATATGAGGGGTATTTGCCGTAATCGCCACGCTTGGCAGGCGGGTTGGCGATCGCAGTAAGTTGAGACTTAACCTCAGAGAGATGCTGCTGCCCATCCTCTGGAATGGTCCCTTAGTCGGCTTTTACGACACCCACGGGAAGAGATGGGAAGAGATGCCCCGAATATCCGGATACTATTCGGTATTCTCCCTATTCCGCCACTTCTTTTTAATGTTCGGTATACGGTCAAATCACGCAGAGAACAAATCAAACATGTAACTATCTTCTTTAATTAATTTATTAAAATCTATCAGTAGTCAACGCCTCGGTGGCCGAGTGGCAGAGTGCTCGACCCGATACCCGAAGGTCCCGGGTTCAATTCCCAGGTCGGGCAAAATGTATTTCAAATTTTTCGATGCATAGCCCGGGTTTGTGATCACCAACCCGCACTTGGCAAGCGTGGTGATTAAACCATTACCCAATTGTAGCGATGACTTGATTTCAATGATGGAGGCCTTTGCCCAGCAGTGGAACATTATAGGCTGTTTACTTTACTTATCAGTAGTCATCATCATGATGGCGCAGTGGTTAACGTGCCCGGTCTGCAAGTGCTGATAGGTTATGCAACTTTCGCAAAAAACAGTCATCGGATGGGTGACCAAAAATGTATCATCTCGAGCTCCTCCGTGCTTCGGAAGGCACGTAAAGCCGTTGGTCCCGGCTGCCTTAGCAGTCGTTAACAACCACCAATCCGCACTGAGCCCGCGTGGTGGTTTACGGCCCGTTCTCCCTATAGATCCATATGGAAAATAAATAAATAATAAACACTTTTTTCCTACACTCACACCAATTATCCAGCCCAATAGAAGCTTCGTTATGAAACTCGTTAAATAGTTACTAGACTACGGATAAATACTTACTTAAAATACTTAAATACATACTTATTATACCTAGAAAACACCCAGACCCGAGACAATTTAGACAAACAGTAATTTCTAAATTGACCCGACCGGGGATCGAACCCAGGACCTCAGAGATGGCGACACCATGAAAACCGGTGTACAAACCACTCGACCAAGGAGGTCGTCAAGGAGGAGGAGGGAGGGAAGGCTCGTGCCCCAGCAGTAGGGACATCAAATGAGCTGATGATGATCGCTCCTACAAAAGTCGGTCGTGGACTCCCGTCCACGTCCCGTCCCGACCCGTCCGCCGTTGATCAAAGACGTCAAACACAGGTAGTAATGAAGTAACCAATCGTCAATAATCATCAGTCTTTAACGAATGACACTGACGTTTCTTATCTGAAGCTGTCTCCATGAATGGGCAACCTTAAATTCGTCTCGCCGCCGTCTGAAAGCAAGAATGTAACACCAAAACAATAGAAAATCTAGTGCAAGGCACATGCTTCAGATGTTAAACTGTAGTCCTGGAGATGACTTCCTACATTTTATTAAATTTTATAATAAGTTATTAATTAATTTATTTATTTATTTATATAAAAGGACAATACAAACTTACAGCTATATACAGCCAACACGCTTATACGCTAGGATATTACATCAAAAAAACACTAATCAAAACAAATTATTATAAGTAACTAAGGTAAATGTTGTGTTTCCTTAGTAGGATGGGTATAGGATCTACAAATATATCCGCATCCTGGACTTTTGTAAGAAAGGAGTTAAGGTGGTAGACCGCACGAGCGCTGGGACTGTTGCAAGCATGTCGAGTGCGCAGATCACCTGGAGTCGCGGACAGTTGGTGTCGTTATAAGGTAATAAGTCGCATGTTAGGTAATAAGTATTATAATATGCGATTATAAGTTCAGATAGATAGATACGTAGTAACTAGTTTTTAAGGATGGCCACGCTATCGCATTAGGTTGAGAAAACCTGTAATGGTAGTGTAAGGTTTTATAAATAAAAATTTTACTATAAACACATACAAATTAGTGGAAGCCTGATGAACGCTTTTCCTTTGCCCCCACAAGATAGTCAATCCCTATAGAGGTCATTCGCTCTCGATACACGCCGGGTGGCGACCGTCCTGTCAGCCTGCAAAGCCCTTACAAGGCCATAGTCAACCCAGGGAGTGTTTAGTCAGTAGGATTCTGACATAGTCTATCTATCTCAACCGTTTAAATTATTCATACAATGTAGTATTCACCTCCTCCCGCGTCCGGGTTGCTAAAGGCGTGTTTGGCCTACTAAAAAAACTCGATTCACAACTCGAACGACTCGAAGAATCAAAGGATGTAAGACCATTCTGCTTTGAAATTCTTTGCCATGTGTTTCCCGGCTCTTATAGTCCTGGGTCTTTTTAGCGGGGCGTGAAACGGCATTTATGCAGGCCGTCATAAATGCTGCATCGGCTGCTTACCTACCATCAGGCAGGATGTGGTCACTATAACGAGCCAATATTTAAAAAAAGGATCTACAGAGAGAAGGTAGTATACCTTCAAATAAAAAATTAACTTTTTTTAATGTCTACCACTTCGCCTTCATGTCACCTGACCTGATGTTAAGTGTCGATAAGGCCGAAGTTGAAGCGCACTTCACCCGGTATCCTCAACTCTGAGAGCTCATTCGTGCTTCGGAAGACTCATGTTAAGCTGTTGATAAAGAATGTTAAAAGAATAAGAATAAGAATAAATTTATTTGCTGTGTAAACCTTAAGACTAAATATTGGAAAAGCCTTGGAAATCTCACAGTCGGAAACGCTCGCCTTAATGTCGCTATGTCATCCAGTGCTAGCGTATAGTTGTGTTCCGTCCGTTAGAATCAGACATAAGATAGACAGTACCTCAGTAGTTGAGAATCCCGGGTGAATGGCGTCCACCTTCGGCCTTACATCACATAACATCAGGAGGGTTAAATGCCAAGTGCTTACCGTAAATTATATTAAAAAAACTAAAATCACATCTCCTAGTCTAGAAAAGCAGTGGCTTTGATAATCAGCACTATATTAACTGTCGCGCGCGCATTCCATCACAGACCATCAATACCGTGAGTAACTTTGTTTACCGATAAGTCGCACGAAACGTCCGCAATATGGCGCGTTTCGTGATTGTCGCTACTGTGCTGCCATTGCTATTATTAATGGTAAGTTTTTATACAATCACTGTCTTAACTTTTATCTTGTTTTTCTTATTTTTTAAGGAAACTTTGTATTCTTGAGTAAATAATAGATAGATAGATAAACCTAAGTGTTGATTGTTTGGATCATGTACACACACAGTATACACATACACGCAAGCAGCATGAATATAAAAAGAAAAATAATTATTACAAAAATATTTGATTAACTTATCGCCTCTGTAGCGTATTAGTAAAACAACCGGTGTCAAACCCAGGGGCCATGGGTTCAATTCCCAGCAGAAGGTACAATCTAGCAAAAAATTTATATGATTTTTTGAAACTTTTATTTGTTTATTAGCTAAGTTAACACATTGTATAACGATGTAACTTTTAAGTTAGATAACAATACAAAACTCTTAACTTTCGTTAACTTTGTGCTTTGTCAGTGCTGCTATGGTTGTGAGAGTCGCGCTCTCTTCGGTCTTTCATCACTCCTGAGTTCCACGTAAGTTGAAGTAAAGAAAAATCAAGAGCTAAAATATTTCCATTCAAAATGTACGTTTTACAAAGTAGGTATTTTTCATTTATTATTTTAGCCTTGGCTTTGTAAACGGTGGAGACCTTATATTGAGAAGTAAGCCAAAATTAACTCAGCAATAGCAATTGGCAATGGCTACTCTTTCTCCGGTTCAGTGTTAAAAATGTTATTAATTATATATGTATAAGTAATATAAGTTTTAGACAAATAAAATAGAAAAATATCATATCAATAACAATAGTAGGTAACAGATACAATATGACAGAAATCTTGTGCACTATTTGTGTAGATATGTAAAATATATCCACATAATATATTTTGTCACTAACAGAATCTTTCACTATAAAAAAATAAAGGCTTCTGTGCTTAATGTTGACTATTAGCGACATCTATCACTAGCGTCACAGGCTATCATCTAACGTTGTAGTAACAAGTACCACTTACACGTTTATAGATGGCGCTACAATCAGTAAAGAGTAAGTAAGAATAATATTTTTTGGCTTTCTGAGGAAGGAAATTCGATTTACCAACACTCTAACTGGAGTCCAATGGCAAAGGATACCCCTTTGCCATTCGATCACGTTAACGAAAACGACAATTTGTGTATCATTGAAGCAGCGCCTCCGGGTGGAAAGCGTAGAGAGTTAATTTTGCCATACAAATTCTGGTTTTGAACATCGTTTTGTTTCGCCCTTTAAAAATGAATGGGTTGAAAAAGGAATAGATTTTAGGTTGAAAGCGGAATTATATTGAAGTGGGATGAAAACGGAAACACTCGCCCTAAAGAGCCTATTTGTGGATCGAACCGAAGTTAGGTACCGTGTGTTTACTTACCCAGTGCGAGTTTTTTTCACTATTCAAATGTTTTATATTAGGAGGTTGGGTTGTGGAGTGGAGCTAGTTTTCTTTTACTTCTGACATCTTTACTACTTAGGCAAAAATAAAATTAAAAGGTTTTTTTCATTCGCAGTGACTCAAATGGAACCTCCATCCTAGCAGCCTTGGCGCTCGCTCACGCCCAACACACGATCAACAAGCTTGAGCAGCTGGCTGAGCTGATCTCCTTGGGGCAAGACCTTACAGCGTCATGTGAGTATATTTATGCTTCAGCTGTGACTTATGATACCTCCAATGTTAAGCGCAAGAACTTCATCAGCTGAATGCCTATTATTTTATTTGTCATCCGATCATGTAACGAAAACGTGAATTTAAATGTCAAAGGCGCTGCATAAATGCCATAAAATACAAGTGGACGTTTTCGTTTACGTGATCGAATGGCAAATTAAACTCGGCACTCGCACTAGACAGCGCCTGCTGCACCGTTTTAATGCTCTAAGGCTGTACCTATCATTTATTTTACTATTGCCTAATAGTAAAATAAATAGCCTATACTTACAGTCCCACTGCTAAGCCTCCATCATTGAATCAAGTCTGGATGGGTATTGGCGTAACCATCACGCTTACTTACCATATCCGAAACACTCATTGCCAATGCCAAGACCTAGGAATCGAACCCAGGAGCTCCGGTTAACAACAAGGGCGTTTACAGTACCTAATAATGAATGATTAATTATTACTTATTTCAGTTATCACGGAGTGATCGCGAGGTGATCTTCAATCAAACTTCATCCGCCATTTACGTTGTTGCCCGAAACCCGTCAGTCCTCATTATTTATTAACTATTTATTGTGTGTACTTGATGAAAAATATATTATTGAATAATAAATAATAAATAATTGTTCACTGTTTGTAGTTAATTTTATTTTTAAAATTTTGAAGTCCGCACATAAAACTTCTGGCGCATGTTTTCTAAATACTTAACTACTTATTTACCTCGTTAGGTACTACCGCATTAAGCAATCACCGGAGTATATTATTATGCCTGTATGTACACAATATAGCACTAAATCACTAAAGCGCGCATGTTAGCCGGTTCTATATACTTTCGTCGTCTACAAGTACGATATCATGGACCTAACTGGGTGAGTAGTGGCCATGTATCGGCCGGCATCAAAAGAATCGCGAAAGGAAAGTTGCCATGATGCATTATAAAAACTGAAAGAACACCACCCCCAACTTCATTGAATCCTTTGATGACTCCGGGGTATGTTGGGCCAAGTGTCAGAATGTCCAAGGTGACATAATGTCCGGATGTTTGATGGCTTCGTGCGATTTGCACATTTAGCCAGTGTCAAAGTAATTTTTCTTACAAGTAATACATAAATAAACAATATTTCCTTCCTGATAATGATGATGAATGATAATAGTAATGAGAAGTGAGAAATGATATACCTTCTAATATTCGACTTAACACAAATTTTCAAAAATAAAACAAAACCGCAGACATGACTCTTTACTTTCCCGCCAAGAAGTCCCACCTCAGAACAATAACTAAAGCTATAGAAGGATGGCTAAAATAAAAATCGTGCAACTATGTTTAGTTCCGTTCTATCTTATGGCTAGAAAAGGAGGTTGGACTGCGACAAATGGTTGACACTTAGTTTTTATTTTTTGTATTGTTATGTCAAACGGTCATCAGAAAATTGAGTCCCTGAGTCCTATTGCCCGGCCAAGCCTCGGCCAAATTCAGAAGTACATTGATTTAAAAGCTGACAGTTCGTTTTAGATATATTTGACTTGTTCGTATAATCATTGTGGACAATGTCAAACTAGTGGTCATACTCCGTTTGAATATTTACCGAATTTTCACTATTTATGTTGGTAAATGACGCTATTTCATATATTTACTGTTAATTTGTGAGTGTGTGGAGTGTGCGGCACATTGTCCTGCGTAATTAGGGGCTGCAGGTCCCATTCAAACAAGAACGAAAATAGTCAACAACTATTGACTTTCCATCGGTAAGTTTCAACTTATTTTTTATAGAATGTGAGCTGATAAGCGAATACTAATACTGTTACTTTTAGTGAATGGGCTACAATTGGTATCCACAAAAGTAGAAAGCGACTTTATGAGCTATATGATGAACGCAACTATAACACCAGTGAAGATTTTAAATTGTATGTCAAAAATTATTCTAAGTTATTTAAAATAGTATGTCGATTAGCAAAGGCAAAGTTCCTGAGTTCAAAGATTAAGCTAAGTGATAACAAAATAAAAATGACATGGAATATTATAAATAGTGAAACTGGAAATGTCAAAAGTCGTAACAATGAGTACAAATTGAGCTACGAAAATCAAACCTTAACTTCCGATGCTGATGTTGCTGCGGCATTTGAGAAGTTTTTTACTGATATTCCAGTTTCAACTACAAAGGCTTTAGTCTCCTCCCCCACTGTAGCTGAAGCGGTTCTAAAGGAAAATGTCAAACCTAGTAAAAACTATTTTAGTTTTCAAAAAATTGATTTTAGAGATATAATTAAAACTTTTAATACTCTTAATAAAAAGAAGACTGCTGATCTGTGGGGTAATTCCGTCGACGTCACTAAATCCGTTATTGAGACAATAGCTCCAGTTTTAGCTTGCATATTTAATGAATGCATTGGCTGTGGTGTTTTTCCTGACCTAATGAAGCACAGTAAAGTAATCCCATTATTCAAATCAGGTAGCACATGTGACCCCTCTAACTTTAGACCAATTTCTGTGTTACCCACATTTAATAAAATATTTGAAAAGATAATTCTAGACCAAATTCAAGTTCATTTTTATAGAAATAAACTTTTACATTCTAGACAATATGGTTTCACTAGGGGTCGCTCGACTACTGACGCTGGTGTTGAGCTTATTCTTCAAATATTTAATGCCTGGGAGGATTCTCACGATGCCGTAGGGGTTTTTTGTGATTTATCCAAGGCCTTTGATTGTGTTTTACATGAAACCCTGGTCAGGAAGCTCTACCACTATGGAATTAGAGATGCATCACTGAATCTTCTTATCTCATATTTGAGTGATAGGGTTCAGAGGGTTGATGTTAACGGTAAAAGATCTCCGGGATCGGTGGTTACAATGGGTGTTCCACAGGGTTCAATTCTTGGTCCTTTCTTATTTTTAATTTATATTAACGACTTGCCTTACTTTGTAAAAGACAAACATGAGATAGTATTGTTTGCAGATGATACCTCACTTTTATTCAAAGTGAAACGACGACAGCCGATTGATGACGATGTGAACAATGCTGTCACAAAGATAGTTCATTGGTTTAGTGTTAACAATTTGCTATTAAATGAACAAAAAACCAAATGTATAAGATTTGTATTACCCAACGTTAAGGAGGTAAAAACCAGTGTAAAAATTAAAGATAAGAATGTGGACCTTGTGGACACCACAGTGTTTCTAGGCATTACGTTGGATGCAAAGCTACAGTGGGGCCCACATATAGATAAATTGTCGAGTAGACTGAGCTCTGCGGCTTATGCAGTAATGAAAATTCGTCAGATCACTGACATTGAAACAGCTAGACTTGTTTACTTTAGTTATTTCCATAGCGTAATGTCGTACGGCATTTTACTGTGGGGCAATGCTGCCGATATTCAAACTATCTTTGTGCTGCAGAAGCGGGCTATTCGAGCAATTTATAATCTAAAAGCTGGTAATTCTCTTAGGGAGAGATTTAAAGATATTAATATAATGACAGTTGCATCACAATATATTTACGAGAACCTAATGTATGTATATAAAAATATTGAAACTTTTTCTAAAAACAGTGATATTCACAATGTAAACACTAGAAATAAAAACAAACTAGCAGTACCTAATACTAGGCTCCACAAAGTAAATAATTCATTTAGAGGCCTGTGTGTACGTTTTTACAATAAAGTTCCAAGTAATATCCAAAAACTAGATATTAATAAATTTAAAATCGCTATTAAAGAAAAGCTTTATAAAAAAGCTTATTATAAAGTGTCTGATTACATTGAAGACAAAACAGCATGGGTTTAAAATGCTCCAATCTATTTCTAATCCAATATATTGTTAAGGTTTTTTAAACTTGTATAACTTGGTAACGTAACGGCATATAATTTTGTAAATGTCGTTACATAATGAATTAAAGCTGTGGAGTTTCTTGCGCCCATTCTTCTCCACAGCTAAAAATAGACGTCCTGAATGGGTAGTAGGTAAAAAAATTATGGACGATTCAAAAGCACTTTTCTAAAGTTTATTTGAATAAAGAATATTTGACTTTGACTTTGACTTTGAATATAAATACAAATTAAATTTGGTAGTACCACTTTCTAGCGAAAACCAGTCGTAAAGTCTATTTTAAAAGCTCTTTTAGCGATAAATAAGAAATTCTCTCAGGCATTCTTTGTCATCTTTAGTGACGTAAACAATGTGCATTCTTTTTTATATATCGATATTCGATACTTTTAATTTCCAGATTTCCAAAAGATGAAAGAAAAAAAAACAATTGGCTTATACGTATTGGTAGACCAACCTGGACACCAAAACGACATAACCGCATCTGCTCAAGGCATTTTAGCTCCGATTCCTTTGTAAGTGGAGACGTTACGAAATGGAGACGACTTCGAGAAGATGCGGTTCCTACGTTGTTCATTATTATGAATGGATCAGAAAAAACGGTATGGGTATTTTTAATCAAACTTTATAATTATTACAGTACGAATTTTATAGCTAAAATATTAAAGCTAGGGTGTTAGTAGAATTGATGAAATATCAGTATGATTTCGTCGAAACACTATTCCAGATTACGGCTTCTGTTATTATCTTTTAACAACAGTTTTATGTTCCGCGAAAATTGTTACTTTACGAGATTATTTTTTTATGACATGATTTTATGACATGACTTAAAATGAAATGAATCTTTATTTTGAATTTGTTAAAAGAGTTATCATGTAATTTATAAATTATGATTTTCCTTTTCATAGTTGGCAACAATAACAAAACCAGAAATTGATAACATTAGAAGAATAAGATTGTTAGAAGTAAAACTTGAAAGATGCGAAAAGATATCCAAACGGCGCTTTCGCAAGAATAACACTCTAATTAAACGAGTATCTCGATTAAGGAAAAAAAATAAAAATCTTTACAGTATTTTGATGAATATTGACCATTGTAAAAAATAATGACCATTTTTTTTCATATCGAAATCACGAATATCGAACTTAGCGGAATATCGAAACAAAATGGTTTTAGATATTGTAATTGAATTTATGAAAATCGGGATTTTCGATTTTGACTTCACACACTTGCACATAAAATTTTGAATTAATGTATTGTTTACGAAATTATTTGCTTTTAATAACAAATTTTGTGTAATTGCTACAGTTAATTGTTTTTCCAATGATGATTTAACTTGTTTCTGTATACATAATTAAATATACTATATTAGTTATTTAAAAACTTAATGCCAGTAGGTTGCTTTTCAATGAGTTTGCTGTTTGATAGTGCAATTGATGGTTTGGGTTGTATTAATGTGTATTTATTGTCAAATTAACATAATTTATGTTTAATAAATATAGTGACAAAAGAAATACTATGTTGTTGTTTTCAATTATTTAGATCGATAATAAAGTCGATAAAGTCACATTACCTCAAAAATGACGTAACAAATTTGGTGACACATTCGAAATAACGAAAGAAAAGGGACAATCGATCTCTTTCCAACATATCACATAGGTTCATTCGTTAGAATAGTGCGAACTGATGAATTTATGTTGCTATTTTAGTCCGGTTTCTATTACTTTAGTTATTATTCTGAGAGTCCCACCACCACCATTGAGAAAAAATTCAAACATCTTTCTTTTATTTTTATAGGTAAGAAAACTAGGAATTGATGATTGTCCTCTATATTTATGTTAATTTATTCTTTGGATAATGACGTTGACATACTCTTATTTTGACAGACAAGCAAGCGTTAAAATAATTCTAAACCAAAAAAAAAAAGTTTTTGAACTTTGTACACGAACTTTTATTTTTGTACATATTTATTTACTGAAAAATAGTTTAAGATAATCGTTGTTACATTTTGACAAATTTATACAAGCCTGTCACAATGAATTTTTTAACCAAACTTTTACATAACTCCAACAAGATTTACGATGGTGGTAATTATATTTACTTTACACTATTTTGTAAACATGACTTAGAAATTCGTTTAACAACATTGAACTTTGAACATTGAACTCTGACCGAACATTTCAGTGCTTTATACTTTATTCTTTCACTGTTCTTCGTTTATTACAGCTTTTTTAAGATTCTCTTCAACACTACCAAAGTTAGAGACACTAACAATTTCTGTTCCCAAGAAAAATGTATATCATGTTGAACTCAGCCGCCCTCAAAAGTTAAACACGGTAAACAAGGCTATGTGGGGGTAAGTAACTACAATGTTATTACTTTAAAAATAATCATATTTTTTGCAAAAACAGTGAATCAAAAAGCTCTGAAACAGTATCTAACAAAACTGGCACAAGTTAAAGTCAAATCATTTTATTCAACATAATCCTTCACAGGCAGTTATTGAATGACCCCTTGGTCGTGTGGTTTCACGGTGTCGCTATCTTTGAAGTCCCGGGCCCAGTTAAATTTAGAAATTATTGTTTTTCTAAATTGTCTCGGGTCTGGGTGTTTTCTATGTATAATAAGTATGTATTTAAGTATTTTAAGTATGATGTTTATCCGTTGTCTAGTAACCATTTAACAAGTTTAACAAAGCTTCTCTTCGGCTAGATAATTGGTGTGAGTGTAGGAAAGTTTGTTTATTTATTATTATTTATTGATGTCAAAACTATAAATCATAAAATTCAAAAAATTGTTTAAACTATACTACTCAATCTACCACCAGTTTGGATTTTGGGGAGCCTTCGACCGAGAAGAGCTGGCAAGAAACTCAGGAGGCTTATTTCTTTTTCTACATTTTTTCAACCAAATTTTTTCAGACAAATATATCTAATGACGGTAAAGTTAAAATATCTATATCTTTAAATAAATCCTTTAAGGAATCACGTAGCTTTAACTAGTATATAAACTGGACTGCCCTTTTCTGGAGAATGAAAATTCGACCTATGTCTGCTGCTGATCCCCATAACAATAATCCGTATGACATAATACTATGGAAGTATGCAAAATAAACCAGCCTAGCAGTATCTTGATTAGCTATTTTCCTAATATTTTTAACAGCAAAGGCAGCTGAACTAAGCCTCTTTGCTAGACTCTCAATATGAGACCCCACTGTAGTCTAAAGTCTATAGTTATACCAAGAAAAGAAGTAGGTACTGTTAACGATTTCTAAGTTTTTCGCATCTAACTCAACATTCAATGGAGAAAGTCATGTATTTGGAGGTGAAAATCTAAACAATTTCGTTTTTTTGGAATTAAGTACTAAGTTGTTAACCGAAAACTATTGAGATACTCTTTTGAGTGTATCGTTGATTTTTTCCTCTCCAGTTTTAGAGTCTTTCCTATCTAAATAAAATATTAAAGAAGTGTCATCAGCGAATAGTGCTATTTCCGACATTTCCATAACCATGAAAGGAAGATAATTTATGTAAACAAGAAAAAAAAACGGACCGAGAATAGATCCCTGAGGCATTCCCATCTTTACAATTGAACCCTCTGAAACTACATCATTAATGCCTATTTTTTGATTTCTCTTTGACAGATAAGATTTGATTAATTCTAGTGCAGTCCCACGAACGCCATATTGAAACAATACCAATTAAAGTGAGATGATCGACACAATCAAAAGCTTTAGAGAGATCACAAAAAAAACTTACTGTATCATGTGAAGTCTCCCAAGCCTCTAGAACATTTTTTACAAGTTTAGCACCAGCATCTATGGTTGATCGGCCTTTCGTGAAACCAAACTTATTGTTGTGTAAAATTCTGTTCATTCTAAAATGTGCATTCATTTGTGTATAGATTATGAATTCGAATATTTTACTAAACTTGGCAAAACTGAAACCGGTCTTTAGTTAGCAGGGTTTGATGTATCTCCAGATTTAAAAATAGGGGTCACTTTACTATTTTACTATTCTATTAAAGATTCCTGCTAAATTTGTTAAGAAAATAAGAATCAAAAGTGTAAGCTATTTGAAATTAATCTTCAATAAGCTCATTTCATCATCATCATCATCATCATCATTGAAAATCAGCGTTGTGGCTACAAGTTACAACATGAGCTGAGCTGGTCAGCCCTTTCAGTTGTTTCTCATTATACCTTAGATATGAGAAACCTATTGTAATATTTATGTATTGGAAGCACTGAATAAATAATTACTTACTTACTTACTATTCACTTTAAGAGCAAAACTTGACTCTTTTTTACTGGCCTTTCCAGTTTCAGAATTAATAATGTTCCAAGTAGCTTCATGACCTTATTTTTAGAATTAATAATTTTGTTGCTGATTGGACTTGGCTAGAAAACATAGACAGACCTTTTTAAATATTTTGGAATATTTTTTAACATAATCATGAAAAGTTGGACTACAACTTTTTTTTTACAATTTCCATTTTCTGACGTTGGCATAGTATTTATATAGACATGTTAACATAGGTACGTTTCGAGACTATACACATATTACCAAACATCCTGTATATGTATATGATTTTTTTGTAAAAAACTTATCTATGATTATATGTTTAATGACCATGATGACCACATCTTTGTTAAGGAAGTAAAAACAACACAAACTCCTAAAAACAATTTTAAGTTATGCAATATGTTTTTTTCCTAATTCCAGAGATTTAAAGGAGTGTTTCCAAGCATTACACAACGAGCCTGCATGTAGAGTTATTGTACTTTCTGCACAAGGAAAACTGTTTACAGCAGGTATGTATTCAAAAGTTATCATATACTAGCTGACTCGGCGGACTTTGTGCCGCTTTGACAGTCTCTATGACAACGAAACAAACAAATCTTAATTCTATTCTATTCTATTATCATAATTTTTTTTCTAGTAATAAATATAGCCTATGTTACTCAGCGCTAACGTAGCATTCTAATGGTGAAAATTTTTTTAAATCGGTCCAGTCCAGTTTTGAGTTTATTCGTTACAAACAAAAATACAAAGCTTTCCTCTTTATAATATTAGAATAGATTGCGAAACGCATACAATACTGTAGTGACTCAAAATATACTGTAAATTAAACCATACTTCTATTACAATACGGTAAAATCCTATCAGTAGTACATTTTGAGTTGTATTTAACATTTTCCAGGTATTGAGTTACAGAGTTTAATTGAGTATTTCTCCACTGCCAACGACATTGAAGACCCGGGGCGTCGTGGGCGATTCTTGTACAACTGGATCAAAAATAGTCAGGTAAAGAGTTGCCCTCAAGGTCCTAATCTTTTCTTAAGATTTGACAAGACACAAATTGACTTTTAGTTTTTATTATTTACTGGTAAGCAGTAAATGCAGAGTGAACGAGAGTGCGGCAACAGTGTCGTGACCTTGAATCGACGTACCGAGCTGTACCTACCGGCTAGGGTTGAGTCACACATAGTTAATTTATTATTGTGTGAATTTGGGTGTCTTTTATATTGTAAACTTTCCTTGTTATATCGGTCGGCAAAAATGGACAAACTGAGATTAAGGTTGTGTGTGTTGAGATATCCTCATACACAACAGGATTTTTTTCCCAGACATTTTCAATAGGCACCCACCTATATGCAACAACACTCGCAATCGCGACACCCTAACCAAGAAAAATACGCGTATACTGATCGGCAGCGCTCAGTGACATACCTGTTATTCTCCGTTACTACAGCAACATACGCTGCCCGATCCGCGTTTACGGGGACAGCCCGCGCCATTCCCGTCATTTCCGTGCTTTTCTCTGTGTGCTAATGTAGGTGAACTACGAGCTTGTGTGCGTGCGTTTTGGAGCGCTTGTATGAAGTTGCCGAACTCTCGTTCACTCACCAGAGTGAACGAGAGTGCCAATTACCAAATTGGCCTTCATCCCACTTGATGTTAAGTGATGATAAGGTCGAAAGTAGAAGCGCCCTTCACGAAATCCCTAACGACTTAGGAAGTAGCTATCTTATTTATAACTGCGGATCACAATGATGCTTCTAAGCTAGGTTGCATAGATGAGAGACATGTCGTGGTCGTGGCAGCTTATAAATAAGACAACACTATAGCTTGTGTTCTGGCCAAAGCCCTAACTATAAGCTTGGGATAATTGTCCAGTAAAAAGGCAAGTGGACTGTAAGTGATAAGTGCTGGTGTAATTCGCAAAACATACAAATTCGACCCGACAATTAGAGCGACCGCGGTGTGACGTGCGCTCGAATGGCTGGTGCGTCGTTGAAAGGGTGGGGATCGAATCTGTCTGTCTCGTTGCGGTAGACGGCGCGGCGCGTAGCATTAAGCCCGCGTTCATCCGCGCGCCTCTTCCGTGGCCGCGGAGCGGGTCCGTGCGGCTTTGCCTTGACCAGCTTGTAATTTTGAAGTGTATCAATGCATTGTTTTGGTGTATGTTCTTGTTAGCTGTCCTTAAATAAATAAGCTACTAAAATAGCCCACTTCAAACTTAAATAGTGGGTCGCCCGCAAAACTTCGCGTTTATTCAACAGATTTTTTAGGAATTTCGAAACCTATGACAGGTTTCTTTATTTTTCTGCACATCTACGGCTGGAGCTCTTCAAAATGAGACCATAACCGATTTTTTATGTGCAGCTATCGTTCCATAATGACTGGGACAAAAATCGGCTTACGCTATTAATATATAAGATTTTTTTTTTTTCATCTAAATGTCTGGAAGAGATCACTCTTAGTGATAAGACCGCCCTTTGTGCGTGTTCTTTTATGTAGTTTCTGTTGTCATACGTTGTTTTTGATGTAAGTAGAGTAAAGTGTATTTATCTTATCCTATTGATTTTAGGGTCGATAAGAATTAAAATTCGGTTTTTGTTTTAAAAAATTATCATTTTTTTATTTTAAGCTAGCGAAAAACTCTGAATTAATTATAAGTTTTATGATATAAATCTTTCAAGAAAATATTTCTTAAGATTTCTGTATTACCGATTATATAATGAGTTTGATTTGATGGTTTAAAAAGCATTGTTGTTCGCAGGACAGTATCACAGCGCTGGAGGAGTGTACCAAGCCCATAGTGAATGTGGTGCACGGAGCATGTATAGGAGCCGGGGTTGATCTCATCACCGCAACCGATATACGGTAATGCATAAACATACCTCTAGGAGGATCTCGATGGCGCAGTGGTTAACGCGCCCGGTCTGCGAGTGCTAAGGTTAAGCAACTTTCGCACAAAGGCCGGTCATCGGATGGGTGATCAAAAACGTATCATCTTGAGCTCTTCCGTGCTTCGAAAGGCACGTAAACGCACGTTGGTCCCGGCTGCATTAGCACTCATTAACAACCACCTACCCGCACTGGAACCCCATAGGGAAGGCTCGTGCCCCAGCAGTGGGGACATAAAATGAGCTGATGTTGATTATAATTTATTCCTATATATATATAATGAATTACGACAATAACACTTACAAACAATATCAATCCATTAATGCTACAGTGCGTACAAAATTTTTTATTAGCCCATCTTTAGCATACACAAACAAACTGGATGGTTTGCCCACTCGAGAGCATGCTGCCGCGTATAATTTTCCGTGTGAAAAACATGGTGTGCTCAAATCTAAGCCACAAACAGACATCGTTTGGCCTTGGGACTTATTGATAGTCATTCCTACTCCGTGCTGGTTACTGGGTGAGAAGTGACACCGGTGGACGCCTGGCGGAGACAACTGATCAAGTGATTAATATGGCTATAAAAAATAGGGGTTGGTGATAGAAGGGTCAAAATTTAGGGTTGAATGTATTTTTTGATGCCACATATTTTGAGCCAAAAAATAATCCAAAAAATAAAAAATAATGTTTGGGTTGGACCACCCTTATCACTTATATATATATATATAAATAGACTAGCTGACCCGGGGCGGCGGACTTCGTACCACTTAGACAGTTTCTATGACAACAAAACAAACAAATCGTGAAACATTTTGTATTGGAAAATTAAATTGTAAAAAAAAAATGTTTGGGTAGGACCACAAAAAATAGATTACGACCGATTGTCAGATCTACCGACTATACATATAAAATTTCATAAAAATCGATCGAGCCGGAGGAGTATGTCAACCCACATGTGACACGAGAAGTTTATATATATATAGAAGAAATTCTATTCTATGGTTTTAGGTACTGCACGGAAGACGCGTGGTTCCAAGTGAAGGAAGTGGAAGTCGGTCTGGCGGCTGACGTCGGCTCCCTGCAACGGTTACCCAAAGTAAGTAGCGTATAATAACAGTCACAATTTTATAATATTAATTATTTATCATTCGTCATCAGGTAATTTTATGTTCTTACTGCTGGGGCACGAGCCTTCCCTATGAATGTTAACGCCATGAAATAACGGGATATTAACCACCACGCGGCGCCAGTGCGTAAACGAATACTGAGCTCTCAAATATTAATTAATTAGGTGACTATTACTTATTTTTTATTACTGTACATGGAATTGTTTCTTTTTGTTTGATGTTTTTGTTTTAATTTTATAAAAAAAATATTTTGCATGTCTTTATAGACAAAATTTTAATGTTTAATACAAATGAACAAATATTCTATACTGCTGCTAACGCAGCCGGGACCAACGGCTTTACGTGCCTTCCGAAGCATTAAGGAACTCGAAATGATCAAAATGTTTATATAATTTTTAACGCAAATTTACAAAAACAAAAACAAACACCACGAGCAGGATTTGAACCCGCACTCTTCTGACATACCGGGTCAGGTGCTCTTCCAATTGAGCTATCGTGGTTCTAACCAGCCCGCCGAAATTATTCAATACTATTTACTTTTTACTTTGAAAGCCAAAGGCGCCCATTCAACAACTACCGTCATTAAATTTTCGTCATTTAATTCATTTTTCAACATTTGTGTTTTTGTAATTTGTTCGCAACAAAATTTGCGTTAAAAATTATATAAACATTTTATAAATAGCTTGCCTACTTCTTAACTGATCTTTAGTATTTGTAAAAATATTATGATCAGATGTTAATGACGGTAGTTGTTGACATTGACCCCCACCCCTCCAATGACCGGCCTTTGCGAAAGTTGCTTAAGCTCAGCACTCGCAGACCGACCGCGTTAACAACTGCGGCATCGTATTTATTTACTTACTAGTGGACCCGGCGGACTTCGTACCGCTTTGACAGTTTCCATCAAGTGATTAAATTCTCTTTGGTTTCCATGACAACAAAACAAACAAATATTTTTTTATTGGAAAATGAAATTGTCGTTTTTGGTATATTTATATTCTGATTGATTGATGATTATTATTGAGTGATGATTCCCGTGGGAATATCGGGATAAAAACTATCCTATGTATTAATCTAGGTAGTAAACTATCTGTATGCCGAATTTCATCTAAATCCATCCATCCGTTGCAGCGTGAAGAAGCAACAAATATACAAACATACATACACACAAACTTTCGCATTTATAATATTAGTGTGATTGTTATAATTACAGGTGATTGGCAGTGCCTCAGTAGCTCGCGAGCTCTGCTTTACAGCTAGAAAGGTGAATGCGAAAGAGGCCTTGGATATAGGCCTCGTCAGCAAAGTGTTCCCAGATAAAGACAGGTAACGAATTAATGATAATTTAATATAACAATTACAACAATAATTAATTGCAGAACATTATACGACGTATAAATGAAATCACGTAACCCCCCGACCGCCTAACCGATCGCTTTGACTACGCGTATAGTTTATGACGTCATCTTGCCACCTCGCACCGCCTATGAAAGCAATATCTAAAGTTAAAGGCTATCGATATTGCTTTCATAGGCCGCACGAAACGACAAGATGACGTCATAAACCACACACGAAGTCAAAGCGATCAGTTAGGCGGTCGGGCCCCATCTCTAAAACATGTCCCAATTTTTATTTGATACTAGCTGACCCGGCTGACTTCGTACCGCTTTGACAGTTTCCATGACAACAAAACAAACAAATCATTTTGTATTGGACAATTTAATTGTCGTTTTTAGTATTTTCCGTTACTTTTTATGTATGTTTCTCACCTCATAAATCTTCCCTGAACTTCCACAAATATTTCAAAATCAAAATTTAGCCAAATCGGTCTCCAGCTCCTCCGTGCTTCGTCGTGCACGTAAAGCCGTTGGTCCCGGCTGCATTAGCAGTCGTTAACAACCACCAATCCGCACTGGGCGTCTATCCGTCCATAGGGAAGGCCCGTGCCCCAGCAGTGGGCACATAAAAATGAGCTGATAATGATGATGATGATGAAATTGTACACAGGTAACTGTTTACGATTTCATCTTCTTTATCTCTTCTTAAATTCTTTATTCTTTATTGTATAAATCTAAATGAATGAATGAATAAATGATTAAGATCGTTTAATATGATTTGCACAAAAGATCCCGGAATAGATTGGTCGAAGTATGTAAAAAGTCTTAAGTGCTCTGTACTTTCCCACCAAAACGAGTTTATACTTGTCTTCTCTTCTTCAGCCTGTCGCTACCCAATATAGAGTGTAGGCCTTTCCCTTTGCACGCCATCTCTCTCTGTTAGTAGCCATTCAAAACCAGTTATTTCCAGTGACTCTATCTATATCGTCTCTCCGTCGAGCTGGTTGCCGTCCTACGTTTCTACGTCCAGTTCTTGGTCGCCATGCTAGGACTTTGTGTGACCATCGTCCGTCGTTACGTCCGCAGACATGTCCCGCCCAACTCCACTTCAGGATGCAGCTTAGTGCGGCTTAATGTCCAAATAAGTATATACACAGCGCGTAACGCTTTGTATATACTTATTTGGCCACTAAGGCAAGATTTTAGTATATATTTTTTACATCTTCAATGTTTGTCCTTTCCAGTGCGCTATCGCACGCACTGTCGGTGGCAGAATCAATAGCAGCCAAGAGTCCGGTGGCGGTGCAAGCCACCAAGCAGAACATCGTCTACTCGCAGGACAAGACGCCGAGGGAAGGACTTGAGCATATCGTAAGTTTAGATAATTAATTAAAATTACTTCATTCTTCATTAAATAAGACATAACGCAAAGCATTGCGTAGATATAGCCATAAGCCAGAGGGCTTGCAGAGGCAAACAGTAAAACATAACAAAAGAAATTTAAAAAAATATATAATGTACGTATAATTTTGTCACCCAGTGGCGCCTTTAACTAACATTGCAGGATTATCTCATAAGTTTGCTTAATCAGTCAGGCACCGTAAAACCAGATACAATTGAAAACCAATTGTTATAAGTTCACATGTGAACCTGCGGAGCGTCAGACGTTAATTATGTATCTTTTCAAAAGCAATGAGATCTTGCCCATACAGCTAAAATTAAGCTCAGTTTTTTTTCATAATGATAAGATAATTTTTTCATATTCATATTCATTTATTCACCATAACTTTATAACAATAAGTATAATAAAAGTGGGTATATGATGTTATGTTTGTTACAAATTTACCTTTTCAAGGCATTGTGAAATATGAAACTTTTTAACTACATAATTAAAATTTAAACTAACTTAGAATTTATTTTTAAAATATTCTGTCATGTGGTAAAAAGAATGAGACATAAGAATATTTTTGAGCTGCCAGTTTCAAAGTTCAAAGTGATAGCTGGTATATTCCTAATGAAATATTGAAAGGAAGAAATGGATAGTTATATTGTTTTATTTTACAGGCTCTAATCAACATGCTGAACCATCAAAGTGAAGATTTAACCAAAAGCGCTATAGCCATGGCCTCAAAAGGAGACCTGCCCGAATTCGAAGATTACTAAATATTGTATATAAAGATCATTGTATTTATAAGTGTTAAACTATTATTTATTATTTTCTACAATAAAAGTATTTATTCAATTACGATGCATTGTTGCATTTATTTATATAATTTACAACCCCGTTCTTGCAAGCTAAAAAATATTAAGTGTTAGTCAAAAACTAACTTTAAAGTTATGACTATAAGGATTGTTTTTCTTAAATGTCATGACATTTTATTACTTCATTAAGTTGACGGTACAGTGTAATTCCAAGTCTTCTTCTACTTGAGACTTAATCGATAATAAAATAAATGTGTCTGTAATGTCAGTTCCATTTGCAAATATCTTTTATTACCAAGTTGCCACCAGCATAGCTTGTTTGATTCAAAAATATTATTTTATTAAATAAAGTCACTTTTATCACCTCAATGTCTAATAATACATTTTCAAATAGGAGGCCCAACTAGGTATTGAACCTGCTGCTAGAGATACAATAATGTCTCACACTAAGGAGAGCTCTCTCTTACATTTGTGCGAAATCGACGTAGGTACTATAATGACAGAAAAATACATAAACAGTATGAATAATATTAAACTTAAGTAGGTAAGATAATTAAATAGATGAGAGTACCCGCGGATCGTGCTCAGTGGCGTGCACTTGGAGAGGCCTATGTCCAGCAGTGGACTACTATAGGCTGATGATGATGATGAAGTACCTATAAATAAAATAATATAGTCATTTTTAATTTCAAGGCTACCTACCGTGTGAGATTACAAAAATAGGTAGCAGTCTGGAATAGGCCCGGTTAAATGTCAATGTCACAGCCAAAAAACAGCTGTTCTTTTTTATGCATCGTTGTTGTTGTGCGTGGTAGTCTTGCAAAATATCGAAAATGATGTCAATCAATCAAAGAATGGACTTTGGACTTCGTCTATTCAAAGTTCATACCGTAAATTGTGCTCTAAACAGAGAGCTAATGTATTAAGGTGATAACAGCAGAGATTATAATTTATTTATTATTAGGTAGGTGTATTATCATTGGAAGTATTTGTTGGGTAAAGCAATTGGTTTCTACTGACTGCTGCGTACACTCGTTAGCAGTTCATTTGTTTTTATTTAGTGCTTTATTATTCCGTTCTCAATGAATACTGCTGTTAAATTGTTTCAGAATCCCAATAGTGGATTCGCCGGTAAGACAATTAACCTGTGACAAAAATTTATTATTACGTTTCCCTGTGTGATTTTGCTATTGATCAAATAAATGTGAAGATTTAATAGCTAAATAAAGTGTAAGAGACTAGGGATTAAGGTATTCTAAGCTGAAATAATGGATGACAATATTGACAATTAAGTTCGGCAACATCTGCTAAGTACGTACCTATATACCTAATACCTACATAACAAAGAATCAAATTATTTTTGCACTCATTTATACTACTTAAGTGAATAAAATATTTCAGATCCATAAACATGAACTCTACTTTTGCTTGCTTTGTACTTAATGAAAAACACTTTAGACCCTTATCAAATTAGTAATTATAATTATTAGCTAAATGAATACATATAACAATAAATAGGTAGACATTTTTTTATTTAGGCATACCTCTTACTCAACGTTTTGGCTGGGTCGTTCCTACCGTGGTCACATGTTGGTCAGAGTGAGTTGCCTGCTGTCGTCAAAATATGCCTTTTTTTTATATTAACAGGTAAGCACCACTGTGCTTGCCTGCACTGCCTTGATCTCACCTGATGTTAAGTGATGATAAAGCCAATGATGGAAGCGCACTTCACCCGGGATCCTCAAGTACTTAGGCACTGCCTACCTTATCTCTAGCTGCCGGAACACAACAATGCTACAAATATTGATGTTATGGCGACATGTTTAGATAAGATGGTGGTAGCTAGCCAGGCGGACAAACAAGCCCTACCACCAACCAAACCGAGTACACAAACATGTACTCCCCGCTGGGAATCGAACCCGGGACCTCTGGGTCTTTACCGGTGGTCTTAGCCAGTAGACCACAGAGGCGAATAAGGCGGACTCCGTTTGCGCCGTAGAGTCTTATAGAGACATTCACTGTTTCAGCTGCAGTTGTGCGAGCCTACTCCTCAGCTCTACCAAAGTATGCTGCATTAGCAGTCTCTGTCCCATCAAAACATGTCTACCATGTGGAACTCAACAGGCCAGATAAACTCAATACTTTCAACCAAGACATGTGGAAGTAAGCTAGTTCTATTTTTAGACCTTATTTTTTTTTCTATTAATTAGTTCATTCAAAAATATATTTTGTAATGATATTTTTTTTCAGGGATTTGAAAGTCTGCTTCCATGCTTTAGGTGAAGAACCAGAGTGTAGAGTGGTTGTTCTTTCAGCACGGGGGAAACTATTCTCAGCAGGTAAGTAAAATAAAATTTATTCATCATTATCATCAGTCTTTAATTAATGGACGTCGACGATTATATATCAGTCTATGATCGATGGACCCGACGCTTATAAGCTGACTTTATTTTGGGTAGTTGACCCCAGGCTCAAGCCTTACCACATTAAAACATTGACTTGCATATATATCGATGCATTAAAACATTAAAAAACCATTTTTAAAAACTAGATTTTATTTAAATGCGCTAAAATAAAAACTTTTACTCTAACCGCCTTACAAATAAACAAAGAATAAGGTCCGAATAATTATTCCGTGTTTTGTTCCTGTCATGTAAACGTCATTACAAATTAGAGTAAAAGAGACAAAACACGGAATACCCAACTATTCGGACCTTATTCTTTGTTTATTTGTAAGGGGGTAAAACTTTTACTTCAACTTATAACGTCATTGCACAATTTATATGATATAAAAGCTTGTCGCTACATTTAAGTACTACTTGTATTTACTTAGTTTGAGAATTTTAATAGTTTAAAAATCAATCACATCAAGTTATTTAATTAACTTGTTTATCTACACAAGTTTTTAGGCAAGCATCTTACATCTTAGGCTGCATCACTTACCATCAGCATCAGGTGAGATGAGATAGTAGCCAAATGCATTTATTTTTTCTTTTTAGCGCATTTAAGGGTGCGCCGACCAAAAAATGCCAAAAATGCAGTCAGGGTTAGGTAGTTAAAATTAAAAATACCATCGTATTAAATAAACAAAAAAATATTTAGTATCAAAGGGAACGTGTCTACAATTAGTCAGATCCATAAACTCATAACACGCTATAGTTTTTCTACAATATTATTTAAAGTTGGGCGAAAATCATGAAAACGAATGGCGGCATTTAGTAGATTTCTTATAGTATATCTAAATTATTGTACCTCTGATGTTGTCTAAACAATCATCAATGGCTAAACTGCAAATTGCTAAACCACATTTTCGATTCATCAAGTGGTTATTTAAATAATTATTTTTTATTAAGCACCTTAAATTCCCCATACAAAATTAGTATGGCCGCGCGGCATCAAATAAATATGGACGAAGACATTTCAGATAAAATATATGACACTTGTCTTTTACGGACGGCGCACTCTTAAATAAAAGCTTGTTTTTTGAAAAGGTTTTTTACTTTGAATTTATTTTTTACTTTTTAGTTATTGTCCTTTAATTTGATATCCATATTGGATTTAGAGTGACGTCACTTGAGTTATTCCCAGCAAGCCCTTTCATTTGATACCCATATTGTAGGAATGCATTAAAAATAATTAGTCCGCCATCTTGGGTGTGCCGCCATGTTGGGTTTAGAATGACGTCACACAATTAACTATGCATTGTCATCTGAACTGAACATGTATACAAAATTTCAGCTCAATCGGTTGAAGATATCTGCTTTAAAATTGATTTGCAAGATTTCACCCGAACAAACATATACATTGCAAGTTAAATAAAAGCTTGTAAAAAAGAGCAGATGAGGAGATCGAGCCTCCTAGGCTGAAGCCTTCCTACATTGAAACATTAAAAAGAGCACATGAGGAGATTGGGCCCTGATCGTGCTGCTAGCCCGATGGGGGTTGGTGGGACCTTAAACCTTCAACCAATCTTAACATGCCCATGCCATGCCATACATGCCATACATGCCCTGCTAAGTATGGAGGAGCTTGAAATATTTGAATCTAAATTTTAAGCTCTAGCAATATATCGAACAACATAATTTTAACTTCACATCATTAGAATAAGGACGAAAATCGATATGATATAAAATTCAACATGTTGTTTTAAAGGGGTAATTTGCTTGCTCTGACGCGCAATCCATGTAGGGCCATCGAACACTTCATGAAAGAGAGAAACAATATTGGTCTTTGATATCCTCAACTTTTATAATGTTTTCAAATTCTTCATGATCTACTATTAGTGCGAATATGTCATTAGGGCCGAAACACATGAACACGACACGACGACGTCGCGTCGTACCACGATGCGGGGGGCGTTCTTTCTAGTATTTAACAGGCAATAAGGTTTATACTAGCCTGGCGCAACGCTTATTTTTGCGGTGCGACGTCGTATCGTGTTTATGTGTTTCGGCCCTTAGTTAACTGATGTATAAATGCCAAACTACTCCTCCCTGGTAATGTACACACGGCGGCAGATCAACCTACCCAAAACTGTCAAATTTCTACAATCAATTTTGAACTTTATCGTTTGGTTATATGGATCAATATTCATTGGAGAAATTTGACAGGTTTGGGTAGGTTGATCTGCTGTCGACTGTACTGTTTGTAATTTCTTTTTCCAGGCATCGATTTGCAGAGTTTGATTCAGTCGTTCAGCCAAGGGAGCGAAATCGAGGATGTGGCGCGTCGTGGCAGATTTATCTACAACTGGGTTAAAGAGCTTGGGGTAAGAATACAAAAATATACTGCCGTCGACGTTTTAGCCGACCAGTCAGCCTGTGACTCGGCCGAAACGTTGGATATTTAAAAACTTAATTATTTTTTAGAAGATTATTACTAGTGTGCCGTTAAGGCGACACACTGAAAAATGCACCAACTTTCGTCGAATAGTTTTAATTTTTTACTCGATCATAATTATTTTCGGAAACACTACAAAAAATCACTATTGTTGAATTTACTACAAAATTACTTAATTTATATGCTTGGAAACCACTCAAATACATTGACAAGATTAATATCAATAATTTAGTAACTGCAGGCAGATGCTGGATGCGTCAAGCCGAGGACAGGGCGCTATGGCGCTCATTAGGGGAGGCCTATGTCCAGCAGTGGACTAATATAGGCTGATGATGATGATGATGATGATATATATTTTGATAACTAAATCCAATAATTTGTTTAAAATATTTTTTAGATTCTGTTAGTTTGCGCTCTCAATTGTCGCAGCGCGCTAAGTATTTTCGACCTTATGAATGTTCACAAATCGAGGTGTCGTCTTAACACAATAATAATATTATGATTATTTACATATAATTTTACCCAAATTTGTTGCGAACAAATTACAATTTGAAAAATGAAATGTTCGCAACAATATTTGCAATTGCGCCATCGAGCTCCTGGTATTAAATCTCGCTCACTAGTACCTGTCAACGACTGGTACCGCTACTCTAATAACTGGAAATCGAACCCGCGAGCTCAAGGTATTATGATTCTTATCAACTGGTCGTTACAGGAGTGTATCACCAGCGTGGAGGACTGCGTAAAGCCAGTCCTGAATGTGGTACATGGCGGCTGCGTAGGCGCAGCTGTCAACCTGATCACAGCCGCCGATATCAGGTACCATTATTATGAAGTAAAATAATAATTTAAATAAAATCCATTTATATCGAACAAAAATTACAATCAGAACAGCAAATTGAAATATAAATAAAATTACATTAGAATTCAAATTTAATAGGCAATAAAATAAAATAAAATAATAATGTAAAACGACATGCAATGTATCTGGCCACAGCCAATCTACATATCATACTACATAATTGCACAACACGTTTTATAAAACTAGCCCAGATAGGAGCTCTATCTAGGCTAGTTTTATTAAATTTTGTTTGCACTATATATCTTACTAGCTGTGCTCGCGACTTCGTCCGCGTGGAATAGTGACTTTCGGCAGCATTTTTAATTTTTAGGCTCTTGTTCCCGTTTTTGCAACATTTTTCACTGATGCTTCACTCCTATTGGTCGCAGCGTGATGTTATATAGCCTAAAGCCATCCTCGATAAATGGACTATCCAACACAAAAATAATTTTTCAATTCGAACCAGTAGTTCCTGAGATTAGCGCGTTCAAACAAACAAACTCTTCAGCTTTATAATATTATATATATTATATATATGTTCAATCGTACAATTTTATCTTTTATCTTAGAGGTTTCCCTATAAGGCTGCGTTTCCACTAGAACTGTGCGAAGTAGCTAGGAGGTGATCGAGGCAAGAATCCACCAATAGGATTACACCATTTTACATCGCATGGAAGAGGAAGTAATCTAATTGGGGATATTTTCCTCGCGCTCTGCCTAGCTACCTTGCACAGCTCTGGTGGAAACGCAGCCTCAGCTTGCAATGATGATGATGATGATAAACCCCGCCCTTTCCTCAATGCCACTTCACATTTACAGAATACACTAAACATGCACACTAGTTTAGGCCCAACACCTTACTCGATCCGATCCGAACCCCTCGGAGAATCTAGGAGGGGACGGGTACACGCACTAGTGCGTGATGCCGTTGCCTCTAGAAAACCCTCTGACGGTTTTTCGTTGAACCCTTTAAGTGTGCCCCAAAAAAAAGTCCGGTGATGCTGAAAACGCCTACAGTCTATTAGCAAACTCCGAAGAAAAAAGAAAAAAATAGTAGATTAGTCTTTGAGTTTCAAATTTTTATAAAATACTAGCGACCCGCCCCGCCTTCGCACGGGTGCAACGCTGATACACGCAACCGCTATGTCCCTGCATTTTAAATATGTAATATCTTCGAAAATATTCATTTAAATTACATACTGTAAAGGGCCATATTGATCAATATTAAATGCATAATGTATTTGAGGTACTTAATTGGAAAAGGATTAATGCTGTATTGCTTAAAATCGCTTCGTAAATAAGCCATTATTTCTCGTAAAAAGTAAAGAATAAAAAATGGTTATTGTGGGTTATCCCTAAGAGATAGACATATACCATCGCGGACTTTTTTGTAGACCTTTTTAAGGTGTACAATACTGTAGTACATTATTTTGATCTATATCGTAGGGTTCAGCCAGCGTTTGCAATGTAAGCGCAAAAAAATGTGAAACCTCTAAAATTATCAGTGTTTCTCTACTGTATTATGCATCATGCATGTATTTATACATAATATAAACCTTTCTCTTGAATCACTCTATCCATTTAAAAAAACCGCATTAAAATCCGTTGCGTAGTTTTAAAGATCTAAGCATACATACATACATAGGGACAGCGGGAAGCGACTTTGTTTTATACTATGTAGTGATAGTGAAGATGTTGTTTGTTTCCAGGTATTGCACAGAAGATGCGTGGTTCCAAGTTAAAGAAGTGGCCGTTGGTATAGCGCCTGATGTAGGCGTACTGCAAAGGCTACCCAAGGTAATTAAATAAATCTTCACACGCGCTCGGTCTGCAATTGGCTGAAGTTAAGGATCTTTCGCAAAGGCCGAACATCGGATGGGTGACTCTTGTGTAATGTATTGTACCAAATAAAGATATTTTCTATTTCTATCTTTTTTTCGAAAATGTATCATCTCGGACTCCTCCATGCTGCCGTTGGTCTTGTAGGGCCTGTTGAGGTTACCTTCTCCCAGTAGCACTTCCATCCATCGGGATTTTTATATATTTATATTAGAATAGAATAGAAAACACTTTCATCATCATCATCATCAGCTCATTTTATGTCCCCACTGCTGGGGCACGAGCCTTCCCTATGTATAGGATAGGGAGAACGCGCCATAAACCACCACGCGGGCCCGTGCGGATTGGTGGTTGTTAACGACTGCTAATGCAGCCGGGACCAACGGCTTTACGTGCCTTCCGAAGCACGGAGGAGCTCGAGATGATAAAGTTTTGGTCACCCATCCGATGACCGGCCTTTGCGAATGTTGCTTAACCTCAGCACTCGCAGACCGGGCGCGTTAAGCACTGCGCCATCGAGCTCCTCAATGCTGCCGTAAACAGAAAACACTTTATTTGTAACTAATACATCACCCACATAAAAAAAAAACTATAAAAAACCAATTAAAAATAACAATGACAATAGAAATTTTATACAGGGTGTCCCATAAATGGCACGCCAGGCTGACACTGGAGATAGCTTAGCTATTAACCTATCTACCTAACTCCACTTTTAGTTCGTTTTAAACCTATCAGATAAAAATAACATGACTTGTAAAAGTCTCTTAGTTTTGGAGAAAATGCCACTTTTTTCTTTTCTCAAAACTCCACTTTAAGTACTTTTTAGGTTTTTTATTTTTTTTTATTGCTTTTTTTTTGTTTATTTTTTTTATCTGATAGGTTTACAGCTAAGCTATCTCCAGTGTCAGCCTGGCGTGCCATTTTTGGGACACCCTGTATAGTATGTGTGCTGCAGAAGCGCAAAAGGGCGATAGCTCAGTGGCTAATTTTGCTTATACACAAAAATACATGAGTGTAATAAGCAAAGCACTGGTATTCTGCTATTACCCAGAAGAGGGTAGATAAACAAAACAAAAACAATAATGTAGGCACTGAATGACACAATATTAAAAACAAATAGTGAAAATAGTTAAAAATTAAAAATAAAATTTCATAGTTATAATATTTGAGTTGCTGTAATCATGGAGCTATTACAAAAAGATAAAATAAAAAAATAAAATAAAAACATAACAAAGCATCGGAGGAATCGGATTGAAGGGTAAAGGAGCGGGGATTGGGAAAGAATTGACCGTAACCTAAACAACGAAATATTATTTACACTTCCAATTTAGTTTTTTGTATTATTTTTGTAATGACTATTTTATGTCAAAATATTTTTAAACGTATAATGCTCATTTAATTTATTTATTTAATATTTCCTCTTCAGATAGTTGGAAACACTTCTATAGTTCGTGAGCTGTGTTACACCGCTCGGAAGATGGACGCCGCAGAAGCGCTGGAGTTGGGGCTCGTCGGCAAAGTGTTCCCAGACAAAGACAGGTAGGTAAACTAGTATGCATATTATTATACTCACACACCCTCTCTCTCACACATCCACGTACACATTCACTCAATACAAAGAGAGGTTCACATTAACGGTGTGTGTTGATGTGAACCTTTTTTAAAGTTTTTTAAATTTATTAAGTTACAAAAACATAAATGTTGAAAAAATTTCCAAGAGCAGGATTTGAACCCGCACCCTTCTGACATACCGGGTCAGGTGCTCTCCCAATTGAGCTATCGTGGTTCTAACCAGCCCGCCGAAATTATTCAACACTATTTACTTTTTACTTTGAAAGCCAAAGGCGCCCATTCAATGTCAACAACTACCGTCATTAAAATCTGATGATAATATTTTTACAAATACTAAAGATCAGTTAAGAAGTAGGCAAGCTATTTATAAAATGTTGATATAATTTTTAACGCAAATTTTGTTGCGAACAAATTACAAAAACACAATTGTTGAAAAAATTTCCACGAGCAGGATTTGAACCCGTACCCTTCTGACATACCGGGTTAGGTGCACTTCCAATTACGCTGTCGAGGCTCAGTTCAACACGTCATATTTATTAACACTATATATTCTTACTTTGTATACCAAAGAAGTTCGATGACGCAGTGGTTAACGCGCCCGGTCTGCGATTGCTTAGGTTAAGCAATTTTCGCAAAGGCCGGTCATCTAATGGGTGACCAAAAATGTATCATCTCGATCTCCTCCAGTGCTTCGGAAGCCGCGTAAAGCCGTTGGTCCCGGCTGCATTAGCAGTCGTTAACAACCACCAACCCGCACTGGGCCCGCGTGGTGGTTTATGGCCCGTTCTCCCTATCCATCCATATCCTATCCTATTTATTTTTATATAATAAAGATTATTTCACTAGCTCATTTTATGTCCCCACTGCTGGGGTGGAGCACGAGCCTTTCGAATGTTTACACCGCAGGGAGAACTGGCTCTAAACCACCACGCGGGCACAGTGAGGAAAGTGGTTGTGGCTAGCCTTACTATTATTAGTTTTTCAATATAAAAGATTATCATCAGCTCATTTTATGTACCCACTGCTGGGGCACGAGCCTTCCCTATGGATGGATAAGGAGCATGGGCCATAAACCACCAATAGGCCAGTGCGGATTGGTGGTTGTTAACGACTGCTAATGCAGCCGGGACCAACGGCTTAACGTGCCTTCCGAAGCACGGAGGAGCTCGAGATGATACATTTTTGGTCACCCATCCGATGACCGGCCTTTGCGAAAGTTGCTTAACCTCAGCACTCGCAGCTTGGGCGCGTTAACCACTGCACCATCGAGCTCCTCAAATAGAAGATGATTACTATTAATGCTCTATTAACACAAATCGAAATAGGTAGACTATGTTTACCTAAATTTCACGGTGGGACACAACATAGAAATTGAGGCAATAGCCTACCTATCCAGAGCGGTGGTCATCCCCACCCAACTCGTGTTTGGCAAATGTACTAATTAAACCAATACCCGTTAATTGGAGCGATGACTTAGTAGATTTCAGTAACTATGGAGGCCTTTGCCCAGAAATAAATAATAAATAAATAAATGTTTCCCACACTCACACCAATTATCTAGCCCCAAGAAAAGCTTCCTTAAGAAACTTGTTAAAATGGTTAACTAGACAACGGATAAACATACTTAATATACTTAAATACATACTTATTATACATAGGAAACACCCAGACCCGAAACAATTTAGAAAAACAGGTATTTCTAAATTGATCCGACCGGGGATCGAACCCGGGACCTCAGAGATGGCGACACCATGAAAACCGGTGTGCAAGCCACTCGACCAAGGAAGTCGTCAAATGATTTGAGAAATGGGGGTGTATTAGGCTAATTACTACTACTGTTACACTGCTGATTCCTTTCTTCGTCTATTTTATATTTCATTGCTGACGTATAAATGTATGTCCTTTCCAGTGCGCTATCGCACGCACTGTCGGTGGCAGAATCAATAGCAGCCAAGAGTCCGGTGGCGGTGCAAGCCACCAAGCAGAACATCGTCTACTCGCAGGACAAGACGCCGAGGGAGGGACTCGAACATATTGTAAGTAGTTAGCATTAGCCCACTAATATCCCAATGCTGGGTAAAGAACCATAGCCCAGTGACGGTGCAAGCCACCAAGCAGAACATCGTCTACTCGCAGGACAAGACGCCGAGGGAGGGACTCGAACATATTGTAAGTAGTTAGCATTAGCCCACTAATATCCCAATGCTGGGCAAAGAACCACAGCTCAGTGACGGTGCAAGCCACCAAGCAGAACATCGTCTACTCGCCGCCGTGGGAGGGACTCGAACATATTGTAAGTAGTTAGCATTAGCCCACTAACATCCCAATGCTGGGCAAAGAACCATAGCCCAGTAACGGTGCAAGCCACCAAGCAGAACATCGTCTACTCGCAGGACAAGTCGCCGTGGGAGGGACTCGAACATATTGTAAGTAGTTAGCATTAGCCCACTAACATCCCAATGCTGGGCAAAGAACCATAGCTCAGTGACGGTGCAAGCCACCAAGCAGAACATCGTCTACTCGCAGGACAAGTCGCCGTGGGAGGGACTCGAACATATTGTAAGTAGTTAGCATTAGCCCACTAACATCCCAATGCTGGGCAAAGAACCATAGCCTAGTAACGGTGCAAGCCACCAAGCAGAACATCGTCTACTCGCAGGACAAGTCGCCGTGGGAGGGACTTGAACATATTGTAAGGATTTTTATTATTTTATTTTTGCATTCACAATGCTTTATACAACGTGTAACAGAAAGGTGTGTGTTTACGCGTGAACGCAGCCAGCGCTGCTGTTGGCATCACTGCGTTGACACGCCGAGCCAATGAGAACCATTGATGGTGGAGAAGAAACGTCAGAGGAGGAAGCGCGGCTACGCGTACGCGCCATTACTTCTTTAGGCTTTGCCCTTCACTGACAACTATTGTTTGTATTATATATATAAAACGCAGTTTGATTCGTAATTATTTATTACTTGATTAACAACATGTGTATTGATGCTATGTAGCATGACAAACGTAATATGACAACTGACACATATTATTATTGTGCTACCTCTACTTCATTCGCCTTTTTATCAAGAAGGCAAATACGCTGCTGCTATGCTGGACAAAGGCCTCCCCCAAGGATATGAGGGGTATTTGCCGTAATCGCCACGCTTGGCAGGCGGGTTGGCGATCGCAGTAGGTTGAGGGTAACCTCAGAGAGATGCTGCTGCCCATCCTCTGGAATGGTCCCTTAGTCGGCTTTTACGACACCCACGGGTTGAGATGGGGTGGTGCAATTCTTTATCCCCGGCACCACACAGGGAACCAAGTACCAAGTGCCAATTGTACCAAGTGTGTACCTTTATATTAACATTAAAATTAAAGTTTGTTATTCCTCAATACTTTTCCTTTACTTACTTTACCCTGTTTTATGTTCCTGCGGTAACAGTGTGGTCAAAATGAAATGATCCAAAGTGTATCCGATCTAGACTTGTATGTGTTGTTACTGAGACATAATTATTGACTTAAGTTGTCATGTAATTGTAAACTAAATACTTACATTAGTGAAGTCATGCGCCTCAGGCACGCATAAGCAAGCATCAGTGACAGAGTGAACGAGAGTGCGGCAACTTCACACAAGCGCTCCGAAACGCACGCACACAATCTCGTAGTTCACCTACATTAGCACACGGAAAAAAGCATGGGAAAGGAGTACCCGATGACGCGGCTGTCATCGCAAACGCGGATCGGGCAGCGTATGTTGCTGTAGTAACGGAGAATAACAAGTATGTCACTGAGCGCTGCCGATCAGTATACGCGTATTTTTTTTGGTTTGGGTGTCGCGATTGCGAGTTTTATTGCATATAGGTGGGTGCCTATCGAAAATGCCTGGAAAAAAACCTATAATATATATACTTTATAATGATATAAGTATTTTATAGTGTACACCTAAATTATGTGTTTCATTTAAAAAAAAATTCAAAATTCAAAATCATTTATTCAGTTTAGGCTACAAGTAGCTCTTGTGAATGTCACTATGCCATCGGTTCGTAAGTCTACTCTGGGCGGGAGATCTTGTACTGAGAAGAACCGGCAAGAAACTCAGCAAGTGTCCAGCTCTTTTCTCCCTTACAGCGTCAAAAATATTGGAAAATGCCCTATCATAGCAGGACACTTTCCATTACAAATAAACACAAAAATTATATATAAGACAACCACAACATGTAAAAAAACAAAATAAAAAATGTAAGTTAACAAATTTACATCAGATAATTATGTAAAAGTTTCAATTTCCACAATGTCATACAGCACCACTACAGTACTCTAGTAAAAGTCAAAAATTGTTTAGGTAAAACAAAGTCAAA
This sequence comes from Eudonia lacustrata, assembly GCA_947562085.1. Classification (NCBI taxonomy): domain Eukaryota; kingdom Metazoa; phylum Arthropoda; class Insecta; order Lepidoptera; family Crambidae; genus Eudonia; species Eudonia lacustrata. The sequence goes on along the minus strand of OX387332.1, from coordinate 12,387,635 downwards.
CTATAATTAATAATACTAAAAATAAGATAAGTATGCAAGAGCAGACCAGCCTCCACAGGCGGCACCCGTTCACGAGCATGACATATGAATCAGCCATCGCTTCGCTCAACCATATTTTAGGGAACGTAACGACCCGACGCACACGCCACCACCGCAGAGACAATTAAGAGAGCATGACACACTCAAGATACTATATACTATATATATTTATAATATATAAGACACCCAAATTCACACAATAATAAATTAACTATGTGTGGCTCAACCCTAGCCGGTAGCTACAGCTCTTACGTCAATTCAAGATCACGGCACTGTTGCCGCACTCTCGTTCACTCTGTCAGTGATCATAAATGCAAGTACACCGAGGTTACTAAACCACTAGGGCTGTGACTTGTTTATTTTAATGTGACGTCACAGTAAAATTATGTAATTAAAAATTTCATAACAAATTAAAGTTAATAATTATGTTTTAGTAACTCTGCATCAAGATCTAGATCAGAATCACTGGATCTTTTCATTTCTATCACACCTTTCTGTTACACATTGTATAGGCTATTTATTACTTTAATTTTTGTATAGTATTGTTTGTATTTCTATCAGCAAATTTTAAAAACACACTCGGATTTTTTTTCTGTCAATACGTATAGTCGACAATAAAATTGCTTTACCACCTTAGAAGTGAATTTTGTTTGCATATAATAAAACAATAGGTTATATTTTTTTTAAAAGACCAAGTGACAGATACGTTGTCATTATTGACAATGCGCCTTAGCGAAATTTTATTGTAGGTAATGGAAGTTTTTGTCAAAAGTGATAAAGCAATTTCACGGTCGACTATACATTTACAATATGAGTATATTATTGATGGAAACTTTACTGATTTCTAATATTAGTTTTTGTTTTTTAAGTAAGTAACCAAGATAGTGTTAGTTTTCCAAATAAAAATAAAACAAATCAACTTATACTTAGTGTTTATTATTATTATGCTTATGTTAAATAGTGCTTTACTGTTTTTTTCAGGCTCTCATCAATATGCTGAATCATCAGAGTGAAGATTTAACGAAAAGCGCCCTGGCCATCGCTACTAAGGGAGAGGCGCCTGAGTTTGAAAATATTTAGATATAAACATACAATAAACATTTACTTTTTACAATCTTAAACATATTTTTACTTTATTGGATACCGTTTCTTTATTCATTTAATTCAAATGCGCAACTACAGAATACAATTCAGTACACACGCGTGAAGATCAACTTATCTAAAACTGACATATTTCTTCAATAAAATTTGAACCAAACGCTTGTTGTATATTTAGCGCCATCTGGCACAGACAAGGGGACTTAACTATGAATGCAATCTGCACAAATGTTTCACTAATTCGTGTCTTATAGATTATATCTATACTAATATTATAAAGCTGAAGAGTTTGTTTGTTTGTTTGTTTGAACGCGCTAATCTCAGGAACTACTGGTTCGAATTGAATAATTCTTTTTGTGTTGGATAGTCCATTTATCGAGGAAGGCTTTAGGCTATATAACATCACGCTGCGACCAATAGGAGCGAAGCATCAGTGAAAAATGTTGCAAAAACGGGAAAAGAGCCTAAAAAATTAAAAATGCTGCCGAAAGTCACTATTCCACGCGGACGAAGTCGCGAGCACAGCTAGTGAAAAGATATGTATGAAAAGTAGACAAAATCAACGTTTCGTAGTCCCCTGATTTCTCCTCCAAAACTGGACCGATTTAATTACTTTTTTCATTAAAAATTAAAGAAAGGCTTTGGCTGTGTCTCTGTTTTGCTTTTTTTTTATATATATATAATCTCGTCAAATTTGGGAAACAGCGGAATATCTGGCCAATTTTTAAGGTTTTTAAAAATTCATATCTTTTTTAATAATTAATTTATGAAAAAAAGCAAAACATAAAGTACACAGCCAAAGCCTTTCTTTAATTTTTAATGAAAAAAGTTATTGAATCTGTCCAGTTTTGGAGGAGGAATCAGGGGACTACGAAACGTTGATTTTGTGTACTTTTCATACATATTTTTCAATTCACTCGACCTAAGTGTTTCCTATCTATATTATCTATATCTATATTATAATATTATAAAGCTGAAGAGTTTGTTTGTCTTAACGCGCTAATCTCAGGAACTACTGGTTCGAATTGAAAAAATATTTTTGTGTTGGATAGTCCATTTATCGAGGAAGGCTTTAGGCTATATAACATCACGCTGCGACCAATAGGAGCGAAGTATCAGTGAAAAATGTTGCAAAAACGGGAACAAGAGCCTAAAAAATTAAAAATGCTGCCGAAAGTCACTATTCCACGCGGACGAAGTCGCGAGCACATTAAGACACAATGTTCGAAGTCTGTTGAGGAAGTATGACAGTTTGTAATAGTCTGACGTGTTAAAATTTAATTCCGGTGATTGTTGCGCACCTATATTTTATTACTTACGGGTTAGCTCTTGGCTTTCATCGCACCTGATGTTGTGATGATAAGGCCAGGTGGAAGCGCACTTCACCCGGAATCCTAAACTGCTAAGACACGGGCTAACTTATCTCTTGCTGCCGGAACACAACAATGCTTCAAACATTGATGTTCATCATCATCATCATCATCTCAGCCAGGTGGTAGCTAGCCAGGCGGACAAACAAGACCTACCATCTACTGAACTGAGTACACTAACATGTTTTCCCGTTGGGAATCGAACCCGGGACCTCTGCGTTAGAGACCGGTGATCTTAATTGACTACAGATGCAGTTACATGACATCATCAGCTCATTTTTTTTGTCCCCACTGCTGGGGCACGAGCCTTCCCTATGGATGGATAGGGAGAACGGGCCAAAAAACCACCACGCGGGCGCAGTGCGGATTGGTGGTTGTTAACAACTACTAATGCAGTCGTAAAAAGAAAATAAATAAATAAATTTGAAGACTATTATTAAAATCTATCATCAGTTTGTCAGTGCGCGAAAACTTTACTGTACTACTAGTAATACAGTAAATAAAGTTTTCGCTGTTATCGTTTTAAAATGCCAAGGAGAAGAGGACCTGACTTAGGTCGCGATGTCAATCAAATGTGTGACGAGCTAACTCACGTGCAAACCGCACTGACGACCAGCGAGAGACAGATAATGATAGATAACATTAGTTTGTATGGCGGAATTGCGTTTTACAGTGAATAATAATGAAGTAGGTAGGCTTAGAATGGAACGAAATCGGGCACACCAAACACAACAACAACGAGCACGAGTGCACGACACAATGAAATAGAGCGATTCCGTAGACGCAGTGTTCCTGTAAACCTGGAACGAGTATCATTCCACTACGACCCGAAAATAGATTATTGTGCTGTAACAATTGGGGAAATGACAACCATTTGTCAATATTGTAAAGTGTTAAAATACAGCGGTGAATCTATTAGATTATGTGTTGGTGGTAAAGTAAAATGGTCGCAATTAATAAATTACCTAAAACAATAATTATGGTATACTACCTTGAAAGTGGGCATGAAGAAGAAGAAGACAACGCCAGTATCACAGTCCCAAGATTAATAAATACCCTACTTATTTAAAAATATCTCGTTTTCGATAAAACGTGATGGAACTGCAAATAAAACTCGCACTAATAGGCACTCAGAATCAACTATGCTCAGGTAAACACGAAGTTGTCGTGAATAGCATATCTAGTTTAGGAATAAATAAAAAAGACACTTAACTTTCTTTTAAACCACTTTGAGGTTTAACCTTTTTACCGCCAACAACTTCTATAGAAGTTCGAGATTTTCGTGCCGCCCACGCCAGCACTTCTATAGAAGTTCTTCTTTGTACCTACTTTATTAAAATACATTTATACGTTGGCGTTCAACGGGACATCGCGTGCAGGATAGTTGGGCGGTGAAAAGGTTAAAGCGTTTGACTTTCATCGCACTTGATGGTATTGATAGCGACCTCGTAGTGAGAATAAGACCAATAGCTGAATTGAACTTATATAACCCGAATCGTGCGCTCCGAGGAGCTCGATGGCGCAGTGGTTAACGCGCCCAGTTTGCGAGTGCTGAGCGTTAACCCTTTAACCTTTTCACCGCCCAACTATCCTGCACGCGATGTCCCGCTGTACGCCAACGTATAAATATATTTTAATAAAGTAGGTACAAAGAAGAACTTCTATAGAAGTGCTGGCGTGGACGGCACGAACATTTCGAACTTCTATAGAAGTTGTTGGCGGTAAAAAGGTTAATGGGCAGAACATGTGTGGCGCCATCTGTTGACACGGTCCCATACTACTTCTTCCCATACTATTTTTGTCGTCGTAGTATGGCGACAAGACGACGCCGACGTCGTTGGTATGCGTTGGTGGCGCCATCTGTTGACACGGTTGAGAAGGTGTTTTGCTTCGAGTCGAATAATGTGCGGCGTATGTGGTAGGTGGCGCCGCCACAGCATGTTTATAACCTTTTTACCGCCAAAAACTTCTATAGAAGTTCGAGATTTTCGTGCCGTCCCCGCCAGCACTTCTATAGAAGTTCTTCTTTGTACATACTTTATTAAAATACATTTATACGTTGGCGTATAGCGGGACATCGCGTGCAGGATAGTTGGGCGGTAAAAAGGTTAAAGTTTTCATTGGTTTTCGACCTTATAATAAGGTAATAAAGTTAAAATTAGGTGTCCAAAATATGGACAGAACCCTTTAAAGGGTTAAGCAACTTTCGCAAAGGTCGGTCATTGGATGGGTGACCGAAAATGTTTCATCGCGAGCTCCTCCGTGCTTCGGAAGGCACGTAAAGCCGTTGGTCCCGGCTGCATTAGTAGTCGTTAACAACCACCAATTCGCACTGAGCCCGTGTGATGGTATAAGGCTCGCACTCCCTCATCCACCCCCGCCCTTTTTAGCAAAAACATTTACTCGTGAGAATTTCTCAACCAAAAGAACCTAGGTAACAATTGCCAAGTTGCAGAAAATCAAAAAAGAAAAAAAAACTGTGTTGAACACTGGTGCCACGACTTAAAACGAGCCCTTAACATCAACCAAACAGAAAACATTAAAATTTGTCCCCCACTGGGAATCGAACCTGGGATCTTTGGCTTTGAGACCGGTTCAAAATTCAAAATCATTTATGCAGTTTAGGCTACAAATAGCTCTTATGAACGTCATTTATGCCATCGGTTCGTAAGTCTATCTACTCTGGGCGGGAGATCTTGTACTGAGAAGAACCGGAAAGAAACTCAGCAAGTGTCCAGCTCTTTTCTCCCTTACAGCGTCATAAATATTAGAAAATGCCCTGACTAAAAGGACACTTTCCATCACAAATAAAAACACAAAATATAAAGGACAGTCACAACATGTAAAAAAAACACAAACAAAGAAAAAATAAATAAATAAAATATTTAAGTTTTTTGTCTTGTAGTTGGTTGCCTAACTAACCACAATAAACAAAGGATAATGGCACTAATGTCCAACACTTTAAGTCCCAGTCTTCGACACAACATTCGTAATCAAAATTAACATAGGTTATTATCATTGTTTTACGAAATGACAGATAAGAAGCTGCGTGGTCTGTATTCACTTGTTCTTAAAGACTAAAATCAGTTGCAAACCCCTACTTTTAATGATCATAGGAAACAAATGATACCAACCAATAGTTATGTCAAACACCGGTGCCTGTACCTTTCGCATGTCTATTACACATAAAAAACATTTGACGCCTTCGAGATTCGAACCCAGAACTGTGAAGTTTTTACCACGAGTCTCTCTAACCGCAATAAGGGAAAATCCTCGTTATTACAGTTCAGTTTACCTGCAGTATTGCCAATTACTGTTTTATTATCACGCCACCCAATAATTTCGGGGCTCCAAAGTAATCTAGGTCACAGCTTCATTATCTAGGTTCGACCTGGTGCCGGTCATTGAGTAACGCGTACGTCATACGTCCTAGGCTAGAGGGGTGAGGCGCGGTTCAGGGGGGGGGAGGGGTGTATCGTGAAAGCACAAAATACAATACAGAGACAAAATGTGTACAAAGAGAATATAAAAATTGAAAAGAGAGATAAGTATAACTTAATAATTTTAACTAGGTACTTTCTAGGACTTTTTCTTTGTTTTAAAACCAAACACCATAAAATAATCTCTAAAAATGGTTTTAATACTCGTACTTATTGATATAAATATAAATAGTACTGATATGATAATGTAATATTTATTAGAAATTAACAAAAAACCAGATAAGTATGCTTACCTAGCTTAGCTATTTATATAGAAATAGTATAAAAGATGTAAAAAAGAACTTGATTGATAATTTTTTGGTAAAACCTTTGTTTAAAACTGGAAGCAAAAACTACTCTAAAAATAAATAACTAAGTAACAATTAATTCTCATTTCAATTAAAATAATTATATATTTTATTATCATCAGTCTAACTATAAAATATACGTTATGTGTATATTATACGTCCCAACTGAGCTGAAGTCTTTCCACATAAACTGTAGCATAGAAGATTCGGTCACAAACGCAATTAAGATAATTTAATTTTGGTCACCCATCTTGTGAAACGACATTGTGAAAGTTGCTTAGCTTTTTGTGGCGCAAGTCACGTTCGCTTCAAAGTTTTAAGTTCTCATCATAATTATTAAAAAATATTGAAATGAAATGTCTAAACTAAGATTAATTAAATAAGTAGGTACTTAACTAATAATTTTATTGATAAAATTAAATAATTGAGTTTTAAATTTACTATTAGATTTAATATTAATTACTGTGTAGCACTAGGTAATATCATTAAAAAAAGTTATGTATGTTAGATATACATCTAATATCTACCTATAATTAGTAAGTTTTTCGGCATCGGACTATCTTGGCACTATCATAAACAATTTTTTTGTGATTTTTTTTTTATCTTATTAACACATTAATTTATTATTTAATTAATTTATTTCAATATCTTACACACTTTTTTCAACTTTTTTAAGACACAGGAAATTATAATGGCATAACTCTTTAACATAATCACACACTTTCAAGATTTAAGCAATTATTATTTAACATTAAAAACTTATACCACTTGCACTTATTTATTAATTTATTAAAAAATAAATAACAAAATCCATTTTCAACTTCATAAAAATATACAAAATGTCTGACGTCACCACAGGCTCGAACTACGTCACCGTACAGGCTATTAACAAAGAAAATCAGGTAACCTAGTTATGGAGGCTTGCATTTACGTCTGATGCGAATGACCTGCCCAAAAATAGAGCAGCTATAAATAGAACCTAGGGTCTAGGAAGCGCGGCCTGTGAATGGTGCAAGGAATCCAGATCTAGGCCACACTGCAATGATTTGACCTATTTATTTTTCAATGGGTCGGTGCATGAACGGGGATGGGCCCATTCCGAGCTTTGCTCCATTCAGTAATAGTCGAACCCCCGAGGCCGACGTGACCTAGTTCGGTGTCACGACAATTTCTGCCGGTTTTTCTCGATTATCCATCATAAAAATTAAAACCAAGTGATTTTTTTCAGTGGTTTTTTGTGGTTTTCTTAAACGAAGTTCAGTGTCTCAGATTCACGCGCTAAGAAGTGACGGCGTGATAAAAAAATCTTTGAAACTCTACATCTTTCAAATATCGCGCCGTGAGCCTGCTCTATCAGTGAATTGACGTCATTGGCCAGTTGTATGTGCGCGGCGCTGTGATTGGTGGGAATCCTGTAGCCGAGGCAGCGGGCCAATAGAGAGACAGTTTGTCGAATTTGCGCGCGACCGACGCGCCACCTGTCGCGCAGTCATCCCGTGTTCATTGAAAAGCCCAGACTGTTTTATTGACGCACGCGCACTGAGGCCCAACAAAGGGCCGAAATAAGAACGGTTCGCAAGTGAAACTGATGTATTTATGTCATAAAAATGGTGAAATCTGTGAAGTGGCGAGTAGAAATTAGGATATTCGACGTGTCGAATCATGACCGAGGCATCTGAAAAGTAAGTGGTGTGAGAAATAGTCAGTTTTCGTGGGCTGTGCTTCGCCCTTCTATGGGCAGGTAGGGTCTTACCCCGGCCATTTTCCATATATCACGGAATGTGGAATGTGATTAATGGTGTTTTATGAGCTCTCTGAGCTTTTCAGAAGCTTACGTGAGGTCGAAAGTGTAATTTTCGAGGCAAGCGCCTCATAAAACCATACTCTACATACGACCGCCGCCCTAGGCTCACGGTGGCCCTGTACAGCTATAATCAATGAGTCGCCGTTTCATTCACAATAAAGTACTTAGGCATCTTTCGGGGTCATTTCGAGCTAGCCTTTCAATACAACCTAAAGCTGAATGAGACTGATATTTCGGCTTGCGCTATCGCTGGTAACTTGAATTACTAGATGGCTATACTTTCGACAGATGGTGAAAAAATTCGAGCAATTTTTTTTCACGGACACTTGTCTTTAGCTTATTAAAATAATTAAAAATGATTACTCATTCGTTGTTAACAGCCAGTTCTAAGAGTTAATTTATGTGTTTCGTTCCCATACATCATACCAACTAAGGGTAATGAAGATTTTTAAATTGGCTACCTGCTGGTGTTTTAACAGCTGATTAAATTCTTGGGTCTTGCTTGTGCCTTTAACATAAGCTGCCCCTTCTGAGTGCATTGTATCAAAAGTAAGATTTATTTATATCAACTTACTCATTAAAACAGCAGTGGTATCAATTAGCTCTAGTTCTTGATAACATACATTAAAAGTTATATTGAAATTAACAGTGTTAATTCAAGCTAGCTGGTTAAAATTTTAAACTTAAAGATTAATATTGTCTTTAGCTATAATTTCGGTCTTTATATAAGTTTATTTGTTGGCTTTTTGTCTTTTTAATAAAAGAAATGCATACAGTGAAATAAAATACATTTACAGATTTCTTTGATTGAGTTACATAGAACAGCATACATACCTGTATTGATAGAAATAGAAACTGCTTATCAGTGTTTAATGTACATATTTCTGATGTATAATACAAATATGAAATAAAAATATTACTTAGGTATTGCCCATACTGTGTGATAGATAGTATCTAGGCCACACCTCTTTTCCTGCCTTTTCTTTTATTCATTATCTTGCTAGTGTTGTGTGATTCAAGAATAAATAACAATAGCAATCATGTAACTAACATGATACTATGTTAGTTAGGTAGTTAGCCAGGGACTGTGTCAATGAGGAGTTACAAAGCAAATAAAATGAAGCTGCTTAAATCTGATACATAACAATAGAGCTGAATACAGCCTTAAACATAGTCTTATATACTAAAGAGTGTATAGATAGATCATAAAGTAGCTAACAGACACATTCAATTTTAATCACTTGAATAAATTGAACACTTGATCACTACAATCACTTGATTAAACACTATTCTATTCTATTATTACCTGTTTGTATCTTTGAAAAACTTTACAATGAAATATATGTGCTTTTCTTTAAGAAATTCAGGGTAAATGCAATGCATATGATAAAATAGTTTACTTGATAAGTCTCTCATTCTCAACACCATTAGCTCTATGGGGCTATCTGTGACCAACAAACAATAAAAAAAAATTGTGTTTGGATTTGTGGCATTCAATGTGTTGGAAATAAAAATTTATTATTGAATAACTGTGTAAAGAATGTATAAAAAGCCAAAAAAATACAACATACAATACATCTTCCTAAACTGTACCAAATATATTATACTCATTACACATTAATTTCCAACACTTTTTCATGCTAGATAATCTTTTAACTTGGCAGTACCTGGTTAGTATAGTTCCCCAAATCCGACACTGGTAAAATCATTACTAACAAAGAAATTTTAAGATTTTAACAAGCATACACTTATTATATTTAGAAAACACTTATCATATTATAAGAGAGATAGGTACTCCTTATTAAATAATCAGCTTTCTAGAAGTTAGGCTTTAATAAAAACTTCTGTTATTTCTTTGAAATTTTATTTTATCGGTTTCGAACAATTTACTTCCTACTTACAGATTGATAGATTTGGTTATTTATTATAAGATAGACAAATAAAAAGTATTGTAAGTATAGGTACACAGATTAATTAGCTAGCAAGAAGTTTATTTACCACTGGTATACTAATTCAAATCTTAAAATTGTTATTGAATAATAAAAACCAATAGTAAATAAAATCTATAATATAATATAAAACTAATGCAACCCTGTAGCAAAAAAATTACAAGCTGATAAAGAATATTCAGATTGACACAAGTAGTTTGTTGTCGACTGTACTAGCTTAATGACTATGACTCAATAATTGTGTTACCTACCAATCATTGACACAACTCATTCAAGAGCTATGAATGGAGAACAATAAGAGCTGTTATTGTAACATTGTGTGTGTATGCAAACAGAAAGTTGATAATACATAATTTTTTATTCAGCTGTTGTTATTTGTCTATATGTTCGACTTCAGATTTGACTTCACATTTAATTTAAGATTGCAAAAAGATGAGCTAAGACTATGTATAATCTTATTAGCTGTAAATATGATGTTGATATTGCTTCTTTGCTGTGTCTGAAATAATTGTTTTGAATAAGAATTTTAAAGTTTTTGAAGTAATTAAAAAATAGTTAGTAATAATCCTAAGTAGTTGAGGATCCCGGGTGAAGTGCGCTTCCACCATTGGCCTTATCATCACTTAACATCAGGTTAGATGAAAGCACTGCACTGACCAGGGGCCCGACCGCCTAACCGATCGCTTTGACTTCGTGTGTGGTTTATGACGTCATCTTGTCGTTTCGTGCCGCCCTATGAAAGCAATATCGAAAGTTATAGCAGTTAGCTTTTGATATTGCTTTCATAGGCGGTGCGAGGTGGCAAGATGACGTCATAAACTATACGCGTAGTGAAAGCGATCGGTTAGGCGGTCGGGGGGCAGTATTATAACAAAAAAAAAATGTAATTTTATTGGTTTTAATTTTATCCATATAGTCTATACGCATTTGAATTTGGAAATGTGTTTGTTCCAGTGCCTACCTGGTGCGGGTGCGCGCTCAGGTGATGTGTCGCGACGAGGGCACGGGCGGCTGGGTGGCGCTGGGGGGCGGCGGGCTGGCCGACGTCATGGTCGGCCGCCGCTCTCGACCTCACCCCGGTAAGCAGCGCTAGCAGTACTAGCGCTGGCCACGTGAAACTAGCACTAAGCTTTAAACTAGCTAGCACTAGCAGCGTTGGATCATCTGTAGCCACAAGAATCAACATAGGCTTCTACTTCACCATAAGGGTCCACAATCCACGCTCGTCTAGCACTAGCCACAACAGCCCTGCACACTAGCCTTACACTTACCACGAAAGCATAGCACTAAGTCTTGAACTAGCATTATCATCTGTAGCCTTAAGACACAACACGACATAGATAAGAAACCACTAGACACGCTGGCCAAGCACTGACCACGCAAGTCGAGTACTAGCAAGCAGTAGCGGCGACAAATCATCATCACATCGGCACTGGGTGGTGCTCGCTCGCGACCATCCCGGTAAGCCCCTAGCAGCAAGCCTCAAACTAGCAGCATCAACATAGATCTGGACCACCTCCCAACTATTAGCCACGCTGGCCAAGCTCTAGCCATGCTAGAGTAGCACTGGCCACGCTAGCTTTGTATTAGCTGATCTAGCAGAGGCATTTCATCTTCTGTAGCCTATCACTGGGAACGGCGAACTGGACCCCACCCCGGTAAGCAAAACTAGCCACGCGAGCCAAGCACTAAACCTTGATCGAACAGTGAAACCATCATCTAATGGTAAAGATTAACATAGGACTTTACCATACCCCAGAAACGAACCACTAGCCACGATGCCTCAAACTAACAGCGACAAACCATCATCTGCAGCGGTAACGAACCCAAATACTGCGACGGGGCTTTTAAAAGGCCCGAAAAGTATTATATAGATATACCCTAATATGATACTTTTAGAGTTTCATTTACAACAACGCACAAACGCCTGGCCGAACTATTTGGGTCATTGGACTTGACCACACCTTTATAAGGAACCTCAGCCAAGCAGTAGCCACGCTAGCTTAGCTCTAGCCACGCCAATCTAGTACTAGCAGCGAGGCTAGTAGCACTAGCATCTGCAAATCTTTGTCATCTTTCATTTCATCATCATCATCATCAGCTGGAAGGCTCTACATAGATCTCGACCACATTCTGACTCTTAGCCACGCTAGCCAAGCACTAGCCACGCTAGCCAAGCACTAGCCACGTCTGCCAAGCACTAGCCTAGTCAGTTTTTGTAACTTAGCAGCGACAAATCATCATCTGTATCTTAACCACGCCAGTCTTACACTTGATCGGCGGCATTCGGCGGCCACTTCAAATGTGTATAGCTATCTTTTTTTTTGTCGATAGCTTTGTGCGGTGAGCACATTTAGACAGTGTCAAAGTAATGTTCTGTACAAGTTATATAAATAGATAATAGTTACATCTTTTTTAAATATATGAATGATGAATGATAATAGTAATGAGAAGTGAGAAATGATATACCGCCCAAACCCCGGAGTATTTCAGTAAAGATGTGGGGCTTTACTAGACCTGACGCGGACTTCTTGAGTGAATTTGAAAAGTGACGTTGCACTGTTTCGTTTGCCAACATTCATGCACATTGTGGAGATCCTTGGGGGAGGCCTTTGTCCAGCAGTTGACATCTTTTGGCTGAGATGATAATGATGATGCACATTCACGAACACCTAACGGTTAATAATCCACCATTATTTCACATTAATATTCAACTTAAGACCGTTTACGCCGTACACTAGCGCCACTAATGAAAAAAAAATCATATCTAGTAATTAGAGATAGAAAATCAAATTATGCTCAACAAACTATTTGAATGAAGTAATTTAGCATTTTTACGTCACCTAATAAACACCTGACATGTTATGGTTTAGTTAAATAAGACGTTACGGCCACTTTTAACTATAACGTCTTATTTAACTAAACCATATCACATTTAAGATTCGCGGATGATTTGATAATCCTCTCGTCGACGAGTGAGGACCTGCAGATGATGTTGAATGAATTAGATTAGAAAGCCAAAAGGCGGGATTAGTCATGAACACACAAAAAACCAAAACTGACAAATGGGAACCAAGAACCTATCAGGATCAATAACAATCTGATCGACTATGTTGATGTCTATGTATACCTAGGTCAAATAATTTCTCTTTTAGATCTAACCAAAAAAGAAATTGGAAATGCTTGGAAACAATATTGGGGTCTGAAGGAAATTATGAAAAACAGTGAAACTATTAAACGGAAACTATTTGATATCTGTATACTTCCTGTACTTACTTATGGTTGCCAAACCTGGGCACTCACAAAAACCAACAATAAGAAGCTTGAAACATGCCAGAACTCCATGGAAAGAAGTACATATGCTGGGGAAAAGGCTATGCGATAGAATCATAATTGACAACATCAAGAAACACACAAGAACAAAGAATGTTATAAAAACAATAAAAAAGCTAAAGTGGAAGTGGGCTGGCCACACAATCAGGGGAATTGAAAAATGGACAAAATTAGTAATGAATTGGTTCACAAGTGGCAGGAAGAGAAAACGGGGTAGACCCTTTAGACGGCGGGTTGATGATATCAAAGCCGTAGCAGGTGGTATGTGGACGAGAGTAGCTAACTATAGAGAGAAATGGCGGCAGTTGGAGGAGGCCTTTGTCAACCAGTGACATGCAGACAGGGAGTCGATGCACATTGAACTAGTGTTACCGAAAAACTTATTATAGATAATCATGTAAATTACTGTCTAATTAAAGGCTATTATTATTATTGAATACTATTATTATTAACACAAATTTTAAAAAATAAAACAAAACTGCAGTCGTGACAATTTAAAAAAATAAAACAAAACCGCAGTCATGACTCTTCACTTTCCCGCCCAGAAGCTATATCTATCATAAATGACTGTTTGTTGCAGGCATTGATAGCAACGGCGACTCGCCCCCAGTTCCCGTACCCGTGACCGCACCGACGCACGAATACTACATACACGGGAAACGAATCAGCGACAATATGGTGAGCCACTTAATTCTCATTCTTGAAACAATTTTTTTCTGCAAAGCAAGCACTTTTGGTCTTCTTCTCACCTTATGTTAAGTGATGATAAAGGCGAAGATGGAAGCGCACTTCACCCAGAATCTTTACTACTACTACTACTACTGGAACTACTGAGAAACTAGCTATCTCATTTATAAAATTTATAAAATACAGTGAAAAAATTAAACGCCTACCCGATCCAGCCAGGAAACGAACCTGTGGCGGTAGTCAAAGTAACACTAAGAAAACGATAGCGAAGTTAGAAAATAATAAAATGTAAGGGATTGACATAAGATTGACCATGTGATTTATTTATTTATTATTTGGACAGTCAACAAAAAACATATACTAGCAAAAACAATGATACTCTTACAAACATAAGCCTTATCTAAGTAAAGTTTTTAATTAAAGACAGCCACGGCATGCGTTGTGGACTATTATTATTTAGCGCGGCTTATGTCAATCCCATACATTTTATTCTTTTCGAACTTCGCTATCGTTTTCTTAATGTTACTTTGGCTAAGCTTACTGGGTCTTCCGCAATCCGGGCGGCTGCACTGACCGCTATGCTAATTTAATTAATTTGCTGCGTTTAATTTTGTTACCGTATTTTTAAAATTTTATAAATATTTAATTGAGCTTCAGTATTTCAATGCAGCAATTAGCACTTGAAAATAAAAAGTAAAAATTGGCTATCTCATTATCTAACTGTCGAAACAACAACGCTACTTACTATGGCGACATATTTAATTAATTTGACGGTAGCTAGCCAGGCAGACCTAAAATCAGTCCTCCTGCTTTTTTGTTTTTTTTTTAACCTATTGATAAACACTTGGCCTTCTTCCACCTGATGTTAAGTGACGCAAGCGCACTTCACCCGAAACCCTCAATTACTGAGGAGCTGTCTATCTTATCTCTAGCTGCCGGAACACAATGCTAAAAACATTGATGTTATAGCGACATATTAAGATAAGACGATACCAAGCAAACAGAGTACAATCGTGTATCTTTCGCTGGGAATCGAACCTTGGATCTCTGGATCTAAGCACTAGATCACTGATGCGGTGTCAGTTTTCGGCAAGGAGACGTAATAAATAGATTAGAATCTTCAACATCTTTCTTATTGTCGTGGTAACCCTAAGGATTTCATGAAACTGCGATCCTTATCTCTGTGAGACTTTTCAAATATTAATTGTTCGTTTGTTGGTTTCCAGGTTGTACTCGAATGCACTATAAAGAAGGATTTCCAATACAACAAGGTGATGCCTACTTTCCACCACTGGGTGACTGACGAGAAGCGGTTCGGCCTCACGTTCCAGACGGCCGCCGACGCCAGGGCTTTCGACAAGGGCGTCAGGACTGCTATTGAAGAGTTGTTAGACGGTATTTCAATTTCCTTATTTTTTTAAATATCTTACAGGTAAGCACAGTGCCTTCATATGACCAGCAGTGCTATTCTCTAAGCAAAACAGCGTCGACCTCGACAGTGAACTCGCTCATAACTTGCAAACGAATGTAAACTTTATTACTATTCGAAAGTAGGTTGAAGTTCGTTTGCAAGTTATGAGCGAGTTTAACGTCGTTTGGACGCTGTGTTGCTTAGAGAATAGCGCTGCTGATGTTAAGTGTTAAGGTCGAAGGCGGAAGCGCACTTCACCCGGAACCCTCAACTACTGAGAGAAATCAAAATCAAATTATTGCCTTAGAAAATGTTAACTCTTTGAGGCATAGTGGTTGATTTTTTACCACATGTTTCGTTTGGTTTTCAATCTTATCTCAATCAATTAAAGTTCAAAATGTGGTGGGAATATTATACATCCCTTCTGACCCTGAAAGAGTTTAAACAAGATCTTAAACAATTATGATTGCCTCATATTCTACCTTTCACAGGCAGTGTAGTATTTTTTAATTGTAGTTTTTAATACAAAAGTGATCGATCATTGATAAATAGTGATCAAAAATAAAATTAAAAAACAATTATTCATCTAATTGATACCGGCCATTCTTTGTGCGACAATAACAGCTATAATATTTTGCATGTTTGTAATAAAAGTTTTCGGTTGTGTGTGTTGGAGCAATTAGAAATAATGAAACATAATAATGACAGTCATGCGCTGTTGAATGACCAAACAAATTTAGTTCCATCCCCATTATTACGTATTGTCGCGGGTAGTACGTCACAAATGTCAAACGATGGCGCTTTATAAAAGCGGCCGGGAGCTGCGTAGCCGTAACAGTCGGTGCGCAGCTCTCGACCAGTCAACAGCTCCTGAGGATGCCCCGTGGAGGGGCGAAACACGTGTCGGGTATCGGTGTTGGTGTGCATTTTCGCTTGCACGCATTGTTTCTCCTGCATGTGCATACTTTTTGCGGGCGGGAGGGCGGTGCATGCGTACTGCATCCAAGCTGTATAAACGAGTGAGTTAGCGGAATTAACACTACATATTATTTAAATTACATTTTTTTGTAATTATTCATCAATCAAAACAGAATATGGCTATAGCACTGACTAGTTACAGGCTATATTATCTCTAGCTGCGGGAACAATTTTAATTTAAAGGTCCGAGAACTTTTTGTATGTTAGTAAGCCGGTAAATAGTCAGTCATAGATAGGCTATACCTATCACGAATGCTGTTGTAGCTTCAGTTCTTAGATCTGAGAGGCTCAAAATTGGAGGTAGCATAAGCGAATGAAGAGCTGTGATTTTGCGAGCTGCAGCTTGAAATGAAAAAAAAATCGTATATTTTTTATTGATTCACATGCCCACTACCCACATTTTACAATGTAGGGCCTACACATGATAATCGATTGCAAATATTTTAGGGATTTGACTGTGTTCGATTCTCAGTTATACTTAACTTTAAAGTCGACGACTAGGTTCCTCAGGTACAAATTTCTCTATTTCTTAGTATCGGACTAATTTATACTGAAACTACATTGCATCATCCCTGTATACTTAGATAAAATTTTATTCATCATCACCTCATTTTATGTCCCCACTGCTGGGGCACGACCCTTCCCTGTGGATGGATAGGGAGAACGGGCCATAAACCACCACGCGGGCCCAGTGCGAATTGGTGGTTGTTAACGACTGCTAATGCAGTCGGGACCAACGGCTTTACGTGCCATCGGAAGCACGGAGGAGCTCGAGATGATACATTTTTGGTCACCCATCCGATGACCGGCCTTTGCGAAAGTTGCTTAACCTCAGCACTCGCAGACCGGGCGCGTCAACCATTGCGCCATCGAGCTCCACAATTTTTTTTTAATTTTTTTTGTCTTAATTGGCAGAGGCGAATACTTCTACAGAATTCCACTACTATGAGTAGTAGTAAATAGCCTATATTCTGTCCCACTGCTGGGCAAAAGCCTTCATCATTGAAAACAAATCATTGGAACGTCTAAATAATGTTCTTCTCTTTCTTCTTCTTTTATTTATGGCATGTTTTGTGTCTACAGCCAAACAAAATTCCGCCAATATCACGCAGGTAGCCCCAATACACAAAAGGATTAAGTACCTACCTATTTTGGGTAGTTGATAAGTCATTCGATTTTTTTTTAATAGAAATTGTATTGGAATGGTAAACTATGACGTCACTATTTTGTTCCGTCAATTGAGTGTTTAATAATAACTATTTAGATTACAGAAATTCATGCTTATGTCAAATAATATTAGGTCAATATTTTTAAGAACTATTACGTGATTTCATTTATTTGTTTAATGTTCTGGAATCATTTGTTGTTGCTGTTAACGTCCCTATTATGCATTAATTACTTATTTAAAAAGAAAAGGAAAAGAATTGATTTTTCTTTTACTTCGTAGTATTTTTTTGTTGTTTTAATTAAGTTTCCGCTGCGCAATAAAAACCGCTTTACTTATGTGAACTAATTTATCTAATGTGCTTTCTTTTTGCCTTCCCTCTACCGTATACTGGATTCCTACACGGTGAGTACAAGTATACGTATATTAATAGGCTAAGTAATATTAAGTATATTGTAGGCAATTATATTATACAGGGTACAAATACAAATTTAAAATGTGTATCTGTGCTGCCGCTGCTAGTGTTTAATTTCGACTAATAAATAATAAGTATAAATAATTATAATGCAGGCAGTAATAGACGCTAAGTCCGCGCAATATGGTTTATTTTACTAAAATCTGTTTTGTTTTAGGTCTGGGTGGGGCGTGGCCGTCACTGCACGCATACAAAAAACTCTATCCAGCGCCGAAAGAGATCGACGAGGAGCATAATATATTCGAGGTGATTTTTTGATTCATCTTTATTTTTTACTTTTTGTTTAAATAATTCTCTTTGTTATTTTATTGGTTTTAATAGATCATAAAGTCATGTGGAGCTCGATGGTGCAGTTAAAGTTAAAGTTTTAGTTTGTTTGTGGTTAACGCGCCCGGTCTGCGAGTGCTAAGGTTAAGCAACTTTCACAAAGGCCGGTCATCGGATGGGTGACCAAAACTTTATCATCTCGAGCTCCTCCGTGCTTCGGAAGGCACGTGTTGTTATTGGTCTCGGCTGAATTAGCAGTCGTTAACAACCACCAATCCGCACGGGCCCGCGTGGTGGTTTATGACCCGTTCTCCCTATCCATCCATAGGGAAGGCTCGTGCTCCAGCAGTGGGGACGTAGAATAAGCTGATGGTTATACGCTTATCTTTCGCTCTGGGCAAATATTAAAAAACCCGTGTAATGAAGTATCATTACACGGGTTTTTTTAATATTTGCCCAATAATAACAGCATTTCTGAGCAGTAGCTCTAACAAATTTAACCCCATCTAAATGACAACAAATAGTAACATGAAACAGAAGTGGAGTGACACGTTAAGTTACATGAAATACATGTTAAGTTACATGAAATACACGTTAAGTTACATGAAATACATGTTAATGCCAAACAAGGTGTGTGCGTGTGTTAAGTATCAAAATTGCAGCTGCAGGAGTAGAATCAGACATGACATACAGGCTGCTTCAAAATTATTTTTTGTAAAACATAGGTTTCTCGGATAATACTAGACCGATCGGCGAAATACTTCTCATACTGCCCCCCGACCGCCTAACCGATCGCTTTCACTACGCGTATAGTTTATGACGTCATCTTGCCATCTCGCACCGCCTATGAAAGCAATATCAAAAGATAAAGACTATAGCTTTCGATATTGCTTTCATAGGCGGCACGAAACGACAAGATGACGTCATAAACCACACACGAAGTCAAAGCGATCGGTTAGGCGTTCGGGCCCCTGGTCATAAATACCTTAAGAGCGTTTACGCCGCACATTAGCGCCACTAATGAAAAAAAAAACATATAACTAAACCATAACATGTCAGGTGTTCATTAGGTGACGTAAAAATGCTAAATTACTTCATTCAGATAGTTTGTTGAGCATAATTTGATTTTCTATCTCTAATTACTAGATATGTTTTTTTTTTTCATTAGTGGCGCTAGTGTACGGCGTAAACGCTCTTAATATACGTGTAGTGTGAATATTTGACCTGAGGCTAGGGACACACGATATTGTTTTTAAATGTTACGTAAGGGTTTAGATAAATATCATCCAAGTTTCCACTAATTACTGACACATAATGTTACACCCAGTGTCTGAACCTGCCTTCGGAGTCTCGCTCCAGCTCTGAGAACTCTACGGCCAGCCGCCGGCGCGCCGATCTCACCACCCCCATACTCGCTGCCATCACGCTGCCCTCCAACAGGCCAGGTTAGACCATACACCCCCCACAACCATCACAAACCCCCTACAACACTTATAGCACACATACTAGGCCACAGTCCTCACCCACAACCCCCACCCCCACCTCATACCTACAGACTTACCTACTACCACTATCGCTATCTGTCATTGTAATTCTACTGTTAGTCCACTATTTATTTTTTTGTTCTTAAATGGTATGTATATATAAAATGTTTATATAATTTTTAACGCAAATTTTGTTGCGAACAAATTACAAAAACACAAATGTTGAAAAAAATTCCACGAGCCGGATTTGAACCCGCACCCTTCTGACATACCACCACCACCACCAGACCACGATAGCTCAATTGGGAGAGCACCTGACCCGGTATGTCAGATGGGTGCGGGTTCAAATCCTGCTCGTGGTATGTATATATGTTCTACATATTTAATTAATTAATTAATCCTTTATTGTACAAATAAATTACATTTAAACACGTTACACAGGACATATACAAAGGTGAGCTTATCTCTAGAAGAGATCTCTTCCAGCCAACCCTAGCTGTGGTGTAATAACAATTATGCGGGACTAATAAATTGTAAATAATACTATACTAACAAACATATTTACACTTATTACCAAGGACATAACTAATTGAAAATAAAATATTATATTATAAATATATACATATTAAAATAAAATATTCCATATGTATATATGTCCATTTATATGGTTGTATGTATATATGTATGTGTGTATATATGTGTATTTATGTTTAAGTAATAAGGTATTACAGTACATTATTTTTTTTTTCTTTTCTTTTTTCAACGCCTCCATCTTATTTATTATCAATCCTCTCCATCCCTTGGTTGCCTGGAAATTATCGCTTTTAGTGATAAGGCCGCCCTTTGTACGACTCCAATTTTAATTTTAAATTCTTTGTCATATATATGTTTTTTATGTGTACAATAAAGTATTTTATTCTATTCTGTTCTTCGCCACACACACTTCCACACCTCTACACACACTTTTATTTTATTGCTGACAGTTAAGCACTTGACCATGACTTGACCTTCATCATATAAGGCCTAAGGTGGAAGCGCACTACACCCGGAATCCTCGACTTGCACCCCCACATCTCCCACAACCCCTACTCCAGCTCGCCGGAGCCGTAGCCGTGGTCAAGCCAGGTTAGCTCATACACCCTCCATGTTACCCCCAACATACTAAAAGATTTACTTTTGTTGACTCGATCTGCTAAATTTCTAACCCCTAAATACTGCATACTATTACGACGTTGTTTTGCTAACTCACTTAATTACCTTAGTACTTTGTCTTATGAGTTCACTCTCAGAACATCACCATCATTGATAGACAGACATACTATATGACATACTACATTTACTTATACCCTTTTGAAAATATATAGTATATACGTGAGTTGTTTAAAAAATAATGTCTATCAAAAATAAATGATAACTTTTTGATTGTATTTTTTTTTTCAAATTATAAAATGAATATGTATTTAGCTTTTTGTATATAAACTAAAGGTGTCTATATAATTTTATGCTTCACCTTAGAATAAAATTACGATAATTTTTATTTTTTACTTTATCAAATCACAAATAAAAAGACACTCTAAATTGGGTGATCAGGTTCTACGCAGTAAGCCAGTACATCGGAGAGCTGGTTCAAATCTCCGACGCTATGTGTCTCTCAACACTTTGTCTTTCTGTATGTGTTCGAAAACCACCCCAAAACGTAAAAAAAAATGAATATATGAATATAACACTTTAACGAGTTAGAATCCCCATTTATCAGTACGTGTGGTCACCGCCTTACTCCGACTTTGTCCGTTGCAGAGTCGCTGAAGCAATTTGAGGCACAGTACGATGACAAAGGGCTAGACGACTCCGACGCCGACCGCTGTCCCTACGTGCATCTCTCAGCGGTTAGTATCCACTATAAAGCAGGGTTGATAAAAATCTTGATTTTTTTAATAAACTAGCATTATAATCTAGTTTATTTGATTTAAATCTATTGGTGGCGTATCGATATGTTATAAATGAACCAATCGTTCGTACCCCAGATGCACGAGTACACGTACCCAGTGGTGGGCGTGGGCAGTGCGGACAAGTCCTCGCCCAACACCAAGGGGCCGCGGCTCATCACCGACTCGGGTGAGGAAGAATCGAACAAAAAACATACATTTAATGTTTTAAAAGTGTTTAAAATAAAATATAAGCTAAAAACTTACTATCGTGTCCAATAATAATAGCTCAACAGTATAGGACCCTTTCGCTCTGTTGCATTTGAAATATGTCGCACTATCAATACAATACTGTTGTTACTCATGCTATACAGCGCTCCTACGTTACTCGGCCCATCTTCGAGTGTCGTGGGGGTATTATGCTGAGACAGGGTCCTTGTTGGCCTCACACACTGCTTTTTGTTTATTTTTTCTTTTAATTGTTTTTTTTTTGTTTTGTTTTTTTGTTGTTTTTTTTCCCCTCTTATCCTTATTAATTCTTGCTTTGTTTTTTACTGTATTTTGTTTTTTGTGTGCGTGTGTGTGTCAACAAATATTTTCCTTCTTCTTCTTTCTTTCTTTCTTTCTTTCTTTCTTTCTTTCTTTCTTTCTTTCTTTCTTTCTTTCTTTCTTCTTTCTATATACTGATACGTTAAAATCTGAAATATCAGTATATTTTGAGTTACAGCAGTTTTATATTACTCGTAGTAATATGTTGACTCGTCGTAATATGTTGACTGAAAAAAAAATGTACTAAAATTAATTTGACAAATGCTGTGATTTACATATTTCTGGACTCGGCTGCACGCTATGTAGCCTGGCGGTATAACATGATTTCACATTTGTGAAATAACCCTTACCTGTTATAATAATAAAGTAAAGAAAATGGTTTTTTTTCAAATTCAAATTCAAAATCATTTATTCAGTTTAGGCTACAAATAGCTCTTATGAACGTCATTTTATGCCATCGGTTCGTAAGTCTATCTACTCTGGGCGGGAGATCTTGTACTGAGAAGAAACGGCAATTCTCCCTTACAGCGTCAAAAATATTGGAAAGTGCCCCATCATAAAAGGACAATTTCCATCACAAATAAACAGACAAAAAATAAAATAAAGTTTATAGTTTGACTAGTTTAGATTTTGAAACTCTTTCTTCCGATAATAATAACATGTATTTATGTATTATTGTGCGTGTAAGGATATTTAATTTTTATCATTTCCACTTTTGTCACCTACCTTGTCATCTCCGCACCACCCTATTGTTGACTAGTAGAGAATTCCTAAAGCATTAACCCACTTATTACGGATATCCCTTTTTTCAAAGGATCTTTGTAATTTTTCGTATATTGTCTAATTAATTATGGCTTCAAATTAAAAGAAAAATTAAAAAAAAATTGCATGGATATGTAGAAAAGCGGGAAAATAGTGTTTGATATACGGAAGGCTAGTAATACGTACTGCTATGAAGCAGTTATTAATCGAATTGTATAAAAATTTCGATATACAATATAACGAAGTTACTTCTAAGTAGAAAAAAAACAATTTATATATGTTAGAGTCTCTATTTAGATTTAAACGTATAATAACATTTACTTAGCAAGTGGTTGGTAAGTTTTTTAAGCAATTTTTTGGATGCAGAGAAACGTTACATTTTTATAAAGAAAAACATGGCGTTTTTATGGCAGATAGCGCATTGCAAATATTTGGTCCTGTACTGTATTATGTACTTTATCATAGCAGGAAGATTCTTGAAAATTTTAGATGTCGGGCCTGGCTTTCGAGCTGTTCCACATCCACAGTTTGAGAGCTAGTTGGGATTAGGTTATCCATTCTAGAGCACTTTGCCAGCTGAGCCAAAAGAGATGCAGTCATCTTCTTCACTTTCGTCAGACGAGTCGTTACCGATAACCACGGCCGCTGCTCTTCAATAGCGAACCAGGCAATTTTTTTTAGTTTTACTAAAATTTCATATCCTGAGTCCTCATCCGTGACGTCACCGGTGCAATTTTCTGTGGGAAAAATTTTGATTGTGTCAGGTATTGTTTCGTCGTCATTGCATTTCAATGAGTCGATAATTTAATTATATTAAACAACAACACACAGGTTATATTACTAACGTTTTATAAACGGAACACATCATTCAACGTCGAATAAATGCAACGTATTGTTAGAAAATCAATAAATAATGTTTACTAACATAATGATAAAACTACAATTGGCCATATTTTCACAAGTAGCATTCAAAATAAATGTAGTTTATATTATTTATTCACCGTAAAACACTCATGATAAAAATCCTTGGTAGGTATATACACATTTTAAAATTTAAAAACAATTAACTCAGATCAGTTTCCGCTAATTCCGTTCGACAGAGTGATCCCACAGTTAGTACACACGCCTGCACGTCAACCTACCACAAACTGTCAAATTTCCTCAATAGACTGAACGTTATATCTCAGGCATATGGTTGAAAATGTATTAAATAAATTTGACAGTTTTGGATAGGTTGATGTGCTGGCGTCTGTACAACAACTGACAAAAAAATATTCAAACTACCCAGTTTTCTTGTAATATTTTATTTTCTTCAATAATCCGTATATCAAACGTTAGTTATACTGGGTTAAGTCCGCCTTGTAGTTTATGTCGCAAAAGTTTAAGGGTCTTACAAATAAACAAAGAATAAGCTTCTAATAGTTATACCGTGTTTTGTCTCTTTTACTCTAATTTGAAATCACGTTTACATGACAGGAACAAAACACGGAATAACTATTCGGACCTTATTCTTTGTTTATTTGTAAGGCACTAAGTAAATAAATTAATGTTACCGCACCCTTCGCTCCAGGTTCTGTAAAGAAGGTGCATTCGTACAGCGAGCCGCCGCCGCTGCCCAAGAAGCCTGCTGAGGCGTTCCCGTCGCGCTTTAAGTGCAGGTAACCACATTTATCTTATAAGATAACATACATTTTATTGTGATTTTGTATAAATAAATATCAAAATCGTCTATATATGAATCGTCTATATAATATATATAATTATAATAATCGTCTATATAACAAAATCGTCTATATATAATGCCCCAGATTGGTATTATATGGAACCGACTAACTAATGAACCCACTTGGTATTATATGGATCTCACAACTTTTTACGGTAGAAGAACTGAGTTGCGAGACTTAGTTTTTTTACAAGTTTGTTTTTGATGTCTATTATTTTAAACAATTTTAAATAAGATTACATTTGATTATCCCATCTCTCCCCCCTCCTCCCTCCCAATTCCTACTCCCTCCTCAAGATCCAACTCCTTCCTCAAGGTCGGCAACGCATCCGCGATTACTTTGGTTTTGCGGGTGTCCATGGGCGGCGGTGATTGCTTTCCATCAGGTGACCCGCCTGCTCGTTTGCCTCCTTTTACCATAAAAAAAAAAGATTATGATAAATTGTGTCGACAAATATCAAAGTCGCCTTAAGTTTATCACAAGTAGGGTTGCTAACTATTTTTCAGGAAATTAAAGTAAATCTATCACTAACTAGTATAAAAAAAAGGATTAGAAGAAAAAATAAAGTATTTTACAAATTTATTTATTTAAATGTATAAAAACATATTTCTTTGTACTCTTGGCACCATCTAATAATTTTTTATTGTTTTATAGCGCGTTCAGAAATTTGCGTTGCGTTACGTTTCACTTCACCTGAGTCTGAGTATCATTCAGTAGTTCAGACCATAAGTCACAGGAATATTCCGTTGAAACGCACGCATTAGTCGGAAACAAAGTATTTTCCATACTTTATTTTTATTTAAAAGAATAAAGTATGGGGATGGAAAATAACGTAAGATACGTTATTTTAAAGTATGGTTGGCAACCCTAATCACAAGTAACATATTAAAAAAAAATGTGTTTGCCATTAGTGACCTCGACGCCACATTTATATTATATATTAAAATTAAATATTATGTATTATATAATAAATTAGTATAATATAATAAATAATAAATAGCATGATTTTTTTAAATAGATTCAATTTACCGTATTTTTTAATATTTTTTATTTGACATTTTGCATTTTAAATCATTCGACCAATCAAATTACTTATTATTTATTTTCACTAATAATATTTAACATATTATTAATTTATACGATTCAATCATATATTAACACGAATAACAATATTTAATCGATACAAGGAACAACTTTAGTATCTACGAATGCAACTCGGCCTCCGTCTGAAAATCAGCGTCATGGCGATAGCTTTGCTAATGCTGTGACACATGCTGAGCCGGAGACTTTTTTTGCCCCTGTTTCACTGCTCACCATAATATTTTTATGCTTCTTTTTATTTTTGTAACCCTTCTCTGTGTGACAGTGTGCAAAATAAGTTATTTGATTTGACATTTAGCATAAACAATGTCGGCTTCCGAGGTGCAATAGGTAACATCAGGGATGGGTTGTTAGCCGATCGGCTGATGTGCGAGCATCTCGGAACCCTCCCTTAGTCGGCTCTTACGACATGAACGACAAGTTCACGACGAAATTAACGACATACTTTTTTTTTTTGTAAATGTCGTTACTTCTATTAAAACTGTGTATAGTTTCTTGCGCCCATGTCGTCATCATCCAACGATTCAAAAGCACTTTTTTTTTCTTTTAGTTGATGGCTTCGTGCGATTAGCACATTTAGCCAGTGTCAAAGTAATTTTTCTTACAAGTAATACATAAGTAATCAATATTTCCCTTCTGTATGACGATGATGAATGATAAAAGAAATGAGAAGTGAGAAATGATATACCCCCCAACCCCTCGAGTAGCTCAGTAAAGATGTGGGGCTTTACTAAGTCCTCGGGCGTACTTCTTGAGAGAATTGGAAAAGTGACGTTGCACTGTTTTGTTTCATTGGCCAACACTCATTCACACTCACGAACACTTAACGGTTAATAATCCACCATTATTTCACATTAATATTCGACATAACACAAATTTCAGAAAATAAAACAAAACCGCAGATATGACTCTTCACTTTGAAGACAGACTGACCCGCCAAGAACTTCAAAATCACTTTTTCTTAAGTTTATTTGATTTTTTTTTTTACTTTGTCTTAGCTGATAAATTCTTTTCACGTCCCAGACCACCATATCATCATCATACAGTGTCATCTATATATTGAAGTTTCGAGATCAGTATACAAAAATTTATGCGATCCCATATAGCTCGTTTTGACTGGCGATAAGTAAAACCAGCTTAGGAGGGTAAACTAAGAATTATAAAAATATATAAAAAATGAATGGTATATAAATGCGATCGTGATTGTGCAGGCACTGCCACGAATGGTATCTGGAGAGTGCGAACCGCGCCGGCGCCTGCGAGTTCGCGCCCGATTGCTGCCGATCCGCCGTCGACGCGGCTTCCTGCATCAAATGCGCACAGGTAATTTACTTACTAATTTATTTTAGCTAATTTTTAGGAAGACCTTGCAGCTATTTTATACAAGAATAAACGCACTTACACACATACATAATAAAAAACAAGTGCGCTCACCAATCCGATCCAATCCGACACCCTCTGACGGTGTTTCGTTTCACACGGTTTGAGAAACCCTTTAAGCTACTCGCCGCCCCCAAGAGTTCGGTGACCCTGAAATGAAAAGGCTGTATGACGAAATCAGAAAAAAAAAGTGCACGCAGGTATCATACGCACTTATATATACACGTTTGTATTCTAAAATATAAGTGTCGATGTCACCATCCCACATGACGAGAACCTTGTAAAGGCCGAGAAAGACAAGGTCAGCAAGTACCTTGACTTGGCTCACGAGGTAACCGCCATGTGGAATGTTGACTCGACAATCATTGTGCCGATAGTCGTGTCTGCGAACGGTCTGGTAGCGAAGAGTCTCGACCAACACCTTAAGAAACTCTCGCTCAATGGTTGGATCAAGGGTCAGATACAGAAGGCGGTACTCTTGGACACGGCGCGGATAGTCCGAAGGTTCCTGTCTCTGCAGCCCTAACCACCGGCAGCTTGAGCCCTGCCCCGTTGCCGGCGGTACCCTAGGCTAGGTTTTTTATATTTTTTTGATGTTTTGTATGTGCTTTTGTATTTTACTTTTATATTAATGTTATAACAAACCTAGGCTAAGAAAAAATAAGAAATAAAAAGATAATAATTTATGTATTTCAGATTAAAATCCATGAGAAAATTCAATTAAAATTAAAATATAAAAACAAAAAATACAAAATAATATAATATAAAATACAGTCTAATTACATATATTGTGTATAGGTTATTTATTTACTATTTAATTAAAGATGGTGGAAAAGAAAAAACCTGAATTTCTTCTCCGTCGTCAAAGGCTCTCCCAAAATGGTGATAAATTCAGTAGGTTGTCCAGTTTCAACAATATTTTAGTTTATTATTATCTGCATTATATCTGCAATTTTTTTATAGTTCTGACGTCATATGTTCCTATTTAAGCTTATATTGAGTACCAGATTTGATTATCATACTTCAACTTCAACCTTCTAATTACCATTACTTCAGTTTTGTGCAAAATCATGGAACTTATTTTAAATAAACAACTTGTCCACTACCTGGAAGAACACTCCATAATTCACGATCGCCAATACGGGTTTCGGCCGAAACGGTCAACGGGTGATCTTCTAGCGTACGTTGCACATCTCTGGGGTGAGGTTTGACAAGCGTGGTGAGTCAGTGGCTTTTAGCCTTGACGTAGCCAAGGCTTTTGATCGAGTCTGGCACAAAGCCCTTCTGTCCAAGCTCCCGGCATACGGTCTGCCTGCTCAGTTCTGCAACTGGGTCGCTGGCTTCCTACATGAGCGTAAAATCCGTGTCCTGTCGGATGGATGCGCTTCGTGGTTCATATCAGTGAACGCTGGTGTCCCCCAAGGTTCCGTTCTGTCCCGCACGCTGTTCCTTCTGCATATCAATGATATGCTTCCACTTGGAAATATTCATTGCTATGCAGATGTGCACAGTGCATGGAGGATATAACGGTCACCCAGCGGCAGGGCGGGTTGAAACCGAAGTCAATCGAGTGAATCTCGTCATTGAGCTCAATCGGATATTGGATCTCATATCTAAATGGGGCTCCAATAATCTTGTTGAGTTCAATGCCAAGAAAACAGGTGTGTGCTTTCACGGCAAAAAAAAGTCACCATTCCTTCCCTTTCCTACTCTTCAGGGTACACCTCTAAGCCTGCAGAGCAGTATCAACATGCTCGGTACGACGATTCGCTGCGATCTGAACCAAAAGGAACGATCTGAACCATCGAAGCCGTGATCAAAACAGCCTCACGAAAACTCCGTATTCTGAACAGGGTGCGGCGATTCTTTACGCCTGACTAGTCGTGCCTTTTGTACAAGACACAGGTACGGTCTTGCGTGGAGTATTGCTCGCACATCTGGGACGGTTCCGCAAAGTACCTTCTCGATGCCTTGGACAGATTGCAGCGTCGCGCTGTACGCATTATTGGCAACGCAGAAGTCGCACATACTCTTGAATCTCTGCAATTGCGTAGAGATGTTGCGTCACCGTGTTTTACCTGTTTATTCATTCATTTCATTCAAATGTCGTTACGCAAATATATAACCATGCTCATAAATATAGCTTGCCTTAATATGAACTGATCTTTAATATTTGTATAAATATTAGGATCGGATGTTGATGACGTTTGCCGATATTAAATAAAATAAAATAAACTAAATAAAATAAACTAAATAAAATAAACTAAATAAACTTTCCTACACTCACACCAATTATCTAGCCCAAGAGAAGCTTCGTTATGAAACTCGTTAAAATGGTTACTAGACAACAGATAAACATACTTAAAATACTTAAATACATACTTATTATACATAGAAAACACCCAGACCCGAGACAATTTAGAAAAACAATAATTTCTAAATTGACCCGACCGGGGATCGAACTCGGGACCTTAGAGATAGCGACACCATGAAAACCGGTGTACAAACCACTCGACCACGGAGGTCGGCACATGAAGCTCCTTTGGCTTATAAAGTCTTACTTTCTACTCTTGTAGATAGTGTTAATTTTCGACGTGTTGAACAGAACCACTATAGCATATAGTTATTGCATCTCAACCGGTATGTCATGGGATACGGGTTCAAATACTGCTCGTATATGTTTTTTCAATACTTTTTTAAACATTTCTTAAATGATTTGTCTTTGACTTAAATAAATTTGGTGGTTTGTTCTAAAATAACCCTTATTACTATGTACCACAGTGCATGCTGTACCACTGTATGTCGGACCCTGAAGGGGACTTCGCCGTGCACCCCTGCGCCTGCACCCCACGGGGACCTAACTGCACCAAACGGTAATTATTAATAACTTATTATTATTATTATTTAATTTTTTAAATATAAAAACATTTTATTTTATTTTTTTATTAAAAAATATATTTATTTGCTTTAATGTCTTAGAGCTGTTTGCAGATTTAGTCTCATGATCATGATGTCAAAGTAAGGGAGTTATTGTAAAATAGTTTATTTGTCGATTTAACTTCAACATACTCGTATATGGTACCTATCGTGAACAGGGTAATTTTCCAAGTTATCGTGGCATTCTCAAAAGAGATTTATCCCCTTGAAAATATGCTTTTCGTTTTTGGGATTCTGGGAATCGAACCCGTTGATCTAAAATAAAAGGAAAACTGTATTTTTTCTTACACCAGCACATAGTGTCGCTTATAAACATTAACCCCCTTATTCATAAAAACTATTTAAGCATTATTTAGTTAAATATTGTTTTGTCAACGTCACACAAACGTCATTTTGAATTTGAGAAAAAGAGAATAATGCTTAAATAGTGTTTATGAATAAAGGGGTAAATTCTCTGAAGTAATTTCTAAAGAATATGCAGTTTTTGTAACAAAATCCCTTTTTCGTTTTTTTCACCAATCAATAATTGTTCCAAATGATTGTTTTTAATACGTATTTAACTATTATGTACAGACATCTGCACGTCGGAGTACCCAAAACTGTCAAAGTTCTTCAATGAATATTCAACCTTAAACCATTAAGTTCAAAGTCTATTGAGAAAAGGAGATTGACCAATGAAGTATGGACTTTGGTTTCACATTGTACGATTATGTACCCCTATGAAACCTACCTCATCTTGTAGAGTTTTATTTTAACACTAGCTGTGCTCGCAACTTCGTCCGCGTGGAATAGTGACTTTCAGCAGCATTTTTAATTTTTTAGGCTTTTGTTCCCGTTTTTGCAACATTTTTCACTGATGCTTCGCTCCTATTGGTCGCAGCATGATGTTATATAGCCTTAAGCCTTCCTCGATAAATGGACTATCCAACACAAAAATAATTTTTCAATTCGAACCAGTAGTTCCTGAGATTAGCGCGTTCAAACAAAGAAACTCTTCAGCTTTATAATATTATTAATATAGATTAAGTTTTAAAAATCCTCAATTCTCTAGTTCGCCAGAATCACGAGAAATAGACTTATGACGAAGTTAATCAAATTATAGGTTTTTTCACATCGAAAACAACGTTTTTCGATTTTACTTATCTTCTTTTGCAATTCCAATGTCAAAACGTAGTCAAAACATTACATAATATAAGTATTTTCGTGGAAATCAAGTTAAAATGAAATAGTTAAACGAGGCAACGTCGCGTCGTACGACGCTGGCTATTAGCACATATATGCGGTCTTGCTTGTTAATGGCTATTATCACCATACTTCAGCACTATGCTTGAATAATAATAACACAAGGTACACGTTTCACATAACGGCTTCGTCAATTCATTTATTTATTATTTATTGATTAGTAGTTTATCAATCGATATAGGGTTTTATATACTGGCAACATTGAAAAATAATGTCAAAGATGGTTGATTCTGGTATGGAAAGAAGTGATAAAACCACTTACAGAACTATTATTATTAATTTTTTGACCCGTCGAAGTTAAGACTTAATTTTAAAAAGGAAAAAAAAGTACGAAAAAAATATACTAGTTTTCTATATTAATTTGATTTTGTTACAAAGCGATATCATAAATGGTCAATCTCCTTTGACAGTTTGTGGTAGTCTGATGCGCAGGCGTGTGTACCTGGTTGTAATACCTATAAGATCGTAGACGCTTCCAGAGATGTGTGGGGGGCGATTTTTAAATATCACCGGTGATTTCGAAATAAAAGTAACATGACTTTTTTATTTCATATTTTATTTTTGTATATTACTTCAATTTAAAACTTTGATTCGATTCGATTCGAAATACACTAGGAAATGTAATATTTTTAGCTTAACTAACAATTTGATTATTAACATAATTAACAGGTCGACTGCCGCAAAACCAATAGAAAATTTATCGTTCGTAGGTCAGCGGCGACCTACGCGGCAGCTGATGTGTTAATATCGTTCAATAACTTTCAAGAGTCAAAAATAAATTACCAGTGTTCTCGAATAAAAGAATAAGGATATCATACCGGTTCAAAACTCGCCCCCCTGTTTATTCTAAAAACAGTTCATTTTTGTATTAAGAGCATCTAACCTCTTTGGCATACCTACATGTCCGCCATTTTGAAAAATACGTGTTTCGGCGGCCAGTGATGAAATGCATGTCAATCGACAGAGTAAGTGATTACAAACAAAAAGTGTTCCGTGATTTAATCTCTAAGTGATACGGTTTCTGAGATATTTGACTCCAAAAACAAAAAAATAAAACAAAAAAAAATTTTGTATAGTGAATCGTCTAACGTAAATGTGTTAACAAAATTCAAAGTCAAAGTCAAAGTTAAATATTCTTTATTCAAATAAACTTTAGAAAAGTGCTTTTGAATCGTCCATAATTTTTTTACCTACTACCCATTCAGGACGTCTATATTTTAGCTGTGGAGAAGAATGCCTCCGTGCTACACGAAACTACACTCGGCGTCAAAAAAATCGCACCTTTTAAAAATCATCTTTAAAAATTCTTAAACCTTATGTAGAGGATAGTGTTGGGTATCATTAGAAAGGTAACAAAAAGGAGTATCAAAAAACAATTAAATTTAACTTTCTGTTTAATTATAATTATACAAACAACATTAAAATTAATAAAATAATAAAAATCCTTAATTAAGTCCTAATTAACAACAGATAATTTACAAAGAAAAATGTACAAAAAGTGTCTTAAAATTAACTTAAAATCTAGTGTTACCCCCCCTTGCCCTGATCACGGCTTCCATACGGTCCCTCATGGACCTCACCAACTTCAGGAGCTCTTCTTGAGGGATAAGCCCCCATTCTTCAATCACCGCGTCTTGGAGCTCCTGTAGAGTCGAAGGAGCTGGATCCCGAGATCGAACCTTACGTTTAAGATGGTCCCAGAGGTGCTCTATTGGATTCAGATCCGGACTTCGCGCTGGCCACTGCATCACAGAGATTTGGGACCTCTGCAAGAAGTCGCTCACGATGCCTGCAGTGTGAGCGCGAGCGTTGTCGTGCATTAATGTGAACCCCTCGCCAAAAGATTCGGCAAAGGGGACCACATGCACTTCCAGGACCTCAGTGACATAGCGGCGAGCAGTCAGCGACCCTTGTCCGCGAGCACCTCCAGTCCGGGAGACGCAGACAAGGTCGGTTTTGCCGGCAGCAGACATACCGCCCCAGAACATGCAGGATCCGCCACCATATTCCACCGTCTCCTGGATGCAGGCTTGGGCGAAACGTTCACCCTGCCTCCGGTATACTCTTCTCCGTCGGTCGTTGCAGAAAAGACACACTCGCGTCTCGTCTGAGAAGAGAACAGCTCTCCACTGCTCAAGGGTCCAATCGACGTGGTCACGAGCAAACTGCAAGCGGGCTCGCCGATGCGCTGCAGTCAATTTTGGACCCGTAGCAGCTCTGTGGGCCGCTATCTTCTTCTCCTTCAATCTTCTTCTAACCGTAGATACGCTTACGGTGCGTCTGCGAACTGCCTGGAGCTGCTGTTGCAACTCAACAGCGTTGGAGAAACGATTTCTCAAAGAGTTCGACACAACGAACCGGTCGTCTCTTTCCGAAGTGCAGCGACGTCTACCCGAACCGTGTCTGCGGATATAGCCACCGGTCTCTATGAAGCGCTGGTACACTCTTCGAACGGAATAACGGCTCAGGTTCAGTTGCCGGGCGACATCACACTGCCGCACCCCTGATTGCAGTAGTGCAACCACTTGAGCGGCTTTATCAGCTGTGGTATCCATCAAAATCTGTGCGTGTGTCCTCTTCAACGGTTGAATAGCGAATGACCCACATTGAACCCGTGTTGACCGTTTTATACCCACAAAGGAAGCGCAACTAGCAACTCTCACGGGTAGCAAAATTTGCATCGAATTTTTGTGACACTTTATTTGTTGCATTAGGTTTTATTTGATAATGAAAAGTAATGTTTTTTATTAAGTTAATTAAGTAACCTTGTAAATAAAATCATAATTAATGCGACTGCATGTGCATATCAAGAGTAAATGACATTTGAAAGTGATTTTCTAAGAGGTGCGATTTTTTTGACGCCGAGTGTAGTTCCACCCAGTTCGGTTTTTTTTTGTTTTAGTTTTCTGTTTTTGGAGTCAACTATCTCAGAAACCGTATCACTTAGAGATTTCATCACGGAACACTTTTTGTTTGTAATCACATACTCTGTCGATTGACATGCATTTCATCACTGGCCGCCAAAACACGTTTTTTTCAAAATGGCGGACATGTAGGTGTGCCAGGTTCCATACAAAAATGTTCGAACCTCTTTGATACTAATAACTTGTACCGATCACCCCAGTTGGCTGGGAGTGACCCTGCTAAGCCTCCTCGTCCCCTGCCTGTGGTGCTACCTGCCGCTCCGCTGCGTGCACCGCGCCGCGCGGGGGGCGGGGCTGGCGGGGGGTGCGCACGCGCCGCTGCCGCCCCGCGACTAGCCCTCCCCGCCCGCCGCCTGCCGAGAGAGCTTCGAGCTGATTCTCGTAGACGGACAGTTCGTACTGAGAGAACCGCGTCGTAGCAGGGACGGGCGTCGTCGTAGCGACGAGCCGATCGCCGAATCGCCGTCGCCGCCGGAACTTTTGCCCCGTCCGCGTATATCTATAGCGTCGTATATTACTATATTGTCGACGGAGGACTTTGAAATTAATGATAGGCGGTCGACGTTGAGTTTTGAAGGGCGCAAAAGTGGAGATGAGGGCGACGAGAAGGCTGACGAGGCGGCGGTGCTGGATACGTCCACGACGAGGACGGAGACCGACGATTGCGAGAAAATAAAATTAGATAGCAGAATAGATACCGTTGACGAATCGGACCCCTGTGAAATAGAAACTGTTGTGATATCGGATCCGAGTGAAATAAATACCGTTGACGAAGTAGACTCTAGCGAATTAGATCCTGTTGAGGAAGCGGACACGATTGAAATAGGTCCCGTTGATAAAGCAGATTCGGGCGAAATAGATCCCGTTGAGAAACCGGATTGGAACGAAATAGTTACTGTAGACGAGTCGGTCCCGTGTGAATTGAAAAAAATGGAAGCTGTTGTGATATCGGATCCGAGCGAAACAAATTCCGTTGACAAATTAGACTCGATCGTATTAGATCCCGATGAAAAAGCAGACTCGAGCGAAATAGATGCAGTTGAGAAATCAAATGAAATAGATCTCGTTGAGAAATCAGACTCGATCGATATAATTTCCAATGAGAAAGCAGACTCGATCGAAATATGTAGATTACATTGACAAGTCAGACCTGCCTACTGAAATTAAAGAATCTAATATACCCGTGACAGATATGGAGTTAGAAGCTGTTGAAAGGGTCGATACACTTGATAGAATTGATTGGAACAGACGAATTAGAACCACCCATAGACAACGAATGATTGTTGTAGAAAAACCAGAGATACCTATTCGACAAATGAGATCTGTTAAAGTGCAGACAGGAGAAGAAGATGAAAATATAGGTAGCGCAGCAATCTCAAAATCAATCAAATGAGACTCGATCGGAGTAGCTTCCATTGAGAAAACAGACACAGTTGAAATAGATCCCGTTGACAATCCTGTAGATTGCTGTAGAAAAACCAGAGACACCAATTCGACAAATAAGATCTGTTAAAGTGCAGACGGGTGAAGAAAGTAAAGATACAGATGGCGCAGTACCATACCAGTGATGGATAGAAAAGTTGACGCAATAGTGAATTCGTGCGCAATGTCAGAGGAAAAGGTACCGTCGTCAGTAGTCAATAAAGAATAGTGTCTCTAAACCAACATGAAGGGTACAGAATCATCAGAGCATAATATTGATCCTAACAGTGTAATGACAAACTTTAAAATGTATGAAACTAATTAAAATAATGTTTACATAAGAAAGAAAATGGACATATAAAAATGATAAATTATTTATTATGTATCTTATCTTCTAAGATAAGATTTATTATGTATGTTTTGAATAATCACGATTAGAAGAACGAAATCAGCGAACAGTTTTTTTTATGTAACTCAATTAATGTAGGTAAGTACCTGTAAATTGTTTCACAAAGAGATAATTGTACTATATTAAAAAGAAAAAGTAATAATTTGTTAAGTCTACCGAATGTTCTGGAATTCATGAATAGATACATAATGTTAAACGCCAATTATGTAAGAAAAACTCGCACAAATGATGCAACACGCAGAGTATCGCACAAATGTAACAATACGCGTTATAATTGCATTTGTAGTCGCAAAAAGCGACTTTTTTATATCTTAAGTAGTAAACTGACTTATAGGAATTCCAATAGCAAAGGTATATTCGTATTCTACGAAAAAACTGGAAGTTCACAAAAAAGCGGGAGAAAGTTATCAGAAATGCTCTTCAAGTGTTACAAGCACTATGAAAGATTATCGAAATATTTAAATAGTGTTAAGATATTTAGTTCCCATATTATCCAACACGAGGTGTGAACTCAGTATTCGTCTTATGATAAGTGAAGCCAATATACCGATAAATGAACAGTGCGTCTAGAAATGGTAAGTGAAAAACTATTTTAGTGCGGGCAACATTGAGTGGTTAGCAGAAGGAACACTGAGTGGCTGATATGTGTTTAAATATTACCCATGATGTTTGAATATTGTAGTTAGGAGTGGCAACACCGCGATATTTTCCTTTGTCCAAATCGCAATTTTCTCGTTTCACAGAGATGTTGATAGCCAGTATTATTTTTAAATGTTAGATGAACATTCGTAAGCCGATGTTACGCCATAATGTTGCCACTTTATAAGGACTGTGTTTATAATAAATAATCAGTGTTTTAGCGATAACAGTCGCTTTATCGATTCGCTATGGTTCGTAACTATTTGTATACAAACTTGAAACTGTGTATTGTGCCATAATGCATATGTACGTACATTTTGTTTTTTAAATAGCATTTAATTAATTCTTTAGCTTGTTTCCGGCAAGTTTTTTAAGTCTTCCATGACACTTGATGTTTCACTATTATCTCATATTTGCTTGAGAATACCTTTTTAATACAATTGATCTGTTGTTGTAGTCTCAAATAGTTACATTTGAGATAGTTCTATCTATTATTGATTGGTGTAGATCTCACAGATGATATATAAAAGTTAACATATCTTGTCTTAATTATTCTACTAACAATTTTCTCTTAAGTTTTTTTATGAATACTGATTAGGTACTTTAAATCTTCAATTTTTTTACAGCAATTTTTTTTGTTAAACACAAATTTTCTATATATTTTAGTACTAATGTACGCATTTGTTTAGATTATATTTATTACGGGTAGTAATTGTTACCTAGAATGGCATTTTTTTATTTGTTGATTCAATTTTTCCGTTAATATTTCAATCCAGTTTCCCTTATATTGCATAAATTTGTCTATGAATAGGATAATACTAAATGTATGTGTAAAATCGCTATTAATCTTAATGTCACTTTAAACAACAAATCATATTTATTATTAGTGTTTGAAGTATAGTTGAATTAATGCGTTAAAACATTTTAATACATTATAAATGAATGTTTATGTGGAGAAACTTAACATTAAAACTTTTAAATAGAGTTAAGTGTATTGAAATAATAATTATTGAAAAAAAAATGTCACACGTTTTTCACCTTTTTACTTTGTGATTTAAAAGTTATGTCTAGTCTTGTTTCAATATCAGTATTTTGGACCCATTCGATCACATTGTTTTACTCATTCTGTTAATATAAAACGACCAAATGTTTTTGTATATTTATAAATAAGAAATCGGTATTTTCGCGGTGGATGAATGAGGTTTTATCTGCCTTTGAGGTGGCACACTCGTACGCAAATCAATTTAAAAAGAAACAGATGTAAAAAAATATGGTAAAAAATATTAAATCGTCCTAATCTTCGTAAGACCGGGCTCACTTGCGAATTTATTGATGATTTTATATTTTATTTTGCAACGGTGATTGTCTATTGCCTTTGCAATGTATCTTTCGGGATCTAATTACATTAATTACACGATAGAACAGTTTGAACATAAAAAAAACTAGTGGTCAAAACCAGTGGGTCGTCCCAGACTGCAGTATTCCTCACTCGTCCTCGCAATAATTGTTACTCTGCAAAATATTTTACTATTTGAATACAGTATCAAATAAGTGAATGTATTAAATGTTTAATTATATATCTAAGAACTATTTTAACTGTTTTTTAAATATTAAACGTCTTTGGTATATAAATTGGTTTATAGATTATCAAATAAAAATATATTTCACAAACATAACTAGAAACTTAAAGAGATTTCGATATTTACTGTAGAAATAATTTTAATTTAATAAGGATAAAATTAAAAGTATCAATGTTTAGTGTTTCGAATTAAGCATAATTGAATCCTCAAAAGATATGAAAATCCAGAGTTATGTTGTAACAAGTTCAGCATAAGAATGGTTGTGGCGTTGCCACGTCTCTGTAATGGTTGTTTAAAAATGATAAATGTATTGCCATATAAAATAAAACTAATCGTAAATAAATGTTTTGTATTATTTATTAGCTTACTAACATACATTTTTTTTTAAATAAAAAAGAACATTGGTAGTATAATATATTGAATTTTTTAAATTCAACAGCACACAAAGGTCAAATATTTTTTTCCACTTTCTCTGGATTAAGATGTCTAGTGCAAATTTTTTTCATCAAACGATCACAGCTCACGATAATCACGGGCCCCCAAAAAAGTCAGGTGAAGCTGAAAATACAGCACTCTAAAAAAAAAACCTTTGCTGAGCACTAGATAGGAGGCGTTTTTTTATTGCCATACAATTATAGTTTTAAATAAATCTCATAGTTGGCACCCTTAGCGCCTAGTGTGAGTTATATTTAACATTCAATCATGTTAACGAAAACGAGAATTTGTATGGAAAAAGAGATTTTCCATTTTTGTATGGAGGCCCACCCCCTAATTCTTATAGCGGCTACAGACTCACGCGAGAAGTCTCGCCGAGAAGTCTTGCCGAGAAATTGCGCGAGAACCGAGAAGGCATCTACACTCATGCGACCTTCTCATTCGCATTCTCGATCGTCATCCGGAATGGACGTCAACGACAGTGTAGCGGCATTGGTTAATACCATATAATAGGCTCTGAATGAAAATGTTCTTAAACTTCTTAAACTTTAACTCTAATTAAGAGTTAAGTTAAGTAAACAGCCTATAATTGTCCCACCGCTGGGCAAAGGCCTCCATCATTGAAATCAAGTCATCGCTACAATTGAATTAAGAATTAAATTATTTAATTTATTTTAAGATTTTTAGTTATAGGTTCATTGTTCTAGTATATATTTTTTATTTCTGTATATAGGTATTGTAGTAATGTAAATATAATATATAATAAATACTCTAATTCATTATTCCACATTTTATACTTTTGGTGTACTGCTTGGCGACCACAGACACAACAACACACAATGCCACGGTCGCACTGAGACCGAACAAGAATGTGATACCGTTCTCTTTTCTCGCCCGAGAAACCCTTTGATTCGTGCCAAAATACCGACACCGACTGGAGAACAGGCGAGCCCGAGAACGAGAAGGCGAGACACTATCTTCATTCACGCTTCTCGGGTGTTCTCGGGGCTTCTCGGCGTGAGTCTGTAGCCGCCATTACAGTGATGAAATTATATTTTATGGAATAGGAAAAGGATATAATAGGAAAGGATATGCCTTTCATAGTGATAGCTCCTGCCCCAGCAGTGGATAAAATGAGTCTGTGATGTCTTATTAAAAGGATTTTAATAAAACTATGTATATTTAGTTACCCTTATTTAATTATTTATGTACAAAATAAATCTATATTAATAAATTTTAAGATTCACAGGAACTTATTGAACAAATTAATATAATATCAGTTTATATTAGGTATTATGTAAGTATATTTTATGATATAATAGAATAAAATACTTTATTGTACACATAACAAAAAAACAGACATGTTATACAAAGAAAACAAAAAATA
The DNA here is from genome assembly GCA_947562085.1 of Eudonia lacustrata. NCBI lineage: Eukaryota > Metazoa > Arthropoda > Insecta > Lepidoptera > Crambidae > Eudonia > Eudonia lacustrata. The sequence goes on along the minus strand of OX387332.1, from coordinate 12,347,372 downwards.
GGAGTCGTACAATGGACGGCCTTATCACAAAAAGCGATAACTTCCAGGCAACCTAGGGATGGAGAGGATTGACATTAAATAAGATAGAAGAGGCGTTGAAAAAAAAAGTAAATAATATATTACTTACATAAACATGATCTCTCAGTAAAGTTTAATAATATTATTCTACCCCACCAAAAATCCAATTTAAATTAACAGTACATATACAAATCTAATTTACATAAATAAAAACATACAAATGGACTGGAGTTATAACTATATTTAATTAAATTATTTTTAAATTGTCAGTATGCATTTACAATGCTTCAAATGAAAACAGACAAAGCGAAGTCTTACCACATTTTGAACTATATGCGATAAGACAAAACTAATGAAATATTCAAATATACTTTGCCTTAACGAGATTTTTATGGCATTGAAGCAGCGCCACCTAGCGACACCACAGAATACTTACAGCGATACACGAAGAGAAGCTGCTATTTTGTGTGGTGTCAGTTAAATTAGGTATTAATCTAATAATAACTAGTCGCCCAGTGGTTAAAATACGACCGTACTTCACAAAATAAAATAAAATATACAACGTAATGTAACACTTACATCTATAAATGTTAATTTTCGGGACTTGACACATATTATATGTATAATATGTGTGAAGTCCCGAAAAATAAGGAACTTCGTTCCAATAACGAATATATACGAAATAATAAATAATATTTTTCGGGACTTGACACATATTATAACTACATACATCTTACTTTAATCATCCATAAACTAAGTCTACCAAATTATACACTTCTCTGTGCACGCAATGTGCTTAAAAGAAACACTAAGTTTTCTCGTCAAGTATAGATATTATTAGATATATGTAGATACTAGGCGGCAGCTTGTGCCTGAATCTAAATGGTAGTTATGTCATTGTTAATACAATTTATTGAATACAAAGAAATTATATTATTTACTATTGCATCAGTTTTATCTATGTTCAAATCACGTTGCTTGGTTCGGCCAATGTCAATGTCAATGTCAAAATCAGCTGTCACAGAAAAACAAAATGGCCACCAAAAGAATAATGGCGCTGGATATTTCCCGCCTCCCGCCCGAGTTTTCGCTGACGCGTTCGAAAACCTGCACTTGCGATATGTTGTGTGGCTCCGATTCCAACTCTTCTAGTACAGGGGAAATGTCGGCGTAGTCCGATGTTGACGGTATTTGTCGGCCGGCTGAAAATAACAAAAACATGGTGGTTTTAGAACTGACTTTAGACAGGATTTGTCGGTCAGAAACCTCAAATAATCTAGCTTGCTATTTTTTATTTTACAAGTTTATGAACCTCATACAGGTGATACGATTCTTATAAAGAGAAAGGGCGCTGCTTATATCCCCCGATCCGATCCCCCTCGGAGAATCTAGGGCACGGGGACACGCACTAGTGCGTGATGCCGTTCCCTCTAGAAAACCTTTGACGGTGATTCGTTTCACACGGCTTGTGGAACCCATTCTCCCGTTTTTCGCCACTCCTAAAAAGCCCCGGTGGAGCTGAAAAAGCAAAAGCCGTCTAAGGCAATCAGCAAGCTCTCAAAATAATAGTCCCGAATGAAGTTGTTTCAATGATACGATTAATGTGCAAGTACCTCCTTTAAGCTGTCAAAAAATACACGTATTTTTTGACAGCAAATTAAATCGACAAATCAAATTAAATCGCCTTGAAGTCGATTTAAGAGTTACATTAATAGGAAAGATGGTTTCCGATGTGTGTTGATATATTTTTAGATAGGATAGTGATAGACAACTTTTCACGGACACGGAATCTCCCAACAGCTGCGTTTGGACTGGTTTCAGATGGTCCGAGATTGATCTGGGGTCTCCTTATTGTGTGATAGTGATAATGTCTTCCAGCGTTTAAAACCGCCATTACAGTTTGGTCAGTTTTGAGATAATCTCAAAATGTTATTTTATTCTTATGGTTATACAGGTGACTTTCTTATCACAGTCCAAACCTTCTGAGAGTAACTCTTACTATTGGCAGGCATCTTGCACTCCGTCATACCTACCGCGAAAAGCACCTACAGCGCGCGACAACTTGAAGTTGTAAATCAGTCAGGGCCCCAGCGCGCTTTCGAGCACACGCACAGGCATAGTTTGAAGTGGATCGCAATTTCGATTTGTTTAAAAATAACTACCTCTTTGATATCAGTAAATCTATAAGCTCCGTAATAATGGTGAAACGCAACAGTAATAATTGTTGTCGAAATAAACAGAAAGATTCGAAGTTATTTATTCTATGCTTATAGGTAGGTATGTATTTAGTGCTCCGTTTATTCTTAGATACTTGTCTTATTTGCTAAACAATCTTCACCAACTATTTACTTATTGAAATAACTATTTAGTAGGTACCTACTTACTTACCTACTTACGAAACTGTTTACTAAATTACTAAATAGGACAAGTAGGTACCTAAGGATAAACAACTAAGTAGGTAACTACCTATCTAGTATCTTTACTTTAGGATAGGTACCTTCCTGCTAGTTCCTACGTAACTACCAAAACCAAAAGTTGACTTTTGTTATCTTTATGCCTCTCGCATATTTACGTACCCTAGGTACCTTGTTAGATAATTAAATATTATAGTACTTATAGCTAATTTGAGTAGGTACCTACTTACTTACAAGTTCTGTTTACAAGATCAAGTTTAGCTTTGATAAGTACTTATAGGCAGGTTGGTTGGTGTACCTATTTCTGTTTTTGGTAGTTAGAACTACCTACGAAAATATCTTTTTTAACGGCAACGCAACGGTAAGGCGGCATAAAGACAGCCTCAAAGTCAACATATAGGTAGTCTGATGTGGCGTTGACTGTACTTACATAGGTACCTAGCCTAGGTTTATTTGAAACGTAATTTGTTCACATTTAAGTACAGTACACAATATAAACACAATAACTTGTAATCATTTAAGTATTCAGATTAATTATTATTTAAAAGAAGACAACCCTGAAGTCGTTAGAAAAGATAAGAGCTACGCGACAGAAAGAGAGGCAACTTCTAGGTGAATATAACTGTAGGTAAGGGAGCAGTGTGCGACCTGAATTACACTTTATTGTGTCTTAGCAAGAGTAGCAATTTATTTAAATGACTTTGCGGAGTGCACCTTCTGGTACTAATATTTATTCTGTGCTATTGGACCAACTCCCTAACTCGAAAATAAAACTCAGCTGTTCCATACATTTTGGTCGAATGAATATTGATGTTTTGTATGGAATAGCTAAATTTTATTTTCGAGTTAGGGAGTTGGTTCAGTGGTAAGAGTTGCTCGTTTGTATCACGGGAGTCATCTCAGAAGGTTTAGACGGTGATAAAAAAGTGACCCGGTACGTATATAATTTTACGCAAATATTGTTGCGAACACCCTGCTATACACTACTTTAAAGTTTATACTGACACCCCCACCAACCTCACGGTTATAAAGTTAGGTGTCAAACATCCCTATGCAAGCACAAGGGACCATCTACGTCAGGTCATAACGCCAGATCAGAACACACCGGTCCCGCATCCTTCATCCGGCACTTTTAAGACTAGTGACTCAAGCTAGTTGCCCCGTGGACACGTATAGTCCACTACCTAATATCCAGATAGGTCACCGGAGCTGTAAGCTCGCTCACTTCTCGTTGAACTAAGAGCACAACTCGCAGTGTATGTACCTCTGCTCGGGCCGTCAACTCTAAAGTCGACTACCAAATGTCCTCTTTGGTGGCGGAGTTGTAAGCACACTCACTTCTCGGTACCCATCCAGGCACCTGATCAATTCCAAACTCCTACGCGGCTGATTAAACCGGAGGCTTTTGCATCTAACGGGCACCTCTACTAGTTCTCCAGACTAGTGCCGGAGATGTTGGAGTAAGCACTCAGTGAAAACCACCGAGCAGCACAACCAACTAAGGGCAACTCACGTGCCCCGCAGGTCTTTTCGCTTCAGGCCCCCACCGGACCGCTACTAAGTACCCGCTCGCGATTGTTGTGAACAAATTACAATTTGAAAAAAGACTTTAAAAAATTCTTCGCACCCCATGACGATAGCATAGTTCAGGGGTCGCTAAATGGCGGACCGCCGCGCCCGCCGCCCCATTTTGTGCGGACCGCAAGAATACAGCAACTTGCACTACAGAATAGGTACGATATTTAATAAATTCCACTACCAATACAATACTGGTGCAAGTCAAAACATACTGACATTGGAAATTTTGTCGTATTGAAGAACAGTACAGTTCAATTTCAAATATCAGTATATTTTGACTTGCACCAGTATTGTATTGGTAGTGCGAAATATGTACATAATAGCTTGCACCCTTATAAGCTTGCACCAATTTTACTCCAAACTTCAGACAGATAGTCCGCAACTTAGAATAAGGTCCGCAATAAAAATAGTCATTTTTCTCATTGATATGTAAAAAAATACCTTTGTTATTTCCGTAATTACCTACATTTGTTTAATAAATATTGTTTTTCTACAAAATGTGCGGACCGCAATGGCCATTTTATTTCTTAAAACGGACCCCGAGTGAAACTAATTGGTGACCCTTGGCATAGTTGATACACCTAATAATTACCTAATAATTACCTTTAATTTTAATTTGAGTATGTTGGTTGCTTATTTTATTAATTTTTAATTCTGTCGTGGTGACAGGTATGTTTGCGCCGAAATTTTTTAGATAATGCTGTGTGTACACGTTTTTTTGGGTCTCGATCTAGTTTTAATCTGTTATAATTTCTGTTCTCTACTTCTATTTGATTGTTACCTGTTGTGTGTGCCAATATAATAAATAAATAAATAATAATAAATACCTGACCCGGCATGTCGTGGGGTGCGAGTCCAAATCTAGCTCGTGGTTTGTTTTGTCTTTTCTCAAAGTGTCATTTAATATTTGTTATTATATTAGTATGAAGATGCGTACCTCCGGGCTCTGTTGCGAAATGCAGTATCGCAGACGGCTTGCTCCAACCAAATCTGAAAATACATTTTCACAAACAGGGTCTCAAGAAAACAAATAATTTATTAAAAGTATAATCTTCAGTAGGTATAATTATGATTATGGCGCATGCAGATGTTGAGAAGGGATAAAACGCATGTAAGAAACGCCCGTTCCCAATAACCTATCACAAAGAAAATTGATCTATCTGTTGTTTTGCCTACTATAGATACAAATTTGACATAAGCTCCATACAAATTATGTCAAATTTCTAACTCCAGTAAGTAAAACAACAGACAGATAGAATATAGGGAACGGGCGGGCTTAAGAGAGCCGAGAGTGATGAATGTAGGTAAGTTAATGGATGGAGAGGGAGACCAAAGAAAAGATGGATGGATTGTGTAACCGAGTAGGGAGTAACTGTACAGGTGACGACTAATAGAGGAGAGTGTAAGAAACGGAAATTTTTGAATTTTTGAAAATTTGCTTGTTCCCATGTTACAAGTAAGAAGAGGAAGAAGGCAGGAAGAAGAAGGGGAAGAAGTGACCATAATAGTTTAGAAATGAAACAACTTTTACGGATCTACTCGCGTTTATTTTATACATTAATTTTAGTTAATGTTTATCCTGACGTTTTGAACCCTTTGCAGGGTCTACAAGCTACTAACTAATGAGACGACCAACACCTCAGTCTCTAAGTGACCATGGACCCTGCAAAACTAAAATTAATGTATGTAGGTATGTATGATGTATAAAATAAACGCGAGTATTTCCGTAAAAGTTGTTTCGTTCGTGTAGTGTTCGCGTAAACTTTAGAAAACAATATACTTTTTAGTTTAGGTTAAGTTGTACACCGAACTAACCTGTTCCTAGAAGTGACAATAGCTTCATACACAGTGGAAGGGGTAAGGCCCCTTACAGTATAAACAGCGCTATGTATTGGCCCTTCACTAGAGTCGCCGGGAACGACAATCTTGACCCAGTGGTTGGCGGGGGGTTCGGTGGTGAACGAGTCGGGTTCGACGGTGTTGAGGCGGCCGTAGTAGGGCCGGATCCAAAGATTGTATTCTGGAGAGCATTAGTGGTACAGTTTGAATGCTTCTTTTTTCAGAGAAATATAATCTGGTGTTGAGTAATTTAATGGGCATCAATGCTACAAGTCGATGCACTGCCTTGCCCGATTTAATTTATGTGCCAGTTTCTTCCTTTACAAGTGTGTGTTTTATTAATGGGTAATATATAAGTAAATACCTATACTACCAAAAACTATTAACAATATTTTATAAATAAAAGAGAAAAAAGCAGATTGATAACCTTATGAACAATTACTTTTGCGGTCTAAATAAATTTTTACCATGAATTCGTATTTCGGGATACTCCTTGACCGAAAACTTGACAAATTCCTACAACCACACCACCCATACTTAACCATTATTGAAGTGGCACCCTCTACTAACATTTATAAACGATTTCTCTCCTTTCTTACCTATGATAGTGGAGTAGGAGTCCACTTCCCACACCAGCGTGAAGCTGAAAGCAGTGGCTTTGTTGAGTGTGTGGTCCAACTTGAAGGATGCCACGTTGGGGACGCCTGGAACATAACGATTGAACTTATATTATCATCATCATCATCTTCCGTTGCAGCACATAGGGAGAGAAGAAGTTTTTATACAGCAAAATATTATCATAACATAATTATCTTATCTTAGGTGGGCTATAGCCCACCGATATGAGCAGCTGTCTCAAATATTGTTTTACCTATCGTAATCAGTCGCTGTCTCAATTATTGTTCGCCTCTCCTTTTTAGCCGCTATCTTCAATGTTGTTTTGCCTCTCCTACTTCAGCTATTTTAAATATTGCTTAACACGTTGACTGCCTCAAAACCAGACACAATAGAAAATTTATTGTTTGTCGGTCACCGGATGCTCTAAGGTCATCGGTGACCGGTGATTAAAGATTTAACCTCTCCTAGAGCCGCTATCTTAATTTTTCCCCTCTCCTAATTTGTTGTTGTGTACTATATTGTTTCGCCTCTCCTAATTAACTCGAAATAATTTATTTTAATAACCATGTTTTCAAGTAGCAAATATGTCTTTTTTGAGAATAAATTTCTTTAAACCAAGTCCCCGCTATTTTAAACATTATTTTACTTCTCCTAATTAGCCGCTGCTGTCTTTATGGTTTTACCTCTCCATATTCGCAGGCCTTGCTCGCCGATGATTGCAATTGCGATTGAACTTTATGTTACTTAATTTCAATTACGAGGGCAGAGCTTGTGTATTGTAATGCCTCTCTTGATTAGCTGACTTCGTGCATCGTTCGGCATGTAAAGCTGTAGATCCCGGCTGTATGTCGCAATTGGTTACAACCGATGATATGATGAGCTAGCTACTTACCAGTGAGCCTGAACTGCACATCCGCCATGCCGAGCTGGTTCTCCGCCCGGAAGGTGTAGTTGCCGAGGTCAGTGCGCCTCACCGCCCGGAATATCAGCTGGTGCAGGCTGTCTTGAACCATTATTACTATTCTGTAGGGAAGATAGAATGCATTCAAGAATAATGGACAATTATTTCTATTGTGTTAATCATAGACTATGTATAATATTGGGTATAGATGTGCCTCTCATAGAAAAAAAGATGGGAAACTAGGTTCCCGGTACAATAGATGGCGGTAGTAGATATTTGCGTGCGCGTTTACGCTTCTTCCCGATAGATGGCGCTAAGAACATATACACGGTGTTAAAAAATACCCGGTAAAAATATAATAAATTATCAAAGCCAAATATATTGTCAACCCTAGTAAGCTGTCATGTCAGGTAACCGGAGTTAGCATAGATTATTTAACAGAGAGGTCTACCTACCAATTTTAATAATTGTTAACTTTAATGGTTTTTCTGTTTTTCGTCCACAAAGGTTCAATACTATGATGTCATTATGCTTTAGTACTGGCTTCAAAAACGTCAAGGCGAAAAAAAATATTATGGTGTCAATTTCAAATTTTCTTAACGATATTCTACAATTGTTTCGTGTTTTGTCCATTTTTTCCAAAATGACGGTGTTTTCTAACTCAGATCATTACGATGATGTTATGCGTAGGCCATGAAGATAGCAATTTAAATCGTGCTCGCGAAATGTATCGGCAACGATTTATCGATGGAAGACCATCCGCTGAACAGCGACGGCTACCTTCGTACCAGTGTTTTCTCAACATGTCCAGACGCCTACATTCCATAGGCTCCTTTCATCGGTCTACTGGAAGTGGACGTCCAAGCACAGTCGATGCCAGGCAGGCTGAATTAGTGTTAGTAGGTTAGGTCTTTTAAAGTCTTCCAAAACTCGACTTGTAATATCTCATCATCATCATCATCATCATCGGCCTATCTTAGTCCACTGCTGAACATAGGCCTCCCCTAATGAGCGCCATAGCGCCCTGTCCTCAGCTTGACGCATCCAGCATCTGCCTGCAGTCATTCGCAGGTCGTCATCCCACCTGGCCGGAGAGCGTCCTACACTACGTTTACCGAGTCGTGGTCTCCACTCAAGAACACGTTTACCCCAGCGGTTGTCGGTTCTTCGCCAGATATGGCCGGCCCACTGCCACTTCAACTTGCTAATTCTTAGAGCTATGTCGATGACTTGGGTTCTCTGTCGGATGTATTCGTTACGAATCCTATCCTTCAGAGAAACTCCGAGCATAGCTCTTTTCATAGCTCGCTGAGCGACTTTAAACTGGTGGACCAGCCCTACCGTGAGTGTCCACGTCTCAGCTCCGTAGGTCATGACGGGTAGGACGCACTGATTGAAAACTTTCGTTTTCAAGCATTGCGGTATGGATGACGAGAAGACTCGACGTTGTTTCCCAAACGCTGCCCAGCCCAGTTGGATCCTCCTCTTGGTCTCCTTCTCAAAATTGTTTTTACCTAATTGCAGAATCTGACCGAGGTAAGTATATTCAGAAACGATTTCAAGAAGGTGGCCATGTACGACGACCGGTATCGGATCAATGTGGCCATTGATCATGACTTTGGTTTTGTCCAAATTCATGCCAAGACCGATGCGTCGCGAGGCTGAAGCTAGGCCGTCCAGCATCTGGTTCAGCTCCTCTAGCGACTCCGCCATAAGGACTATGTCATCAGCGAATCGCATGTGTGAGATGTAGTCACCGTTTATGTTAATGCCCTTCCCTTTCCAGTCCAGCGTCTTAAACATGTCTTCCAACGCGCTTGTGAACAGTTTCGGGGATATGACATCCCCCTGTCTCACTCCTCTGCGCAATTGGATGGGTTTGGACTGCTGGCCCTGTACTTGGACATTCATGGTGGCGCATTCGTAAAGACATCTCAACACCTCGATATAACGACAGTCCACTTGGCATCGCTGTAAGGATTCCAGAACAGCCCAGGTTTCGACAGAGTCAAAGGCCTTCTCATATTCCACAAAAGCCAGACACAGGGGCTGACTATACTCTTCAGACTTCTGTATAATCTGCCTCACTGTGTGAATGTGGTCTATGGTACCATATCCTCCGCGAAACCCGGCTTGTTCCGGTGGCTGGAACTCGTCGAGTCTCCTGGCGAGACGATTCGTGACCACTCGTGAGAAAAGCTTATAGACATGGCTCAGAAGCGATGGGTCTGTAATTTTTAAGCAGAGTTTTATCGCCCTTCTTAAAAAAGAGCACCACCAAGCTCCCGCTCCACGCCTTTGGAGTTCTCCCACTGTGAAGGACGGCGTTGAAGAGCTTCTGCAATTCCTGTATAACAGGGGCTCCTCCAGCTTTCAAAAGCTCTGATGTAATTCCGTCCTCACCGGGGGCTTGTCCATTTTTAAGCTGTCTCAGAGCTAACATGATCTCGTCTTGACTGATATCTGGCAGTTCGTCGGTGTTATATCTATCTAATCAATTCTGTACATTTTGTTAGTATGTCTCTTTATAGTTTCACGAATTAGGTAAAAATATACATAAACATTCTGTGTAGTTTACTCTTTAATCTTACTGAATAGGGTTTGCACATCAATGAAAAAAAATGGATTTATTTTTTTTGGCGGTAAATCATACAGTGATAGTACGGTTATCAAATATTGTAAATGGTCTTATTATAAGGCACCATTTAACCCTCTTTCGGCTTTACGGATATTTTTGTAACACCCTGTATAATATTTACAAAAAACTAGTTAACTTTTTTTTTGTGTTTTTAATTTCTCGAACCTAGGATCTCTCTATCACTACTATAGCACAATGCGTCGTCGCAGCTGCTCGGCTAACGAGCTTTTTGTGATGGTGACGAAAGTTGTGGTTACAAGAAAGTTACTAGAAAATAACTAAACATAACTTATTACCTGACATGTTCTGGTTTAGTTAAATATGGCGTTATAGTTAAAAGTGGCCGTAACGTCTTATTTAACTAAACCATAACATGTGAGGTGTTCATTAGGTGACGTAAAAATTCTAAATTACTTCATTCAAATAGTTTGTTGAGCATAATTTGATTTTCTATCTCTAACTAGTAGATATGTTTTTTTTTTCATTAGTGGCGCTAGTGTGCGGCGTAAACGCTCTTAATGGTTAATAATCCACCATTATTTCACATTAATATTCGACTTAACACAAATTTTAGAAAATTAAACAAAACCGCAGACATGACTCTTCACTTTCCCGCCAAGAAGTCCTAAGTGACACTTTACCATGTTGTTATTAAAGGAATAAAAAAACAAATGCCCATCATTATAAAAGGCCACCAACCAACGTACCTGTCGTCAGTGTGCACGGGGCGGCCGTCCCGGTACCACGCGGTCCTGGCCGGCGGCATCGCGAACTCCAGCCGCGCCGCCAGCGCCGCGCGCAGGCCCACCGCCGTGTGCACGAAACTGCGCTCCGCTGTCACTACAGGAGCGTCTGAGGAAGGCGGGTAGCAGTTCAAGGCAGGCCTTTGATAACGTTAAAATGTTAAAATAGAGCAGATGATATTTATTTATTTACTGTATTTGACACACCATCAACAATATCACAATTCATCATCATCATCATCAGCTCATTTTATGTCCCCACTGCTGGGGCACGAGCCTTGCCTATGGATGGATAGGGAGAACGGGCCATAAACCACCACGCGGGCAGGCTCAGTGCGAATAAATTGGTATTTGTTAATGACTGCTAGTGCAGCCGGGACCAACGGCTTTACGTGCCTTCCGAAGCACGGAGGAGCTCGAGATGATAAATTTTTGGTCACCCATCCGATGACCGGCAGCACTCGCCGACCGGGCGCGTTAATATCACAATTAATCCAACATAAAAAATAGCACAAACAAAAACAAGTTCACCGGCGGCATCTATTACAGTCGAGCGCAGCGAGACTATAATAGATGCCGCCGGTAGAAACTAGAAAAAAATCTTTAATTTAACTAGAAAAAAATCTTTAATTAAATTTGTACTACAATATTGACCTGTCACATAACATACAGGTCTGACAACTAAAGCTGGCACGTTCACAGTCAGTTCACCGCCAGTCCTGGAACAGCTACGTACCAAGCACGACGACTCTGATGGCGGCGGTGACGGGGTCCCCCACGCCGTTGGTGGCGGAGCATTCATACACGCCCGCCAGCAGTCGGTGCTCCGCCCTGAAGCGGAGGCGGGAGCGGGGCTCGAGCAGAGCCATCGCTTCTCCCTGGAATTGTGGAGAATTTTAGTAATGTATGTTACGGGGTTTATTAGGCATTGCGAAGATAAATAGCACATTAAAAAAACGATTGTCTCAAGTGGGACCACTCCACGACATTTTGTGATCAGGGAGGGATTTTTTTAATCTCATCGGTGATCTCGATGTTTAACCCTTTAATGGGCAGAGCATGTTGAAATTTTTCATTGGTTTTCGACCTTATATTAAAGTAATAAAGTTAAAATTATGGTGTCCAATATTATGGACAGAGCCCTATAAAGGGTAAGTGACATGAAATACCTACATTATAAAGTAAAAAATACACTATGAAGTAGGTACCTATAATAGTTAATTACCTATTTCATTATTTACAAATTAATATACTTAAGTATTACCTATGATGATACAAGCCGTTTGAAAATAGGTTTTGACTATGAATGCTGATTTTCATCTTATTTTCGATCTTAACTTATTTTTGATATCAATATCATAGCGTGAGAAGTAGTCACCGGTTCAACAATCGCCATCCGTTATTTATCTTATTTATCCGCTTATTATCGAATACGATAAAATGCATAGCATAATTGTTACTCTATGGTATAAGTAGGACCCTCAGAATAATAACTATCCCCCTTACAAATAAACACTATTTAAGCATTTACTTAGTTAATCATTGTTTTGTCAACGTCACACAAACGTCGTTCTCAATTTGAGAAAAAGAGACAAAACAATGATTAACTAAATAAATGCTTAAATAGTGTTTATTTGTAAGGGGGTAAAGCTATAGAAACCGGACTAAAATAGCAAAGGTGTCACCAGATTTGTGACGTCATATTTGAGGTAATGTAGTGAGTGACTTTATAAAGGACTCAAGATTTTTTTTGATCACCGATTATCTGATGACCGTTTGACATAACAATACAAAAAATAAAAATTAAGTGTCAACCATTTGTTGCACTCCAACTTCCTTTTCTAGCCATAAGATAGAACGGAACTAAACATAGTTGCACGATTTTTATTTTTGCCATCCTTCTATAGCTTTAGTTATTGTTCTGAGGAAGGACCTATAGGAATTACTTATTTTCATTGTTGTAATCGAATGGTCAATGATGACTCTTGAGCAATGCAATCTGTTCTGTTTAGACATTGACAAGTAAAATAGACAGTTTGTCAGTATTTGAGGGCTGGAGGGGTATAAACAGGGCAGAAGATATCTTACGTTTTTCCTCCAATTGACAATAGGCAGGGGAGTGCCCGTGGTCTCGCAGCCGATGTCCACGTACTCCCCCTTGCGGACCTCCACGAAGCCGTCGTCTGGGATTGTCCTTACCGTGGGGGAGTCTGGAAGAGGAGAGAAGAAGATATCATTATGATTATCATGATTATCAGTTGATTGACCAAAAAAATATACGAAATGAATATTAAGAGCGTTTACGGCGCACACTAGCGCCACTAATGAAAAAAAAAACATATCTAGTAATTAGAGATAGAAAATCAAATTATGCTCAACAAACTATTTGAATGAAGTAATTTAGCATTTTTACGTCACCTACTGAACACCTCACATGTTATGGTTTAGTTAAATAAGACGTTACGGCCACTTTTAACTATAACGCCATATTTAACTAAACCATAACATGTCAGGTGTTCATTAGGTGACGTTAAAATGCTAAATTACTTTATTCAGATAGTTTGTTGAGCATAATTTGATTTTCTATCTCTAATTACTAGATATGGTTTTTTTTTCATTGGCGGCGCTAGTGTGCGGCGTAAACGCTCTTAATGGGGATATGGGACGGGGACGACCTGGGGCAGCTGTTTCTTGACCAAATCGAGGACATTTTACCCTATTAAAGACATTAATAGGGTAAAATGTCCTTGATTGCATACTGTAGCTTCGGCATCGGCATGTTGAAATTTTTCATTGGGGTTCGACCTTACGTTAAAATGATGGTGTTCATTATATCGAAAAGCCTTATCTTAATAGGGCCCTTAGGTTTACGAAAGGCCAGATCAAGCGTTCCTTAAACCGGCGAGCATGTCATCATCATCATCATTATCATCATTTCAGCAAGCACCAACTGCCCAACCCTGACTCAACTGACCTCTGAGCCGGCCTGCGTGAACCGGAAGATGTTGTCGACGAACGACGAAACGAACGCCCCGCCCCTCCTTGTCGCAGAAATAAGCCCAGTGAGTTTTTTATTTGCCAACTGACCTCGACCTCAGACCTAACTGACCTCGGATCCAACTGATCTCGCCTTGCTATCCACTGACCTCGGAGCCGGAAGATGTAGTCGACGAGCAGTAGCACGTCCCGCCCCTCCTTGTCGCAGAAGTGCTCCGTCAGCGTGAGCCCAGTGAGTTTTTTATTTGCTAACTGATCTCGATCTCGGACCTGACTGACCTCGGATCTAACTGATCTCGCCTTGCTATCAACTGACCACAGAGCCGGAAGATGTAGTCGACGAGCAGCTGCCCCTCCTTGTCACAGAAGTGCTCCGCCAGAATAAACCCAGTGAGTTTTCTTTGTCTGCTAACTGACCTCGACCTCAGACTCAACTGACTTATTGGACATTGACTTCAGATGCAACTGACCTCGACCTCAGATCTAATTGACCTCTACCTCAGACTCAACTGACCTCGACCTCAGATTACACTGACCTTGATCTTGAACCTTTGACTTTGTTTCACGCCGGTATTCTACGAGTAGGTGGCATGCTATTACACAAACAAGCCAGCTCAACTCGTGCTGCAGTGCAGCAGTGACTCTACCACTACTACTGTTGCGAGCAGGATTGTCGCAATTTTTCGCGACGTGTTTCGTGCAGCATCGGCGCGCCGACACGAAATCCCGGCGCCTCCGCCCGGCGCGCGGCTCTCATATCTATTCCCCACATAAGACATGCGATACGCATAATTAGGTCTACGACTACGCGAGCATGTAAGAGTATTTATGCATGTAAATAATAACATCTATTCTGGCAATTTGGTTGTTTCCAGTGCTTGAAATCTTGATTAGGTACGCATTTTGTCTCTACGTCAGCGTATAAAATCCAAACCAAATCTGAATAGCCTCCAGCCCCTTCAATCATCACCAACATACAGTGCATTGTGCTACACTTATCCGACTAATCATTAACTTACATTGTACTTCGATGGAATGCGTTTGTCTGATCGGACCCCACGGCTCGGGACGAATCACCTGAGAACAAAGAAATTCACATTAGTCTCTTAATTGCTATTCGACCACGTTATCGATAACGAGAATTTGTATAGCATTATGAAACAGCGCCTCCCGGTGATTTACGAGGATTAATTTTTTTCTATACAAAATCTCGTTTTAATGGTTAAGTTCGCGTAACTGGAGAAAAGAAAAATGTTAGAGAACCGACAACTCCTTTCCCAACTCCCTACCTCTGACGCCATCTGTCGTAAGAAAAGGGAAGTTCAAACCGGGCACCCCGCGCGCGCGCCTTTCAACCTACTGTAGGTAGTCTAAAAAGAACTCGCGACCGCTCCGCGCCCGCGCTCCAGCTCCGAAGAAAAAACCTGTTAAAACTCAGATGAGACATTATTATACTTGTGGGAGAAGATTCCAGGCAGAAGACCTGTAGTGCACCCTCAGGATAAGAAACTCCGTTTATGTCGATAACGCGATCGTCAAGCCTGCACCCTATAAGTCCACTCATAATACCTATATTTCCTTTTCTTGTCGGTTATTGTTTCTTTGATCAACTATTTTAGTTTATGCAACAAAAAGGAAATATTTTTTTGTTAGGTGTAAGGTTTATGAGATTGAGAGAGTTCTGTAAAGTAATATATCAAAAGGATATTTTAAATGTAAGACACGTTTACCACGTAGCTCTGTTTAATTGCGACTAAATAATATTTGTGGTTGGCTAGCGGACGCAGCCACGGGAACATGTAAACAAAGGTGTTGAGTAACATAACATCAAAATTCAAATTATAAAAACTTATCGCTAGTGCTGGCGCCGTCTGTAAATAACAATAGTGCACTGTGTACCTACATTAAGTTTCCTGTTTGGTCACAGACTGCATTTTGCAGCGTCACCTGACTTTTTTGGGGGCTGCGAGGGTTCCTCAAGTCGTGTGCCGCCGCCGTTTTGATCACACGAAACCCCGTCAGAATGTTTCTAAAGGCAACGGCATCACGCAAGCGTGTTCCGTTCGCTACAGTTTCTTCGATTGGTACGGATCGGGTCGCAACGAATGACAACTTTTTGTGGTGTTCATTCCACTTATCACTCGTTTATCTAGCTTGGATATAGTAAGCATGCACCGCCCTCCCGCCCGCTAAAAATATGCACATGTAGAAGAAACGATGCAAGCGACCATGTACACCAACACCGATACCCGACACTTGTTTCGCCCCTCCACGGGGCATCAGGAGCGGTTGGCTGGTCAAGAGCTGCGCACCGCAGTCGGTGTTGGTGTCACAAAGTAACGCCTGATTCTGTTAATTAACTTTTGTGTAGTTAACCATCCATTGGCTGCGTTGGCCTTTCCATCAGGCGGGCCAATACCATAAAAAAACCGGACAAGTGCGAGTCGGAGTCGCCCAGCGAGAGTTCCGTACAAAATGGGTACATAATATTATATAGTTCAGGAATCGAGTCTCGAACTTTTCCCGAAATTCAGTTTCCAAGGTATTTCTTTTTTCATTTTTTCGTCATAAATCAAAAACTATACATCATAAAAGTAATTAAGAATCTGTTTAAGCTTGTGCAAATGAAGCCCTTTCATATGATACTTCACATGACACGGTTAACTTACTTCAAAATTTGGACCCCCGTTTCTTGCATAGACCCTGTTTTTTTGTGATTTAATTAAATATGTATAGTTTTCAGATGTTTCCCTGTACTTGTAGTATATGACGATATGACTTGCCAAACTTCATAGTTACGTGTGAGAGAGTGAGAGCGTCGAAATATACGTTTTTTGCGACATAGACGGCCGTATCTTTATTTTCGTTAACTTAGAAGTTTGATAATTTGATTTTTTACAGCTCCAAGGGATCGCAGATCTGGGTATATGGTTTTAATTTCAACTCGATACCTCCACACGTTCCCGATCCCGAGATAAAGGGTCTTGTTGACAGACAGACGGACAGACAGACAACAAAGTGATCCTATAAGGGTTCCGTTTTTTCCTTTTGAGGTACGGAACCCTAAAAACGACACCGTCAAACCAATTGAATAAGATAATCATTCTATTGCAGTCTATAAACAAGCCAATCATCCAGACATCGGCATCTCATAAGCCGCGACCGGAACATGCACTTAGCTAATTAACGACAGGCGGGGTGGTCTGCCCACTCCGCTTAATTAACCCATAATTAGTGCTTGAACAGCGACTTGGTTAACTGGGTACATCCGTTTAGGGTATGTGTTGAAGGGTGGAATGATGCGTTACTTATCAAAAAAAAATTCTGTCTCGACAATTATAAAAGTTGTTATAAAAGTAGACTTACGAACCGATGGCATAGTGACATTCACAAGAGCTACTTGTAGCCTAAGCTGTATAAATGATTTTGAATTTAGAATTTTGAATTTTGTGTTTTTTTCGAAATAATAGTTATATATTTGATATATTCTTACATTAATAAAAAATCTTAGTAAGATCATACATAGTTATGGTTTAAAACCCACAATGGTTTAAAAGTAAACAAAGGGTTTTTTTAAGAATTTATATTTTTCAGTATCAAAACTTTAAAAGTAGATTCCTTAAAAAAAGTGTTCAAATTGCTAAAGGATAAGGATCATTATCCTTGATAAATAATCCCTAAATTCGAAGCGTCGCGCGTCGCGCGTCGACGGTCGCCGGTAACCGAACGGATCTATAGATGCTCCGGGTCCGGGTTCGATGTATACGTATATGTATGGGTGATAGCTGGCATCAAAACCTACCAAAATAACTCAATATAATGTTCAGCGAAATTTTACGGTTTTAAGGTTATGCAAAAAATGTTATGCGAAAATCATTTTGCAAAAATTTCTACATAATTTTTTTTTTCTTGAAAACGTTTTTGATAGAAAAAAGACTTATCAATGAGTAGAGTACCTATTCACGAATAATTTGATGTAAAAAAAATACTGGAAAATAATTTTTTTATTGAGATATGCTAAAAAATCTGTTTCAAGGTAGAAATTTTTGATATTTCGGAAAATTTTGCATAACTTTAAAACCGTAAAATTTCGCTGAACATATATTGAGTTATTTTGGTAGGTATTGATGCCAGCTATCACCCCCTGCAGTATGTCGTACTATTTCCTGGAGACCCTGTATATAGGAAACCGTGGTTCAATCCCAATATAAGTTCCGTTAGACTGCCGTAAACCCATGCCTAACACAAGCATATTAGCTTAGTAGATTAAACAGGACTGTTATAAATGTGTTAATAGCGCACTAATAATAATAAAACATTATTGTTGAGGACGCTGAGTTTAGCTAGTTAGAACCTATGTAGAATAAGAATATTTGATTATTTTGTTATTATTTTGTATGTAAAACTTAATGTAGGAATAAGTACATGTAAAGCGATAAGTATGATTTGTTAAAGTTAGGTTTGATCTTGTCAAAACACGTCTAAACATGAATTAGCCAATCACGTTAAAGTACACTTATTTGTTTGTCTAGTTAGTATGGGATTTTGTAACGGTCGCAAAATCAACTGTGTCAACGCGTCGCTAGTTGCCATACGTCCAAAACGGACATAAGTAGCGCAGTTTTGTATTCAATTGCAACTTGGGAAATAAAGAAGATACTAAATACATCGAAGAGGAGTTTTTAATTCAACAAAAAATACAGTCCACCACAATTATAAAAAAACAAAGAAATAGCACCCCAAGACTTCATAATTTTTCATTTAAAAAAAAACATTTCATTTCATAATAAATATAAGCCAATTAATCACTACGTCGTCAGTAGTATTTTGCTTTGTATCTAGACCTACATGAAAATACGTTCTAACATGTACAAAAAAACAGTAATTAATCTTTATAACAAAGCAAAGAGGCGGTAACAAATTATAGTAAGTTATCGCGTACTTTAGTTTGAATGATGATGTTACAACGCTTATAAAGGCGACGCATCGCTAAACAATTAATCTAATGGTGGCATTCACATGGCTATTCGTATTTGTTATTTGGTGTTCTTTGTATTTGTCAAATATTTGACATAATTGAAATATGGCAAATACTAACAAATACGACCGTCCACACATGGCAATTATTTGCCAAATAAAGCAAATACGCGAATACAAATAGCCAAGTCCACCACCAACATGGACGTATTTCAACTTGCTGCAGGATTTTACTATTTGAATGCATGTTATTTTTATGGTAGTCATTTAGAGGGTCCCATATACAGGAATTAATTTGATACAACTCCAAGAAATTTAACACTGTTGCGTTGTCCCAATTCATTCTCAACACTTGTTCCTCAATTTGCAACGAACGTGTCCCTACAGTTCGACGGCGCGCGCGCTTCTGGACATGGCCATTGTGTGGACGGTTTCTTTGCTTATTTGCCTATTTGACCCCTTTGATGTGTGTCCAGAAACCGACAAGCGCGCGGAAACGCGTATTTGGTATTTGCAGTGTTTGTCGAATAGGCAAATGAGACGAATATTTGTCACACATATCATCCACACATGGCAATTATTTGCCAAATATGGCAAATACGCGAATACAAATAGCCATGTGAAGTGCCACCTTAATACGGAGCGTTTGCGCTCCGTACCATAAGAAAAAATGTTTTTTTCCTTTCCAATTAAAACTACAAATAAGTTTAAAAAAATTAACTAGCATATTGAAGTGTGTGTTAAGACTAATCTACTAAGAAAATTTTGATGCTTAAACCGGTCTGGTTTGCCTGTAAAATGCAAATCTATGTTTTAAAAGAGGTTACTTTGATATTTTTTTCTCTGTTATAAAAGTTAACAAATCGTGTTTCTGCAACTAGCAAAATGAAGTCAATTAAATGAAAAATCGTGTCATCAAATATCACTTTCATATGATTTGTAATTGTTGAGAAAAATCAAGATCCCCGCCACGTAAATTTCCAATGCGTCGCCTTAAGTACGGGGCCCTACCATGTGTTTTTTTCCACCTGTGCTTACACCTTGCTTAAGCATTTAAGTCGTTAATAGAGAGGTGTAAGTTATATAATTTATTACCTACTGTGTGTGCTTGATCACATTTTCAATTTAACTTTGATCGACACACTATCAGAGGTTTTCTAGAAGTAATGGCATCACGCACTAGTCACTAGTGCGTGTCCCCGTACCCTACTAGATTCTCCACGGTTTTTAGATAGGATCCTCGACCGCCTAACCGATCACCTTGATCTATGCCACCTCGCACCGCCTATGAAAGCAATATAGCATTCGATATTGCTTTCATAGGCGGCACGAAACGACAAGATGACGTCATAAACCACACACGTAGTCAAAGCGATCGGTTAGGCGGTCGGGGGGCAGATCACCTCTAAAGACCTCAGCTCGGGTTGACCGGATCCTGGGGGTGGGATAGAGTACTTCCGTGCTTCATAGGCACGTAAAGCCGTTGGTCCAATCCGCACTGGTCCCGCGTGGTGGTTTATGGCCCGTTCTCCTTATCCATCCATGTGGAAGGCTCGTGCCCCAGCAGTGGGGACATAAAATGAGCTGATGATGATATTGATGAGGGCTAAGAATTCCGTTACAGGATCTTAAAAAGTAATTATGTTATAACTGGGTGCCAAGTGCCAGTTTCGTTCGATCACGTTAACGAAAACGAATTTGTATGGCAAAATTTTAACTCTTCTCGTATGCCGCCAGGAGGCGTTCTTTTAATGCCATACTAATTTTCGTTTTTGTAAACGTAATCGAAAGAATGGTACGGATAGTAAACAAAACTTACTTACACTAGGCACCCAGAAGGCCACGTTTTTGGCGGCTGGCTGCCGGAGCGCCTACAAGAGGCGATCAAAAGAGTTGGACAAATTGATTAATTGCATAATTGGACAACGCTTGCCTGAGCCGGCGGTGCGTAGTGACGGTATAGGAAGTTTAAAATTTATCGATAGAATACTGTCGTTAAAATTATATCACTTGTTTTTTTAAATATTTTTTATTAGATTGTGTGGTTGTAAGTAAAGTACCATTGCATTTTTAAAGTTCATAAACTGTACCTACCTATGTATAGAATGTATTTAAAAGAATGCGCCCCTGTTACATAAGTTTAGCTCACATAAGTACAGTCGCGAGAATTAACATGTAAACAATGTAGCTCTTACACAATGGAATAAGAGTCAAACAAAGCAAAAGTTTTGTATACTGTTTTATTTTAAAACTATTGTTTTGTAATAAGTATTGTGTATGGTATGTCAAATAAATAAATACTAGTAGAGACACATGTATGCTGTAAATTAAATAATTTGTATTGAAATTAAACAATTCATTTGAATTTAAGTACCTACTCGCGTTTTTTTAACCAATCAAGCAGCTGTCATTAATTTATGTGCGAATACAGCATGAAATTTCTTCTTATTCTTGTCTTATTTACGCATAAATTACAGACAGGGTACTAAAATATTCGCACTTGTTTCATTGCAAGCATCCTTGCTTGCAATGAAACAAGTGCGAATATTTTAATTTTCTTAAATTAATTTTTTTAAGGAAGGAATTTTAATTGTTATGCTTTTATCGATAATATCATATATCGATAACTACAACAAACATCTCTACCAACAAATTACGCGTCAGTTCCTATCGAAGGGCGGTTCTTTAAAACAGTTTAAATTAATTGCTATCTACGATACGGGGCACCACCAATCGTTTCGCAATTGCTATGTTACTAACAAAAACTAAATTGGTACTATTTTGTTTTGTTAGATTGTATGTGTGTGGGAAAATAAATTACCTATATAATGATGTATATAGATAAATAATATTGTATAATCTATGGGTGGTGGAATAATATGTTAATGTTTGTTGTATGTACGCTCGTTCTACTCATTGTTCGCAACCACTGCCATTATTAAAAGCTAATTTAAATCGCATTTATTAATTGTTTCATTAAATATTTATGTAATAATTTATTATGATTCAGGTGGTAGATAGTTCGCAAGAAAATTTCGTAAAATTATAGGTACATCACACTAATATTATAAATGCGAAAGTTTGTGTGTACGCTGCAACGGATGGATGGATTTGGATGAAATTCGGCATACAGATATTTTATAACCTGGATTAACACAAAGGATAGTTTTGTCCCGATATTCCTACGGGAATCACACTATAAATAATAATACTAAAAACGACAATTTAATTTTCCAATAAAAAATTATTTGTTTGTGTGATGTATGTGGGTAGTTAAGTTATTTATCATATTTTATGTTGAGGGTAACACTTCACTGTATGTCTTTCTCTCGCTGATTAGACGCTATACCAGACGACCGTGTTTTAATTGTGCTCCTAAGTTTTCCCTGCTAGCTCCGCGAAGAGTCATTTATTCAACACTAGCTGTGCTCGCGACTTCGTCCGCGTGGAATAGTGACTTTCGGCAGCATTTTTAATTTTTTAGGCTCTTTTCCCGTTTTTGCAACATTTTTCACTGATGCTTCGCTCCTATTGGTCGCAGCGTGATGTTATATAGCCTAAAGCCTTCCTCGATAAATGGACTATCCAACACAAAAAGAATTATTCAATTCGAACCAGTAGTTCCTGAGATTAGCGCGTTCAAACAAACAAACAAACAAACTCTTCAGCTTTATAATATATTCAACATTCAACATACATCTCAGTTTGTTTTGTTGTCATAGAAACCAAAGAGAAATTTTAATCACTTGATGGTAACTGTCAAAGCGGTACGAAGTCCGCCGGGTGCGACATAAATTAAATATGGCTTGCCTAATTCATAACCGATATTTTGATGACGTACTAAGTCCTTACCTATGAAATTGACGTTTTGTATGAAGATTTTTTATAAAATTTTATTTTTCATACTAACGTTTTTTTAATTTTCTTAGCATCTATTTATATAACACTATAAAAATTGTGGAGAAGTGTGTTTGTTTCACAAGCTAAATATAGCAGACATTAAAAAGAAAAAAAATCAAGTCCCTTCAAAGCTACAATGAAACAAAAAGACAATTCCGCGAACATAAAAAGTAGTTAATTTAAAAAAAAATTGGGCGTTAAAGCCACAAAATTAATAATCATTGTTATTACTAAAGCCTAAGTAAAGGTAAGTCTTAATTAAA
Source organism: Eudonia lacustrata (assembly GCA_947562085.1). NCBI lineage: Eukaryota > Metazoa > Arthropoda > Insecta > Lepidoptera > Crambidae > Eudonia > Eudonia lacustrata. The sequence continues at coordinate 12,324,486 of OX387332.1, read as the reverse complement.
GGTGTATGAACAACTGGTATTGACTTTTAGAACTTTTAGACCTTTTAATAAGTGAGAAAAAAACGTCAATTTCATAGGACCTAACATAGTTAGTCGACATTGAATAAGGCTACTTTGGCTTACAAAATAAGAGTAGATAGTGTTGATCAGATTCGGCGGGTTGGACTGAGCCACCATAGCATGTTGGGTAGTGCATCTGACCCGGTATATCATGGCGTGTGGGTTCAAATCCCGCTCGTAGAAATCGTACCTCGCAGGTGTAGTCCGCCGTGTCGGCCGCCCCCAACGCGTCGACCTGCAGGCTGTAGTTGGCGTGCATCCTCACGCGTGGCGGCAGCAAATGGTGCGCGTCCGCACTGTCCCCCAGTAACGCGGTGTGCTTGTACCAGCGCACGCGGAGTTTGTTCTCTGAAAACAACAATGATATGATAATAATCCGGCTCATAAGGCCAAAGAACACAGAGTAGTAAGTAAGTAAAGTGAACAGCCTATAACTGCCCCACTGCTGGGCAAAGGCCTCCATCATTGAAATCAAGTCATCGCTACAATTAATGGGTAATGGCTTAATCACCACGCTTGTCAAATGCGGGTTGGTGATCACAAACCCGGGCTACGCATCAAAAAATCCGAAATACATTTTGCCCGACCTGGGAATTGAACCCGGGACCTTCGGGTATCGGGCCGAGCGCTCTGCCACTCGGTCACCGAGGCGGAGGAACACAGAGTATCTTCTCTGAAAGGTTGGCAAGCAAAGTTCGTATCGATCGGTCACCCAGCAGGGTAGTGTGCTTGGTTTTCTGTTTTAAAACAAGTATTTAATCAATCCGGCTCATAGGACCAAAGTGTGACGGTCTGGCTCGTAGGGCCACGCGACGATCGGAAACGATTGATTCAACTGCGGCGGCGGATTTCGGCTAGGATCGGCCTTTGTTTTTTATAGCACTGGTGGAAAGCAAAATTTGGTGCTACGATTAAAGACTTTTATTCCGGCTCGTAAGCTGGCACCAAGCTAGTTAGCTCTCTATAGCAATCAGTAACGATTTGACGTCTCGCCTCGTCAACAACTCGGTGGCCGTTTGGCAGAGCGCTCGGCCCGATACCCGAAGGTCCCGGGTTCAATTCCCATATTGGGCAAAATGTATTTTCGGATTTTTCGATGCATACCCCGGGTTTGTGATCACCAAACCGCACTTGGCAAGCGTGGTGATTAAGCCATTACCCATCAATTGTAGCGATGACTTGATTTCAATGATGGAGGCCTTTGCCCAGCAGTGGGGCAATTATAGGCTGTTTACTTACTTTACTATAGTTGACGTGCAAACTCACGCGCGGCGGGAGCAGGCGGTGCGCGTCCGCGCGGTTCCCCAGCGGTGTGCTTGTACCAGCAAACGCGTAGTTTGGTCTTTCGAAATAGCAGTATGCAATTAATCCAGCTATAGGACCAAAGTGCGACGATTAAGGACGACTGACCTAGCTTGTAGCACAAAATATTGTAGATTAAAAATGACTGACACGGCTTGTGGGACCAAAGAGCGACGATTAGAAACTATTGATCCGGCTCGGAGAACCAAACTTTGTTGGCTATTGTATTGCCACACCAAAGGCAAGCATAACTCGTATCAACGATCATCCAGCTTAGTGGATCGATACGGTGTAGATAACGGTGGCAAGTTCTCTGTAAACATATTGGTGCAACGATTAATGCGACTAGCCCGTCTCATAGGTCCAATGTTCTTTGTTGGTAAACCAGCCATGCCAACTGCCAAGTTGTTATTAAATATACTGCCTGTAGACGATGGTAGCTGATTCTGGTGTCCAGGACAAAGAGAACACGGAATCACGGATTTTTTTTCTTTTATTTTTATATCGACGGTACAATGGAATATTGGGAGCAGCGCGCGCGTCCGTTGCTCGCATTGATGGTCGTGGCACTCTGGTCGAGTCGAGGAGGAGACCCCCCCGCGCGCCCCCGGCGGTTCGCACCCCACGCGCTGCTCTTTTTTCATTACACACAATTAACATTTTAAACTTAAAATATAGGCACGCGACGTCAACACTGCCTTTGGAAAGAAAGGATTTAATGAAATGAATAATAATGAAATGAATAATGAAATTATTTATTGCCTCAAGAAATTACAATTTAAAAAAAAAATCATAAAAAAGTAACACAAAGTCAGAGGCAAAAGGGAATGGCTCAGCTTTCACTGAGATTTTCTCAGTGCTGGTTTTCAGCCGTTCCCCCTTTCCCTGAGATGAAGAGCGGGAAATATTGTACAGGAGGAGAACATTATAAAAAAAAACCTCTGAAAGTGTGTGTGCGTGTGCGTGTGCGTGTGCGTGTGCGTGTGCGTGTGCGTGTGCGTGTGCGTGTGTGTGTGTGTGTGTATGTATGTATGTATGTGTGTATTTACCTATATACTGTCCCACCCTAGGTGAAACTGCGCTGGTTCCCAGGTGAAACTGCGCTGGATCCGCGCCCACTCGACCCGCTTAGACTCGACCCGAAGAATAATCGCAGATGTTTTACTACTAATTCAGTGTCATTTGTACAGTCATGAAAGTGATATTTTAATTCTAAATAACCTAATAGACATAGAATATTATGATACTGATATTCCCTGTGTGGTGCCGGGTATAAAGAATTGCACCACCCCATCTCTTCATGTGGGTGTCGTAAAAGCCGAATAAGGGACCATTCCAGCAGCATCTCTCTGAGGTTACCCTCAACCTACTGCGATCGCCAACCCGTCTGCCAAGCGTGGCGATTACGGCAAATACCCCTCATATCCTTGGGGGAGGCCTTTGTCCAGCAGTGGACGTCTTTGGCTGAGATGAGATGAGATGATGATTATGATACATAATTTTTTCTCGTAGTCAGTGATTTCGTTTCAAAAATGTAGCCTTATAAAGTTAGCCGTCTACTTCGCTAATACTTCAACTACTATAAAACCAGACACAATAGAAATTATGCTGTTTATCGGACCGCTTCGTGTTCAAAGCATGCCGGTTTTAAAAACGAGTACTTATGAAACCACGCTGAGAAAAATAGGAGAAGCTTTGCCTGCCTTCAGGCCAACAAAGTTTACCTTGGATTTTAAAGCCCTCATGTAAATGTACACCAGCAAACACTGACCCCTAGTCCCATAAGGCAGGGAGTGCCAAGAGTCTCCGGCAGAGACCTGGCTACCGCTAACGACGAACTCTGGCCCTAGCAACATTAAAACAAACAAACCTACTTACTTGTTTAATTATTGATTTATTTATACTAACATTATCTGTCTGACTATACATTCTTCGGGTCGAGTCTAAGCGGGTCGAGTGGGCGCGGACCCACTGCGCTGACCGTCAGGTGAGAAGATGAAGAAGATTGTTGTAGAATAAAAAGAGTCTTTATCTATCCACAACAGTCTTTAGTATATTCTCGACTGTCATGGCGGGCACCTCAAATTCCAAAACAAAAGTACCAAGCCTATTTTAGTTAGTACATTTATAAAAATGACCTTAAGATACAATTTAGATTAACTATATAAATGCAAGCTAGTATTATTTTTCTTGCTCAAAGTGTTGCATCATCTATTATCTTCCGCCTACAGAATTGAATGTTGTGAGTCTCGACATCAACAGTCCGCTGTTATATACCTATAGAATACAATCTATATCCTATTGTCTATTTTCGTTATTGTTTGCTGCATGCTTGCTGCAGGCTTGCTGCATGCTCGCTGCATGCATGCATGATAAGGTGAATGATAAAATGTCTGCCTTTTAAATGTTATGGCAAATTTAAATTATGCCTTTTGTTAATTATGATTATTGCAATTATGCCTTTCCATGACTATGCCTTACAGATTTCGGCCATATGATGATATGCGTTTACGTCTACAATGACATATGAACAAATTATTATGTACAAAGAACCTATAACTAAAAACCTTAAAAAAATATATAATATAATAATAAAGTAAAGTAAAAGTAAAAGTAAAAAAAAAAAAAAAGTTATGCTAAGTATAAAGACTTATAGCAAGTGACGATTATGGCCATGAACATTATACATTTTCAGTTTATGTCTAAAAACGTTATGCGTTTCAATAGGTAACCAAAAATAATATCGACTGCGAAGTGACAATGGGTACTGTACCTCTCACCTATTTCAAAAAAAGTGTTTTAGAAATATAAAAAAATACTCGCCTATTTTGTAACGATTACTAGAGCAGCTGAAGGTAGTCAATTTAAATGAAATGTTTTCTCATACAATAATAGAAAATTTATTATATGTTAGTATTAAAGAATTTGTTCGCAACAACAATTGCGTAAAATTATATGTAAATAATCTATACTAATATTATAAAGCTGAAAAGTTTGTTTGTTTGTTTGTTTGTTTGTTTGAACGCGCTAATCTCAGGAACTACTGGTTCGAATTGAATAATTCTTTTTGTGTTGGATAGTCCATTTATCGAGGAAGGCTTTAGGCTATATAACATCACGCTGCGACCAATAGGAGCGAAGCATCAGTGAAAAATGTTGCAAAAACGGGAAAAGAGCCTAAAAAATTAAAAATGCTGCCGAAAGTCACTATTCCACGCGGACGAAGTCGCGAGCACAGCTAGTCATAAATATAACTTGCCTAATTTTTAACTGATCTTTCAATATTTGTAAAAATATTAAGATCGAATGTTGATGACGTCGTTGTCGACATTGAACAGGGCTCCTTTGGCTTATAAAGTAAAAGGGTCATCCCATGTAACGGGTGTAACAGGTCGTACACTTTCAACTGGTGATTGAATAATGTTTTATATGGAAAGCATATTCATTTTATAACATAATTGATAGCCTTTTAAATCAGCTTTTACAGTTAAGATATTTTTTTTTTATTTATTTGTTCAAGACCATGGATACTAGTCCTTCAGTCGAAAACTTAATTTATACGTTTCTCCAAATTAAACTCTATCTATGATGATGATGAATGATAATAGTATTTTGGTGACCTCTTTGGGGAAACTGAAGGTTTTGTCTGTGCCATTGAAGATGAAGTTATCAAGACGAATAACTACCGGAAATATATTATGAGGGACAGTACGGTCGACATCTGTCGGGCATGCCGCCGTCCAGAGAATCACTCCGACATATTATTTCTGGTTGTTCTCATCTTGCTAACGGAGAGTATTTGCACAGACACAACCAAGTAGCCAGAATAATTCACCAGCAACTTGCTCTTGGATATGGCCTTGTTTTTTTTTATATTAGAAGGAGGCAAACGAGCAGGCGGGTCACCTGATGGAAAGCAATCACCGCATGAATAAATAATCATCTTTTTCATCATGTTGAATCGGAGGTGCCGTACTATAAATACGCACCTGCGCCAGTACTCGAAAATGGTCATGCAACGCTCTACTGGGATCGCTCTATCATTACGGACAGGACTATTGTCGCCAATAAGCCTGATATCGTGGTGGTCGACCGATCCCAGCGCCGGGCAATACTGGTTGTTATCACCATACCTCATGACATGACGAGAACCTCGTGAAAGCCGAGAAGGACAAGCTCAGTAAGTACCTTGACTTGGCTCACGAGGTTACCGCCATATAGGATGTGGATTCAACCATTATTGTACCGATAGTCGTTTCGGCAAACGGTCTTTTAGCCAAGAGCCTCGATCAACACCTAGAGAGGCTCTCGCTGAAAGGTTGGGTCAAGGGTCAGATGCAAAAGGCAGTACTCCTTGACACGGCACGTATTGTCAGGAGGTTCCTCACTCTGCAGCCCTGACCACCGGTAGCTTGGGCCCTGCCCCGCTGCTGGCGGTACTCTAGGATTAGGTTTTTATAATGTTTTATTGTTTTTATATTAAAATATTGTAAAAATCTAGTTTTAAGAAAGAAAATAAATAAAGAGTATAATAATAATAATAAAACATTTATTTCAGACAACAACAATAATAGAAAATGAGAAGTGAGAAATGATATATCCCCCAACCCCTCGAGTATCTCAGTAAAGATGTGGGGCTTTACTAAGTCCTCACGCGACATCTTGAGAGAATTTGAAAAGTGCCGTTGCACTGTTTTGTTTCATTTGCCAACACTCATGCGCACTCACGAACACTTAACGGTTAATAATCCACCATTATTTCACATTAGTATTCGGCATAACCCAAATTTTAGAAAATAAAACATAACCGCAGACATGCCTCTTCACTTTCCCGCCAAGAAGTCCTTAACGTCATATTACTTTTACAGTGTTGCCATTTTTAGCTCCAAAATCACACTAGGGGAGTATTTTACTCATAGTCAAATCTTGTTCAAACACATGAAAAAATTGTAATTTTTTTTTTTTTGTGTTTTTAGTCAATTCATATGATTCAATGTATTTAGGCTTACATATGCAGATAAGTATGTAAAAAAAGAGTACTTTACAAAAAATCGTTGTGGTGGCGTTTGACATGGAATGACCCAAAATAAATTAAATAGTGTTGAGCCACGATAGCATAGTTGGCAGTGCACCTGACCCGGCATGTCATGGGGTGCGGGTTCGAATCCCGCTAGTGGATTTTTTCTTTCAACACTGTCTTTTTTCAATAAATTAAAAAATTATAAAGATAGCAAACTCGTAATAACATAATCTGTTTATTAGGTAGGTACCTACGGGGGTTACAATACACACGACAAGACCAAATTCCAAGGTTTTCCGTAGCTTCCCTTTTTGTCATGTGCCTACAGACAACTCTAACAAGCATCAGTCGCCCAAACCACAGGAGCCGAAGCCAGCCAATTGAAACACAAAGATATAAATCTCATCGCCCTTCCTGTCCATTTGAATCCAACCAAGATCTACTAAGCACAACAATATTTAGCTATGGATGTGGTAAGTACTAGGTATGCTTGTATACATAGTATATAGGATTCCATTCAAACTCCGATGTCAAATATTTTGCAAACCATTATGAAATGAAACAACTTTTACGGATCTACTCACGTTTATTTTACACATTACTTATTTAATGTTTATCCTGACGTTTCGAACCCTTTGCAGGGTCCGTGGTCACAGGGAGACTGAGGTGTTGGTCGTCTCATAATTAGCTGGTAGCTAGAATAGTAGTAGGTAGTATGAGGTGATCCGACAGAGAACGAAAGTCATCGACATAGCCCATCGGATCAGCAAGCTGAAGTGGCAGTGGGCCGGTCATATTAGCCGCAGAACCGACAACCGTTGGGGTAAACGAGTTCTCGAGTGGAGACCGCGTATCAGCAAACGTAGTGTAGGACGCCCTCAGACTAGGTGGAGCGACGCGAGCTTCGCAAGGTGGCTGGCAAGAGCTGGATGAGAGTAGCCGCGGATCGTGCTCGGTGGCGTGCACTTGGAGAGGCCTATGTCCAGCAGTGGACTAGTATAGATGATGATGATGATGATGAACTATATTAACTTACTAGCCGTCACCCGCCCGCTTCGCTGTGCGAAAATTTGTGAATATTTTTTTATAGCCTATGATTTGTACAATCTCATGTTCTTACTACATACAAATTTTCATCGAGATCGGTCAAGCCGTTCTTGAGTTATAAGAGAACATACATACAGACAGACAGACAAGAATTTAAAAAATTCGTAGAATTGGTGTCAGTGCTCAGTGAGTCATAAAACGAATAGGAATTTATCCCAAAATTTGTCAGAAAAATTGCATGTACAGACAGAGCCTAAAGATTTATTTAGTAGTATAGATATAGACTAGATATATATCTACTCCTAACTAGGTATACATAAAAAGATTCATTAGACTAAATATAAAATGTTTTTGTTTCGTTTATATAATTTTTAACGCAAATTTTGTTGCGAACAAATTACAAAAACACAAATGTTGAAAAAAAAATTCCACGAGCAGGATTTCAGTTGAAACTAAGAACGAAAGAATCGTTAAATATAGGCTATGGGCTATGGGCACCAATGATGACATTTACAGTAACTTATTGTAAACCACTTATTAACTAGTTACCCATCCATAGCGGTTGGTGTGCTTAAAAATAAATAAATTTAAGGTTACCTACTACGTAGAGAATGTCGACGAAATAAAATAAAATTGTAAAAATCACAGACCAAAAAAATCTGCGGTAAAAATACTTTTATATTCCCGCCAAAAAGTTCGCGTTTTCATAAAATGTTACTATCGCAAAAACATGTCATCAAAAGTTGCCATTATTGTCTTCATTCATACCATACATCATTCACATGTACGACAATGCATTTTCGATATAATCACGCAGTCTGCATAATGGTGACAATCAGAAGCCGTGTTCAACAATACAACAACACCATCCACGTTTGATATAATCTATGCTTTAATGTGACGGCCTTTTATAGGAGTACGTGTCCAACACAAAAATGTGAGGCCTTTGCCACATAGCCAGCGTTATGAGGTGATTTATGGGGCCTGCAGACAGGATAATTGGCAGGAATGGAAAGGAATGAATTTATGGGTGTTCGTTAATAGTAATTCTGTGATTGTAACACGGCGACGACGTGGTTGAATCGTACGGCCAGCGAAGAAAGTTGCTTACACTTTGTAATTTAGCTTTGCTAGAAGTTAACAAGCGCCTTAAGTACTGTTTAGTTGCTTTTGCAAGTGTTATTTGCGGAGTAATTGTAAACATTATCTATCTATACTATTAAGGCGACGCATTGGAAATTTACGTGGCGGGGATCTTGATTATTCCCAACAATTACAAAACATATGAAAGTGATATTTGATGACATGATTTTTCATTTAATTGACTTCATTTTGTTAGTTGCAGAAACACGATTTGTCAACTTTTATAACAGAGAAAAAAATATCAAAGTAACCTCTTTTAAAACATAGATTCACATTTTACAGGCAAACCAGACCGATTTAAGCATTTAAATTGTCTTAGTAGATTAGTCTTAACACACACTTCAATATGCTATTTAATTTTTTTTTAAATAATTTGTAGTTTTAATTTGAAGGAAAAAAAACAGTTTTTCATATGGTACGGGGTGCAAACGCTCCTTATGAGATTTATTATTTAGCGATGCGTGTAAAGCTTGTGAGTTTGTCTGTTTGTTTGCGATTGCGGAGGGTAAACTCCGGAACTACACTGGTCCAAATCCAAAAAAAAATTCTCAAATAGAATGCTACATTAATTGCGGGTAACGCTATATATTTTATTTAAAAAAAGTTTATTTTTGTTAAATCCACGCAGAGGAAGTCACGAGTGAAGTGCTAGTTATGTACCTATATGCGGTTATTGTGTTTTTTACAATACCTACACTTACCTACCTGTGATGGGTGACCAATATAATGTTCTCTTTTTTCTTCCGTGCGTGCCTGGTCAATAGTTCCTGAATCAAAATATTGCAGTCCAAGAATGTTATATTATCAGGTGAATAGGCTGTTTGGAATACACTAGGAGACTGTAGAACCTAAAATATATGAAAAAAAAAACAATAGTTACTTCAATCCTATCCCGCCAAAAAAATGTGTCACGTTCTCTTTAAAAACTCAGAACAATAACTAAAACTTATAGTTATTATTCTGAGGTTAAAAACGTCATTTATATTTTTTTATTAAATAAGCGAAGAGAATTCATGAAGATGTGCCACAGCTTCATGTTAGCATTACAACGAGTTTTTTTTAAGTTGATGGCTTCATGCGGTTTTCACATTTAGCCAGTGTCAAAGTAATTCGTTCACGTTCACACTTTACGGTTAATAATCCACCATTATTTCCCATTAATATTCAAATTAACACAAATTTGAGAAAAAACAAAACCGAGACGGTTTTTACTTTCCCGACAAGAAATCTGTCACATTCTTAAATAAAATCATTAATTTAAAAAAAAACGAACGAGCCTTACAGTAGTCGCTTAAGATGTGTAACATTTGACATCTCACCTTTTGAAGTCGATCACTGGTGGCTTCCCCGACTAACATGTAACAGTTACAGGATCACACTGTTACGCCGCTTCCGTCCCTTTTCTACAAAATCACTCCTACAAATTGTATAAATAGACGGCGAGCGGAAAGACGTTACACAGCAAAAATATATTATGTCATTATGACATTACGACGAAGGAGTTTGTAATGCTGGTAAGTAAGTTTGTACGTAACGTAACTCTGCGACCTGTCTGATTACGGTTAGAGATAGATTCGAAAACTAAACACGATTATGTTGTTTCCCACCCACTTAACGAAATTGCTTGATAAAGACTTTACATGTTACGCCGAAGTTGTTCTGCCTCATAATTATACGTTTTGGAACTGAGTTCCGCTCGTCTCTATAATGTTGTTAACAATTTGAATGTTTACCTTACAGATATTTGATTCTGTGCTCGGGGATGCGATTTTGGAACTGGTGACTAATTCTTATACTATACTACTACGAGTATACTACTAACCATATCATCATTATCATCATCAGCTCAGCCAAAGTAATTTAATTTTCCTGACCACAGACTTTGGCCACGTGAATCCCTATTAAAGTAATATACATTAACTTTCGCGTTCCATAATTAACAAAGAATTTAAACGTGACAGCAGTCAGCCCGTGACCACGGCTGGTGTAACCCGCTCGAAACGTCGGGATGATGCCCGATTCATTCATTAAATCATTCATTCATTACATAAAGTTTGTCAGTTTGTGGTGGTCTGGCGTACAGTAGGTAACAAACAGATTTAATATAGTAGATAGTTAAATGTCTTTGGTAGGTAAGCAGTGGGTAAGCATGAAGTTTAATTGTACCTATGTATCCAATTTAGATGAACCGTGTTTCATGTATTAGTATGAATGAAGATGTGTGTTTTTGTTTGTATGTTTGTGTGTTGTTGGGTTTAGGTCTGTGGCTTAAATTTGTTCGTTTCTTAAGGGTGTGCCGTCCGTAAGTGACAAGTGTCATATGTTTTATTTGAAATGTCGTCGTCCATATTTATTAGATGCCGCGCGGCCATACTAATTTTGTATGGGGAATTTAAGGTGCTTAATAAAAAATAATTATTTAAATAACCACTTGATGAATCGAAAATGTAGTCTAGCAATTTGTAGTTTATCCATTGATGATTGTTTAGACAAAATCAGAGGTACAATAATTTAGATAAACTATAAGAAATCTACTAAACGCCGCCACTCGTTTTCATGATTTTTGCCCAACTTTAAATGATATTGTAGAAAAAACTATAGCGTGTTATGAATTTATGGTTCTGACAAATTGTAAACACGTTCCCTATGATACTAAATATATATTTTGTTCATTAAATACGATAGTATTTTCAATTATATCTACTTAACCGTAACTGCATTTTAGGCATTTTTTTGTCGGCGCACCCTTAATTTATAATCATAAATGTAAGTTATTTATGACACATTGTATACTGATTGGAATTACCTTTGAAAACGAGCATTATATTACATAGAGTGTTGTCAAGTGCCTTTTGTTTTTCTTAATATAGAATAGACGCCATCACCTATCCAAAACTGGCAAATTTCTTCAATACATTTTCAACCAAATGCACCTTAACATAAGGGTCAAAGTCTATTGAGGAAATTTGACAGTTTGTGGTAGGTTGATGTCCAGGCGTGTGTACCTAGTTAATGAACTAGTGTAAGTTGTGGAATTCTCTAATTGTCTTAAGTATCTTAAAATAAGTATATAAAAATGCGCTAGTAAAGAAGCTGTAGAATTTCCTAATAAATTAACAAAATTAAAAAACCTTTAGGCTGGTTTTATAGTGACGCGTCTGCCAGCGCGGTTGGTAAGCGTCGCGGTCCACGAGCTTTGAGTGCCTTAGATCGTTACATAGTAAAATAAACCGCGCGGATGGCCCGCGCGGACGGTGTTTGGGCCGCGCTTTTCAACCGCGCGCGGGCAAGGAGCCACTGTTTGCCAGTACGCGTTACAGTCACGCAGATTGGACGCGCGCACACGTACTGTCGCCGCCAAAATGAATCAGAATAGTATCATCGATACGGGACGGTTGATCGAGGAAGTTCGCTGTCGACCATTGCTATGGGACTCATCGGATGATTTTTATAGAAACAAAGATGCAAAAAATAAAGCTTGGGAAAAATGTTTGAAGAATTTGTCACCATGATGTTCTCTTAAATCCGAGAACGATGTAGCGAACGCGCCTCTCAGAAACCTAGTGGCATTGTAAGGATGTACTTGTAATCGTCGTCGTAGTTGCTTTTTTTTCCACAAATAATATAATATAACAAATGCGAGAAGTCTCATTGCGACTGTACGAGGTGGCAAACCGCGTGGCACTGAACTCGTTTTATAGATTGGAGCGGGTCATCCGCGTGCTTGCGAGCCGCGCTTACCTACCACCCGCGCGGACGGTATATACGCGTCACTGTAAAACCAGCCTTAAATCGTCTGCTAGTCCACAGAATGCCCAACCGACCCTATTAGTAACATTTAAAATACGTAATGGTAATTCTTCCTACGTACTGTTTATTATGCAAATGGACTATATCTATTATGAAAGGTTTGTTTGTCCGCACAGATGTCCATCTGTCTTTTGATTGATTGACAATGTCAGATTAGAATAATCCTTTTAGTTCGCTGTCTGTAGGAATATAAGTTAAAAGTTATGACGAAACTTAATCAAACTTAAAGCGAAACAGCTCCGCTTAATAATATATTTTAGGGTTTATTTTTTACGTATGTCGATAATGCATGTAGGTATTATGGGGGCCTCGAAGGCTCGGTTTGAAGAACAAATCGCGTGCACGCGCATCGCCGCCGCCGCTGTGGCTTATATTAAAAGCGAGCGACACGGTGCAAAGGATTTTCGCCTTAGACTAGTAAAGCGTATGTGGCCGCCATGGTACCAAGGTGCCTAGTGAGAGTTCCACTTGCAAAGATCCCTTTATTGCTGTAGTACCATTGGATAGTACCATCAATGGTACTAGTGACACACTTCTACATCGCTAGTTCCATCGATGGTACTAGAGACACATGTTGTTTTTACCATTGTCCGATAATATTAACAGTACTAGTGACACACTGTCCCTTTATTGCTGTAGTACCATTGGATAGTACCGTCAATGGTACTAGTGACACACTTCTACATCGCTAGTTCCATCGATGGTACTAGAGACACATGTTGTTTTTACCATTGTCCGATAATATTAACAGTACTAGTGACACACTGTCCCTTTATTGCTGTAGTACCATTGGATAGTACCGTCAATGGTACTAGTGACACACTTCTACATCGCTAGTTCCATCGATGGTACTAGAGACACATGTTGTTTTTACCATTGTCCGATAATATTAACAGTACTAGTGACACACTGTCCCTTTATTGCTGTAGTACCATTGGATAGTACCATCAATGGTACCTACTAGGTCATGTTAACGAAACTTCGCAAAGGCTAGGTAACCAAAAATGTATCATCTCGAGCTCCTCTGTGATGCGGTGGTGCTCCTCTGTGTGTATCGTAAAGCTGATGGTCCTGGCTGCATTAGCAGTCGTTAAGGCGACTCCTCGATGCGTGAACATGCAAAAAGGCTGATCCTTACTACTGGCGCTGGCTGTCATAAGCTCCAAAATACCGAAACCGTAAATTAACAGAATCTAAAAAATATTTAAAAAAAATTTATTGGTTTTAGTTATCAGCTCAAATATACGATTGTTGTTTGTCATCAATATTCGTAATTTAGTAGCTGCATATTAGCTACATAAATCTATACTAATATTATAAAGCTGAAGAGTTTGTTTGTTTGTTTGTTTGTTTGTTTGTTTGAACGCGCTAATCTCAGGAACTACTGGTTCGAATTGAATAATTCTTTTTGTGTTGGATAGTCCATTTATCGAGGAAGGCTTTAGGCTATATAACATCACGCTGCGACCAATAGGAGCGAAGCATCAGTGAAAAATGTTGCAAAAACGGGAAAAGAGCCTAAAAAATTAAAAATGCTGCCGAAAGTCACTATTCCACGCGGACGAAGTCGCGAGCACAGCTAGTTACGGATATTGACGTTATCAATGTATTTGAGTGGTTTCCAAGCACATAAATTATGTAACTGTGTTGTAATTTCAACAATAGTAATATTTTGTGGTGTTTTTGAAAACAATTATGATTATGATCGAGTCAAAATTATACAATCGTGTAATTTAGCAAATTCCATAAATCTCATACGGAGCGTTTGCGCCCCGTACCAAAAGAAAAACTGTTTTTTTTTTTCAAATTAAAACTACAAATTATTTTTAAAAATTGAACTACAATATTAAAGTGAGTGTTAAGACTAATCTACAAAAAAAAATTAGATGCTTAAATCGGTCTGGTTAGCCTGTAAAATGCAACTCTTTGTTTTAAAAGAGGTTACTTTGATGTTTTTTTCTCTGTTATAAAAGTTGACAAATCGTGTTTCTGCAAATAGCAAAATGAAGTCAATTAAATGAAAAATTAACAAGCGTGGTGATTAAGCCATTACCCATCAATTGTAGTGATGACTTGATTTCAATGATGGAAACCTTTGCCCAGCAGTGGGACAACTATAGGCTGTATATACACATAAATGAAAAATCATGTCATCAAATATCACTTTCATATGTTTTGTAATTGTTGGGAAAAATCAAGATCCCCGCCACGTAAATTTCCAATGCGTCGCAGAAACCGCACTGCATTGGGATCGCGCGTGGTGTTTTAGCGCCCGGAACCCCAGGAACGGGTTCTGTGGTGTTTCTATCAATAGAGGAGGCTCGTGTCCCAGCTGTGGGACATTAAATGAGCTATGATGATTGTGTTAACGAAATCGAGAATCTGTATATATTGTTTAAATTGTATTAGGTCCTTACCTATGAAATTGACGTTTTTTTCTCACATATTAAAAGGTCTAAAAGTTCTAAAAGTCTATACCGATTGTTAATATTATTCATCATCATCATCATCATCTCAGCCAAAAGACGTCCACTGCTGGACAAAGGCCTCCCCCAAGGATCTCCACAACGACCGGTTTTGTGCTGCTCGCATCCAGCGGCTTCCCGCGACCTTAATATTGTTAATATTATTATACACCTTTAATTAGGACTATGTAGCTTAGGCTTCAGTAATAACAATTATTATTAATTTTCTGTCTTTATCGCCCAATATTTTTTTAAATTAACTACTTTTTATGTTCGCGGAATTGTCTTTTTGTTTCATTGTAGCTTTGAAGGGACTTGATTTTTTTTCTTTTTAATGTCTGCTATATTTAGCTAGTGAAACAAACACACTACTTACTCTACAATTTTTATAGTGTTAACATAAAGATATGCTTAAAAATTAAAATAACGTTAGTATGAAAAAATATTTTTTAGAAAAAATCTTCATACAAAACGTCAATTTCATAGGTAAGGACCTAATATTAGCAGCCACTTCCTGGTGACAAATGCAGAAAGTTACAATTTTGCCTTTTTAGCAAAAAAAAATTGAAGTAAGTACTTACGCATTGTGTCTCATTGGGCCCTACTCTATTAATTGTATTCTTTTTTTTTTGTTATTTGTGTTAAATATAATGTATTTTGTGTACACAATAGTTATTTATGTATTTTAGTCCTGATAAAATTTTATTTTATTTAATTTTACATTATTAGAAATATAACTTCTTACTAGTTTATGATTTTATAGTGTTCAGTGTCAGTTACCTACTCCCACGTCATGCAAGGGTTGTACTGAAAATCAGCGCGACGGATAACCCGTAGCTCATGCTGAGTGCAGACCCTGTTTGGCGACACTGTGCAT
Source organism: Eudonia lacustrata (assembly GCA_947562085.1). NCBI lineage: Eukaryota > Metazoa > Arthropoda > Insecta > Lepidoptera > Crambidae > Eudonia > Eudonia lacustrata. Next base: position 12,308,762 of record OX387332.1, on the reverse strand, counting down.
GCAGCAACGTATGCTTATGCATAATAACTAGAGTATGTACCTACTGTTTTAATTCGATTTTTTTATTTTTAACTTTCTTTTTTCTTTTTGTAATCTTTTGCTTATGAATGTTGAGTGCACAGTGTTAGTCAAATAAATACCTATTCTATTCTTCTTCTATTCTACTTCTATTCTATTTTTAAAAAAAATGGAAAAAAAAACGTTTTTTTACCTGTATCATCGACATAGCACGGCAGCAGCACAGTCTCGTTCTCGTAAGTCTTTACTGTCACCGGAACACTTTTGAAAGGGTTTTCACTGTACGTCCCACTTATCGAGAATATCACTAACAAATGTACAATCTTTCTTAAAGCGTCCATCTTGAGATAAATCACTATCAAGTATTGTTCATGTAGATAGATAGGTACCTACACTTATTTTTAATACACACGTTTATATTAAACTAAAATAAACTAAAAATAAACTATAATAAATTAAAATAAACGGTTTGTTTTAAAGGAAACAACAACAACCAGAATGAGTTTCTAAAAAAAGGGCTTTTTTTACAGACCAAAAAAAAAATATTATGTATTATTATAAACCTGTAGTGTCCCAAAAAAAATACAAATTAAAAATGTGTTAGTGTCAAGAAAGGTGATTTGATAAATCATTAAACTATGTCTGCGTCGCGTTTTTTGTATTTACGAGAGCATCCAAATAAAACTACTTAGGGTAACTATCCCAGAGATCGGCACAATTTCCTTTGCCACAAAATAACAATTGTTAGCTTTGTATGGGAAAGTTAAAAAAATATCTCGTTTTTTGACCTATGTTTCTAGCCAGCCCACAGTTGGAGGACATCTTTTATTTAAAGGTCTTTAGTTCTTAATTTTTCTTTGTGTTTTTAAAGTTAAGTTAAGTTATGCATGATTCTTTTTGTTGTGTACAGATATAATTTTAAAAATAACATAGAATTTCACTATTTGACTGGATTGAAATTTTACTGACAGCTAATGTTTGTAGGAAAAAAGTTTCAAGAGCTGGTGCCTCTACCCTAGATAAATAACTGGCGAGAACTAGTTACCATCAAAAAGCAATGATGCTGAATAAGTATGAATTAAAAAAATAATGATATAAAAAAAGAAAAGTTAAACATAATAATAAAAACTAAAGTTCATCATCATCATCATCAGCTCATTTTATGTCCCCACTGCTGGGGGACGAGCCTTCCCTATGGATGAATAGGGAGAACGGAACATAAACAAGCACGCGGGCCCAGTGCGGATTGGTGGATGTTAACGACTGCTAATGCAGCCGGGACCGACGGCTTAACGTGCCTTCCGAAGCACGGAGGAGCTCGAGATGATAAAGTTTTTGGTCACCCATCCGATGACCGGCCTATTCGAAAGTTGCTTAACCTTAGCAATCGCAGACCGGGCGCGTTAACCACAGCGCCATCAAGCTCCGCCACTGACTAAACTGAACTAAAGTTATTTGAGCGGAAAGTTCTCAAAGAATAAAAACAAGTATAAAAAAATGTATTTCCAAACAAGTTGATAGGTAATCAATTGGATCACAAACTAAACTTCCCGGAGTTACGGTCGATGCCCGCTTTCTTTATAATCATACTAAGACTTTAATTAACTTTTTGCTCGAAAAGGACAGAAGAGATTCGTGTTGTTACAAAGATAAAAAAAAAGAATCATTAAAATCGGTTCATAAACGACGAAGTTATCCGCGAACAAACATAAAAAAAATACATACGGTCGAATTGAGAAACCTCCTCCTTTTTTGAAGTCGGTTAAAAAATAGTGAAATTCAAATAATATTGTTATTACTATATCGCCAGTTTAAAACTACTGACAGCCTTTCCGCATGCTGCTTTGAGTTTATTTATCTATTTATTTTTATAGGCACACAAACAGATAATAATGACAGATAAACAAATGTTAATATAAGTTATTGAGTTATGTGCTGTATGTTTTTCATAAAGAAAAATAAATAATCAAATAATAGCCCAGTGGCCAATATGGGTTTAAATTAAATTAAATCAAAATTACAATAGATTTTTGTGCTCCAGAAACAAAGATCTCCAGATAAAATGCCACAAGAAAATGGGAGTGAACTGATCCCCAAACTACAGTCTAGAGGTGCCAATTTATAGATGATGTTGATGATACAATACAATAGAGCGAGCTAGACACGTTCATTTAGTGCGTGCGTTACAAATTATAAATAGGTAATTTCAGTTAACAATAATTAATCTTAGGACACTATGGTTCATAAAAACTTTTACTATAGGATACCAATTAATTAACTAATCTAAAATATTTTAGCAATGCCTTCATTAATAAATAAATTAACTTCTTTAATAAGTAATATTAACTAGAAAATAAACAACACAACGGCGAAGGAGTTTTAACACTGTAAAAATATAAAAATAAAAATATAATTTATTTTTAAATGTTTGTTTTCGTAAACTTGATCACTGTCCGTAGGTAAGTATATACCGTTTAAAAACACATAAGCTCCGTTCCCGTGTGGTGTAAGCGCGCGCTCTGACGGGAAACCGAACCGAAACTAAGTATCATTGCTCGCGCAAGCGCCCGACGCATCCACGATGACTAAACTCAGCCTCAGCCTTGGGGTACACTGGGAGTGTTTCCTGCCTTCTAGATTTATGGAACACTGAAAAAAGGTAACGAAAAAAACAAAGTAACTGCCTCTTGCTGAGACACATTAGAAACCGAACACGAATTATAACTACTTAATTAAATTAAAAAAGTAAAAATTTGGTAGATTTTTGAATGTTAGTATTTTGTTGAAACATCATCATCATCATCTCAGCGAAAACATTTTCATTGTAATTTTTGATGTGTAACATCTTTCCGCTCGCCTTCCATATACATTATACAATTTGTGGGAGTGATTTCGTAGAAATGTGACGGAAGTACGTCACACAAACACGTTACGTGTTAGTCGGGGAATTTTGTAAATTTAAAATCGTTATGAACAAGACATATTATTATTATATGTGGACATATTGTGTCATCATTTTGATATGTCAAATGTCTTCTAATTAGTATTTACTGCATTCTCTTTATGATTTGTAAAAAAAATGAACGAGCCTTACAGTAATCGCATATCATGTGTAACATTTGACATCTCACCTTAGTAATAAGCAATTTTAACAATATATTCTGAAAATTATGAGTGATCTGCACTTTATTGAGACTATTTGAGACATATTATCAGTAAGTATTTATTAATATTGTTTCAAAGTCTATTACACACGCAATGGTTGAAATCTATATTACTCTCTCTCGAGCTCTCGAAACTTTGAAAGTTTTTAATTGTAAATGTATTAAATTAAATATTATATGATTTGGTAACGATATGCATTTTTTCTGTTTGTCAAGTTACTTCTAATAAAGCTGTGGAATGTCTTGCGCCCATTCTTCTCCACAGCTAAAAAATAGACGTCCTGAATGGGTAATAGGTAAAAAAAGTATAGACGAATCAAAAGCACTTTTTCATAAGTTTGTGGAATGTTACTTTGATTATTATTTGTTGTTATTGATGTTATTTTTTGTGCACACTGTGGTTACCTATAAATTTAAGAACAGTAAGTAAACAACCCTAATATAAATATTAAATTGTAATGCTGTATCTTATGTTGCTGATCCAATAAATAAATAAATAAATTAGTATAAATGAATGAAAACTTTGACTTATTAATTATTTATTACATTTAAGATTGAGTTGAGCTCAGTGTGCACCAGCCCTAAAGACTGTCATATTAATTAATTGTATCACCTTTAATTTAGTCCAAGAAAGACTCGGGGCTCACAGAAAGGCTTAATAGTTGTTGGAATGCGACGAGTGACGTGCTTTGTTTAAATAACACATTGTAAGAAGCTTTACTATATCATCATCATCAGCCTACACTAGTCCACTGCTGGACATAGGCCTCTCCAAGTGCACGCCACCGAGCACGATCCGCGGCTACTCTCATCCAGCTCTTGCCAGCCACCTTGCGGAGATCGTCGCTCCACCTAGTCTGAAGGCGTCCTACACTACGTTTGCCGATACGCGGTCTCCACTCAAGAACTTCTTAAGTTTATTCTACTTTGTTTCCATACGAGTAGGTAAGCCGTGGCCTTCATCCCACCTGAAGTTAAGTGATGATAATATTAGGTCCTTACCTATGAAATTAACGTCTTTTTCTCACTTATTAAAAGGTCTAAAAGTTCTAAAAGTCAATACCGGTTGTTAATATTATTATACACCTTTAATTAGGACTATGTTACTTAGGCTTCAGTAATAACAATGATTATTAATTTCGTGTCTTTATCGCCCAATATTTTTTTTTTAAATTGACTACTTTTTATGTTTGCGGAATTGTCTTTTTGTTTCTTTGTAGCTTTGAAGGGACTTGTTTTTTTTTTCTTTTCAATGTTTGCTATATTTAGCTAGTGAAACACACTACTCTACAATTTTTATAGTATTAACATAAATAGATGCTAAGAAAGTTAAAAAAAGTTAGTATGAAAAATAAAATTTTATAAAAAATCTTCATACAAAACGTCAATTTCATAGGTAAGGACAAATATTAATAATATTTGAATACTGATTAGCTGAAGGCTGAATAGATAATGGCTTCACCCGGAATCTATATTCAACTAGTAAGGCACTGCCTATCTTATCTCTAGCTGCCGAAACACAACAATGCTACTAATACTGATGTTATGGCACAGACTTAGATAAGATGGTAGAAACTAGTCAGGCGGACTTAAAACTAAGTACAATATGTACCACCGCTGGGAATCGAACCCGGTTTCTCTGGAGTATGATATAAGCCCGGTGATCTAACCACAAGACCACGATGGCGATAGACGGTTTAAAAATAGTCGTTTCTGACATTGAATCGAGCCAATCGCGCTTATGATTTCAAGCTTTTATGCTTTTACGTTAGATTAGATCATTAGACATTCAAATTTTACTTAATTAAATTAAAGTATTCATTAATACATTTCCAGAGATAATAACGTTCGAATAATCGGTTCCATGTTAATCGATTTCAAACCACAAAAGATCGATACTTTAGTCGTTAATTAACGGAATCTCGATTTATGGTCCCTTAAGATGTAGAGTAGAAGATTATATTAAGTGAGACTATACTTTTACCACAATCTATACAATTCTTACCTTATTCTCACAGTCGGCCAACGGGCACGTCTAGAAAAAGCAATCGTGAGGGGTGGGCGGGGCGAGCGAACGGGGCGCGGCGGCCGCGGTGCGACTCGGGCTTGCCTTGCCATAAACTTCACTCGGGAGTCGCGACACACGCGTCAGGAGTGGCGCATTGTAGTCAATTTTAATTTATTTTTTTGAGATTAAAAATGGTTCAAAATATTACATGTGCTGTGAGAGACTAGTCATCTTTTCACGTCATGTCATCTTTTCACGTTAACAAAAGTTTGAAATTTCTTCTGCGTCTTCTATTTCGAGATCCAAGATGGCGGACGTGACTTTTTTATGTAAAATCAATATGCGTATCACTTCCATGGGTTTCGGGGGTGCCAATTTCGAATACAACATCTATTTCGAGATCCAAGATGGCGGACGCGACTTTTAAATAAAATTGTATTAATTTAATAGTAAATACTCATTAGTAGTATAATATCTCTGTTTTAACTGTATGTATAAAGCTACTGTAGGTATAGTGTATTTTTTATACCAATTTCATATGCAATGTTTGGATTGAGGCATGTGGGAGACCTGATTGAATAGGGAAAACTTCCCATAGCCTAAAGAACAACTATATTTGTAGCCTACATTTTGAAGAAAGTATTTGGCATATATAATATGGCAAGAAGAAATTGAAGAAAACAGCGATTCCTGTGCTACTTTTACCTGTAAAGTCACACGTTCAATTGAAATACAAACTAGCCGAAACATTAATATTTTAAAGTAATGTAGTCTTAGATTTAACACAAAAACGTATTGTAATCTTATAATTCTTTTACTTAAATATCCTGCATAAACGTACCTAAGTACCAATATCGAAAATTCGAAATTCACATTTTTGGCCGCCTATCACCTCCTGCAAGAAGTTGTAGAGTTCCCAGTAACAGTAACCCTGTATACATATATTTTTTTATGTTTGTTTTGTGAACCGATTTTGATGATTCTTATTTTGTTAGAAAGGAGATATTCCAAGGGTGGTAGCATGATAAGTTAACCAGGATCTGATGATGGCATCCCGGAGAAATCGAGGGGAATCTTTGAAAATCGTAGTGGCGTCTAGTGCGTTTGTTATTTTTTTCATTAAGTATTTTAAAGCACTACTATTTAATTAAGGTCTGGAGTCGCTCTGTTGAGGGAACTCCTCAACGATTTACAGTAGCTACCTTGTGTTTGGACTTAATTGATTTTGTATTGATGAGAACTTTACACCTAGATGGGTTGTGACTGTCATTACAGGTTCAGACCTGTAATGGCAATTATAACCCATATGCCTATGGTCTCCATCATCAGTGATGGAGACCATAGACAGTCGAGGGAATTCCTCAACGACTTACAGCAGTTAGTTACCTTTTGTTGGGCTTACTTCATACGGTTCAATATGCCAAAATGTTCATTTAGTTCGTACAAAAATAATACCTAATTAAGATTGAAGTTTAACATAGGAATACCACTACCTACTAGGCCGTCGTTTCCTCATTCGAGAAGCATCCTTGTTAGGTCTACCCATCACTAAAATACGTAAACTAAAATACTTATTAAGCATTTGTGTGTGTAATTACTGTAAGCAATCGCTGCCATCTTGCCAACCAATCTGAATGTTAGATGCCGCCGTCAAGTCCCTATTTTTTTTTTTTTTTTTTATTTTTTTTTTTGGACTGAAAAGGCAAACAGCCAAGATAGTGCGGCGTAAGTTATTTTTATAAGTTATTTCTTTTTTTTTTTAATTTTTATTATTCATTTATACTTGTTGGTTTTCTGTTTTGTTTTTTTGTTGTGACGTCACCGATTAGGCCCTTCCAGAATACCAGCGCTGCAGCGGCCTCATGTCGTTGTAGCATGTGCTGAGGTTGGGCCTAGTTGGCCACACTTTGTCTCCTCTGTTTTATTGTGAAAGTACTTTGTTTTTCAATATGTATATATATTTTTGTTTTATTTTTTTTGTGAATGTAATTAGTTTTTGTTGTGCGCTAATAAAATGTATTTCTTTCTTTCTTTCTTTCTTTCATTTAATATTTGCAGTGCCCTTGCAGGGTTCTTGTGTGAACTGATGTTTAGCTTTAAGATCTATTGTACCTACACCAAGAATAGCAAATAAAAATTTGAATTTGAATATTAACAAAAAAAAACCGACTTCAAAAAACAGGAAACTATCTATAAAAAGTAAAAACAGCTCTAAAAAGCAAGAAACAATATTGAAATCATATTATTAATTATACGCATATCAGTTTTAAAGAAGGTCAATTGAAGTCGTGTGGGGCTTTTACAATAAAAAAGTGGAGATAATGGAACAACTATAAAAGTTTAAATGAAACAAAAATGTCCCCCAGCCGACCACCAACCACCCGACTTCAATAGACCTTCTTTAAAACAAGTCCGTGACCCCAGCGGGAAAACCCCTTCAAATCGGCTTTAAATTTCGCCATGATTTAGTTGATATTATGTTTAAAGGACACGTTTCAGTAATGTATGGAGCAATGGCCTGCCCCCTGACTATGAGCTCTTATAGCAGTATTATTGCAGTTGTGTAAAAGAGACGCGAGTATATTCGACGCTACACGCGTCTCGTTTTCACACCTGCCATAATACTGCTATAAGAGCTCGTGGTTACCCCCCTGGACTTTGTACACTTGTATTTTAGAACCGTCATTAATTACTGAGAGTGTTCTAACTTTCATTTTTGTCGTTTTTGACCTAGTTTTTTTGTACAAAAATATTAAATACTCATCGTTAAGGCAATACCTAACCTAAAATAAAGATGGCGTGTGTCATTGACTGTCATTCACTTCAATGACATCTCTTGTCTTGACGTTTCAATCATTCATTTCAACGTTACTTCCACCAAAGAGCAATTGCAATATTGTACCAATACACCCTTCCACTCTAATGCACTGGAATTATTAGAAATATCAAGGATTAATATGTTCCTTCTAGGTTCTTTCCGATCCCACACTGTGCCTCCTCTCTGTGTAGCCTCACTGTGCGGTGTACTTGGCAAATAATCTAAATAGCAACCATTGTTGTCATTAGATGAAACTAAGTAGAAACAGTTCTTATTTGTAAACCACTTACCTTACTTATCCTCACTGCGATGTGCGGTATATGAAGAACCCAGCAAAAAGACAATTTGTGATCATCAGCTGATGAAAATATAGATATGTTGAATGAAACCAGTTCCTGTTAAAACTACTTACCTAATACATATCCTCGCTGCTGTGTGAAAAAATAATCTAGCAAAACAATTGTAATCATTGCAGATGAAATGTGTTGAAACCTACTCACTGTGGTATGTAGTACAAACAAAGAATCTACTAAGGTAATTGCGATGATTACAAATGAAAATAATGTGTTGGATCCTACCTATCCTCACTACGTTCGGTATGCAGTACAAAGAATCTAGCAACAAGGGCAAAAATGTGATCACCACTGATGAGAATATGTTGGCACCTATCTATGCCCACTGCAGTGTGCAATGCAATATAAAGAATTAGGGCAATTGTGATTATTGCTGGCTGATGAAAGTAATGTGATGTGAACCTATCTGTCCTCTCACTGCAATAGGTATGTAATTAGTGAATAGCGAAGTTTGTCCTTCAACAAACTTAAAAAAGGACAGGTATTAATTTTAAACTGTGCAATTAAATAAATAAAACAACTCATACTATTTCATGATTTTTATTAATTTTCAACATCCTCTCTTATTAAAATTCCATTCAGAAATGATGCCGGTGCTTCTATGCTTTCTTGGTACCGAGCCCAACCTAAATACCATACAATGGTCATTACATGAGCACAGCAACCAACAGTGCGGAGACCACATAAGCAATTGCAATAGTATCCGGCTATTTTCTCATTCCAGGTTGTGCCATGTCTCGCCAACAATATATATGTATAATAAGTTCTACCAGATTGATGGCAAGACTTGATACGGCCCCTCACAAGTACCGTCTCATGTCTCAAAACATTATAAAATCTTCATTATCATTTTGGAATAAGGCTTTCATGATGTCCGCATCAGACACAGTTCCCGGATAGGGGCCAAAGACATCAATAATATGTCCATCTGTAGCAACAATTAAAAAAGGCTTAACAAGATTCCGGTACTTGTGCAAGCTATAAGACTTTTTTTGAAACAAATAGTATGAGGACTTTTGCAAATAAATATATGTGTAATCGCTAATAACAATTGGTCGTCATTCACGGTAAAATCTGAGGGTAAAACAAACACGGAATGAAAGAAAAAAAATCAACGACAAAACAAAACGCTAATAGTCCTGTAGCCCGTGGACATTCAAATAACGAAAAAGATTACCGTTTGTCTTCGCGAAGTCTTAAAGATCGTAACCCGCCGTAACCCGAAATAGTGATAAGTCTAAAATCTCCATTTAAGTTAGTTATTTACATTTCTAGGTTACAGCATTGTTTCGTTATTGTCATGTTGTACATGTTTGTTCAATTACCATACGCAATAGTAAGACTATGGAAAGTTGCCAAACACAAATTTAAGACCAGATGTAGTCCGACCATTTTGATAATAATTTACATTTTTGAGTTACCATTTCAAATTTATACATCTGTTAATAGGCCCTCTGAACAAACCATATACCTATTTTAAGACTGTTTCTGTGGCCGGTTTAGATTTTAAGACACATTTGGTCCATGAAGAAGAAATGCTAAAGTGGTATAAGTTAGGCACTTAGGTACTTTGAACGCACATAGAATGATATTTTATTGAGTTGGCATAGTAGTTGCATTAAATGGTTCCGAAAGTGTAAAGACGTATTTTATAAGACGACGAAATAAAACTAAAAATAGTAATCAATCCATTTGTAATTGTATGTTGGTAAACTTTTGTTAAACTCCTAATATTGTAATTTTGATAGTGTTAACACAAATAGATGTTATGAAAATTAAAAAAAACGTTAGTATGAAAAATAAAATTTTATAAAAAATCTTCATACAAAACGCCAATTTCATAGGTAAGGACCTAATATTTATTTAAACTTAATATTTCTCAGAAAACAATGTCGTTCAGGAAATCGAAGAATTTTATTTTTTTTTATACATAGACTCGCCACGCTTTTCAATAGCCTCACCCCAGAGATGTGTAACGAACGCTAGAAGATCACCCGTCGACCGTTTCGGCCGAAACCCGTATTGGCGTTCGTGAATTAAGGGGTGTTCTTTTAGGTAGCGGATAAGCTGTTTATTTAGAATCCGCTCCATGACTTTACACAAAACTGAAGTAACGGCTATTGGGCGGTAATTAGTCGGATCTGACCGATCTCCTTTTTTCGGAACCGGTTGCACATTAGCATCTCTCCAAGATTCCGGCACACAACCTGAAGAAAGCGAGAGACGGTAAAGACGAGTTAAAACGGGGGACAACTCCGCTGCACACATTTTTAAAACTATTGCTGGGATGCCATCAGGGCCATTAGCTTTCCGAACATCGATAGACTGCAGCTCCGCATGTACATCACACTGTCTGATTTTAATATCAGGCATTGTGTGGCCACAGTGAGGAATTGTTGGTGGCTGTGCATTGCAGTCATCGATTCGGGAGTTAGCCGCAAAAAGTCCGGCCAGGAGATCGGCCTTCTCCAGCGGCTTGTGAGCTAAAGATCCGTCAGGACATCTCAGAGGTGGCAGCGAGGGTTGGCAGAAATTAGATTGCACGGCTTTGGCAAGACGCCAGTAGCTACGGCTGCCCGTAGGATGCGTCAGTAATTCTTGGCCAACCCGTGCAACGCGCTGGGCATCCGCTCTAATGTAAGCCTTCTTTCAGGACTTGGTGGCATTGTTATAGGCTGCTTTCAGTGTGCTGGTCTCAGGATCTCCTTGGGCTGAAGCTGAACCTCTGATCCAAGCGCGGTATGCCGGCTGCCTGTTAACAACAGCGTTGTTCAGTTTTGGAGGAACTTAACCACAACTCGTGGTGAGCATTGAAGTCCCCCAAAAATACCAATTCCGCCGATGGAAACCGCTCCTGCGCTTCATCTGCTACCCGACTAAGGTGTTCCATAAGTCGAGTTGTCTCCATGTCGCCATTATGGGATCGGTAGACGCAGACGTAGACACGGCTATGAGAGCCCAAGTCGACGTGTACCGCAAGGAGGGAAAAGGAAGGGTCCTCCAGACAGCGCAGACGGTGACAGCAAACATCCGTCCGAACGAACGAGCAAACTCCGGCTTTGGCTTTGAAGGATTCTTCAAGCACAAAGCTCGGATAGTGCAGGTAGCTGGTGTCGGCCGGACAGATTATTTGCGTCTCCGTCAAAAACAACATTGCTGGCCGTGCCGTCTCAAGATGGTGGTGGACGGCATTGAGGTTTACATGGAGTCCGCGGATGTTAGCGAACTCGACCTCAAACGGTAAGGTTGTGGTGGGGGTGTGCACCACTGTAAGACCAGTTTTAGTGTTAGGCGCTGTCATGATGAAGAAAAGGAGGGAGGCGTGAATCGAGGGAATGCTACCGCGATGCAAATGGGTAAAGTGTGGCGGCCTGTTTCACCAGGGAGCAGCCTACAGATGAGTATCATTAACCCGCCGAACGGAAGGGCCCCCGAACCCCCCCGGGAATTGCCGCCGGGACCCCACCTTCCGGTCACCAACCGGCACGACAGGTCACCCCGAGATTATGCGTGGCATGGTGAGGCAGCCTCACGAGCTGGTTAGGCTCGCTTGGACCCCTGTACTGTGCCACGGGCGGCCAGCGGGACAGCCGTTTCTACGGGTCTCCCTGGTCGGCGGGTTAACGAAGTCCTCCTGGCACTGGTTTGACGAAAGCCTCCACAGACCAAATGCATCGCAGCAACATCCACTCGAGCTCTGGTTATACGCTGGCTGATCCCGAAACGCGACCGACAAGCGGTCACTTGACGGGTTTTACACCATGCGTACGGTGGTCACTAACCAGACGGGCCAAGCCCTACCACGCAGTATAGCATATGGAAGCTCGAAAATCCGATAGTCGCCTCTTACGACACCCACCGGAGGAGAGGGGCGGTGAATAGTATTCTTCTAGATGACGATGACGACGTCAGCGATCAAGATGAGGTTGACAAGAGCGACGACAGCGATGAAACAATATTAGAAGTTTAACAAAAGTTTACCAACACACAATTACATATGAATTGATTACTATTTTTAGTTTTATTTCGTCGTCTTATAAAATACGTCTTTACACTTTCGGAACCATTTAATGCAACTACTATGCCAACTCAATAAAATATCATTCTATGTGCGTTCAAAGTACCTAAGTGCCTAACTTATACCACTTTAGCATTTCTTCTTCATGGACCAAATGTGTCTTGAAAATCTAAACCGGCCACAGAAACAGTCTTAAAATAGGTATATGGTTTGTTCAGAGGGCCTATTAACAGATGTATTAATTTGAAACGGTAACTCAAAAATGTAAATTATTATCAAAATGGTCGGACTACATCTGGTCTTAAATTTGTGTTTGGCAACTTTCCATAGTCTTACTATTGCGTATGGTAATTGAACAAACATGTACAACATGACAATAACGAAACAATGCGGTAACCTAGAAATGTAAATAACTAACATATATGGAGATTTTAGACTTATCACTATTTCGGGTTACGGCGGGTTACGATCTTTAAGACTTCGCTTTTAGTATATAAAATGGCGAAATCTATAACAATTTCACAAAGACAAACGGTAATCTTTTTCGTGATTTGAATGTCCACGGGCTACAGTACTATAAGCTCCGTTTTTTCTGTCAGTCATCCATCTGTCTAATTGACGTTTGAAATGCGTTCGGAAATCAGAAGACTAAGACGACACGTGATTTCGCAATAAAATAATGCTTTTGTAACTTTAAAAAGTAAACTAACATAGGACGAAAGGTATGTAAGCTTTTTTTTAAATTAATAATGCGGTAAGTAAATCTAAGGATAGGTACTTTATTTAAGATTAATGTTACATTCTATTAAGTTTCGGAACGAATACGTAATGGAGTAAAATTGCCGTATTGCCCTTTAAATAATTAAATAATGCTTTTGTACAAAAAAATACTACACAGATTGCAATTTTGGTATATTTCTATTAATCTCTACATTTTTCTTCAATTTTGCATTAGGTGTACAAGGTGCAGGCCAGCCCTGAAACGTGTCCTTTGTTAGCAAATATCAAAATTTGTTGACCAATAGTTATCGAGATATCCCATGTTAAAGGGTATCCCGCTGGGGTCACGCTCGTCAAAATTATTTGACCTAAAACGAGCAGGAACGAGACACTCTACTGATATAGTTTTTGTGCTAAGATTTTGTTGATTCTATTATGAATCCATCAGTGAAAATTCCAGGATTCTACCTTCTGTAGTTACCGAGTAATCAAATACCTACTTTTCGTCGTAATTCCTCTGAAAAGTAAGTTCTAGTTGAGGTATAAGACAAAAGGCTACATTCATGAAATCCAGGGAAGATTTTGTTGACTCTGAGAGAAAATTTGTTAGACAAAACCGAGAACTCTAGCTACAGTACATCCTTAGATATTACGCTAATATGGTTATCCCGCTGGGGTCACGGTGTTGATACCTAAACATGGTTTTTCCACAGGAATGGAGCAAGTAGCGAGTTTATGATGACTATAGCCAAGATTTTGTGGGTGTAAAAATCTAACCAGTTCCTACTTTTCAGTTTCCTAGGTACAGTATTTTAGGAGAAATTAAAGTTTATAACTTTTTCATACTAAAAGTACGCGTATTAGCTGACAAAATTAAGTTGGTTCTTTAAAAAGACCAAGATGGTAGCCAATTTTAGTTTCATCGGAATCGGCCCTTAAACAGAAAAATTGGCCACCATATTGGTTTTTTAAGGACCCGCTGGGGTCACGGACATCTTTAGTTTTAAAGATATGCGTATCTTTTTTTTGTATCTAGGTAACTAATTAATAATATGATTTCAATGATGAGAGTAGCCGCGGATCCTGCTCAGTGGCGTGCACTTGGAGAGGCCTATGTCCAGCAGTGGACGTGTGCTGATGATGATGATGATGATGATTTCAATATTATTTCTTTTAGAGCTGTTTTTACTTTTTATAGTTTCCTGTTTTTTAAAGTCGGTTTTCTTTTGTTGAAAAATTTTTTTATAATGTAACCTTAAAATTACAGAGGTATTTTTGAAGAAACTCACGTTATTTAGATTTCTCGTAGAACTGCTTATTATTATGCTTAGATACCTACCCCAAGTGATATGGGACCCAGGGCAGGAAGAAGAAGATGTAGTGTATTTCATTGTACGATTGAAACTCGTCATCAGCCTACAATAGTCCACTGCTGGGCATAGGCCATGTGCACTGAGCACGAACCGCGGCTACTTAAATAAAATCCGATATTATTTAATTATCATCATCATCACTTAATTATATTATTTATTAAAAACATAAATAACAAAGTGAAAGGCTTCGATGGTGTGTCCTGTGCGCCATTACAGTAATCTTTCATGCAAACGCACACGTGGTATCGAGCATAGAGGGAGATTGTGCGGCTGAAGGGTGTGAGCGAGGCGTGCGGGCTCACGATGCACGTGTCATGCTTCAACTTCATCAAGGCATACTCTAGAGACCTTAATCTTGTGGAGGCGTAAGTTGGTATTAGGCCATCTCCTACACGGTCAATAAGCCTCGCCGGGGTATGAGTGCGGCAGGCTCTCTGGGTGTACACCCTGCCGACGTCAAGAAACCTTTTGAAACATCCTTTTATAAATTTTCCCTTAAACACTTGTTTTGTTTTGTCGCTTTTGAAGTGATCTGATTCAATGCATGTCATGCGCATCTCAGATTGGTGCCACCGGGCGCGCCAATCTTGGCCTTCGAACGCGTCGTGGCAAAGGGAACTCCATGGAATACCACCAGGCGTCGAGTTCATTCCGCACCAGTAACATTTGCTTACATAATCCGAACTTTCACTTCGCTTAGATTTCCTTCTAGCACTTCTAGTGTTCGATACATTGACATGAACAGGGTTATCTGCTATATGCATCTGGACTGGCCATCGGGTCAGGAAAGACATTCTGCGATGGGTGGTAGACGTCAGTTGAGGTTGCATTATTTTGTGAGCAACGTTGGCGTCATCGTCGTCGTTAAGATGCAATGAACTTTCTTCAGTTTCGTGTGGCGTATCGTCTGGAGAGGCTCGCTCGGAGGAGCCTGCTCTCAAGTAAGGCCCGGGCTCCGACCGTTCCACTAGCAAGTCGTTATACTCCGACTCATCCAAATCCTCTGATATGTCCAAGACGTTTCGAACTGCAGAATCTGTCAGGTGTCGAATCTGTGACAACAACGAACTTTCTGCTTTAATTATAAAATCTATTAAAAATAAACATACAAATATAAGCAACATTTTTCTACAAGAATCATAAAATGTAAAAACTCTTCGACAATGTCAGTCAAGAAACAAAAAAATATCATGTCGTTATTGTTCTGAGATCATGTCATAATAATCCATAGAGAAGTTAATTTGATAGTTAAATAAAACTTGTGAAAAGATTAATTCTATTCATAATTTAACTTACAAAAACACAATGCAATGTGATATTGATATGGAGCTCCTTTCTTTCTTTCCTCT
This sequence comes from Eudonia lacustrata, assembly GCA_947562085.1. Lineage (NCBI taxonomy): Eukaryota > Metazoa > Arthropoda > Insecta > Lepidoptera > Crambidae > Eudonia > Eudonia lacustrata. Next base: position 12,292,941 of record OX387332.1, on the reverse strand, counting down.
TATTGCTGCGTAGTTCAAAAATCCATGTTACATGTCACAATCACTCATTTTAAAAGCAACATTAATTTATTATTATTTATTTAATAATTATACAGAATTATTCCCAATTACGTAGTTACAAAATTATAAACAAAAAAATAATTTTAACATTACCTTTACAAAAGCACTAACTAGTGCGTGTCCCCGTGCCCTACAAGATTCTCCGGAGGGTTCGGATCGGATCGGGGTAACGCACTATTGTTGATCGATGACGTCATTATACGTCTGTGATCGAAGGTTATAGTCTCAGAATAATAACTAAAGCTATAGAAACCGGACTAAAATAGCAACACTCATTCATCAGTTCGTACTATTTTAACTAATGAACCTAAGTGATGTATTGGAAAGAGATCGATTATCCCTTTTCTTTCGTTATTTCGAAAGTGTCACCAGATTTGTGACGTCATATTTGAGGTAATATGGTAATATAGTGAGTGACTGATCGATGACTTTATAAAGGACTCAAAGATTTTTTTTGATCACCGATTATCTGATAACCGTTTGACATAACAATACAAAAAATTTAAAAACTAAGTGTCAACCATTTTTCGCACTCCAGCCTCCTTTTCTAGCCTAAAATGGTCTCAATGGTGTCCCTTTCGTTTTCACCGTAGCTTTGCTCTGTTTAATCATAATTAAGTTTGTTTTTTTTCTTAGTTTTACCTAATTGGCCACATGCACGTTGTCTAATGTAACTTTTTTTTTTTGTTTTAATTTTTTTTCGCCTTGTCTTTTTTTTCTCTCTCTCATGTGTATCTTCTGTGTTATATAAAATTGGTGCTTGTGGTCCATAAATGTTTGTTTCTGTTTCTGTTTCTGTTAATACTTTTATGAAATGTAAGTTCGATATACCGTTTTTCTGGTAATCAAAACAACTTTAAAAGATTTTTTGAAACGTTTTTCGATGATATAAAACAGCGATGATTAACTATTTGATGAATTGAAAAAAATATATATTAAAAATCGTGGAATAGTTTACGGTAAAATAAAATTCGATATCAAAAAAATCTGTATTCTAATAGACACCCGGTTGTAAGTCGACGTCGAAACACAACAATGACTAAATAGTTTCTTTTTCTTTTTATTTTATTCATTTTGCCAACTTCTCATTGATTAATAATGAACGTTTTTATAACACATAATTAACTAATACAATTACAAATATCAAATTCTAATTCATCACAAACACTACAATTTTCACTTGTTTTTATTTCGTATATCTACAACAGCCTCCATATATTTTATTATGCTATTTCTGTGTTTTTTATTCTCAATTATCAATTGATTCGATTTTATGTTAACGAGACCATCTATTATTTATTATTATTTGTTAGTGCGGAACATAAATAAAAGTGTGGCCAATGTGAATTTACTATTTAATTTGAATTACAGCGAGTACATTTTAATCGGTAGGTAGATGCTGTATGTAAACGTGCGTATTAGGTCGCGGTCGATGGGCCAGTCAGTGTTTCCACTTTAATGTTTTCTTTTCCCCACGCCTCAATTGAAATTTCCCCTTCTCAGGACTTTTTTCCCCTCAAAAATTATTCCGCTATAGTTTTAGCACTAGTAACTAGTAGTAAAAATCTGGGTTAAAATTTAGAAATCACCCCCCACCAATTTCGTTTTTTTTTTTTATAAAAAAAATTTCTACCTCACCTCAAAATGTATTTTGCACTAAGAGAATTAAAAAACTTGAGACTTCTGAGTGTCTTCGGCACTGCGGGAAGTGCAGCCCCTCCGCCCTTGCGTGGCAAACCGCAGGCACTTCACTGTCTGTGCTGTGGTTTGTCACAGCGGGCGGGGGCTGCCCTCCCTCTGTGCCTCCAGCTTTATATATACACTAGTACTGCCTTACAAATAAACAAAGAATAAGCTCCGAATAGTTGTTCCGTGTTTTGTTCCTATCATGTAAACGTCATTTCAAATTAGAGCGAAAGAGACAAAACACGGAATAACTATTTGAACCTTATTCTTTGTTTATTTGTAAGGCACTAGGGGTAGGGCAGACTAATACCACGTGGAGTCGGGGTTGACATACAATTCTGTCACTGTTTGTCATAAATATAATAATAATCAGTGTCCAGAAAATGTAGCCAAGTCGTAGAAAATAAACAAAAAGAAACAGCAGGGCCCATTCACATGAATTTGAACGGAATGACGCAATTTGACGCTGTCAAAAATGTCAAAGCTACGTTCAAAATGGCGGATTGGCGTATCGTTTCACGCGTTTTAATAGGTACTTCAAAAATTTCAAAAACATAGCTTAGACTAAAAAAGTATCGAAAATACGTTTTGTTTCACGCATTCACAGTACATTTCATATGAATTTTAAAAATTAATTCAATCGTAACTCCGGCAGCCGAAATTGTTTTTCGGGATCTTTGACGAGCTTTCCTGAGCCCCCATACATATTCAGTTTCCTCAGATTTAGGCGACTTATTTCTAAATCCAACCCAAAATCTGCTCAATGGTCACTCATATCATAAAGATTATCGTATCATTTTTATTTGTCTTATCTTGTTCCATGCATACTAATAATCTGCCTACCTACATCCGTAGTCTGTGGTTCGCTCATTGTTCCGTTAGATTTGAAATTAAAATCAGTTTGAAATACCACACCTCAAGTTTGTACAGGATAAATGCAACTGCAAGCAAATCCAAAAAAATTAGACTAAGCATAAATAAAGCATAATTCAACATTCGTATTCTTATTTATAGCCTGACCAGTTATATATTAAATCTGCATTGGTGTCGCCACTGTATCTTTTTTTTTAACACATAGTATTCCACACAGAAATTAATTCCGAAATTTTCCGCCTTATGGCGAGGCATTTTTATTTTTTTGGTTAGGCTTTACCTTAGAGCATTAAGCCATGATTTCCCCTTTTCATCTCTTTCCCCTTTTTCTTCCCCTCTGGACCCTAATTTCCCCTCAAAAGGGAAATTTCCCCTCATTGTGGAAACACTGGGGCCAGTGGTGGGACCGGAGTTCGGCGGCGTCTCCCGCGCGGCGCCACGGCGGCTGCGGCTGGCGGCGGGTGGAACCTCTCCCCTCCCGCCTCTCGCCCCGCGCGCAGTGGAGCGCGGAACGGCGCGAACATTATTATTATTTTATTTATTTATTTATCAACAAAAATATAATTACAAATATCGGTTAGTAGTATCTTAAAGCCTATGTTAGGTTTGTCTAGATACTAAGTTCTCAAATATAATAATAAGTAATTGAGTAATTGAAAATGCAATACATTAGTGAGCTAACACGCTCAGCGATAACCATTCCATCGAATCGATGCAGAACTGACAGCGTTGCACAGCGTCACTGCGTGCAACTATCACTATCTTTTGCTCTAGTTCTTATTTCGCCTTGGTATTTATTGGGCATTCTGTTATTAGATGTAAGATGGTATCGTTAGCATCTGTATCACAGTTGTACTACAGGCTCTCCTTATGAAATAGTTACTTCGTGACTCTAACTCCAGCCTAGCGGGTTTTTTTAGTGTAGGTAGGTAGGTATATGTATTCTTTACGGCGCAAGCTTTTGCGCAAAGTGTAATCATTATGTTTACTACTTATTGGAGTAGTCGGGACGTCGGACACAGAAGGAGTAGGTGTTTATCTAATATCCAACTGTTATGATTTTTTTTTTTTCTTTTCAGTTTTTTCTCTTTGCGGTTATTTTTTATGTTAGTCCGGTTTTTACGAGTATATTATTGTTTTTTATATAGTTGTTTTAGCAGTCGGGTTTTTTTAGGGTTTATATTTAAGATTTCTGGGCTTGTTTCTTTTTTTTTTTTTAAGCATCCGAAAGCGAATTCAATATATTGTTTTAATAATAGAGAATTGAAATCTAAAAATAAACCTTCATGTTAATTTAGCAGTGCAACCATCACACCACCATCACCACGTGCACCATCAAAATAATAATTTATTATCAAGAATATTTACAAAAATATTCTTGATAATAAATGATTATTTTATAAAAATATTAACGATTATTTGATTTCAAATTTAGTGACAACCTTTGCATATCGGCGAACGATCGCGTAGATACCTACGCGGGCGGCGGCATCGCCCCACATCAAAGGCGATGCCCTACTGTATGAAATGGTAATACCACAGTATTTGCACATTATTTGCACAGTATTTGCACCGCTATGCAAGGGTTGTCACTAAATTTGAAATCAAATAATCGTTAATATTTTTATAAAATAATCATTTATTATCAAGAATTTTACTAATGTTGCACTGCTAAATTAACGTGAAGGTTTATTTTTAGATTTCAATTCTCTATTATTAAAACAATATATTGACATCGCATTCGGATTGCTTAAAAAAAGAAAAAGAAACAAGCCCAGAAATCTTAAATATAAACCCTAAAAAAACCCGACAGCTAAAACAACTATATAAAAAACAATAATATACTCGTAAAAACCGGACTAACATAAAAAATAACTGCAAAGAGAAAAAACTGAAAAGAAAAAAAATAAATCATAACAGTTGGATATTAGATAAACACCTACTCCTTCTGTGTTCGACGTCCCAACTACTCCAATAAGTTGTAAACATAATGATTACACTTTGCGCAAGAGCTTGCGCCCGCCGTAAAGAATATACAGGGCGTCCCACGGCCATGCCACATGGAGGGAAAGTACCTTAATTATTGTAGATGGAACATTTTACTGAAAGAAGACTTTATTTTAATTTTAAAAACAATTTAAACTGCGTTCATACATTTTTAAATAATTGCCTGGTTGAACCAGGAATCAAACCCGGTACACGAGAAAAAAATCAACCCGTAGTTTTATCATACCGGTCGGAAGGCTTCATCATAAGGATTATTTTTTGCTAAATAACATAGCATCAGAAATAAAAGGAAGACCATGAATTTTAACATTTAATGTAAAATTAATTATGTTCAGAAAAATGAAAAGCTGACATTGCCGTAAGGACATAACTAAGATTCATTTTAAAGTACCTATTACTAATGAGTACCTACTTGAAATAAAATAATAAAGAGATTAGTAGGTACCTGGTTGTATGCAACAGTTTTGTCCATCCTTACGGCAATGTCAGCTTTTCATTTTTCTAAACATAATTTTACATTAAATGTTAAAATTCATGGTCTTCCTTTTATTTCTGATGCTATGTTATTTAGCAAAAAATAATCCTTATGATGAAGCCTTCCGATCTGTATGATAAAACTGCAGGATGATTTTTTTCTCGTGTACCGAGTTCGATTCCCGGTTACAACCACGCAATTATTTAAAAATGTATGAATGCAGTTTAAATTGTTTTTAAAATTAAAATAAAGTCTTCTTTCAGTAAAATGTTCCATCTACAATAATTAAGGTACTTTCCCTCCATGTGGCATGGCCGTGGAACGCCCTGTATATACCTACCTACACTAGAAAAACCCGCTAGGCTGAAATTAGAGTTACGAAGTAACTATTTAATAAGAAGAGCCCGTAGTACCTACAACTGTGATACAGATGCTAACGATACCATCTTACATCTAATAACAGAATGCCCAATAAATACCAAGGCGAAACAAGAACTAGAGCAAAAGATAGATGGTCTCGTTAACAAAAATTCGATTCAATTGATAATTGAGAATAAAAAACACAGAAATAGCATAATAAAATATATGGAGGCTGTTGTAGATATACGAAATAAAAACAAGTGAAAATTGTAGTGTTTGTGACGAATTAAAATTTGATATTTGTAATTGTATTAGTTAATTATGTGTTGTAAAAACGTTCATTATTAATCAATGAGAAGTTGGCAAAATGAATAAAATAAAAAGAAAAAAGAAACTATTTAGTCATTGTTGTGTTTCGACGTCGACTTACAACCATATACAGAACAACGTGTATGCACCATTATATTCAATAAATCATTGAACGTAAATTCAAAAAACGTTTAAAATACGCAATACGCGCACGTGGCTGCCCTTCACGGTAGCTCCCACAAATGTAAGGAAATTTCACAGAATTAAAAAAAAATGTATGGCCCGATTTCTATTACAATTTATGATATTGTTATGTTTGAAGGCCTGAGACTGAGATCAGAAGTGGGACTTTAATTGGGTGTAGGATGATCGTGAAGTATGTTATTTTAAAGTTGTTTTTATATGAAGGTGTAATCAGCGACGTTCCATCTCAATGTTACAATATTTTTAATTAGCCCATTCCATTTGAATGTGTGGAGCGATATATTTATTATCTTTTCTTGTTTTGGCTGCTCTATAAACATGTTTAATGTTATTTTGTCGGAAACTACACATAATGCCGACGTGATACTTAATGGTACAAAATATAATACAATACTGGTTCGTTAACGAACGCTAGGGCTACCAAGTACCCACATTTTTGTTTACAATATCACATTTAATTTTGATGCCGCCTAATTCTTTTCCTGCTTTGTTATTTTAGACTTTGTATTATCGCACATACCTGTCACAATAGCTACCTAGGGTATTTCTGCCAGTTCTCGGCCAATTAAGCGCAACGACTTCTGATTCGTATAACTTTCCAAACATTCACTAGAAATAAAAAAAAAATACATAAATAATATAGTTTTCTATTGTCTAGAAATTAAAAAACCAAATACTTCCATTTATTTTTTATTTAGAAAAATATAGAAAAGTAGTAAATATGCCAGTTTTCGGCCATCTATATCAGTTATCGGCCGCACTAGTGTTAGTTGTTGGCCGCTTTGTTTTCCTTCAAATATATTTATATTTTGTATAGGTCTTTACAAAAAATAAAGAATATTATTGTTCTCATGTATTTCAAAGTTTTTATTTAGGAACTTGACAGTTAAATTATGAACCACACTAGAAATGGTAGGCCGACAACTGAAAATTTCGCAACCGTTTGTCGGCCGCTTTTTGTTTTATGGCCGAGAGCTCACATAAGTGCTGTCGTTTTTCGGCCACTCAAAATGAGTGTCGGAAAAACAAAAAAAGTCACAAGTTTTAGATAAGTTTGTGTTAAAAATCAAACAAAAAAGGAAGCTTAAACAAATAAAACTATTGAATAGGAATTATTTTTAAAACATGTTCAAGAGATTAATAAATATTTGTTATTTGTACGTTCCTATTGATATACTTATGCCGAGAAAAGGATACGTGAATGCCTCTTTTCGGCCGCCAAAAGTTATCAAATTGAAATACCTTTATCTCAGTTTTTTTGTATGAGTCCTTGAGGCCGGAAACTGAAACTGGATCTGGATTTTTGTTATAATTTCTTCATTAGAACTGAGATACTAGAAAAAAATACAATTGTTGAAGATATAAATTAATGAAAACCTTCAAGGAACTGCCGATTGTTAGCCGGCCACGTAAAATTTATAAGTTTTTTTTATTATTTATTCTTTAAAAAAATGTATTGTAATAAAACTTTAACAATCTAATAACACAAAAAATTCAAACAGACTCAGAAATTCATGTAAACAACCGTTTAACTTACCTTAGAACAGAATGCCGTGCACTATTTTTTTCGTTGATTTCGACATACGTTTACACTCCTTGAACGTCAAGGGCACACTGACGTTACAAACAAGATTTTATTACCCTGCAATTTGGCAAGGTCAAGCGTAAATACTGTCTTAAGAGCGTTTACGCCGCACACTAGCGCCGCCAATGAAAAAAAAACATGTCTAGTAATTAGAGATAGAAAATCAAATTATGCTCAACAAACTATATGAATGAAGTAATTTAGCATTTTTACGTCACCTAATGAACACCTGACATGATATTGTTTAGTTAAATATCGCGTTATAGTTAAAAGTGGCCTTAACGTCTTATTTAACTAAACCATAACATGTGAGGTGTTCATTAGGTGACGTAAAAATGCTAAATTACTTCATTCAAATAGTTTGTTGAGCATAATTTGATTTTCTATCTCTAATTACTAGATATGTTTTTTTTTCATTAGTGGCGCTAGTGTGCGGCGTAAACGCTCTTAATAGTATAGTATAGCCTAGTATAGCATAGACTTTTCAAATTGGTCGCGTGTATTTTTCTTATTCCTTTACAAAATATCCTTGATGGCCGAGAACTGGCAGTGGCCGGCGAACTGGCAAAACTACCCGTATTTTTAAACTCGAAGCTCTAATGATTGAGACAAAAGTCTGTTAATTTCACTTTCTTCTACCCGATGAAATACTTTAGTAAAAGAAATATTATGCACTATAATTATCAATTAGTTGAATATAATTTGTAGGTAGGCTTTTTTGTTTTTAATATTTTAATACATTGCAATTAAAATTAAGAAGTGATTAATTCATATGTAAAAACAATATGGATACTGACATAATTTATTAAAAAGTAATTTAAAGGAACTTTCTAATTTTTTTACCTTAAAAAATATATTTGCATACGCTTTTGGAGCCCTTGGGAACGATTTTACAAAATAATATTAATATTTATTTTACTCTTGGAGCGCTTGGAAACAAAATCTTGGAGCGGACAGGAATAAGCTAAACGTAGGTATGTGCCATTAATACGTGGAAAGTTAACTTAAAGTTTAACGTAATCAATCAATATTGTATCGTACGTTTACCAAAAAAAGAAAAAAAAGAAATTTTTAGAAAGTTTAAAATTTATTAACAATTATTAAATAATCGAATATGGTAATGTTTATAGTTTATAGTTTAAAGCAAAATATTATATTATTAATGCATAAAATGTAATCCACTTTGCATGCCGTGGCAGCCTCTAATTGAGACGGCACCTAGCTTTAAGTCTACAATAATGTTCTACTTAGTTATTGCTTGTATTTGTGTTTGTCTTGTTGGTTGTCCTATAAATAAATAAATAAAATAATTAAAATAAAAAAATAATGAATAATTCAATAAAGACAACCCTATCAACGATGAGCGCCGAATAATTATGTTTACAATGATTATATCGAGTTATCGAATCTAATGGAGCCCGGAGCCATCGTACATCACATTTGATATAACGTTTCATTAGAGCTGGTTTAATGCTCTATGAACGTTTCACACTCGCAGGAAACAGATGCAATGTTTTTTTAATCGATTTCGAGGGGACCAAAAACGTTTTGTTATAATTTTTTTTTTAAATTTAACCTCCTTGGTCCCCGGGTTCAATTCCCAGCGGGGGGTACATGTTTGTGTACCTACTCTGTTTGGTTGGTGGAAGGGCTTAGGTTGTCCGGCTGGCTAGCTACTATCTTATCTAAATATGTCGCCATAACATCAATGTTTGTAGCATTCATTGTTGTGTTCCGGCAGCTAGAGATAAGATAGCCAGTGCCTCAGTAGTTGAGGATTCCGGGCGAAGTGCGCTAACGTTAAACTTAAAAGGGTTGCTAGTCAAATGAGATACATTTGTCTCCAAAGCAAGGACAGGGAAATGTTTTTCATGTGGCCAGTGTTTGTTAAATATGAGATTTTTTAATAGCTACGCAATAATTGTAAATTTGGTGATGAATAATAATAACTGACTCTTGTCAGCCAAAAGGAGATGTTCCATTTTTGTACGGAGGCTGGGCCCCCTAATTCTTACAGTGATGAAATTATATTTTATGAAAAGAGCACAAAATATGGAGCCTTTCCATGTATTTTTTAAACATACCCAAACATTGTATTATATAATAAAAAAGGTCAGATAATAAATATTCATAAAATAGCAACCCTAAACTTTTTCTACCTTGGCAACTTCGCTTTTGATTTCATTTTCAAGAAATTGCATTGAAACCTTAAAATACCTTTTAGAATGTATAAATAAGTTAAGCAATTAGGGTCTAACAATATCAATAAGCGAACGTTTAAGGGGAGCATCTATACATCACACTGAGCATGCTCACCAAATTTGGTCCAAAACTACAGGCTCGTTACCGAGATAATCAACAAAACATTATCATAATTCACCAAAAAATACACCCTTTCCAAACCCTTACACGCACACAAAGTTATCTGATCATGCCAATTGTGTGCGTGTATCTGTACACTATCTTTTTATTGACGCTTGCGTGCGTATTAGTAAAGATACAGCATGTTTCATGATGTGCATTATTTTAATTGATTTAGTTTGTTAGAAAACATAACTTTGAAAAATCACTATAAAACTGGAGCTCATTTTTTGTCATTTTATTCAGAATGATGTATAGGTACCGCCCTTAAACGTTCGCTTATTGATTTTGTTAGACCCTGTATAATAAACACTTAAAACTTTCATTAGAACCCAAAAACCTTTTATGATTGTTCTTTTACCGTCCAAGCTGTTCGTCTCTGGAATTCGCTTCCAGTTGCGATCAGGCGTGCAAAATCCATTCACACATTTAAATAGCTTGTAAAAAAATTTTACCTTTCCGATTAACCCTGTCCTGCTGCAATACTGCCATATCCGCTACTTTCCTACCTGAGACTACTATTATGTATAAATAGGTTTATTTTATATTTACTATGGTATTTATATACATATTTATTATTATCATCATTATGATTATAGATTTATCATCATTATTATTATTATTATTATTTTGCTTCATTAATCATAATCATCATAATCATAATCATTTATTTGCATTTAACATGGTATATAAGATGTTACAAAACTATTACAGAACAACATGTTAAGCTAATACAGGTTTAGCATGCAAATTAATAGCTAAGTTACAATCTATGATTGTATACATTAATTAATAAAATATCAAATTACAAACAAGCACAAAATGTTAAATTATATATTATTCAAAAAATTATTTATGTTATAAAAATTATTATCTATCATATATCATTTATTACATTACACATTATTCTAGTAGGTTTGAATAGTTTCACCTCTGATCTTACAGTTTATTAGCTCTCTCCATCCGACTGGTTGTCTGGAAGAAATCGCTTAAAAGCGATAAGACCGCCAAATTGTAACGTTGTAATATTTTTTTTTCTGTTCATGATTATGTTTTATAGTGTTGCAATGAAAGTATTATCTATCTATCTATCTATCTATCAAAAATAATAAGAAAAGCTCGATGAAGAAAACAAGATTTCAAGTTTTAAATATTTTTTAAATTATGTTGGCGCCTTTTTATATATTTTTTCTTTTTGGAAACATCATCTCAGAAGGCAGATCAGGCAGATTGGGTTTTATTATTCTGACTTCCTCGTTTTGCGCCTTAACGTTAAAGTTTGAAGTAGACAGTACCTAAAAAGTCAGTAGTTAAAGTTTTGTGCCCGTGCGAGGGACGAGAATGAAAACAACCCCGCGAGGGTTGATTTGCATGGGAACTCTCATCACAACATCCATGATAGCTACTCTGCCAGGGCGCATAATAACATAACGACTTAAACTTAGATTAATAACGCCTAGATGGATAGTCTTCATACAAACGCATCGTCTAACTAAAGTGAGGCAAAGATCAGATTAATGTAGGATGTAGACGTAAGCATTACGTGCTTACGGTCGCCGACACGCACACAAATAAAACTTTAGTGTTGTGGAGTGTGTACAGTGAAGGAGCAATTTCCCCGAAAGTGGGGAAACGTACTTACGTGAAATAATAGTATGGGAGCCATGCATACGTCTGGCGCGCGGGCGTCGCTCACTCGATATATTTATGTCAGCGTTGGAGCGAAACGGAAGATGCTCATTCTTCTACCCTGTCTTACAGCGGTATAAATATGCGGGCGTTTTACTAATAAAGATTCATTACAATCATCGACACCGCTGTTTTAATTACCTCCTCTGCCACTCCACTCCGGTACAAGCCTCCACATCTGGTGACCCCGACGTGATCGCATAAGAAAATACTGAGTGAAGCTATCATCACATCGTAGCAACTATGGCAGAAGAAAGCACAAAACCAGAAGATACGACGCCGAGGGAAAAAGTGGTCAACGCTATTTCCATTCAATCAAAGATGCTACCGTTTTGGCGCGAAATTCTAAGAGCATGGTTTATACAATTTGAAGTCGTCGTAGACCCGCTGAAGACGTCTGACGACCAGAATTTTCGATATCCCCTTAGCAACTGCAGGCTACGGATCTACAGCACCTCACAGACATTGTACAACCCACCGGCCACAGACAAGTACAAGACCGTTAAAAACCGTTTACTCGCCGTGTATACGAGAAATCCGACGTTATAAGAACTTCCAAAAGCTCATCAGCGGTCTCGAGTTAGGAGACCAAACGCCGTCGCAGCTGCTAAGAAAGATGCGTGAGTTAAGCAGCGGAATGATCACCGATGAAGGGCTGAAGGTCGAATGGCTGAACTATCTACCTACACAAATCAGAGTCGTACTCTCCGTTAACACCGAAGCTCCTTTAGAAACCCTATCTGCTATGGCTGATAAGATGTTCGAGTACTCGGAGCGCCCCGCCATCGCTGCAGTTTCGACCACAAGCTCTACGGCAACACCATCGAACCAGATTGACATGTTAACAAAGACCATTGAGAAACTAACATTACAAGTCGCCGCCTTACAACGACGCAATGACGACCGCGACAGCGAAGATCGCCGATATCGCCGCCCCTTTCAGAGTTCGAAGTCAACACTGGCCCAACGGTCTACAGCTAAGTCTGGCGATGAAAATTGGGAATGCAAATATCATTTTCGTTTCGGTGACAAGGCGAAGCGTTGCGAATCTCCATGCTGTAGAAGAAAGAAGCCGTCGTCGGTAAACTGAGATCGACACCGACCGTGGCGGACGTGCGTCAGTGTCCCGGACACCAGTAATCGCCTTTGTGTTCACGATCGCAACACCCACGAACGTTTCCTCGTGGACACAAACGCAGACATCTCCGTCCTGGCCGCCACTCACAAGAAAAAAATCACAACCGCAAGCGCCTGCAAATTATACGCCGCAAACAACACACCTATCAAAGCTTCGTCGTGGCCGGCGATAAATGTTATATTGGGTTGTAAATAACTGTACACCCAAAATTGTTACACCAATAAAAATATACCTATCAATGTCACTTTATCTTATTAATACAGTGCATACGTAGTTCGTGTGGAGTCGGACGTAAATAATAGCACCAACCCATCTCTTCCCGTGGGATGCCGTGTGGGTGTCGTAAAAGCGACTAAGATAGTTTAAGATGCCGCCGTGCATATCGAAAAGGCATTCAGTCGCGTACCTATGGTCGAATTCGCAATCGCTCAAATTCATAAAAATCGCAGCTAGCAAAGCGTCAAAATAGCAAACCGCCAAAATAGCAAAGCGTCATAATAGTAAAGCGTCAAAATAGCAAACCGCCAATAAAGCAAAACGTCAAGTAGCGAACAGTCAAACTGAGAATATTTATTGTTCTGAGGCTTTGAGGTCAAGCTGTACGTGAGTTTGTCTGCTATGATTCGTTTATACGTACTAAAAAGTATTTACTTCTAAAAAGTCTCTTTATGTACTATTCAAGGGTCTTATTTACTAGAGAGGATAACTGTAATAAATAAATTTTATAGCAAATTTACTATAAGTAGGTATTAGCAGAAACTTAAACGCAATTTCATATTATTTTAATATAATATAAAGAGGAAATTTTTGTATTTTTGTATGTTTGCAACGAATAAACAAAACTACTGGACCGATTTAAAAAAGTCTTTCACCATTAGAATGCTACATTAGCGCTGAGTAACAAAGGTTATATTCAAAAAGAAATGTCCGCCCGTGCGAAGCTATTAGTAGTTACTTATTTTTTTATTTTTTTTGAAGTGAAAACTTCTTTAGCGGCGTTGTACACTTTTTTTGTAATGGGTAAAAAATGTTAAATTCGCGTCAGGACACGTGGCCTGATCGAAAATTCGTAAGACGGATGACAGCAGGCGCGGCGTAGGAGAGGAAGTATCTCCCTCTCTTTCTACGGCACGGCGAAAATGTATGCCTGCTGTTTCGTTTAGGCGGCGCAGGGCGCTTGCGCGAATGTTCGAGTGCTTTTTAATGTAATATAAATTGTCATGTTTGTGTACGATAGCGCAATAAATAAATATTGTATTCTACAACATAAATGATAGTACTTTTATACTGATAATTGAAGCAATTCGTGCAAAATTATTCCCTAACCATTCCAAAATATCAAAAATGCACAACGTTAATATTCAAGTTTTCACTTCTGCCGGCACTCCCGGAGTGCAACCCGTCGTTTTTTATTTAAAGTACTTACTACCTACCTGGTTGACCCAGGTTTGCTCGGTATTTTTTTTTGGTAATTTTCTAAAAATGAAACTTAGCTAGATCAGATCGGATTAGGACGATTTAGGCCCTTTCGTGGTACGGCCCTTTCGTGGTGTGGCCCTTTCGTGTTACGGCCCTTTCGTGGTACCTACGGCCCTTTCTCGCAAAAGCCCGTTCTCATGGACCTACCGCACTTTCTACTGTGATCGATCATTGACCTAACTTTAATTAGTAATTTTATATAGGGACCTTATATACTTATACTTACCTACTATCAAATAAGTATAAAAAAAATTAAAACTATTAATTAATAAAAAAATAAATGCACATAAAGAATAACATTTGCACGCCTATCATCCTGGTTATTAAATGTCTTTAACTGTTATTGATGCAAAAGCGATAACTTTGTTTTGTCTGTATACAGGCGATGATGATTTTATTTTAATGTCGCGGTTTTGTAACTAAAGAATAAAGATGTTATAATTTTTGCTTTAGTTTAGGCATTATATAACAGATACGAACCTAAAAATGTCTTTTATTCTTAGAGCAGACTCGGAACCAAATAAAATGTTCTAAAATTATGCATACCGTGAAAGAGCCATACGGTGAACGAGAGATCACGTTCGAGCCATACTGCACTGCGCCTGGGCCATATCGCGAAAGTGCCATACCGCGAACGGGACATACCGCGAACGGGACATATTGCGAACGGGACATACGGCGAACGGGACATATCGCGAACGCAACATGTTGCGAATCGCTATTATATATATTTTTTGTGTTTATTTGTAATGGAAAGTGTTCTGCTATGATAGGGCATTTTCCAATATTTTTGACGCTGTAAGGGAGAAAAGAGCTGGACACTTGCTGAGTTTCTTGCCGGTTCTTCTCAGTACAAGATCTCCCGCCCAGAGTACATTTACGAACCGATGGCATAATGACATTCACAAGAGCTACTTGTAGCCTAAACTGAATAAATGATTTTGAATTTTGAATTTTTTTGAATTTCGCCGAAGTTTTTATTGGCGGGCCTAAAAGCGAAAGGGACTAAATCGTCCTAATCCGCTAGATCGATCTATCGGCCCCGAAAGCCCCTGCATGCATACTAAATTTCATGAAAATCGTTGGAGCCGTTTCCGAGATTCAGACTATATACAGTATATCAGATAGTAATGCATACATGCGGACAGATGGCGCTAGCTATCACGTAAACATCGAGTGCGCGTATAAATAAATTTTAAAAATAGTAATTATATAATAATAAACCTAAATCGCAATTCAATATACATAAAAAGACTCAATAGTACAGTGATATCGTTATCTACGAAAATTAACAACGTTAAGTGGACTTAAACAGCTGATAAGTGACTAAAAGTGAAAAAGTTATTTACAAGTGCTAAATTGTGACTGTTCAAATCAAAAGTCATTTATCTCCATGCTACTGACTCAAATAGTGAATATTGTTAACGAATCATCTAGCAAAATTTGTTAAATTTTAAATTATCAAAAAACATTTTCGTTTGCATTCATCAGCTGTGAGTGTGACTCATACTTATCGTGACATGCATAAAATTGTAAGGAAACTAGTGACATCTATTGGGCTACGAGATATTTAATAAGCACATCAACACCATCTATTGAAATATCTGAGCACTGAGCACACGAAGAAACCAGACTCTTTTATTTGTCAGTAAAATTATTGAGCCCGTGGTGCATTGGCTTAACGCCTACATACATACCAGAAAACCGGAGATCGATCCCGTGGGGAACTTAATCTTTTTGTGTATCTACAAAGTTTTCTTTAATATATTAAAATTAAAATGAAGCAAATTAAGAACAAATGTCTGTCCATAACTTGTTCATCATGCAAAAAAAACTTTAAACTTCAAGATACAGAAGTGTGATTTTTGGAGACGATGAAGGAAAGGGCACTTGTAAGCTTTTACAATCTCTTTTACGAAGTCAGTTTAAAGTGTTTTCGTTATTGATGCTAGGTGCTAAAATTAATCAAATACTGTGTTCCTCCTTATCTTACTGTAGGAACTTAACCAAATCGGACTATGTAGTTATAATTGGAGGCTGTAACGATGTAAACCCTATGGAATTGCAGAGCCATTTGTATTATTATATGAATAAACTAAATAATACTAATGTTATTCTATCTCAAATATTTAGAAATGTGAACATGAATAGACATATACTATGTACTTCATACCGATATATATGTAATCAATTTGAGTGGGCTACTTTTGTTGGATATACGTATGGCCGACATTATAATGCTTACTCTAGACTCATGGACTTGTGTAGAAACATATTGAAAACTATTTTAAATAGAGAATATGCCCGCAAATACAATGAATATCGTGAAGCAATAAGAGGAAATAATATCATTAAAATAGCAAAGCAAACTCGCGATGAAAAACTATCAGTAGGTACTCAGACTGAAAATGATGAGTTTTTCTTGACTACGAATAACTACTTTAAAATTTTCCATCAAAATATAATGAGTTTAAAAAATAAATATAACGACTTAGAAATATATATTCGCACTATGGTTCCACAAATTGACATCTTATGTTTTACAGAAACTTTTATAAAGACATCCGACTTAAATTGTATCGAAATAAATAATTATCGTTTAGCATGTCACTATTCTAGAGGGCAAACTAGCAGAGGCGGTGCCTGTATTTTTGTTAAAAGCACACTGGAATTTAAGAAACTAGACTGGTTAAATGATATAGCAGTTGACAAAGTGTTTGAATGCTGTGGTATAGTTATGATTGACATTAGTCTCACGATAAATTGTATTTATAGGCCCCCAAACAGTGACATCAACACTTTCTTACAAAAGTTAGATCAAGTTCTATTTAAAACCCTACGCCAATCACGGAACATTAACAAAAAAGTTGTACTAGTGGGAGACTTTAATATTAACATTCAAGAGCTCAGTAAGAACACTAGATCATTTATCTCACTATTGACTAATTATAATATGAAATGTACAATAAATGAACCGACACGCATCACCTCAAAATCTAGTACTTGTATTGATAACATTATAACAAATATTAAAAAATATTATGTGAAAGTTTTAAACAACGGTATATCTGACCACACTGTTCAAACTATATCATTACCCTTTAAACCAAACTTTACATGCAAGTACTGGTACGAATACAGAAGGATATTGATAACAATTTAGACATATTTAATAATTATATTTCACAAATCAGTTTTACGAATGTTTATGAACAAAAAGATGTTAATTCAGCCTATGACGCATTTTTGGAAATCTTTAAATTAGTGTATGATCTCTGTTTCCCTTTGGAACGAGTTAAAATTACATCGAAACTAAAACCAAACTGGGTTACTAAAGGCATAAAGATTTCCAGTCGAAATAAACGTAGGCTACATAAAAAATTGCAAGTAAACAGAAACGATAATAATATTGTTGAATATAAAAGATACAAAACAAAGTTAAAACGCATCATTACTTGTTCCAAGAGACAATCTAATTTTAAATATATAAAGAAAAGCACAAACAAAGCTAAAGCTACTTGGGGTCTCATAAGATTACACACATCACAGAAGAGAAAGTTAAAGGAATCAATTCAATGTCTAAAAAATAATAACCATGAAATTACAACACTACAAGAAATTGTAAATTTTTGGAATAGTCATTTTATATCACAAAACGTCAATAACTACAATCCGAATTTGAACCAACGTGAAAATCTACTGAGTTGTGACCCTATTATTAGTAGTTTGTTTTTTAAGCCCATCGATGAGTGTGAAATTGTTAGTTGTGTCAAAGCGCTTAAAAATAAGAAGAGATATGATGATGTAACAATGCAAGTAGTCAAGACCTGCATAGAAACTATTGCTACGCATTTAGTATTTATTATCAATATGATGTTAGAGACAGGCTGCTTTCCTGACAGTTTAAAAATTACATTGATAAAATAGGCCTATTGCTCTCCTTCCTGCCTTTTCAAAAATATTTGAAAAGATTTTGTACTTTAGAATACTGGATTTTTTCAATAAACATGAAGTACCTACTACAAAATAATCAGTACGGGTTTAGGAAGAATTTGTCAACTTCCATGGCAATTTATAGTTTTCTTCAGGAAGTGTGGCAAGCAGTGGACAAGAAGAGACATTGTGCGGCTCTTTTTATAGACATGACGCGTGCTTTTGACTGTGTCGTACATCCTATTTTAATTACACAACTTGAAAAAATTGGCATTCGTGGAATCTCATTAAAATTAATAGAATCATATCTTAATAATAGGCTGCAAAAGATAAATTTAACTTTTCTAAATAAGCACACAAAAACCCTTCAAAATGTTGAATCTGGACTTCAAACAATACAAATGGGAGTACCGCAGGGTAGTATTTTGGGTCCTCTATTGTTTTTGGTTTACATTAATCAGCTCCCTAAAGTAACGAAACATCTCTGTGTAATGTTCGCAGATGATGCATCTTTTCTGTTTATTAAAGATAAGGACACATGCATTGAAAAATATAAATCTGACATAAAAATTACATTAAATAATTTAATATTATATCTGAAATCTTTAAATTTAACAGTTAACTTACAGAAAACAAATATACTACAAATAAGAAACTACAAAAAGGAACAACTTAAACTAAACATAGAACACAATAATACCGTTATAAATGAAATCGAACGCGCAGAGTTTCTAGGTATAATCCTCGATACTCACCTAAATTGGAAATTTCACGTAGAAAAAGTAAATAATAAAATAAACAGTTACTGCTATGCGCTGTCTGTGCTGGTCGATGTTTCCGCTATAGAAGTGGCTTTAAATGCTTACTATGCAAATGTCTATTCATTATTGTCATATGGAATAATATTTTGGTGTAATTCAGTTAATGTGAATAGTACATTTTTACTTCAAAAACGTTGCATTAGAATAATTTTTAGCAAGCAAAACGATGAAAGTGTTCGAAATACATATAGAGAAAAGAGACTCTTAACATTGCCTAGCATATACATTTTAGAAATGTGCAAATTCGTGAGAAATCGAATGTCTTTGTTTCCAAAAATATCAGATATAAGAAGAAGACAAGCTCCTTTGAGACGCTTCGATGCTTTGCAACTACCGCGAATAAATTCTATGATTTTTGAAAAGAGTACTTATGTGTCTGCTATACGTATTTACAATAAATTGCCTATTGAATTAAAGTGCCAACCCGATTATAAATTTACAATAATGTTGAAAGAGTAGCTAATTAGTAAAGCATTTTATAATATTAATGAATATTATGATATTAACATTTATTGATTAGGCATGCATGTATATTATACTATATTATTAATAATAATAATTAACAATAGGTAATCAAAATTTAAATAAATTAATAAATAAATAAATAATTATAATAATAATAATTAAGAATAATTAATTTATTTGTAATATATAATAATGAAATGTGAGTGAAATTGTTTAATTTAAAATTATTTAATTGTTGAATATGTATTTTTTCTATTGTATGCCCGTTATGGGTAACTGTTTTTACTTTAATGCAATGTAACCTAGCAAACAAAAATGTAACAGTAATGCAATAAAGTTTTATTCTATTCTATTCTATTCTATTCTACATTATTCACATATACGAGTATAACTCTGGGATCGTAGAGCTTGTTTTTTCTTGCGGGGTCTATAACTTGAACTGTCAAAATAGCAATTGGTCCATATCGCGAATGGTCATATTCGCATTATTTTCTAATCGCAAACGGTCAAATTCGCCAACAGTCAAGATCGCAATCGGTCAAATATTTTACTTCACAATGTAGCTATAGCTACATTGCGAAGTAAAATATTTGACAATAAACAAATTTGATAATATTTAAAATATTTTAATATTTGACCGATTGCGATCTTGACTGTTGGCGAATTTGACCGTTTGCGATTAGAAAATAATGCGAATATGACCATTCGCGATATGGACCAATTGCTATTTTAACAGTTCAAGTTATAGACCCCGCAAGAAAAAACAAGCTCTACGATCCCAGAATTCAATTTGAGCAATGTTGAATGCAACGTGGAATATTTCCTGGTCCGATACCTATACTTAAATATGACCGAAAGCGATTTTGACGGTTTTTCAGTCACTTGACCGATTGCGAATTTGACCATACGCAAAAGTGTACGAGGAAGATACGGACCTCCTGCCCTGGGTCCCATATCGCTTGGGGTCCGTATCTTCCTCGTACACTTTTGCTAAGGATTTGGCTTAAGTACTTACGGTCGGCCGCCGCCTGCCTGACACCAACCCTCCTTGGGAATTCTAGTGGTGATTTACCCGCCGCCCTACCGGTGGTGACACAGGGTGCTTTTCGATCGTTCCGTTGCGTATGGTCTAATTCGCAAGAAGATGTAGTGTATTTCATTGTACGATTGAAACTCGTTATCAGCCTACACTAGTCCACTGCTGGATATAGGCCAAGTGCACTGAGCACGATCCGCGGCTACTTAAATAAAACTCGATATTACTTAATTATATTATTTATAAAAAACATAAATAACAAAGTGAAAGGCTTCGATGGTGTGTCCTGTGCGCCATTACAGTAATCTTTCATACAAATGCACACGTGGTATCGAGCATAGAGGGAGATTGTGCGGCTGAAGGGGGTGAGCGAGGCGTGCGGGCTCACGATGCACGTGTCATGCTTCAACTTCATCAAGGCATACTCTAGAGACCTTAATCTTGTGGAGGCGTAAGTTGGTATTAGGCCATCTCCTACACGGTCAATAACCCTCGCCGGGGTATGAGTGCGGCAGGCTCTCTGGGTGTACACCCTGCCGACGTCAAGAAACCTTTTGAAACATCCTTTTATAAATTTCCCTTATACACTTGTTTTGTTTCGACTCTTTTGAAGTGATCTGATTCAATGCATGTCATGCGCATCTCAGATTGGTGCCACCGGGCGCGCCCATCTTGGCCTTCGAACGCGTCGTGGCAAAGGGAACTCCATGGAATACCACCAGGCGTCGAGTTCATTCCGCACCAGTAACATTTGCTTACATAATCCGAACTTTCACTTCGCTTAGATTTCCTTCTAGCACTTCTAGTGTTCGATACATTGACATGAACAGGGTTATCTGCTACATACATCTGGACTGGCCATCGGGTCAGGAAAGACATTCTGCGATGGGTGGTAGACGTCAGTTCAGGTTGCATTATTTTGTGAGCAACGTTGGCGTCATCGTCGTCGTTAAGATGCAATGAACTTTCTTTAGTTTCGTGTGGCGTGTCATCTGGAGAGGCTCGCTCGGAGGAGCCTGCTCTCAAGTAAGGCCCGGGCTCCGACCCTTCCACTAGCAAGTCATTATACTCCGACTCATCGAAATCCTCTGATATGTCCAAGACGTTTCGAACTGCAGAATCTGTCAGGTGTCGAATCTGTGACAACTACGAACTTTCTGCTTTAATTATAAAATCTATTAAAAATAAACATACAAATATAAGCAACATTTTTCTACAAAAATCATAAAATGTAAAAACTCTTCGACAATGTCAGTCAAGAAACAAAAAAATATCATGTCGTTATTGTTCTGAGATCATGTCAATAATCCATAGAGAAGTTAATTTGATAGTTAAATAAAACTTGTGAAAAGAGTAATTCTATTCATAATTTAACTTACAAAAACACAATACAATGTGATATTGATATTGAGCTCCTTTCTTTCTTTCCTCCTAATGCTGCGTAGTTCAAAAACCCATGTTACAATGCAAGTCGTACTCGCACACAGTGGTTCCGTAAACTTTGAAAGCTTTGGGAAGTGAACGTTATGGAAAGTTGGCGTTTTGGGAAGTGGACGTTTTGGGAAGGGGACTTTATGGAAAGTGGACGTTATGGGAAGTGGACGTTATGGAAAGTGGACGTTTTAGGAAGTGGACCTTTTAGGAAGTGGTCCTTATGAGTCAAAAGGCATGTCACAATCACTCATTTTAAAAGTAACATTAATTTATTATTATTTATTTAATAATTATACAGAATTATTCCCAATTACGTAGTTACATAATTATAAAAAAAAAAATAACATTACCTTTACAAAAGCACTAACTAGAGCGTGTCCCCGTGCCCTACAAGATTCTCCGAAGGGTTCGGATACATGCTGCGCTCGAGCAACGCAGTGTACGTTACCGCAGCAGGAAAGTAGCTCCAGTATTATACAGGGCGTCCCACGGCCATGCCACATGGAGGGAAAGTACCTTAATTATTGTAGATGGAACATTTTACTGAAAGAAGACTTTATTTTAATTTTTAAAACAATTTTAACTGCATTCATACATTTTTAAATAATTGCCTGGTTCAACCGGGAATCGAACCCGGTACACGAGAAAAAAATCATTCTGTAGTTTTATCATACCGATCATCGAAGGCTTCATCATAAGGATTATTTTTTGCTAAATAACACAGCATCAGAAATAAAAGGAAGACCATGAATTTTGACATTTTTAATTCAAATGTAAAATTTAAATGTAAAAAAATTAGTTTATAAGAATCGGTATGAAAGTCTCCACGAGCTACAAACAGAACTTAGACGTATTATTCTAAATATTCACCATAACATGATAAAGAGTACAACTTTGTATTCAACAGAATGGGACTCATATTCAGCATTTAATAAATTAAATGATTAATTTTGAATTAAAAATGTCAAAATTCATGGTCTTCCTTTTATTTTTGATGCTATTCTGATGTTGTTAATTAGCAAAAAATAATCCTTATGATGAAGCCTTCAAAGCCTTCATGAAAGTCAAAGACCCAATGAAAACGAAATCAGTTTATTTACAAAAGTAATTAATACATAATATAACTAGTAACCTCTAGTAAAACAAAAATAACATTTATCTAACTTTAGTAGAACGGATCAGTTAGGATTTTGGAAACACACTGATCTAGCGAAACAGTCCTCATTTACAATTGGTCAATCATAGAAACGTGCAAATGTACTTGAGGTCGACGTCCAACCCGCCGTCTTGCGTATCATGTCGAGTGAGACGCCCGCGCCCCTGGCAGCGGACGTGGCGGCGTAGCGCGTGCTGTGTGCGCTGAACGTCGCCACGTCCACTCCGCTCTCGGCCAGCACCTGTTTCACCCACCGCGCGATCGTCTGACTCGTCGCTGCTCTGTGTGGTGGTTTGAACGTCAGCAAAAGTTTATCCATAACATCCGTCCTTAACTGTTCCGTTCTTGACAAGTAATCTTTAATGGCAGTTGCTGGACAGATATCTTCATTATCATAAAAATATGGAAGAGTTAACAATGGTTGAGCTCGCCCTGCGGCAGAGGTTTTTATTATATCCGAAATAGTGATTTTTATATCATGGGAACCTATTTTAATATTATTAATTTTTATGAGTGATAATGTCTGTGCTCTATGAGCAGTACAAAGTGCCAAAAGAATAGTGACTTTTTTTGTTAATTTTTCAATGGAAATCTCACTATGAGGCTTCCATTGTGCTATATGATTAAGAACCGTTTGAGGGTCCCATGTACCTACGTACTTGGGGAGAGCTGGTCTAAGTTTGTACACTCCTTTGAAGAATCTGGTGATTAATTTATAATTACCAAAATCACAATTTAATAATAAGCTCAATGCTGACCTGTGGCTATTGAGTGAGCCATATGCCGCCCCTTGGTTATAAAGATTGGTAAGAAAAGACAAAATTAGTGATTCGGAGCAAGAGTTGTAGGGATTTAAATCTAAGTCATTGCAATATGACCACCACAATTTGTACGTGCCACTGTACTGTTGAAACGTATTTTGGGCTAGCGAAGACAACATAATATCCAATGCTGCTTCCGGGGTCCCTTTTCTTAAGAAAGATTCCCGGAGAGCTTCGCGAAACCCAGGGTAAGTTTGAACTGTTGCCTTCTCCTGTAATAGAAATTTACAATGTGGTCATTAGCATCGAAATAAAGAATTTCAGATTTGCACATGTTTCTCAGAAATGGAAACCATGGTTGCGAAGGCCAGTAAGGAAACACAAATATTCCTTCTGCTCTATTAGTGTTGATCTTTTGAAGGCACTTCAAAATCAGAGGAAAAGGCGGAAAAGCATAAAAGAAATATGGTTGCCAATTTATGGTTAGGGCATCTACTAAAAACGAGTCAGGGTCTTGTTTCCAAGATATGTACTTTTACACTTAGCATTGGCGCGAGAAGCGAAGAGATCAATGTCAGGTTCGCCAAAAGTGTCGGTAATTTTTTGAAACATGGTACTTGATATTTCTAATTCTGTATCTATGTTCTTATTACGCGATTCTTGATCTGCTTCTACATTATCCTTTGTGTTAATGTACGATGTATCTAACCATATATTTCGCTTCTCGCACCATTGCCAGATATCTCTTGTAATCTCATTTAAATGTGGATATCGAATTCATCCCATTCGATTTATGCAACTGATTGCTGTGATATTATCACAGCGCAACAAAATAGAACAGTTTAACTTGTCTTGGGCAAAGGTTTTTAATCCTAGGAATGCTGCTTTGAGTTCCAAATAATTTATATGAAACTTTAGCTCGTCAGATTTCCATTTTCCACCAGTCCGCGAATTATTACAAAAAGCACCCCAGCCCTGTCTACATGCATCAGAAAAAATTTCTAAGGCAAAAATAGGTTTTCTTAATTGATTTTTATGTATCAAAATATTTTTAGCCCACCATATAAGATCCGGCAAAATATTAGTTGAAGGAGTAAATTTTGCTTTGTAATTATTATTAGATTTACTTAAAGCCAAATGCTTTTCTCGTTCTAGTAATTTTGTGTACGTCCAGCTATAGTTAACAGCTGGACAAGCTGCTATTAGCACTCCAATTAAATGAGCAAACTCTTTAATTGTACATCGAGGCAGGGCTAAATATTTTTGGACAAGAGCATAAATTCTGTTTTTCAATGGGTAAACTAATAGACATTTCAACAGAATCGAACACGAAACCTAAGTATTTACACTTAGTTACGGGAATAAGGTGACTTTTATCATAATTTATAACGAAACCAAGGCATTCCAGTATTTTTTGCGTTTCTGTTACATTGCTACGGCATTCTTCAAAAGTAGGTCCCAGGCACAAAATATCGTCGAGATATATTACAGATTTGAAACCTCGGTTTCTCAGATAACCTATTACTACCTTCATTATTTTTGTAAAGGTTCTCGGTGCGACAGAAAGGCCGTAAGGAATCGCATTAAATTCGTATGTAACTAATTGTGAATCATCATTCTCAAATTGAAACCTTAAGTATTTTTTATGTTTGGAGGTCATTGGAACTAACAAATATGATTCTTTTAGGTCTATTGTGGCCATGAAACAGCCCTCTGATACTAATAAGGCTACAGTTCTGTAATCCTCCATTTTAAAATGTGTCGTTTCTACAAATTTATTCAATGATTTTAAATTCAAAATAAATCTATAATCGCCATTAGGTTTTGGTGCTAAAAATATATCAGATACATACTGGTTACGAGATGGTTCACACACAGATACCGCCCCGAGATCAAGTAATTTTTTAATAGCCTTATCCATCTCTATTTTTTCTTTTGGTAACCATACCCGATGCTTATTTGTAACCAACTTTACCTTTTTAATAAAAGGTATCTGATAACCATTTCGAATCCAATTAAGGACTTGTCTATTATCTGTTATATCACACCAAGAACTGTAAAAATACTTTAATCTGCCGGCATGTACCTTTATGTCCGAGAGCCTGTCCGAGCAGGGCGGTTCCAAACTCGCGATGGGTTGAAACTGTTCGGTGTCGATGAAAAAGGTCTCTGATTCGTGTAGGGGCCCTTCCTGGGACCTCCGCGCCTCCCCCTGCTCGGCGTCGAGCGAGAGGGGCCTCTCCAGTTTCCCTGCGGTCTTGATGAACGAGCAGACGATGGACCTGGAGTAGCTTTATGGTCAGGTTTTTTAATCAGAGAACCTTGCTTTTCGATGGCTTTTGAGGCTTTGATTTTGTCGGGTAAATCCTGGCCGAATAGCATCTCGTCTCGTTCACAGTCTTGAATTAGATTCAAAAAAGATTTTTCCAAACCTTGTGTTAACGATTTTGTTCTCGTTTGGGTCTCTGAAGCATGTAGGTCAGATAAGACCCTGCAAGCGTCCGACAAATACTTTATAGCTTGTACTTTATTGTCGTTCGTAAGCAGTACTGTCATAGGTCTATTAGTAGTCTAACTCGACTCGTGACGGCAAGCCACGCTGATAAGCAACGGATGTTGGCGGATGCGGCGAGTTAGCAACGCTTTGTCGAAAGCTAAGGGCGATAGTAGAGGTCAGAAGATACTGTCGGCCAGAGACTGCATCCAGCTCTTCTCCAGTTGTAGCGGTCGCCGTTCCACTGGACCAAGAAGGGTACGGACGAGAGAGTGCGCCTGCAGTTGCGCGTCTGCTTGTGCACTTTAATATATCCTGCGCAATTGACCGCTTCATCATCATCATCAATAGCTGTAAGGCCTACGCCTAATTGTTGTTGGGAACTTTCAATTTTTTTATCCCGTGCTCGAGCAAACTCAGAAACGGCTGCAGATATTTCTGCATTTAATTGAGGAGCTATAAACAACTTACAGTTTTTTGGAGTTGCATATTCCTTATACAATTTATCTCTCTGATCTCTATCTGTCAGACCTTTTCGGAGGATAGGAGCCCACCTCTGTGCTAAATCTGGGTGAATATCGTCACCATAAGTGACCTCTTCGGGAACTAGGTCTCCCAAGGCAATGAGCAAATCTGGGTCTAACGTAGGCAATGTTTGCTCTGGTGCTGACGACGACGTCTCCTCTTGGGCTTCAATTTGGGGTAGCGGCTGAAGCTGATTCTCAACAAGATCATTATTCTCGGAATCGTTAATTACGACATCTAAAACAAATATTTTTTTTTTGTTATAAAAACAAAGTAGGTAAGTTTCAAAAGTATGCGTAAATGCGTTTATAAATTTGCAATGAAATACTAATGAGTAGTATTCATACCACCTAACCGGTTGACTCACGGTTAATAGTTAATTAGTTATTAGATACCTTTTGGTTAACTTACGGTTAACTCTCAGGCCAAACATGCTTTTTGGTTAACTCCCGGTCAACTCTTAAGCGTCGTAATCCAATGAAATTTAATTAACAAATAAGTGGGTAGTATAAAAATTATGCTTACCAGAATTTTCTTCGCAATCCGACGAATCCGAGTAAATGAAAATACGCTTACGCTTGTTTTCTTTACTTTTTAGCTTTTTAATTTTCTTTGTATATAATACGCGATCTGATCCTCAGCACTACGTTTCGGCATTATGAAAAGTAGGAACGCGTGCGTAGCGTTGCGCGCACAATGAAAAAATGAAGCAAAGTAGCTTGGCATACCGAATGAGGCGCTGGGGGTGACCAGTATCTAAAATAGTTTTCCTTTTTTATTTAACAATATTTTAGTTTAAAATCTTAAAAGCGTGCGGATAATTGCTCACACAATAAAGGGACTACCTGTTAGACTATTATATGTATATTTAAAATACATATATTTCAATTCTATATCTTCGAATAAAGTGACGAAATAATAATTGTAAATTCTGTAAAAAGTAATGTTAAGATAGATGAGTCGTATAAGATCAAAGTCGACATTCTGCACTTGGAATAAATTGTGGCAATTCAATAAAAACGTTTATTTAATTTTGTGCTGCAATTAACATGGCAATCTTATTAGACATACATACATATATATATACATATAGTTAACTGTTGAAAATAACGAATAATAACACAGGATTTGTATTTGATAAGTCCATATTTCCAGAAATAAGGTTAGAATTTTTCAGAATACTGGATTTGATACTGAAAATCTAAGATTGCCGTATTTGTTACCAATCATGAATCAGATCTCCATTTTTGATCCCAAGCGATAGACAGATTGCCGTGTTTGAATTTAAAGAAAAAACTGTAGCCGCACGGTAAAGCCAAAAAGAACACGTGCAGTAAACAGAATTCAAGAAACGTTTCGAGGAAGAAACGAAACGTCCGAGCCAGATGTTTACCAACAAATTAACGTAGACTCCGGCCATTCAAAAGTAGTTACGCAATTTCTATTAGTTTAAGAAGTAAAGTAATTTGTTATTGTGTTAGCATAACTGTACAAGCATTATCCTTAAACTCAAAATAGTCAAACACCTCGTAAAAGATATTGCCAATTGTCGTCCTTTGTATTCCAAGCTTTCCCATTGTAAACTATCCATTTAGCTCTACTATTGTTTATATTTTTGTACAACTTATTTGTCAACAATACTTTTTTGGTTAACGGTAGATTTTGTACCGTAAGACACGCGTCAGTTGTTTATAATATAAATAGTTCCGACTTGGCAGCACAGCCAGTCAACATTGTGCTCTTGGCGAAGCAGTAATAAACACTCTGAGATATAATCCTCGTCTCCTCAATCTACGACAGTAGCGGTACCCCAAGTCTCTCCAAAAAACTATAATTCAGGGGTGTCAAATAAAACTATTCAATAAATAATGTATTGAAAGTTAACATTTATTATTTTTAATATTATAATACTTAGGTGACTAAATTCGTAAGTCATTATTGTCTTCCAACACTTCTTCGCAATAATTAAAGCATATTTAAGCGATTTTGAGTTGTGACTGAAGACTCTTTGTGGTGTAAATTTTGCAGAGTATCTAAAAAAACATAAAAGAAAGCTCAAAACACCGAACTAGCAGTACCCGACACCAGAAAAAATAAAATATAAAAACATCTTTTTAAAAGTAACAGCCCTGTCATAAAACTTACTTGAGTCTCTTTGCCAAGTTTCGTTTGAATTTTTCGGGGTTTCTTTGCCGTTTGCATGCAAACATACCAGTCACAGGCGTAGGATGACAATCCATAATTCGATTTTTATATAAATCTAATAACTTTCACCACATGAACAGTAATAAATCAATATAATCTCAGAGCGTCATAGATACACATTTGCAAGAAAAGTTCAATCGACGTCATTGAACCACGTGACCGAATGGATGCCTGTGATTGGATGGCGGAGTCAGAATGCCGTGTTTGATTTTAAACCTTTCAAAGATGGTCAGATTTGATACTAAACGTCACTTTCAAATTGAATTTGAACGCTAGATTGCTGTCTTTGATACAGATAGAGAAAGTTAAGTATCGTTATTTTAAATTTCCTGTTCGACCATATCAAAATCTCATTTTGGTCAATATATGCAGATTGCTGACTTTGATTCTATACGACTCAGATGTTAAGAAAGAAATTCAATGCTTGTTAGCTCCGAACCTGAGTCAGGTTCAAAACACTATTTTATTTAATATGTTAATGAGGTATACAGATAGATTTGCCTTCGACCCCTCCGCTCTAGGCAGATATACGCAGGATCCAATAACGATCAATATGGTTGATGACGTGCCCGTTCATCTTCCCTCGTATCGAGCTTCGCCTAAGCAACTAGAAATCATAGATGCACAGGTAGGCCAAATGTTAGAGAATGGTGTCATTGGGAATCGCGTAGTGCATATGCAGCCCCGGTGGTCCTAGTGAAAAAGGATGACGAAACGTGGCGATTTTGCATAGATTATCGTAAGTTGAATAAAAAGTTAATATTAGATTCATATCCTCTTCTTAGAATAGAATGTTTAATTAATTACTTCGCAGGTTCAAAGTTTTTTGCGGAATTGGATTTAAATTCTGGCTATTTTTTATTTTATAGTTACAGATCATAAGGCTTTAGTTTGGTTACAACAGTGTAGAGATAATAACTCTAGATTGGCTAGATGGTCATTGGCGATCCAGGAGTATAGCTTCGATATAGTACACTGTTCGGGTAAAGAAAACGTCGTAGCAGATTTCCTGAGTCGCAACTCCCTAGAAGAGTTAGGGAAGGAGGATGCTGGTTCGGTTGCGTGTGATGATTGTTAGAAATCTACTTGAATTCTTTACATACTTATACTTATAAAATACTATTATTGAGTTATTAATTTAAAATCTTATCTTAAGCATACACTGTTTTATTTTAAAAAGCCACTGAGCGGATGTTGTAACATTGGGTTACTTTAATTTCCCACGTCGTTATTGTGAAATGTAATTTTAATCTTAAATCAAATATTTTTAAGCATTGTTTTTATTTTCAAATGTAATTAAATAGAGTTTTGGTTTTTATTATACAAAAGTTGTTCAAAAGATGTATTTCCGTTACAAATGAAAAGTTGTGAAACGATGCCAAAGTAAAAGAGAAGGGGAAGGCGAATGTAACGTCGGCAACTGGCATTGCCAACGTTGGATTGGGGTTGTTGTGATTTGGATTTTGAAGCGGAATGTATTGAGAAAGATAAAGTGTTTTGTGGAAGAGAACGTGTATCACTTCGAAAGCCCTAATCTACGCACTGGTTTTTATTATGATGGGTTACAGATCTATCGCTTGGGAGAGATTAATCTGCAGGAAAGTCAGGCTGGAGATAGTTTTTGTTCCGGTTGGCTGAGTGAGCTGAGAAACAACGCTGGTAGACGTAGGGGTTTTATTTTGGAGGAAGGTTTATTATGTAAAAAGGTGAATAGATCAGGTTTTAACAAAATGGTAGTGGTCTTGCCCGAAGATAGGTTATCAGACGTCTTGGCGGAGTTGCATGACGATGCGTGGTCAGGTGGTCATTTAGGTTTATCCAGAACTTTGTCCAAGTTTAGGGAGAGATATTTCATTCCGGAGGCGGAAAGGAAAATAGCTAGGTATATTAAGTCTTGTCTTAGGTGCCAGGAGAGGAAAAAGATTTGAAGGTAGCTCCCCTACAATCGGTCATAAGTAATTCCATTATGGATAAAATAGGTATAGATGTGCTAGGTCCCTTCCGAAGATCGGATAAGGGAAATAAATATGTTCTCGTTGCTATAGAACATATTTCCAAGTTTGCTTTAGTTAGGTTGTTACCAAGGGTGACGAGCAAGGGGGTGGTAGATTTTCTGATAGAAGAAGTATTTTGCCGTTTAGGTGGTGTAAAAATGAACAATGAGTTCGACGTTCCAATTTACAAATTAATGGGATTCCCCAAAAGCCTTGCGAAAATCTCATAGAAATCGTTAAATCCCTTGCTAAGTTGAGTGGCTTTCCGCTTGATGTGCGGTCTGATGTTGATTTTGTAACCCGTGTAGCGGTGTTGTGTTTTCAGGGGAGAATGGCAGAATCTACGTAAATGACCATCTGTCTAGTCGCAATAAAAGCCTACTGCAGCAAGCTAAACAGAGAGCAAAGTTGAAGGACTACAAATAAGTACTGCTGGGTGCGTAATTGCACCATAAGGTTCGGCGTTCCGAGTCTTCCCCTGTGCTGCACATTACGTCTGAAGAGGCTTTAAAGAAGATTACATAGGTGTTATTAGTTTCTTGTGTGGGTTAAATTCAATCATCCTGGGGCCTAATTCTCAGGCAATAGAGAAAAGTTCACGTACGTAAAAAAGTACGAAATTCGAGATAGAGAGTTTCGAACCCTTATCAGGGTCCGTGGTCACAGGGAGACTGAGGTGTTGGTCGTCTCATAATTAGTTGGTAGCTTGTATACCCTCATTTAAATTTAATCAGGTGCGTTCCGTTTTACGCAGAAAGAGCTTACAGTATCTTTTGGTCTGGCAGTATGGTTTTGGGGCTGGGATTTAATATTTTATATGATGTGATCCCCGGCTGGTGGGAGGTTCCAACCATCTTCTCTATTAAAATTAGGATGTTTTTTTAATTTCAATAGCCTCGCGTATCAACCTAGGGATGAATCGTTGTTCTCTAGCGAGTATTTGAGGTTTATCAAATCTGCCCCAAGATGACGTCATAAACCACACACGAAGTCAAAGCGATCGGTTAGGCGGTCGGGCCCCTGATGTAATGGTTGGGCCCCTCTAGGGAATGTTCGTATACTGCAGACTTATTTTCGCGCCTATGCTTGACGTCGGCTATATGTTCTTTAACGCGGGTTCCTACACTTCTCTTTGTTTGCCCGATGTAAGAGAGCCCACAGTCGCAGTCCAGTTTGTACACGCCTGCATCTTGAAGGGGTATGTTGCACTTGACAGGTCGTAAAAATTGGTTGATCTTCTTCGGCGGCTTGAAGTAAGTGTTGATTGAAGCTCGCTTTAAGATATGTCCAATCTTGTCAGTGACACCTTTCATATATGGAAGTACAGCAAGTTGGCGCTCGAATGTGGTTGGTTTATTGCGTTTTCTGTGACAAAGCCGTGGTACTTTCAGTTTATTATCCTATAAAAGTACACACGGCGGCAGATCAACCTACCCAATACTGTCAAATTTCTACAATCAATTTTGAACTTTATGTGTTGGTTATAAGGATCAATATTCATTGGAGAAATTTGCCAGATTTGGGTAGGTTGATCTGCCGCCGACTGTACGTGCTTGACATGCTGAAGCTCAGCAGCCAGGTGTTGGGTGTTACAGATGCCGCGTGCTCTCTGAAACAAAGATTTCCCTACAGTAGCCAACTGTCTAGGATGGTGGTGAGAATAACCATTGAGGTACCTATCGGTATGGGTTACTTTACGATACACAGTGGTGACTCAAACTATGGTCCGGATTCCTGATGATTAAAATATCCAAGAAAGCTAGCTTACTATCCGCCTCTAACTCCATTGTGAATTGTATTTTTGGATGTATGGAGTTAAGGGTGCGCCGTCCATAAGTGACAAGTGTCATATGTTTTATTTGAAATGTCGTCGTCCATATTTATTTGATGCCGCGCGGCCATACTGATTTTGTATGGGGAATTTAAGGTGCTTAATAAAAAATAATTATTTAAATAACCACATGATGATTCGAAAATGTAGTCTAGCAATTTGTAGTTTATCCATTGATGATTGTTTAGACAAAATCAGAGGTACAATAATTTAGATAAACTATAAGAAATCTACTAAACGCCGCCACTCGTTTTCATGATTTTTGCCCAACTTTAAATGATATTGTAGAAAAAACTATAGCGTGTTATGAATTTATGGTTCTGACAAATTGTAAACACGTTCCCTATGATACTAAATATATATTTTGTTCATTAAATACGATAGTATTTTCAATTATATCTACTTAACCGTAACTGCATTTTTGGCATTTTTTTGTCGGCGCACCCTTAAGATGATCTAAAAAAGCAGATACTTTATCAGTTGATAGGTTGGTTGGTAGTTTTAATCAACTTAAAAATTGCATGCCCGTTATGGGTACACTGTTGTAACTCAAATGTACTACATCGTCAACCGCAAATTGTACACAGTTTAAGCATATATTTCTATTCTATTCTATACACCTGCAACACATTAATTTACTACATATTTTACATTAAAAGCGTTTACGCCGCACACTAGCGCCACTAATGAAAAAAAAACATATCTAGTAATTAGAGATAGAAAATCAAATTATGCTCAACAAACAAGATTTATCTGATTGAAGTAATTTAGCATTTTTACGTTACATAATGTATCAGGTGTTCATGTATGCGGCGTAAACGCTCTTAATTCTCATTCAAATTGACGTAAAGACGTAGCCCGAACGTCTACAGTTTAGCACCGAAGTTCCAAAGACGCGTATAATGTCTGCTGTGTCATGTAACATGTTCTGTCAATCAAAAGCTTCCCCGTCGCCGTCGACTCGCCCTGACTCCGCCCCAGTGGTGCTACCAGCAGGTGTCGCAATGCGCCTGCAGACAATGATATTCTACGATAGTCGCGTGCATCATTAGCTTGTAAATTGTTCAAAATAGTCAGTGTCGGTCGCTGAAAAACCAGGTTGGTCACCTGCTTCGAAACTTGGAACACTGGGTTACTGGGTGCCTATAGTGCGAGTTTCATTCAAAGTCAAAGTCAAAGTCAAATATTTTTATTCAAATAAACTTTAGAACTTTGACTCCCTGTGTGGTGCCGGGGATAAAGAATTGCACCACCCCATCTCTTCCTGTGGGTGTCGTAAAAGCCGACTAAGGGACCATTCCAGAGGATGGGCAGCAGCATCTCTCTGAGGTTACCCTCAACCTACTGCGATCGCCAACCCGCCTGCCAAGCGTGGCGAATACGGCAAATACCCCTCATATCCTTGGGGGAGGCCTTTGTCCAGCAGTGGACGTCTTTGGCTGAGATGATGATGAAACTTTAGAATAGTGCTTTTGAATCGTCCAAATTATTTTTTACTTACTACCCATTCAGGACGTCTATTTTTAAGATTCGCCCTTTCGATCACGTTAACGAAACGAGAATTTGTATGGAAAAATTGTAACTCTTCTCGTATGCCGCCAGGAGGCGCTGCTTCAATGACATACTAATTTTCGTTTTCGTAAACGTAATCGAATGAATCGGATAGTAAACAAAACTCACTAGGCACCAAATGCGATACGAATAATAAACTTTAAAATGTTATTTAGATCACATAATATATGTCTACCTACAGTCGAGACAAATCCGTGCTTCGGAGCCAATTCGTATCAATAGGCAGTTGATCGACCTTTGAACCAGCTTTATAGAGACGCAACATTCTTTGACGCTTCTCTCCACGTCCATGTACAGGATGCTGCAAGCATTTTTTTTTTCAAAATTTTAAATTCTATATTTTTATTAAAGACTAGCCGTATTTTTATAGCCTATAATTTGCACAATCTCATGTTCTTACTACATACAAATTTTCATCAAGATCGGTCAAGCCGTTCTTGAGTTATAAGAGGACATACAGACAGACAGACAAAAATTTCAAAAATCGAAGAATTGGTGTCAGTGAGTCATAAAACGAATGTTTATCCTAAAATTTAGAATAAGAGCACAATACTTCAAAATGCTTGTGGAAAATTCATCATAGCCAGCTGATGCTGTATTATTAAGGGATCTTATTATTTAAAAAAGAATATCATGTGTAGTTGGATATAGAAAAATACATGCGTCTAAGGTTCGAATGTTAATATGAGATGTTAAATTTGTATCGTCTATTAAAATAATCACAAATTTCAAAATAATCACAAATTTCAGTAGGATTTGTGATGATTGCATTATTGAAAGTTATTTTGTTTATATAATTAATAGATAATTCAGATTTTTCATATAATTTAATAAGATAATATATTTTGAGTTATACAGGGTGGAAACTTTCAGCGGGGCAGTAAGGGGAAGTACCTTATCCGTTGCAGCTACACGAAAATGGTCTTAGGAGACTATCCATATTTTTTTATGGAATTTTGATCGTTAGCAAGAAAATAACCATTTTACACAAAAATATTTTTTGATACCAATCGATCCTGTTTCTAATACTGATCAAAAACTTCTATGGGACCAACCATCGTTGGAGTACTCAAAAAGTCACAAATTGCAAAAAACTTTTCCCTTACATTTTCTAAAGAATTTGTGTAACTGAATTACAAAAAATAAAATACAAGACAAATGATCACGTAGAATTTCACACATATCAAAAAGAAGGCGTATTAATTTTCTTTTTTTATTACCTAACATAACTTGATGATGTTATTCACAACACACTCAGAGCTTTTCTGACGCAACAAACTGTCAAGATTGGTTTTTATTTAATAATAACGTGTTCCAAATTTGAATTGTTTTTAAACTTATCTTTTTATTCAGTCAACAAAAAAATCTCAACCGTCACTAAAAAAGCTTTTGCGTAAAATTTTCATACAAAATGTAAGGGAAAAGTTTTTTGCAATTTGTGACTTTTTGAGTACTCCAACGATGGTTGGTCCCATAGAAGTTTTTGATCAGTATTAGAAACAGGATCGATTGGCATCAAAAAATGTTTTTGTGTAAAATGGCTATTTTCTTGCTAACTGTACATTTTTTTGAAAATCTTTGAATGGGGATCAAAATTCCATAAAAAAATATAGATAGTCTTCTAAGACCATTTTCGTGTAGCTGCAACGGATAAGATACTTCCCCTTACTGCCCCGCTGAAAGTTTCCACCCTGTATAATTTACTTTAGAAATAAATATTAAAATAAAATTAATAAGATTGATTAAGACGTGATTTTTTGGTAAATAAATAATGGTACGGAACCCTTCGTGCGCAAATCCGACTCGCACTTGGCCGGTTTTTTTAAAATAAACGACGACATGCATCATCGCCAGTTTATTTTTGTTCTCACTGCTGGGGCATGAACTTTCCCTACGGATGGAAACCACAGGGAGAACGGGTCATAAGCCAAAACGCGGGCCCAGTGCGGATTGGCTAACGACCGCTAATGCAGCCGGCATGACGGCTTTAGGTATCTTCCGAAGCACGGCGGATCTCGAAATAACAAGTTTTTGGTTACCCATCCGATGCCTGACCTTTGTGAAAGTTGTGTAACTGCAGCAATCTATAGGAAAGGCACGTGCCCCAGCAGTTAGAACATAAAATAAGCTTGTGATAATAGTATTTATTAATCATACTAGCGGCCGCTCGCGGTTTCACCCGCGTGGTTCCCGTTCCCGTGGGAATATCGGGATAAAAAGTAGCCCATGGTTTAATCCAGGTTATAAACTATCTGTATGCCGAATTTCATCCAAATCCGTCCAGCGTGAAGAAGCAACATATACACACATACATACACACAAACTTTCGCATTAATAATATTAGTGTGATTAAACTTAAATACTGGCAGTTATCCAAATCTTATCAATTTTCAGAAAATCTCTGTAGAAACTAACAATAATGTTAATTTATTTCTCCAAGCTGTTATTTTCTATAAAATATATTTGAACACCCTCTATATGCGCGGCGTGAATACTCCTATAGTGCAACCGGACGTCCAAACGTGGCCCTAAGTGGTCGATTCATCACTCACGCCGGCGATTTGAGTATTGTACTCCAATATTTGTTAACGAGTGTACTGTTGACGGCATATAAAACCTCTCTCAACCGCCTCTGTGGTTTTGTGGTTCAGACATCCGGTTTATACCTAGAGATCCCGGGTTTGTTTCCCAAGGGTGGGGGGATACTTGTTTATGTACACGGTTTGGTTGGTTGTAGGGCTTGTTTGTTCGCCTTCTTATCTTCTACCTATCTCATCTAAATATGTCGCCATAACATCAATGTTTGTAGCATTGTTGTTCCGGCAGCTAGAGATAAGATAGCCGTGCCTCAATATAGTTGGGGTTTCCGGGTGATGTGCGCTTCCACCTTCGGTATTATCATCACTTAACATCAGGTAAGAAAAATGCAAACTGCTTGCCCGTAAGATTAAAAAACAACTCCCAGGGTCATTTGTACGCAAGTTGATCCGATCAGGGTGCCTAGTGTGAGTTTTCGTTATCCGTATTCATTCATTCATTCATTGTGGTTGTCTTTATATTTTGTGTGTTTATTCGTAATGGAAAGTGTCCAGGCTAAGATAGGGCATTTTCCAATATATTTACGCTGTAAGGGAGAAAAGAAACGCCGCTGCTGAGTTCCTTGCCGGTTCTTCTCAGTACAAGGTGGGACGTGGGAGACCTGTGTAGACTTACAAACCGATGGCATAGTGACATTCGAGCTACTTGTAGCCTAAACTGAATAAAAGAATTTTGAATTTGAATAAATAAAAATAAAAAATCACAAAAGAAAGGATTTCTTGGCGGGAAAGTAAAGAGTCATGTCTGTGGTTTTGTTTTATTTTCTAAAAATAGTGTTAGGTCAAATATTAATGTGAAATAATGGTGGATTATTAACCGTTAAGTGTTCGTGAGTGTGCATGAGTGTTGCAAATGAAACAAAAGTGCCGTTGCACTTTTCAAATTCTCTCAAGAAGTCCGCGTGAGGACTTAGTAAAGCCCCACATCTTTACTGAGATACTCGAACTCTTTAATTTTGAGAAACGTATACATTAAGTTTTCGACTGAAGTACTAGTAGTACGAGAGGCGACCGTAAGATACCATATGTCACTTGATACTAAGTTAAGCGCCATGCATAGCACACGTTCAGAAAAGTAATGATAAGCTTGGATAAATTAGTCAATGGATACCGATTTGGCCGAAAGTACAAAAAAGGGGCGCTACTTCTTGTGAAAAAACACGTGACACTTTACATCATTTGATACCAATGTAATCCACTAACAAATAAGTTAATATTAGGTACACAAGCCTGCACATCAACCTATCCAAAACTGTCAAATTTCTTCAATACATTTTCAACCTTATGCTTAGGGCTTAAAGTTCAAAGTCTATTGAAGAAATTTGACAGATTGTGGTAGATTGATGTGCAGGCGTGTGTACGATGTCTTTTAAACTACTTAGAAAATGTGATACTTAGGTACTTTGGTGGTTCGGACATGATAAAATAATATTAAATAAATAAAATTTTCCCCGTGTGGTGCCGTGTCGGAATTGCACCACCCCCTCCCCTGTATCATAGCGGGTGTCGTAAGAGGCGACTAAAGGGACTTTGCTGGTGGGAGAGCTTTGCTCGTCCAGCGCTACCACCATGCGGACTTGCAAAACCCGCCAAGTGTTCGGTGCTCAACACAGGACGCGTTCCGGGTTCAGAGCCGTAATACCGGAGCTTGGGGAGGTGCGGTGGCGGCAGGGTCAAGGACCGGTGGGAGTCTTGTTCGGTTGACGTGGGTCGATTCGCCGGCCAGAGAGACCCGTAGAAACGGTGGTGCCGCTGGCCGCCCGCGGCATAGTACAGGAGCCCAACTAGGGCTAACCACCCTAGGAGGCTGCTCCACCAGGCCGCGCATAATCCCGAAGTGGCTCGTCGTGCCGGTTGGTGACCGGATTGGCGGGACCCGGCGACTACTTTCGGGGGGGTACGGGGGCCCTTCCGTCCGGCGGCTCGATCAGCGTCTTACCGAACAACTACATGCACTAGTTCATGATAGTCTCCCACACTTTGTCTTTTCCCCCTTGCCGCCACAGCATCTCCTTTACTCACGCCCCCATCCAACCACCATGTCAGTGTCTAATAACAACGCAGGTCAGACAGCGGCATCCCACTTCCCCACCACCAAGTCGCTTTTTGAGTTGGAGTTCACTAACATCCGTGGACTCCATTCAAACCTCAACGCCGTCCACCAACACCTAGAGACGGCCCGGCCTGCATTGCTCTTTCTGACGGAGACACAGATCCGCCGTCCTGCCGACATTGCATATCTGCACTACCCCGGCTACGTGCTTGAGGAATGCTTCCTCGCGAAAGCCGGAGTATGCCTTTTCGTCAGGACGGACGTTTGCTGTCGACGTTTACGCTGCTTGGAGGACCCCTCCTTCTCCATCCTATGGGTACACTTAGATCTTGGTTCCGAGAGCCATGTCTACGCTTGCCTGTACCGTTCCCACTCCGGAGACCACGAGACAACTCGGCTATTCGATTACCTGAGCCAAGCAGTTGACGACGTACAGGAGCGGTTTCCGTCTGCCGATGTGGTGCTTTTGGGAGATTTTAATGCCCACCATGAGAACTGGTTGGGCTCTTCCAAAACAGACCACGCAGGCCGAACTGCCCACGCATTCGCTCTGATCTGATTCAACTGGTTTTCCAGCCCACCAGGATTCCGGATATATCAGGTCAAGCGCCCTCCTTGCTAGATTTACTGCTGACGAGTCGACCAGCCGCGTACAGAGTGTCGATAAGTGCTCCGTTGGGCACTTCTGACCATTGCCTGGTTGGTGCCACCGTACTGCGCCATAAAAGCTCTCCCTCAGTAGAGTCTAAACGGCGTTTGTGGCACTACTCGTCGGCAGATTGGGATGGTATGCGCGACTATTTTGCGTCCATCCCGTGGGGCCAGCGCTGCTTTGTGGGAAGGGACCCATCGGAGAGTGCCTCTGCTGTCGCTGACGAGATCATGTTGGGGATGGAATATCCTTACACTGATGTCGTCAGCGGAAGTAAGGCGCGCCCTTGGTTCAATTGTGAATGCGCCAAAGCTGTTGAACTTAAATAGGCGGCGGCGTATCGCGCTTGGACCAAGGCTTGCACGCTCAACGATCGTAACATCTCTTCACTCAAGGTAGTCTTCAACAAGGCCACCAAAGTCTGCAAGAGTGCTCTCTCGAGAGCGAATGCCCAGCGTGTTGCTCGCGTTGGCCAAGAGCTGTTGTCGCACCCAACGGGTGGCCGAAGTTATTGGCGACTGGCCAAAGCGATGCAAGCCAACTTTTGCGCGCCTTCTCTGCCCCCACTGCGGTACCCTGATGGCTCGTTGGCCCATCAGCCGCTAGATAAGGCTAACCTCTTAGCGAAGCTCTTTGCGGCGATTTCGCGAGTCGATGACTGCGGCGCGGAACCACCTACCATCACTCACTGTGGTTCCTCAATGCCTGACGTCCAAATCAGGCAACGTGACGTCCGTGCCGTGCTGAGTCACTTGATGTGCGGAAGGCTAGCGGTCCTGACGGTATACCGGCAGTCGTTCTCAAAAAATATGCTCCCGGGTTGTCTCCAGTATTGAGACGCCTATACCACCTCTCGTACTCTGCTGGGATTGTGCCGGAAGTTTGGAAAAAGGCGAACATCCAGCCGGTCCCAAGAAAAGTGACGTAAAATAGGGGCCTGAATTATTTATTTTGTACCCTAATCGTCATCTTTGAGACTGTCTGCCAAGTACTTTCGGCCAGAAAGGAACTGGCAGACTGGTTTCATCTGTCACTACAAATGAAGTGGTACCTAGTAACTGATGCCATAAGTATTACATCGGTAGGTATCAAATGATGTAAAGTGTCACGTCTTTTTTCACAAGAAGTAGCCCCTTTTTTTGTACTTTCGGCCAAATCGGTTTCCATTGACTTATTTATCCTAGATTAGCATCGCTTTTCTGAACGTGTGCCATGGTGGCGCTTAACTCCTCAGAAAAGCTATTATTCTGAGGCTTATCTTAGTATCTGTGGTATCAAGTGCAACGTGCAAGTGACGTAGGGTCCCCTCTCGTCAGCGGTGCCAGAATGTTACTTTTGCAACATTTTACGTTACTTTTGACCATCTCATGTTACTTCCATGTTACACGACTCAAAATGTTACTTTTACGTTACTTTGAGAACTTGATAAAAATATAGAATTAAATATTTTCCAGCTTATAAAGATAATCGTGAAACGGAACGCAAAATAGTTTCATCTTCTTTTGTTTATTTACTTTTTGTCCATTTTCTTCTCTTTCTTGTTAAGAATAGACATACTCCTTTGGCTATTCTTGGCTATGGAAAACTATGGCATTGTTTCCATGGTGTTGTTTTGTGACAGAGCTTTTTGTTCTGCCACTCACTTTGGAAAATATTCTTTGATGAAAAGTCAATAAATAAACTGTTGTGATTTCGGACAATTCTGTATTTACTTGTAGCACCATATGATCCGCTAGAACTACCAAAAACCTAACATGGTAGCAGAGTAAAATAGGTAATAGTAGAAAAGTGGAAAATCATCTGTGAAGTGGAAAATTCACCATGGATGACAAGTCATTTGAAAGTGCATCGAGGGTGAAGATCGAGTGCCTTAGTGATGGCAAAGACTTCAAGCACTGGAAATACAGAATCCGCAACGTACTTAAGGGCTATTCCGATACGTTGAAGATCTTTGACGGCACACTCAAAGCTCCGCAAAAACCGGCAATTACAGCCTCGGTAACAGAAAAAGCTGAGTATGACAAAAAGGTCAAAGAATTCCAAGGCAAAGACAGCCTTGTACTGACGCTACTGACGAACAACATGACAAATGAAGTACTTGATCAAGTTATACGCTTCGATACAGCTAAAGAGGTATGGGATGAATTAGAACGTCTCTACTGTGGGTGCGCTGAAGAAAAGAGTTATGATTTATGTCTGCAATTCTTTAGATACAAGAAAGATCCTGAACATGACATAAAGAGACATATTTCTGCATTGAAGATATATTCTTCAATGCAGAAATATGTCTCTTCGAGATGAATGATGAAATGTCAACCCAGTTGCCTGATATATTACTGATCTGCAAGATACTTGGGACCTTACCTAAGGATTTTTTCGCCTTTAAGTCA
The DNA here is from genome assembly GCA_947562085.1 of Eudonia lacustrata. Lineage (NCBI taxonomy): Eukaryota > Metazoa > Arthropoda > Insecta > Lepidoptera > Crambidae > Eudonia > Eudonia lacustrata. Next base: position 12,250,796 of record OX387332.1, on the reverse strand, counting down.
AGTTGGCTTTTAGTTAACAAGAATGATAGGACCATAGAAAATTTAACTGCACAGCTAAGTACCTACGAGAAAGCCTTAAAGAGCAATGGCGAAGTATGTGAAGACAAAGAGGAAGTACTGGTAGTCAAGACAGAGAAAATGAAAGGAAAACGAGCAGCAATCTTCAAGTGCAAATACTGTGGATTAGCTGGGCACATAGTTCGTAAATGCCGCAAATGGATAGAAGATGGACGCCCACCAAAGCCAACCACACCGTCGTGCAGCAACAGCAAAACAAATATAAATCTGACTGTGTTAGCCGTAGGAGATAATCTACCTCAAGATGACAAAAACTGGTGCGTTGACAACGGCGCAACAAGCCATGTTACGCATCAACGAGACATCTTTGAAAGCTTCGAGCACTTTGACGATTCACATAATGCTACTATCATTGCAGCTAATGGCCAAACCATCAAAGCCATTGGAAAAAGCAATATCCGAGCTGAAGCCAACTGCAACGGTACAATTGAACAATTAATGTTGAAAAATGTTTGGTATGTACCACAAATTAAAAGAAATTTGTTTTCTGTTCTTGCAACACATGATGTATCGTCGAAAAGCACTTTTGAATCTACGCCACAGCATTGCATACTCAAAGTAGATGGAGTGGTCAAAGCAATTGAGACGAGAAAGATTGATGGAGACGAGAAGTTGGAGATTAACTGTATAAGACCAATCAAACTGGAAATCCATCAAGCACAGACAACCTCACTACAGTTGTATCATGAAAGGTTGGTTCACCAAAATAAAAGACACGTCAAGCAAGTTATTGAAACTGAGCTCGGGGTGAATATGAATGACAACAAGTCTGAACTATGCGAAGGCTACATATATGGAAAGACACACAGACTGCACTTTGGAACAAGAACCAGAGCCACTCAACCTGGTGAACTTGTTCACACTGACATATGCGGGCCATTTCCGATGTCATACGGGAAGAATCGATATTACCTTCTGTTCAAAGATGATTATACTCGACAAAGACACGTTTACTTTCTAAAGCAAAAGTCCGAAGCAGCATCAAAGCTAAGACAGTATTTAGCTGCAGCTAAGGTTGCAGGACACACTGTAAAAGAAGTTCTCAGTGACAATGGCGGTGAATTCATCGGCGCAGAATTTAAGAAGATCCTTCAAGAACGCGGCATAACGCAAAGACTGACAATGCCACATACTCACGAGCAAGCTGGATGTGTAGAGCGAGAGAATCGCACAATTATTGAAGCAGCGCGTGCCGTGATGCACGCACGTGAAAAGATTCCAGAGGAACTATGGGCAGAACTTATAGATGCTGTTGTGTACGTGCTAGATCGCACTGGTCCTTCAAGCGTACCAAATAAGTCCCCATATGAATTGTGGTTCGGGAAGAAACCATCAATTAAGCACCTAAGGATTCTCGGCTGCAAATGTTACGCCCACGTACCTAAAGCTAATAGAAAGAAGCTTGAAAATAAAGCAGAGCTGGGTATACTGATTGGCTATGAAGGAAGTGAAGGCTACAGGATCTGGAACAAAGAAAATTCAAAACTGATCAGGTCTAGAGATGTGACGTTTGATGAGCGACCAATACTAGAAAAACCTGCAGAAAAAGACAATGATGTCTCTCAAAAGCCTATGGCTTCCAAAGAATGGATCTTTCCATGGATTCAAAATGTCAGAGATGTAAGCACTGAGAGAAATGCTGATGATCAGAGGCAGGAGAAAAATCAGGAAAGCCATCAAGATCAAATTGATATACACTTGAATGATAATAAACCTTCATCATCAAAAGATATTGATGACGTCAATCATTTCATGAATAACGCTGATAATGAACAGGAAGGTGACAATCTAAATCAAAGTGAAAATACAAATACTGATCAAAATTATGATACAGCTCATTCAGATGATGAGGAAGAGCATATTGAAGAGCCTGCTGATGATTCAAACCTTTCGCTTAATGAAATTGAAAGAGAAGGTCAGAGGATACTGAGAGATAGATCTACCTTGAGACCCCCAATTCGATTTCAAGATTATGTGATGGCAGTAGAGGCTAACAGTAAGGCTGAACCAAAAACCTATAAGGAGGCAATGAACTCTTCAGAGCGTGAAAAATGGCAGCAAGCCATAGATAGTGAAATAAATTCACTAAAAGAAAACAAAACTTGGGAGCCAGTGGAGTTACCTAAAGGCAGAAAAGCAATTCCTTGCAAATGGATATTTAAAATAAAAACGAACCCGGATGGTACTATAGATAAGTATAAAGCCAGACTCGTAATAAAGGGATACTCACAAAAGAAGGATATTGATTATCACGAGACTTTTAGTCCCGTTGCGAGGAGTAGCACCATCAGAGCAGTACTTAGTGTTGCAGCAAAAGAGAAGCTAAGTCTAGCACAGTTCGATGTGTCAACGGCATTCTTATATGGCACGCTAGATGAAGAGATATACATGAAGCCACCAGAAGGCTATACAAACGATAAAAAGCTAGTATTTAAGCTGCATAAGAGCCTTTATGGGCTAAAGCAAGCACCTTTATGTTGGAATAGGTGCATAACAGACTACATAGTAAAAATTGGCTTTACGCAAAGTAAATCAGATCCCTGTCTGTTTACAAGAAAGAGAGGGGAAGAGAAGATAATCCTTGCCCTATATGTTGATGATGGTCTGATAACATCGTCCAGCGAAAAGGAGACAGAGCATTTCTTAAATGAAATGAAGATGAGATTTAAGCTCACCACCAAGCCTGTCAACTATTTTTTAGGCATGGAAATAGAGAGACAGTCAGACGGCTCGATACTGCTTCACCAAAAAACATATGCCAGCCGTGTACTGGAAAAGTTTGGGATGGAGGAATGTAAGCCTGTGGCAACTCCAACATTGAAGGCAGAAGATATGAAGGCGATGAATAACGACCAAGATGTCAAAGTCGATACATTTCCATATCGCCAAGCAGTTGGAGCCCTTGCCTATTTAATGACCGGCACGAGGCCAGACATAGCCTATGCCGTATCAGTGGCATCTCGCAATCTAAACAATCCAACCAAAGATGATGTGCAGATTGTAAAGCGGATCATGCGATATATCAAAGGGACTATTGATCATGGCATCAAGTACAAACCAAACTTTGTACCTGACCTGAAATGCTATAGTGACGCTGATCATGGCGGGGATGTTAACACTGGAAGATCAACCTCAGGCATTCTTTGCATGTTTGCCGGAGGTGCCATCTCTTGGAATAGCAAACGACAGAATGTTGTAGCCATATCCTCGACGGAAGCGGAGATCTACGCAGCAAGTGAGACCGCTAGAGAAATAATATGGCTAAGGCGAATTCTGAAAGATATGACAGGAGTTGACTGTCGAGCATGTCTGTGTGTAGACAATGAATCGGCCATCAAGATTGCTCAGAACCCTCCAGAGTTTCACCAGAGGACGAAACATATAAGATTGAGAGCATTCTTTATCAGAGACTGCATCCAAGAGGGAAGCATTGATATACAACATGTCAGTTCAGAAAAACAGATCGCCGACATGCTTACAAAACCTCTGTATGGACCCAGGATGAAGAACCTGAAGACACAAGCCGGAGTTTTCACATTCAAGAGAGGTGGATGTTAAGAATAGACATACTCCTTTGGCTATTCTTGGCTATGGAAAACTATGGCATTGTTTCCATGGTGTTGTTTTGTGACAGAGCTTTTTGTTCTGTCACTCACTTTGGAAAATATTCTTTGATGAAAAGTCAATAAATAAACTGTTGTGATTTCGGACAATTCTGTATTTACTTGTAGCACCATATGATCCGCTAGAACTACCAAAAACCTAACATTTCTTACTAGGTAGCGAAGGCAGCTAACGAACTTTGAAAACAAAGTTCGATAATTTATTACTTTTATTACTTAACTACTTTACCTACCTTACTTTCAATAAGTTTTAATACTATTGATTTCTGAAGGAAGGCACTGACCTCGGTCATACCGGCACAAAATACATAAATACCGGTAGTATACCTAGCATTGGAGGTCAGGGTAAATAATAATAAAAATAATAGTTATAGGTACTTATTAATAGAATAGAAAGTTAAAAAAAAAATAGTTAAATGTTACTTTTCTCGAGAAAATGTTACTTTTTGAACCGTCTTGTGTTACTTTTGACTATCGGCCACTGGCAACACTGCCTTTCGTACGTGTCCATGGTCAATATGAATAAATAAAAAAAAAATCACAAAATGTCCGACGCTGATAGTAAAAGTGACGTTGATGCGCCTTGCCCGAAGAAAATTAAAGTTTCTCACGAAAATGGAAATGGTGTAAACAATAATCAGTTAGAACTTAAAGACTTTATACCGGAGAAGATTTTGAATAACAACACTAATAGGAAAACAGCTTGTGTTCAGGGTAAATTTAGGGGGAAAGATGATGTGGCACTAATTATTTTTGAGAAAAACGCTTTCAAGGAAGAAGAGTTGACTGACGACACAGGCTATTTCTCTGCTGAATCAAAATTGTCAATTTATTTCCAGAACGATATATACGGAAATTACAAGTGTTTACCACGAGCGTCTCTAAATGGTGAGTCTCCCTCCAACAATGCTTTCTCAACTCAAGGTTTCATTGTGTCATTGCATTTTGTAAAGATTAGTCATCTAAACTGCGAAGTAATTTGGCATTTATATCGTAGGTAATTTTATTTCTAATTTACAGAGTAACACAGTGAAAGCTATGTCCTAATCATTATGCAAATCATTTCTATTGGTTGAAAAAGACGTAAAAACATACTCTATTCTGACCTTAAGCTGGTTTTGTTACCATTCATTGTACTGATTGTTGATTACCTACTAATAAAAAAATTGATTAGTGACGTGGGTGGGACCATAAAACATTTGGTAAGGGTTTTTAACATGATTAATGAAACAAAGAATATTAATGATAAAATATCGAGCATGGTTCTATTTCTAACATATTCAAATAAAGTGTGTGACCGCCTATTACTTTTCTCTGAACTTAGGGAAGGATAAAAACTGGTGATTGCTCAAACTTAATTATTAAAAATCATGATGACCTTTAGAATAATTATGCCCTGTTGGCAGATTATTTGTCCCTAATATACGACTAGGGGCAGCCCCTAGAATAGAGTTGTATGGAAATGTCACAGGAAATTGTTTTAATTTCATATTCATATCTAACAGCTAAATCTATACAGATATTAATAAAAACCATTTAGTCTTATTTTCAATAACACCTTAAACACTATATGTCCGACAAACAATTGAATTTCTATTGTGTCTGGTCCTGTCGGCAGTCAACCTGTTAAGGTTCTGGTCTAGGGAACCGTTGTTGGTCTTAACCAAGTAAATGTTGCTTTATTTTTATGACAAATGTTTTCCACAGTTAAAAAGTTCAATGATTGAAATTAGGTAGGTAATTAAAAAACATAATTAAATGTTAGTAACATTGGCTATATCATTCATGTATGCCAGACCCTGTTTTGGACCCATTTTTATAACCGGTCAACCACACCATACACTGTGCTGTTTTCAGGAGTCATTGGCAGTAATGGTCGCTAACCTAAAAGTGACCCAGTTGCCATAAACAAAAAAAGTTGAAGTATATCATTCATTATATTGTACTATTTCAGAAAATACAAAAGTTTCCAAAAGTAAAAGAATTCTAAAACCATGGGTCACACCTGAGTTACTACAGCATATACGCAAAAGGGACAAGTTCTCTGTTAAATGTAAAAAGAATCCAGATGACTCAGATTTAATAAAATCTTTTAAATGCTATCGTAATTTCTGTAATGGCCTCTTGAGATCAGCTAAGAAGCGTTATGAGCAAAACGAACGTAGAAAAGCAGGTAAGAAATCAGTTATGATTTGTTACTTCTGCTAGCAGGATGTATTTAGGGACCTTACTAAACTCACTCACGTACATATTCATTAGGATAAAATAAATGTTCCAAAATTTAACATAAATTAACATAATAGGTAGTATTTAATTCAGCTTCAGTGCAGCACTTAAAATAAAAAAAAGTAATAATTTAACATAAACAAAGAACTAAAAAAGAATAGTATCCAAGAGATGGAAAGAGGCAATGAGCAAGGCAAGCGTGCAAGGATGACTTGCGACACGGATGGGGATGGCTAAAAAATGCCAAAGATAGAGAGATTTGGAAGTCCGTGGAGGAGGCCTATGACAGTAAGACAACCCTGACTGCCGATGCCAGAACATCATAACTATAGTTTGTTTAGGTATTTGTTTTTGTCAGCGAATAAAGGCTATTTTAATTTTATTAAATGATAAAAAAAGTTTAAAATTGTTTTTGTGTATACTCTTGTAGGTAGGATCTTTAATCTATTGATGCTACACAAATAAAAATCCATCCAATAAATAGTTTTCTACTTCCATTAAGGCCTATATTACATTTTGACCGTGATTTTGGCATAAAATGCCCAATTTCGGCGTTCTTGTTCAGAGAAACTGAAACTCTTATCTTAGACAATATTGACTTATTGTATGGTGGAGAATAGTTATAGTATTATTTGCCTTTGAGGATTAGCCGTGGGAACTCGTATATGAATCCACTGACAGTCATAAAACGTTCAGAATTAGCTGTAAATATCTCCTTACTCTATTTATATTATTAAGTTAAATGTACACCAGAATCAACGTTAGTTTATAACATTTCAAATTACTATATACTTCTTTTGAACGATAAAAAATTATTGAACATCAAATAAATGTAATTACAACTGCACAAAATGCCACTTTTGCGATGCGTCGGCCGCTCGTAGTACTGAGAAAGCGCGAGCGCGCGCAATTTATGATAGGCCTCTTAATAATCAACAAATTAAATGGTCAAATAGGTTTCTATTTTTATTCTAACCAGTTTTGCGTTTTAATAATGTCTATCATAATAACAATTGATTTTATTGTTAATTTATGGACAATGAACCAGTTTATAATATTGCGAATAAAACTTTTCTTATAGTATAATATTGTATTGTATTGTCCTATGTTTGATTGTAATATTTCTTTTGTCCAGCTGTAAAAACGAGCATCATATATCCTGCTACAGAGAAGCATATAACTAAATACTCGGCGCAAGAAATACATTTGATTATTGAGACCCCCGAATTGTATGAGAAATTAACTCTGCCACACATTGAAAAGGAGCAGTTCACTTTACAGGTAATATTATGCCATTTGGTTTCGCTGTATTACTTTTTATTGTTGTTTTTGAGGCGGCTTACCTAATTTATTTTTGCACTAACAATTCTTGTATAAATTTAAAAACTTAGGAGAGCAATATTACAAAAAAAACTTCTGTGTTCCCAGCTAACTTCACTATATCGTCCTCCCATCTCTTTGTTCCTTTTCTCTTTCTTTCTCTTGGGTACCATAAGGTTGCTAACTTGCTTGTCGCTAACAAACTAAACATTGCTTTGTTTACTCTTAACGAAATTGTAATATATCATTTTTAATTTTCAGTGGGCGTACAACATTTTGGAAGGCAAAAGTGAGCAAGACAGAATAATATACGACAACAAGTGTGAGAGAGAGGGCTTTGTGTTGTTACCCGATCTGAAGTGGGATGGTGTGACCAAAGAGACGCTGTACTTGCTGGCGCTCGTGCGGCAGAAAGGCATCAGGTCACTGAGGGATTTGGATGCAAGCCACCTTCCGTTGTTGAAGAGGATTCGAGACGAAGGAAAGGTAATCTCAATATTCAGTGCTTAAAAAATGTATATCATTCATTATCATCAGCCCCTCCTGACCCACTGCTGGGCATAGGCCTCTCTTTGCTTGTGCCATCCGCCTCGACCCTGCGCTACTCTGAGCCACGTGCAACCCACGGCCTTGGTTATATCGTCGACCCATCTCGCCGGTGGACGTCCCCTTTTTCTGTAACCGTCTCTCGGCCACCATTCAGTCAGCCTTCTAGTCCACCTGTCGTCACTTCGTCTGACCAAGTGTCCCGCCCAACTCCACTTGAGACTCAATATCCGCTCGCTGGCATCTTGGACTTTAGTGCGCTTGCGGTGTTGGGGACGCGGTCCAAAAGTGTGATGCCAAGCATCGCGCGCTCCATGCTCCTCTTTGCATAGCTTCCCTAGTCAGGCGCCATGTCTCAGCACCGTACGTCATAGTTGGCAGGACACATTGATTAAAAAGACGTGTTTTATATCATTAATTAATTTAAATTATTTAAAATTCACTTAATTGTTTCTTTTCTTTCTTGTTATATTCTTCTATTTCCTATTGTCTCCCGAACTACCAAAATTCAATTTACAAATATCCCAAGATCATTTATTTATTTAACTTAACTTAATACTATTCTACATTACAGTAATTCCCAATTCGATAGCGAAGTAGAAAATTGACATACTGACTTCGGTCTTTCATGTAGTCAGCAAAAAACGATAGTGTGTGGGGCGTACATCCCATACATGCCAACTTATGGAGTAATATATCATTATTAACCGTATTGAAGGCTTTCCTAAAGTCAAAATACGCCACGTCCACCGCCCTTTGGTACAGGTACCACCCTAGTAAGCTTCCAATGTTTTGGAAAGGTTTTGGAGCTCAAACAGGTATTAAATACATGCCGAAGAAACAATACATCACGGCAATCTTTGAAAATGAATGGTGGTGGCAACCGTCCGGTCTTACAGAGAACTTGGGCTTCAAAGGTTTCAAAGCGCGCATTCAGTCGGCGCACCCCGCTCGCTTGCAGCTGCCAGAGCCGGGTCTAAGGTCGGGCTATCAGTGTCATATACAGAGTAGAAATACTGTGCAAACTCATTAGCACATTCTTGTTCTGATAATGCACGATCATCCTTAACCTTTTCACCGCCCAACTATCCTGCACGCGATGTCCCGCTGTACGCCAACGTATAAATGTATTTTAATAAAGTAGGTACAAAGAAGAACTTCTATAGAAGTGCTGGCGTGGACGGCACGAAAACCTCGAACTTCTATAGAAGTTGTTGGCGGTAAAAAGGTTAACTAATCTATACCTACACCTATTATTTCCCTGCTTAGATCTAACATAATTCCAGAAACATTTAGGGTCCCTTGCCAAATTGCTCTGCACTCGGTCGCGATGCCGGTTATGAGCGAGTTCAGTCTCTTTCTTCACTTGCGCTTGACATCGAGAAAATGTATTTCAATTTCATCATCATCATCATCAGCTTGCACTAGTCCACTGCTGGACATAGGCCTCTCCAAGTGCACGCCGCCGAGCACGATCCGCGGCTACTCTCATCCAGCTCTTGCCAGCCACCTTGCGGAAATCGTTGCTCCACATAGTCTGGGGGCGTCCTACACTACGTTTGCCGATACGCGGTCTCCACTCGAGAACTCGTTTACCCCAACGGTTGTCGGTTCTGCGGCTAATATGACCGGCCCACTGCCACTTCAGCTTGCTGATCCGATGCTATTACTTTCGTTATCTGTCGGATCACCTCATTCCGAAGTCACAAAAAGTTATTTATGTATTGTCACAAGTTTTAAAATATTTTTTCTTATCTATTTCAGAAAAGTATCTACGAGAAGTACAAGGTTCCGGGCAGTCAGCTGCGTATTTATCTGCACTACCAACCTTCCTTCTATCACCTCCACGTGCATTTCACATACTTGAGGCACGAGGCACCCGGTATCTATGCGGAGAAGTCCCATATTCTCGATTCGGTCATTAGCAACATCGAGATGATGGGAGATTACTATAAGAAAGCAACGCTGCCATTCACCATTCGTGAGATGGACAATATCTTTAACGTGTATGAGACAAACGGACATTTACAAAGGGTCAAGCCAAATATTGAGAATATTGAGCTAATTGATAAGTAGCATACTTTTGTGCCACGTCATTAAGGTCCGTACACAAACGTTGTCTGGATTTTATTCTGTTATTAATTTGATAAGCGAAAATGTTGATAAAAAGTATTTTTATGGAGTTGCGTGCCAGGCTGCGCAGTTGCAACGTTTATATCCAAACTGGGGTTGATTTCGGCAAGAATTGCAATTTGAAAATCAGCATACAATCGGACTGCATTGTGATTAATTATTACGATGATACCGATAACTTGAAGAAAAGTGATAGTCTCTCTTCTATTGAAAGCTTGTCAGACTGCGAGTCGTATGAGGAAGAGACTGACGTCACAGCAGTCATCCCAATCCACGAGTTCTGTGAAGTCATACCAAACTCAATGTCGTGTCTCAAAATTGATAGAAACACAATTTCCTTCAGAATTCTAACAGCACCGAAGAACGGTGGCAATTTTTATAAGGAACTGATGTCCTCTACCAGTAATGGACAAGCTAAAGTTGAAAACAAATTATATGTTAACGTGAAAGCGGATGAGGATATTAAAATTGTATGCAGTAATTGTTCTAATACTGTGTCTGAAGGTGCTGTGAGGTTTGAGAGAGTTTTAGAATTGCCAACGGAGAATCTGGATATGTCTGAGTGGTTTTGTCATGGACATGGGCATGGGCATGGCCATGATCACAATAACACTCTAGATATTGAGCTGAAACCGAACAGTAAGGATTTTCTGTACAGACTTACATATTTCCTTATAAACAGATCTGATTTATCACAGAAGATGAACAAATTTAACTCAAAAAGAGACTCTTACCACTGCAACAGATGCTTGGCTTGGCTAGGCCTTAAATGTAAAGAAAGTATCAAAATATTCAATTCTGAAGTGAAAGTATTCCGTGGAGATATTGAAGGATCGGTGTTCTCACACAAACAGCCATCAGGAGATCTCGTAACAGATGATTTCGTTTACACTATAGAGCGAATGACACATGAATTTAATCTCGGTCTGCAATACTCTGTGATGTGCAAGTTTGTTCTTGAATGTGCCGTTTCGAGCAATCATAAGCAGTATCTGTTGATATGGATTATGGATAAGGAGTTGGAAGTATTGCGAGATGCAGGAGAACACATTGAGAATGATAAAATAATATTGCAGTCGAGTTTTCTTACCAAAATTTTGTATAAAGTTGAGTCTTCGCTGAACGAAGATGTAGAGTCTTGGCTGGCTGACCCCACTGTGGTATCCACAGATATATCGAAAAATATGTTCTGCAGGGGTGTGGAGCATTTGCAGAAGATGTCACAAAAATTGCCCGAGTGTTTCCGCAACACAAACGGGTATTGTGTAACTTACTTAAAAGTTTAAGAGAGAAATAAATTTGCTTATATATTTGGTGGTATTATTTATCACATTGTATAAAAATAAGTCCTATGTAGTAGATCTTAACTGTATATTGTATTCGAAAAACCTTTTTCACACGGTTTCCTCTAGCTAGCGACTCTTAAGTAGGGGTCACTGCCCCTAAGTCAAAGTCAAAGTAATATTCTTTATTCAAATAAACTTTAGAAAAGTGCTTTTGAATCATCCAAAAATTTTTTTACTTACTATCCATTCAGGGCGTCTATTTTTTAGCTGTGGAGAAGAATGTGCGCAAGAAACTCCTACTACTCCTACCTATTACTTACCTTCACCAATCTACATGACACATATAGGCTTAGCCAAAGTAACAATAAGCCGCGCTAAATCACGTGGTCAATCTTATGTCAATCCCATACATTTTATTCTTTTCGAACTTCGCTATTATTTTCTTAATGTTACTTGGCTACCGCCAATACTTAGTTGTCTGGTACTACTAGCTGAAGCATTTATGATGGAAATCAGAAACAGTCCAAACATAACTGAGGCTCCCCAATATGAAATGAACACTGGTTTAATAAAAACAACTTATATTAAGTTTAGTTTAAAACAAGTTTTATATTTAAATATTTTACAATTGATATATTAACCAAAATAGAGTTAAAGCACATAATTTCCTATTTTAATTTAAACAATTTTATTTAGCATTTTTGGTTTTCTGAGAAAGGCAATGTTTGTTATTTTTAATACTGTAAAAACATGAGTACATAAAGTACCCATGTACAACAAATTGATACATACATAAAGTAGCGGCTATGGTAATAAATGCAATCAGAACTTTGAAAACAATTTCATTTTCATTTCATTACCTTATAGTTTCCCTTTTTATATTGTACTTCTAGTAAGCAAAATTATTATTTTGGACTTAATTCTTTATTATATTTTATTAGTTATCTTCTTGCATTTCAAAAAAGATGTAATAGTAGTCTTTCAAATGTACTTTATAATTAATTAATTATTCTACAATCATAACAACTCCAAAATCTTCATGATGTCATAGAAGGCAATAACGCCCTCCGAAGACTGGATACTCCGCTCAATACAAAGGCACTGTTGATGTATGAGAGCAATCCAAAAATTATGAAATAACATACATCTGTCAATTATGTTAAGGACTTTATATTTAATTTTATAAATATAGATAAAGAGCACCCAGCTACACAACTTTATTTTATAATCTTACGGTTATAAAGTTAGGTGTCAGACATCCTTACGCAAGCACAAGGGACCATCTATGTCAGGTCATAACGCCAGATTAGAACACGCCGGTACGCATCCTTCAAGGTGGAAACATACTATTAAAATGTGACGCCATGTCACGCCATCCGACGCGTGTCTGTATGTACTAATCAATCTCATACATTTATTATGGTCAGTTGCACATAGAAAACACACCATGTGATGACATGCACTCCCAAACGGAAACATCCAGTCGATCTAAATCGGCGTGTTGCTGGGAGAAGGAGCAAACAGCCACCCGACGCTTGGCACGCAGTGTGTTTCTAGTTAACACTCGATGCCACCTGTCAGTTTTTTGTTACAGAAGTCCTTCACGAAGCTATGACACTAGCGAAGCGTGTCGTAGCATCACGTAGCTTGTTGGTAATGTGCATGGTGCATATCGGGTGTCGACACGTAGTGTCGCGTCGCGTTTTAATAGTATGTTTCCACCTTCATCCGGTACTTTTAAGAGTAGTGTCTCGAGCTAGTAAAAATAGATAAAGAGCAGTGGAACAGTAACATTAAGTATGAAGAGTGTTATCACAAAATAGGATGACTGTAGAAGGAAAGCTTTCATACTAACACACCTGAGTGTATAACATTCCATTGAACTTATTCCTCCCTCTCCATTCCTTTCCAGATCGACGCGTGCAGGTCTGAGAAGTGCTACAATAAAAAAAGCTTGCAACAGCCAGAGGGCAGCTTCTGCAGTCTTCTTATTTTGTGGTGTTATTAAGAGCTGTTTTATGTTTCGGTATTCCATACAAACTTTAAAGTTCCAGTTCTTTCATACCAATTAGCCAATTCTAATTAAAATTTATATGCTGATGGAAACTAGGTACAGAGATATTGACAGTCAAACATTTTTTAAGATAATTAACACAACCTTTCACAACCAACCATATAACACCATTCAATGACCTTGAATCATATGAGGAGAGATAATACATTCGAAGGTTTTATTAATTATCTTAAAGTTTGTAATTTTGGCAGGTTTGTATGTTACTTTAAAAAGGATACGTATTACACCCTTCTCCCAGGGTTCTACCATGTATAGTTCGGTTGCCAACTGATATCTGAAATACCAGTAGCTGATGAAGTCCTTGATTTTCTTGAATAGGTTAGTCATATTAGCTTGGCAAATTTTAATGATAAAAACTTCGAGTACTAAAGGGCGACGTTATAAAAGGTTTAGGCGATTGATTCAATTAGCTTTCCAAGTTTTTCTGTAAAAAAATTACAAACTTCCTCCGTTATTAAACTAAAATTAACTTTGAAAAAAATTATGACTGTTAAAGGAAGATGAAGATAAACAACTCACGACGACTATCGGACGGACGGACGGATGTAGAGGTGAGACGTATATTTACTAGAATAGATCTACGCACGCACTAGGTATTTTTCAATACTAGGCGGCACCTATTTATTATTTGTTTTAGTATGTGGAGATTTTAATATAAATATTTTAGAAAACACTCCAACGAGTGTTCGTCTTCTTGCCTTATTTAAATGTTTTAATCTTTTGAATCTATTTCTCGAACCCACTAGAATAACTTCACATTCGGCCACTTGTCTCGATAATATTTTTACAGACTATGACCCTGTTTCTAAGTCACTCATTAATAATCTTACGTCTGACCATTGCGGTTTGAAGGTGACCTATGATTTTGATATTAGGGATGAACCAATAATAGTGAACTGTAAACCAGTTACAAAAGAGCGAGTGGAGTGTTTCAAAAATAGTATAGCTTGTAAAATAGATGCATTGCCTTTTGTACAAGATGATCCAGATGTGCTTTATAGTAATCTTTTTAACTTAATCAAGACCGAATACAACCAGGTGTTTACACCAAAAACAATAAAAATTACTCATAAACTTAAGTTCTGTGACTGGGCCACGACTGGTATATATAAAAGTAGAAATAAATTGTATGATTTATATAGTTTAAAACAATATAACCAAAATGTTAATTTTTACGGAATATGTAAAGAATTATTCGAAATGTTTAAGAAAGTGTGCATAGTAGCAAAATCTAATTACATTAAAGAAAAAATTAAAAAGTCTAACAATAAAATCAAAGCCACTTGGGACATCATAAACCGTGAAACAGGTAAATTTAAACCACGGGATAATACTTTCACTTTAAAAGTAAACGACAACTTAGTCAATTCAGATTCACAAATTGCTAATATTTTTGATGATTTTTTTGTAAATATACCTGTAATAACAACATCAAATTTAGATTCATCACCGGAAGCTGCACAAACTTTACTCCAAAAATATGTACCAAAATGTAATCTTTCCTTTCATTTTAAATACATTGATTCAATGAATATTATTAAAACATTCAAATCACTTAAAATGAAAAACACGAGTGATTTGTGGGGTACATCTATTAAAGTAATTAAGAATATTATTTATTCTATTGCACCGTATCTTGCTGAAATTTTTAATAACTGTGTCGATAAGGGAATCTTTCCTGATCTTATGAAGTTTAGTAAAGTTATACCTTTATTCAAATCAGGAAACAAAGAAGACCCCAGTAACTATCGGCCCATTTCAATATTACCAGCGCTAAGTAAAATTTATGAAAAAATTATACTCGAATAGTTGATGTCATATTTTAACACAAACAACCTTTTACATAGTAAGCAATATGGTTTTACTAAGGGTCGTTCTACTACTGATGCAGGCGTTGCTCTAATAAAACATATATTTGATGCCTGAGAAGTCTCAAAATGCTCTTGGAGTTTTTTGCGACTTGTCCAAGACTTTTGATTGCGTTGAGCACCGGACTCTGGTGTTGAAGCTACATTATTACGGTCTCGAAGATTTTGCACTAAATTTAATACAGTCATATCTCAGCTCTAGAACTCAAACTGTCGATATAAATGGTACTAAATCATCTGGTTCTCATGTAAAAATGGGAGTTCCACAAGGGTCGATTCTTGGTCCTTTTCTGTTCTTGATTTATATTAATGACTTACCATTCTTTGTAGAGAATTTCTGTGAAATTGTATTATTTGCAGATGATACTTCACTCATTTTTAATGTGACTAGGTGTAGGACTAATTATGAAAATGTAAATAAAGCTCTTTCAGAGGTACTCCATTGGTTTACTATTAATAATTTACAGCTTAACGCTAAGAAAACAAAATGTATTAAATTTATATTACCAAATGTCAGAAATGAACCAACCAATATTAGAATAAACGGTGATCAATTAGATTTGGTAGATTCTACAGTCTTTTTAGGCATTACCCTTGACTCAAAACTTCAATGGAATCCTCATATATCGAAATTGGCCGGTAAACTCAGTTCTGCTGCTTATGCCATTAGAAAAATTAGGCAGTTAACAGACGTTGAAACTGCTAGAACAGTTTATTTTAGTTATTTTCATAGTGTCATGTCGTATGGCGTCCTACTGTGGGGAACAGCGGCTGATATTGAAACTATATTCATTTTACAGAAACGAGCAATAAGAGCAATCTATAAACTAGGATCACGAACTTCCCTAAGAAATCTTTTTAAGGAGATTGATGTCCTGACAGTTGCATCTCAATATATTTATAATTGTATAGTTTTTGTACATTGCAACATCAACTCCTTTACTAAACACGGTGACGTACACAATTTCAATACTAGAAATAAGACAAAACTTGTAATGCCACTGTTCAGGTTACAGAAGGTACTTGGTTCTTTCTTGGGGCAAGGTATACACTATTACAATAAAATACCAAATTCTGTACTAGATTTACCTTTAGATAAGTTTAAAAAACATGTGAAGTCTTTATTACTTATAAAAGGTTATTATACAGTCAAAGAATATTTAGATGATAAAACAGCCTGGTTATAATAAAAATCACATATTATATTTGAATCAATTTATTAAAATTATTTTTTATACTTTTTATACTGATATGACAGCCTTTATCAGCATTGTCCTACAGATAACAAACAGCGTTGCGTTAAATAGATCATTAAGTTTTTATTTAGAGTATCTTGAGTGTGTCATGCTCTCTTTACTGTCTCTGCGGTGGTGGCGTGTGCGTCGGGTCGTTACGTTCCCTAAAATATGGTTGAGCGAAGCGATGGCTGATTCATACGTCATGCTCCATTCTTCCTCCATCATCATCATCATCATCCTCACACATTCTTGCATACTTATCTTATTTTTAGTATTATTAATTATAGTTTGACTTTGTTTTACCTAAACAATTTTTGACTTTTACTAGAGTACTGTAGTGGTGCTGTATGACATTGTGGAAATTGAAACCTTTAAATAATTATCTGATGTAAATTTGTTAACTTACATTTTTTATTTTGTTTTTTTACATGTTGTAATTGTCTTATATATATTTTTTGTGTTTATTTGTAATGGAAAGTGTTCTGCTATGATAGGGCATTTTCCAATATTTTTGACGCTGTAAGGGAGAAAAGAGCTGGACACTTGCTGAGTTTCTTGCCGGTTCTTCTCAGTACAAGATCTCCCGCCCAGAGTAGATTTACGAACCGATGGCATAATGACATTCACAAGAGCTACTTGTAGCCTAAACTGAATAAATGATTTTGAATTTTGATTTTTTTTGAATTTTATTCTACTTTGATAAATATACGTGATCCACCTAGTATTTTTGTAAATTACAAGATTCTCGACCTTACAATAAAACATTAGAGGTAATATTCCCATGTACACGTATTCGCGAATTGTGCACACCAAGTATTTATTTCCATTTCACGGTTTTCGATTTTAACACCACGGAATAAGATTCCTTATGTAGGTAAGTACAAGACTGGATCCTAGAAGAATAGGTGCTTGTAGTAATGCGTGATACTGTGGAGTGTGAAACCAATTAGTATTATTATTAGTTTTTTATTTTTTATTTAGGTCCTATTTGTATGATCATAGGTTCCGAATGACAAAATTATTATTACTATTTTTGTATTTTGTCCTCCTGCTCACTCCTTGTTAACTAAGCAGTAAAAACTTGTTTTTACGTGTTTTTACTTCTGAAATCAGTATAACTATTTATGCAAAAAAAAAATTAAAAGCTTATGTGACTTTTTAACATTAAGCAATAAGTCCCGCCTCTGCTCATAGGTGGTACTAACTACATGGATTAAGTCAGCACTAGTCGACGTCTAGTCTAATCAGCTAGGTACTACGTCACACTACCAATACTAGGTGGACTAGGTAGAATAGGTTTCTGGATCGAGTATTAGATAATACTAGGAACAGGTGCACCTAGTATCACCTAATACGAGTGTACGACCCATCTCTCGGATTGACGTCTGTCACTGTAAAAATTACTATTGATAAAACTGTCAGCTTTTCATTAGTTTTATTTCCCCGTTTGAGGAGGCAAAAAGATCTAGCTACTACAGCCTAAGCTTTTGTTTTTCTTTGTTAAAAAATGATCTAATAAACTTTTTTGAGGTTTTAATTACAACTTCCACGATAATTGGTTGCTAAATAATTAGGTATTGACTAAAACTACGACAATTTCTTCGAAAAATTCACTTTTTGCCTGCCAGCTTTTGTGGTAAGTCTTGTGAGATCAGAATTTAAATTCTGGATCATGGAAGGAAACCGTGAGCAAGGCTCTCCCAATATTTGAAATAGTATATTCAGAAGTTTAGTTTAAACTTTATTTTTGCTTTTAATAAATATAATTCATTATCATCAGCTCATTTTATGTCCCCACTGCTGGGGCACGAGCCTTCCTCATGGATGGATAGGGAGATTGGGCCATAAACCCCCACCTAGTGCGGATTGGTGGTTGTTAACGACTGCTAATGCAGCCGGGACCAACGGCTTTACGTGCCTTACGAAGCACGGAGAAGTCGGAGATGATATATTTTTGGTCACCCATCCGATGACCGGCCTTTGAGAAAGCTGCTTAACCTTGGCACTCGCTGACTGGACGCGTTAACCAATGCGCCATCGAGCTCATTACATTGATATCTTTCTTATTACTAACTATTTGAAGAAAGAAGTTGGAAGTAGAAGTGCAATAAACATAATAAACAATTGAGTAAGTATAGAATCAAGTTAGTTCCAATAGTTTTCAAACCAAAAGTTAATTAAATCATTTTGACACTGCGCTGTCTGTACATGGATTTTGTGAAGTAAAGGGCACTTGCTTAGTTAAAATTTTGGCCCAATTAGTTAATAATTATTTAAAACAATTGTTGTATAACTGCAGCTACGAAAGGTCATGCTTCAGTTTAATAAATATATAATTTAATTTTTATTATCTGAGAAAACCAGAAAACCAGATCTTTTCGAACGTTTTGCTTTCATTGCACCAAGGCATCAAAAAGGAAATTATATTGTTTACACAACATAGTTTTACTACTATGTCTTTCTATTGCAAGAAAGGTAGGTAGGTACTTAAACCCTTTTTTGGGCATTGGTAAAATATTTGCCACAACCAAATTTTTCAAAATTTTGCGCCCATTTATGTGGATTCGTCAACTTTCCCATATGACACAAAGCGATGTACCAGACTATTGTAAACAAGCCTTCCCACCAGCGGGAGGCTGGTTTACAACCGCCGTTGATGTTTCCGTCCACACTTGTTGTAAACAAGGCTTCCACCTTACCGTGCTTTCGTCTCTCGCATCGGAAACATCTTTGCAATGACTCCTTGCCTTTAAAAATTTAGGTTTTATTTAGCTCTTTTGTGTGCAAGCGAGGAAAAAAAAGAAAATAAAAGGATTTGGATGAAACGGATGACGAAAGCAAGTTTTCAACGCGCGCCCGCAAACCAAGGTCGTGGAAAGGTCAACCGAAATTTCGTTGCAAACAACTGTCCGCACTGTTGTAAACCGCTGTTGAAAACTTCGGTTTGGGGCTTGTTTTCAACAGTCTGGTACACGCCTTGAGTACAAATTATGTGGCAATAATTGGAACTTTTTTTGACAATCCTTTCAAAATTGCAGATTTGTGATAATTTTTTTAGCACGCTAAAAATTTACCGAGTGAAAAGTAAGTTCAAAAACCAGCTAGTGTGTAGTGTGAGCGAATGATCGCGCTTTGTTAAAGCGCCCTGACGTGATTTGAGTCTGTGCGCAATAACGTCTAATATTTATTGAAATGCTTTACCCAGTTCAAAAATACACTAAATAATTTTAAAATGGTTTCGAAAAAAAGTGGCGGTCGGGATGTAGAAAAGGGGGCCCCATAAATTAACACATTTTTTTTTCACAAGGTTTGAGAGACTTTATTATTACCTACATTGTGATTCATTTTCATTTTTTTATTTAAAAGAAGTATTTTTTTTATATCTACTATCTTTGTTTTTTTATTACCAATGAATACACCTACCACTGAGGCATTGGCAATCATTTTGCCACAAAAGTTGTGCGTATTATGTCATAGGCAACTATATTGCCACCCCCTAGACATACAATCCATCGTTAATGTGTAAAAAAACTGTTATCTCCCGAATTTCATATTGCCAAGAAAGGGTTAAGAGTAGAGGGTATAAATACAAAACATAAAAATAATACTGTAATACCTTTTTATTACTCACTTGGTTATTTATAATTGTGACCTTAAACATTATATTGGTATCAGCCATTGCAAAACTTCCAGTTCACAATATCCCAAGCTTTAAAATATATTTATACACTGGTAAATTCAACAAACACAAATCACAATTTTGTACTTCCTAAATCACCATTCTAGAATGGTAAAGTTATTATAAAAACTGTATAAGTAATTATATTATTAAATTTTTGCGATTTAAAATATAAAAAAAAACTATATGATGTAAGCTCTAGATTTTTCTAAGACAGCAACAAATTTTTAAAACGCAAATTTAATTATAAACAATGAAAACAAAATGATCGGATGAAATTAGTTTAAAATAATATCCTAATAAAATGATGGTTACATCGTAAATATACTGAGTGTTACCATACCATAAAATTAAAAGCAAAGTTGTATTAAATATACACTAAAATATGGTAACATTGCATTTTTATACAATAAGCGTGCAAAATTAACTCTTCCATTTTCCATTCAATATTAATAATATATGAACAAGACTTTTAAAATGTAAAATATTTTTTATCTACGGATACATTTGAAGCTAAACATAAAAGTGGCCATTTAAGATAACGTAGTTTCGATTTACATTTAAAACGCTATAGTTAGGTGTATATCATCATTTTGTATGTATTCAGTCTTATACAAGGCACCAAAAACTCCAATATTATTTAGTAAAATGTTATATAAAAATAGCTGCCTTTTAAAACCTTGTACATTATTATAATTGGCACTGGATGATTTATTGTCGACATGATTATATTAAAATCAAATTGATTACAAACCATACATATACGTATGTATCTACGCATAAACCTGTAATACTGTTTGCTATAAGTGTAGTACAGATAAGATCTTCACTTTTTAATACTTAATACAACCTTTTTTCTTATTAATTTCTCTTAATAAAATAAGATATATAAATTGTACACGCTATAAACCACTCTTGTATATTAAAATTAGGTTATCACAACCTAATTTAAAGATATATAAAATTTATACCTACATGTATTTCTTAATGGTGTACAAAAAGTTTTTAATGTAAATAATGAAATATCTTTTCACACACATTGCAGTTATACGCATACCCATAATATACCATCATCAAAAACTATTATCATTTTAGAGTGCAGAAGAAACTATTCGAAAATATTTGTACTAGCGATGAGTAAATAACAAAAAAATATCTGTAAAGCATAAAAGTTTATGCTAAAATACACTATATAATTAAGCTATTAAGGTGTACTTAGTATCAGCACAAGGCAGTTTTTTCACCGTTACATTCTTTACAACGTTGGATTGCCAAATATAATTTATATTATAAAGTGATCTAAAATCTCTCTCTCTCTATCAAACCAATACGTAAGAAACCTTGCAAACAGAGTTTGTAACATGACAACGGTTTTTATTAGTTAATTAACCAAAGTTGATGTTACCGAAAGTAAGGGCGTTCACCTTTACTCATCAACAACAACTTTAAACCGAAAACAAAAAGTTTTTAAAACAAAACGTCACACTGACATAAGCCAGCCATTACGTCATTACGGCATTTAGTTAGTTTGAGTTACACAATTGAGTAGTTTACTTGCAAGACACACCATGTTGTAAATAAATCTGATTAAATTGTTTTAGGTATAATGGTTTCAATTTTCACCATAAAATAATTTGAAATATTTCTTCTTCTACATTGAAAAGTAATACACAAAAAAAGCATCTTTATATTTTTATTAACTAAAATAACCTATTACTTATTTTTATATATAATTGGGTAGTTATAAGAGAAACGTTTTAGCAACAGTTAAAATGATTTTCTTAAATCAAAATTGTATGGGAATGGCTAACTACGACGTCACTATTGTGATCCATAATTGAATGTTTATTAAAAACTTTAGTTAACAGATACTCATGCTTAGGTCAAATAAAAAATAGGTTAATGTTTTAAAGAATCGTTACTAGTCATTTATACGTTTAATTAATTAATTTATTTTTTATTAATTGACATAACAATTAATGTTCTGGACTTAACTATTGTCGATGACAATATTCCTATTGCTTCTTTAGAGAATATTATATTAGTATAGCGCTATATTAGTATAGCGGACTTTGCAGTTGAACTACTCAATTGTCTATGTCTAAGTGTCAGTGACTCAAGGCGGCCATTACGTGACCACCCGCCATTTTGTATGCGGTCAACAATTGTGTGTTAGGTATATCACCAGTAGTATCTGTTAAAGTTTTATGCCCAAGTATATGTTAAGGGTAGTTCACTCTAGATATTCAGTGTACCCTTGAGCACCGGTGAACATGACGTCGATCCAGATCCTTGCAGCCTCCCCTGAAGGTGCCATAAGGTAGTACCTCCGTTGACGGGTTTTCACTATGAATGTGGTGAGAGGGTTCGGGGATTTAGATGTGTTGCCGTGGTCGAGGTATACTTCTTCTATCACCTGTGGAAGAAAAAATACATTTATTAGCATTTTCATAAATAGAAAAATAAAGGTTTAAGGTTTTAAAGAGTTTATTCTTAGAAATGCCTTACTGAATGACTTACATGAGCCAAAATGAATTGGCCGAAAGAAAGGGTCATCTGCTATACTTTTAGCCCCCATAACACGTTCCATGCCCGACGGTTACATTTATGATGACTTTTTAAGTTATTTCACCAAAAAATCCAAAATACCGCATTTAAAGTTAAATAAAAAAAAATCTATGGAATTTATCCTCGAAATTAAAATTTTATTTTGATGTGCGTTGATGTAAGATTCTATCAAATAAAAATTTGCTGGTAGTTTGTCATCTAGTTTTTTTTTAAATAAAATTCTAAAGTTACAGAAATGTTAAACATGAAATAAAAAATTCAATTTACATTGCAATAGAAAAAACTGAAAAAGGTCGGGATCTTCAGACTCTCTCAAAAATTCTTTAGTTGATCCTCTTTCAAACGGTAAGCTAATGTCATTAAAATAACAATAAAAACTCTACTAAATCGCTAAATTAGTCCTTCGACTCAAGTCAGGCTGATATTAAAAATTAGGGCTAAATCCTTTTTTTTCGTGAATAACACGTTCAAAGCTGGTAAAAGCTTTTATCTTACTTTAGCGACATAAAATCTGTCCCCAATCTCCTTCTTTAATAGGTTTTATTTGAAATTTAAGACCAAAATTGTTATTTAAATGTTTTATTCGCAATTGAATTCTTAAACAAAACTTATTGTTGTGACAAATCTTGCTTAAAATGTTGGCCTCTTTTACGAATGCAGCCACGAAATCTCTTCCGTATTTCTACTATAGTTGTACGCAGCCTCATTTCACTCTTAATTATCACAAAAGCAGCTTCAATGCGTTGTCGCAATTCCTCCCTTGTTTCAACTTCTGTTTCGTATACAAGCTCTTCCTTCTAGTTTACAGCCTTCTAGTTTTATCCACAACGAAGTCACAGGGGGTCGAAAATGGCCTGAACAGTTTCAAGAAAAGAATGGTACGACCGTTCCGCTTTTTTGCTCGACTTGGCGGGGGCACTGCCGTGCCCCCAGATTTTGGCATAGGAAATATATTTTGGTCAAGTGTGAGTTGTAAATAAAAATGAGTCAATAGATACATTTCTTTAAATGCATATCGACTCTGTTCCCGTTAGGATTATTTGTATCATCATTATCATTTTCAGCTAGTATCTACCCACTGCTGGGCATAGGCCTTCTCCATGTTACGCCAATCCCTTATTACATTGTATCGGAAGAAAAAAAATTAATAAAATGTTTCTCATACATTTTTTTCGTAATCTGTACATTACTTTAATAAAACTAACGCAATAGATGTTTAGAATCTTTCTTATGGTTTCGGATTTCTTTATACTGACCTAGTTAAAAAACTCACTTTGCATATACCCATATTAATAATATTATATATTTTTTTTTTACATAGACTTGAGCTAAGCAGTGGGTCGTTTATAGCCAAGTTGATCCAGATTATGCTGTCTATATACCGAAGCTGACTACAGATCATAGTCAATCGTGCGCCAAACTGAACGTAAGCTGGGCAAGCTTGTTCCATCGTCGGCCTGTTCTTAGCCCTAGGGATTAGAATGAGGCCAAGAGCCCATCTCACAATAATTTAAAAAAAACGTAAAATTGTAGACTTACTTGGAAGTATGCGCCTCCCCGTGGCTTCTTCTCGCTTTTGTCCCAGTAGTAGACGAACGTTTTCGTTTCTCTGTCGAAAACGAACCACCTGCGATAATCAAATGTAATAATGTTTATATTAGCAGTGATAGCAGTTTTCTTATATAAACATTTAGATCATGCTTCGTGGCGTGCACTTGGAGAGGCCAATGTCCAGCAGTGGACTAATATAGACTGATGATGATGATGATGATGATGATGATGATTGCTAGAACCTGCCCCCCAACCGCCTAACCGATGGCTTTGACTTCGTGTGTGGTTTATGACGTCATCTTGTCATTTCGTGCCGACTATGAGACCATAGAGGCGATTAGTGGCAAATTCCCCTGATAATTATTAAGTGCTAGTTTCGCACTAGGCAGGCAAAGAGGCCGTCGTTAACACTCCCCACAGTGTTAACGACGGCCTCTTTGCCGTATTGCTGTCGCGTGTCATTATTTTTATAGTATTTTTATCTGTCGTGTAATTTTGGTGTGTGTCAAAAAAGCCTAATAAAATCTACACGTTATTTTAAAAGCTACGAGGTTTTCCTAATAATTAAGGTGTACAGCGTTTACAAAGATGTTATACTTGGGATGGGAGGTCATTATCTGGCAGTAGACCTCTTATGGCTGAGATGAAGCTAGTTTTTACTAACCTTTTGGACCAAGTGTGGAACTTTGCACCTAGCTTGAGTAGATACCCGCGGCAGGAGGTCGAGTTCACCGTCACGTAGGGGCACAACTCGATCTGGTGACCTGGAAGCAACACCACAACTCACTTGACAAATAAATGTAATCACGGTTGGATCGTTTACGCCTCCGTGTATAAGCTAAGGATACCAGAGCCGTGGGATGGGGCGTGCGAAATAATCTTTTCTTTTGAGAGTTTTTCGATTGCTTTTGAGGATATTTTCAACTTAACCGGGCTTTGGGGAGAGGGGGGGAGGGGGAACTTGAAAGGGTTCCTCAAGCCGTGTGAAACGAAGCACTGTCAGAGGTTTTCTAAAGGGAACAGCATCACGCATTAGTGCATGTCCCCGTGCCCTACTAGATTCTCCGGATTCTTCGGATCGGATCGGTGTATTTATACATTACAGACATGGTTATGCTTGTCCTCTATTCCGCGACACGGCGAACACCGAACGATACTTTTAGAAACTTACTAGGAATCGTCAGTGAGATTAATTAAGAAAGAGAATGTGCTTTTTCCTTCTAGAATGTCAAATGAAGTATTTACAGACATGACCACTTGTCCTCTCTCCTTGTAGAATCTTACTAGAAATCGTCCAACACATTGACGTGAGTAAGGTGTTGTGCTCGTTTCTTAACGTTATCAGGAACCTACCGACATCTCGTCGGTTCGATTGAGGGAATCGTCCTGCAAATTGGTTTGACATGTTCCTTCTATAATTATACCAGGAACTGTCTGACAGTTGGCGTGAGTGAGGGAACGTGGTGAGCCTTTTGTAGTCCAAACATAAAGCAATATTTTTTCTCATGTCTTTTGTCACATATGTATGTCTGGAGCAGATCGTTATTTGTAGGTGAATGTTTAAATAGTTTTACCACAGCCAGGTTTACATCGTATAAGGGTGTAAGGAACCACAAATCAAAAATATAATTTTCGCCATTTTCCAACTCATCCTCACAATTCTCATCCGCTCTTTCACTGACTGGCTCACTTTGCACTGACATTTCTTCATTTGTAGCTTCAGAGGCTTCAGGGCCTGAAGAAGGTAAAGAAGTTTGTTGTTTATAAATAACATCCACAACAGCCAATTGGATGCCATGAGCATAACAAAGTTTTTGATCGGGTTTGATGAGCTTTCCAACTTTTACCAAGACTGTAGAACTACTGTAAATGTGTGTGTACTGTAAGACTGTAGAATCTTACCAGGAATTGTTAGAACATTAAAGTGAGTGAAGTTATCTGCTCGTTCCTTGCAGAATCTTGCCAAGAGTTGTCCGACATCTTGGTGAGAGTGAGAGAATAAGCTCGTATCCTGGATCGAGCAAATGAAGTACTTATTCCTACCAGAAACCGTCCAGTAACTTGGTTCGAGCAAGTGAGTTACCAAGAATCGTCCCGTAACGGAATGTGCTCGTTCCTTGTAGAATCTTGCTAGAAACCGTATGACCCTTGGTGTGAGTGAATATAGTAGAGAGGGAGTATGATGGGCTTACCAGCGGACTCGACGTGCCGCCGCAGGTCGAAGTCGTCCCGGTCGACGGGCAGGTACCGGGTGAGCGGCCGTTGCGCGTCCAGGCAGGGCGCCACGCCGCGCCGGCTGCGTCGGGGGGCGCTCGCCAGGGACACTGGGGACACAATGACACATGGATAGATAAACAGCATCTTTGGTATTTTACCACTTATATGGATCTTTGTTGACTGAGAAATAAAAACATTTAATTAATTTAACTTAATCTATATCTACAGGGTATGAAAAGACCCTTACCGAAGCCGTAATATACGCATAGTGTACATCAAACTAAGAAACATTAAGTAAAAATAAATGCTGGGAAACGACTTTTATTTTTGGTGTTATTTATGACACGCAATGGAACGCGTGCAACTTAGTGTGCTTATAGCGTACGATACGAGCCGCCGCATCATTGTGCATTCGACATTCATTGCGGTTTGTAACTTAAAACGTCTCTTTTTAATTGAAAATGGAAGAACAATACTAATGTTCCTTTAGAAGAAAATTTACGAATAACCTTTTTAAACAGATTCCGCAAAAACCGTAAAAAAAAAGTATTGACTTTGTTCCTCAATAACTCCTTAACTATCAGGTTCCCAGGTATGGCTCCATACAAGAAAGTAATAGTAATGATGGGAACAATCTGTATTTTTCGTTTTCGTTAAGCTTCTTTTCATACCCTGTATATTATAATACTATAAAGTTGAAGAGTTTGTTTGTTTGAACGCGCTAATCTCAGGAACTACTGGTTCGAATTGAAAAATTATTTTTGTGTTGGATAGTCCATTTATCGAGGAACGCTTTAGGCTATATAACATCACGCTGCGACCAATAGGAGCGAAGCATCAGTGAAAAATGTTGCAAAAACGGGAACAAGAGCCTAAAAGATTAAAAATACTGCCGAAAGTCACTATTCCACGCGGACGAAGTCGCGAGCACAGCTAGTTTAATATATGACACACGTACGCACACGTAAACGTACACGTACACGCACGCAATCACGCATAAGCACGCTCACGTACGCGCACTTGTCCGCTTTTTTTTGGAAAGAGTTTGCTTTTGACCTCAAACGGCATTTACAGCATCACCGGAGTTTTTTTGGGGGTACGCAGAAAGATACTTAAAGGGCTCTTCAAGGCGTGATCGAAACACCGTAAGAGAGTTTCTAAAAAGAATGGCATCACCACACACGCGCGTGTACACGCCACTCTAACAGGGTTAATGTTTAAGTTTTTGAAATAATCTTTGAACCTGTGTTGTCTAAATGTTTTAAATATTTTATTTATGTTTTCTATGACATTTTATTAATGTTTTATTTGATTTGTGTGGATAATAATTTTAAATTATAAAAGGTGATTCATTCATATTTTTAATCTCTGTGACATTTTTTTTTATTCATTTCATTTTATTTTACTTAGTTTTTAAATTTTAATTTTTAATTTTAATTTCATTCTGGTTTTTATTTTATTTTGTTTTGTGATATTTTATTGTAATTTTATTGTAATTTGTATGGGTGTAAGCTGCCTGAACAAATACATTTTTATTTATTTTTTTGTACAACCTTTATATTATATGAATGCAATAAATGATTATGAATATTGTGATTTGTTTATTAATCAGTATAAGAACCGTAACTCACGTATGTTGTCCCGGCTGAGGTAGGACACGTTGCTGAGCGGGCGGCTCTCATCGCTGAGCTTGTCGTCTGTCGACTCGCCGCGGGAGTGACGCACTTGCAACTGTGGACAAGGAATAAATGAGTTAATGAATGGATGAACAACATTTCTTCGGAGCATAAACAATTTGCATATTGTTATACAAACTTTTTTTTTTAGACTTTGGTTGGCTTCAAACGGTCTTCACAACGTGTAAATTGTTTTTTTATGGGTTGGTGCTGTTTCCAGTTGCACATAATTTAATTTCAAAATTTATTTATTTATTTTATTTTCTTAGGTGAATCAACAGTAACAAAACAGTAGCTATGCAATAGCAGGGAAATTAAAAAAATGTTGTAATGTTGTTTATGTTGGTAAAGCCTACTAGTATAACATGTCAGGTGTTCATTAGGTGATGTAAAAATGCTAAAGTACTTCATTCAAATGGTTTGTTGAGCATAATTTGATTTTCTATCTCTATAATTAGATCTAGTAATCTAGATATGTTTTTTTTTTCATTGGCGGCGCTAGTGTGCGGCGTAAACGCATAGAAAGTTTCAATAGAAGTAGCTCATTGGTTAAAAAAATATAAGCTATCTTTGAAGTCGTACGCGGAGAATCGTGCGAGGGTTCAGTATTGTATATATAGAAGGCGAGCGGATCACACTGTTACGGGTCTAGTTGTTACGACCCTACTTCCGTTCCTTTTCTACAAAATCACTCCCACAAATTGTATATAGTATAGTAGACGAGCAGAAAGATGTTACACATCAAAAAACCCAGCAATGTTGTAAATTTATCGTTAACACTCATTTGTCGTGTTTACATGGCAAATGGGATAATCCACGCCCATTTATCCCGAACGTCAACATAAACGAGGAACAAAAACATTTCAATAAATTTAAAGTGGTGTTTATAAACATCTGGTATTAATTAGTTATTGGAAGAATAAGGATCGGGGGGTAAAAGACCTGATGGTCCGTGCATCAAGAGCCACGTGTTAAGACATACTGAGAATATATACTAAATTAAACCAAGCATAGGAGCTCGATGGCGCAGTGATTAACGCGCCCGGTCTGCGATTTTTAAGGCAACTTTCGCAGAGGCCGGTTAACAAATGGGCGACCTAAAATGTATTATCTCGAGCTTCTCCGTGCTTTGGAAGGCACGTAAAGCCATTGGTCCCGGCTGCATTAGAAGTCGTTAACAAACACTCACGCGTGGTGGTTTATAGTCCCCTGTTCTCTCTATCTATTTATACATAGGGAAGGCTCGTGTCCCAGCAGTGAGGACATACATTTATATAATATACGGGTAATTGAAGAAACATAGGTACATAATATATACAGGGTTACTGGGAACTCGACAACTTCCTCGCAGGAGGTGATAGGCGGCCTAAAATGTGACAAAAACCCCCCATATGTATGGCCGAAAACAAAAAGTTTTCGAGATAATTTAATCAGATGAAACAAACATTTTCATCAAGAATTACAAAAACCGAAATGAGGAAGAGCATGCATTCGGAATTAAGGGCGACACATTGAGCAAGATGTTTAAAAAAATGTAAACGATTTGACGTCATTTATTGCGAAAACTAATTATTACTTAACCTTTTTGTGTGCATTCTGTTATGTTTTTCTTTTTTTCACTCCGTAGTTAAAGTTAATTATGCTGGCTTTTATACCTTTTGGGATACGTTATTAGGTAAGGAAGTTTTGTTAATAATTTGTACGACTAGTCACATAGTATTTTTTTGAGCTAGGCAACACTTTATGAAAACAAATGTAAAAAGATTTTTTTTTAAAGTTTTTGTTGTAATTTCAAAATGTTTAGTATTTTGACATGTTTTAGTGCTACCTCAGCTGTGTTAGAATGTCAGAGCTACAAATTAAAATTAAAATTAATCCATGCATCAAACATTTTTTTTAAATTTGAAGTTAAGTGCGGATTTAAAAAAAACACAAAAATTTAAATTATCTCGAAAACTATTAGTTTTCGGCCATACATATAGGGGATCACATTTGTCACATTTTAGGCCGCCTATCACCTCCTGCAAGGAAGTTGTTGAATTTCCAGTAACCCTATATTAAGTTTATTAAGTTCAAAAAACACATATACCAAAAAAACTATATGGTGGCACGCGTCTTACGTTTAGGAGCTATCAACTTCTCGATGTTATCGGTACCGGTTAGTCTTATGTGTACGGCATCATGGTCCTTCGAGCCGGATTATTTGTTAATATTTTGAAGATTTTATAATTAAAGGCGTGCGCCTTTTGCAATTTTACTTATTAAAAGAGCACCTGATGCCTATGAGGTTGAAAAACCAGGGTGTTGCAGTGCAGGGTACATTTGGCGTTGGTAATTGCTACAGCTACTTACTAGAACAGGCTTGGGTGAACAGCTGAGGCCCCAGTGCGAACTCTTGACCAGCGTCAGCCACATAGACATACTGCGGGTTCCAGTACACTTTGTCCCTCACTTTAACTTCACAAGCATGTTTGTTAACCACTGGTAACTCCCAGGGAATAGTTTCACACTGTTTAATGTTATGATGGAGATGGCTATTGCTAGATTATTGCTTTGAATATTTTAATGACGTTCATTGGGTTCAATCACATTTAAGATTGAATGCCTTTACTAGACACAAGCAAGCGTAGTTTTCAGCACTTTGGTATAAAAAAAAACTAAAAAAATGTGGTTTGCTTAAAAGTGTAAAAGAGATACTTTGAGTAAAAAAAAACCATTTATATTTGAAATTACAAGACCCTAAAGCAGTTTATTTTATCAAGACCGATCAGTACGGGGATGTATTTAACTATTCTATTTTCTGCCTAACTAATTAAAGTTTGGCAATCCACATACCACGTGAGTCAGTGTCACCAAAACTGTTTGTAAGGATAGAATTTTCTGATCTGGCAACACCACAGATCTCGATAAAATGCCGTGAAATTATGCGCTTTATAAGCTGTGTTATTACGACCCAACCATGAAGAGAAGCTGCGACGCTCTTTCCGATTTTATTATCTTGAAAATAGCCCGAGACGACGGGTCTGGTCTGGCCGTTATTCACACTAAGAGGGTTCCCAAACTTTCGATAGACTGTCGGGATTTGTTTTTGAATATTTTGTTGACGTTGCGCTTGCCGAGCGACAAAGCACTCTATCCAATGTCCGGAGATCTTGCCTGGGTTCAATTTCCAAAGGCCAAGTTGTTTTTTGAACTCTTTGGCGCGTAGCCTCCATCCATAGCCAGTTGTCCGTGGGACATTATAAGGACATTATACAGGATATTTTTTTATTAGTGCGCAAATTTTCTGGAGCGACTCAGAATCGTAAGTAAACAACTTTCTCATAGTAACAAAGTCAAAGTCAAAGTCAAAGTCAAATATTCTTTATTCAAATAAACTTTAGAAAAGTGCTTTTGAATCGTCCATATTTTTTTTACCTACTACCCATTCAGGACGTCTATATTTTAACATGGGTTGAAGTATGTCAAAAGTTTTTGGACTTCCCATACTTTAGCGAACACTTGATTAGCCTGATTTGTATGAAGAGTCTCAAAATTTTTGACATATTTCAACCCATGTTACTATGAGAAAGTTGTTAACTTACCGATTCTGAGTCGCTCCAGAAAATTTGCGCACTGATAAAAAAATATCCTGTATAGACTAATTACTTACTAATAAAAATTCATCAATAATAGCTTCATAGTCAAATATTGATATTATGTGAAAATAAAATATGAATTTAAAAACTCCTTTATCTGTGTCTTCACTATAATAATATTTCATATTATTTGTATTATTAGCAAAGTTAGAACAAAGATGAACTGTTAAAGGCACTGTTTAGCTGAAAAGTAAAATCATTACAAACAAGTGTAGACTTAATGGTTTAGATAATCAGTTTTAATTTTTCAGAACTTTCGCTCTAGGAGCTAAAAGTATGGCTACACTACTATAGTAATTTAAGAGCTGCCCACGCACATATTTCCGTGGTAAAATTATTTTCTTCGCATTTATCAAACGCTGGAATAATATAATGCGCATTGAGTGTTTTTTTCTTGTGGTTAACATTGAACTACATAGTAATGAACGCGGAACAACATGTTTTTGTGGGTTAACTACTACGGTATTATCTTTAATAATATTTTAGATTTGTGTTTATTGAATCTGGTGGCTCTTGTGTGTAGATACAGTTCGATGACTTTATCTGGTATAAGGCATAATAATAACCATTTTACTCTAATAGGTATGTAATTGAACTCCTTCTAAACGGCTGGGCCGATATGGATGAAATTTTTTGTGTGTGTTCAAGTGGATTCGAGAATGGTTTAGATTTACAATTGGACCCGGTAGGTAGTGCTGCTATAGGGGTCCATCATAAGATACGGGTGTTCTTAAGCGGACGAAGTCGCGAGCGGGCTACTAGTAGCGTATTTATTATAACAAAATTTTCAGGACATCTTCTCCATATTAGCTTTAACCATACCAAATCTCACAACTCCCGTGCGCGCAATGTGTTTAAAAAGCGGCACAAAGTTATCTGTTCACGTATTAATATTAGATGTTACCAATTTCCTTTAAAAAGCACTAATCAAACGTCAAAGTCAAAGTCAAACATTTATTTGCACAATATTGTGTACAGTATTGTACACAATATTGAGATGAGCGACAATGTTGAACAGGGTCAACAATATCCTACCTTAATTTTGTAGGCATACAAATGTCAATGTCGAAATGTGATCGTGAACAGTGTAACAGGATATGACCAATAAAAGTTGTAGTTGGCAAAATACATCCCAACATCAAGAGATGTGAACGCCACTAATAAAAAAAAAAAAAACAGTGTGACATGTCTTCTAATGAGTACTTACTGCATTCTCTTTATGATTTGTGAATCTATTTTCTATTTTCTATTGTAATATTGATTTCAAAAGGTGAGATGTCAAATGTTACACATCATATGCGACTACTGTTAGGCTCGTTCGTTTTTTTATTATAGGTGTTACACAATAATATAAAACAATTTAGTTCAAGTTATTCATTAAAAAAGAAATAAAGCATTCCATTACAAAAATTTATTGTGATTAAATTATAAAACTATTAAACGCAAAAAAGTTGATTATCTTAAAATTAATTAAGGGTGCGCCGTCCATAAGTGACAAGTGTCATATGTTTTATTTGAAATGTCGTCGTCCATATTTATTTGATGCCGCGCGGCCATACTAATTTTGTATGGGGAATTTAAGGTGCTTAATAAAAAATAATTATTTAAATAATCACTTGATGAATCGAAAATGTAGTCTAGCAATTTGTAGTTTATCCATTGATGATTGTTTAGACAAAATCAGAGGTACAATAATTCAGATAAACTATAAGAAATCTACTAAACGCCGCCACTCGTTTTCATGATTTTTGCCCAACTTTAAATGATATTGTAGAAAAAACTATAGCGTGTTATGAATTTATGGTTCTGACAAATTGTAAACACGTTCCCTATGATACTAAATATATATTTTGTTCATTTAATACGATAGTATTTTCAATTATATCTACTTAACCGTAACTGCTTTTTTGGCATTTTTTTGTCGGCGCACCCTTAATGATGACAATTGATTAACAAAAATAATAATAACATTACACATAGATCTTCTTTTGTATTAAGCACAAACATTTCTTTTTTTTTTTTTTTTTACAAACATTTCGCTTCCACGATAAAACAGGACTACGTCGCAATAAGAGGTTTATGGTAAGGAAACAGTTTTTCCACTATAAATGTAACGTTGATGTTGTTCAAAAATTAACTGTTTGTGTAACAGAACAGTGACGCATTTACCTCAACAATAGAAGACAGTGACGATGTATATAAATTACTAGCTGTGCTCGCGACTTCGTCCGCGTGGAATAGTGACTTTCGGCAGCATTTTTAATTTTTTAGGCTCTTTTCCCGTTTTTGCAACATTTTTCACTGATGCTTCGCTCCTATTGGTCGCAGCGTGATGTTATATAGCCTAAAGCCTTCCTCGATAAATGGACTATCCAACACAAAAAGAATTATTCAATTCGAACCAGTAGTTCCTGAGATTAGCGCGTTCAAACAAACAAACAAACAAACAAACAAACAAACTCTTCAGCTTTATAATATTAGTATAGATAAGTTGCTGAAAATATTTTAGTGCAATCCCAACATTATTTATGTTTATGACAGAACAAAGCTTTGGCAAAGGGAAACCACAAATATTTGTATGTGAAATGTAATTGAAACATATTATACGGGTTTACAGTTGTAGTACCTACGCGTTTATTTTAACCACGCCTGCACGTCACACTACCACAAACTGTCAAATTCCCTCAATAGACTTTGAACTTTATATCTGTGAAATATGGTAGAACATTTATGACCATTTCGGATAGTCTCATGTGCAGGCGTACATTTTATTTTACTCTTTATGTGATGTTTTAAACGCTTTGCATAAACACCGTGATCTTATGCCTTAAGCAGGTGACAGTACATGAAAATTAACAACAACAACATTTTAAAACAATGATCTTTAAAAAACCGGCCAAGTGCGAGTCGGCCTCGCGCACAAAGGGTTCCGTACCAGTATCTATAAAAATATTTCAAGTTTCTACATGTTATCGTTATTAAGACCGAGAAAAAAATTGGAAAAAGATCACGTTTAATTTAGGGGAACCCCCCTTAAATATTAATTTAATTAAGTATTTATTTTTAAAGTGAATAATATACTTAACTCAATATTCTGTGAATATTTCAAGCGTCTACCTGTTGCCGTTATCAATATCGAGCAAAAACGAGGGAAAAAAATCACGTTTTTTGTATGGGAGCCCCCTTTTAATATTTGTTTTATTTTCATTATTTATTTTTAAAGTGAATATACAGGATGTTTGGTATATGTGTATATTCCCGAAACTTACCCATGTTAACATGTCTATATAAATACTATGCCAACGTAAGAAAATGGAAATTGTAAAAAAAATGACGACTTTCCATACTAACTCAATCAGCTGATGGGTCACTTTGCAAGGAGAGTCACCCATTCTTTTTTACAATTTCCGTTTTCTGACGTTGGCATAGTATTTATATAGACATGTTATAAAATGGGTACGTTTCGAATATACACATATTACCAAACATCCTGTAAAACTAAATATTCTGTGTGTTAACAACCACCAATTCGCACTGGGCCCGCGTGGTGGTATATGGCCCGTTCTCCTTATCCATCATAGGGAAGGCTCGTGCCCCAGCAGTGGGGACATAAAAATGAGCTGATGACGATGACACAAACATTACAGCGAGATCTAAGATCGCTTTTCATCAAGCATATAATGAGCATGACTGCCGTATGCTCATTTAACACATGGGATATCAGCTAGAGAACAGCTGTGACCAGCTAAACCATTGTTTTCCAGCTTCGTTACTAACCAGCTGTTAAATGTTTACAAGACTGCCCATCTGGCCAATGACGCATTATTCTGTTAGGTAAGTAGTGATGTGATTGATACATGCTTTCGCATATCTCTCTAATAGCTCCACTTAAATAGAGAGTGAATAAAACTCTGAGGAGAAACTACAAACTGACGACCGTGCCAAAAGGCGAAAAAAATATGACAGTTCACGATGGAATAGGGCTGGCAGTTCCATCATCAGCTTATACACGTTTCAAGGACGATGGATCTGGTGAAGGTCGCGGGAAGCCGCTGGATGCGAGCACCACAAAACCGGTCGTTGTAGAGATCCTTGGGTAGGAGGTCTTTGTCCAGCAGTGGACGTCTTTTGACTGAGATGATGATGATGTTTTACGATAAAAAAAATGGGTCACACGCAGCCTTTCAGGCCATTGATTTCCAGTACTAGGCGACTATAGTTATTATAAATGCGCTATTAAAATATTATTAAAAATCCTGTTAGCCCTAGAAACCTAGAAACGTAGAAAGCTCATATGTATGTCTGAGGTAGGGGTTACCGTCCGTCAGTAGTGTAAGGGAGCTATGGGGATGAACCACGAATTTTCGCATTCAACCCGAGTATCTAGACGTCCAGAAGAAACGTCCAAGAGGTTTGGCAGTTTTATCAACAGCTTATAAACTTCTAAATCGTTCATAATAATGTCTCAGTTGCCTGTTTCTGACATTTTCACAGTCCGGATTTTTTTTTCAAAATAATTTATTGTTAAGTTTATAAAACTGCTGATAAACTTTGTTAATTTGAGGTCTATGTATATTTTGATTGTTTTATATGCTATGTAATTGTTTGTTTCCCAAATTGGTAATAATAATACTAATATTTATTTCTTTAAAACTTTTTTAAACATTACATGTATGTATTGTTTATTAAATTATATATTTTAAGTATTATTGTGTGCACACCCCGTGTGGTGCCGGGGATAAAGAATTGCACCACCCCATCTCTTCCCGTGGGTGTCGTAAAAGCCGACTAAGGGACCACTCCAGAGGATGGGCAGCAGCATCTCTCTAAGGTTACCCTCAACCTACTGCGATCGCCGCCAACCCGCCTGCCAAGCGTGGCGATTACGGCAAATACCCCTCATATCCTTGGGGGAGGCCTTTGTCCAGCAGTGGACGTCTTTTGGCTGAGATGATGATTATTGTGTGTACTTATATTATTTATTAATATATTTTTGTGTTTTTTATGTAGCTACTTGACGTTCATAAGTGCAAATTGTCAATTTATATGCCTGAATTGAATAAAAAGAATTTCATTTTATTTCATTGAACAAAAAATAAATAAATTATATTACATGTAAAGGTGAAGCAGCCCTGTCACAGGGTGACGTTAAAGCAACCATTTAAAATAGGAGACTTTTAAATAATAAGTGTCTGTCACTCGTGAATGAACGTGGTCTGTTTTAAAATTAACATGTCATTTAAAAATAATTAAATAACGAACGGATGGGATTTTTTTTAGTTTTTCAGTATTTTAATCTGCAAAAGCATCTCCTTTAACTTGAAGCTTAGCGTACGACTGTTACCACTCCTTCGCATCGACAGGATAAGCTTTGATTTGGTAAGCCACTTTTTACTACGAACCAGTTTAAAAATTTTTTTTGAAGCTTTGATTTGGTAAGTAACTTTTTACTACGAACCACAGTATAAAAAAACTTTTTGATATATTTTTTTTATTTGCACTGCATATATTGTGTAAATCAATTAATTAAACTACTCTGCTAATAAAGAAAAATTTGTTTTGTTGATTTTAAACTTCACTACTTTTTTAAATTTTTTTACAATAGTTTGTTTGACACAACACTTTTTGGGTTTAAAGTTCCACTTTTTTATACCAATAAGGCTTTTCGAAGCGCCCTTGACTGTTAGTCACAAGGCGCTAGACTGCACTGACACTTAGGAAGATCCATCTGAATCGGGTTTATTTCGGGCGTGAGAAATCGTGGGCGCAGATATGTTCTACGATAGCGTGGCGCGCGCTTCCCGAGATAAGAATAAGAATGAGAATATGATGATTCTTCGACGGTGACAAATGGTGAACTTGGCTTCTTAATATTTGATTTGTAATTTGTCTGGGTAAAAACCCGTGTCCCACGCCACCGAGCCAAGGATAGTATATTTTTTTATTAGTAAACGAAAGCAACTTTCTATTTGATGAAAGGGAGACAGCAGGAGACAACCGTGAATTATCAATATTTGTAGGTATTTAGTGCAAATCCTTCAATGAGCATATATTTTACTGTAAATCGTCCAATAATAATAATCTCAGTAACGTCCTATTTATAAGTTATGTAGGTATTATACGTTAATTTTTGTTCTATATTTGTAAAAGTAGTTTATGTAATAATATAAGTATATTTAGTTTTTTTTATTTTTTTATAAGTATATTTGTATAAATTGTATGTATGTATGTATATACTGTGCGTTTTATAATATATTAATATATTATCTTTATTTCTAAATTGTTGTCTTCACCCAATTGCACCTACCGTTATTTCTGCTCCACCCTATGGTTGATTGGTAGAGAATGCCTCAGGCATTAAGTCCGCCATGTAATATATGTTGCAAAAGTTTTAAAATAAAATAAATAAATTGATTAAACATTGTTTTATATCATAAAAAAACTTTTAAAGAAATACGTAATAATGTTACAGTAGCTTAATTAATAGAGAAGTCGCTAGGATTGTAAAAATCCTGCTGGGTTCTAATACCACTTGAAGTTGTTATTTTAATCAAACGTAAGTAACATTTTCAATTTCAATTTGGAACTGTTGGCATGCGCCACCTCATCGTAGACAATAAAAAATACGAAAGACTGAACAATGTCTGTTTTAAACATTCATTCCTGCGGGATGGCGTTGTTTACTTACGAGACATGTGATTGGCGTTAATGGCAATTTACACCAAACCTGTCAACTGTGTCAAGGTCATTCATGTTTTAGTGTGTGAAGGTCAATAATAAATAACCAGTGAAGTGCCAGTTTACCTGGGTTGATTGGGGTTCCGCACACATAAAATAGATAAAACATAAATAAAGAGCTCCTGATGCACCTGATGCACCAGAGCACCTTACCAGAGGACCTTATCATCACATAACATCAGGTTTGAGGGCTCCTCAACTAGAGAGGCACTGGCTATCTTATATCTCTAGCTGCCGGAACACAACAATGCTACAAACATTGATGTTATGGCGACATATTTAGATAAGATGGTGGTAGCTAGCCAGGCGGACAAACAAGCCCTACCACCAACCAAACCGAGTACACGAACATGTACACCCCGCTGGGAATCGAACCCGGGACCTCTGGGTCAAAACCGGTGGTCTTCACCACTAGGCCACAGAGGCGGTTACAACCTGTTGTAAGCAGAAGCATAGTCTAGATGCGAAGACAGTTAATGAAGCAGGTATTTGCTTCACTAGCTTTCCCCACCTTGTCGACCTGCAAATTGCTTCTTCCTACGTCGTCTTAAGAACCACATGCTTGTAGGAAAGATGAATACTGGGAGAGCTTTAAATTTTTTGGTGGACACCTAAAATCCTGCAACACCACGCCAAGTCAATAATAATAGGTCCTTACCTATGAAATTGGAGTTTTTTTCTCACTTATTAATAGGTGTATTAGGTACTTCTAAAAGTCAATAACAGTTGTTAATATTAGTATACACCTTTAATTAGGACTATGTTACTTAGGCTACAGTAATAACAATAATTATTAATTTTGTGTCTTTATCGCCCAACTTTTTTGTTCGTGGAATTGTCCTTTTGTTTCATTGTAGCTTTGAAGGGACTTGATTTTTTTTTTAATGTCTGCAATATTTAGCTAGTGAAACAAACACACTGCTCTACAATTTTTATAGTGTTAAAATAAATATATGCTTAGAAAATTAAAAAAAACGTTAGTATGAAAAAATTAATTTTATAAAAAATCTTCATACAAATCTCCAATTGTAACGACCTAATACAATGATAAAGATACCTAGTAGATAGATAGTATATGTTTTAGAACATTGAATAGACGTGCACTTTATATGGGTGCCGAAAGCTAGGTATGTCTCACCGGCTAGCAAACATCACATCGTGACATTGTAATAAAACGGAGTGTTAACTGTTGAAATACTTTGTGTGTGACTAAAGAGCGATTGTAAAGCTTTGTGGTTTTTTATTAAATAAATTAACTTTTCTCGCGATTTCGTTCACGTCGATCTCGTATTTTTTCGTAGAAGTAAATTCAATATTTTGATTTAAAAAAAAACATTACAAAACTTTTTATACGTCTATGTTACCCGCAACGAATGTAGCATTCATCAGTGAAAGAATTCTTACAATTAGCCTATTTTTTCCAAATAAACTTGACCTTTTTATTAACCGACTTCAAAAAAGGACAAGGTTACTCAATTCGACTCGTATATATGTTTTTTTTTAATGGTATAGAGTTCAGATTTTTATAAGAACGGCTGGCTATACACACTATACAAAGCGTCTGTCGCTAGCCGAACCGATAGATCATCATCGTCAGCTCATTTTATGGGCCACGAGCCTTCCCTATGTATGGAAAGGGAGAACGGGCCGTAAACCACAATGCGGGCCCAGTGCGGTGCAGTGGTTGTTAACAACTGCTACTGATAAGCAAGCTGGGACCAACGGCTTTACGTGCCTTCAAAAGAGAAATCAATATGAGGTTTCTCTTGTTGATTTTCATATAAGCAAACATATTTTCTTTTAATTTTTACATATTTTCTTAAACGTCTTTTTTAAAATAAATTATTATTTTACAAAGAAAATAACAACATACTGTTTCCGCAACCAATCATGTAACTGATAAAAAATGAATAACTTAAAGAACTTAACTATTGTAAGTTCAAGGCGTGTTGTAAGGAGTTAGTTAACGATTACATACCACGCTGATAACGGCGTAACATGCATTAAGATTGTGGGAGATAAGATACGGTCGGGTTGTCCGAAGATAACGCTGTGTCAACATTCTAGGGATTAACTAAAATTCTGACCGCGGAACAGAATTGTTCCGTGATCCAGACTGACATTCGGTCACTGATATGTATCAGTGAGAGTAGCCGCGGATCGTGCTCGGTGGCGTGCACTTGGAGGGGCCTATGCCCAGCAGTGGACGTGTGTAGGCTGATGATGATGATGATGATGATGATGATGATGATGATGATGATGATGATAATGATGTATCTAGTGTGTTAGTTTAAGGCAGTTTTCATATCTATCTTTTCATTAAATGTACTACTTTTTGGAGAGAGCTGGCTTATGACCTCGGACTATCTTTTCAGCGTCACCGGACTTTTTTGGGGGCGGCGAGAAACTTAAAGGGTTCCTCAAGCCACACACACCGTCACATACCGTCGATCGACACACGGTTGTTTTTTAGAGGAAATGGCATTGCAGTCTTTTGTCAGTTGTCAAAAAAGTAAGCTAAATGTAATGTTAAGTTAAGAGCGTTTACGCCGCACACTAGCGTCGCCAATGAAAAAAAAAACATATCTAGTAATTAGAGATAGAAAATCAAATTATGCTCAACAAACTATTTGAATGAAGTAATTTAGCATTTTTACGTCACCTAATGAACACCTGACACGTTATGGTTTAGAAATAACACATAAAAAAACACGTCGTGGCCGTAACGTCTTATTTAACTAAACCATAACATCGATCGACAAGTGGCATTTTAATTATTATTTTATTTATTTTCAGTCTATATCGTCCTACTGCAAAGCGAAGGCCTCCCGCGATGTCGTTTTCGGCCTTGTTCACCCAATTTGTGGCAGACTTCGCCTATAACTCATTACATGCAGCTTACGTGGCCGGCCCAGTCCCACTTAAGAGCGGCAGCTTTCTGAGCTACGTCGGCAATTTGCGTATTGCAAAGTATCTCATTTCTCACGCGATCCGCAAGTTTTATTTCTAAGATACTACGCTCCATGGCTCGCTGGCATACCCCGAGTGGGGACTTCTGACGTTTTGTCAATGACCAAGTTTGCGCGCCGTATTTATGCCATCAAAAACAAACAATCAAATTAAATCAAAAACAGAAGGGTGGGGAGTACAAAATAATATCGAGTCTAACAATACAGGATGTTTTTTTTACCAGTTTTGTACCAAATTTTCTGGAGCGACTCAGAATCGGTAAGTAAACCATTTTCTCATAGTAACATGAGTTGAAGTAAGTATGTCAAATTTTTTGATTTGTATGAAGATACAAATCAGGCTAATCAAGTGTTCGCTATAGAGCGTTTAGTCGCATAATGCCTAATTCGCAAAATGCCTACCATGCCTCAAAAGGACTAATTCGCATAATGCCTAATTCTCAAAAGGCCTAATTGAGAAGTCCAAAATTTTTTGACATATTTCAACCCAAAGTTTTTTACTTATCGATTCTGAGTCGCTCCAGAAAATTTGCGCACTGGTAAAAAAAATATCCTGTATAACACATAGAGAGAGACATGTCCAGTCTACTCCCACTTCAGCTTGGCTATTAAATTATATCGAAGCACGTAATGAATATTGGACTTCATCATCATCTCAGCCAAAAGACAAAGGCCTCCCCCAAGGATATGAGGGGTGTTTGCCGTAATAGCCACGCTTGGCAGGCGGGTTGGCGATCGCAGTAGGTTGAGTGAGGGTAACCTCAGAGAGATGCTGCTGCCCATCCTCTGGAATGGTCCCTTAGTCGGCTTTTACGACACCCAAGGGAAGAGATGGGGTGGTGCAATTCTTGTGGAATACTGGACTTATCAGCAAATTAATATTACAACAATATTTTACCAAGTTATACTTAGGTACCAAAATAATGTAAGTATAAAATAATGTTATTCGTTAATTAATATAACGTTATTAAATTTGAACATATTAAAATTAATACATAACTAGAGCAACCGCATACGGCACCTGAAAATTTCAAACCGCCATAATTTTCTTTTAACACCACATTTAAAAAATAAAAACACCGTCTCGAAATAGGATGCAGCGCCACAACGGATAAACATTTTAATTAACCAAACCTGGCTTACAAAGCTCCATATCCTCCCACCGAAATAGTACAAACACATAGATGAAAGGACATAACGAATGGCTCCAACGTGTCACGATGCTTTCCGGATGGAACAAATAAAACGGATGGTATTCAAAACTCGAGCTGTTGTAATGGATTGGTGACAACATTGATTTATAGTTTTTATGATTATTTCCAACAACATGTGTCGTGCACCGGTGCACTTAATCATATTTTTTTACAAGATTCATAATAAAATATACGACATGTGGCATAATAAACACATACCCATATACCTTAACTTAACTTACCCACATAACTTAACTTACATTTTTTATTTTGTTTTTTTACATGTTGTGGTTGTCTTATATATATTTTTTGTGTTTATTTGTAATGGAAAGTGTTCTGCTATGATAAGGCATTTTCCAGGGCAACAAAACAAAAGATGGATGGATTTTTTTTTTCCTTTAGTTGAAGGCTTCGTGCGATTAGCACATTTAGCCAGTGTCAAAGTAATTTTTCTTACAAGTAATACATAATTAAACAATATTTCCTTCTTCCTCCAGTAATGACGATGAATGATAATGGAAATGAGAAGTGAGAAATGATTTTTTTTATTTTTTTTATTTATTTATTCATGTTTTCTTACAAGCTAACAGATATTTATATCCAAAATGATATACCCTCCAACCCCTCGAGTATCTCAGTAAAGATGTGGAGCTTTACTAAGTCCTTACGCGGAATTCTTGG
The DNA here is from genome assembly GCA_947562085.1 of Eudonia lacustrata. Lineage (NCBI taxonomy): Eukaryota > Metazoa > Arthropoda > Insecta > Lepidoptera > Crambidae > Eudonia > Eudonia lacustrata. The sequence goes on along the minus strand of OX387332.1, from coordinate 12,207,494 downwards.
GAGAATTTGAAAAGTGCCGTTGCACTGTTTTGTTTCATTTGCCAACACTCATGCACACTCATGAACTCTTAATGGTTAATAATCCACACAAACTTTAGAAAACATAACAAAACAGCAGACATGACTCTTCACTTTACCGCCAAGAAGTCGATGGATGGATTGATATTAATGAAAACTGTACAGGTGACTGCTGATAGATGAGAGTGACGCAACGACCCCAGGTAACACGGGAGCAGAGCAGGAAGAAGTAAAAGAAGAATAACAATTTTCAACGTTAATTATAAGACAAATCTGTTTACAACTGAACAAACCGCCTAAAAAACTAAAAAAAAACTATATGTAGATAAAAATAAAAAAATGCCACACTAAATCCTCATCAGACAGAGTACCTAGAAACATTGTCGCCATCATTATCATCATCATCTCATTTAATATCCCCACTGCTGGGCCACGAGCCTTCCCTATGGATGGATAGGGAGAACGGGCCATAAACCACCACGCGGGCCCAGTGCGGATTGGTGGTTGTTAACGATTGCTAATGCAGCCGGGACCCAACGGCTTTACGTGCCTTCAGAAGCATGAAACACACATTGTCTCCGCTTGACAGTAAACTCTCGGCTTAATCGTTAGCCCGAGTAGCTGCTGGCTCTGGCGTCTTAGTAATATTTAGAAAGCTGGTGGGCACCCGGACCCCTATTCTGTGGACATAACTAATCTACGAGTATGCTATGAATAAAGAGGTACATTTTGTGATTTTTTGAAAAAAGACTTAGTGTTGAAAAATTTCCACGAGCGGGATTCGAACCCGCATCCCATGAAATGCGGGTCATGTACACTACCAACCAACTATGCTATCGTGGCGCAAACCAACTCAGCCGAAATTAATCATCATCATCATCATCATCTCAGCCAAAAGACGTCCACTGCTGGACAAAGGCCTCCCCCTAGATGGGGGGTATTTGCCATAATCGCCACGCTTGGCAGGCGGGTTGGCGATCGCAGTAGGTTCAAAGTAACAACACTATCTAATCTTACTCTCTGTAAGCCAAAGAAGCCCGATTCAATGTCGACAACTACGTCATCAACATTTGTCATTTGTCATATGTAACTTTGTTTGTTTGTTTGTTTGTTTGTTTGTTTGCGGAGGGTAATCTCTGGAACTACGGCTCCAATCCCAAAAAATCTTATACTGATAGAATAATACATTTCTTGCGGGTAATATAGGCTGCATTATTATAATTATTAAAAATATAGATTTAAAAAAATATAAAATCAACATTGAGCAAGTCGCGGGAACAGTGCTAGTGCCTAATACCATGGATGGACATGTCTAAAATTGGTTTGTTAAAAATCGACTACTGAATTGATTTCAGACATTTTTATGTATGGTATTTTGTGTAGGTAAATTACAGTCATTCCTTCGTGGAACGGTCAAAACCATTGGCTAAAACACTTCGTTTACCTCATCGGCCTAATGCGGGACACCAAACGCATCCTCACAAGTACAGGATGTCTCGAATTAGACTGTCCTCAAACGGAATTATCCCCGATTACATATAATGCGATTGGGACACACGAGACGCTTCCTGAGGGTAACCACATGACATCCACGTAACTTTTCATTCTATAAATACTTTTTTAAGGAAACTATACTTTTTTTAATTTTAGCTGACTGAGCTATGAACCATTAATTTCCCAATGCAGGGCAAAGTTCTCTTTTCCCCTTTCCCACTTCTCTGTATAGACTATTTAAAACAAAGGCCTCCATCATTAAAATCGAGTCATATCGCTAATTGACGGGTATTTGCTTAATAAGCACGTTTGCCAAATGCGGGTAAGTGATCACAACCAGAATTAAATGGTAAGCATAGTTCTCTGGATATTAAGTCGACCGCTTTTCCAGTCAGCCACCGAGCTGAAGCCTTAGCGTTAAAAAAGAATTATTATGAAAAAAACAAAAGAAAAATTCGAATTTTGAATTATTTTTATCAGAAAAGAAACATGGCCGTCGCGTCGGATATCAGAAATGACAACGGACGAATGTAGCGCCGCGTGCGTCAGTCCTACGCTGCTGTGTGTGACGAGCAACATCTGGATTGTATCCACGATGAACTGGGGAGATTTTCCGCATACCTGGCGCTGAAGTATCATACTGCACTTAACAAAAGTTACTTGTGATGCGATTTTTAGAAACGCCAGGGCTGTTTAAATAAACGATAAAGAGTCCTTAACCCTTTACCGGCAGACTTCATATTAGTTATCGTGCCCTCAGCGCCTGGCACGTAAATCTAAAAATAAATACCTACAACAAATAGGGATGTTCAATGGTATATCGATGAACAATAAACAGTTTGATTTTGATATACCCGTCCCAGCTACGCACGAGCACGCTTAAAATTTCATCTAAATAGCTTCAGCTAGTGATGAAAGAGATTCAGCCTTTTAAGGCATTTCATATTAATTAAGACTAACAGCTACAGTCTTAATTTTAGAGACAAGTCGTGTAAATTATTAAAATAATTAAAGAAATTATTGTTTGTCTATATTGTCTCGGGTCTGGGTGTTTTCTATGTATATTAAGTATGTATTTAAGTATTTTAAGTATGTTTATCCGTTGTCTAGTAACCATTTAACGAGTTTCATAACGAAGCTTCTCTTGGGCTAGTGTGAGTGTAGAAAGTTTATTTATTTATTTTTATTTTTTGTTTTATATTAGAAGGAGGCAAACGAGCAGGCTGGTCACCTGATGGGAAGCAATCACCGCCGCCCATGGACACCCGCAAAACCAAAGGAATCACAGATGCGTTGCCGGAATATTTATTATACTATTAGCGTCTTACAAATAAACAAAGAGTAAGCTTTGAACAGTTATTCCGTGTTTTCTCTTTTACTCTAATTTGAAATGACGTTTACATGATGGGAATAAAACATGGAAAACCTATTCCGAGCTTATTCGAATAGAATAAAATAGAATAATAGTAGTTTATGCAACTGTCATATAATGAAGGGTATTAAAACACGAGTGTGAGTTTAGTAACGAGTGTTTTAATACCCGTGTTATATGTAGTTGCATACACTACTTTATCTTCACTAATGCAATTAGTCAAACAACAAGAGTAAAAGCTGACAATAGTTTATTTATAATAATTGTTCAAATTTTGGATGGTACAATTTTGAAAGTTAATGTTAATTATTGATCCAGCAGCTGTAGCGGTCGCGGGGCAAGCAGTAGAGCTCGTAGACGGAGTTGGAATATTTATAATTACTTCATTCGTCTTGTTTTCTATACTGTTCAAGATCGTATTTGAGACTTGAATTTTATTCATTAGACTCATCAATGTAGCTTTCAGCCACAGTAGAAGACTTCCACCCCCCGTGTCGTTTCAGTGCGGTCAAATCACCACCGCTATCTATGAGAAGGGTCGCCGAGGTGCGCCGGAAGCAATGCCCCGTGTACAACGCTGGGTTAGGCAGATTCAAAAAACTTGCGATAGTTTTTCCCAGAGCACCAAATTTATTAATACCAGTTCTTTGATCGACGCACTTCCCCGATCTATAGCTCAAGAAAAAGGCAGGGTTTCGACAGGGGGTGGGTCGAAGTTCCATGTATTTTTTACATACGGCATAGCAGTTGCCCGTCACAACGAAAGAACGATCTATTTTCGTTTTTGTTTTCGAAACTTTCACCATGATTGTACTGTCGTCTATGTTAGAGACTTCATCGAACTGGATGTTGTATAGCTCTTGCCTTCGGCATGCCCCCATTATGCCGAAGATTAGTGCAACCTGTAACAATAAACGATATAATAAGCTTGAGGTACATAGCCAAGGCAAAAACTATGATTTATGAAGTAGTAAAGTGTATGTACCTACTACCTAATTTATACACAAAGCGCTTAAACGGAGGGTCTAGATAACTTGCGTGTGTAGTACGTAAGTACTAGGTAGATTAAATAACAGAACTAAAATACACTTACCTTTTCAAAAAGATACAAAATATCTGGTGAATCTTTCAGGAACATCTTTATTTGACCTGATGTAAACGTCAAGGACTTTTTTTCCTTGTGTCCTTCTGAACTGCGTTTCAGGAACGCTATGACTTTTGAATACTTCGTGATATCAATATTGTTGTAGATACTCAGTGTGGACTTGAGCATAGAATATTTAGCCCACATAGAAGATGGCTTGAATTTGTCGGAGAGGTCTTTGAGATACACAAGAATGACATTTTCAGAAAATGATGTAGTTTTCTTTTCGATCTTCCATGCCAAAAAGTTATTATATTCTTTTTCATATAATTTTCTAGATTTTTCTGGCAAAAGATTGTGAGTTACTTTTGTTGCCAATTCTAGAATATCCGGAGGCGTACAAATATCATCGTCGCTGTCCATTTTTAACTTTTAATTTGTATTTTAAAAACAAAACACATTGCGAAACATTAAATTCACGCGTACGTGTATTGTCACAGTGAACTTGCCGCCATTAAAATCTAACCAATGAGAGCGCAGCTGCGCGCGCAGGGCCAATCAGGAGCGAGCGCGCGCTGTTCTTTTTTTATTTAATTGGCACAAGATCTTACCAAAGAGTTTTGTGTATGTAAGTTTAGTAGTTTCGACGAAGTTTTCACGTATAACCCAACTGTTTTCAAAAGCCAGCCTAATATCAAAATTTTATACAACTTGTATGAGGATTTTGACATAAGGCTCGCCAGGTTAATTGGTCGCGTTTTATTGATGTTATAATGAGATTTTACGATATCGATGTGGATATTATACCATCATGTGAAATTGCTTAAATTGAGTGTTTTGTTGTCTGCGCTATAACAGTAGTAATTATAAGTCAAGTATTGGAAACATAAGTAGAATGTTACAACATTAGTGTAGATAAAATACTTTATTGTACACATAAAACATATACATGACAAAGAATTTAAAAATTATTCTTCGTTTATTTGTAAGGCACTTTAGAGACTTACTTTTTTTTTGTATTTTTATCTGTTCTCTATCTGATTTTTGATTTTTTATTGTACTTATATGCATTATTCATTGATAAATAAATCTAAAGTTAATATTTGCGGCTGTGCATCGAACTTCCACGTGCGGTAGGTGGTGCCTATGTCTATTATAATATTAACTTAATCAATAACCTTTCGACACTTAATAGTTAAATGTAGTGGATTTATATGACTTACCTCTTCAATGGACGACGATGACAGGAGCCCAGAACTGTAACAAAAATACATAAATTTCAGTATAAGTTATGCTCAACAAACTCTACACACGACATTTATAATGTTTCTTCTTTAAGCGTGCCAAAACTTTTAGATTTACATGAAATCTGGTACACGGTTTATTCTAAATTAACATGTCACCATCCATCATCAGCTAATTTTATGTCCCCACTGCTGGGGCACGAGCCTTCCCTATGGATGGATAGGGAGAACGGGCCATAAACCACCACGCTGGCCCAGTGCGGATTGGTGGTTGTTAACGACTGCTAACGCAGCCGGGACCAACGGCTTTACGTGCCTTCCGAAGCACGGAGGAGCTCGAGATGATAAACTTTTGGTCACCCATCCGATGACAGGCCTTTGCGAAAGTTGCTTAACCTCGCACTCGCAGACCGGGCGCGTAACCACTGCGCCATCGAGCTCCTCAATTAACATGTGCTTTCATTTTATTTCAACTTTATTGATTAATAACAACCCATATTTGAGCGTAGACTTTAACCGATGAATTTTCAAATTCGCTTACAAATAATTAGGGTCATTTCGCCTGTTCGCGTCCATCGCCCAATTCGCGTCCATTTTACGGATCTCCCTTTGAACATTCTCGAAAATAAGTATACTAACACACCAATAAAACGAAAAGTCATTACCGCCAATACCTCAATGTATAAGAGACACGCACACATAGACAAAAGTTCCGTGCGCCCAACCAATCCCATTTTGAAAAAATAGTTTGTCTTGGCTGTTCAACAAGAGAGCGCGGACCCGCGGTATTTTAAGAAAATAATAGTGTCCATCGGCGCGTTTCCCATTAAGTCTTATATTATTTTACGTGAATTTTAGGTAACATAGCTGTTTCTAGACTTTGATAATGAAAAAAGGAATAATATTTATTATGAATTTGCTTATTTTTTCTATAGTTAACAGATAAAATAAGGTGGACGCAAATTACTACACCGAATTTATAAAATTTCCACTTTGCGTCCGCATGGACGTCATGTCATTAATTAAAATTCTAAGGCTATAATAAATCATACCTCGTCTCGTAATTATTATGATTCAACATTTCTTTTAGTAGTAGGATTAGACAACAATTATTGTATTGTTTTGTTGCTATAATATAGCCAAAAACTTATTATTAATCAAGGCTGATCTTTAGTAATAATTTTAATAATATTCCTCGTGATTTTAGGGTAAAATTGACAGAACTGATTATTGTTGACATAAACAGGTGAAAATAATATTTACCTACTACCTATATACTTTGTTTTTTAATTTTAAGTTCAACCAATGTTGAGAAGAATAAATAGGTATTTTTATATTCTTTAAAATGATTTTTATAATGATAATAATGTTGATTTTTAAATAACTATAGTCTTAAATAAAGAAATTGTTAAAATCCAATCTTTCTTTACAATATCTTAAAAATATCACCCCTACATTTCTTTTCTAAGCGGGTGGACGCGAAATGGTCCAGGGGTGGACGCAATCTGGATTTTGTGGACGCAAACTGGGTAAAACGCCTAATTCTGATGTTTGTCTATTTCAAAAAAAAACTCAAGATGTTTCGAACAGACCTAAAAGTTAACCTTAAAATAGACTATATAATGAACACATTACATAAATTTTTCATTGAAATTAGTGCTGGGACATTTTTATTTTCTCCTTCAAACTTGCCAACTGCACTAAATGGACGCGAACAGGCGAAATGACCCTAGTATATTAAAAAAATAAAAATAAAAATAATTAAAAACGTTTATTACAAGAAATAATACAATCATAACATATTAAACAATAGCGCCTAAACTAGGTAATCCTGTCTTATGGGGGCTAGGGAAAATTAACAAAAATAATTACCTTTTAATTAACAATGTTATTAAAAAAAACTATTATATCAAATGCTCATGTTTTCCTTTATTTTGAAAGCATTTGAAACAGAGTTAACCAAATATGGCAAATGCGGTACGGTGCATAGAACCCCGGAAAATTATGAGCATGTACCTGAAAAGCACCATACATATTATTATGATCAAAATATTAAGGTTGTTTGTTACTCAGTAAAATTGAAAAGAGACATTACTAGATCGAGCTGATAGATTGTTCTGGGTCGTCAACCTCATGAGCCGAAACAGAAGTCAAAACATGTCAGGGCTTATTTGAAGCAAAAACTTTGTACCCCTTTTTACGAAAATTGCGCGGACGGAGGAGTATGAAATTTCGCATACTTATAGTTTATATAGAGAAGGTGTGCAGAATGCTAATATTTTTTTTTAAATTATGCAATAAAAATACATTAAATTAAATAAACATTGTTTCATACATTTTTCAAAAATTTCAAAAATGGAAGAGGAGCGGCCGGACGTAATCTGTCAATGCCAATCCAAGCTCACATTCTATCTTTTTAAATTTTTCATTGCTTAGAATACAATCCGTGCAGCCTTAATAAAATAATGTTTAGTAAAAAGCTTTTTTTAAATGTACGGTCGAATTTCGACCACTGGGCGACCACTAGTATTCATAAATAGACTTGGTACCACGTGTCGTCAACAATACTCACCAGCACAGCAAGTTGCATTTCTTATTTCGTTTCGTCATTTCGCCGAACTATCTTAGTATAGCTTATTTAACATTCGCTTAGTAATATACAATCATAACACTATATCGCACAAACGCACTGGTTACATTACGCTAAGAAAAGTCTAAGAAAACATTAAAATAGATTTATAATGCCTCGGTGGCTGAGTGGCAAAACGCTTGGCCGGCACCTAAAGATTCCAACCAATTCCCAGGACAGGCAAAGTGTGTTTAATTTTTTTCGATGCATAACCCATATGTTGCAAATCAACAGGCATTTATTTTTGCTGGAAATAAACCTTTGATTTGTATTATGGACGGATCGATTTGGGAATCGATTATCGATATTCAATTTATTTAGTGGCATAATGGCCCCCTCACTAATTGTTCTCTTTTTTTTTGGTACTTGTTTCGAAAAAAAAAACAACGGGGCTGTTTTATAGGTTATCGTGTGTTGATAATTAAATAGATTTTAAGCAGTAATAAGGGCATTTGGAGCCGTATTATTCAAATTAAGTGTATTGTGCAATCTGTGTCTTGTGTGTGTGTAAATCGTAAGCGAATCGCTTCGGGAGTACAATTCGCCATCCCATGGTTGGATGTCGGCGTCTTCGCTGCTGGAGAACAGGTATTTCCTCGGGGGAAAGTGCACTTTGGGGTAGCCGTTGGGTGTGATTAGGGAACCCGAGAAGACCCGGACTCGGATTCAGGCCCCATCAGACCATATGGATCCCGTTCTGGACGGCGGGAGCGGCATGGAACTGTGAGTGGATTTTGTGGATTTTAAGGTGTAACCTAATTTTAAACGGTAGCAGATAGTGTGAATAGTGGTTTTCGCATCATTTTGGTAGCAGAGCGTGGTTCCTACCGGACGTCTAGGTTAATCGGTGTAATTTTGTGTATTTTGTTAGTTCGTAATAGGTTAAGCTCATTTCGTGTAAAATCGCACTTCCGGGACAGGTGCGGTTAAGTTGTAAGGTTGGTAGTACCGTTGTATTTGGGCTGGGACATTTCTCGGAACGTTAATTGTTACTCAATTTCTTTCAATTGAAAGCATCGAGTCGATTCGGGATAATCGATTCCGTGTTTTCGTTGACTCGTTTTAATTTTGTGTTTAGGTTTATTTAGTTTAAGTTATTTATAATGACAGCGTCATGGCAGGAGTTGGCTCAGCAGCTCCGGTGGTGAACCACCGGAGCTGCTGAGCCAACTACTCCGGTGAACCGGGCTGCTTGCATTAATAGATCGGCCTAACCGGGAGGACGCCTTGGAGACGCGTTCGAAAGAAATGCAGGGTCGTTTCTTGTTGGCCGAGCGGTCGGTAACCGCTCTATTGTCAACCGACCCGGTCGGGGAGAAGGAGCTGGCCCTCCACGCCCAATATGTCAAGGATCTGGAGCACATCCAAGACATCTACGATGAGGTCCTTCAGCGGGTGAAGGACATCGAGCGACTGCGGGAGGGGAAGCCTGTTGCGCGCCCCGCTTCGCTCCACACCCCTGGACCCAGCGCCATGGGAAGATTGGGTGCCCTGGAGAACCCGCATTTCACCGGATGTATGCGGGACTGGGCTGGATTCCGGAACATGTTTTTGGCCTTGGTGGATACTCGGAAGGATTTCACCAAGGCCGAAAAGCTGGCATATCTCCGTTCCTTCCTAGACGGAGAACCCAGACAGCTCGTACAGCATCTGGAGCTGCAGGATGCGAGCTACGACACCGCCATGCAGCTGCTGGAGAAGCGGTACGAGAAGCCGCGTCTTCAGGCGGACGCGCACGTGAACCATCTGCTGGGATTGCCGAGGGTCAACCATAGGGCTCAGCTGAGGGCGCAGCTGATCACCCCGCTCACCGTGTCCTTGAACGGGTTAAGGACGCTCGGACTGCCCGTCGACCAGTGGTCCTTCCTTCTTCTGCACATCGTTCTGGCCAAGTTGTCGCAGGAGATGAGGGACAAGTTCGAGCGGAATCGACTGGTCCACAAGGATCTCGGCAGCGTTCTGCCCTCGATAGGGGAACTTCTGGAGTTCCTGGAAGAGGAGGCTGGCCTGCTGGAAAACCAGCTAGCCTCCCAGGAGGCTCCGACAAGTGCGCCGGCCCGCACTTCCGGAGTCTACGGCGCCCAGCCGCCACGCAACCCAGGGAAGGGTCGCGGCAGGCTGGTGGCTGCGGCCGCCATCAACCCCGGTTCTGGATGCCGGGTTTGCGGACAGCAGCACTTGGAACAGCTATGTCCAGCAATTCTCGGGCTGCCTACAAAAGAGCGCCGAAACCTCGTTCGGACACGAGGATTGTGTTATGCCTGCCTGGGAGGACATAGGTATAATGAGTGTCCCTAGGCGAGGCCTTGCGATGTGTGCGGCGGACCGCACCATCGCTTACTGTGCACCCGTAGTGCTGAGGGCTCAGCACCGGTTCGGGAGAGGGGATCTCCCACGGGTGGCGGTTTGGGGCCGGGGTCAACTCCGCCTCCGGAAAGACGGAGTCCGCCACGGCCGCCACACTACAACCCCTCGTACACCCCGGCTCAGGTGAGTTGGGGACCGCCGGAACGGAGCCAGGTTCTGGCTACAACCCGGCACCCGGCGCGACCAACACCAGGAGTTGGTGCCTCTAAGGGCCACTGGGTACAGGGAGCCCCACCTCCGGACCCAACACCCGGATACTCGTACGCGTATCCTTCGCCGCCGTTACCGGAACAACAACGACATGAGAACCGTCAACAGTTCTCACCGGTACTGCACGAGTACCCGAGGATGGAATACCACCCACCCTATCACCGGTATGGTAGGGCAGCTGGATACGCACCACCCCGGATGGTGGCCTGCACGCGTCCGACTTACGGGCCGAGTCATCACGGTTCGACAGGGTCGGCTGCTGGCTCTGACGCGTGACTAGCCTGTGGTCGGGCTACGTCGGAACCGAGGACGGTTCTTTTGCCCATCGCGCAGGTACGCGTTTGGGGACCTAGGGGGGACTTCGTCCGGATACGAGCCCTCCTAGACACTGGGGCACAGGGCTGCTTAATTACTACGAGGGTAGCGAGGCGCTTACGTCTGGAGTGCGCGCCTCCCTCAGTTCCGATTCGGGGAGTCGGAGATACAGAAGTGGGGGGTCTGTCCGGTAAGATCCACATTTTCTTCTCTCCTGTGCATTCGATACGGATTGCGGCGGTCGTGATCGTACTCGACAATCTGCTGGGTTGGCATCCACCGACAGACATTCCGCGGGACGCAATGTCTGACACATCAGGTCTCATGCTGGCAGACCCTCATTTCGAGGAGCCGGCTCCGGTGGACCTCATATTGGGAGCGGATGTACTGGGCTGGATCCTTTTAGGGCCTCAGCGGATTCTGGGCCGCTCTTCGTTGGTAGCTATACCTACCATCTTTGGACACGTTTTAATGGGACCGGTTTTCGACCAGGAGACGCGGGATGTCTCACCTGTCGTCGCTACTACCTCCATCGCTAGGACGATGCAAAAATTCTGGGAACTGGAAGAGCCTCCCATGGTCTCCCGTCTGGATCCGGAGCATGTGGAGTGCGAAACCTTTTATAAGGATCACACACGCCGGATGGCGTCGGGTAGGATCGAAACTCGACTGCCCTTTATCGACTGTCCCCCTCTCTTGGGAAAATCGAGGGCGTTGGCAGAGAAACGACTCTTGTCCATGGAGCGTCGTATGTCTCGCGATCCGGTACTTCGGGAAAAGTATATCGAGTTCATGCGAGAATACGAGGCCTTGGGGCATATGTCGCGGGTGACTGTCGACTGGACAACGACAGATAATTTTTTCTTGCCTCACCACGCGGTGTTGAAGGTCTCATCTGGAAAACTACGGACTGTTTTTGACGGATCGGCACCGTCGTCGACTGGAGTTTCATTGAACCAATGTCTCCATTCTGGTCCGAAGTTACATCGGGACATTGTCGACATCATTTTAAATTTCCGAAGACACCAGGTGGTGATCGGTGCGGACATCCGGATGATGTTCCGCCAAACAGTAATACATCCTGCGGACAGGAGGTTTCAGTTAATACTCTGGAGGGAACATTCGGAGGATCCCATCACCGTCTACGAGCTCAACACCAATACGTACGGCCTGAAGTCGAGTCCCTTCATTGCCATCCGGTCACTGCTGGAACTGGCGGAGCAGAAACGGGCTCGCTTTCCCCGGGCAGCCGCTGTACTGACACGTGACGTGTTTGTAGATGATATCTGCACAGGGGCAGCCTCTCTGGAGGAGGCGCTCATCATCAGGAATGAACTGATCGGACTCCTCGCGGCTGGTGGTTATGAGTTGAGAAAATGGTTATCCAACGAGCCACAGCTTCTGGTTGGGATTCCGGAAGATCACCAACAGAATCCTCAGCTATTCGAGGACGCAGGGGACCCGAACTCTATCGCCGTTTTGGGAATTAAATATCAGCCGGTTTACGATATTTTCACATTCCGGGTAGAACTGGAAACTACAAGAGTTTGGTCGAAAAGGACGGTCCTTTCCACCATCGCTCGGATGTTTGATCCAAATGGATGGATCAGCCCGTGCATTTTTATGGCGAAGTGTTTATTGCAAACACTGTGGACACTCGGAGTCTCGTGGGATGAGCCACTGGTAGGGCTCTCACTCGACACTTGGCTCGCTCTGATCTCTACGATCGAGGCGATCAATCAGGTGGCGTTGCCGCGGCGGATCTTGCCGCGGGGCAAATACAGGGCAAGCCTACATGGCTTCTGCGATGCGTCAGAACGAGGGTATGCCGCAGTGGTGTATCTGCGAACGGTGGACTCGATGGGTCGAGTCGCCGTCTCCTTGCTTCTGGCTAAAAGCAAGGTGGCTCCCCTCAAAACTAGGCTGACAATCCCGAAGCTGGAGCTTTGCGGGGCGCATCTATTGGCCAAACTGTTGTGCCACGTGCACAAGGAACTGACGTCTACGGTGGACATCCGGAATGTCTACGCCTGGTCTGACAGTCAGGTAGCTCTGGCATGGCTACGCGGGGCACCCCACGTATTGGAAACGTTTGTGGCCAATCGGGTATCTCAGGTACAGAACTCGGGCATCGAAATTTGTTGGAGGCACGTTCCCGGCCCCTGGAATCCTGCCGATTGTGCCTCTCGGGGCTGCACCGCGCCGGAATTGGTGCAGCATGCCCTCTGGTGGGGTCCAGAGTGGTTAAAGGAGGGTGAGTCATCATGGCCGGTCACCATGATCGATGGCTCTCTAGGGATGCTCCCTGGAATAAAAGTTTTGGTGACAACAAACGAGTCAAGGCCAGATCCGAATTGGTTGACGGCTTGATACAGCAAACTGGACAAATTGCTAGGTGTAACTTGCTGGATCCGGAAATTTCTACATAACTGCCGCCATCCAGACAAGAGGCAGTTATCACCCGTGGCGGGTGCTGAGGAACGCAGGAGTTCACTGTTGGCCCTGATACGGCTGGTTCAAGCTGACCGGTTCGAGGACGAACTGAAGATTTTGCGCGTCGGTCGCGCAAAGCTCAAGGGAGCGATCTCTTGGCTCAACCCATTTCTGGATGCGGATGGTCTGTTACGCGTTGGAGGTCGCCTCAAAAATGCCGACCTGCCCTTCGGTAGCCGTCATCCTCTGCTACTCCCCAAAGGAGGACCTTTGGTAGAACTGGTGGTCTCGGATAGACACCTGAAAAACGCTCACGCGGGGTGTAATGCGTTACTGGCGATATTACAGAGGGAGTTCTGGATTTTGTCCTCTCGGAGAGTGGTTCGCAGCGTGTTATTTAAGTGTGTGGCTTGTTATCGGGTGAAGGCCTCCACTATGCAGCCACAGATGGGGGATCTCCCTTCTGACCGGGTTTGTCAGACTACTAGGCCGTTCGACGGGGTCGGTACGGATTTTGCTGGACCGTTTCTGGTGAGAACCACAGCCTATCGTAACACTAGGGTCACGAAAGCTTACCTGTGCGTTTTTGTCTGCCTGGCCACTAAGGCCGTCCACCTGGAAGTGGTTTCGGCTCTGTCTACGGAAGCCTTTGTCGCCACGCTGGATCGTTTTGTTTCGCGACGGGGTTTACCTTCTCTCATTCGGTCCGACAACGGTACCAACTACAGAGGCACTGCCAACTACTTAAAAGATGTGAACGATTTTCTGGATAAAAATTGTAATAGCATAAGTCAAGCTCTCGCACAGCGGGGAATCACATGGCGATTTAGTGTGCCAGCCTGTCCCCACTGGGGCGGGATATTTGAAGCCGCGGTAAAATCGGCAAAAACCCACTTGCGCCGGGTAGTCGGGGAAACTACCCTCACGTATGAGGAACTTACAACTGCGTTTTGCAAGGTTGAGGCGGTTCTCAACTCGCGTCCGCTTTGTCCATTCTCCTCTGACGCAAATGACATGGAAGTCCTGACCCCTGGTCATTTTTTGGTCGGTCAGCCACTCACTGCCCTGCCTGAGTATCCCTGGAAGGATGAACGCAGACACCGGATGTCTCGTTTTCAAATGATACAACAAATGAGTCAGGACTTGTGGCGTCGTTGGTCACTGGAGTATCTGCATTTATTGCAGCAGCGTGTAAAGTGGACAGACCGGACGTTGCCCCCTTCGGAGGGGGATCTGGTTTTATTAAAAGAGGCTAATTTGCCATCGTTATTTTGGAGACGAGGTCGCATTTTAAAGTTAATCTGGGGCGCAGACGGGACTCCGCGTGTGGCGCAAGTGTTGGTTGATGGATCGGTGCTAAATCGCGCAGTCGCGACCTTAGATCGATTACCGGTTGACTAGTTTAAGATTTCAGGCTAGAAAGCGGTACGTCCGCTTTGGGTGGCGGGATGTTGCAAATAAACAGGCATTTATTTTTGCTGGAAATAAACCTTTGATTTGTATTATGGACGGATCGATTTGGGAATCGATTATCGATATTCAATTTATTTAGTGGCATAATGGCCCCCTCACTAATTGTTCTCTTTTTTTTGGTACTTGTTTCGAAAAAAAAAAACAACGGGGCTGTTTTATAGGTTATCGTGTGTTGATAATTAAATAGATTTTAAGCAGTAATAAGGGCATTTGGAGCCGTATTATTCAAATTAAGTGTATTGTGCAATCTGTGTCTTGTGTGTGTGTAAATCGTAAGCGAATCGCTTCGGGAGTACAATTCGCCATCCCATGGTTGGATGTCGGCGTCTTCGCTGCTGGAGAACAGGTATTTCCTCGGGGGAAAGTGCACTTCGGGGTAGCCGTTGGGTGTGATTAGGGAACCCGAGAAGACCCGGACTCGGATTCAGGCCCCATCAGACCATATGGATCCCGTTCTGGACGGCGGGAGCGGCATGGAACTGTGAGTGGATTTTGTGGATTTTAAGGTGTAACCTAATTTTAAACGGTAGCAGATAGTGTGAATAGTGGTTTTCGCAACACCATATTTATGATTACTAACCCGCTTATGACAAGCGTGGTGATTAAGCCATTACCCATCAATTGTATTGATGTGTTGATTTTAATGATGGAGGCATTTGTCTAACAGTGGGATATTTATAGGCTTTTTACTTTCTTTTACTTATATACTAGCATCAAAGCTGAGACGTGCGGAGATTAGAAGATCAACCAATAAAGGAAAGGAGAAGGGTAAAAACTAATTCTTATTGGAATTCACGACACATTTTCTCTCCTCTCTAGGCACTAAAAAATTAAAAAATTAACTAAAAATTACGAAATTAAGAAACGTTTTAACAAAATAAATTATAAAATTATCAGTAGGTTTATTTTATAAGGTATTTAATCACTATTCCGATATCATTGCGTAAATTAATCCCATGCCGAGGAAATGCCTGACATCAATAATAATCATTATTTTGACGACCTCCTTGGTCGAGTGATTTGTACACCGGTTTTCATGGTGTCGCCATCTCTGAGGTCCCGGGTTCGATCCCCGGTCGGGTCAATTTAGAAATTATATTGTTTTTCTAAATTGTCTCGGGCCTGAATGTTTTCTATGTATAATAAGTATGTATTTAAGTATTTTAAGTATGTTTTAAGTATTTTAAGTATGTTTATCCGTTGTCTAGTAACCATACGAGTTTCATAACGAAACTTCTCTTGGGCTAGATAATTGGTGTGAGTGTAGGAAAATTTACTTTTACTATTTACTATTAGTATAAATAATCTGTAGAGCTTCTAAAACTAGGGTTATCGAATGATACATTTGCTTAAAACTGTTTTTAAAGTAAATAGGTATTTGGTGATAAGTTTTTTGAATAAACGACAGTACCCCGACAATATGGGTACACGTGCTGTGATTGCGGTATAATAATCTGTGTTCCTAACAAGTAGGTTAATTTTAATGGGTTATCGAGAGTGTGTACAAGTAATTATAATATGAATATGAGACAGTGAGACAGCGACACTTCGGTCACAAAATAAGAAATCTGCAAAAGATAAGCTTCATACAAGCACTCGAGCACTTTAGCAACGCTCACATAGAATTAAACCGCCTCTGTGGTCTACTGGCTAAGACCACCGGTTTAAACCCAGAGGTCCCGAGTTCGATTCCCAGCGGGGGGTACATGTTTGTGTACTCGGTTTGGTTGGTGGTAGGGCTTGTTTGCCCGCCCGGCTAGCTACCACCATCTTATCTAAATATGTCGCCATAACATCAATGTTTGTAGCATTGTGTTCCGGCAGCTATAGATAAGATAGCCAGTGCCTCACTAGTTTCCGGGTGAAGTGCGCTTCCATAATGGCCTTATCATCACTTAACATCAGGTATGATCAAGGAACTGTGCTTAACCATTAATATACAAAAAATAATTAAGACACCTCTCCCCAAGCACGGAATGTCGGAACAGCTCGCAATAGTCTAAGCGCAGCTGATCCGAGATTCTGTGCCCGTGAGAAGACCCGCAGGCTGTTATCGAAAAACTCAACCAGGGGCCCGACTGCCTAAGCAATCGCCTTGACTTTGTGTGTGGTTTATGACGTCATCTTGTCGTTTCGTGCCGCCTATGAAAGCAATAGCGAAAGCTGTAGCCTTTAGCTTTTGATATTGCTTTCATAGGCGGTGCGAGGTGGCAAGATGACGTCATAAACTATACGCGTAGTCAAAGCGATTGTTTAGGCGGTTGGAGGGCTGTTGTTAATTGTACAAATGCAACGCGACTGTATTAGTTGCTGTTGATAAGTTGGTATTACAGACACAAATCGCTCAATCTATATGTAAACTATTACATTCATTTTAATCGCAAATGCACTAAGCGAGCGATCATTGAGCGATTTGTGCCCGTTATAACAATTTATCAACCGCGACCACTGAGTCATAAACCGTTTTGTCTTTATTTTTAAACATGTGTTACCTTTTATAATGTATTTTTGTTAAAAGACAAATAAACGATTTTATTAGATATTATTGCCTTTATTTATTATTTCTCATACAAATTTACATTTTTAAATATTTTCTAAAAACAGAACAAATAAAACATCTAAAAAAATAGAGGTCCGCCGGCATCGGGACCAGGGTCCAAGCTACCGGTGGTTAGGGCTCCAGTGACAGGAACCTCCTCACAATGCGTGCCGTATCGAGGAGAACTGCCTTCTAATCAGGCCCTTGATCCAGAGCCTCATTAGATGTTGATCGAGGCTCTTGGCCATCGGGCCGTTGGCCGTAACAACAATCTGCACGATGACAGCCGAATCCACATTCCACATGTCGACAACCTCGTTTGCTATTATTATTATTATTATAATTAGAGCAGTTGCGTAGCAATTGTACAATTACCAATGGTTGCATTTTTCGGTTCGGTTTCAGCTCGGTTGGTTTTTTTTTTTTCAAAAAAAGCCTGCCGGGTCAATGTGTACGTCCTGAATGGGTAGTAGGTAGAAAAATTTTTGAACGATTCAAAAGCACTTTTGTAAACTTTATTTGAATAAAAAATATTTGATTTCGACTTTGAAATATTTGACTTGACATTGACTTTGTTGCTCGAGCGCCTCTTGTACGAGCTTACCTTCTGCAAGCTTAGTATTTTGTGCTTCGGTACTAAAACATCTGTGATTCCAATCGAGCCGCCATGTTTATAAACACGGTGACGAATATACAGATTGCTCTATTTTTGCATTCTCATCTTTATCACTACATAGTATAAAACAAAGTCGCTTCCCGCTGTCGCTGTCTGTTCCTATGTATGTATGCTTAGATCTTTAAAACTACGCAACGGATAAATGTTTATATAATTTTTAACGCAAATTTTGTTGCAAACAAATTACAAAAACACAAATGATGAAAAAATTTTTTTTTTACGCAACGGATTTTGATGTGGTTTTTTAGTAGATAAAGTGATTCAAGAGAAAGGTTTATATGTATAAAACATGCATACAATTGGACCCGGTAGGTGGCGCTGCGCTGCCATAGGGCTCTATAGGATACGGGTGTTCACTCAAGCGGACAAAGCCGCGAGCGGGCCGCTAGTTATTATATATATATATCTTCTGTGCGTGTGTATGTTATTGAACTCCATCTAAAAAGCTGGACCGATTTCGATGAAATTTTCTGTGTGTGTTCAAGTGGATTCGAGAATGGTTTAGATTTACAATGGGACCCGGTAGGTGGCGCTGCTATAGGGGTCCATCATGGGATACGGGTGTTCTTAAGCGGACGAATGATTTGTTTGTTTTGTTGTCATGGAAAACGTCAACGTTATGTTTGTTTAGTTGTCATGGAAACTGTCAAAGCGGTACGGTCCGCCGGTCAGCTGACCGGCGGACTTTAGTTTAATTTAATTTTACATAAAATATATAGCACTACTAGCTAGTAGTGCTATATATTTTATGTAAAATTAAATCGTACTTGAAAAAAAAGGACTGTTATGGCGACATACAAAATGGTATGGAGCTTGATAGTGCAGTGGTAAACGCGCTAAGACAGCGATTGATGAAGCTAAGCAACATCGGATGGGTGACCCAAAAATATTAGCCTAATGCTTCGAAAGGCCCGTAAAGGCGTTGGCTTTTACATACACCGACCCGCACTGGACCCGCGTGGTGGTTTACGGCCCGTTCTCCCGTGGCCTTTCCATGCATTGGGAAGGCTCGTGCCCCAGCAGTGGGACATAAAAAGGAGCTGGTGATGATGAAATAGGTTGATAGTGAACCAGGCCACATTTTTTTAATTTTCATTTACAAAAAAAAACATAGAACAAACCCTAGCACTTAATGATCACTCTAGTAAGCAAATGGAATTTCTTCTGGCTACTACTCTGGCTGGATAGCAGACGGATGTCTAGGAAACATTCGTGATACATTTTTTTGGAGAATGTGCTGATTGCCTCAGGTAGCATTTCCAGCATCACCAGACTTTTTTGGGGGCGGCGAGAAACTTAAAAGGGTTCCTCAAGCCGTGTGAAACGAATCACCGACAGAGGTTTTTTAGAGGGTGTCGTGATACTGTACTAATATGTTACTGTAATATATTATGTAATACCAAAATAATGGCGTTATCATATTTATTTATCCAGCTTTAACAATTCACAGTGAAGAAACTTAACATAACTTAAAACATTAAAGAAAAAATAAAGCAGAAAAAAAACGAAGATAACTTAACTGACAACATAAAACATATAGAAAAATTATTACACGCGCTTAGCCCACTTAAATGTCCTAATAGGCTCAATAATTGTAACAATAATAATGTCGAATTGAGAGCATCATATGATACACATATCGTGTCGACATTTTTCTATTGATCAATCAATCATAGCTTATATAATATCCAATGTCGAGAGGCAAACCTACCTAACCTATTTCGAGACTTGATATTCATAGAAACTTAAGCATACGCATGTAAAAAAATACATTGAAGGAATACATAGCTGTAGTTTGGCGGTCTTATCACGTTAAAGGTATGTTTTCCAGACAACCAGACGAATACTTATAAGAAAATGACAGTATAAAATCGAAGTTGCAGACAACTAACATATAAAATTAATATGCAAGACGTAACATATTAGGTATTACCTACATAAATGTTCTTTTTATAAGTTTGTTTACCTATAAGTACACTATACATAATTATATATTTAGAAACATAACATAACAGTAACTACCTAAACTAGTGCACTAACTTTTATTTTCCTTTCAGTTGTCTTATACCTCAAAGGTTGTCTGGAAGAGATCGCTTTAAGCGATAAGACCGCCTTTGCCCACCCCGATATATATTTTTTTTGTTTTGTTTCTACTTTTCTGTGTATGTGTGCAATAAAGAGTTTTATCTATCTATTTATCTATAACAGCGCAAATAGCAGCTTAGCAAAGGGACAATATATCGAAGAGATATTATGTACAATATAAAGATGAAAATCGCGAAATTACGAGATCTTTAAATATGTAAATGGGTAGTGGAAAGTGTGAACTTTTATATATTTTATAATTTATTTTATGTGAGTAGGCAAATAAATGTGAAACTTATCAAGTCGGTTAAAACTAAAATACACTAAACCACCATTATTTCACATTAATATTCGACATAACACAAATTTTAGAAAATAAAACAAAACCGCAGACATAACTATTCACTTTCCCGCCAAGAAGTCCAAAATAACAGAGTTTTGTTATATACCCTATTTATATATTTTTTATAACTAGCACTTTACTCGCGACTTCGTCCGCGTGGATTGGAGATTTAAATAGAAACTCTTTTTTTAAATAAAATATAACCTATGTTATCCGCAAGGAATGTAGCATTCTATAACTTATTATTATATTATATATTAATTTTGCGAAATTACGAGATCTTTAAATATGTAAATGGGTAGTGGAAAGTGTGAACTTTTATATATTTTATAATTTATTTTATGTAAGTAGGCAAATAAATGTGAAACTTATCAAGTCGGTTAAAACTAATATACACTAAACCGTTTTTATGCACGCCTAAATATGCAATGCGTGTCGCATTCGTGCAGCATATTGATACACGATTACTGTTTATGGACGCGTGTAGGGTTGCAAGATACAACACGTGTGCTATCGATAAGCAAAATAACTGGCAAACTCTTTAGTTACTTTTTAGGCAGACCTTATTAAGAGGCATGGCAATTTTTACTGAAGATTAGGCAAACGGATCCACTCCACCAGATGTTATGTGGAAAAGAAGTCAAGGGTATCGATTCTACTTTTGTAAATCGTGAACGTTTAAAATACCTGAATCAAAGGGTTCTTTCAGAGACGTTTGTTGTCGGATGGCTAACGCACGTTTACACTTCGTTCCATATTAAAGCGGTCGTGCGGCTGTCGTGCGGCTGGCGTTTAAGTGTAAAAACACACTATGCCGAGGGTACGCGACCGAAGTTCCGCGGCTGATTTTACGTTCCGACGTATTCGGCTGATATGACACACCATAAGTGCCGAACTTACGCCCCGCCCCCGGATCTTCGTAGGCAATCGAAACGAACTTCGGTCGCGTATGATGTGTGCTCTATAGAATAAGTTGCCGCTGAACTTACGCCCGAGTCGCCCGACCGAAGTTAGGCTGTACGCTATAACGCAACGTAATTTCGGTATTGTGTCGTCAGTAATTCAAATAGCATTGCAGGCGTAATCATGCCGAACTTCAGTCGCAATTTCGGCATAGTATGTTCCTACACTAATATGAAACCGCACGGTAGCGATCCAACACGAAACGTCTAAATTGAAAGAGCTAGGGCTCAGATTCTGGTATTTAAACCGAGATGTGAAGACCAACATCTCGGTTAGCGACCTACAACGTACACACCTTTTTGGTCTTGTTTTTATATTTTTACTATTAATTTATTTGTCATGTGCATATTTTAAAATAAAAGGGCGTCTATGTTACATTCTAAAGTTACTTTATAATTTGCCTTTTAAGTTTTTAAACTCTTTGCAGGATTTTAAGGTCAAGACAGTCTCTATATAAAAATAAGAGCGAGTTAATCTATACAAAGTTCGTGTCCATAAATAAGTTCAGTAAGTTTAGTTAAGTGGGAAATACTTCGATCAACAATCCACTAGACAAAGGAAGTGGAACAAAAATGCAACTCGAAAGTGGTCATACCTATACATTAAAATTAAAGTTTCGAATAACAAAATTTAAAAAAAGCATTGGATAGCATCAACAACTTTAGCTTTCTGTGAACCTTAGATCATAAATATAAAGATTAAATTAAGGTTGCAAAAATATTTGTAAGTACTTTATATTTACTGTCACTGCCTACAAATTTTCAAGCGCTCATCGGGAATCTAGTACCTACATAATTGATGGAAGGGTAAACAGAAATTAAGAAGTTTGCATGTTTGTTAAATGTATTTTAGCTGTGAAAGCCCTGAATATTATAAAGTGTAGTAGGTACCTAATATGTACTCCACTTTCAAAGTAGCAGTATGAAAGCAGCCAACGGATGTTGATTAGCATAATATACGTATTAAGTTTGTACACCGTTCAGCACCAATCTAACTACAAAGCCTGGGCCAAATAACTAATACTTCAAAGTAGTAAAAAGTATACGTGACGGGAACAAAACACGAAATATCTATTCCAAGCAGTTTTTTTTCCTTGCAGTTGATGGCTTCGTGCGATTAGCACATTTAGCCAGTGTCAAAGTAATTTTTCTTACAAGTAATTTAGATGGCTCCTTCACTTACTTCTTCAATGAGAATATCATTTATTAATAAAATAAGAAATAAAACAATTTGAGAAAAAACTTAATTAACTAAAACTGTAAAAGTAACTACAACTATTATCTATTACTTACTATAACTTTAGTAATACATAAATAAACAATATTTCCATCCTGTATGATTTTATTACGAGAAAAAGAAGTGAGAAATGATATACGAGTACCCCCCATCCCCAACCCCTCGAGTATCTCAGTAAAGATGTGGGCCTTTACTAAGTCCTCACGCTAACTTCTTCAGAGAATTTGAAAAGTGCCGTTGCACTGTTTTGTTTCATTTGCCAACACTCATGCACACTCACGAACACTTACGGTTAATAATCCACCATTATTTCACATTAATATTCGACATAACACAAATTTTAGAAAATAAAACAAAACTGCAGACATGACTATTCACTTTCCCGCCAAGAAGTCCAAAATAACAGAGTTTTGTTATATACCCTATTTATATATTTTTTATAACTAGCACTTTACTCGCGACTTCGTCCGCGTGGATTGGAGATTTAAATAGAAACTCTTTTTTTAAATAAAATATAACCTATGATATCCGCAAGGAATGTAGCATTCTATAACTTATTATTATATTATATATTATTTGTTGTTGTTTTGGAATTGGACCAGCAGTTCCAGGGTTAAGCCCCGACATTGTGATTTTAAATGTAGCCAACCCAACCCAACTTCTGCTAAATCTTTAATAAGTAACTGGCTTCTTTCTTTAAACTATAAAGATACAGAATTGTTATTGACCAATCCTCGTTAATTAATATAAACTTTGTCTACCGCCTCAATATGTGTTCGGCTGCCGCATCTCTTTTAGCAGTGTTAATGTTCACTTTTCTACACGAACACTGATCCCAAGTAAGGATATTCTTACGTAGGGCTAGAGTAGGTATTGGTACGTTGGGATGGGGTAAAACAACAGGCCAGCCTTCATTAATTAAAAAAAAATCTATAAGAAAGAGTGATTTATGTCGTATAATCTATATCGGAAATTCGGTATTGTGCTCGTATTTGCTAGTATAGTTTACAATAGAATATATATATTGTTAATTGTTTTGTTGTACACTTAGCCATTAGACAAAATATATTTACCACCACCAATGTAAGTCCCATAGACAGAATTAAGGGGACTACGAGTAATAATGTATACATACTGTTGCAACTCTTTTTTTTTTAATAAAAGCATTTTTATTTTTTTATTTATTATTTACATACAAACAAAGTCACTTACCTCTTTATTAATAGTATAGATAAAGATAAAGATAGATAACTTTGTAAATAGAAAGAATAAATTAAAAGGTGTCTTAAAAAACCGAATAATATCGAATATAAGTGAAGTAGGTCGAAAGGTTATCGATGTTAGAATAGTGTTAGTAGACTGATAGCTAGTATCGATAAGATATGGATGTAGGTATATATAATATTTCCTAATATTATAGATTTCATACTATGTAAAAATAGAGATGATAAAGACTTGGGTCTTGGGCGTATTTATACAACGTGTAATTAAAATAGCGCGTAGCTTTATACCACAACGTTTCTTTTATTTAAATAACTGATATTGATTAATAAAATATTTATATTCATAAGGTATTAAAGAAGATTAGCATTTCTTTGTATCACTATTATTCTAATCGTTTCTTAACTCTACATTCAATAAGAGTAATGTAGGTATATGGTTGCTTGAATGGCTTGCACAGCCCTATAACTTTAAAGCACGACGCAAAAAACTTTATTATGGTAAAATGAAACAAAGTATTTCTTACAATCTGAGTGCCTAGGACAAGATTATTCCCCATGTGATCGGAGAATTTTAGAGGGGATGTTACACGCAAACGTGTCCCTATTCCCTACTAGATTCTCCGAGGCGTTCGTAGTGACAAACGAGGTAAATTGCAAATTTAACTATTTGCACTCTCAATGGCACGTTCTATAATTACCGTTGATAGTTCCACTTCCAGGTACAATGATAACACTAATTGGTACTGCACCGTGACATCAGTCACACTGAAGCTGGCTTGTTCAAATCAACGCAGTGACGGTATTACTATTTCGTGCGATTACTCAGCAGTATGCACATTATGTTTGTCTAGACATGCCATTTTGCTTTTTTTTTAGAGCATAAAAAGCATTTAAAGCTCTGGTCAGACACGAACTCAAAACTGAGACTCACGGACCGGGGGGGGGGGGGGGGGAGGGGGAAAAAAAAAGCCTACCTATACCTTCATACCCCTGAATGAAAGGCAGTAATAAACTATAAACTTTATTTTTTATGTATAACGCACAATAAACTTAACTAAAGTAAATAGCCTATAAATGTCCCACTACTGGGCAAAGACCTCATTGAAATCAAGTCAACACTACAATTAATGGGTAATGGCTTTCACCATGCTTGCCAAATGCGGGTTGTTGATCACAAACCCGGGTTATGCATCGAAAAACAGAAACGCACTTTGCCCGACTTGGGGATCGAACTCGGGAGCTTTGGGTATGAAGAGGCGATAAGTAGGCGTATTAATATAGCAAATTAATAATAAGATTATGATTGGTTATTTTAAACTGTTTGTAATGTGGTTTATATTGCGAATATAATATTTTAAGAATGTAATATTTTGAGAACAAAGGAATAAGGAATAATCTCTTTGACCTTCAACCGGGTCACCGATTCTCTCTGATTACATAATTGTATGACTGTATGTTGATTGGTTGATGACTTGATTGACGATGGGAAATTCACCTAGGTACTGTAAGGAGGTTATATGCAGCTCATAGTAAAAGATAGTTTATTGTATTTGTATGTAAGCCTCTTTAGTCTGGATGAATATTTGAATTATCGAACATGTAAAATTAAAAAAGTTTGCAATAACGGTTTGACACAGTCGTAGAGAGGAGCTAGACAGCCCGGCTAAGAGCCGAGGTGCTCTGAGATCGATTTAATCTAATGTAATGTTTTTATTATAATACACAAAGTTAAGTGCAACTGTTATTCTTATTTTATATCCTAGTAGGGTTCCCTAAGTAGTGGGAGCCTTACAGTACCTATTACTTGAATGTTCGAAAACAAATCTAGGCCTACCTAGTAAAAATCTATGAAAAAAATTATAACTGTCATATGCATAATGCACCGTTAAATATTCCATAAGTAATTAATCACATGGACATTACAGAAATCGGCTGGAAAAATCATCATCTTCATCATCAATAATATGGACATTAGTTAACAATAAAGTGTGGATAAGTATATACGTATATTTTAATTACAGTAACAACAACAATAAGTTTTATAGAACTTTTAAAACAGTCTTTAGGGAAATAGGTGCAATAAACAAAAAAGTAAAAGTAAATATTGAAAACGCCAATTTAAAAAAGGCGCAACGCAAAAACAACACGTCTCTTTCTAGTTAAAACTTTGTCATACTTCGTTCACAATTCTGTTATATTCACATAATTTCGTTAATAATTGAAAACATTAGCTATCACCTAGATATGGTAGCAACAACATATTAAAACAAAAATAAGTTTGTATAAAGAATAAAATAACATTAAACCGTATACCATACACGCAGAGTTCAGAGTCTATTGAGGAAATATGACAGATTGTGGTAGCCTCATGTGCAGGCGCAAGTACTGATCGCGTACGTAAACTTAAAAAAAAAAACAATATAACATATCGTCGTGTGTAATTTCGACACGTTATTTCAAAACAAAACAAGAGAACAACAACACTACTTCTATCCAAGAAAAAAGTTTAATTGCGAAAAAAAGCAAAACACCATCTTTCCATCGCTAAAACTCAGTCATACATCGTTCACTATTCCATAGAAATCCACAGTGCCTGATAACGTGATATGATAACGAATTCCACGAATGCCGCACTCAAATCATCGATTTGTTTTCGCGCACCGTAGTATCGAGCGTTCGTCCACCCGGCGCGGTCGGCTAACACTGGCCTATCTAATCAGCTGATATCGGCTACGACACACTATGTCACGTTACTATAGGTAATACTAACAATGTTGGTCAATTGTATACAGAGTCGAACGAATAAGCTGATTATGTAGGAATGAAAGAACATACTTACAAATAAATTTGTTCAATCAGAGCTTCGATCAATATGTACTAGATAAAGAATCCGAAACAAAAATTAACAAAATCTGAAAAAACATACGAAGCATCAACAACTTCAGCTTACTATGAACGTTAAATCTTAAAAATGAAGATTGAATTAAGGTTGCCAAATATTTGTACTTAATATTTACTGTCATCGCCATGTAGCGTATACAGCGTACCTACATACGTTTATGTAGCACTAGCGACCCGCCCCGGCTTCGCACGGGTGCAATGCTGATACACGCAACCGCTATGTCCCTGCATTTTAAATCTGTAATATCTTCGAAAATATTCATTTAAATTACATGCTGTAAAGGGCCATATTGATCTATATTAAATGCACAATGTATTTAAGGTACTAAATTAGATACGGACTAATGCTGTATTGCTTAAAATCGCTTCGTAAATAAGCCATTACTTCTCGTAAAAAGTAAAGGATAAAATGATTATTGTGGGTTATCCCTAAGAGATAGACATATACCATTGCGGACTTTTTGTAGACTTTTTTTAGGTGTACATTATTTTGATCTAGTATTATCACATGATAATACTCGTCAAATTTTACTGCTATGTTTTATGTTAGATAACATTATCTAAATAAGCATAAATGTAAAAAAAACTGTCATGTATATGTCGCATTACTTCATGATATATGTACTAATAGCTTTGGTAAATCAAAATATAGGGCAAGTCAAACATACAATCTCTGTTATTAATTAAAATATTATTTTTTCGTTGTTAACCCTTAATAAAGCATAACATGTTTGAATATTTCATTGGTTTTCAATCTTATCTCAATGGCATAAAGTTCAAAATGTGGTGGGAATATACTTCCTATCGCCTGTTAAAATCTGCTATGCGCATTTTAGATCTCCAAGTTCTACTCTATTCACGAATCAAACTTTCATATACAACTCAACTTCACCCAACCGCCTCTGTGGTCTAGTGGTTAAGACCACCGGTTTAGACCCAGAGGTCCCGGGTTGGATTCCCAGCGGGGGTACATGTTTGTGTACTCGGTTTGGTTGGTGGTAGGACTTGTTTGTCCGCCTGGCTAGCTACCACCATCTTATCTAAATAAATGTCGCCATAACATCATTGTAGCATTGTTGTGTTCCGGCAGCTAGAGATAAGATAGCCAGTGCCTCACTAGTTGAGGATTCCGGGTGAAGTGCGCTTCCACCAATTGGCCTTATCATCACTTAACATTAGGTGAGATCAAGGTACTGTGCTTACCCGTAAAATATAAAAAAGTATATAAAAGAAATCTCAAAAGTATATGAAAGAATCGAGGAGTTCGATGGCGCAGTACTTAACGCGCCCGGTCTGCGATTGCTAAGGTTAAGTAACTTTAGCAAAGGCCGGTCATCGGATGGGTGACCAAAACTTTATCATCTCGATACCGTCGAGCTCCTCCGTGCTTTGGAAGGCACGTAAAGCCGTTGGTCCCAGCTGCATTAGCAGTCGTTAACAACCACCAATCCGCACTGGGCCCGCGTGGTGGTTTATGGCCCTATCCATCTATAGGGAAGGCTCGTGCCCCAGCAGTGGGGACATAAAATGAGCTGATGATGATGATATAAAAGAAATACAAAAACACTGTAATATGCACAATTGCACATATTATTATACTAATGGGCCCGGCGGACTTCGTACCGCTTTGACAGTTTCCATCAAGTGATTAAATTCTCTTTGGTTTCCATGACAACAAACAAATAAATTATTTTGTATTGGAAAATTAAATTGTCGTTTTTTAGTATATTTATAGTGTGATTCCCGTGGGAATATCGGGATAAAAACTAAATCCTATGTGTTAATCCAGGTTATAAACTATCTGTATGGCGAATTTCATCCAAATCCATCCATCCGCTGCAGCGTGAAGAAGGAACAAATATACGAACATACATACACACAAACTTTCGCACTTCTTTCGCATTTATAATCCTTTTGACTCATAAGGACCACTTCCTAAAACGTCATCTTTCCATAACGTCCACTTCCCATAACGTCCACTTGACTGGTTGGTAGACTGGTTGGAATATTAGTGTGATTATAATACTAATCACTACTTACAAATAATGTGCTATAGTACATCACCATTAACTTGTTTAACAGAACTACAAAGTATACTTTAAGCAGATAGCAGATTTTATTTTGATAAATAATAATTTTGGTCAAAACTAATTTATAGGGAGTTCGTCGCTGGATGAAAACAAGAGTGAGTTTTGAGTCATAAGATTAAAGAGAGTTTGTATTGTGATAAGCGCAGTGTCGGCAGGCCTCCAACAAGGTGGACCGACCTGATGAAGGTCACGGGAAGCCGCTGGATGCGAGCAGCACAAAACCGGTCGTTGTGGAGATCCTTGGGGGAGGCCGTTGTCCAGCAATGGACGTCTTTTGGCTGAGATGATGATGATGAAGCGACAATAACCTTAGCAGGCGCTACGGTTTTCAAAATAACAAATGACACTTCAAAAATGAAGCAATCTCATTGATCAAGTTCCCGCATTCAGGATACACTGCAGCTATGTACTAGATTTCATGAAAAACCGTTCAGCCATTTTCAGGGTGATCCAAAAACAAACAAGTAAACAAAATAATATACCTAGTCATCCTGTGACCGCGGCCGGTACAACTCAGCCTAAACGTCCAGTACCTTAAGGGTGCGCCGTCCATAAGTGACAAGTGGCATATGTTTTATTTGAAATGTCGTCGTCCATATTTATTTGATGCCGCGCGGCCATACTAATTTTGTATGGGGAATTTAAGGTGCTTAATAAAAAATAATTATTTAAATAACCACTTGATGAATCGAAAATGTAGTCTAGCAATTTGTAGTTTATCCATTGATGATGGTTTAGACAAAATCAGAGGTACAATAATTTAGATAAACTATAAGAAATCTACTAAACGCCGCCACTCGTTTTCATGATTTTTGCCCAACTTTAAATGATATTGTAGAAAAAACTATAGCGTGTTATGAATTTATGGTTCTGACAAATTGTAAACACGTTCCCTATGATACTAAATATATATTTTGTTCATTTAATACGATAGTATTTTCAATTATATCTACTTAACCGTAACTGCATTTTTGGCATTTTTTTGCCTTAAAAGGTATGGCTATAACTTGGCGTTAAACATGCAATTGTAATGGAAACGTGAAAGCTAAAAAGTGTGTGAAACACGCAACCATCAATACTTCCGCAATAAATTTTGTTACTATTTACTTATGTAAAGTTCGTAAATTATATAACAATAGAAACACTGGGTTTAACAATGAAAGTTTCTGACCGAATGATTCAATATTGGACTAATGCTAACACACACTGGTTTACTGATTGAACAGTTCGTCAAATACTACTTTGAACACATGTTGTGTAAATAAATTGCAATCGAAAATGGCCTGAACTGCTTTGAGAAAAGAATGGTACGGCCGTGCCGCTTTTTAACTCGACTTGCGGGAGCACTGCCCTGCCCCCAGATGCGAGATTGAGTAAGTTTAAACACGTCTATATCGAATAATTTCTAACATTGTCTTAACGTATTTTTAATCAAATAGAAAAATTTGTAGAATATAAAAACGTGTTAGAAACATATTAATAAAAATCCAGTTGACTTATCCATAAATCTAAAACACTTGTGTTAGCTATGGGTTAACTTGTACTCTAACGTAGCTATCGGGATTGAAACACAATTTTCCGATTAAATCGACTTTAATCATGAGCTTAATGTCAATTAAGTCGACAACTCGGTGAAAACGTCAGATATAAAATGGTATGCCTAGGATACCTATACTGAATACTGAGTTATAAATACTTCGATTGAAATGTAACGTTTAAAAGTGGAATAGCTCGATGGCGGTGGATAACGCACCCGGTCTGCGGTTGCTGAGGTTGAGCAACTTTCGCAAAGGCCGGTCATCGGATGGGTAACCTTTAAATCGGGAATATTTATTTGAGTTCTCCCGTGCTTCGGAAGGTACGTAAAGCCGTTGGTCCTGGCTGCGTTAGCAGTCGTTAACAATCACCAACCGCACTGGGCCCGCGTGGTGGTTTATGGTCCGTTCTCCCTATCTGTTCAGAACCTCTGGACCTTGGAAGGCCTCCGAACAAAGGGCTGATGCTGCTTCGATACGCAGCGTTAAATGCTAAATAAGTTCTTAGGTTGTCTGACCTGCGCTGAAGCGACCTACTCTCGTGGATCCCACGTTGTGGAGAAAGCACCTAGGTGCCTTTGTGATGAACCTCGCGGAGTAGCCGTCGCACGGCCGACTCACGCAGATCTGAACCGAACCCAACCACCACTCACTTTCTCACACGGACCAACGAGGTCAAGGTGGCACCGCGCAATGTCTACTGAAACTCGAGGGATTTTATATATCTAGAGCGCCGATCAGCCCTAGTACCGTCTAATTATACACAAACTAGCCACCGATGGCTGTAATATAAACCGAATGAATTATTCCGTGCAAAATCTCAAACCGAGCGATATTAACCCGAGCTGCCAAACCGAACACAGCCAATGATATTGACATTTCATTCCGACGTTACAGTTGCGTTCCGTTTCGCATACTGGTTTTCAACACTATTCATCCATAGGGAAGGCTCGTGCCCCAGCAGTGGGGACAAAAAAGGGGCTGGTGATATGATGTTTAAAAGTGTATATAAAACAGTGTGTATGTAAAACTCACCTCTCCTCGAATACTGTGGAGCCCATAAAGCTGTCATCTATCAAGCTGACATCCTCAGGCCTGTCGTAGGATCGGTCCAGACCGCTCTCGTGCCGACTGTCGCAACTGCCGACGCTCTGGCAACTCTCGTCGAAGGACTTGGACTGCTCGGCGCGACATTTTTGGTCCCACAGCTTTTTTGTTTCGTCTTGAACTCGACGTTTGAGCTCGGATATCTTCTCTCGCTCGTTCTCAATTACTTGGCATCCTGTGACAAGGTAATATTGGGTGTTGTGGAATTAGGTGGGATTATTTTCAGGTTACACGTGACTGGTCATTTATATTTTGTACATAAACAAGTTAACAAAACATGACAAATTTTTTTTTAAAGATAGTAAAAATATTTTTTGTAAGGAAGCTCACTCTTAGTAGCGTTTTTAAAAAATCTTGAGGTTTAATAAAAAAGTTTTTTTTTGTGAAAATGCATCAGTGTTTGCCAAAAACACATTCTAAAATCCCTTATGAATTCCAGACTATCACGATATGGTGTCTATCGATTTGATAATATACTTAAAGGAGGATTTACCTTGTTCTTCCAACATCACCATTCTCTTCCGCTCAATCTCCATCAAGCTATCCAGAGTTCTTTTCCCCAAAGAGTTCATATCTGTATCACTAGACAAGATTGGAGCATCCATCGTCACCTTAGATATCCTATCAATATCGTCTTGCGAGGGAATCTTACCGGAATCCGATATTTTCTGTTGCAATTCTTTAACGTTCGGCTCATCACCACAACTCTTCCGATGCAAAACCTTCGCGGTGTTAATACTGTTATCTATGGACGTTTGTCGAATTAAGTTTTCGAATGTGACGTTATGGCCCTTTTGGTTGGCAACCTCTTTGATGTCCTCAGCAGTCTCCTCTTTTAAAATGTCTTCGTCCTTAGTTTTCTCAGGCGACAAAGACTTGGCTTTCACGTATTTGTTATCTGCCACTGCTGGCTTCGCGTTTTTGACGTAACGATTCTTGACATTGTTCTCAGTAACATCGTCAGTTTTAACGTAATCCTTAGACTTCTTGCCGAAAGAATCTTTCTTCATTATCTTACCTAACGCGGCGAACGTTGGTATTTTCGAAGACGAATTACTTTTGACGGGCCCGTTATCTTTCTTTTCTTTCTTCTTGGAATGTCTTAAACTGTTGAATTTGTCAAAATCATTTTCAATGTTATCGTTGTACAGAAAGTTCTCGTTCAAACTCTGCGACATGACGTCGACTTTCTCCGGAGTCTTTTGTTTTTTTTTACGTTTAAGCGAATCAAAGTTCCGTTCCCAAAATCCTTTCTTCTCCTTAGAAGAAGTAGAGGTCTTAGACGGACTCTCGCTGTATCGATTCTCGTTATCGTCAACTATATCGCCAATAACTCGTCTCTCGATTTCGACGAACATCGATTGGGACATCTGATCGATCGAGTTGAATTTGTCTTTCAACTGTTTGGTGTGGTCTTCTGTGATCTTCGTTAGATCGATATCGTCGCTATCCGAGCTTTGTGGTGAATACCCGAATTCACCGGACTTAGCTCTGGTCTGATCTGTGTAGAAAGCGCTGTCGGGCGACTGTGTCCTATCAATATCGTTCAACTTCGCTACTATAGGTTTCAGCTCTTTCTCTATGGCTTGCACTTGGCCCGTCAATTCCTCTACTTGGTTCAGTAGCTTTAAGTACTCTGCCCGGAGGACTTTGGTCTCATCTAAAGCTGACGTGAGGTTGCTATTAGCTTCGGATTTCAGATTGAGTATTCGAGATTTCTGTGATTCAATTTTTTTGGTAAGTAACACTATGTCGTTTTGAAGGTCTTCTCTGTTCGCTAATCTGTATGACAAAAAGGTTAGGGTTGATTTAAAAATAATATATAGGCTATAAAAAATAATTCAATTTGTATATAACGTCGTATATAACTTTGTTGTTTTTAAAAAAAAAAAATAATGTAACTTTGTGTATCCAATGAATATTTATCCATTCATTCATTCTTTAAACCAAACGCTAGTGATAGCGAATCTGTATAAAAAAAATCATTTTAATAAAATAAGTAATACTTTAATTTAATTGGATTTTTACTAACAATTCCGACTCCTCCTCTAAATGCTGGAACTCCAGATCCTCGTATATCTTGGTCTCGTTGTCCAGGATGTCTTGGGCGTTCTGCAGCTCTTCAAGCGTGGTAGCGTTCTCATTCATGTCTTTCTCTAACCTAAATATAGAAAAAAATATTAAGTTAATTTGACTTAATCAACATAATATAAGTTTCAGGGGCAGAACAGTTCAAAGTCTTTTGAGGATACTTGGCAGTTTGTGGTCGGAAGTGCTGGCGTGTGTACTCGTACTTTAGCTATACTAATATTAGGTCCTTACCTATGAAATTGACGTTTTGTATGAAGATTTTTTATAAAACTATATTTTTCATACTAACGTTTTTTTTTAATTTTCTTAACATCTATTTATGTTAACACTATAAAAATTGTAGAGGAGTGTGTTTGTTTCACTAGCTAAATATTGCAGACTTAAAAAAGAGAAAAAATTAAGACCCTTCAAAGCTACAATGAAACAAAAAGTCAATTCCGCGAACATAAAAAAGTCAATTTAAAAAAAAATTGAGCGATAAAGACACAAAATGAATAATCATTGTTATACTGAAGCCTAAGTAACATAGTCCTAATTAAAGGTGTATAATAATATTAACAACCGGTATCGACTTTTAGAAGTAATACACCTATTAGTAAGTGAGGAAAAAACGACAATTTCATAGGTAAGGACCCAATATTATAAAGAGGAAACCTTTGTATCTTTGTATGTATGTATGTATGTTTGCAACGAATACACTACTAGACCGATTTAAAAAATTCTTTCACCATTAGAATGCTACATTAGCGCTGAGTAACATAGGCTATATTAGGTAGGCTATAGAGATATTAAAAAAAAAAAAAATATCCACCCGTGCAAAGCAGGGACGGGCCGCTAGTATATTAATAAATAAAAAAGTGCAAAGATTCAAGTGAACACAGCTTGACTATTTATAATCACTGTACTTTTACCGCTACTGGTGCTAACTAAATTAAAACTACCTGAGCAAGTGAATCAAAATACAAATAGTTTTTTCCAAAAACAAATAAAACATATTTAATACTACTACGAGTAATATAATGGAGTTAAATTACCTCTGCTCGCTAGGAATCCCACACAGAAAGCCGGGGTAAGACATAGTTAGTTAATATAGGTTGAATTAGTTTTACTTTGACCACTGTCACAAAAAATAGCCTATCCCGGCTTATCAGTATCACAATAATAAGGTTTATGACATGACAAAATATTTTGCCACTCATGGCTTCATTTCTTCTGACTGTACACGATGATTTGATTACTATATTTAATCCATCATCATCGCCAGCTCATTTCGGGACCCCACTGCTGGGGCACGAGCCTTCAGTATGGACGGAAACACCGGGAGAACGCACCATAAACCACCACGCGGGCCCAGTGCGTATTGTTAGTTGTTATAACGACTGCTAATGCAGCCGGGACCAACGGCTTTTCATTCCAAAGCACGGAGGAGCGAGAGATGACACAATTTTGGTCACCCATCCGATGATAAGCCTCTGCAACAGTTGCTTAACAGCAGCAATCGCAGACCGGGCGCGTTAACCACTGCGCCATCGAGCTCCTCATTACCCATTACCCCACCAACCATTAACCTACTCTTATGCAATTGACTATGATATTGTGGCGGGCGGCGACGTTTTATAACGGCTGCGGCAGTGCTATGACGCGTTCTGTCAAAGCGGAGCAGGAGCCAGACTAAACGGTGGCCGTCCGTTAGTAGTGGACTGTATATAGGGTTGACTCTTCTAAAGTTCGAGCTGGCTGGGACAAGGATGCCGTGTTGCCAGACAGGTCCAAAAACTGCTAGAAACTAGCCGCAGAAACTTCCAGTACCTTCTTTTAAATAAAACGCTTCAATAAAAATATTTGGTTTTATTTCTATCGAGCGATTCCAATATAATGCTTATCGGCGTGGATTCTACCGATTCCAGTATCGCGTCGCGTATGAAACTAGACTGCTATTTTCTATCGGCTTGGATTCTACCGATAGCTGCGAGTATTAAAATTACACTGACTAATAAACACACTTTACAACTCAGTATTAATCGGCGTGGATTCTACCGATCGATGCGAGCACTAAATGCATACTGCCTGAATGACTGACTAAACACTTTATAATTCAGTACTCTCGGCGTGGATTCTACCGATCGCTGCGAACATTTAAATCAGACTGACTCACTGACTTACTGACTTTATAACTCAGTACTCTCGGCGTGGATTCTACCGATCGCTGCGAACATTTAAATCAGACTGACTGCCGACCGCAGAAAAGTCCCGCGTATTTATAGGTCCACAAACATATACCTCTTTCTCTCTAACCTATTGCCGTCTCTTTCACTCTGAGAGTCTACGCGTTTCTCGATAGTTCGATGCCGTGTTTGGACTTTTCTGTGATCGGTTGACCTTACAAAGAATGTTCTACACATTTCCATAAGTTTCTAGAAACTTCCATGAAGAGTTTCGATATTTTTACAATTTAAACTTATTCCTTACTACTATTGCGTAACAATAAATTCATAAACACTATTTTAACTTAAATGTAACTTATTTTATACGTTAAATACGACGCGTCGCTAACAGTCTCCCCCGCAGTGCGAAGCTTTCCATCTTGAGGTTGCGACGTCGTTGTTACGGGAACCAGGATGCGCACTTTCAACTACCGCCTTTATTGGCGGCGGGCGTAGATTAGATTCTCTTATTGGATTCTCCTTTATAGCTCTCGCTTTGCGTGCCCAGCTGGAGAATCTTTCTGAAGCTGGTCTGTGCGGTTCGACCACCTTAACTGCAGTGACTCTTTGGCAGTTCATCTTATCCCTGGTGCTCGCGCCCTACTTTTTCTTCTCGTGCAGATAATCAGGACCCTTACACCATTTTTCTGTGTGGTCATGTCTTCTCGTGGCATCATCAGCAGGGTTCAGGAAACCGGACTTCGCTACTCTTCTGGCTTCGCTTGCCGTTGCGAATCTCTGCAGGTAAGGATTTACTTGTATCCTTTTCACTGCTGCCGGGTATTCTTTCTTGAACTCCTCTGCGTTCTTGTTCAGGCTTTTCCCTATGAATTTGTCTTTTCTAAAAGCCTTTCGTTTTGATGGTACCGTTTCCGAGAATCCATTTTCTTTATGATTATCATAGGACTCCTTGACCTTTCCGTAGGAACCCTTGACCGTTCGTGCATTCTGGTCAGCGTCATTGCTTGGACGGCGTGACTTTACCAATCTGCTGTGGTTGACACACTTGACTGGAACGCTATCTCTGGTGTCACAACCGTGGAGAACCCAGCCCAGTCCGGTAAGCGAGGCGACTGGCTCGGAGACTTTACCCTTCTTTAGTTTTCGTGTAACTATAAGTCCCCAGTTGTCTTGCCCAATCAGTAATCTTGGCTCTTCCTTTTCATAGACTAGCTGGTCCTCGATCTTTCGCAGATGTTCGGAAACTTCTAACTGTTTCGCTGCGTACACCTTGTTGGGACAGCTTTAAATTGTCAATCGTTCTCAACTCAATTGACCTCTTGTCCCGTCGGTGAGCGCCTCTTATCTTGATCTGCACTATCTGTGAGTCGCTTTTCCGAATTCCTTTGCCTCCAACTGTCTCGATGGTAAGTGCTTCGGTTTTTCCCTGCACTCCGATCTTCCTGGCGATGGTAGAGTCTAGCAGAGATACGGTCGACCCCTCATCTAGCAACGCCAAAACTCGGGTCGAAGCCTTCGGACCATAGATCTCCACCTGGTACCACCTGGTACCATCTTCAGGTAGGTCTTCCCTTCGCTGTTTGTGTGCACGGAGGTGACCACTCCTTCAGTCATTTCCTTAGTGCAGTGCGAGTTGCAGCGTAGCTTGCTACTGTCGTAAACCATCGGTGGAGGTCCCTCAGAATGAAGGCTTATGTGGTGCCATCTTGAACACTTTTTACAAGTTGGCGCCTTGCAGGTTTGTCTTGCATGGTGGTATCGAAGACATTTAAAACAAAGCTGCGCCTTCTTTGCCAGTTGCCATTTTGTGCCAATGTCCGCTTCTTTATACTTGCGGCATTCATAAATCCAGTGCTCTTCTTGGCATTCGGGGCACGTCATGCTATCCCAACTTTTCGGTGTTTTTTTATTTTGCATGACGTGGACTGTCTTTTTAAAAGTACTCCTTTTAGGCTCCCAAGATGCTTCTGGAGCGTACTGCTGACGGGTCTTCTTCATCTCCCAAGACACTTCAGGTGGAGCAAAGTCCCCACACATGTCAGCTTCTACCTCTAAGAAGTCGTTTATGACCATAAGTTCCGGTCTCTCTTCATCCCGGTGACTTCGGTAGTAGATGAACCATCGATACCGCATTGAAGACGGCATTTTTTCAATAAGCGTCTTCATTGTTTCGGGTGAGCTCAAATATTGTACCTTTCCAAGCGCTTTGATGGTGGCAACGGAGTTCCGAACGTGGCTGGCGAATGTACATATGTCATTAGGATTCTCAGTGACCCTCGGAAGTTCTTTTAGTTTCTCCAACTCGGACAGTGCCAGCGCTCCCGGCCGTCCAAAACGCGCAGCTAGCCCCTTCATAACCTCTGCTGGATCCTCCGCAGTAAACAAGAGGCTTTTTACCGCTTCTCTGGCTCTCCCTTGGAGCGTTCTTCTTAGACGAGCCAGATTCTGAGCGGTGGTGAACGTGTGTGCCGTGTCTTCATACGACCGCCGGAAAGCTAACCACTCTTCGCTGGCACCGTTGAAATATGGAATTTCAATAACGTGTTTTGAAACTGAAGATTCCGACGTCTTCAAAGAAAGCTTAGTTATTGCTTCAGCCAGTTCCATCATGTCGCTATTTTCTTTCTGAGGTGGTAATCTTTCCATGGTTGACTGGTCGAACCGAGTTTCGACCTGTTCTTGGCGAATTTCATCTTCATCATTATCTTCCGCATCCGAATCCACCTGCAGAAACTCCAGTTCCGCTTGAGCCAATCTGGCTTTTGCTTCGGCGACTTCTAACTCCCTTTTGGCGAGTTGCATCTTTGCTTCGACCTCAGCTCGCCTTCTCGAAGAATTAACTGAGCGCGTATCGAACCTTCCCTGTTGCACTTCTTTGTGTCGCGGCGCTGCGTTTGGCTCGACTAAAGAGGAAGACGCCATATGTGCGTCTTCGAGCATGCGAGCAATACGCTTCTTCTCCATTTCTTCGATACGTGCCATCATCTCTTCATGTTGCTGTATCTGGCCAGCTAAGAAAGTGCCAGGGCGGGGCGTAAGGCAATCCCCTTCAGGTCTAACAATGTTGCAGCGTGCTGTATCCCCTCTACCGGCTTGCACGGTGACAGGTACGGTGTAATCTCCCATAAGGCGAACGGGTGATACTCCTCCTTTAGTGCGAGTGGCTGGTACGGTGTGGTCCTCTCCAGGGCGTGATGAGGATACTCCTCCAGTGGGGCGCGGTGGTGTCCTCTTTGTCATCGTAGACTGGCTTGCCGACGTCTCTGTTGTCTCAGTTGGCGTATTCTTGCACCAGTCAGTCGAAGTGGTCGGTTCTGCAGCAGCTCTTGATCTCGACGTTTCCGATCTGGTGATGGGCATCTTGTTTTCCAAGATCCGGCTCGAAGGACCAAAAATTGTGGCGGGCGGCGACGTTTTATAACGGCGGCGGCAGTGCTATGACGCGTTCTGTCAAAGCGGAGCAGGAGCCAGACTAAACGGTGGCCGTCCGTTAGTAGTGGACTGTATATAGGGTTGACTCTTCTAAAGTTCGAGCTGGCTGGGACAAGGATGCCGTGTTGCCAGACAGGTCCAAAAACTGCTAGAAACTAGCCGCAGAAACTTCCAGTACCTTCTTTTAAATAAAACGCTTCAATAAAAATATTTGGTTTTATTTCTATCGAGCGATTCCAATATAATGCTTATCGGCGTGGATTCTACCGATTCCAGTATCGCGTCGCGTATGAAACTAGACTGCTATTTTCTATCGGCTTGGATTCTACCGATAGCTGCGAGTATTAAAATTACACTGACTAATAAACACACTTTACAACTCAGTATTAATCGGCGTGGATTCTACCGATCGATGCGAGCACTAAATGCATACTGCCTGAATGACTGACTAAACACTTTATAATTCAGTACTCTCGGCGTGGATTCTACCGATCGCTGCGAACATTTAAATCAGACTGACTCACTGACTTACTGACTTTACAACTCAGTACTCTCGGCGTGGATTCTACCGATCGCTGCGAACATTTAAATCAGACTGACTGCCGACCGCAGAAAAGTCCCGCGTATTTAAAGGTCCGCAAACATATACCTCTTTCTCTCTAACCTATTGCCGTCTCTTTCACTCTGAGAGTCTACGCGTTTCTCGATAGTTCGATGCCGTGTTTGGACTTTTCTGTGATCGGTTGACCTTACAAAGAATGTTCTACACATTTCCATAAGTTTCTAGAAACTTCCATGAAGAGTTTCGTTATTTTTACAATTTAAACTTATTCCTTACTACTATTGCGTAACAATAAATGCATAAACACTATTTTAACTTAAATGTAACTTATTTTATACGTTAAATACGACGCGTCGCTAACAGATAGTTTAAATAGTTATATTAGGTCCTTACCTTGAAATTGACGTTTTGTATGAAGATTTTTTATAAAATTCTATTTTTCATACTAATGTTTTTCTAATTTTCTTAGCATCTATTTATGTTAACACTATAAAAATTGCAGAGTAGTGTGTTTGTTTCACTAGATAATTATAGCAGACATTAAAAAGAAAAAAAATCAAGTCCCTTCAAAGCTACTATGAAAAAAGACAATTCCGCGAACATAAAAAGTAGTCAATTTAAAAATAAAAATTGGGCGATAAAGACACAAAATTAATAATCAATGTTATTACTGAAGCCTAATTAACATAGTCCTAATTAAAGGTGTATAATAATATTAACTACCGTTAGTTTTTTAGACTTTTAGAACTTTTAGACCTTATAATAAGTGAGAATAAAACGTCAATTTCATAGGTAAGGACCATAGGTACCTATACAATGTTATGTACAATGTTTTTTAGTTTATACGAAACCTGAAAACTGTTTGTTCAGAATCAGTAATAGAATCGATTTCAATATTTTTTATACCATCTTACATTTTGACAAAATAATATTTACAAAATTTCAATTATAGTATACCCTACTAAAAACACACACAACAAGACAACACAAAAAGCTTGTAACTTCGTGAGTTTTAAAGATTTTATTTTAAATTTTTTTGTACTGATTCTTTAAATGAAAATATTTGACCCGTGTTTCGATTTTCGTATAAACTAAAAATAAGGTTGTATAATATAGTTCTCACCTTTCAACCTTCATGGTAGCAACTTCAACCCGGTCTTGCATCTCGTTTTGGCGCGCCTCCTGCTTCTCTTTCAGCTGCTTGATCTCCTCCTCGATCTTCCTGGCTTTCTCGGACAAGTCTATCTTCTTCTTCTGCTCTATGTTCAAGATCGCTATTTCCGAGTCGTATTCGCCTTTTATAAGGGCTTTCTCCATTTCGAGCTGTAATCGAAATTGATGATTGATTCATTGATATTATTACCAGTTTTTTTATGTATACCCTTAGAGGATGGATTTCGTAGCGGGAAATTGAAGAGTGGTGTCTGCAGTTTTGAATTATTTCTAAAAATTTGTGTTTTGTCGAATATTAATAAATATTAATGTGAAGTAATGGTGGATAACTGTTTAGTGTTCGTGAGTGTGCATGAGTGTTGGCAAATGAAACAAAACAGTGCAACGTCACTTCACAAATTCTCTCTCGGGAGGTCTCAGTAAAGCCCTACATCTCTACTCAAAGAGTTGGCAGGAATATTATTTATCACTACTCATTTCTATTCTCATTTATTATCATTTGAAGAATATTGTAACTTGTAAGAAAATTAACTTTGACACTGGCTAAATGTGCTAACCGTGCGAAGCCATTAACTAACAAAAAAAGGTTTTAAACTACTGCGACGTGCCTTCTGAAGCACAGAGGAACTCAAGATAATAAATTGTTGGTCACCCGAAGCCCGGCCTTTGCGAAAACTGCTTTACTTTACATCTATCGCAAACCGAGCGCGTTAGCCACTGCGTTGAGCTCCTTAAGGCGACGCACCGCTAAACAATAAATCTCATACGGAGCGTTAACTGTTGTTAAAACTGTTTTTTTTCCTTCAAATTAAAACTACAAATTATTTAAAAAAAATGAACTACAATATTGAAGTGTGTGTTAAGACTAATCTACTAAGAAAATTTAGATGCTTAAATCGGTCTGGTTAGCCTGTAAAATGCAAATCTATGTTTTAAAAGAGGTTACTTTGATGTTTTTTTCTCTGTTATAAAAGTTGACAAATCGTGTTTCTGCAGCTAGCAAAATGAAGTCAATTAAATGAAAAATCAAGTCATCAAATATCACTTTCATATGTTTTGTAATTGTTGGGAAAAATCAAGATCCCGCCACGTAAATTTCCAATGCGTCGCCTTAATCAGTCTACATTATGGAAAAATAGTGTAAAAAAAAATTTTTTTTGGAGAGTATGCTGATGGCCTTATACGGCTTTTTGACATGACACGCCTTTTTTGGGGGCGACGATTAACTTTAAGGCTCTTCGCAGACGAGTCGTAAGCGTAGTCGTATCGTTACGACGACGCAACGCGTACGAGACCTGCAGTGTTCTACAAACGAATCGTCGAGTAGACGTATCGTTTTGTAAGATGTGTTGGGTGAATTTATAGACTATCTTACTTTCTCTTCAGACGAAGAGGATTTGATGATATTTTTGCCAAAGCTTTATCCGTTACATCTTTCCTTGAATATTCACTTATCGGAGGATTATATAGACATCACTTTTTCAGTCATATTGAAATTAAAAGTAATAAGAAGTTTAAAAAAAAAGTTCAGTTAAATATTTATAGAAATTAATGAACAGTTAATTTTTTATGCTTGCTTTTTGCCAGTTCGCTACGGCTATCGCAATGACAATAAACATCTCCTACGATTCGCTGCAGCACCGCTTCGTGTGCGGGCTTGTTTGAACATGTACGCGCTCGTATTGCTCTCGTCCTGCGCGCGTATTACGATATGCTTACGATACGACGCCGTGTGCGAATAGGCTAAGGGTTTCTCAAGCCATGTGATCGAAACACTGTCAAAGATTTTCTAGAGAGAATGGTATCGCACTAAGCGAGTGCCCGTTCTCTCCCGATTCTTCGAGGGGTTCGGATCGGATCGGGAACCAGGGACCCCTTGGTCAAAGACCGGTGATCTAACCACAACACCACAGAGGCGGTCAAACGTCTAACATATTCAGTATTATCGGTAACGATGACGTTACGACCAGTCTGGAGCCGTTATAGCTGCGTAGGGATATTGCTTCCCTTAGTGCTTTCTACCGCCTTTACCACGGTGAATGCTCCATTCCTTTCCAGATCGACGCGTGCAGGTCTGAGAAGCCACCCCCATACCGTGCTGACCATCAAGACACGTACCAAAAAGTTTGGACAATCGTTCCTTTGCCGAACTGCCCGTATGTGGAATGCGCTTCCCGCACACGTGTTTTCCTCCTCTTTCTCTCCCGGGTTATTTAAGCGGGGCGTGAAAAAGCATTTATGCAGGCCGCCATAGTGTGAGCGTTCGGCATAGCGTGGTAGAGCTGTGATGAACGCTTTCACTTCTTGGGCTTCACTGGCTGCTTTCCATCAGGCAGGGTGAGGCCATTTTGGCGTGCCACAATAAAAAAAAAAAGTATTTCGTTCCACCCACCTCTCTGAGTATATCGTCCTCCTGTGACCTGATCTCCGTCATTTTGCACTTGATCTCGTGTATCTGTGTGACCAGCTTTCGTCTATCGTCTTTCAGCATATCGTATTTGGTCTTCAAGTCATCAGTACTGTCGTCTATGAGAGCACTGTCTATGGATTCGGCTTCTATGTCCACCTGCAGATTTAAAATGCGATAAAGATTGTTATTTTTTTATTTAGTTATTGTTATTATTTTTAATTTTGCATTCACAATGCTATTTATTATACAGGCTGTCCGAAAATTAGCACGCCACACTGACACCGGAGGTAGGTGGGCCTCAGATGCGTCGAACAAACCTAACTTGTCCATAGAAAAGTTTCATGAGTTTAGAAATATGACAAACCAATTTTAGATAATTTATGTATCAGAGTTTTTCTAGAGAGCCCCTTATTTAACTTTTTAAGTCTACTTCTTTGAGAGTAGTTACTTAATGATGAAACAACATTATTTAGATGACTTTATCACACAAAAACAATGGCTTCGACTTTGAGCAGCAACTGCGAAAAAAAATTACTTCAAATTTTACTATGGACAAGTTAGGCTTCTTCGACGCATCTGAGGCCCACCTTACTCCGGTGTCAGTGTGACGTGCTAATTTTGGGACACCCTGTTATATTTTATCTATGCGATAAAGAATTTTGTGAAAGACTAATTGGTAAGTAATATTAGTTAGTGTTAGTACTAGGGCCGAATAGTTATAGGATAATTAAATGGTAGTTTTCTTTTATTTTATTTTTTACATTTAGGCCGTAAATTGTCACGAAGCGAAGACTTAATTTCAATGATGATAAAAAAGGCTATATATAAGTAAAACATGAGTAAAGTATAGCCTATATACTGATATAGGTTATACATTACTAATATTTTGGGAAATAAATAAAACTATACAAATAAAATTAAGCAATGCGCAAACTTCCTTGACAGTTAATAGAAAAACATTTTAAAGAAAACTGATTTTACGCGATTCGAATTCGACATTTCATAGTGAACTTTAAATCGCAAAAATTCAGTTATACTAATGTTTTTTTTAAGTTATCGTTTATGTATTTCCCTTAAGCAAAGACAGTTTCATTAAAATCAGCATATTAGTTTTAAACAATGAGTACTATGAAGTTTGTATGAGATACCGTAATCAAAAATAACTTTTAACGCACTCATAATAAAGTTACCTTTTTAACGCTCTCCGTGATATGCTTCATCAGTTTCTCCTGTTTGGTTTGCTCCAAATCCTTTTCAAACTCCTCCAGCTCCGGTATATCAGCCATCAACTCCTTCCTCACATCATCGAAACTCAAATTCTTTATTAACATCGGTTCAGCATCAATTTTCGGTGAATCCACTTTAACATCTTCATTCTTCTCCGTGATCACTTTCGAATATCTGAATTCTATGTCATTCGTCAGATCTGCATCATCAATCATCGGTATCTCCTCTTCTAGACTTAACTGTTTTTCAATACCTTCTTTTTTAGGAGAAACCGATTTACTAACAT
Organism: Eudonia lacustrata; assembly: GCA_947562085.1. Classification (NCBI taxonomy): domain Eukaryota; kingdom Metazoa; phylum Arthropoda; class Insecta; order Lepidoptera; family Crambidae; genus Eudonia; species Eudonia lacustrata. Next base: position 12,162,811 of record OX387332.1, on the reverse strand, counting down.
TAGGAGACTTACTGCCAACACTAGTTACTGCTTCAAATTCTGTACTGTACAACTTCGGCGATAGGGAGCAGCTAGTTTGCGAAAAGTCTGGTATTCTCGAATTATCTTTGGGAGATGGCGTCGGAAATATAAAGTACTGGGGTGACGGTAAATTTTTATGGGCAAAAGTAGTTTTAATTCTCGACCTTGGACTTTGAGTATTTGGAGATTTCGGCTTCAAATTGCTATAGTTATTTCTATACACATTCTCGTATGGGCTACCTATAGGGGTTGTAATACTAGGTCTATCACTTTGGTTGTATTTCCTTATCAAGAGCGGACTAGACAGTTCATCGTCGAAGACTGGTATGCCGATCTCATCCATTCTGCCTACGTTTTGGCTCTGGTTAGGTATAGTGACTTCTGGGGTGGAAGCTTCGGTATGTGTTACTTCAAAGTTCTCGTAGCTGGAGAGGTTTCTTTGTATCGGCAGAGAATTGCTTAGCGAGTTGCTACGATTGTGACTAGTATCGAATCTGTGAACAAGATATTGTGTGATATTATAAGGTGGTTTTATTTTAAATCTTTAAAAAAGTTTATAAAAAACAGTGATAAAATTAAACGCCTACCCGACCCAGCCAGGAATCGAACCTGAAACCTAATTAATTTTTACACTGTATTTTATAAATTTTATAAATATTTAATTTAGCTTAAGTGCAGCAATTAGCACTTGAAAATAAGAAGTAAAAATTTACTATAGCGTTGTGTTATTTGTGGTGTTTTTGTGGTATTTCATCTGCAAAGATGAATCTGCATAGCCATCAGTTGCAATGGCCGTTGGATAGATGGCGCGCTGTGCCGCTATTAGCACTCTAAAATTACAAAAGCAGTGACAAAATTCAGCGCTTACATCAGCCTTCCCGGTAGCATAGCGGTCAGTGCAGCCGCCCGGATTGCGGAAGACCCAGGTTCGATTCCTGGCTAGGTCGGGTAGGCGTTTAATTTTTTCACTGTATTTTATAAATTTTATAAATATTTAATTTAGCTTCAGTGCAGCAATTAGCACTTGAAAATAAGAAGTAAAAATTTAAATCTTTACGTTACTTTACGGGTAATTGGCCATCATCTAACGCACGGCGGAAGCGCACTTCACCCGGAATCCTAAACTACTGGAGAACTGGCTATCTTACCACCAACCAAGCTAAGTACATCATGTGCCGCCCACTAGGAATCAAACCCGGGGCCTCTGAGTCTGAAACCGATGATCTTAACTGCTTGTTGCCAACAAGAAAAATATAATAATGATCGTATTTATCAACGGGTGAACGCCGGAGCGCCGCAGGGTTCTATAATATCGCCCACGCTGTTCCTTCTGCATATCAATGACATGTTATCCTTGGGTAACATTCATTGCTATGCAGACGACAGTACAGTACATCGGCGTTATTTGGGTCACCCTGCGGCAAAGCAAGCCGATATAGTGGAGTCGAGACGAAAGATTGTCATTGAGCTGGACGAGGAATCAGCCCGCATTTATAAATGGGGCTCTGATAACCTGGTCCAGTTCAATGCCAAAAAGACACAGGTCTGCGCTGTCACTGCCAAAAAGTCCGCATTTCTCCCCCAACCTTTCTTCCAGAGCAACCTATTACCCATCCAGACTGGTCTCAGTCTCTTAGGTATGGACATACACAGCGAGCGGAAACCCGAAGAGCTATATTGAGAGCATCATAACCACAGCCTCACGTAAACTCGGAATCCTGAACAAAGTGAAGCGGTTCTTCACGCCTGAGCAACGTTGTCTTTTGTATAAGACTCAGGTGCGCTCCTGCGTGGAGTATTGCTCTCGTCTTTGGGATGGATCCGCCAAGTACTTGCTCGAAACTCTTGACAGGTTGCAGAGACGTGCTGTCCGTATTATCGGTAACGATGACGTTACGACCAGCCTGGAGCCGTTACAGCTACGTGGGGATATTGCTTCCCTTAGTGCTTTCTACCGCCTTTATCACGGTGAATGCTCTGAGGAGCTCTTTGACTTCATTCCTCCCTCTCCATTCCTTTCCAGATCGACGCGTGCAGGTCTGAGAAGCCACCCTCATACCGTGCTGACCATCAAGACCGTCGAATACACGTTCCAGGGATCTAATTCTCACGCAATAGAACTTTTTCAGTATGGTAATTTGTATGCGAAGATGTCCTTTCTACTATAAAGTTCGAACGTTTCGTATTTTTCGTATTCTGGGGCACGATAGAACAATTTCCACTCGAACTGTCTAGTGGAACGTAGCATAGACAATTTATTACGTTCCATTACGGCGTTTTTAAAAACGCTAAGAAAACTATTGTGATTTCCACCTAATAATTGATAATTTTCACAAAATTCGAAGTTCGTAAGATTATTTTTTAAACTTAAAAAAATATTGTCATTACAACAAACCGTTTAAAAAAGTAAAATTCGGAATATTTCCTAAGTTATATTTCATAAAACGGAACGCATTAAAAAGTTGTCTGTGTCAATGTCAGTGATCGAAGTTTGTGTAATAAGTAGGTAGTTAGTTTTGGAGCCAAACAATCTAAATTAGAACTAGATAAGTTTTGTTTGTGGAGCCGACAAACTAAATTAGAATTATAAGGAAATAAATTAAAAAAAAATACGCCAGTGCCGAGCAAAAGCTCCGCTTAATCCATTTGGTGGAGTCGAACTCCCAGTTAAAAAGTGGAAAGTTTAGTACTTCTTTTTCTAGCTCCTCAACTAAATTTCCGAAGAAGTCTACTATGAACTCTTCTTCGTTCATTTTTGTCAAATGAGAATACAAAATTAAACTAAACTTATCCCACATAACCTCAACAAACTCGTTTTCACAACTGAAGTTCATATACGAGTTTCAACTTCGATTGGTCAGTACACGTTGGTTGATTGTTGTTGTTGTTGTTGTTGTTGTCGTTGTTGATTGGTCAGTCACTCGTTGCGTTCGAGTAATGCACGATCGAAATATTTCGATTGTGAAGTTCTGAGAATATGCAAAATGTGTTGCCTTCGAAAAATATTCCAATTTCGTACTTTTTTACGTACGTGAACTTTTCTCTATTGCGTGAGAATTAGGCCCCGGTTTAATAAAAGGTTTCGTTTGACAAGCACAAAAATGGAAGAGTTGATTGAAGTTATAGGGCCGGGGTTGCAACGGTTGACCGAGAGAAGCCAGGCCCTGTCACCAAAACTAATCACTCTAGACTGCTCTACATTGGATGGGTACGGGAGCACAGTAGTACTATTAGTTATTCTGTGGCACAAAACCACGCAGTAGCTGATATGCATGGTGTATCAAAAGCAAGTGTGTGTCGAGCGATATTTTTTATTATTTTTTAATAATTTGATATTTTGATATTTTTTAATAATACTAATATGCTTCTTAGAATCATTAACTTGACATCAATTTTAAAATATATAATAAATTAAAGCAATAACCCGCTTTTACCGTACCGTTTTGTAAAAAGAAATAAAGAAAACGAATACAAATGTGGCGGGAATTTTTCCCGCTTTTTTTAATAGGTAAGAAGGCATACCCATGGGTAGAGTAGGTGCATTCAGCCAAGCCAGACTAATATTTTTATTAGTCTACCAGTATTAGTTACCAGTCTAGTCATTATTTTTGAGAAACAGAAAATATTAGAACTCGTAAATTTTTCACTAATAACTAATATACTAGTAAACTAATATTTTCGAGAAATAGGGCCCTGGTGTAGTGTATCCGAGCGTGACTCACTTGTAGTAGCCGTCGCTGGTCTGTACGAAGTTGGGGTTGTTCATAGCGACGCTTCGCGGCAGGGAACCGTTGGTGATAATCTTGTTGTGGGATCGCTTCTCGGTTGGGGTGATGGGAATGCCTGTAACAGAGGAAAATATTACATATGTGTATTAATTTTTATGCACTTTTACGCAAATTTTGTTGTTTACAAATTACAACTCAGAAATGACAATGCAGAAGTCGCAAATACTCTTGAATTTCTGCAATAGGGTATTTGACAGGTTTTAGAAAAATATGTCTAATGGTTCATTATAGCATAGGTAATATATTTACAATTTGATTAATTCGTTATAAATTTCTTTATTTTTTATGAAAATCGCCAATAAAATTCAAATTAATAAAATAGCCGCCAAAACGCTGAAGACGCCATGCATGCAGGTCACGTGATGTCGTGACGTCACCTGCTTGTAAGCACACTTTTAGCTGTCAAATCAAAAGTACAAAACTTTGATTGACATTTACTGTAAACAAGCTGGTGACGTCACTCCAGATTCAGCGTTATCCCGTGCGTTTTTGATCACGTGGTCAATCATAAAAAAATTATTATGTTATTAATGACTTTTTATAAAAATCATACTTATTTTAAAATTATGTGCTGGCTAAATTAGTTTAAAAACATGTTTACTATTAAGTTAACAACAGTTTGATCAATATTTTCATTGTAGTCAAATACCCTATTGCGTAGAGAAATTGCGTCACTCAGCGTTTTTTACCGCTTATACCATGACGAATGCTTTGAAGAGCTCTTTGACCTCATCCAGAAGGTGGGATCTATAGGAGTACACGTGCTGCTATCCGGAGTCACTGACTATTTATTCGCTTTTATGTTGTGAATGTTTAATTTGTTAAGTACCTGAAGCGATCTGCCTCTCGTACTCCGCGCACATGTTGAGTATCTCCTCCAGGCGAGCTGTCTCCGCTTCCTTCTGCTCCTCTTCCTTCACTCTGTCCTGGTAAGCCTGGAAATGGAAACGCTTTTGTTATGGAAAATATTAGGATATGCTTCACACGAGACTATCCAACTATCCAAAACAGTAAAATTTCTTAAAAAAATGTTCAACCATATGCCATAGACATAAAGTTCAAATTCTATTGAGGAAAGGAGATGTTCCATTTTTGTATGGAGGCTGGGCCCCCTAACTCTTACAGTGATGAAATTATATTTTATGAAAAGAGCACAAAATAAGGAACCTTTCCATGAATTAATATATTTTTTAAACATACCCAAACATTGTATTATATAATAAAAAAGGTCAGATAATAAAATAATAAAAACCATAAAATAGCAACCCTAAACTTTTTCTACCTTGGCAACTTCGCTTTAATGTATGTATTTAAAAAATATAACTTATTTTTTAAATTAGTAATGCAATGGTACTATCCATACAGACAGCAACCGCATGGTTTCATTTTCAGGAAAATGCATTGAAACCTTAAAATACCTTTTAGAATGTATAAATAAGTTCAGCAATATATAATAAACACTTAAAACTTTTAAAAGAACCCAAAAATAATAAGAAAAGCTTGATGAAGAAAACAAGATTTCAAGATTTTAAATATTTTTAAATTATGTTGGGGCGTTTTTAATGTTTTTTTCTTTTTGGAAATAACATCTCAGAATGCAGATCTATCAGAAAAGCATCACCTCAAAACAGTAATAAATTAAGGGTCCAAAAACGAACATCTCCTTTGTCAGTTTATGGCAGTATCTTGTGCAGGCCAGGCTTGTGTACATACACGATTCAACTTTACTTTTGCTGGAGGGATTTAATTGTGACAAAATCAACTCAATCTAAATGAAATAAAAGCCTTTTGATGGAGGTGCTTTAATAAAAACTAGTGGTCGCTCAGTGGTCGCAATTCGACCGAAATTTTATTAAGGCTGCACGGATTGTATGCTATCCCAAGCAACGAAAAATTAAAAAAGATAGAATGTGAGTTTGGATTGGCATTGACAGATTTTTTCGCGTGTGTGTCAAATATCTACATATGCGTGTGTGTCAAATACATGGTAGTGTGTGTAATGTTTGTTATATTGATTTAATGTATTTTTATGCATAATTTAAAAAAAAAAAAACATTCTGTACACTTTCTTTATATAAACTATAAGTGAGCGAAATTTCATACTCCTCCGTCCGCGCAATTTTCGTAAAAAGGGGTACAAAGTTTTAGCTTCACGTATTAATATATAGATTATTTTGGACTATGAAAGCATTCAAATTTTCTAATTTGCAAATCACATTTCGGTATGTGATATGTAAAACTATTAGAGGCGCGAAAGTGAGTTAGTAATAAATAAATATTACCTACATGATTGAACAGACCACAGATTATACACGACACACTTAACCGACGTGACCACATAACCAGGATTATTATGTCCAACTATTTTATTGATCGTCGAGCTTATCATATCTGTTTAGCAATTATTTTATCAAGTCCTACAATAACACAGTTTATTATCATAATAACATACCAATACATGGAAAAAAGACTAAACTAATTTTTTTTATGTTTTGTAGTACTGCATGAGATTCACATTTATGTTATTTTACATTTTACATTACGTAATTTTTGTTTTAATTTAGAATAGTTTAAATTTTTATTTTCATTTTACATTTAACGAAGACTTTATTTAGTTATATGATTTAATAGACAATTAATCTAATTAGATTATATTATAAGTTTTATCTATAATAACAATGTTACACAATAAACATAACTTAATAATAATAACTGAACAAGCGTTATGCCAAACAGATAGACGGGTTGAATTCGAAAAATCGTGGTTCAGCTAATCCCGTTAGATTACGTAAACCCTTTCCTAGCAAAGCACCAGTCGAACTCCTATGGACTGAATTATTATTGTTGACTCGTCTAATAAATAAATAGGCAGTTACAGCTGATCAAAATACTATCTGATTCGCACGTAGAACCGATAAAACATTCGCATTTGTAAAGAAGACAAGGATGACTGATTATTGACGACCTCCTTGGTCGAGTGGTTTGTACACCGGTTTTCATGGTGTCGCCATCTCTGAGGTCCCGGGTTCGATCCCCGTTCGGGTCAATTTAGAAATTATTGTTTTTCTAAATTGTCTCGGGTCTGGGTGTTTTCTATGTATAATAAGTATGTATTTAAGTATTTTAGGTATGTTTATCCATTATCCAGTAATTATTTAATAGTTTCATAACGAAGCTTCTCTTGGGCTAGATAATTGGTGTGAGTGTAGGAAAATTTATTTATTTATTATAATTTTCCCATGCTGGTCAGGGACTTGAAAATATTGCCTAACTTCTCATGCATATCGTAAGAGCCGACTAAGGGACAAGGGTTCCAAGATGCTCGCACATCAGGTGAGCGGCTAGAAACCTGTCACTGATGATGATGTTGTCTATTCCATCTCGGAGCTTTACTTTGATTATGTTTTATATGGCGTCGCGGTCACTAACGGCAAGTTTGCTCAAAATTCGGTCTTGCGTGGAGTATTGCTCGCACATCTGGGGCGGTTCCGCAAAGTACCTTCGCGATGCCTTGGACAGATTGCAGCGTCGCGCTGAACGCATTATCGGCAATGCAGAAGTGGCAAATACTCTTGAATCTCTGCAATTGCGTAGAGATGTTGCGTCACTCAGCGTGTTTTACTGCTTATATTATGGCGAGTGCTCTGAAGAGCTCTTTGACCTCATCCCACCTTCTCCCTTTCTTCATAGGAGTACACGTGCTCCTCTTCGGAGTCAACGCTTCACTGCCTCAAATATCCCATCGCGCACAAATAAATTTGGTGATTTGTTTCTTTGTAGCACCTCCAAAAGATGGAATAGTCTACTAGCACACGTTTTCTCTCCTTCCTATGATATGGGGGCCTTCAAGAGAGGCGTGAAGAAGCACCTTGTGGGCCGGCTGAGTGAGTTAACTGATGCTACGTTTGTTTCCACGCTGCACCAGTTATCTTCGCGTCTGGACTCCATTTCCACTTAACATCAGGTGGGATGGAGTAATTTGCCGAGATAACTTTATTTATTAATTAATTTATCTATTTATTTACTTATTTATTTAACTTAACTTAATACTATCATTACAGTAGTTCCCAATTCGATAACAAAGCAGAAAATTATATAATCTTACCATGCCGCAAAAAAGCTTATCAATCTTCTTAATAATGCTATTGTAGATCTCGTTCCTGATACTCAACTCATTATACTGGTTGCATTTCAAATCGTTGCCGACCACAATCACATTACTGTTCTCTATTGACGACAGATTTTTCAATATATCCGTTTGAGATTTCTCCTTATTCAAGGCAACACTCTCACTGATTGTTCTAAGGTCATCTCTTAAGTCTTCATACGAACGTTTTATCTGATTTTCTAACTTCACAATTTTACCATCAATACTGTTTTCATGATCTCTCGTCTCTTTGATGTAATGATTGGTTAATATAGTGTTGATTGTTCTATATATTTTGATGTCGTTTCGAAGCTTATGTACAACGTCCAACTTATCGTTGACCGAATTCGATATCTCGATTATTCTCTCGTAGTTCCTTCGATTGTTGTTGATTTCGATGGACGATTTCAACTCTTTCAAGGCGATCGTGTTCTTTTTGAGACTTGAGACGAAGAGTTTGAGTAGGTTTTTGGGTGACGGTAACTTCTTTTGATTCGTATTGGTTTTTAAGGTCATTTTTAGATTCTTCTGTAAGCACTTCACTAACAGTTACACATCCAGCAATGACATCTGATGCATCGAGATCGAGAAATCTGTGCCACTTATTGACTGTAAGTCTTCATTCATCAGTGATTCTTTGTATACAAAAAAAAATAGTGACGTTGACATGTCCTGGTCAAGACAAAAATTCTCAAAAGATTTTAAGTTTGAAAAATACGTTTAAAAGTCACTAGCGCACTTAAAAGATTATCACAACCACACAATCAGATGGTAACTAAGCCCAATTCGTATATAAATGAAAGTGGTAACCGATCCGTTTGACACTGGTCTGTGTATCGAATGTACATAAAAAAATCGCTCCAATATTGTATTTGTATTACACTTCACTTAGCTTGCGGTCAGGGCGAGACGTTCTTTAATTGTTCAACAATTGCATTATCTCTCAATTTGTTATTTTTCACTATATCTGCTTCTGATTATAATTGATCTTTCTTTAGATCAAGTCATTTTTGTAGATGCTCTTTTGTTTTCGTGCACTTACAAATGTTGTTTCTATGTATTATTTATCGTTTTTTCGTCTTTTGTTTTCTAGTCGTGTTTTTTTTATCGAAGCTGCCTTGAAAGGTCGTTTCGCTACTGAAATGCCGCATTGTAACCGCAATTACTTGTTATCGCTGCGTCAAACGGTATCGTTAGATAGCGTCTTTTGTTTCCTTAATAGTGTTTAATCAGAGAGTTTATTATGAGCTCTGTATAATGGGTTCGTTTGTCTGTTCATTTGTTTTTAATAATTGCTTTTACATATCAAAAGTTTTATTACTTTTGCGTGTGGTATAAATCGTTTCACTACTAGGCCTTCTCTTCATAGACAGAACATGGACAGATTATATCAGTAGCCTGATATATATATATTTGATATCAGTTAATTTAATTATTATTATCAGAATAACTGTTAATTTTATATTAACAAGTGATTTTTGGACAGCACTACGCCAACGTATAAATGTATTTTAATAAAGTAGGTACAAAGAAGAACTTCTAAAGTAGTGCTGGCGTGGCCGGCACGAAAATCTCGAACTTCTATAGAAGTTGTTGGCGGTAAAAAGGTTAAAATTAGTCCTTAAATACATACATTTGCATTTACGTTAAAATTACAGTCTGGACTATATAGATGCAATTCCCCAAAATTTTCATTCTCCGGTATTTTTAGTTCCATTCGCGTTTTATCCCAATTTCTTTATTTCCTATACGTTATTTCTACCAACAGATAATTTCGTCACACGCATTTTTTTTAACTCGTTATTTTTGCTACACGTATTTTTACCAATGCAATTTTTCACCATTCTGTTTTATCCACATGCTGCATTATAAAAAAACATATACAAGGGTGAGCTTATCTCTAAAAGAGATCTCTTCCAGTCAACCCTTTATTACTGTGTAGAATTATATTGTCGATGGTGTATCTTATCAAGTAAATAAATAAATAAAGAATAATATTTACTGTAGTAAAGAAAATATAATATACGTGGAAGTACATACATACAAATATACATTGTGTGTGTGTGTATATGTATGGATTAAGTGTATATATTACATATGTATAGTGTATATATTGTATATTTTATATATATTTTTTATATTATATACGAGTATTAGAATGTATCAACATTTTTTTACGCCTTATGCAATTAATTATGTTAAGGGAAACCTGTAATTAGCTTTACCTATGATAGTTCAAGTACTATGTAAGAAAGTATTGTATTGTTACGCAGTTGGTTTTCTTAATAAAGCAAAAAAAAAACACAAAATATAGTTCAGATAAAAATAGGTAATATCACGACTCATTACTAGTATTACAATAACACGTTGCTAATTATCTTATTATAGTGTCACGATGTTTGTGTAGATAACAACTTATATTTAAATAAAGATTATAGTGAAACATAATTCATCTAATTTCCTTGCTCAAATTGTATTTTAGCTTTTGAGATTGACTGTAATTAACTAAAAAAACCTTTTGCTACATGTAAAAGACAATGTAGAACAAATAATAATACTAAAAACATTATAACTTTTTAAGCTATCATGGTGACTTACATTAGAATAAATACTATTAACGGGATTATTACCATGTTTTTTGTTGTGTTTGAGTATCGATATTTCGGCACAGTTGCATGCGCCATGATCCCGGATGTACTGAAGTTATTGCGGGTGGGTGATTATGAGCAGACAAAACGATCTACCCTCTTCGTTAGTCGTTTTTTGCGCTCGATACTCGTACCAGTCTGTCTCCTAAGTCACTATTCACTCGAACTTGTTCTCGACACACTGACGTGTCATTTTGTAATTTCAATCGCTTCTCTAACCAAACTAGGTATGTAGTGGCGTTCTGTCACAGGATAACTGATAGTACTACCGTACAGAAGACTTACTCTCTAACAAAAGTCAAGTTTAGTTATTATAATAATAGTAATTGCCTACTCTTACGACTTTCACGCGAAATTGAAACTTATCGTGTGACCCGAGCGTTCATATTCCGTTAGGCAACGCTGACTCGATATCGATTTGACGTCAGGAGCGCAGGGTTCCCACTTCTGAATATATTTAAAGTTAATTTCGAAAAATTGTTCTTTCTTTTATTTAGACACCCGTAAACAAAACAGTATTTTTTTTAAATTTTTTTTTATACTTAGCTCGGCAAATGACTCCATCCCACCTGATGTTAAGTGGAAATGAAGTCCAGACTCGAAGACAGCTGGTGCCGCGTGGAAACAAACGTAGCATCAGTTAACTTCACTCTGCCGGCCCACAAGGTGCTTCTTCACGCCTCTCTTGAAGGACCCCATATCATAGGAAGGAGGGAAAACGTGTGCTAGTAGACTATTCCATCTTTTGGAGGTGCGACAAAGAAACGAGTCACTAAATTTCTTTGTGCGCGATGGGATATTTGAGACAGTGAATCAGTGACTCCGAAGAGCAGCACGTGTACTCCTATGAAGAAAGGGAGAAGGAGGAGGAGGAGAGTATCTTTTATACGCATTATAAGATCGTTTAGTAGTCATTGTTCGGTGCACAAAAATAGCAGAAATGATCGTTCGTTTTACGCGCGACGACGCGCGACGTGAAGCGTGCGAGCCGAGCGGCACCCTACTACCCTACCATACGCCTGCCCGGGAAGCGCGCCGGCCGAACGTACCTAAACTGCGAAGTGACTCCCCCCTGCCTGGTTCTGTCGAAATTATCTGGGGATTATAAAACTCAACCTAGTGATTAGGAACCGATTGGATCAAATGTTCAACAATGGCCGATTTTTGCGTATTGTTATTTTTACAGCTTTTATATGCTCCTTAATTCGGCAGGCTACTGTACGTTTTGTTTGGCCAATATAGGAGCTACCGCAGCTGCAATCGATCTTATACTTACAAAATATAAAATTTCAATCGCGAAGATGGGTTTTAAACTGTCGCGTATCCAGTGTCGTAATCCATTGATTAGCTTATGTAAAGACTGTAAAAAGAACAAAAGTGCCGTTTCGCGATCTGATACGGCCACTGTAGTGTGCCGAGAACAAGTTCGAGTGAGACTTAGGAGACAGTGGTACGAGCATCGAGCGCAAAAAACGACTAAGGAAGAGGGTAAACCGTTTTGTCTGCTCATAATCACCCACCCGCAATTACTTCAGTACATCCGGGATCATGGCGCATACAACTGTGCCGAAATATCGGATACTCAAACACAACAAAAAATATGGTAATAATCCCGTTAATAATATTAATTCTAATACTAAAAACATAGTAACAAGAAAAAAAGGATTCTGTTTTTATTTAATTTTGTTCTCAACAAAATTTGCGTATAATTATATATACTTAATCATAATCATAAATTTAAGATACTATATTTTATTTTTTATATTTTTTTTATTGGTCATAGGCAGGCATTTGACCACACCTCACCTGATGTTAAGTGACGGTGCGGTCGAGGATGGAACATGCCTGCCTAGAAATAGCCAATTGGCTCTGGCCTTGAAGAGGTCCAGATTATACCTTTCAGAGAACACACTCGCAGGCAGCGCGTTCCATTCCCTAGTTGTTGTTTTTTTCTTTTAGTTGATGGCTTCGTGCGATTAGCACATTTAGCCAGTGTCAAAGTAATTTTTCGTACAAGTAATACATAAATAAACAATATTTCCTTATATAATGATGATGAATGATATTAGAAATGGGAAGTGAGAAATGATATACGCCCCAACCCCTCGAGTATCTCAGTAAAGATGTGGGGCTTTACAAGTCCTCACGCGAGCTTCTTGAGAGAATTTGATAAGTAACGTTGCACTGTTTTGTTTCATTTGCCAACACTTATGCACACTCACGAACACTTAACGGTTAATAATCCACCATTATTTCACATTAATATTCGACATAACACAAATTTTGGAAAATAAGACAAAACATGCAACTCCTTCGCGCACTCCCCGAAATGAAACCTGTCGAATACCGACAGACGAGCCACCCTACGCCGATGTTCTATACTTTGCAGCTTGGCGTCTATCAGGGCAGGGTCACCAATGAGTCTCTTAGCTCGTTTTTACTCTTTCGACTTAAAACAAACCGTATCACCAACTAAACTCTACCAAACAGAATACACTAAAAAATATAATTAGTTAACATCAATGTGCTCTGTGTAGAGTTTGCGTAAACTATAAAAAACAACGTTCTTTTATTTTTAAATTAGTGTTGTTACCCAATTTAGCATAATTTTACCGTCTTTGTGGTCTAATGGTTAAGACATCCGGTCTCAGACCTGGAGATCCCTGGTTTGATTTCCAAAGGGGGTACATGTTTGTGTACTCGGTTTGGTTGGTTGGTCGTAGGGCTTGTTTGTCCGCGTGGCTAGCTACCACCATCTTATCTAAATATGTCGCCATAACATCAATGTTTGTAGCATTGCTGTGTTCCGGCAGCTAGAGATAAGATAGCCAGTGCCTCATTAGTTGTGGATTCCGGGTGAAGTGCGCTTCCACCTTCAGCCTTATCATCACTTGACATCAGGTGAGACGAACGCCAAGTGCTCGTAAGAAATAAAAAAAAAAACATACATTTATTCACGTACCTTCTTTCTCATGTGTTCTGCATCAAAACTTCTGTCGTAATGAATATTAGCATACACTGGTGAGTAATGAGGATTCCTATCGAACGCGGGCGAAGGCAGGCTTAAAGCTTTAGCTGAATTCACATTTCTATCACATATTCTACCATAATCAGCTCTAGACACCTCCGCATCAATATTATTTTTACAATTCTCAATGTTATTCTTACAATGATCAACATTATTCTTGCAATGTTCGACATTATTCTGACAGTGTTCAACATTATTCTGACAGCGTTCAACGTTATTCTTGTCGTTTTGTTCCTGTCTCAAATTTATTCTGCCGTATATGTGGTCAGTTCTCACTTGGTCGTTATTAACTTTCTTCGGTAATCTGTTGTAGTCGTTTCTTGTGCTTTCATCGAAGTTTCTAACTATATCATCAATTTTAGTCTTGTTTCTTATAGCAACGTTAGCGTACGAACAATTCTTCGGGTCGACGGAGTTATTCTCGTTGACTAACACAACTTTTTGCTCTTTCGTTTTATTCATATAATTCGGTAATGTTTTGCCGCCTAAAACGTCTTTAGCTGGTGTGTTTACTGTCAAAGAGTTTGCACTGAACACTTTTGGCGATATTTCATTTTCGTTGTTAGTGTAGAACTGACTTCGGCCAATACACTTCTGTTGTTTCGCGTAGTATTCGAATTTGGACACTTTGGCCATGATACTGGATACTTTGGGCCTGGATTCTTGGTCGGAGTTCGAGTCTGACTGGTCTAAATCTTTGTAAGGCTTTCTAGGAGCGACAGGCGGCTTCTTCTTTGACATTTCTTTGAGTGTCATATCTAGTTCTTGGTCGAGCTGTAACATGTTCGCTTTGTATATCTTTTGTATGTTGGTGGTTTGGTAACATTGGTTGCTTGGCTCCGATTGGTGGGTAAAGTAACCTGTGGACAAATATATTTTTATTCATACAGTAAAAGTTGGAAGAAATAAAGGAAAAACAATTTACATACACAACAGGTAACAAAAAGAAAATAATGATATACGAGTATAATATACATTAAGCACTGTTATTTGCACAAGTATTGAAAACTTTCCCACGAACGGGTTTCAGACTAATTCGAGCCTCCTTCAATGCCAATAACCAAATCATCGACATCCGATCTTAACCCATTTACAAGTATTAATGATCAGTTTAAAAGAAGCAAGAAAAGTTCTTTATATAAACAATATGTTTGACGACCTCCTTGGTTGAGTGGTTTGTACACCGATTTTCATGGTGTCGCCATCTCTGAGGTCCCAGGTTCGATCCCCGGTCGGGTCAATTTAGAAATTATTGTTTTTCTAAATTGTCTCGGGTCTGGGTGTTTTCTATGTATAATAAGTATGTATTTAAGTATTTTAAGTATGTTTATCCGTTGTCTAGTAACCATTTTAACGAGTTTCATAACGAAGCTTCTCTTGGGCTAGATAATTGGTGTAAGTGTAGGAAAGTTTATAGTTTAATATTGTTTTAAACATACTTTTATCATAAACACACATAAATAAATGCGCCGTACGCTAAGCAATCAATTCAGAGTATAAATTTGCAACAGGAATTGGGATTAAAAAAAAATCCAAATAATATCTTTATTTTGTGTTTTTGTAAACTACAGGTATTCTCCATTATTGCCGTCGTTGACGTACAAACAAGGCCTGCTATTACTTGTCGATTATAACCGACTGTGGCGGTCAAAATGTTCAAGTAAAACTTCCCCAAGCGGGAATCGAACCCGCACTTTTTTGGATCAGGTGCCTAAACATTTTGTGCTATAGGTAATAAATAAGAATTCCTTGCTGCTGTAGCCATTGTTTTATTCAAGCTTCATACTGAGGGATTTATCGAAATTTATTGATTGGTCCTTTGAACCGAATTTTGTTTAGTATTGAAGCATAACCCACCTAAGGTAAAGCAGTGCTCATTGGGTTAGAACTGCCCAGGCGCCATGGAGACGTAAGCTGAAGATAAAACTTGGCTTCCTCTGAGTGGTTGAAGGCTACCTATATCGGCACTTTTTCCTTGGTCCTTCGAGCCAAATTTCTGAACTACCTCATTGAATTAAACGGGTATTGAAGCATTGATTTTAGTATTGAAACATCACCCACCTGTGGTGAGACAGTGCTCGTTAGTTTGGAACTGCAGATACTGTGGAGACCTTATTAAGGCAGCACTTACATCATATTCTGGACTTCTCATTAGTTGAGAGCCACATCGGAACTTATTTATTGGTCTTTCGAGCCAGATTTTTGTACTTCAATTGAGTACGTTTAGTATTGAAGCACTCACCTGTGGTGAGGCAGTTCTCGTTGGGTTGGAACTGCACAGGCGCCATAGAGACGTGAGCTGATGGCAGCACAGACTTCATGAGTTTGGCTTCCTCAGGGTGATTGAAGCGGAGGTAGTTCGACCGACCGATGGTCAGCATACTGCCTAAACACATAAAATATTACATTAAATAGTTTTCAAGGCAATACACTTAACCTACTAAAATATGTGAGCATATAGTCAGTCTGACGGAAAGCACCATCCGTAACCTATGGACGCTGATTTACCTCTCACATATGTAGGAACGAAGTGAAATCAATGGCGCAGTGGTTAACACGCCTGGTCTGCGATTGCTGAGGTTAAGCAACTTTCGCAAAGGCCGGTCATCGGATGGGTGACCAAAAATCTATCATCTTGAGCTTCTCCGTGTTTCGAAAGGCACGTATACACATTGGTCCTGGCTGAATTAGCAGTCGTTAACAACCACCAATCCGCTCTAGGCCGGCGTGATGGTTTATTGCCCATTTTCCCTATCCGACGTGCCCCAGCAGTGGGGACATAAAATGAAGTCATGATGATAGTGAGATCAATCCTGCCTATATACACTACGCTCTCATTAAGCCGAAGTACGCACTCTCAAAATTGCTGACTACGCCACCAAGCGACTGAACTGGCCATAGCAAACAACCGATCGGCCTACAGGGCAGCTGCCTACTTAAATTTTACCACTCACATCACATCAGTCCCCACCAAGATGTATTCATACTCTAAGCTTGACCTAAGACCGCACTAACGTCAAACTCCGTCCCTGCCAATTCAAACTGCAAGAACCTAGTGTGCCGGTAGCCTTTCAACTTGGCAGCAGTATCACCACGCCGTAGGAGTTCTCTACATCCGTCCACACCAAATACATGTATCACTTTTTGCTTGATTTAATTTTTTTTATTTTTTTTTATTTTAAAAGGAGGCAAACGAGCAGGCGGGTCACCTGATGGAAAGTAATCACCGCCGCCTATGGACACCTGCAAAACCAAAGTTATCGCAGATGCGTTGCCAACCTTGGAAAGGAGTTGGATCTTGAGGAGGGAGTAGGAATTGGGAGGGGGGAGGCGTGAGAGATGGGCCTCCGGTACTTTCACTCACCGGACGAAACACAACAGCAACGAGTGCCGTTGTTTCACGCCGATATTCTGTGAGAGAGTGGTGTTACGCCGGGCGAGCCGGCCCATTTCGTGCTGCAACGCAGCGTGGCTCTACCACTCAGACAGTGTTACTCATTTAGCACCACCCAGGGGTCACGTGTAGGGTCTCAAGGGTAAACCTACGGACGCGAGTAACTTTAACCTCTTAACTTAAGACCGCTCTAAGCTCATACTCCTTCAACTCCTAGCCCACTTACCCTGCGAGAGCCTGGTGGGCTTGTCCACCTGCAGCCCGTCCAGCAGCGTGCTCCCGCTGGTGGGGTACAACGTCACCACGCCGTGGGAGTTCTCCACGCGGCAATGCACGCTCGCCACGCCCGTCCCCACCACGTAGATGTCGCATGTCGGGTCGGAGCCTATAGTGACGCGACCTGGAAACGAGGGAAGATATGTGATATTAAATTGTGATAGGTAATATTGGTAATATTAAAATTGGTAATATTTTCAGTGGGCAGGACAAATCGCTCGCAGAGTTGCAACCTCGTACCGTAAAGCGCATCAGTGTGGGTAGCGCTTCAACAAGGTGGTCCGACGAACTGGTGAAGGTCACGGGAAGCCGCTGGATGCGAGCAGCACCACACCGATCGTTGTATAGATTCTTGAGGGAGGCCTTTGTCCAGCAATGAACAAAATAATTATTAGTTTAGCATCGAAGCAACGCCTCCTGGAGTCCTGTCCCGGTGACAAACGAGGTCAGGTGTGGTAGTCAACGTGAACGTTTGGGTAATAAAACTAGCGCTAGCAGAAAGTTAGACACCCGTTCAATCTGTTTGCTAAATTGGTTAAACTTACTACCACACTCTCCCTATAAACTGCTTTGTGGCAATCAGATGTTTTTTTATTTATTTATCTACACTAATGTTGTAACATTCTACTTATGTTTCCAATACTTGACTTATAATTACTACTGTTATAGCGCAGACAACAAAACACTCAATTTAAGCAATTTCACATGATGGTATAATATCCACATCGATATCGTAAAATCTCATTATAACATCAATAAAACGCGACCAATTAACCTGGCGAGCCTTATGTCAAAATCCTCATACAAGTTGTATAAAATTTTGATATTAGGCTGGCTTTTGAAAACAGTTGGGTTATACGTGAAAACTTCGTCGAAACTACTAAACTTACATACACAAAACTCTTTGGTAAGATCTTGTGCCAATTAAATAAAAAAAGAACAGCGCGCGCTCGCTCCTGATTGGCCCTGCGCGCGCAGCTGCGCTCTCATTGGTTAGATTTTAATGGCGGCAAGTTCACTGTGACAATACACGTACGCGTGAATTTAATGTTTCGCAATGTGTTTTGTTTTTAAAATACAAATTAAAAGTTAAAAATGGACAGCGACGATGATATTTGTACGCCTCCGGATTTTGAAAACAATCGAGCCAATGAAAATGAGTTTGAATTGCGGTGTATTTCGGTGGATGAAGTGGGCAAATTAATATTGAATTTGAAGTCGAATGCAAAGGGCTTGGATGAAATTAGTTTGGATATGATTCTCTGTACGCTGCCACACACGTTGCCATTTATAGCTAACATAATTAACCACTCTATTTCAAGTCATAAGTTCCCTGATGATTGGAGGACAGCCAGAGTCAAACCGCTCCCAAAGATACCAAACCCTCAACAGCTAAAAGACCTAAGGCCCATTAGCATTTTACCGTGTTTATCAAAACTTCTTGAGAAAGCAATATACAATCAAGTTGTCTCATATGTTGAGCGGAATAGGATTCTTCCTGACAATCAGTCTGGATTTAGGAAAAGACATGGGACGACAACTGCGCTACTAGATGTCGTAGATGATATTTTAGTGGCACGTGATGAGGGTAAAGCTTCTATTCTTGTTCTTCTTGACTTTACGCGTGCTTTTGATTGCATTAACATACCTTTGTTGCTGAGCAAGCTAACCTACTACGGTTTTGACAAGGCTACCGTTGCTTGGTTTGCCAGCTACTTAGAAAATCGAACTCAGCGAGTCGAGCTTAGAAGGAGCAACGGTACCAGCCACATGTCTGAGCTTAGTAGCGTTCGTAGAGGCGTACCACAGGGTTCAATCTTGGGTCCCCTACTTTTCACCATATATAGCAGCGACGTGATAAAAACCATACATCATTGCAAGTACCACATGTATGCGGACGACTTGCAGGTTTATGTGTCATTTGACCCGCGTAACACATCAGATATTGTTGCAAGGCTGACTGAAGATTTAAATGGCATTAACTCGTGGGCTGAACAGAACACTTTAGTCCTGAATCCAAATAAATCCAAGTTTATTATTTTTGGTTCCAAAAAGCAAATTCAAAATGTTGAAAGCAGAAACCCAATTGTGACAATAGGCAATCAACCAATTGAAAGAGTCTTAGCTGCGCGAAATTTAGGCGTCAAAATGGATGCTGAACTGCGTTTCGAAGATCATGTTTCCGAATTAGCTAAGGGCTGCCTGTATAAGTTGAAGGTTTTATACAGAATCCGACAAAACATTAGCGAGCAGCTCAGAATAAGACTGTGCGAAGCACTTGTTCTTTCAAGGCTTAATTACTGTCTACCTGTTTTTGGACCATGCTTGCTAGAGCGTACGAAAAAAGTCTTGCAGCGTGTACAGAATGCTTGTGCAAGATTTTGCTTTACCGTGCCACCGAGAACGCATGTAACACCTTTTCTTAATGAGTCTAATATGTTAAAGATGAGAGCGAGATGCAATCTTCATCTGGCAAGTGTGTTGTTTGACGTAATTTTAAGTGGTGCTCCTAAATATTTGTCCAATAAATTGACCTGGGCACACTCACGCTCTGAGTACAACACTAGAGGTGCGTCTTGGAAGCTAGTCATACCACGACATAAGACTGCTGCGTTTCGGGGTAGTTTCCGATATTTGGCAACAAAATGTTGGAACAACCTTCCACCGCCAATAAGACAAGCTGAATGCAAGTTTACCTTCAAAAGTAGACTTAAGAAACACCTGCTTAAGATGCAAAAAATCACTCCATGAAGTTGCTAGATATTAGGAAGATTTCGTTCATCAATATTGATAATATAATTCATCTATTTTTAAATTAGTATAATATAATAAATAATAAATAGTATCATTTTTAAATAGATTCAATTTACCGTGTTTTTTATTTTTTTATTATTATTGTTTATCTGACATTTTGCATTTTAAATCATTCGACTAATCAAATTACTTATTATTTATTTTCACTAATCATATTAAACATATTATAAATTTATAAAATTCAATCATAGATTAACACGAATAACAATAATTAATTGGTACAAGGAACAACTTTTGTACCTACGAATGCAACTCGGCCTCCGTCTGAAAATCAGCGTCATGGCGATGGCTTTGCTAATGCTGTGACACATGCTGAGCCGGAGACTTTTTTGCCACTGTTTCACTGCTCACCATAATATTCTTATGCTTCTTTTTTTTATTTTTGTAACCCTTCTCTGTGTAACAGTGTGCAAAATAAATTATTTGATTTGATTTGATTTGATTTATTCTAGAATTGGCAACAAAAGTAACTCACAATCTTTTGCCAGAAAAATCTAGAAAATTATATGAAAAAGAATATAATAACTTTTTGGCATGGAAGATCGAAAAGAAAACTACATCATTTTCTGAAAATGTCATTCTTGTGTATCTCAAAGACCTCTCCGACAAATTCAAGCCATCTTCTATGTGGGCTAAATATTCTATGCTCAAGTCCACACTGAGTATCTACAACAATATTGATATCACGAAGTATTCAAAAGTCATAGCGTTCCTGAAACGCAGTTCAGAAGGACACAAGGAAAAAAAGTCCTTGACGTTTACATCAGGTCAAATAAAGATGTTCCTGAAAGATTCACCAGATATTTTGTATCTTTTTGAAAAGGTAAGTGTATTTTAGTTCTGTTATTTAATCTACCTAGTACTTACGTACTACACACGCAAGTTATCTAGACACTCCGTTTAAGCGCTTTGTGTATAAATTAGGTAGTAGGTACCTACACTTTACTACTTCATAAATCTTAGTTTTTGCCTTGGCTTTGTACCTCAAGCTTATTATATCGTTTATTGTTTCAGGTTGCACTAATCTTCGGCATAATGGGGGCATGCCGAAGGCAAGAGCTATACAACATCCAGTTCGATGAAGTACTGTACATAGACGACAGTACAATCATGGTGAAAGTTTCGAAAACAAAAACGAAAATAGACCGTTCTTTCGTTGTGACGGGCAACTGCTATGCCGTATGTAAAAAATACATGAAACTTCGACCCACCCCCTGTCGAAACCCTGCCTTTTTCTTGAGCTATAGATCGGGGAAGTGCGTCGATCAAAGAACTGGTATTAATAAATTTGGTGCTCTGGGAAAAACTATCGCAAGTTTTTTGAATCTGCCTAACCCAGCGTTGTACACGGGGCATTGCTTCCGGCGCACCTCGGCGACCCTTCTCATAGATAGCGGTGGTGATTTGACCGCACTGAAACGACACGGGGGGTGGAAGTCTTCTACTGTGGCTGAAAGCTACATTGATGAGTCTTTAATGAATAAAATTCAAGTCTCAAATACGATCTTGAACAGTATAGAAAACAAGACGAATGAAGTAATTATAAATATTCCAACTCCGTCTACGAGCTCTACTGCTTGCCCCGCGACCGCTACAGCTGCTGGATCAATAATTAACATTAACTTTCAAAAGTATACCATCCAAAATTTGAACAATTATTATAAATAAACTATTGTCAGCTTTTACTCTTGTTGTTTGACTAATTGCATT
Organism: Eudonia lacustrata; assembly: GCA_947562085.1. Lineage (NCBI taxonomy): Eukaryota > Metazoa > Arthropoda > Insecta > Lepidoptera > Crambidae > Eudonia > Eudonia lacustrata. The sequence goes on along the minus strand of OX387332.1, from coordinate 12,140,985 downwards.
AGTGAAGATAAAGTAGTGTATGCAACTGCATATAACACGGGTATTAAAACACTCGTTACTATTATGAAACTCGCTGCGCTCGTTTCATAAACTCACACTCGTGTTTTAATACCCTTCATTATATGACAGTTGCATAAACTACTATTATCTAACCTGATGATAAATCCTACTAATATTATAAACGCGAAAGTTTGTTTGGATGTTTGGTACTCTTTCACGTAAAAACTACTGAATGGATTTAGATGAAATTCGACATACAGATAGTTTATAACCTGGATTAACACATAGGATACTTTTTATCCTGATATTCCCACGGGAACGGGAACCACGCGGGTGAAACCGCGAGCGGCCCCTAGTTATTATTAAGAGCGTTTACGCCGCACACACACACAAGACGTTACGGCCACTTTTAACTATAACGCCATATTTAACTAAACCATAACATGTCAGGTGTTCATTAGGTGACGTAAAAATGCTAAATTACTTCATTCAGGTTCATTAGGTGACGTAAAAATGCTAAATTACTTCATTCAGATAGTTTGTTGAGCATAATTTGATTTTCTATCTCTAATTACTACTTATGTTTTTTTTTTCATTGGCGGCGCTAGTGTGCGGCGTAAACGCTCTTAAAGGTCTAAGGTGGAAGTACGCTTTACCCGGAAACCTTCAACTACTGCATAACTGGGCTATCTTATCCCTCATTGTCGGAACACAACAATGCTCACTGATGATATTCCGACGGTGGTTGCTAGCCAGGCGGTCTTAAAACAAACCTTACCACAAACCGAGCACAATCATGTACCTTCCGCTAAGAATTGAACCCGAGACCTCTGCGTCTATACCGGGGGTGAGTTAAAGCAGATGCTTGGGTGGTAGTAGCTCACCTTGCTTGATGGGATGCAGCGTGACGGCGGTGCTCAGCCGGCCGGTGCCGAGGCTCACCAAGTGCGGAGTGTTGGTTGCCACCCTGGAATAGATCAAACGTGGACGTTAGTGATTGGCAGCACGTGCTATAGCGAGTATCCTGGCGAGGCGAAGGCAGAACAGGGCTCCGATTCTGCTAGTTTAAAAATGTCTACAATCGTCAGTTTCATACGGTCATTGAAACACGACTACCTACAAGTAACTCCTGGAATCTCGAATTATATCTAACCATCTCTTGGCTCAGCTAGCAGTAGCCTATAGATAGAAAAAAACATAGACCAAATGGTAACACTGGAAGCTTATTTTGCGTGTAACGGAATGCCACCAGGTGCATTTCGTTTTCGGCAATTTAAAAATAGTTACTGGTAGCACATTCAAAATTAATTTTGAGACGACTGATACTGGTAAACGAGATTAAATCCGTATTAAGTATTTAAATGACTGAATGTATAACATTTTCTGGACGATGTATGATGATGGTATAATGAATGAATGAATGATGAATGATGATGCTTTAAAAATTATATAAATAAGGATGATGACTTGGAATGTCTCATGTCTCGAGTCCATTCCCTTATAATAACTCAACACATAGTACCCATAACGTGGTTCTAATAAATCGTGCTAGCTGCAACTCCGTCTGTGTTTATTTCCGAGACATCTGCAGTTTTATTTTGTTTCTCACGAGTCCGTTTACGCGCGGGCGTGCCACAGGGCAGAGGAAACGACCATCTATTTCGAGAAGTGGCTTTTTGTGCTTGTTGCAATTGTAACTTGGCTTTGGTAATGAGGGTCGTTGTGCTTGTGTGTTTGACAGAGTCGACGAGCAAGCATATGGTCAGTCTCAAAATTGTTGATAGATAAAAAAAATTGCATTACAGTTTTGGTGAACTTAAAGCATGTTTTTGATTTAGTAAAATGTAATTTAAGGTAAGAGGGACATCACAGGTTGTTTAAACTGATTCCATTTTTTATTCAAATATCAACAACTATTTATTTTTGATATGATGTCTTTCCGATCGCATTCTATATTATACAATTTGCGGGAGTGTTTTCGTAGAAAAGGGACGGAGGTAGGGTCGTAACAGTGTGATCCTGTAACTGTTACGTGTTAGTCGGGGAAGCCACCAGAGATCGACACTTTAAGCCCAATGTCCGTTGTAGGTCGTAATATTTGTGGGAGTGATTTCGTAGAAATGTGATCGTAACAGTGTAACAGGATAACAGTGTGACATGTCTTCTAATAAGTATTTACTGCATTATTTTTATGATTTGTAAATCTATATTCTCTATTCTATTGTGATATTGTTTCAACCATTTCGTGTGTAATAGACTTTAAAAATATATTTTTCTTAAGAAAAAAAAAAAGAAAAAAAAAATACGTCATTGTTAATTCTATATTCTATTTTCTATTGTAATATTGATTTTAAAAGGTGAGATGTCTAATGTTACACATCATATGCGACTACTGTAAGGCTCGTTCGTTTTTTTTACATATTAAGTGTTGTTAATGGACTTTAAGATAAAACTGACTCCAAACTCATACTATCTCATTTTTGTTAAAAACTGGATCAGCATTTGAATGTACACACGCCTGCACATCACACTACCACAAACTGTCAAAATTTCCCAATATTCTTTGAACTTTATGCCTTAATGGTAAGGTTGAAAAAATATTTTTTTATCGTTCAAAAAAAGTATTAAATTTGAAATCTTATAAACCAACGTTAATTCTGGTGTACATTTTACTTAATAGTATTAATGGAGTAAGGAGATATTTACAGCTAATTCTGAACGTTTTATGGCTTTTAATGGGATTTTTTTTGTAGAAATTCCATTCATATTTCGAAATTACGAGGCCGCTACGAACTTAACCACTTAAGAAATATTATTATATATTTTTCATTTCGTTTGCTTAGTACAGTAGTTCAATCCATGAGCTCGAAAATTGCTGTTAGCGTATTTAATTGAAAACTAGCTTCGGAATTTTGGCTTTATATAAATAGATAAGGGAAAATTGCAGAAAGAGAGGCCGCTATTATTATACTAATAAATTCTCCACCATACAATAAGTTAAAATTGTCTAAGGGTTTCAGTTTCTCTGAACAAGAACGCCGAAATTGGGCATTTTATGCAAAAATCACGGTCAAAATGTAATTAAATAGTCTCAATAGACTTTGTGAGTGAACTTAAGATCTATGGCAAGAAATTTGACATTTTTGGATAAGGTTATACTTTAATATTTATTAAATTTTCGCGATACTTACCGGCTGTCAGCAGCCGCTATTGCACACAGACCTCCATCCGTTTTATTTATTCTCCCGCTTTCACTTTACCTGCGCACGCGCCAGGACGCGGGAAACGAAGATCTATTTCGAGAACTGCGGCTTTTTGTCCTTATTGCTATTGCAACATAGAACTGGGGATCAAACAACCAAGTACAGTCACGAGCACTGATATAAACACTTTTGACTCTTATTCCATTGTATTAAAAGTTACAACTGTTTACATATTTTTCAGCTCAGTGGCGTGCACTTGGAGAGATCTTTGTCTAGCAATGGACTAGTATAGGCTGTTGATGACACATTTTGACTCGGGACTGTACAAGCGGTCTTATACGAGTTGGAACACTGTGGGCTTCCTATGAGACTTTTTTATTTTAATTATTACTCTATAGTAATAATTAAAATAAAATAAGTTTTATTTCGGACTAGACATGCACAAAACTTGAGGAGCTCGATAGCACAGTGGTTAATACGCCCGGTCTGCGAATGCTGAGGTTGAGCACCTTTCGCAAAGGCCGGTCACCGGATGGGTGACCAAAACTTTATCATCTCAAGCTCCTCCGTGGTTTATGGCCCGCTCTCCTTATCCATCCATAGAAAAGGCTCGTGCCCCAACAGTGGGGACATAAAAATGAGCTGATGATGATGATGATGCACAAAACTTGTTAGTAACCAAGATTCTTGGTCATATATGATATGCTGTATGCTATACTGTCCCACTCCAGCACTGTTATACATATAGTGCCTTACAAATAAACAAAAGATAAGGTCCGAATAGTTATTCCATGGTTATTCCGCGTTTTATGTAAACGTCATTTCAAAATAGAGTAAAAGATAATCACTTTATTTTACTGCGTAAATATATTTATGTTCTGCAACTGTGCTATTGGCTGTGTTTAATATAAGTTCAAAAGACTGATTGTTCCAAGAACTAGTATGTGGGTTAGCTAGCACACATGCATTTTCGTAGGCGTACAATATATTATAAACAGACAAATTGAACTGGCACTAAGAATTAGCAAATATGTTTCAAAACGTACTCGCTGTCAACATTAGCTCAACGGTAAACAGTTAATAACGGCCTCATATCAGGGGCATATGGCAGCAATAAACTTCATAACACAAGTGGGCAACCTACTCTGAAATCGAAGTAAAGAACATACGACTTTGTACGTGGTACATCGCGTCGCGAGTATGCGACAGTAGAATCATTTGGATAACACGCAAAGCAATGGTAAACAAAACAGCTATGGAAGTTTGGATGTTTTGGTTTCTGTGGTAGGATTTCATCACCTCATTCTTTGGCGATATTGTTTTAATATTAAATAAGGGCTAAGCAAAGTCTGAACAGTGGTTCAGTGGTTAGGCCACTGATGGGTGTCAGCTCTACATCTGCTCTAGGGTTTGATTCCCAGAGGAGGGTCTATTTTATTCAGTGTCGTTATTCGTATTAATTTTATTTAAAAATAAAGCATTACAAGTAAAAACTTATTAACTTATTAAGAGCGTTTACGCCGCACACTAGCGCCACTAATGAAAAAAAACATATTTAGTAATTAGAGATAGAAAATCAAATTATGCTCAACAAACTATCTGAATGAAGTAATTTAGCATTTTTACGTCACCAAATGAACACCTCACATGTTATGGTTTAGTTAAATAAGACGTTAAGGCCACTTTTAACTATAACGCGATATTTAACTAAACCATAACATGTCAGGTTTTTATAGCTATACTACTTCGGTACATTAATTTAATATTTTAACTGTACATTACAGACCTTTTCTACAACTGCGACTGATGACAGTTATCGATGATCGAACATTCTATTTTCATAATTAACCCAAACCAAAGACCACCAACATATTTCGTGACCTAGGTCATACGCATACACATACATTAGGTACATAAAAACATTGCTTCTTCATACAAACTATTCCAGGAACAAACAGTCCTGTTTCATGCCCATCACCGCACAGAACCAATGTTATCATCTGTCTGTCTGTCACCGTTGATCTATTTCTAAACATGCAACATCATTCAATTTCCAACCTACACCCTCAAGACTTAAGGATGAGATTGTTACAGGTGTAACAACATAATTATTTATTAGATACACCTTTATCTGCACCGCCTTAGAGTTCAAATTACTGCAAGATGATTGACAGTTGAGATAGCGTTTTCATTAGACTTTATTGCATCGGTATAAGGGTTCGTTTTGCTTATCAGAAGATTGACAGAAATAACGAGTGACACACGTGTTTCTCGTTTCGTAAATATTTGTAGTATTTTTGTTTAGTTATGGTTCTAATTTTACTTGAGTGTAGAGATGAGTTGGAACGTTTTCATCCTTGATTCTGAGTGCCTATACAGGATTTTTTTGTTTATCAGTGCACAAATTTTCTAAAGCAACTTAGAATCGGTATGTTAACAACTTTCTCATAGTAACATGGGTCGAAATAAAACAAAAAAATTTGGACTTCCCATACTTTAGCGAACACTTGATTAGCCTGATTTGTATGAAGAGTCTGAAAATTATTGACATATTTCAACCCATGTTACTATAAGAAAGTTGTTAAGAGCGTTTACGCCGCACACTAGCGCCACTAATGAAAAAAAAATCATATCTAGTAATTAGAGATAGAAAATCAAATTATGCTCAACAAACTATTTGAATGAAGTAATTAAGCATTTTTACGTCACCTAATGAACACCTCACATGTTATGGTTTAGTTAAATAAGACGTTACGGCCACTTTTAACTATAACGCCATATTTATATTTAATATGTTATTAATATAATTATATTTTTTTTACAAAGTTACAATTTGGCGGTCTTATCGCTTTTAAACGATTTCTGCCAGACAACCAGTCGGATGGAGAGAGCTAATAAACTGTAAGATCAGAGGTGAAACTATTAAAACATACTAAAATAATGTGTATTTTCTAAATGAAGCAAAATAATAATAATGATGATAAATCTATAATCATAATGATGATAATAATAAATATGTATATAAATACCATATAAATTTATTTATTTTATTTATTGTTTTCTAAAGTTTACGCGAACACTACACATTGAAATGAAACAACTTTTACGGATCTACTCGCGTTTATTTTGCACATTACTTATTTATTGTTTATCCTGACGTTTCGAACCCTTTGCAGGGTCCGTGGTCACAGGGAGACCACGTCTGTGCAAAATAAACGCGAGTAGATCCGTAAAAGTTGTTTCATTTTTATTTTATTTATTATTTTTATTTTCATTTATTTATTTTATATAAATATAAATAAACCTACTTAAACATAATAGTAGTCTCAGTTAGGAAAGTAGCGGATATGGCAGTTTTGCAGTAGGTTAATGGATAGTTAGAATTTTACTACGTCATAATCGAAAAGTTTAGTAGGTAAGTAAGTAGCTAAGTTGTAAGAATTTGAAAAGCTTATAAGTTCTTGAGCTGGATGAGAGTAGCCGCGGGTCGTGCTCGATGGCGTGCACTTGGAGAGGCCTATGTCCAGCAGTGGACTAGTGTAAGCTGATGATGATGATGATGATGAGTTCACGTATAACGAATCAATCAAGTACTTACCGAATATCATCCGGTGCAACTATGACCGAACCAACTAATCGGCCAAACTATTCGGTTCCGCAATCTGGTTAAGGCGACGCACCGCTAAACAATCTCATACGTAGCGTTTGCGCCCCGTACCATATGAAAAACTGTTTTTTTTCCTTTATATTAAAACTACAAACTATTAAAAAAAATGAATTACAATATTGAAGTGTGTGTTAAGACTAATCTACTAAGAAAATTTAAATGCTTAAATCGGTCTGGTTAGCCTGTAAAACGCGAATCTATGATTTAAAAAAGGTACTTTTATAATTTTTTCTCTGCTATAAAAGTTGACAAATCGTGTTTCTGCAACTAACAAAATGAAGTCAATTAAATGAAAAATCATGTCATCAAATATCACTTTCATATGTTTTGTAATTGTTGAGAAAAATCATGATCCCGCCACGTAAATTTCCAATGCGTCGCCTTAACGACAACGAAAATGTGTACGTTTTTTTTGGAGAGCGTATTGCTGATTGCCTCAAACGGCATTTTCAGCTTCACCGGGCTTTTTTGGGCGAGAAACTTAAAAGAGTTCCTCAAGCCGTGTGAAACGAATCACCTTCGGAGGTTTTCTAGCGGGAACGGCATCATCACGCACTAGTAGGGTTGCCAACCATACTTTAAAATAACGTATCCTACGTTATTTTCCATCGCCATACTTTATTCTTTTTAATAAAAATAAAGTATGACAAATACTTTATTTCCGACTAATGCGTGCGTTTGAACGGAATATTCCTGTTGACTTAATTTCTGAACTACTTAATGATACTCAGACTTAAGTGAAGTGAAACGAAACGCAACGTTAATTTCTGAACGCGCTATAAAACAATAAAAAATTATTAGTTAGTGCCAAGAGTACAAAGAAATATGTTTTTAAACATTTTAAAAAATAAATGAATAAATTTGGAAAATTCTTTATTAGATTTACTTTAATTTCCTGAATAAAAGTTAGCAACCCTAAGCACTAGTGCGTGTCCCCGTGCCTTAGATTCATGTATGGCATTAAAACAGCGCCTCCTGGGGCCCTACCGCCTAACCGATCGCTTTGACTTCGAGATGTGGTTTATGACGTCATCTTGTCGTTTCTTGCCGCCTATGAAAGCAATATCGAAAGCTATAGCCTTTAGCTTTTGATGTTGCTTTCATAGGCGGTGCGAGGTGGCAAGATGACGTCATAAACTATACCCGTAGTCAAAGCGATCGGTTAGGCGGTCGGGGGGCTGGTGGAAAACGAGGAGTTAGAATTAGAATTATCGTTATCGATAAAACGTGATTGAATGGCGAATAAAACTCGCACATGCTTTTATTTATGACCCTGGTTGGTAACTGTCGCTGAAACGAGAGCGAAATAAATAATAAATAAATAAGTAAACTTTCCTACACTCACACCAATTATCTAGCCCAAGAGAAGCTTCGTTATGAAACTCGTTAAATTTTGACTAGACAACGGATAAACATACTTAAAATACTTAAATGCATCCCTTATTATACATAGAAAACACCCAGACCCGAGACAATTAAGAAAAACAATATAATTTCTAAATTGACCCGACCGGGGATCGAACCCGGGACCTCAGAGATGGCGACACCATGAAAACCGGTGTACAAACCACTCGACCAAGGAGGTCGTCAAATGTCTGCCTCCACTGTTAATTTTATTTTATTTTTCATTGTAACCTTTTTATTGATAGATTATGGAACGGAATTGAAACGAATACCTATGCGTCAAATAAACCGAATATTCGGCCGAATATGAATACCTCATCATATGCCGAAAATGCCGAATACCGAATAAAGAACGAATATTCGGCGGATCTCTAGAAGTTATATTATTATGTGAAAAACGAAGCTAGAACCGTGTAAGGAGAGTAAAACTTAATTGTCTCGCGTTGTGACGTGACTAACACGACCAATCATAACAAAACGCATAAATGATTGCGTTTTTATCAGCAGCTGGCTCATCTAAGCGTCTGCTGTTCAATGAAGGTTGAACATCGATTATTCGCCTCGTTAACTTATTAATTTTAATAAGTTTATTAACTGGGTACAAATTAGCTTGAATGAGTCCTCACCTTTACAGTGTACCCAAATTTAAGAGCAGTGAAAAACTTAACGAATTTTTTTTAAATATATCTAGGTAGTGGTAGTAGGTATACTATTTTACACCAGTGCTTGGCCGGATCCAATGATCGAATGACGACCTCCTTGGTCGAGTGGTTTGTACACCGGTTTACATGGTGTCGCCATCTCTGAGGTCCCGGGTTCGATCCCCGGTCGGGTCAATTTAGAAATTATCAAAAAAATGTAATTTAAATAATATGTAGTGTTAATTCCGCTAACTCACTCGTTTATACAGCTTGGATGCAGTACGCATGCACCGCCCTCCCGCCCGCAAAAAGTATGCACATGCAGGAGAAACAATGCGTGCAAGCGAAAATGCACACCAACACCGATACCCGACACGTGTTTCGCCCTTCCACGGGGCATCCTCAGGAGCTGTTGACTGGTCGAGAGCTGCCTGCTGGATTTCCGCAAAATAACGCCTGATTCCATTAATTATCTTAGAAATTATCGTTTTTCTAAATTGTCTCGGGTCTAGGTGTTTTCTATGTTTATTAAATAAGGTATGTATTTAAATATTTGAAGTATGTTTATTCGTTGTCTAATAAACATTTAACGAGTTTCATAACGGAGCTTCTCTTGGGCTAGATAATTGGTGTGAGTGCAGGAAAGTTTATTTAATTATTTATCGATATTTTTTTTCAACCTTCAACCATCAACAATTGGGACTAGCAACAGATTTTAGCCTTCCGCAACAATTAAATACAGACTACCACCTGCCCCCCGACCGCCTAACCGATCGCTTTGACTACGGGTATAGTTTATGACGTCATCTTGCCACCTCGCACCGCCTATGAAAGCAACATCAAAAGCTAAAGGCTATAGCTTTCGATATTGCTTTCATAGCCGGCAAGAAACGACAAGATGACGTCATAAACCACACTCGAAGTCAAAGCGATCGGTTAGGCGGTAGGGCCCCTGCTTCCTCGTTTAACCTGATGTTATGTGATGATAAGGTTGAATCGCACTTCACCCGAATTCCTCAACTACTGAAAGCACTAGCTATCTTATCTCTAGCTGCCGGAACACAACAATGCTACAAACATTGGTGTTATAGCGACATATTTAGATAAGATGGTGTTAGCTAGCACTACCAATAGGGTTGCCAACAATTTTTCAGGAAATTAAAGTAAATTAAAAAAGGATTTGGAGAAAAAATAAAGTATTTTCCAATTTATTTAAGCGTTTCGTTTATTTCACCTGAGTCTGAGTATCATTCAGTAGTTCAGAAATTAACTCAACAGGAATATTCCGTTCAAACGCACGCATTAGTCGGAAATAAAGTATTTTCCATACTTTATTTTTATTAAAAAGAATAAAGTATGGGGATGGAAAATAACGTAGGATACGTTATTTTAAAGTATGGTTGGCAACCCTAACTACCAACCACACCGATGACACCGAGTACACAAACATGTGGGTACCTGACTGGGAATCAAACCCGGGATCTCTGTGGTCTTAACCACTAGACCACAGAGGCAGCTAAAACGGCGGTTATCTACATGAACAACGTGTAACAGGAAGGTGGTAAAAATGAAACGATCCAAAGTGTTACTTACCTATTCGATTTTGTGTGTTGTTGTGAGAAAAAACTTTAATTTGGCACACAATTGTAAATTAAATATTTCTAATAGTGAAGTCATGCGCATATAAGCAAGCAGCTATGATCATAAATGTAAGTACACAGAGGTTACTAAACCACTAGGGCTGTGACTTGTTTATTTTGATGTGACGTCACAATAGAAATATTTAATTAAAAATTGCATAACAAATTGAAATTACTAATGATGTCTTGTAACGGCATACATCTTTCAACAAATAGCTTGTGTAGGGCATGTGGAGAGGATACGGAGTCAATGCAGCACCTGCTGACCTGGGACTCCTGGGGTCGGCCTATCCGAAGACTTCAGGCTCTTCCCTCTCAAAGACGTTGCCAAACTTATGGCATCTATCTTTACAGAAGAAGAGTGAAAGGATGGGGTTGCACTAAAGATCCCGATGGGTCGAAGTGTTACTGGGAGAGGGAAACCTCAGCAGGCCCCACTATGATATATTTTTCTTTATTCATTCATTCATTATTAAAAGTAGGCTGTAATAGCCTGATAATTATCGCTAATTTTATTTTACTAATCGTCAAACCCGCAGCGACCACAAATCGACTACTCGTCTTACAACCAGTTACTGGTAACTGGAGCTGGAACCCGACCGGACCCCAGCGTCTAGATTTACTGCAACCCAACACTGCGCTTGCGCAATCACCATCACTAATACTAATATGTTAATTGTCGTGCGGTTAAAATGTTTTGTGCGATCACTTGATTGTGGCCTTAGAATATATCTACCGCTATCTAGAATAAGTATGCTGAATAGCAGTTCACATTATATGTCCGTAAAAATATTGAATAAACTAATAAAAAATATTAAAATTTAAAAAAGTTATGTGGTGTTTAAAAGATAATTAAACGTATTTTTAATTAAAAATTGTTTCTATTCTGTAGATGAGTATTTTAATTTTAATGTTAATAATTAGAATGTTTTTATTTTCCGTTGAATGTTATTTGATAATAACAAATATATTGTTATTTTAATTCACTTAATATTTATTTTTTATTTGTTTATATAACTATTAATATATAATTAATATATAATTTTCTTGTATAATTTAACTTTATGACTAACTAAACATACTATTTTTTAAACTATCTATAATACCTGCAAAAAGTCTCTAAGTTTACAAGTTATCAAAGTTATATTTCACCTGGTTATACAAAAAAATATTTTGATTTGATTTGGATGAATTTGTGATTTAAATACTCGATAAAAGCCTCCGTTTGAAGATCGGCGCGTCGGCGATCCGTTTGAAGATCGACTCTCTTTTTGTGACAGTTTAACTTTATTGAATGATCGAATGGAATATAGAGATATATATGAATATAGAGTAAAGCTCCCACGAAGCTCGCTATTATAGTTTTCGAAAAAATGCAATCCGAATTAAAGTACCGGTATTTTATCTTAACTTTAAATTTATTTTTATTTATTTTTCTATGAATGTAACACATAATTTTGCACTGTGACCGTAAAGACCTGCCATATTATAGGGCCAAATTATAAACCATGCAGGGAAGAGCGGCGGCATGACAATGGCTTTGCCGTGACACAAGCTAAACCGGAGACTTTTTTGACACTGTTTCACTGCTCACCTTAATATAGCTTTTTTGGTAACTAATTTTTATGCAAAACTATGCAAAATAGATTATTTCGTTTATAAACTCAATTATATGCCTTACCTAACTAGTACCTAACTATTATAAGTAGCTGGAGCTCGATGGATGGCGCGGGCGCATTGGTAAACTCTCTATGCGCGCGCGCACTAATACCTATTTATTCAATTTAAATGCATGTTAAGTTAACTATTGAACATTCCATACAAACGTTGGTTGGTTTGTAAACACACCGCGTATATCTGACTGACGGATCTGATAAGATTGGCCTCGTGGACTCGTGGTACTGAATCATCTTGCGTTCCTGTAGTGGAATCTACGATATCAGTTCTGCGGAATAATAGGTACATTTCGTGAGTACCAGGTCTGCGTGAGTGCGAGTTATATTCGACATACGATCACATTAACGACAACCAGAAATTAAACAGGGTGTTTGGTAATAGGTGTATTTATTTTTATATTATATTTATTTAAGGACCACTTAAAGTTTTTTTTATTACAGTACTTACAACTATCATTACAGGAATTGTATTTTTTATTTTAATTTAAACACTAGTAAAATGTTACTAAAAAGTGTATAGAATTATAAATGCGGAAACTGTGGACTGTTTGTACTTGAATAGTTGCACTATCCTGAGACATCCTTAGCGACTGTAAGATTTGATTGCGTATAATCCCGAAACATAGCTATCCAACCAATTAAAAGGAATACCGTGATAATATTCAAAATTGTATGAAGCATCGCTTCCTGGTGACAAACGAGGGTAAAAAAAATTTAAAACCCTCCGTTACAATATTATCGTTGTCATCATCATCAGCTCATTTTTATGTTCCCACTGCTGAAGCACGAGCCTTCCCTATGGATGGATAGGGAGAACGGGCCATAAACCACCACGCGGGCCCAGTGCGGTGCGGTGGTTGTTAAAAACTGCTAGCTAATGCAGCCGGGACCAGCAACGGGGCGCAAGAGTACAATTATTATCTATATATTCATACGTGAAGCAAAAACTTTGTACCCCTTCTTACGAAAATTGCGCGGACGGAGGAGTATTTCGCACACTTATAGTTTATATAGGAAAGGAATGCAAAATGTTAATATTTTTTTAATTATGCATAAAAAATACATCAAATCAATAAAACAAACATTACGCACACTACCATGTATTTGAAACACACGCAAATAGGTATACTCTTTTCAAAAATTTCAAAAATGGAAGAGGAGCGGCCGAACTCTGTCAATGCCAATCCAAACTCACATTGTATCTTTTTTTAATTTTTAATTGCTTAGTTAGGATATAATCCGTGCAGCCTTATAAAATTACGGTCGAAAATTAAAAATACTTAACGCTCTTGAAAGTTAGCTAGCACTTTCTGACAGGCAAACTCTTAACAGTATTTTGCTATTGCTACTGTCAAACGCAATCACGATGGCCTTGCGGTCTAGAATAGTCTAGATAACCAATACTTACAGATCTATTTGCAAATTCTAATGTCCTTTTAACATACCCACATTACATTTAAAAGCTTATCGCGTCAATCAATATACGAATATATCCGTACATGGGCGAATGTTTGTTTAAAAACAACGGGCAATGTCATTTAAACGTTTACCTGACAATTATTTGGCTAACCTTGGTCGTAGATTGTTAAATTGATAAAACGCTTTGGCGATTTCTGTTTCGTGACAATTTATTGCATGCTTTTTTTGTTGCTTTAAGTCTTAAAACTAATTGACGAAACGATAGGAGGAAGTTAAAACAAATTGAGAACAGATTAAGAGGAAATACTAAGGTCGACTGAATTGAAAAATTATATGAAAAGTAGACAAAATCAACTTTTTGTAGTCTCCTGATTCCTCCTCCAAAACTGGACCGATTTAATTACATTTTTCATTAAAAATTATAGAAAGGCTTTGGCTGTGTCAAAGCGCTCTGCCACTCGGCCACCGAGGCGTTTAGGCGTCCTAGGGGCAATGCGCTGAAATGGTTGGAAAGCTACCTCCGAAATCGTTCACAATATGTAGAGATAAAAAATGGTAACGAAGACAAAGAAGAAACTACTTCAAAATCGGTAATAACTAAAAATAAAGTCGGTGTCCCGCAAGTTACTATACTAGGGCCATTGCTGTTTATTATCTATATTAACCCGAGGCGTTAAAAAAGCGATAGGTTGTAGCTACTAACTAGACCGATTCCGGGACCTCTAGGTCTGGCACCGGTGGTCTAGCCACTAGACCACAGAGGCGGTTTGAAGTTAATTTCCAAGTAAGTATTTTTTATTACGTCATCTAACACTTAAGTTTCACCGTCCGATATTGGAACAAGCAGTTTCTATACAATTTCATAATTTACTGAATCACTTGTGAAAGTATGCTAATCCAAGTGGAAACCGATTGGATTGTTATAAAAGGCTAAAATATTATATCAACGTTTTCAAATGAAGTTATTTCAAATGATTGTATTGTATAATATTATATTGTATCTTGAGTCATTTCATCGGTGAGCGTGCGCGAACGCATAAGAACACAATTAAATGCACAATTTTGCAAAATAGCCCACAGTTGGAGGACATCTTTTATTTATAGGTAAGTATTTAGTTTTTAATTTGCTATTTATTTTTCTCTGTTTTTTAAGCTCAGTTGAGTTATGTTCTATTTATTGTATATACCAAATAAAATTACCTAAATGTGCGTATGTATTCAAAATCATCAAATGACGAAAAAAGTTAATATACTTGCCATTTAAATATATGTTTTTGTTGGTGTTGTTTGCTTGGTCGTAAACGTAACCGAATGAATACGGATAGTAAACGAAACTGACACTAGGCACTCTGAACTGCAACTATTTGGTCTGTGGTAACTGCAGAGATACGAATGTGCCGCCATGTGCCCCTGGATCTGCCACTGGGGGCACAAAACGGAAAAAATCTTCCGTCTTGTGCCACTGTGCCTGGGCTGTAGCCACTGGGGTCACAATACGGAAGATTTTTTCCGTTTTGTGCTCCTGTACTAGGAAACTGATAGTTACAAATTAACGAAACATACGAACAACATGCAATTTCACCATTACCCTACAACGTTTAAAATACCTAATGGCCACTTATCGACCGTTTGGAATAATAAGGTTTCTTCTTTTGTCAGAAGCTTAGAGACCTGCTGTCACGGTTAAAAGTAACTTTTTAAAGTAAATATTATTCTGGTTCTGTTCTTTTCTAAAATTCTTAGCATCTCACAATTAACGCGATACGGTTACATACGCAACGAAGATGAAGTCGCGGGCGATCGCTTCTCATCAAATAAAACCAACACAGACAGTCCATCCCTTCCATATATCCAATGACTCATATGTACTAGATTAAACCACACTCAGGGGAACAACGCTAGTCTTTTACGAACCAGTGATTCACTCCAAGAACCGTCACTTCACTATTCAACGCCAGAACCGTTTAATTCGACTGATGTACGCCACATTTACGCGCAAGAATCATAGAGTATTTAATAACAATCATAGATTAAACAAACACAGAGTTTAAAATTATATTTATTAAATATCCAGAAATTTGTCTGATCTGGCATAGTGTTGTTAAAAGACTTGAGCCTTACGAGTCTATAACTCAATTACGGCTTAAGTCTCATTAGAAGGCTGGATCCCCGACTAGAGTCTTGGGTACAGCCCAAGGCTCAAGTCGCGACTCAAGCCTTCTATAGGGCTCGAGGTCAAAGCTTGAGCCTTGGATATAAGGCTCGAGTCTAAAGCTCGAGAGTTTTAGACTTGGGAATCTTGAGCCTTTAAACAACAGCAGTCAAGACCTGGCTGGCTGGAGAGGCCTATGTCCAGCACTGGTCTAATATAGGCTGATGATGATGAGAATGATGATGATCCAGAAAATCCAGCAGTAGAATAATAATAATAATAAATCATTTATTTCAGATATAAATGACCATAATTAACACATACAATAAATACAATCAAATTAAATTAAATTAAATTACCTACTTATATGAATCAAAACAAAAAATAAATAAATAATCATTAAAAAATAATAATAAATAAGAAATAAATAATCAATAATAATTAGTAAGTAAGTATAGTAAATTTTAATTTGATTTTTAATTGCTAATTGCTGCATTGAAGCTGAGTTCCATTATGCTACCAGAAAGTCTTCCCAGTAGCATAATGGTCAGTACAGCCGCTCAGATTGCGGAAGACCCAGGTTCGATTCCTGGCTGGGTCGGGTAGGCATTTAATTTTTTTCACTGTATTTTTTAAATATTTAATTAGTATTGTATTTAGAAGAAGCATAACTTGACAGAAATTAAAATTAAATAGCTATAAATAGATGTCAACAAAAGCGGGCTCATGAGAGCGGTCTCAGTAAAGCTACTAACATTACTTTTGTGGATTGCCAGCTAATACCGCTGACAGAGAAGAGAAGTTGAAAGAAAGAGGGAGACGAAGTTGAGGATTCCAGATAAAGATAAAGATGATCTTCGGTCATATTCTAATAATTTATCGTTTAATAAGAAGAAGGCCAAACGTGTTCTACAACAGGGAGAATTAAATTAAACAAAATTTAACAACTATGTAATTTATAAAAGAAATAATACGCCATAAAGAAAATAACATTTAACCTAAATTTTCATTCAGCTTAAACCCACACAAGAGTCTACAGATAATAATTTATATCACCCCAACAACGCCAGATCGCGTCTATCTCTTATCTAATCTATGATCAAAACCAGGAATAAACAGCCGGTGGGTTCGTCGACCCCCATAGTTGCATCAATTCAGTTTAATTGTAACTGCAGTCGGTCAAACTGTTTATTTCGTTGCCATTAAAACGGGCGTTTGATCTCTTTTGACGATTTCCTCTTTGCCCTCTTCGCTAATGTGGACGATTTTTATGAGTATTGGAACGTTATTCTATTTTCGAATGTTTTTATGTGTTCTGTTGATAGATAGGATCGTTCTGTTTGGTTAGTTTGGTAACTCGGCTATGGGCTTCTATTTGTTTGTTTTTGATGTTCGGATAGCTTTTTGGTCACGGTGTTTGGATGATACTGACTTTTACAAGGGATTAAAAGTCGTTTGGGTATTAAATACAATTCTTGATGCCTCGGTGGCAAAGTAGCAAAGTGATATCCAGGATTAGGTTCCTCTACACGAAATAAAGTTTTTTTAATTACCAATAAGTATCGTGCACGTAGCAATTTTTAGTACGACACGTATATAAATTTATCAGCTTCTACACAAACACTTACAAGTGTAGTATAAACAGCTTTTGTATTAAAAAAGTATGAGTAATTTTCATCAGAAGTTTCATTTCAATATTGACCAAGATTTCTCTTGGAGTATTTCAATCCAGGAAAAGTTTTCTGCGAAACATGACACAACGATTTTCGGCAACACCGAATCACTAATATTTCGTCGGCAATACTAACGGCGGACTACCAACAAAACATAATACAAGTTTATCTTAAGGCTAAGTGTTGTCTTAATTATAGGTAGACACGACATGCGATATAATTATCATCAACAAACGGAACAGAAATAGACAAGACAAAAAATACAAAACAAGCAGTACAGACATTATTAATTCATTACAGATTAAATTAAACTGAACAGGCAAAATCAAACTATGACAAATCCAAACTGAAATCAAAATCAAAATAAAAAATATAAGATCAAAATCAAAATAAAAAACAAATCAAAATTTAAATTTAAATCAAAATCAAAATCAATCAAAATCAAAAACAAAAACAAATTAAAATCAAAATTAAAATCATAATTAAATTAAAATTAAAATCAAAATTCAAATTCAATTCATATCCGAAGAAAGTTGATGGTGTAGGTTTTTGTGCGTTAACACGGAGGAACTCTAGAAATTCTAACACCATCACAGGTCCTTGCCATTGCAAAAGTTACCTAACTTACACAATCGCAAGCAGACGTATTCCCTCTTTCCCCTCCTTGCAAGGTGTGAGGCAAAATCCAACTCCACTAATTGTAGAGCATCTGGATTCTAGAACCCACTTCTGCTTGCAGAGTCATTTGACATCTCCACTCCTAGCTATAAATAATCATCTTATCTATAAGTATATTAATACGTCAAGCAAAAACTTTGTACCCCTTTTTACGAAAATTGCGCGGACGGAGGAGTATGAAATTTTGCACACTTATAGTTTATATATATAGAGAAGCAGTACAAAATGTTAATATTTTTTTTAAATTATGCATATAAATACATTAAATCAATAAAACAAACATTACACACACTACCATGTATTTGACACACAAGCATAACACCTCTTTACAAAATTTTCAAAAATGGAAGAAAAGCGGCCTAATTCTGTCAATGCCAATCCGAACTCACATTCTAACTTTTTAGGGTTCCGATGCCAAATGGAAAAAAACGGAACCCTTATGGATTCGTCATGTCTGTCTGTCTGTCTGTCTGTCTGTCCGTCCGTATGTCACAGCCACTTTTTTCCGAAGCTATAAGAACTACACTGTTAAAACTTGGTAAGTAGATGTATTCTGTGAACCGCATTAAGATTTTCACACAAAAATAGAAAAAAAACAATAAATTTTGGGGGTTCCCTAAACTTAGAACTGAAACTCAAATTTTTTTTCATCAAACCCATACGTGTGGGGTATCTATGGATAGGTCTTCAAAAATGATATAGAGGTCTTTAATATATTTTTTTTCTAAACTGAATAGTTTGCGCGAGAGACACTTCCAAAGTGGTAAAATGTCTCTCCTTCCCCCCAATAACTTCTAAAATAAGAGAATGATAAAACTAAAAAAATATATGATGTACATTACCATGCAAACTTCCACCGAAAATTGGTTTGAACGAGATCTAGTAAGTAGTTTTTTTAATACGTCATAAATCGTAAACCGCAATTTACCTTTCATTCAATCAACTCAAATATAAAAAAAAAACATTTAATTTCACAAACATAAACGAACTACAAGAACTTTTATATTATGTTACTTGCTGCTACGGAACCCTTCATGGGCGAGTCCGACTCGCACTTGGCCGCTTTTTTTAAATTTTTCATTGCTTAGGATACAATCCGTGCAACCTTAATAAAATTACGGTCGAATTTCGACCACTGGGCAACCACTAGTCTAGATATATCGCCATTACATAAATGTTAGTGGCATTTGTGTTCCGTCCGACAGTTACAGATAAGACAGCCAGTTCTTCAGTAGTTGTAGATTCTGGGTGAAGTGCACTACTTTCGGCCTTATCATCACTTAACATCGGGTGTGACGAAAGCTAAACTTACCCCGTCAGAAATAAAAAAGCCAAACACAGAGCAAACATGCAAGATGCGCTTTACATGGCCAGATTTAAAACCTAGACCAAAAAAGCACTGCATCCTAAGGTTTCCTATCGTCTGAGAGGTGTACGTGCCTACCATCTCGTTGGCAATTTCTCCGGCTTCAGATCCTTAACCTTCGGGCTTGCTTATTGGATTACGCGCTCAGCGAAGCGAACACAAATCATGTCGTCTACATATATCTGGTGCGGCGAGAGCATTCGAATAGGCTTTTAAAATTGCGTACATAAAAAACGAGCTACCAAAATGGGTAATATTGGGATGTCTGAAACTCTCCAGATAGAGAAAGTTCTTAAGAACTAGAAGGTCATCGACCAACGTACTAAAACTATTCTACTATTTACTATGAGGAAAGCAATGTTCAAATGAAACTGTTAACGATAATTTAAATAGCTAACAGTATTCAATGTTTTCTTGATTTGAAAAACAATAAAACTTTTACTATTGTTTAAAAACATGTGTTGAACGTGCGTTGGACCAATTAGAAAATGCGACTCACACAGCCATTGAATAAAACAAGAAGCGAAGAGAAAAAACGTTGCTATGATTATTGTCCCAGATGTTTAAAATTGCCACATGACAAAATTGAATTTGTAGCAAATAACTATCGCTAAGGCAAATAACTATTAAATGTGCTGTCTTTCCATTATTAAGTTATTGTGATTAGGTACTCCTAGAATGCAACTGCATTAAGTTAGGCTAGTCCTTCCGTAGTAGGTTATAAGTATTGAATTCTACGAACATCTCAACAAAGCAAGAATTTGCAGAATTACCAAAGACTACAAAGATATTTGCATGTCTTTGAAACGGTAAACGCTCCAATCTTAAGCTTCATTTAAATTCACCAACCATGTTGATTACGTACACTGTGCCAATAAATTCTTGTACGAAACTAGTATGTATTTGTATTGGAATTTTAGTAATCCGTCTTTAGGTAAACTGGACTGAGAACCGGTTGAGAAATGTCAAGGTATTTTTATGTGCGCACTCGTGGTGTCCTTTGAAGAATTCATAGGTTTGTAGGCATTCTGCATTACGATTAGGTTATATTGTTTATGTTTTTGGTATCATCACATCACATCACCAACTTATTTAGTGTCCCCACTGCTGGGGTACGAGCCTTCCCTATGAATGGATAGGGGGAGACCGGGCCATAAACCACCACGCGGGCCCAGTGCGGTTTGGTGGTTGTTAACGACTGTTAATGCAGCCGGGACCAATGGGAAGGGTTACACAGAGCTTGAACTAAATAGTCAGTTAGCTACTTTTATAACGAGTTCAATGACCAATGTTACTTTACCTATTTTTACTTTTACATAAATTTACTTTTTATAAAAGGTAAACCAACAGCGATTGCATATGGATAATTTCTATCAAATAATGATGCAAGCTTAGTTTAAAATAAGCTAACCGATATCAGCTTTGTACAGTCACTAGCATAAATATTTTAGCATTTGAACAACTTCTCAAATGCGTCAAAATGTAACATATTTTTGATACTAGAATTATCGTTTAATTTATTTGTAATCGTGTACATAGAAACTGTGAATACCATGGTAACATGGTGGTTCCTATCGTAGTGAACGATTAAACCCTAATTGCCCCTAAGTACAAATAAACAAAGAATAAGCTCCAAATAGTTATTCCGTGATTTGTTCCTGTCATGTAAACGTCACTTCAAATTACAGTAAAAGGGACAAAACACGGAATAACTATTCGGACCTTATTATTTGTTTATTTGTAAGGCCCTAAAGGTTTCAAGGGGGCAGCATTATACCTATCTTTTTAGATTCCCTGTGGCGTTAGAGCTTGGTAAAGATTGAGTACAGCCCAACGCAAGGTTTTTGAAGAAGTCCCAATCTCAGTGACTCTCTCACTAAAAATAAGATAAGTATGCAAGAGCAGACCAGCCTCGACAGACGGCACCCGTTCACGAGTATGACATATGAACAGCCATCGCTTCGCTCAACCATATTTTAGGGAACTTCATTTCACAAGATCGGATAAAGAGACAGCCCTTGTAAAATTTTTCGCGGCTTCTTTTTCTTACAATGTCAAAGTCAAACTAAAAAGAATAATACTAAAAATAAGAGAAGTATGCAAGAGCAGACCAGCCTCGACAGGCGGCACCCGTTCACGAGTATGACATATGAATCAGCCATCGCTTCGCTCAACCATATATTAGGGAACATAACGACCCTACGACGCACACAGACTTTGAACTTCATTTCACAAGATCAGATAAAGAAACAGTTCTTGTCAAGTTTTTCGCGGCTTCTTTTTCTTACAACGTCTCGTCTCCATCTACCATAACGACATACCTAGATTTTGACGTTGTTTTTTTATAAAAAGGAAATATGTCTCTAACATCTAATCTATCACATTATTATTATATTAGGCAATATTACTTAACAATAATTGCAATCACTGACTGATCTATGTCGGTGACCCCATTATGGAATGAGTACAACAATACATCTTTGTTCTATACCTGGCTGATTAATGAACTGATAAGTGAATCACTATTATGTACCAATTAGTGAGAGCGGTGGCTTAACTTGACTTTTATAACTGAACGCGTTTCTGAGAATGCGCAATAGATGCGAGCTGGTATCTGGGTCAACAACTTAATTGGTGTTAATACTAATTTATTTGTAATCAGTTATGTACTGCTAGGATATGGAGAAGAACGAAGGTTACCGACGACGTAAGCTAAGTGGGCAGGGCACATCGCTCGTAGGACTGATGCGATGTTATGGAGAACCTTGGGGGAGGCCTTTGTCCAGCAGTCGACGTCTTGGGGCTGAAATGATGATAATGATGATGAAGTACTGCTTGAGCTTGATGGCGAAGTGGCTAGTGCCCAGGTTGCGATCTTGCATGTTAAGCAACTTTCGCAATGTCGTGTCTGCGGATCGGTGACCGACTTAAAAATATCTCGAGCTTCTCCGTGCCTGGAAGGAGCCGACGGTGCCGCTTGTTGGTGGTACTTGGAACCGAACAACTCGCATTGGGCCAGCGTGATGGGTTATTGCCCCGAATGGCCAAATCACCCCGTGACACTTGTTTATAAATGCTGCCGCGCTAACGAAGAGTACAACACCTCGAATTTGTTGCTTCCGAGAAAAAGGCGCTCAAAATTTTGAACTGTCTTTTTCTTGTATCTCATGGTCATGAGCTACTGAACGTGTCTACTTGAAACTTGTACCAATTGAAAGAAGAACATATAAAGAGCCAGTTCTAAATATATTTAAATTGAATATATGAAGCTTATGGCACAATGGCCTGCGTTTTTACCACCACCAAAGCCGGGGTTTCTTGGTATCTGCACTATAGAGGAGGTTATAAACCCAATATACCAGTAAGTCAACAATGACACCTCAAATCACCAACCTTTTACAGTGAAACTATTAGTTTTTTTATGTTAACGAGTAAGCACAGTGCCTTGACCTCACCTGATGATAAAGCTAATCATGGAAGCGCACTTCACCCGGGATCCTAAACTAGTGAGGCACTGGCTATCTTATCTCTAGCTGCCGGGACACAAAATGGCAATGCTACAAACATTGATGTTATGGCGACAAATTTAGATAAGATGGTGGTAGCTAGCCAGGCGGATAAACTAGCCCTACCACCAACCAAACCGAGTACACAAAATTCAAAATTCAAAATTCAAAATCATTTATTCAGTTTAGGCTACAAATAGCTCTTATGAACGTCATTTTAAGCCATCGGTTCGTAAGTCTATCTACTCTGGGCGGGACTGAGAAGAACCGGCAAGAAACTCAGCAAGTGTCCAGCTCTTTTCTCCCTTACAGCGTCATAAATATTGGAAAAAGCCCTATCATAAAGGACACTTTCCATCACAAATAAAAACACAAAATGTAAAGGACAATCACAACATGTAAAATAACACAAAAAATAAAAAATAACTAAATAAAATATTTAAGTCAGCAAAAACATAATTTACCAGTTTAATTTTTTACAATATCATACAGTACTAGTAAAAGTCAAAAAAAAACTATAGTTAATAATAATAAAAATAAAACTAATTGTAATGTTCAATGCAACGCTATTTTGTTATCTGCAGGACACTATTTATAAGTAGTATTATGTATATGTTTTTTATTATAGCCAGGCTATTTTATCTTCTAAATATTCTTTGACTGTATAATAACCTTTTTTTAATAAAGAAGACTTTACATGTTTTTTAAACTTATCTAAAGGTAAATCTAGTACAGTATTTGGTATTTTATTGTAATAGTGTATACCTTGCCCCAAGAAAGAACCAAGCACCTTCTGTAACCTGAACAGTGGCATTGCAAGTTTTGACTTATTTCTAGTATTAAAATTGTGTACATCACTGTGTTTAGCAAATGAATTGATATTACAACGTACAAGAACTATACAATTATAAATAAATTGAGACGCCACTGTCAAGACATCAATTTCTTTAAAAAGATTTCTTAAAGAAGTTCGTGAACCTAGTCTATAGATTGTTCTTACTGCTCGTTTCTGTAAAATGAATATAGTTTCAATATCAGCCGCTGTTCCCCACAGTAAGAGGCCATACGACATGACACTATGAAAATAACTAAAGTAAACTGTTCTAGCAGTTTCAACGTCTGTTAACTGCCTTATTTTTCTAATGGCATAAGCAGCAGAACTGAGTTTGCCGGCCAATTTCGAAATGTGAGGATTCCATTGAAGTTTTGAGTCAAGGGTTATACCTAAGAAAACTGTTGAGTCTACCAAATCTAATCGATCACCGTTTATTCTTATATCAGTTGGTTCATTTTTGACATTTGGTAATTTAAAATTAATACATTTTGTTTTTTTAGCATTAAGCTGCAAATTATTAATAGTAAACCAACTGAGTACATCAGAGAGTGCTTTGTTTACATCGTCGTAATTATTCTTACACCTACTTACATTAAAAATAAGTGAAGTATCATCTGCAAATAATACGATTTCACAGAAGTTCTCTACAAAGAATGGCAAGTCATTAATATAAATCAAAAACAGAAAAGGACCAAGAATGGACCCTTGTGGAACTCCCATTTTTACATGAGAACCAGATGATTTAGTTCCATTAATATCGACAGTTTGTGTTCGAGAGCTAAGATACGACTGAATTAAATTTAGTGCGAAATCTTTGAGACCGTAGTAATTTAGCTTCATCACCAGAGTTTTGTGCTCAACGCAATCGAAAGCCTTGGACAAGTCGCAAAACACTCCAAGGGCGTTTTGAGACTTCTCCCAGGCATCAAATATATGTTTTAATAGAGCAACACCTGCATCAGTAGTAGAACGACCCTTTGAAAATCCATATTGTTTATTATGTAAAAGGTTGTTTATGTTAAAATACGACATCAACTGTTCCAAAATAACTTTTTCATAAATTTTGCTTAGAGTTGGTAGTATTGAAATGGGTCGATAGTTACTGGGGTCTTCTTTGTTTCCCGATTTGAACAAAGGTATGACCTTACTAAACTTCATAAGATCGGGAAAGATACCTTTATTCACACAGTTATTAAAAATTTCAGCAAGATATGGTGCAATAGAATGTATAATATTCTTAATTACTTTTATAGAGATGCCCCACAAATCACTTGTGTTTTTCATTTTCAGTGATTTAAATGTTTTTATAATATCCATTGAATCAATATATTTAAATTGAAAAGAAACATTACATTTTGGTACATATTTTTGGAGTAATGCTTGTGCAGCTTCTGGTGATGAATCCAAATTTGAGGTTGTCAGCACAGGTATATTTACAAAAAAATCATCAAAAATATTAGCAATATGTGAATCTGAATTGACTAAGTTGTCGTTTACTTTTAAAGTGAAAGTATTATCCCGTGGTTTAAATTTACCTGTTTCACGGTTTATAATGTCCCAAGTGGCTTTAATTTTATTGTTGGACTTTTTAATTTTTTCTTTAATATAATTAGATTTTGCTACTATACATATTTTCTTAAATATTTTCGAATAATTCTTTACATATTCCGTAAAATTAGAATTTTGGTTATATTGTTTTAGACTATATAAATCATACAATTTATTTCTACTTTTATATATACCAGTCGTGGCCCAGTCACAGAACTTAAGTTTATGAGTTATTTTGATTGTTCTTTGTGTAAACACTTGGTCATATTCAGTCTTTATGAAGTTAAAAAGATTAGTATATAATACATCTGGATCATCTTGTCCAAATGGCAATGCATTAATTTTACTCGATATATTATTTTTAAAACGCTCTACTCGCTCCTTTGTAACTGGTTTACAGTTCACTATTTTTGGCTCATCCTTAACATTAAAATCATAGGTCACCTTTAAACCGCAATGGTCAGACGTAAGCTTACTAATGACTGACTTAGAAACAGGGTCATAGTCAGTAAAAACATTATCAAGACAAGTGGCTGAATGTGAAGTTATTCTAGTGGGTTCGAGAAATATATTAATGAGATTAAAACATTTAAACAAGGCAACAAGACGAACACTCATTGAAGTGCTTTCTAGAATATTTATATTAAAATCGCCACATACAAAAACAAATTTATTTTTTAATTTTAATTTTCTTAGTACGTCTTCCATTACAGATTCGAAAATACCGAAATTGCCCGATGGGGGTCGGTATACACACACTATTACAAAGCTATTAAACTCCACACATGATAGCTCAATATTACGCTCCACTGATAAGCCTACAATATCGTTGCGATCTTTATATTTTATATTACTTCTTACTAGTATTAAAGAACCACCGTGAATAGCTGAGCTTCGCACGTACGCGCTTGCTAATTGGAAATTATTTACATAGAATGATGTGTCATGACTTCTTAGCCAATGCTCAGTTAAACAAAATATATGAATTGCCTGACTTTTTGCAAATAATTCTAACTCTAAGTCTTTGCCAGCACAAACATGTACTCCCCGCTGGGAATCGAACCCGGGACCTCTGGGTCTAAACCGGTGGTCTTAGCCACTAGACCACAGAGGCGGTTACTCTGTCGTAAAACGAAGAAACTACATCCTCCAAACAAATTGAACCAAAAAATGCGTGCAAACGGCAATTTCTCGCTCTACTGACCACCCCGGATCTGCTTCGAATGTAACATTATGCTAATTTGTAACTTGTGCCGACGAAATACAGTTGATTTATTGTTTTGGAACGCATTGGCATAATGAAGTTGGCTATGCGCCGGCGCCGTTAACTATGTGGTTTGGGGTTTAACGATATGTTGAGTTCAAGGTCCGTATGGCGGTTGTATATTATTTATTTAGAGGGAGGATCATGGGATGATATTTCTTGTATGAAAAATAATATGATTACTTTTTTGTAATTTTGTATCTTTATTGTTTGTCGTTTTTATTTTGTGCATCATGTAACATAAAAAGACGCATCCCGAAATAAGTTTTTTTTTTTTAATGTTAAAAGGAGGCAAACGAGCAGGCGGGTCACCTGATGGAAAGTAATCACCGCCGCCCATGGACACCCGCAAAACCAAAGTTGGATTGGAAGTTGGAGAAGTTGGATGAATGGTTGGTTAAAAAGGAGTTGGATCTTGAGGAGGGAGTAGGAATTGGGAGGGGGGAGGGGTGAGAGATGGGCCTCCGGTACTTTCACTCACCGGACGAAACACAACAGCAACGAGTGCCGTTGTTTCACGCCGATATTCTGTGAGAGGGTGGTGTTACGCCGGGCGAGCCGGCCCATTTCGTGCTGCAACGCAACGTGGCTCTACCACTCAGACAAATGTTGAGAATCGGCTACTGAACCGACTCCAGACGTTTTACCATCTTGCTCATGATAATGCACTGATTAAAGCATTATTAATAAGAGCAACGCTTAGCGTTCGGAGTAATTCATCAACACGTCCCACATGCCTACGGCCCATTTTGGACGAGTTGCGGAAAATCAAAATAAATAATATTTTCATTCTTCAACTCGTTCCACGTTTATTTTTGTGTGGAACTTTAATGTCATGTGGGGTGGGACTAGTTGACGAATTACTCATGTTCGGCAAGATAACCGTAGGTCCTGGGCGAGCGTTTCCGACTGTGAGATTTCCAAGGCGTTCCGCTCGGAACTGAATGATTTTATTGAACGTTTACGTTATTATTAAAATTATAATGGCCGACAACTATTACATATTCAAAGACAATTGGTTTGGTATATTTTTCTTTGTCTGAAACGGCGTATAGCCTGAATATAATGATATTTAGTTTATTAATAAGACGTATTTTGATATTACCTAGGTATATTCGATGCAAGAAATTGTAAAATATCGTGAAAATACCATCCGCAATTACTAGATAAAAGGTCAATAAATAACATATATTTTTTGGACCGCTTTTTTGGAAACCCTCGCCTTACTTAATTCCCAGGTCGGCAAAGTGTTTCAAGTTATCCGATGCATAACCCGAATTTGTGATCAGATCAGCCTACCAAACCGCATTAAGCAAGCGTGGTAATTAAGCCAAAACCCAATATCAGTACAAGACTTGATGTCAACGATATAAGCATGGCCCAGCAATGGGACAGTAGGTAGGTATACAGGCTATTTTTTACTTACTTCAAAAAAGGAGGCGGTTTTTCAATTCGTCCGCATATAGGTATTTATATTTTTAACATTTTTATTTTACTATGATTTTATATTAGAACCACATTTTTTTAAGAAACAACATAAACCTACCTATCACTAATAATAGTGATACGACCACAAAACCAATTTAATACCCATTTGGCACCCACAACACTACCTACAATACCAAATTTAATCTCAAAACTCACAGTATTCTTATGTTTTGTGTAATTATTTGAAACATACAGAAACGCAATATCACAATTTCATGTATTCAGATAATTGTTGAGTTCATGATTATAAAAGATATACTAACAATCTCGCATTCGGGTGATGACATCCATTGTTTTAGTTAATTTTCGTCATTGGCATTCTGGGAGCGACGAGTATACATAATAATTTGAATGGAACCATGTCTCATGATTATTTAATATGTCAAATATTTGACATAAATTACTTTTGTTATAGACCAAAATTCATGGAAGTGAGTAATTTCTTAAATACAGCTGTTCCAGAAGGTCACTAACCTTAAAGCGCTGCCTTGCTCCCGAACGTCGACACCGTTGATAGCTTCTTCGATCCTCGACGGGAGACCTGACATCTTCCACCAATCGCAGCGCTGGACGGCAATCTCCTCCAATCAGGAGCGAGGATGCGTCATTATGGTCGAGCAACGGCCAATCGGGTTCGCGCCGCCATTGCAACGATCATCGTTCTGTAAAGAAGACAGTTGGAATTTGAAATTCGAACCACGTTCGGCTTATCCAATATGGACACGGCAAAGGAAGTTGGATCACAAATAGGAACAGTTACATAACTGCTTATAGTGGAACGGATGGTAGTAATGCCGATTCGTTTTACGCATTCGTTGTAGTCAGTTATAGCAACAATCAAGAAGACTGCTGGTAATATAATGTAACAATATATTTGTTATCTCCAATTGAACGTCATCAAAGAAACGAATTAAGAAAAACTACGAAGTGCTTAGAATATCCGCTGTCATAGCACATCAAATAAATATGTAAGATTTGGTTATTTGTGGGATCAACTATATTACAATTGATGACAACTAAGTATATAGATCCTATAGTAACTGCTTTAATGGGTGTTCCTAGCGTTCCAGGAGTATTTAGATAGTGTGACTACTTCCAGAATCATACGGAGCTGTGATTGATTAAAAGTTATCCGTGCTACTGTTAAAGTTTTTTTATATTTTTTATTTATTAGGACAAACAAGATAAACACTGGTACAAGCAAAAATTATAGAAACAAGCTAAGTGTCATCTTAATTACAGGTAACCACGGCGTGCAATGAGAACTATAATTTAAGTTCTTTAATAAAAAAGCAGCATATGGGAAATTACGTCGGGTCTTTACGTCGCCTATTCCACAAAGTCTAAAGACGAAAGTCTTCAATCAGTGCGTCCTACCGGTCATGACATACGGAGCTGAAACGTGGACACTCACGGTTGGGCTGGTTCACAAATTTAAAGTCGCTCAGCGAGCTATGGAAAGGGCTATGCTCGGAGTTTCTCTGAAGGACCGACTTCGGAATGAGGTGATCTGACAGAGAACGAAAGTAATCGACATAGCCCATCGGATCAGCAAGCTGAAGTGGCAGTGGGTCGGTCATATTAGCCGCAGAACCGACAACCGTTGGGGTAAACGAGTTCTCGAGTGGAGACCGCGTATCGGCAAACGTAGTGTAGGACGCCCTCAGACTAGGTGGAGCGACGATCTTCGCAAGGTGGCTGGCAAGAGCTGGATGAGAGTAGCCGCGGATCGTGCTCGGTGGCGTGCACTTGGAGAGGCCTATGTCCAGCAGTGGACTAGTATAGGCTAATGATGATGATGAATAAAAAAATAAATATTTATGCTATTTGCGTACGTTAGTTGAGGTTCTTACAAAATAATTTAATTAATTAAAAGTTATTTATTAATGCTTCCTTTACAGGGCTAATATGCATACAATGTCATTAATTTATCAACTAATTGATACCATCAAAGTCAAGTAAAATTATATACCACTATCTCTCAAACATGAAAAAAATTAAGCATTCGAGGGATGCGATGCGATAAATGGTGTCATATACCACACTCTGCCAAGCTCCTATATTTCATCACGAGTGCATCTCACCGAAATAGCTGAGTAAAAATAGCTTCTAAATACAGCGGGATTCGATTCAACAATAATATTATACGAACACGGTTTCTTGTAAATATATTTTACGGGTTAGCACAGTGCCTTGATCTCACTTGATGTTAAGTGATGATGAGGCTAATTGGTGGAAGCGCACTTTACCCGGAATCATCAACTATTGAGGTAGGTACTGGCTATCTTATATCTAGCTGCCGGAACACAACAATGCTACAAACATTGATGTTATGGCGACATATTTAGATAAGATGGTGGTAGCTAGCCAGGCGGACAAACAAGCCCTACCACCAACCAAACCGAGTACACAAGCATGTACCCCCCGCTGGGAATCAAACCCGGGACCTCTGGGTCATAACCACTAGACTACAAAGGCGGTTAGAGTTTAGAGCGGTTATTTTAAAACTGTCATAACAGGCATCTAGGAATACCGATATATCGTTGGAAATCTAGGCGACTTGGTGTTTTATAACTTCCTTGAAATCTTATGAGCGTTATGGGATGATTAACCACGTTAAATGGATATAGGAAAGCCGGTCACCTGGTCATGACTTTAATGGTTCTTAATGGTTTCACCTAATTTCTAATTGGGACATGTAAACACATGAGTGAGACTTACAACCATGTGTAGCTTTCTGCTAATTTTAAGACAAGCGAATGAATAAATTAATGAAAACAAATTACAAAAACACAAATGTCGAAAAAAATTCCAGGAGCAGGACTTGAATCTGCACCCTTCTGACATACCGAGTCAGGTGCTCTCCCAATTGAGCTATCGTGGTTCTAACCAGCCCGCCGAAATTATTCAACACTATTTACTTTTACTTTGAAAGCCAAAGGCGCCCCATTCAATGTCAACAACTAATAATTTTAACAACTACCGTCATTAACAAATGTTAATGACGGTAGTTGTTAAAAGTAGTTATTAATAACAAATGTTAGGAAATTAAAATTCGTTACCTTCCTACGCCTAATTTAACATTAAAATACATACAAATAAAAGTCAAAGTCAAATCATTTATTCAACATCAGTCACCTACAGACGTCAAAACTATAAAATCCATATAATAACTAAAAAAATAGTTTAGAATAAACTAGTGAATCTACCACCAGTTCGGATCTTGGGAGAGCCTTCGACCGAGAAGAGCTGGCAACAAACTCAGGAGGCTTATTTATATTTCTAAAGAGTTGTCATGTCACTCAGATTCATGGCGTTACATTAAGGTTGCCAGATATCCGGAATTTCCGGGATTGTCCCGGAATTTTACGTATTGTCCCGTGTCCAGTAATTCGATCTATTGTCCCGGATTCCGAAAAAATTAAATAATAAAAAAAATAACAACTGTTTTCAATTTATATCTTTTATCTGGACTAATAAACGTATACATTTGAAAAATAACATGAATTTTCCTAATAAATACAAATATAAAATTAAATATTCCGTAATTTATATTTATATATTTTTTTTTTATTTTTACATATAAATAGCCACGGCCCGACATGGAATTGTCCCGGACTCGGTAAGTTCCGATCTGGCAACCTTACGTTACATTGATATGCTAATTGCTATGGAGCTGAGTTGCAGTAAGATAAGTAGACGCAGCTCTAGCACAGAGTAGATAAAATGTATTCACTGCTCTAGCTTGGATGCCAGCGCAGTCCAGTTGAAAGGAAGAGCAGGAAAAAACATTTGACACTTGTTTTAAATATTAGCTTCATAAAAACTATTTAAGCAATATTTAGTAAAATATTGTTTTGTCAACGTCACACAAACGTCATTTTGAAATTGAGAAAAAGGGACAAAACAATGTTTAACTAAATAATGCTTAAATAGTTTTTATGAATAAGGGAGTAAAAGGATAAACAACACTGAAAGATTTATGTTTGAGTTTTTTTATTTTTTATTTTTGGCTGATACTTGATGCGTCAAGCTGAGGACAGGGCGCTATGGCGCTCATTAGGGGAGGCCTATGTCCAGCGGTGGACTAGGATAGGCTGATGATGATCATGATGATGATTTGTAGTAGTTTATTCAACCTTTAGAATAACAGGGTCCAGGGTATTACTTTATCTATATTAATATTATAAAGCTGAAGAGTTTGTTTGTTTGAACGCGCTAATCTCAGGAACTACTGGTTCGAAATGAAAAATTATTTTTGTGTTGGATAGTCCATTTGTCGTGGAAGGTTTTAGGCTATATAACATCACGCTGCGACCAATAGGAGCGAAGCATCAGTGAAAAATGTTGCAAAAACGGGAACAAAGGGCCTAAAAAATTAAAAATGCTGCCGAAAGTCACTATTCCACGCGGACGAAGTCGCGAGCACAGCTAGTAATATAATATGTATATGAATAATACAGGGTGCTACGATCTTACAGGGCCAATACTCGTTCTCCATTTATTCCACGACTTGGAAATTACTGGCCTTTCATTTCATCTGGTGGTAACTAACGATAAGAAAGATGCGCACTTTACCTTTCACCTTCAACCTCCCGAAATGGCAGAACAAGATTTAGGCTCGTCACAGCACTCAATTGAAATAGATAATACTTCCAAACAAAACCGTCTGGTATTTAGTATTCTATAACTGCTGCATTCTATTGCTAGATCAAAAAATATCCCCGCATGCGCATGTTACGCGACCGTACACCACCGTACCGTATGCCGAAAATAATCTTTTGTTTATATTCGCAAAATGTCAAATGCCTTAGATGACTGACCTCGAGACGGCGCGGCGCGTTCTTAAAAGTTATACGATGATATGTTATGTAAAACATGAAATAAATGTCATTAAAGAGTTGAACATCATCATTTTGATATGACATCATGATATACGGGGCAATTAGTCTCGCAGAGTATTTGATGATAGCTCTTTGAATGTTGGTTTCACGTTAAACTTTTATGATGATGATGACAGGCACAAATGCCTTCATTAACATAATAAGTTACGTAAATATATATCGTATACACTGTTCTAGTGCTGCACAAAGGCTTCTATCATTGACGACCTCCTTGGTAGAGTGGCTTGCACACCGGTTTTCATGGTGTCTGGCCGGGGATCGAACCCGGGACCTCAGAGATGGCGCTCTGAGGTCCCGGGTTCGATCCCCGGTCGGATCAATTTAGAAATACCTGTTTTTCTAAATTGTTTCGGGTCTGGGTGTTTCCTATGTAGGTATAATAAGTATGTATCTAAGTATATTAAGTATGTTTATCCGTTGTCTATTTAACCATTTCTCGAGTTTCTTAACCTTTTCACCGCCCAACTATCCTGCACGCGATGTCCCGCTGTACGCCAACGTATAAATGTAGTTTAATAAAGTAGGTACAAAGAAGAACTTCTATAGAAGTGCTGGCGTGGACGGCACGAAAATCTCGAACTTCTATAGAAATTGTTGGCGGTAAAAAGGTTAAGGAAGCTTTTCTTGGGGCTAGATAATTGGTGTGAGTGTGGGAAACATTTATTTATTTTATTTATTGTGACCAAGACATCGTCACAATTGATGGGTGTTAGTTTAATGGCTGTTGGCTTACCAAATGCGGGCTATTGATCACATTAGGGCTATGCATCGAATAATCCGAAACATACCTACTTTTATTTTCGGATTTCAAGCCGAGCGCTATTTCACTATTGTCGTAAAGTTTTTTTTGCAGATCAACCGGATCTCTGGTTGGGTGGCCAAATTAGAAAAATTTCAAGCTACTTCGTGCTTCGGAAAGCACGTTAAGTTGTTGGTTCAGGTTGTTATCGTAATATAGCAGTCGTTAAGAATTAAGATCCTCCTAGGTGACGGTTTGTTCCAATTAGGGTTGCAAACCATACTTTAAATTAACGTATCCTACGTTATTTTCCATCCCCATAACTTTATTCTTTTAATTGACACTTGCTGAGTTTCTTGCCGGTTCTTCTCAGTACAAGATCTCCCGCCCAGAGTAGATAGACTTACGAACCGATGGCATAAAATGACGTTCATAAGAGCTATCTGTAGCCTAAACTGAATAAATGATTTTGAATTTTGTTTTTTTTTTTTATTTAATAAGAATAAAGTATAGAAAATAATTTATTTCCGACTAATG
The DNA here is from genome assembly GCA_947562085.1 of Eudonia lacustrata. Lineage (NCBI taxonomy): Eukaryota > Metazoa > Arthropoda > Insecta > Lepidoptera > Crambidae > Eudonia > Eudonia lacustrata. The sequence continues at coordinate 12,106,645 of OX387332.1, read as the reverse complement.
CGTGCGTTTGAACGGAATATTCCTGTTGACTTAATTTCTGAACTACTGAATGATACTCAGACTCAGGTGAAGTGAAACGAAACGCAACGCTAATTTCTGAACGCGCTATAAAACAATAAAAAATTATAAGATAGTGCCAAGAGTACAAAGAAATATGTTTTTAAACAATTAAATAAATAAATTTGGAAAATACTTAATTTTTTCTTCAAATACTTTTTTTATACTAGTAAGTGATAGATTTACTTTAATTTCCTGAAAAATAGTTAGCAACCCTAATTCCAATCATCTTTTACATGGGAAGGAACATGATAATACCTAAATTAAAAATCTCTCGTACGCCTGTTACAATTACAGCCACATTAACTCAATATAGTTTAGACAGCAATAAATCCTCATTGATCAAATCAAAACAGATTGTCTGTTGACCTCGATCATTGGATTCGAATAAGACAATATACCCACAAGCAATATTGGGTCAGCGCCATTATCAATGATGTGGGTTTTGTTTCAAATGCTTCTAAGGTCAACGGCTACTAAGGCTAGACATGATGATCATGAACCGGGTAAGTACATTTGAATGACCAATATTAATGATACAATAGAAACACTCGAGTTAAAAATTTACATCGTGCAATGGTCAAGGAGACGCTTTTATAATCAGTCAAAATATTTTCGTAATTAGACTTAGGACCGTCCTCCAACAAGAGCCTGCTCCTGTTCAAAGAATTACCCTTGAGCGATATAATTTTTTATTTATTTATTTATTTATAGTTTTAGTAGTATCTTAAAGCCTATGTTAGGTTTGTCTAGATACTAAGTTCTCAATATAATAATAAGTAATTGAATAAAATAAAAAATAAAAAATTAAAATAACTAATAAATAAATAAATAACATGACGGTAAAAGACAAAAATGCAATACATTAGTGAGCTAACGCGCTCAGCGATAACCATTCCATCGAATCGATGCAGAACTGACAGCGTTGCACAGCGTCACTGCGTGCGCGCGTGTACACAGAAACAACTTACGTGTGCGTGCGCACTCGTACAGGACGCTCCGTTTTAACTGTCGCTTAAAATATTTAATTGTAAATAGAAATCACTGTTCGCCGTTCATCGGTACAAAGAGATTTTTTTCAGCCGATACCTTTATTTACCGACAGCTCGGTTCGCCGAAAGAATGTTAAAAGTAATAAATGTTTCACCGACGCCACCATTTGCCGATAAGGGCACATAGGGATGTTAGGCTGGCACTCTAATTTTAAGCGTCATAATATCATGTTCCATAATTTTAATTGACATAATCGTCACGAGACGCATTATAATTCACGACGATGTACAATTTTAATAGTTCGCTTACGAATTCGTGCTGGTGTTTTGGATTGTATTGTCAACATTGCATTTTCTATGAAATCTTCAAATTGTTATTTTTGATGTGTAACATCTTTCCGCTCGCCTTCTATATATACAATTTGTGGGAGTGATTTCGTAGAAAAGGGACGGAAGTAGGGTCGTAAGAGTGTGTTCCGTAACAGTGAGATCGGCTCGCCTTCTATATATACAATACCTAATTTGTGGGAGTGATTTCGTAGAAATTTGATCGTAACAGTGTGACACTGCACAATTTATTTATGAACGCAGTAAGTACAACTTACTGTGTTTGTGATTGTGATATTTGAGGTGCTGACATTACGATCTATTTTCTCGAAACTTGCGCGGCAGGATAAGATAACAGTGTGACATGTCTTCAAATGAAAAAAATATACGTCATTATTAATTTTATATTCTATTTAATACTGTAATAAACATTTCAACCATTTCGTGTGTAACAGACATATAGACTATATTAATAAATACTTACTGATGATTATGTCTCAATAAAGTGCAGATCATTGATAATTTTCAGAATATAATGTTAAAAATGTTAAAATTGCTTATAACTGAGGTGAGATGTCAAATGTTACACATCATAATGCGATTACTGTAAGGCTCGTTAATTTTTTTAATTCAACTTCGTTATGGAAAATAAATAAATGACTCAGGTTATTTGTATACTAAAAAATTGTTGTATAAGTGTAACGCAATTACTGTATTTGCAATCCGGACACGCTAACCAACAAGCACACGATTGATAATGAACGATTCAAAGTTAATGATTCGAGGGGAGCGGTCGCCAGCAGATCTCAGACTAGAAGCATCGACTGATTAAGTAAGACAATTAAGAAGTGAACGTTAATCACGCTGAGTCATCGGCGTTGCGTAAACAATGAACGCGGTTAATAATTTCACACGATTCGCGCCAGGCCTAATTTTAGTTAACGGAAGCATTGCATATGTCTTCTAGTCGGGCAGAGTGGTCGTTGTTATAGGAGGATCTAGTCTTGGTGAATGACGGCTCTTGTACATCTCCATTCTAGAGAGGTCATGGTGAATTAAGTGAGGGAGCTAATGACCTCATTGGACAGATTTCTATCCATCTGGTTGGTGAGCGACCACGGAATCACATCTTTGAAGTTAACGAAACAATTGGATATGTTATAGACACTTGTAAAAACCTATTTGGCCCTTTCAGTTTGCATTGCATATGTTAAGGACACTACATAGTTAAAACCTATTTGGTTCTTTTAAACCAAACTAGTTGCAGTTGTGGCAAATAAAATCATTGCATATGTTACGGACACTAGATAGTCACAACCTATTTGGTCCTTTCAGTCCAAACTAGTTCTAACTATTAGTTATGCTACAAATCTCCCAATGTGCTATTGTTAATGTAAGGGAAGGCCTGAATCCAGAAGGTTAATAGGTTGATGATAAATAAATAAAAGATCTAAAAAAAAACTAAAAAAAATACCGGAAATTAACCATTTTGTAGCTCATAAAACAATATAAGCTAGAAATGATTTATGTACGCTTGATATTGAGACTTAGGATTTTGTATATTATACTCATCCCCAATTATACTATACCTACAACTTTAACAACAAAGACTAAAAAAGTTTTCTTTACTAAAACCATTTCAAACCTTTATATGTCACTCATTTATATATTGCAGCATCGATCAACTACATCAGTACCAATTACCAATATATTGCAGACATAATTTGTTGTCCTTTGATTTGTGACAGACAACACAGTAAAAACGTTCTTTTCTTTAGCAGAGTGGCAACGGTAACATCATTCAATATAATCCTAAGACCCTGTCGATCACAAAGGTAATTGTAATTCTTTTAGCGTGTGGCAACATCTATCAATTTGTTCTCATCTTAAAACACTGATCATTGAGATAAGTAAAGAGAAACTTAACAAACATTTTTACATCACACTAACTCGTAAGCTAAGTGAAATCGAGACATTTCGCTAAATCAGTCACAAAAGTTTCCTTTCATGACATTCCGGCGAGTTCAAAAACTCATTTGTTCCAAAAACATTTAGATCTACATAGCACGGACGCTTTTCAGCATTAGCAATGTAAATGTCATGCTTTACTGTCACCAGTTTTCTATTGTCCTCGCATCTGTTTGTCTGTTTGCCAGTGTCAAGCCTATGAGGAGAAAGCTAGACGATTTTAAATTATGTATTTTTCCATTTCTTTTATTAAGTGTAGGGATATATGGGGAGGAGTCCATTCTGAGTAGCAAGCTCCTCCTTTTCATCTTAGTGTATTACAGTTATAGGTATTATATCTTACATATACCCCCCACGGGATGATCAATCATGATAATCACGGGATAGCATCACGCAAGGCGTGTCTCCATTTTCTTCTTGATTCTCCGAGGTGTACAAGTCGGTTGTCGGTTGTCGGTGTTGGTTGAAGGGTAAAGGCTAGGACTTTGGATCAGGTTAAGCGTGTCGTGGGGGAATAGACGCAAACGTATGAAAGATACAGAATCACTTGCGGGACAAACACAATAGCAACCTTAAATATATGACTACTGCAAACGCGAAAGTTGAAACTTTTTAAAGTATAGACTTTAAAAATCTACCGCCCATGACTTGTCCCACACCCACGTGAGATGAATGTGAATTTCTGCGCACACGCACGGCATTGAGCCGGCTAGCGGTATCGTTGACACTGCTGGCAAATGGGAATTGTTTTTTGTCGGGCAACCGTGTTAGCGTCTCCAGTTATTGTTCCGTTTATATGTATATGTGCTGGGGAGGCACATATACTCTGCTGCAGTCAGCGGCCAACGCTGAACACTTCTAGTATTTTGTAAAGCAAGTAAAGAATTAAACAAAGGTATTGTTAACTGCGACAGTCAATTGTTATCGCCATATTGCATTCCCACCGCATTGGATCAGCGTGGTGGGTTCTGATCCATTCTCCCCATATGCTTTTATTCAAGTGAGAAGACTTGAGCCCAACAGTGGGTAAGTTATAGGCTGGCTGGTGATGAGGATGATAATGATGATGATTCTCGAGTTGATGTAAAGTTATATCGTACTAAAGTATTCAGCTACTCTCTGGCTTACTTATCATATAAATCACCTATGGTTGTCGTATCAAGTTTCCTTCTATTCATTTCGTTCGACCGTAAATACAGATTATTTACTCCCAAACTCCCAAGTCCCATGGTGTCATTTAGTATTTCTCCTTTTAACTTTTAACCATTGTACCTAAATTCAAATTAAGAAACAAAACATCGATTTCAATACATTGGAAAGCTAATAAGAAAGAAACGTTGTTGGATCACCGCTGCAAACGACCTTGACACGATAGCGTCATCTGTTTTTATGAACGAGAACCTGTTATCTTCGACGTAACAATATGTGTTATTGGTCAAATAAATACTACAAAGGTTGGCTTACAACCTCACTGAGGGCAGAGAACCAGGCTTTTTTATGAGGAGCTCAAATACCTACTACGGTAAAACAGAAGCGCTCTAAGCTTGAATATCGATTCATTCTGTGGTAGAGATAGCGTCTTCGCAAATACATCGTGATTTGACAGCAGAGTAAATCGCTCAGAAATCTCTTATTATTTCTTCTTATATCTATTATCGAAGGCTCCAAGACTTATTATCTTTCCCCGACCGATCCGATCTTCACTGTTCAGTTGGCCTTGGTTATGTAAACAATGAATGGGTGGCGGGAATGAGCGGCGTTTGGGATAAAATATCCCATATATAACTCTCAATACAATTGAAATTAAAGCTGGGGGTACAATTTGTGCTATGTTATTTCTTGGTTTCAAAGTTCGCCTATCAACATCAAGTCTATCTGCTTGCTATATACTTTAAATTCTTTGTTAAGTCTGTCTGCGTCTGTGTTAGGGAATAAGACAGCCAGTGCCTCAATAGTTGAGGATTCCACATTCGACCTAATCGTCACATACCATCAAACGAAAATGCTAAACACTTCCCCGTCGCGGAAAAACAATACAAAAATCGTGAGAACGTAATAAACTCATGCTCCATTAAGCAGAGGTTGTTTCGTACATTGTCTTATTAGCAAATTAATTATCTATTCCACCGGTGGGCCGCAAGCGACCTTGGTGGTGGGTTTTATGGGTCAATGTTGCGTAACACGGTGCTACAAAGCGGCTACGTAACCGTTGAAGTGTGATGTGGGTGTGTGCATGGGAAAGTAGCACTTCGTTGATGGTATGTATGGGAGGTTGCGGTTATTGTGACCTAGGTAACTCTTTTCTTATTTACGTCAGGACAGTTAAGGAGCCAACCTGGATTAACCCGGTAACCCTGTCAATTGTGCTGCGCGCTGTTGGCGCTTGGTTGCATCCGCGCGGCCATAATTCGGCGTGCGCCGGCGCATATCGCGTAGGCATAATTATCATTAGGCTCAACCAAACCAGCCGCATTACACTCCTAGGCTATACTAAACATTCGAGGAACTTTTATAATGCCGTGTCTGCGGATATATGGTCAAATCAAGATATCTCGAGAATTTAAAATCTTAATTCGGAAGCCACGTTAAGCAGTCGGTCCTGGGAGTTGTCAAAACCCCCCAACTGACCCGCATTGGGACAGCGAGGTGGGCTTTAATGACTACTGATGACCTAATCTCCTGTGTCCTATTGATATTGCGTAAGGCCTGAAGCCTATGCTGATGATGATGACGTCTGGAGAAACAAAATTTACATCGTAACTCTTTAAGTCCGAAAGACATTTCACACACAACTAGATTACGTAAAACCTTGGAGCCCTGCCTACGTTACATCCGTCTATCGTAGTAGGCGTATGTGACTGTATTTGGGACATAGCTATAACTATGAGGACCGTTTCAAAGGGCGGAAGCTTACGATTTTACTACTAGTCGACATCATTTGAGTGGGTCTTGTCAGTACTCTGATACACTTGAAGGATTCCGAGACGAATTTTGTAAATCCCTCTTTTTGCCGCAAAGAAGTGTTGTATTGCGTTGCTATGGTTCGCTTTAAAGCGCAGAATAAGAAAAATAATAAAAAAACATACATTTGTTTGTTTATCAACATCATCATAATCATCAGCTTATATTAGTCTACTGTTGGACATAGGCCTCTGTTTTATAAATATGGTTAAATATCACAAACCAAACATCTACATCTCATCATCTTCATCATCATCATCAGCTCTTTTTATGTCCCCACTGCTGGGGCACGAGCCTTCCTTATGGATGGATAGGGAGAACGGGCTATAAACCACCACGCGAGCCCAGTGCAGATTGGTGGTTGTTAACGACTGCGACAGCCGGGACCAACGGCTTTACGTGCCTTCCGAAGCACGGAGAAGCTCGAGATGATAAATTTTTGGTCACCCATCCGATGACCGGCCTTTGCGAAAGTTGTTTAACCTCAGCACTCGCAGACCGGGCGCGTTAACCACTACGCCATCGAGCTCCTCGAGCTCCTCATCTTTACATCTGTGGTATGAAAATTTTACGTTTTCATGTTGCGAACAAAATTACGAATTCAAACAAGGTATGAAAATGTTTTTTTTTTTCGAAAATATGTTTAGTTTTTTGGTAATTTTTGACCTAAGCTAATTGCAAGTCTCGTGACAACCAGCAGGTACAAAAGGTTATAAGTAATGTAATTGCACGCGCTAAATTAAACTACAACATTTCAAGTGGGCAGTGTTAAAGCTATAAAAATTCCGATATATTGCGTTGCATTAAAACTCTTTTCGCATGCTACTTATAAATGCAGCAAACCGGCTTGCCCTACAAGGATATCACATTGGGTCAACATCACAGGACCTACGTCGATTTCTGTATATTTTAAAGCTGGATGATTCGGCTTTGGTGTTTCTTTAGAAAACAACATGCTGTAACCGTCTCTATCCTTTACAGTGTAACCGGTTATCTCTCCAGCCTAGTACTGTTCCCTGCTGAATGTAAGCCTCGTCTATTGATTGCTTGTCTTGGTTTTTTTTCGGAGAGAATTTGCTAATTACTTCAAGCGGCATTTTCAGCGTCACCGGACTTCTTCGGGAGCGACGAGAAACTTAAAAGGTCCCTCAAGCCGTGTGAAATGAAGCACCTTCAGAGGATTTTTGTGGTCGAGAGATTCTCCGAGAAGTTCGGATCAGATCGGCAAGCTTATTACCGATTAAGTGACAGTCGCAATCGCAACAAATTGCAATTTATCGCTTCTAAAACACATATTTCGTATTACAGAACGTAGATTGCTACGATAGCGCCACAAGAGAGCGATTGATGAACTAAAAGTGCATGACGGCTGTTCCAGTAGTGGAGGTATGTGAAAGTTGTGATGATGGATGATTCCATGGCGATGGTAAATGACGACTGCGTCACTTTATGTGATGTGATGTTGTATATTTACAGTGACTACATTGTGACTGACTTATTATCTAAACCTTACAAGACTATATAGAATATAAACCGTGTAGATGTTGGAGGGAGGATGCCGTTGTCTTATCTTAATCAGATCTACACGCGATTAGGAATGCGTTTACAAACTCTTTAACCATACGTAAGAAATTATGTGGCGACCACAGGCCGCCACAACGGCCAATGACGGCGCTTTAAAATAAACCGATTGTAGCAACCGCAACCAGTAGCAGTCGCGCTGCCAGCAATTAGCGACTGGTTGCTTCTTTTTAGTAATAAGCTTGCGGCACGGTCTGGGCAGTTTGCATCACCCACCACAGCTATTTCTTTAAATCGTCGGTATAATGCGTTTGCTTGATATGGGTGACGAGGAACTTAGATGACACCTCGGTTGTGAACATTAAAAAAGGCTATTCCTTACTGGCGCTGTCATAAAGTCGAAAATACGTAGCGCCTGCGACAATTGCGACCGCAAATCAACAGATTCTAAAAAAAATATTTAAAAAAAATATTGGTTTTGGTTATCAAAATATGCCGCTACAAAATTACGAATATTGATGTTTTAAATGTATTTGAGTGGTTTCCAAGCATATCAATTAAGTAGTTTTGTTGTAATTTCAATACTAGTGATTTTTTTGTGGTGTTTTCGAAAATAATTATAATCGAGTGAAAATTATACAATCGTGTATTCGAGCTAGCAAATTCAAGATAAAGACATGAAATTACCTACATCAACATTTCAGATTCGTTATTCATAATTATAGTCTTAAACTATTCGACAAAAGTTGGTGCATTTTTTCAGTGTGTCGCCACCCTTTGAGCCCCGAGCGCTTGCCGGCAAGCTATCTAACAATAAAATTTTATTGTGTCTGGTACGCTCGGGGCTCAAAGACTTAAGAGCGTTTACGCAGCACACTAGCGCCGCCAATGAAAAAAAAACATATCTAGTAATTAGAGATAGAAAATCAAATTATGCTCAACAAACTATCTGAATGAAGTAATTTAGCATTTTTAAGTCACCTAATGAACACCTGACATGTAATGGTTTAGTTAAATATGGCGTTATAGTTAAAAGTGGCCGTAACGTCTTATTTAACTAAACCATAACATGTGAGGTGTTCATTAGGTGACGTAAAAATGCTAAATTACTTCATTCAAATAGTTTGTTGAGCATTATTTGATTTTCTATCTCAAATTACTAGATATGTTTTTTTTCATTAGTGGCGCTAGTGTGCGGCGTAAACGCTCTTAAGGTTCCTCATGCCAATGCCGTACCGACTGACCATTCTAAAAAAAACATATTTAGTTTCCTCATACCCAAAGCCGTAAACAGTAGTGTCCTACCTGCCTTTTTTAAAGTTATTCTAAAAAAAAAAATATCTAGCACTAATTATCTAGCCCAAGAGAAGCTTCGTTATGAAACTCGTTAAATGGTTACTAGACAACGGATAAATATATATAAAATACTTAAATACATACCTTATCTCATACATAGAAAACACCCAGACCCGAGACAATTTAGAAAAACATTGATTTCTAAACTGACCCGACCGGGGATCGAACCCGGGACCTCAGAGATGGCGACACCATGAAAACCGGTGTACAAACCACTCGACCAAGGATGTCGTCAAAATTACTAGAAATGGTGGCTAAATAACTGAAACATCTACGTGTGCCCGTTTACGACGATGCATGGTTAAATAATACACCGAAGAAAAAGTAAAATTCCTTTACTCAGAATAAAATAGAAAAATAAAATAGGGACGCACGTACGAGTTAAAGTCTAGTTGATAGTTTTCGCCGGTGTCGCTGGTGTCGCTGGTGTCGCTGCGTCTTCCTTGCTCCCTCCCCCATAGCTGTCAGTATGCTTTAACAGTGTCTACAACCCATGGTGTTGCAAACATTAATAATTTAATATATCCCGACCGTATTCGGTCACAGCGACATGGTATCTAAGGAGTTCGTTCATAGGCTCTCATAGCCAATTTTTGTCTTGAATGTGCGACCACATTCTCTACAAGGCAGCACCCCTCCGACATAATTATAATGATAGGCGACAGATGGTCGGTGGTATAAGACTGCGGACTGAATGCTTGTTTCGATTCAGTAACCAAAAAAATACAAATACAAATAAAAAATAAAAAAATGTTTGTTCGCAACAAAATTTGCGTTAAAAATTATATAAACATTTATAAATAGCTTGCCTACTTCTTAACTGATCTTTAGTATTTGTAAAAATATTATGATCGGATGTTAATGACGGTAGTTGTTAACATTGAATGGGCGCCTTTGGCTTTCAAAGTAAAAAGTAAATAGTGTTGAATAATTTCGGCGGGCTGGTTAGAACCACGATAGCTCAATTGGAAGAGCACCTGACCCGGTATGTCAGAAGGGTGCAGGTTCAAACCCTGCTCGTGGAAATTTTTAAAACATTTGTGTTTTTGTAATTTGTTCGCAACAAAATTTGCGTTACAAATTATATAAACATTTATAAATAGCTTGCCTACTTCTTAACTGATCTTTAGTATTTGTAAAAATATTATGATCGGATGTTAATGACGGTAGTTGTTAACATTGAATGGGCGCCTTTGGCTTTCAAAGTAAAAAGTAAATAGTGTTGAATAATTTCGGCGGGCTGGTTAGAACCACGATAGCTCAATTGGAAGAGCACCTGACCCGGTATGTCAGAAGGGTGCAGGTTCAAACCCTGCTCGTGGAAATTTTTAAAACATTTGTGTTTTTGTAATTTGTTCGCAACAAAATTTGCGTTACAAATTATATAAACATTTATAAATAGCTTGCCTACTTCTTAACTGATCTTTAGTATTTGTAAAAATATTATGATCGGATGTTAATGACGGTAGTTGTTAACATTGAATGGGCGCCTTTGGCTTTCAAAGTAAAAAGTAAATAGTGTTGAATAATTTCGGCGGGCTGGTTAGAACCACGATAGCTCAATTGGAAGAGCACCTGACCCGGTATGTCAGAAGGGTGCAGGTTCAAACCCTGCTCGTGGAAATTTTTTCAACATTTGTGTTTTTGTAATTTGTTCGCAACAAAATTTGCGTTAAAAATTATATAAACATTTTTAAATACAAATAAATTATTTGATAAATGCTTACTTACAAACTTAAAAATACAGTGGAAAATAGGGTAACCTAAATATAAGCATAATTTTCAAGGAGGCTGAGATTTTCTATGACCCCACACTAGGCACTGCCTGACCTGTGGCGGTCAAGTAAGACGTTTTCAAAAGTTAAACGGGTGCCAGCAGTAATTAATAAAATAAAAAATCAAAATAGAGTTATAAATTGTTCTAAAAGGTGCATTCGCATATATCTACTTTAGTACCTCCATGAAAATGGAGGTACACACTAGGCACTGCCTGACCTGTGGCGGTCAAGTAAGACGTTTTCAAAAGTTAAACGGGTGCCAGCAGTAATTAATAAAATAAAAAATCAAAATAGAGTTATAAATTGTTCTAAAAGGTGCATTCGCATATATCTACTTTAGTACCTCCATGAAAATGGAGGTACACACTAGGCACTGCCTGACCTGTGGCGGTCAAGTAAGACGTTTTCAAAAGTTAAACGGGTGCCAGCAGTAATTAATAAAATAAAAAATCAAAATAGAGTTATAAATTGTTCTAAAAGGTGCATTCGCATATATCTACTTTAGTACCTCCATTTTCATGGAGGTACTAAATGGAGGTCTTCGTAAATTTATAGCTCCACGTCAAAACAAGTGAGCGAAGTGTGAAAAATATGATCGCAGTTTATTTCGAATCATATTTTGAGAAATTAACGATGGCCATGTGGTCAAAACTAAGTCTCCCTAAAATTTAATTAGCAGCACACAGAAGATTAGATAACGAAACTAATCAAATTCGACCTTTCTTTAATTAATATTGGTTTTATGAATGGATTGAAGGGTTCACGGCCGGCCGGCTGTGATATGAATGTGACGATTTCCTCAACAGCCTTTTTTGCACAAACGCGGACGGAGGCTACGCGTTTCATTAAAGCATTTACACACAGGAAATAATACGATATGAAAAATCAAGACTTCTTTGTAGCAGATGTTTTCTTGACGACCTTTAGCGCGTTCACAAAAACTTAAAGGAGTTTTGAAATATATTTTTGTACAAAATTTTACGAGTCACTACCTAACCATGAAGATTTATAGATCTACATCCTCATGTCTTCACTAACTCCTTTTTCATTGTCTTTGGCACGAAATAAATGGGGCCTGACAGTTTCTAATCTATGCTTAATGCCTTTGCCCTGAATATGTCACGAGATTAATTATTATGTATTGCGGTCCTAGCTTTAAACTAAAATGACCAGCCTAACCTAGTATTAAAAAACATAATTAGTGAAGAACATAGAAACTTATCTATGACTAGCTGTGCTCGCGACTTCGTCCGCGTGGAATAGTGACTTTCGGCAGCATTTTTAATTTTTTAGGCTCTTTTCCCGTTTTTGCAACATTTTTCACTGATGCTTCGCTCCTATTGGTCGCAGCGTGATGTTATATAGCCTAAAGCCTTCCTCGATAAATGGACTATCCAACACAAAAAGAATTATTCAATTCGAACCAGTAGTTCCTGAGATTAGCGCGTTCAAACAAACAAACAAACAAACAAACAAACAAACTCTTCAGCTTTATAATATTAGTATAGATATCTCTGACAACAGACAACACGAAGCGTTCAAAATGTCCGAATAAATACAATCATGGATATCGGTCAATCGCAGCTTTTGAGGCTGCGGAAAACGTACATAGTATTTTATAACTTATTGCGGCTACTAAGAAGGCAATAAGGTACACGGACCGCTTTATGGTATGCGTAGCGTATAAAGTGATCTATAGACGTTTACAATAAATATGCCGATCCTTCAAACACGCATTCACGCCTTTTCGAAGTACCTTATTTTAAGAGAAACAAAAGAAATTCAGTAAGACTAATAAGATATATCGCCTAAAATAGTACATTGTTCACCGAGAGGAGAAAGTGACCGATTACCGTCGAGGGTGTCGTTTGAAGCCCGAGCCGTAGGCGAAGGCTTTAAAACACCTGAGATCGGGAATCGCAGTTTCTCTCGAGTGATATGCTGCTTTATACTACACCTACAAGGAAAATAAAAAACGAAATCTTTACTAATTGAAATTTATATTGAAATTGTTGCAGTTAGTGAAGCTTAATGTAACACTTTTTCCATTAATGTTTGTTTGAGATGTTTGCGACAATGTAGGAGGAATAACTGGCTGTGCTGTTGGCACTGCGCTCGTAGAAGGCTGTGGTGCCAGAGGGGCAACTGGCTGCTGAGGGGCATTTGGCATCGCCGCGCTCGTTGATGTTTGAGGAGATGAGTCTTGATGCACATTAATCGATCCCGATATTTGGTTATTTATTCGTGTTTTGTTTTCTACGGAGTTCTCTATGTAACCTTCTGCAACAGCGGACGATTTCCAACCACCGTGGCGTTTTATTGTGGTTAAATCAGCACCAGTATCGGCAAGAATAGTCGCTGAAGTTCTGCGAAAGCAGTGGCCAGTGTATTCTAGTGGATTGAGTAAATTAAGGTAGGAAGCTATTTCTCTTGGCACAGTACTTATTTTGTTTTTCCCAATTACTTGTTTCGTACATTTTTTGTTTTTATATTGTAGTAAAAACCGATTGGTTTTGGGGTCACTGGGGCGAATTTCGTTATATTTCTTTATTATCTCATAAAATAAGCCCGAAATAACAAATGATCGCTGAATTTTGGTTTTTGTGTTAGGAATATTGTCAATTATTCGATTTTCGAGGATTTCGATATCGTCTGTTGTCATATCCACAAGTTCTTGCGAACGACAGGCCCCATTTACTCCTAAAATCAAAATAACCTGTAAACAAAAATATCAAACATGAAAACCTAGTAGATTTCTACTCATAAATAGGTACGTAATAAATCATAAACCAGTGCATTTTGTTCATAAACTTACCTTCATCAACAAATATTTGTCATCTGGAGCATTCTGCAAAAAGGAATAAACATCCTTTGTAGTAAGCACTTTTGATTTCTTACTACGGAATCCCTCCGACTTTCTTTTCAGAAATGCTGTAAGTTTTTTGTATTCTTGAATATTTATGTCGTTTCTTGTCAATATAGTACTTTTCAACATTGAGTATATAGACCATAACGTACTTGGTTTGTATTTTTGCGCTTTTTCACTGAAATACGCTAGCAAAACAGTTTCAGAAAAAGATGCCGCATTTTTTTCACTTTTCCATTGCAAAAAATCGTCATAAGTTTTATTATATTTTTTAATTGATTTCTGTGGTAAAAGGTTATCAATCAGTATTTTTGCTGTTTCCTTCAACTGCGGCGGAGTTAAAAAATCTTCATCATCACTATCACTACTTATCAATTTGATAGTTTTATTTTACTTTCTACGAAAACTGAATCCTCAAACAACACACAAATTGGAAATGGCGCCAATGGCGTCTGCAATTTTCACATGTTCTTTTTTCAAATTGTTTATCCTGCCGCCGCAGGGTCGCACTGCCAGCCCGACACCATCCAACACACAGCTAGTGGCCAGTGTCATTTTGCGAACTTGGAGATAAAAACTCACTGTAAAAACTTTTTGGCTTTTGATATTTAGGTTACCGGCGCATAGTCTTACCCAAAATTAAAAAAGAAAAACCACGTAAGAAATGGATTTTCATACACTTTTCTCTCCCGCTCAGATGCTTTTTCTCCCCGCATATTTGTTCGATATGCAATGACGTACTTTCTACCGTAAATTTGATAAAGTATCAAGGTACTTTCCAAGCAGGTGTAGTATAAAGGTAATTGTAGTCGTTTTCGATATTTAAATACAAATGACATCACACAAATGAGGTCGGTCATGTTTGAGATTCGTTAAGGAAGCAAAAAGGTTACTGGCACCGTAAATCCAGTTTAAGGACGACAGTGGACAGTACCGGTATGATGTAGGTGCAGATCTGAATTTAACGATGGCTCCACAGAAGAGCATAAATTTTCACGGGTCGTATAATTTGGAGTTCGAAATACACCTTAGCACAGCATTGGGCGAGAGTTGTAATTCTGAATCACTACTATTTCTTGATGTGGAAGCAAAGTGGTAAAATATTGCTATAATGTACAAGTGATTAAAAAATTCGTAAAAAGAGTCACTTAATAACGTTTTTTTTAATTAAAGGAAGTAAAGAACAAAATTTTAAGGGCGGCTTGCACAACGCCTCACTTGTTTAGCGCTAAACATGTTTAAAGTATCATTCTGTCTCGTTCAACTTTTTAATGACAGTAATGGAATGATACTTTAAACATGTTTAGCGCTAAACGTATTTAGTGAGGCGTTGTGCAAACCGCCCTCAATGTTTCTTTATTTAAATTCTTGTACCTTGACCCTAAATATTTTTTTGACACTTTCTATTTCATTTTTTTAAACTGTCACTTGCTGACCTGTCCTGAGTTTCCGACTTTGTATTAACTTTCAGACCAAATAGAGAGATGAGTAGATAGATGTTGACTATTGGTTACCAAGTTCAGTCTGTACATTACTCTCTAACTACTGTACTAATAGGAATGGTGACAGTAACCAAAAGTCAGTAAAATCATGTGTTTATCTAATGTAACAGAAATAATAGATTATTAAATAAATATTTATTTTCATATTCATAGCGAGATTGTTAATAATATAAAATAAAACTACAAAATACAGCAATCCGCCATGATATGTACGCCGATGGAAATGTCACTTTATTTCATACGAACTTCGACTATCCCGCGCTGTTTTATTGTTTTTACCTGCATTTATAGCGTATTCAGTGGCTCCTAGCGATCAGTTAGTCTAGTTTAGTGTTTTTGGAAGAAAAATCTAGTCATGGAAAAAGGATTTACCAAGGCAATAGCTCTAATTTGCCTAGAATTGATTTGTAAAATGGTCAATGTATACAAGACTTGAAATCTAGGTAACCTCAAAATTAGATTCTGATTAGATTGTTAAAATTTCACCTTCATTTCACACATTATACCTACTCGTTTAGAGTAAAGACTTATGTTAAAATGATTTTCACGGAAATAAATTGGAGAATTTAGACATACAGCTGATGGATCTCTTCGAGCAAGATTAAGCTACATTTTCCGCACTGTTTTGTCGTGAGGAACGTAAACAAATAATTTGTTCGGAGTTTTTATTGATGTATTAACGCACTGAGGAACCGCACACCACATACACTTGTACCCAATGGTGCATAAAGCCGCCGTCGTCGGCATAATTTTTTTGGAGCCCAGTGTCCTTTTTTACCTTTTTTGAAATATGATGTTTGGAGAATGTTGTGTTTTGCAAATGTGGTCTTATAAGATCATGATATTTTGATAATATGTGGTTATGAGAATATGATATTTTGCGAATATTGTGTTTTGCGAATGTGTTTTTTTATGAATGTGGTCTTTTTAGAATATGATGTTCAACGACGGAGCCCTTTGAAATTCATACAATTATAACAAGTAAAACAACGAATTTGTCTCACGGTCGTAATCTAATAGGTACCTTTAAACGAGTAATTCTTGTATATATATAATCTGAATCTTGGAAACGGCTCCAACGATTTTCATAAAATTTAGTATGCTGGGGGTTTCAGGGGCGTTACATCGATCTAGCTAGGTTTTATTTTTAGAAAATTTTATAAAACAAATAACTCAAAAAACTCGGTCATCGAGGTACTGTTTACTGTAGAGTTACATATAGGTGACGTCATCACAAGCAGTTGCCATGACACTCGAGAGCGTTTAGGCGCGAATTTTAAATAAAACAAATTAAAAGCCTTTTTAACAAAAATAATATTTGTTATAGAAATATTAGATGCATTAGAATGTTATAGGTAGTATTTCAAAATCAGTCATCATGCTTATTATATTATTATTAGTTTGTTGACTAGCCAATACGTTACATGTGGCTAGACTATAGCCTTATGACCCTATGTCGATGAATCAATCCATTTTTTTTTCTTTAATTTTGGTTATTTTTTTAATTTCTTAAAGTACCTACCACTGCTAAATACGTTTGCTCAACTGTAATCCATGACATCCATGTTAAACATTTAACAATATTCAAATTTATAATGATGGCTATTTGTTGTTGTCTTTAATAAATAAATAAATAAAATAAGTACCAAGATGAAAATGCACGAGTCATTCACTACTATATTTAAGAATGTTTATATAATTTTTAACGCAAATTTTGTTGCGAACAAATTACAAAAACACAAATGTTGAAAAAATTTTGGCTTTCAAAGTAAAAAGTAAATAGTGTTGAATAATTTCGGCGGGCTGGTTAGAACCACGATAGCTCAATTGGAAGAGCACCTGACCCGGTATGTCAGAAGGGTGCAGGTTCAAACCCTGCTCGTGGAAATTTTTTCAACATTTGTGTTTTTATATTTAAGAAGTTAAAAAGGTTACTATGTTTCACTATCGCACACCCTAAATCAAATCAACATAATATCTTCACACATCTCGTGGCAGCTTACGAGTTGACGAATGCATACCGTAATTGAAGGCTGGCCGCTCGACCGAACAATGCTATAATAATGCCGAGTCACCAAATTAGATGACAATTGACGTGTGGTACAGAACAGAGGCGCTGTTGTTTCTTTGAAGAGGTACATTTGGAAATGTTACACCAAAAAAGTATCAGCAATATTTAATTTAGCTTTTTTTATACCTAGCTCAGCAAATGAGTCCAATCCACCTGATTGTTAAATGGAGACGGTTAGTTTGTCTCAATAATTTTGGTAGTGAGTGATAAGAGATGAAGAGTGATGAAACCCCTCCAAGAATTGAGCAGGGAACGGGAACAGGCGCTAGTGCATGATACCATTCCCTCAAGAAAACCCTTGATGATGTTTCGTTTCAGACGACTTGAGGAACACTTCAAGTTTCTCGCCGCCCGGGCGCCCCCAAAGAAGTCCGGAAACGCTGAATATGAGGCCTGGGGCAGTCAGCTAACTCCTTCCAAAAAATCAATGATGGAAACTTTTGCCCCCACTGCTGGGGCAACAGTCTTCAATATGAATGGAGAGATTTTGCCGATTGTCTCAGACGTCTGCGTCACTGGACTTTGGATGGATAGGGAGAACTGCCCCCCGACCGCCTAACCGATTGCTTTGACTACGCATATAGTTTATGACGTCATCTTGCCACCTCGCACCGCCTATGAAAGCAATATCAAAAGCTAAAGGCTATAGCTTTCGATATTGCTTTCATAGGCGGCACGAAACGACAAGATGACGTCAAAAACCACACACGAAGTCAAAGCGATCGGTTAGGCGGTCGGGCCCCAGGTCATAAACCAACACGTGTGCCCACTGCGGTGCGGTAGGTTGTTAACGACTGCTAATGCAGCCAGGATCAACGGCTTTACGTGCCTCTCGAAGCACGGAATAGCAAGAGATGATACATTTTCGTCACCCATCTGATGACGGCCTTTGCGAAAGTTGCTTATCCATAGTAATCGCAGGCCGGGCTGGTTAAGCACTGCGCCATCGAGCTTCTCAAGTAAAGCCTAAATAGCGTCCCACAATTGATGGGAAATGACGTACCTAGATAGTTACACATAATACTTTTGATATTATTCAGTGTCAAAGATTCACAACAAACAATTTATATGGTAAACTAAAAATCTTTATTATATTCTAATGTAGTCTATTTAACATACATCTTCTCACTGCTATGTTGATCAAGGTGGTGGAATCTAGGGGGGGAAACCCCTCATAACCACCCGCGCCTCCCCGAGCGCAGTGTTACTCGGACGACGAGTTTAAAGAAAAGTAGCCTATAACTATACCAATGCTGGGCAAAGGACTCTATCATTAAAATCTGACTGATGGGTAGCGGCTTTAACACCACGTTTGCCAAATGCTGGTTGATGATAAAACCGGGCTATGTAGAAAAATCCGAAACAGACTTTGCTTTACACTTTATGGATATTTTAAATTGAATTAAAGATTCATTAGTACCTATATCTTTATTTATTTTCTTTCTTAAAACTAGAATTTTACAATGTTTTAATATAAAACAATAAAACATTATAAAAACCTAATCCTAGAGTACCGCCAGCAGCGGACAGGGCTCAAGCTGCCGGTGGTTAGGGCTGCAGAGACAGGAACCTTCGGACTATCCGCGCCGAGTCCAAGAGTACCTTCCTTATCTTGCCTTCCTTGCCTTCTGTATCTGACCCTTGATCCAACCATTGAGAGTTTCTTAAAGTGTTGGTCGAGACTCTTCGCTACCAGACCGTTCGCAGACACGACTATCGGCACAATAATTGTCGAGTCAATATCCTACATGGGAATTAAAGCCGTCCGGGAATCGGGTCGAACGCATTGCCACTCAGCCAACGAGGCATTACTGTACAGATAATAAAATAAACCTCTATCTTTCTGACTGACAGTTTTCCAAATCAATCTCTTTTGTACACCAAATCGTCCCTCAATCGCTTTCTTTGGCGGCAATATCATTAAAAGAATAATTTTATTAGAAGTTACTTAACTATAAGCTCAAACCACTTACGTACAGACTGACTGATTTATCACGATATATCTCAGGAACTGTAGTTATACAAAACTAGAAATTTGGCAGGTAGGTTATTTATCGAGTGTGACTGTATGATGCGGTTAAATTTATATCCGCGATTTATTACATAAAAACTCATTTCAGACGTTCTTGGAAGATACACTATTAGGAATTTTGATACCAAGCATATGGTCTCTGCATAGTTTTTAGGTAGGTTTGTAGTTTATAATCTAAAATTATCAGTGTCTGTTTTAACACTTCTTTTATATTCATAACTTATGTTTTGAACAATCACAGCATCATATCAACAACATCTTTCTGTTATCGTCCAGTTACGATCGTCAGGTAGGCTGGTCGTATATAATCTAAAAATATCAATGTCTGTTTACACTATGTTCATAGCTAATCTCGTCTTTATGTTTTTTTGTTTGTTACCTTAAAATATAATTTGCTGTAATTTCTAATGTTTTATTTAACACCTTTGTAGTTTTATATATATAGCTTAAGTCTTGAATAACAATCACAGCATCATAATCTTTCTCTCTCATCATTATCACCAACATCATCCTGAAAATACCATTAACCGCCCATTTCTTACTTATTTTTATCCAGTTCTTCACATGGTTCATCATCATCATCATCATCATCAGCCTATACTAGTCCACTGCTGGACATAGGCCTACAAGGCCAAGACATACACATATATACATGATTGCCTGGAAGAAATTGCTTTTTAGCGATAAGGCGCCATTTGTACTTCTTCTTGTATTGTCTCTTCCTGTTTGTCGTCTTTATGTCAATTGTATGGTGTACAATAAAGTATATTTTCATTTCACAGCTGGAATTAGAAATCTCCAAGTGCACGCCACTGATGTACGGTCCGCGGCTACTCTCGTCCAGCTCTTGCTCTAAGTCAGTTATAATAAGTATATTATACGTCTGCAAAATCTGGCCATAAGTTTTTTTTTGGATTACGAAAGTATGACCATGTTTCTCACTTTCGTAGTGAATTAAATTGGCTACCGATCAGACATCGCCGTAATGTGCACATCATTTCCAATCTCTATAACATCCTTAACGACCCTAATTCTCCTTCTTACCTTCGTTCCCGTTTCCAACTCCTGCCCCCCACCTTGCCGCTCAAGACGTGCTTGTATAACAAAGACACTTACACACACTACGGACATCCAGGATAGTTCGTCCATTATAGCCTTTAAAAAGAAAGTCAAGGATCACTTTCTGTCATTTATGTCATCGCAATCGTCATCGCACTATATTATATTATATCCATGTTTATTGTTATTATTGTACAATGTTCATATTTATGTAGTATTATTATTATGTAGTTTTTAATAATATTGTAGTACATGTATTGTATATACATGTATTGTACCTAATATTGTTATTTTTGTTTGCATTTTTGTCGCTTCCTTTTAAACATGATGCTCCCATTCCACCTTAGGTTGGCTGGAAGAGAACTCTTTTAGAGATAAGTCCACGTTTGCTCACCATTGTTTGTAAACTGTTCTCTGTATGTATGTTTTTTGTGCAATAAAGAATATATATTAAATTTTCTCCAATATTTTTTCAAGAAGCAATATATCCGCGCCGCCTCGTCATCCAACAACGTCTGGCCGAGTGGCAAAGCGCTCGGCCCAATATCCGAAGGTCCCGGGTTCAATTCCCAGGTCGGGCAAAATGTATTTCGGATTTTTCGATGCATAGCCTGGGTTTGTGATCACCAACCCGCATTTGGCAAGCGTGGTGATTAAGCCATTACCCATCAATTGTAGCGATGACTTGATTTCAATGCCTTTGCCCAGCAGTGGGACATTTATAGGCTGTTAACTTACTTACTTATTTATAACATATTAAGGAATATATATCGCATATGCGATAAATATTACAATATTTATCGCTTAAGCAATATAATTTTGCACTTAAATTATGATGTTCAATCATACCTCTCGCTTCCTTCCCTGACTTGTTCAGTTACCCAACGATGCATTAGAAAGTGAGACACAATATGGGTAATTCAGACAATTTATACATGCCCTCTTTAATAACAATATGGTGTGGCTATAGAGATAGAGATCCGTTACTTTTTACAATACAACCGTTGCATGAGGGCCTTTGCTGTTGCTCCGTATATATTGTACTTGCTTTGGTGGTAGGGATTAGTCGAATTCCGTAAGTTAGTTATCATCCATTATATCTAAGTCTGTCGCTAAAACAACAATTTTGATTGTATTATTGGTAACTAGGTCCTAAGTAGTTGACGGTTCTAGACCTCTATTGCCATGTGAGATGAAGATTAACTTATCGTGTATGGTGATGACACTGACGACCACGCTCTTCCATCATTGATAGTTAAAAAACGATATCGCCATAAGCTTTTAAGACAAATTCCTATTGCGTGTTGACCTAATTGTACCAATTTTGTTCGCAACAATATTTGAATAATGTATTAGGTCCTTACCTATGAAATTGACGTTTTTTTCTCACTTATTAATAGGTGTATTACTTCTAAAAGTCAAGACCGGTTGTTAATATTAATAAACACCTTTAATAAGAACTATGTTACTTAGGCTTCAGTAATAACAATGATTAATAATTTTGTGTCTTTATCGCCCAATATTTTTTTTTAAATTGACTACTTGTTTTGTTCGCGGAATTGTCCTTTTGTTTCATTGTAGCTTTGAAGAGACTTGATTTATTTTTCTTTTTAATGTCTGCTATATTTAGCTAGTGAAACAAACACACTACTCTACATTTTTATAGTGTTAACATAAATAGATGCTAAGAAAATAAAAAAAACGTTAGTAGGTATAAAATTTTATAGGTAAGGGCCTAATACATATAGGTACATATCTTTTAAATATCTCCTCTCATTAAAATATGTAGCAACATCGCAAACATCGTTCTGATCACAAGCAAGCGAAGTAGCTATAAAAATATATAAGTGAAATAACGACACTAAACTATAACGAGAGAAGTAGAAGAGAAGAAGAGAAGTTAACACAGGAGTAGAAACCGGATCTTTTGGATAGCGACTCCGGATTCGATACCACTCTGCTACTTGTTTATATTTATACTATTAATAGGAGGTAACGTTTGTGAATTTTGGTTTGAAGATAAATCGCGGTAAAACTAAGACGATGATTGTCGACAGAGCTAACAACAACTTGCCGAACATCACCAATAGCAAACTGTGAGATCTCAAATCAAGGAGGCTGCATAGATGAAGTTAAGAAACGCATGGCTATGAGCAGAAGTGCAATGGACAAGCTAAAGAAAATATGGAGGAACAGAAACATAACAAAAGCCACTAAGGTTAGGCTAGTAAAATCGTTGGTGTTTCCCATATTCCTGTACGCCGCCGAAACATGGACCCCACGGCAAAACGAAACTCACAAGTAAGACGCTCTGGAGATGTGGTGTTGGAGGAGGATGCTCGGGGTCTCTTGAACCGAATTCCGAACAAATGCCTCCATCCTTGATGAGCTTGGCATAAAAGAGCGCCAATTCACCCAAGTGCGCGTCTGATTCAGAAATTTTTGGGCATGTTAGTCGGTGTGGAAACGACTCCATAGAACGTCTTGTCGTGCAAGGAAAAGTCGAGGGCAGAAGACCACGGGAGATCCCCAATGAGATGGACGGACCAAGTGAAGGCTGCGGTGGGCGCTCCCGTGCACGAATGTGCCCGATTAACGACCAGCAGGCAGAGATGGCGGGATGTCGTGCGGCGGGTACTGTCTGCTGCCCAACCTACCGGAACGTGATAACCAGAACCACTCTGGCAAGAGTGAAACGACTAAGAAGAACGAACGAAAATTCTTTCACCGATAGAATGCTATTTATCTTGCGAGTAACATAGGCTTCCCTGTGTGGTGCCAGGGATAAAGAATTGCACCACCCCATCTCAACCCGTGGGTGTCGTAAAAGGCGACTAAGGGACCATTCCAGAGGATGGGCAGCAGCATCTCTCTGAGGTTACTTTCAACCTACTGCGATCGCCAACCCGCCTGCCAAGCGTGGCGATTATGGCAAATACCCCCCATCTTGGGGGAGGCCTTGGTCCAGCAGTGGACGTCTTTTGGCTGAGATGATGATGATGATGAACATAGGCTATATTTGATTTTGATTTTTAAATCTTAAATCCACGCGAACGAAGTCGTGGGTTATGTGCAGGCTATGTCTATAGGAAATTATAGTGAGTTACAAGCTATAAGCCATTCTACATTTAGAAAACCCTGAATGACTCGTACGAACACAACCAGAATTGTAATTACTCTACAAAGATAATTGATATGCGTGAAGCTAGGTGGAACAATTGTTTCTTGGTACATAGTCATCATGTCACACCTTACTGGTCTAACGTGCCGGTCGACTTCCAGAAGTGATTGTTTTATATTCCTTACGGATGGAAGTAATTTTAAAAAAATGGTCACCAGGCAACTCAACTGTTCTGTGTCAACTACCTTGTCATCTGGTAGTGTTTTTACTACTTATTACCATACATTTAATTACGCATTCGATAAAATATATTTAAACTCAACATTGTAGTTAATTCTGTTTTTATCATTAGTGAGGACCTTTAATTCGCTTTCTGTAATTATTTTTAGTTATTAAATTGTGTCAATGCTGTTGGTCTTCCTATAAATAAATAAAAATAATAATAATAATAAATAAATAAATAAACATCAAATACACAATATGAAATTGAGTATTGATTTCTCGATATTTTTTTTCACGCTAATCTAAATGTCCTCGCATATACTCTGCTTCTGTTAAACATCAGGCAGAGCAGAATCAAATATTCAATAATTTGCTAACTTAACTGTAAAAAAACCTGTAAAGACTTAAGACACGCCCCACACTTCACGGTTTAAAAAAGTGTAAAACTGCGCTAAAACCTTTTTGTTTAATTGCTGAACCGTAAAATAAGCTTTATTGCGTTGAGATAAAGACTACAATACTTCATGTCCATACTAAAAAAAATGTTTTTACTTTAACAGTACTTAGTTAATTGTACATTTGTCATACGTAATTAGATACGTTATTTCTAATTGTTAAAAGCTTCTGTAAGATAAATGGATTTCACGCTGCTTGCCATCTGACGTGTCTAGACGATTACACAGAAAGAAATATGATCGTGCAGGTTAAAATAGCCAGTTTAGATTATTCAAGCTCGAAGGCGCAGCGGGCACGACCTTGCGAGTTAAGCTGCTTTCGCAATACCAGGTCATTGGATGGGTGACCGAATTAATATATCATCGCTCGCTCCTCCGTGCTTCGGAATGCACGTAAAGCCGTTGGTCCCGGCTGCATTAACAGTCGTTAACAACCACCAATCCACACAGGGCCGGTGTGGTGGTTTATGGCCAGCAATAACAATGATTATTCATTTTGTGTCTTTCTCTTTTTCGCCCAATTTTTTTTAAATGTGACTTCGTTTTTTGTTCGTAATTGACCTTTTGTTTCATTGTAGCTTTGAAGGGTCTTGATGTTTTTTCTTTTTATTGTCTGCTATTCTTAGCTAGTGAAACAAACACTAAGTACTCTACAATTTTAGTTAACATAAATAGCATCTCTATTATGAAGTTAGTATGAAAAATATAATTTTATAAAAAATCTTCATACAAAACGTCAATTTCATAGGTAAAAGGACCTAATAATAGCTGGACTTCTTGGCGGGAAAGTGAAGAGTCATGTCTGCAGTTTAGTTTTATTTTCTAAAATTTGTGTTATGTCGAATACAAATGTGAAATAATGGTGGATTATTAACCGTTAAGTCTTCGTAAGTGCGCATGAGTGTTGGCGAATGAAACAAAACAGTGCAACTTCACTTTGCAAATTCCCTCAAGAAGTCCGCCCGAGGACTTAGTAAAGCCCCACATCTTTACTGAGATACTCGAGGGGTTGGGGGAATATCATTTCTCACTTCTCATTTCTACTATCATTGATCGTCATTATGTACTGAAAGGAAATATTGTATGTTTATGTATTACTTGTAAGAAAAATTACTTTGACATAGTTATTGTTCTAAAGTACATACCTACTACTTTGCCGACCAGGAAAGTAAAAAAGAAAAGGAGGTTATTATCGCCACATGATTTCGACCTCATTAGGTTTCAGAGGAGAGGAGCAACGCCCGAATCTTTTGCAACGCCCAAACAATGTAGGTAACACCAACACGTTATCGTGATTCGTGACACATTGTTTACCAAACGTGGTACTTATCTGCAGAATCCTTTTATCGTGGTAGATAAGATTGCTTTTTCTGAGTTTCTTATTTTAACAAGCAAATGGTGCTAAAAGAATATTCTTTAAGTAACTAAGGCTAAACGAGTTTACTATAAAGCATAGCATTTATTGTGATTAGTGCCAATGTAGGTATTTTACTAATCTAGTAATCTTCAGACCAAAACACACTAATAATGTGGTAAGTAATACGAAAAAAATAGATAGATAAACAGTAATATAGATATAAGAGTGGACGCTTTTATAGCCTTTTAACCAACTCTTATAAACTGATACGGATTATGAATATAGTGTATTTTGTTTAAATTGCTATTAAAAGTAATAATATTTATTTATTTATTTATTTCAGGCATCGATAGCCCGTAATACATTTAAGTAGTATTTCTAAAATGCATGTCCAATACAATTTAGTTTAGTGTATAATAAAGTTAGTGTTATAGTAAATAATAATTTCGAAGAGCTCGATGGTGCATTGGTTAACTCGTCCGGTCTGCGATTGAAGACATTAGTCAACTTTCGCAAAGGTCGCTCATCGGATGGGTTACCAAAACTTTATCATCTCGAGCTTCTCCGTGCTTCGAAAGGTACGTAAAGCCGTTGGTCCCGGCTGCATTAGCAGTCGTTAACAACCACCAATCCGCACTGGGCCTGCGTGGTGGTTTATGGCCCGATCTCCCTGTCCATCCATCCATAGGGAAGGCTCGTGGCCCAGCAACCCGCTATATCACTACTTTAAAGTTTATACTGACACCCCCTACCAACTTATGCGGTTACAAAGTAGGTGTCAGACATCCTTACGCAAGCGCAAGGGACCATCTACGTCAGGTCATAACGCCAGATCAGAACACGCCGATACGCATCCTTCATCCAGTACTTTTAAGACTAGTGTCTCAAGCTAGTCGCCCCGTGGACACGTATAGTCCACTACCTAATATCCAGATAGGTCACCGGAGTTGTAAGCTCGCTCACTTCTCGTTGCACTAAGAACACAACTCGCAGTGTACCACTGCTCGGGCCGTCAACCCTAAAGTCAACTACCAAATGTCCTCTTTGGTGGCGGAGTTGTAAGCACACTCACTTCTCGGTACCCATCCAGGCACCTGATCAATTCCAAATTCCTACGCGGCTGATTAAACCGGAGGCCTTTGCATCTAGCGGGCACCTCTACTAGTTCTCCAGACTAGTACCGGAGATGTTGGAGTAACTACTCAATGAAAACCACCGAGCAGCACACCAACTAAGGGTAACTCACGTACCCCGCAGATCTTTTCGCTTCAGGCCCCCACCGGACCGCTACTAAGACCCGCTCGCTATGCACGAAATGGAAGCCTGGCCAGACCAACCAGGCAGACGAACATTCCCACTTCTATAGCTAACCACATGCCACCACGAGTCTAACTCATGTCCGGGGCCTGCCGGAGACGCCCGCGAAGGCATAACCGGCAGGGGGCCTAGGATCCGGAACTCCCGTGGTACCCTTGAAAAGACAGCCGGACCCATAGTTCCAGCTGCCATACCCTACCTATCAGGCTCAGTAGATAGGGCTCGTGGCCCAGCAGTGGGTACATTATAGCTGGTGATAATAAAATAATAATAAAACTAATAACATTGTGGTATTTCATATGCAAAGGTGAATCTGCATGGCCATCGGTTGCAATGACAATCATTGCAACCGATGTTGGATAGATGGCGCACTGTGCCGCTATTAGCAATCAAAAATTAAAAAGCAGTGACAAAATTCAGCGCTTACGGCCTTCTTGGTAGCATAGCGGTCAGTGCAGCCGCCCGAATTGCGGAAGACCCAGGTTCGATTCCTGGCTGGGTCGGGTGGGCGTTTAATTTTTTCACTGTTTTTTATAAATTTTATAAAAAACTAATAACTAGGTATATACCAGTTTTAATATTGAGAGCGAAGAATCGGACTGCTCCTCTAATGTATGACCGTGTCGTAGTGAAGGAGAACTAATAAAATTATAAGTTACGTTGCAAATGTAACTAATTCTCTAAACATTACGTTATTATTTTAACTAAAACAAAAATCAAAAGTGAGAGTAGCTACACATTACCAAAGCTTCACTTAACGTTTCATTACGGCCGCATTTATCATGCCCTCATTTAATTATCTTTAGAGCTTGAAGGCATACAGCGGCGCTATCATTAACGCGTCTGCCACTTATATCAGCGCTTAAGTGCTACAAGAGCGCTACAAGATGCTTGAGACTATCAATACTAAAGGCTACTGCTAAGTATTTTATTACTATCCTTTACGAATGTGAACTGATATATTTCCAATCTTAATGAATCTGTGAACGGATAAGCTCATAAACCCATTAATGGGCCTCGATGTTCCCACATACGAATAGCACGTTCGAGGTATTTATGATTAGGCCATATCTTAATTATTTTTTGGAGTGTTTCCTGATGGTTTCATTCGGTTTTCTCAGCATCACCGGACTTTTTGGGGGCGGCGAGAAATTAAAAGGGTTCCTCAAGCCGTCCGATCAAAACACTTCCAGAGGTTTTCAAGAGGGAATCACGCAAGCGTACCTCTTTTCCTAGTAGATTTTCCGAGGCGTTCGGTTCGCATCGGGACCGGAACAACCTAAGGGCGCCCCTAGAGGCCTCCAGCTCGGGTTGACCCGGTCGTAAGGATGTCAGTCCTTCACATAGACAAACCCTTCCGAGGAGCTACAGCTATTTTTGGCTATGGTAGCAATTACGGATAGTCAAACTAGTCAAACTTAAGTGGGAGTGGGCTGGTCATGTCGCCCGCATGTTTCATGGTGCAAGGGGCTCGTTGGGTGGATACCTTAGAGAGATAAACGCCCTTCAGGCCGAACTCAGATGCGCTGGTATGATGACCAGAAGAAGGTGGCCGGCTTCAAGTGGGTAGAGAGATCACAAAAGAATGTCAAAATTTGATGAAGGTCTTGATAACGGCTGAGAAGAGAAGGACCACTGGCTAGACCACAGTAGCACTCCAAACGGCGAACGTGCAAGTCACTGCGCCATCGCTCTCCTCAATTACCTACATAATAATCATTGTACTACACAATTGATCGATGTTAATTCAATGTACCCATTGAACTACTATTTTGCATTTACAATGTAGCTTCTGCCGACGGTTGGAGTTTATTTTTGCATCGCATATTCTAAGAACTCGTGGAATGTTTTGTGTGTAGGTACACTTTTTAATCGCATGGCATATAGGCATGGTATTAAGTAAGTAAGTACATCCGTGCAGTCATCTAAATGATTTTTTTTTAAGTCACTTTTATTACCATCACCAATTTTGTTTTTATAGTTAGCTCGGCAAATGACTCCATCCCACCTGATGTTAAGTGGAAATGGAGTCCAGACGCGAAGATAACTGGTGCAGCGTGGAAACAAACGTAGCATCAGTTAACTTCACTCTGCCGGCCCACAAGGTGCTTCTTCGCGCCTCGTTTGAAGGACCCCATATCATAGGAAGGAGGGAAAACGTGTGATGGTAGACTATTCCATCTTTTGGAGGTGCTGATTTTATGTCCCTATTGCTATGGCACGAGCCTTTTCATGGAGCCTTCTTTGTTGAACTGTTCGTTCTTCCTGAGGTGGAAACACCAGAACAGACTATTAACTACCGGGCCCATTGTGGATTGGCAACGACTGCAAATGCAGCCGGCACCAGCGGCTCTACGTGTCTTCTGAAGCACGGAGGAGCCCAAGATGATAAACTTTGGTTACCCTACCCATTCGATCAGCAATCTGCGCCATACAACTCCTAGACCTTTTAGGGTTCCGTACCCAAAGGGTAAAACGGGACCCTATTATTAAGACTCCGCTGTCCGTTCGTCCGTCTATCACCAGGCTGTATCTGATGAACCGTGATAGTTAGACAGTTGAAATCGTCACAGATGATGTATTTCTGTTGCCGCTATAACGAGAAATACTAAAAAACAGAATAAAATAAATATTTAAGGGCTCCCATACAACAAACGTGATTTTTTTGCTCGTTTTTATAGATGATGGTACGGAACCCTCCGTTGAAGGACTTTTTCTTCCTTTCCTTTGCATTGTGGTCATGGTCATCAACAAAGATTCTAGGAATTGTGTCATGTACTTAACAATACGCTGCCATTTCTCTCTCTCTGCTGATTGTCTAGTACACTGGTGCAGAGAAACATCAGCCTTTGTTTGATGGTTCTCTAGCGTAAGTACAAAAAAGAAGCAGATTTAGTCCAAAACTCCGTCAAAACCCAAAGTAACGAGGTCACCTTATATGATTTTCACAAATTTCATTCAAATTCTTCAAAGATATAGTACCTACTTAATATTACATTATTTTAGATTTTGTCATTACGTTAGAATATCTAAAAATAACCCCGTTTTAACCTCATCCCAATCCGCTTGAATATGACACGATGATATACGTGTCCCAGTGAGATAACCCTGAAATAAAGTAACTCCTCTCTCTCCACCCTTTCGAAAAACTGTATTTGGCTCCCGCCCGATCCTCTAAATGACAGCACACATTTACAGAATACACTAAACATGCACACTAATTTAGGCTCAAGACACCGTACTCGTAGAAAAAGGGTACGAAGAACCAGTTCACACGCGCTCTACACCAGGTACAGACATGACCTGGGCGCTTCTCTCCTCCTCCCGGTCTACCCGAGCCGAGGTCCGTGCCTTTAGAGGCGCCCTCGGGTGGTTCCGCTCCCCGATCCGATCCGAACCCTTCGGAGACTCTGGGAGGGCACGGCGACGCGCACTTTTAAGTGTGCGATGCCGTACCCTCTAGAAATCCTCCGAAGGTGATTCGTTTCAACACGGCTTGAGGTACCCTTTACGTACCTCGCCGCCCCAAAAAAGCCCGGTGAAGCTGAAAATGCCCCCTGTGGCAATCAGCAGTCCCTCTCCAAAAAAAATGTATTTGGCTCATATTCCCCCATCCCAAGACTGTGCAAGCTGGTTAATGAACATGGTGACCAACTGGATATTCACGCTGACTCACCTATCAGGATTCATTCTATTGTACCTCAAATTAATTACCTAGTTACATTTTTTTTATTATTACACCTGAAAAATATCTTTTTGTTATTGTTTTTAGACTTTTATTGTTTTTCATTATAGTTTCCATATTTTGTAACATATTTTGTCTCTAACAGGTTGTTTTTACCTACAAATGTTTGTTACATCTAGATAATGTTGCAATTGTATATGCTTGTTTTAATGTATTATCGTAAACAAACGTTGGTAAATTAATAAATAAATAAGATAAATAAATGACGGGAAATCCGTCAAGTTGGCAGAGCTTGAATAGTAGCTTAAATGAATAAAGACTTTTTAATTGAATAACGTTTACAATGTAGTTTATCATATTACAATACATGTTATTGTGTCAAGAAATTGCGTGAATGAATCGCTGTATTTTTAAAGTGACTAAATAAAACCACAATGTCCCAATAACGGGTTACAGAATAAGTACCTAAACCATTTTTTCCCTAAAACCATTAGGTACAATATGGAAATCTAAAACAAATAACAATTTTAACTATATACAGGATGAGTAATCGATGTATGGGTCAGTATGGGGAAATCCGAAATTTTAAGATAAATAATGTTTTTTAAAGTAGAAACGAACACTCTGTGGTCTAGTGGTTAAGACCAGAGGTAATGGGTTAGATTCCCAGCGGGGGGTACATGTTTGTGTACTGGGTCTGGTTGGTGGTAGGGCTTGTTTGTCCGCCTGGCTAGCTACCTACCACCATCTAATCTAAATATATCGCCATAACATCAATGTTTGTAGCATAATTGTGTTCCGGCAGCTAGTGATAAGATAGCCAGTGCCTCAGTAGGTGAGGATTCTGGGTGAGGTTCCACCTGCGGATTTGAGATAAAGGCCAAAAGTACATACCCGCTTTTAATTTTATAAATTGTTTTGTCACGTTTGTAAAATTACACGCTTAATTTTACAGACAATTTAAGGTACCAACTTTTCACGAATCTAGGTAGGTACTCACTTTGAATTTTACATATCGAACGATAATAGTAGAGGACTGTATTTAAGAGGGAAGCGAAGTAAATTAATGAAGAGCTTTCACACATGTTCATATTTGTATATTTTTTCATCAACGTTTGCAAAATTAAACGCTACTAGATCTGGTAAAAGTGGTCCAATGTAATAAGGATTTTTTTCTATAGTAACAAGTCGTCGCTTTCGAAGTTAGATAAAACTGCACAAATAAATATAATATTTATAAAGTAATATAATATCCAATTATTTACTTTCAGCTCTTCAAATTGACAAGTAAATCTTTAGTTTTCTTTTTTTTGTCATTATATAGGTACTTATATATTTATTAACATTAACTATGGATGTTATTTGTCTTTAAATCTTCCTAGAAATAAATAAATAAATTAAATGAATACCTATGTGCTACTCTGACCTCTGTGAACAAGTGCTACTACTATAGCGCTTTAAATGACTTACAAAAGATGGGTACACACGGCTGCACATCAAAGACCACAAACTGTCAAATTTCCTCAAAAAACATTAAACTTTAGGTCTATGGAATATGGTTGAACATTTATTTTTACTAGTGGCCCAGAATTCGACCGTAATTTTATTATGGCTGCACAGATTGTATCCTAAGTAAGCAATGAAAAATTAAAAAAGATAGAATTTGAGTTTGGATTGGCATTGACAGATGTCGGCCGCTCCTCTTCCATTTTTGAAATTTTCGAAAAGAGTATTATGCGTGTGCGTCAAATACATGGTAGTGTGTGTAATGTTTGTTTTATTGATTTAATGTATTTTTATGCATAATTAAAAAAATATATTAACATTCGGATACCGTCTCTATAGTATAAGCTATAAGTGTGCGAAATTTCATACTCCTCCGTCTGCGCAATTTTCGTAAAAAGGGGTACAAAGTTTTTGCTTCACGTGCCTATTAATATATAGATTCCATACGAATCCTTCGTGTATTGGGGCTACCTACGTGATATTGGCGGAACTGTGTTCGGCTGTAGACACAAAACATGCATACATAATCTCATTAATTCTCTCAGTCAATTTTATTCAATATTAAAACCTGCTTCGTAAAAACTGCTCGACATTTTATAAAACAGCTTTGGTATAAAACTAGTTAACTTTATGGAATACTAATCGAACATTATGCCTATTGAACGGAACTGGTTTTTCTTGTATAGTTTATTCAAAGCACAAACCATCGTGTATTATCTAAGCAATCATTATCAAATTCAAATTACTTCCACAAATCGTGACAGTGGAATTTTAAACTTCTAACATTGAGCATATATGATTGAATTTTCCATGACCGTTTGTAAATTAGTTGATGCTCGAACGAGTATGGTCCAGGACGTACGTTATGAAAGTGAAATTGCTATAGTTCGCTATCTGCGAGTAGTGGAACGTGCCTTTTCACTCTCACTTATGTGAATCGAGAGTGTGAGAAAAGGACAGTGCTATATGTATATGGTGATATTAAATTTGTCGATTTTGAAGGAATGGGTTACGAGTTCGAGTAGGTAGGTATAATAAACCGTACCGATGCGCAAGAAGATGGATGCTCTCAAATTCGGAAACGGCAAATTGTGAAATATTGTCATACAGTTAGAAAATAACCATTTTGTAGTTGTTTGGTTCATCATCATCATCAGCCTACACACGCCCACTGCTGGACATAGGCCTCTCCAAGTGCACGCCACTGAGCATGATCCGCGGCTACTCTCATCCAGCTCTTGCCAGCCATCGGAGACTGGTTATTCAATAGAAAAACTTTTAGTTAATGTAAAACGTTTTTTTTTTTATAGAAATTGTATGGAAATAGTGAACTAGGGTCATTTCGCCTGTTCGCGTCTACTTAGTGCAATTGGCAAGTTTGAAGGAGAAAATAAAAATGTCCCAGCACTAATTTCAATGAAAAATTTATGTAATGTGTTCATTATATAGTCTATTTTAAGGTTAACTTTTAGGTTTGTTCGAAACATCTTGAGTTTTTTTTTGAAATAGACAAACATCAGAATTAGGCGTTTTACCCAGTTTGCGTCCACAAAATCCAGATTGCGTCCACCCCTGGACCATTTCGCGTCCACCAGCTTAGAAAAGGAATGTAGGGGTGATATTTTTAAGATAATGTAAAGAAAGATTGGATTTTAACAATTTCTTTATTTAAGAATATAGTTATTTAAAAATCAACATTATTATCAAATATTAATTCCACCTGTTTATGTCAACAATAATCAGTTCTGTCGATTTTACCCTAAAATCACGAGGAATATTATTAAAATTATTACTAAAGTCAGCCTTGAATAATAATAAGTTTTTGGCTATATTAAAGCAACAAAACAATACAATAATTGTTGTCTAATCCTACTACATGGCACAGGGCTCTTCTCTCTAAACTTCCATCATACGGGCTCCGTGAGAAATTGTGTACGTGGGTCGCCAGCTTTCTTTCTGGGCGCAGCATCAAAGTCGTAGTTGACGGATCAAGCTCTGACCTGAAGCCCGTGAATGCTGGAGTCCCGCAGGGGTGTGTGCTGTCGCCTACTCTATTTCTTCTGCATATCAATGACATGTTGCATAACAACAGCATTCATTGCTGTTCATTGCTGTGTGTACTGGGGATACGCTTTACATTGGACGTACTAATATATCTCTGGAAAGCGTCATCGAGAACCAGAATAAACTTGTGACTGACACTGAGAACATGTTAAGTCATGTCTCGAATTGGGGCAGACTTAATCTAGTCCACTTTAACCCTTCCAAAACACAAGTTTGCGTGTTTACCGCTAAAAACATCCCTTCGTCGTATCTCTAAACTTTGAAGGAGCTCCTCTTGATACCAAACCGACCATTGGAATCCTTGGCGTCGATATTTCGAGTTTCAGTTTCGCGGTCATTTGGAAGGTAAAGCTAAATTAGCTTCGAAAAAGCTGGGTGTGCTCAATAGAGCGGGACAGTATTTCACGCCGACCCATCGCTTACAGCTTTACAAAGCACAGGTCAGGCCTCATATGGAATACTGTTCCCACCTTTGGGCTGGAGCGCCACAGTACCAACTCCTCCCATTTGACCGCATTCAACGCAGAGCTGCTCGAATTGTCGGCGACGTGGTAACCTCTGGTCGGTTTGATCCACTGGCCCTTCGGAGAGACGTTGCGTCTCTCTGTATATTTTATCGCCTTTATCATGGGGAGTGCTCTGAGAAATTGTTCAGTTTGATCCTGCCGCTGATTTCCTTCACCGCACTACACGCAATCGATTGTCTTTCCATCCACACCATATTGATGGATGGCGATCTACTACTGTACGTTTCTCACGTAATTTTTTACCACGAAATACAGTGCTGTGGAACTAGCTCTCAGCGGGGCGGTATTTTAATTTTACTAAGTAGGTATGCCGAAAGGTTGATTTCGGCGCTCCCCCCATGTCGGCGCCCGGTGCGGTCGCACCGCTCGCACCGCCCTAGGGCCGCCACTGGGAGTAAGGAGTCGTTGACGACCACCACAACCTTACCTGGTGGTTGTTACCAGCTTATTTTATGTCCCCACGGCTGGGGCACGAGCCTTCCCTATGGATGGATTGGGAGAACGGGCTATAGACCTGCACGCAGGCCCAGTGCGGATTGGTGGTTGTTAATGACTGCTAATGCAGGACCAACGGCTTTACGTGCCTTACGAAGGGAAGCTCGAGATGGCAAAATGTTGGTCACCTATCCGACGGCCGTCCTTTTCGAAAGTTGCTTTACCTTAGCAATCGCAGACCGGGCGCGTTAACTACTTCGCCATCGAGCTCCCTGGTGGTTGGATTCTATAGGGCGAATTGGCAACCCGGCATTTTTAACAAGACTAGCTTAGTTTTCGCGATCGTTTCGAAGAACGCATGATTGTAGCCACCAACCAAGTTAGTTAGCTATTTAAATTAGGATTTACAATTATACAAGTCACGAGCATAAATAATAAATATTAATATAGACAAATCGACAACAATTTCCGCACCAGAGCATATCAGAGTACCTATTATAATAATGTATCCAACAAATTCTGTCTAAACGATTACAGCTAAATTATATTATGATAATTCAGTCGCCGCTTAGGCTTGTAATTGTAGCGTCAAAATATGTGAGAACTTGAGGCGAAAACGTTTAAAGATAACTTGTCCATATGCCTATAGGGTAACATTGAAGCTAGTGTACTTGTCCATATGCCTATAGGGTAACATTGAAGCTAGTGTACAGCCGATTGCACATCGACCTATTCAAAACTGTAATTTTTTTTCAATACAAAGAAATTTTTAAATGGGGATTAACGCAAACTAATTAGTAAACGGCTTCATACCTTCGATCGACGTTTCGACCGAGTCACAATGGCCGTGGTCACGGGCTGACTGCCGTCGCGATGTTGCGCCTCCGTTTGCGCGGCAGTCTTCATTCACCGTCACATTATTTTGCCAACTAGCGCCACACACAACATATAACGGTGTCCCAATTACGTATACAAGCCTTATTCTGGTTGTTTACCGACTGCGATAAAAAACGAGGTTGTTTTTTTTGCAAACACTGGATTCCACGCTGAAGATAGTTTGTGGCCGTCTTCCCGATTGAAATATATTAGGGTGCTTCTTTATATCAATCGCTTCACGCACTATGAAAAAAAGCACCCTCATAGTTTCAATCGCTTCACGCACTATGAATTTTAAATGATATCGTAGAAAAAACTATAGTGTACGTATTAACGTGTAACGTATTACAAGGGCGGATCCAGGAGGGCACAAAGGAGGGGGGAGGGGGGGGGCTGCATACGCATATGTAATACGATATACGACGTATTTTTAATTAAATATCAACTTAACCGTGACTGCATTTTTGGTCGGCGCACCCTTAATATACGCATCATCGCCGAGCCTAAACAGCTGAAGCTAATTAATCTCATCCTAAGGGGGTCAAATAGGGGGTGAAAGTTTGTATGAAAGTCCGTCAGTTTTGAAGTAAAATACATGAGAATTGGTTTTTTGGAGAAATCGTTATTTTTAAAGTAATAACTATCAAAATGAATATTATAATCGATCTTTAACAAAAATAAAGAATGACGTATTTTAGCATTTTTCGAAAACCTAGGGGAGGTTTTTCGAAAAATGCTAAAATACGTCATTACGTACATACGTAAGGGGGTGAAATAGGGGTGAAAAGTTTGTATGGAAATCTCGAGCAAAACATCACGCGTTTACTGATTCCTACACGTGCGAAGAAAGAGAACAAACATAATTTGCCCACGTGAGTAAAGCCGCGAACAAAAGCTAGTTGTGTCATATAAATATTAAATTACCTAGAAAGCTAATGTTATGCTTGTGTTAGGCATGCCATGAGTTCTCTCTCACCAGTAGCTAAGGTTGCCAGATCGGAACTTACCGAGTCCGGGACAATTCCATGTCGGGCCGTGGCTATGAATATGTAAAAAAAAATAAAAAGATATAAATATAAATTACGGAATATTTAATTTTATATTTGTATTTATTAGGAAAATTCATTTTATTTTTTAAATGTATACGTTTATTAGTCCAGTTAAAAGATATAAATTTAGAACAGTTGTTATTTTTTTTTTATTATTTAATTTTTTCGGAATCCGGGACAATAGATCGAATTACTGGACACGGGACAATACGTAAAATTCCGGGACAATCCCGGAAATCCCGGACATCTGGCAACCTTACCAGTAGCCCAACGGAGCTATGGTGAAAGAACCACAAATCTCGCATTCAACCCCAGCATCTATCTGTTCGAATCCACTTAAGCTGGGCAGCGTTCGGTAAGCTACGAAATATCTTTACGTCCAATATACCGCAGTGTCTCAAGACGAAAGTGTGTGTTGCCAGTGATGACATACGGGACTGAGACGTGGTCGCTCACTATGGGCCTCATAAAAAGGCTCAAGGTCACTCAAAGAGCAATGGAGAGGGCTATGCTCGGGGTTTCTCTGCGTGATCGAATCAGAAATGAGGAGATCCGCAGAAGAACTAAGGTAACCGACATAGCCCGAAGAGTTGCTAAGCTCAAGTGGCAGTGGGCAGGGCACATTGCTCGCAGGACTGATGGCCGCTGGGGCGGAATAGTCCTTGAGCGGCGACCGCGTACCGGAAAGCGCAGTGTGGGCAGGCCTCCAACAAGGTGGACCGACGATCTGGTGAAGGTCGCGGGAAGCCGCTGGATGGGAGCAGCACAAAACCGGTCGTTGTAGAGATCCTTGGGCGAGGCCTTTGTCCAGCAGTGGACGTCTTTTGGCTGAGATGATGATGATGATGATGATGATGATCTATCTGTTCGGCTACTGACGCTTTATATCGAAACATTTTATATCGGTGGCCGAATGGCAAAGCACTCTACCCGAGGTCCCGGGTTCAGTTTCTAAGTCGGGCAGTCTGTTACGGAATTTTCGATGCATAGCCCGGCTTCATAATCACATTAATCACCCATCGATTAATTGTAGTGATGACTTTAATTATAGATTTTGTTATTTAATGTTATTTGACGACCTCCTTAGTTGAGTGGTTTGTACACCGACACCGGTTTTCATGGTGTCGCCATCTCTGAGGTCCCGGGTTCGATCCCCGGTCGGGTCAATTTAGAAATTATTGTTTTTCTAAATTGTCTCGGGTCTGGGTGTTTTCTATATAATAAGTATGTATTTAAGTATTTTAAGTATGTTTATCCGTTGTCTAGTAACCATTTAACGAGTTTCATAACGAAGGTTTTTTATATTATACTAGCTGTGCTCGCGACTTCGTCCGCGTGGAATAGTGACTTTCGGCAGCATTTTTAATTTTTTAGGCTTTTTTCCCGTTTTTGCAACATTTTTCACTGATGCTTCGCTCCTATTGGTCGCAGCGTGATGTTATATAGCCTAAAGCCTTCCTCGATAAATGGACTATCCAACACAAAAAGAATTATTCAATTCGAACCAGTAGTTCCTGAGATTAGCGCGTTCAAACAAACAAACAAACAAACAAACTCTTCAGCTTTATAATATTAGTATAGATTAATGATTGGTGAATTAGTTTTTATTGACATTTATATTGTAGATGTTTCATCGTTTGAAGTGTGGTTGCTTTGCATGCTTGTAGAGGAACTAACTAGGTTGTTGCTATTTTTATTTTTTAACCGTTTCCTTTTGTAAATGATGTATGCACTTGCACGTTATTGGCGCAGGTATCAGTTAAGTTTGTATCATGTTTTATTTGGAATAGTGTATTATCTGCTCTGTTGGTGTGTCAAAATATTATAAATAAAAAATAAATGAATGACTCGATTTCCCCAGCATTGGGAGATTGGGACAGTTATAGGCTATTTATTTTACTTTAATACTAATGCTAGTGACTGTACTACGTCATCAAGTAAGACCGAGCCTTGTGTTTCGCAGGCGCATCGGGTGGTGACATCATGCCTAACACACTTAACCCACAAGATTTTTATGCGCAAGACAGTTAGAACTAATCCTATTGGCAAATGCTTTAGAGAAATCCAAGTGTAGATAATTTTAAACTACCTATACAAATCCAGTATTTGAAAATGATTTTTTTTTTCAATAAAATTTAGAGATTGGTAGACTTTAGATCAGTAGTCGGCAACAGGCGGACCGCGCCGCGGTCCGTCTCGGGACCGCGGAAAGTCGAATCTCGGACCGCCAAATCTTGTTAATTATACCTACATTATTTAAATAGTATTTTTATTTAACTAGCCCTATATTCATTCTGTTGAAAACCAAGTAGAAAGGTCAATAAAAAATAGTAGGTACTTATCAGTTTTTTTCTGGACCTCAACATTTTTCAACAGTATCAGGACCCTACTTAAAACTACTTGCCGACCCCTGCTTTAGATGAACACTTCATCATCATCAATAATCTCAGCCAAGACGTCCACTGCTGAACAAAGGCCTACCTCAAGAGGAAGACATTCTGAGAAAGGGACATTTTGCGAAAGAGACATTCTGCGAAAGAGATCTTTGCGACCAGTGGACATTTTGAGAAGTGGACATTCTGCGACTGAGCCACTGAATCGCGTTGCATCGCGAATGAATCGCGTTTGCATCGCGACTGAATCGTGGTTATGTGGGCGAGGGCACAGAATAAGTAATAGAGGGCAAACAGACACCATCGCGACTGTATCGATGCGAACGCGCGACAGCATCGCTACTGCATAGTCGCTACAAAAAGTCGCCGTGGGCGAGGGGCCTAAGGCTTATGGTTGAACATTTATTGGACAGGTTGATGTGCAGGCGTCGTCTGTACCCTGTACCAAGACATTGTAAATCGTAATTCTCTGCCAAGTCCACAATAATTTTCCCAGATCAACAATTTCAATTTCGTAATTCGCGCTGGTGGTGTGGTCGCTGCGAGACCGATTGTGTTGCCCGCCGCGACGGCACTGTATACAGTTATCGACATAAAAGGGGATGACCGCATCGAATGTTATGGCAACACAGCGATTTTTTGTTTTTATATTAATACTGTTTTGTCATTTCGCTTGTTAATTTTTATCCGTGAAGGTAATAGGTACCTACCTACAATGGGGTAGGGTATTATCTAAAATTAAATTTTCTGTTATGTCTATACTAAAAAATAATAAAATACTGATAGTTACTTAGCACATCCCAGCAGTTAGTAGATGAAACACTTAAGATGAGTGAGACAGATTAAATCAATTTCTTAGCATAGATAATACCTTCCTAGAAGAGATTAAACCTATTGTCTATTAAAACAATAGCATCAAGTTAGAGAATAAGAGGAAACGTTTATTCACTTTCTATATAACGCCAGGATAACACACATTTAACGTAATTTTGGACTTTAGTTAAAAGCAAGAATGATGTTTGTTTATAGAAACTTAAATATTATTTTGAACTAGGGGCAATCTGCATCCCGTAGCGGTTTTCAGTTTCAATTAAACTCTGTTTTTACCAACAAAGAAACCTTCGTTCTTTGTTGGTAAAAAACCTTCCTTCCAAACCAAAATAATTTTATACATAGGAACGTAGACAAGTACATATGAGACAAACTAAGAAACATTCCACGAGCAGGGTTTGAACCTGCACCCTTCTGACATACCGGGTCAGGTGCTCTTCCAATTGAGCTATCGTGGTTCTAACCAGCCCGCCGAAATTATTCAACACTATTTACTTTTTACTTTGAAAGCCAAAGGCGCCCATTCAATGTTAACAACTACCGTCATTAACATCCGATCATAATATTTTTACAAATACTAAAGATCAGTTAAGAAGTAGGCAAGCTATTTATAAGTAAATGTTTATATAATTTATAGTGTTGAATAATTTCGGCGGGCTGGTTAGAACCACGATTAATCATTACTGGAATACTATACAACACTGCTAAGCTAAGAAATATCTATTTAATGTTATTTCATATGTAGGTAAATAAAGCAGTTTAATTCAACAAGAAATATAATTTCATGTATTTTATTAAATTTTCTGTGCAGGCACCTAGGTATTGACATCATTATTAGGGACAGCTGCATATTGGCTATAATTAACCAAATTGGTCACGCCTTGCAACAATCTGGCCCAATTCTACATGTGGTGAGGCTATCAAAATCCTCAGCAATTGCCTAGATTGCCTGTGCCTCGACATAAATAGTGTTATATAAATCAATCAAAACATTTATCTTTAGAAAAAAGTTTTGCAAAAGTATTTTTGAATAAAATTATATATATACTAGACAAAAATACTGAGAAGAAAGTTATGCCTAAAAATTAATAACAGTGTACATGTAAAAATTAAAATCATAATAAAAGCTTTGACAACTGGGTTATTTAAACATATTTCTAATATTCATTATTATTTAGCAACGGAGAGTGACACAACTAGTTTGTTTTGGAAAACTTGCTGTAAAAAGTAATTTTGTAACAAAATGGTGTCTAGGGAACAAAAAAACTGGTCAGTGTCGACTTACTCAAGACAACAAAATTCCAGTTACCCTTTATGACCCTTAGGACCCTGACTTTGTGCAATTTTTATACCTGACATAATTATTGATTAATTTTTTTTAATCAGCAGGTACAACATACAATTGCAGCAATAAATAGGGGCAAAAAATACCCTATTTATGGAAAGTTTAAGTAACGGATAGATTTGAATTAATAGTGGAAATTCACTGTACATAACATTGTTTGGGGAGAATTTTCAGAAAGGGTCATGAAAAACTACATTATAGAGTTTTGTTTACAATTTACGCATAACATCACCAGCTAAATTTATGTCTCCACTGCTAGGGCACGAGCCTCATTGATATACACTAAACGAGTACTACAATTCCGGGTATAACTTATTGATATTTGTTTAACCAAACACAAGCACAAAGCGTTTTTGAATAGAAGTAGTCCACATAATTTTTGCTAAAGTTCTATTCCTTTCAGTTATCATGTACTAGGCAGGACACAACTGCTCTTCATAAAATCTCAACACTGTTAAACGTAGCATTTGCACCAGTATAAAAATAAATAAAAATTAACTTTAAAAACAGTGTTTAGAATAGACAGATGATTGTTGAGAATTATTGTTGTTGTATTGTAACAATGTACTTGTGCATTAATTGTGGCATAGACGATAAAAATCACAAACAGGTATAAATTAAGTTAAATCGAGGTCAGCCTCTTTTACAAGAGAGAAAAAATTTCGCAAGTAATGCCTAAAACGGCGACATCAAGTATCGTCCGTTCTTGTATTGAATAGTTAAATAACTTCGTGTGTAATGTTAAAATTATTATAAAGTATTACTTACCAATCCGTTTTAGCGAATAAAACTCGAAATTGATCCAAAAAAACACACAACAGTGAGTGATCAAAGAAAAAAACAACCAATATTGGAGAGATGGATGATTCAGCTCAGTAAAATTTGCAATATCTCCCAATTAAGAATTATAGCACAATTACACCGCAAAGTCGATTGATAATTAAAAAAGCAAATGAGGTGTTAACAATAGAAGGTGAATTCAAATCAAAAGTCAAAATTATTATAACGTAAACAAAACAAACACAAACATGACACACCGCACAGAAAACCAAACGTTGACTGACGTTGTTTCTTAAATTTCATATATTGGAAAGGGTTTTGTGTTAGCATTGCAACCATGTGATTTTGCCAACAACTTTAAAAAAAATATATTTGATAAACCTAAATCATAATAAAAAGTATTATTTTGATAAATAGTAATCACATCAACATTAGTAATCGTCAACTAAATTTTAGTACCTACAGTGACTAGTAATATTGATGGAATAGGTATTGTTTATTCATAAGGAATTTATTTATTTATTTATTTATTTAAGTCTGAATTGAATAGCTGCAACTGTACTTTGGCAACGTTGACAACGACGTTTGACAACGTAGCAGGATGAAAGATATTTTGCTTTTGCCTTTTGCCTTTTTTTACGGCAAAATATCCAAAAATGAAGATTCTTACTGGAAACTTAAATCTACGAGTAGGTATGTAGGGTAGGTGACATAGTCTAGGTATACAGTCTGTTCGGACATAAACTACCTAGCGATATTTTAAATACTTTTAAAACAACTATTCTATAACACAAATACACTCTAGAATTGGGTACCTACTACCCACTTCCCAACAATTTACTAATTGGTATATTTTGGTCGAAAGTCTTTGAATTTCAAATAAACATGTATGACATTTACTGTCTCCTCATATAAAAAATGATTAATAAAGCTATGTGGCGTCGTCGTTTTGGTTAATTTCAGGAAGGTCTTCGGTCTTGTGTCTTTTTCGCCTGGCTCTGGGGTCTGAATCTCCCTCAGGTGGTTCACGGGTAGTCGAGTTGTACAATTTACAATAGAAAGGCTCAACTTCTGCCAATATTCTGTCCCTGTCCGAAGCACACGCCGCCATCTTGACCTTTAGTTTTTCCGTCTGAGCCTGACAGATCAGTTCCAGCTATTGAAGTTAAGGTAGAGGACGTTGTTCTGGCACCTAGCTCATTTAACAACGGTTCTGCTGCTGGTTTAGATGGTATACGCCCTATCCATTCAAAGGAGCTTACTTCTGGATTAGCAGGTGATGGCGGGATACGTTTGCTAAGGGGTCTGACTAAACTGTGTAACTTCCTTCTGAGTGGCCAGATAAATGTTGCGGTGTGTCCTTATATTTACGGAGCTACATTATGCGCGTTGTCGAAAAAGGATGGAGGTTTAAGACCCATTGGTGTCGGTAGCACGTTTCGTCGCCTGACCGCCAAACTCAGGTGTCGTGCCGAGAGGGAGGAAATGGCCTCTTACCTGCGACCATGTCAGCTAGTATTTGGTACAAGATTAGGCTGTGAGGCTGCTATTCATGCGGCACGAGCATTTTCTTTGGATGCGGGGAACGCGGATTGCGTAATTATAAAGCTGGATATTAAAAATGCTTTTAATTCCGTTGAACGCAATGTGTTGTTGAATGAAGTCAGGGAGAGGGTGCCATCCCTCTATCCTTTTCTTTTTCAAGTTTACTCATCTCCTTCTAATCTTTTCTATAACGAATCCCTTGTACTTTCTCAGGTTGGCGCGCAGCAAGGGGATCCCCTTGGCCCACTAGCTTTCTGTCTAGCCATTCAAAAAGCAATATTGGATCTTCAATCCCCTTGAATATATGGTACATGGATGATGGTACCCTCGGGGGAGAGCTTGAGAAAGTACGGCAAGATCTGGTAACTCTCCTTCCACATTTTCGTCAACTGGGATTGGAGGTAAACACGACAATGCGAATTCTACCCCTGCAGTGCCGAATCTCGTGCTTTCTTTCCTTCTTTTTGTTTTTTACTTCCGGGTCTTAAAGAGTTATCAGATCAAACTTTGACTCTGTTGGGATCTCCTATTT
This sequence comes from Eudonia lacustrata, assembly GCA_947562085.1. Lineage (NCBI taxonomy): Eukaryota > Metazoa > Arthropoda > Insecta > Lepidoptera > Crambidae > Eudonia > Eudonia lacustrata. The sequence goes on along the minus strand of OX387332.1, from coordinate 12,062,115 downwards.
TCCCGGTTAGCGATTCCTGAAACCTTTTAGGTAAGAAGGCAGCTTCTCCGGCTGCTAAGGAAAGGCTTAAAAGTCTTCCAGCAAACGTTGCACTGGTTTTGCTGAGGTTTTGCTTTGCAGTTCCCAAGTTGAACTATTTTTTGCGCACGGTTCCGACTTGGCTATGCCCCACGCACATTGATTCCTTTGACCCAGTGTTGAAGGAGACTGTTGAATGTCTGCTGAATGTCTCCCATAATACTGATCAATGGGACCTCGCTTCTCTTCCCATTCGGAACGGTGGTTTGGGCTTACAGCGTGCAAGAGACGTGAGTCTGCCGGCCTTCCTGGCATCAGCAGCTGGGGTCGTTGACCTTGTTACCGAATTATTTTAATTAGACGGTTGCAAGGCTACAATACCGTCCGCTTCTGATGCACAGGCCGCTTGGTTGGCACTCAACCCTGGTTCGAGCGTGCCTGAAAAACTAGACCGTCAGCGCTTGTGGGACGATGTAGGGGTGAAGCGGGTTTTTGACTGCCAGTTAGATAGGGCTGTGGGTGTGGATAGGTCAAAGCTTATTGCGGTATCAAGGCCAGAGTCCGGGGCTTGGCTACACTCTCCCTCCCTCCCTCCCTCTCCACATCTGGGAACTCTCCTTGATGACGACTCTATGCGGGTCGCCGTGGCTCTCCGCCTAGGCTGTGATGTTTGTGAACCTCATACATGCATCTGTGGCACTATAGTAGAGAGCAACGGTCACCACGCCTTGAGCTGTTACCGTTGTGCAGGGAGATTTCCGCGCCATCATGCCCTCAATGACATCATCCAGAGGGCGCTAGTATCGGCAAACACTCCCTGTTTGTCCCTGTGGCAAAGCCACCAAGCCTTAGTCGGTCAGATGGCAAAAGGCCTGATGGCTTAACCCTTGTGCCTTGGCAAAAAGGAAAGTGCTGCTCTGGGACGCCACATGTGTTAGCACTTTTGCCGCTTCGCACGTTAGTCGCACCATGAGGATGGCGGCTGCAGCTGCTGAGGTGGCAGCTCAAAGAAAGCACGAGAAGTATTCGGTACTCACAAACTATTTGTTTGTACCTCTTGCGGTAGAAACAACTGGTTGTAGGGGTTCAGAAGCCAAACTGTTTTTCAGGGAAGTGGGGCGTCGTCTACGAGAGAGGGGTCTTGACCCTCGCTCCGAGTCATTCCTGATGCAAAGGTTGTCTATCGCTGTTCAACGCGGAAACGCGGCAAGTGTGTTGGACACCTTTGCACCTGGAATGGCGCGGGGAGGGTTATTTGATTGAGCAGTGGTTGTTTTATTATCATTGATCGGAATAGGTAGAGTTTTTTGTAGTACTTGCATCATAACGTTATCAATGTATGGATAAGCTTCCGGAATCTGGAATGTAAGATTAAATTTTCGTGTTTAAATGATTTTTAGATTACATACACTGAAATGAAGCACTTTTTAAACAGTTATTTTTTATTGTTTGGAAGTGTACGTTACAATTTTAACACACAATTGATTTGCTAAAGTAAGTACAATACAACAGGTACTGTACTTGCTTTCGCGCTTACTATGAAGAAATTAGATAGTGAAGCGCAGGTATATAATGCAAACTTGAAATGAACGTTTCTATTAAAGAATTTCTTTTTATTTAATTTTCACTATTTGCATGCCTATCTTGCACTGGTCTTAGTACAAGAATGTAAATTGTCGTTACAGTATTGGATTCGAAAAAAATCTTTGTACACATTTATTTAAATCACTCACACACACACAGGTAGATAATTTTCATTTGAAATATATTTAATAGGGGAGCTCGTTGGCGCAGATGGTTAGCGCCTGCGGGCGCGATTGTGGTGGTTAAACAACTTTCGCAATGGTTGGTCATTGGATGGGTGTTCAAAAATTTATTAACTCGAGTTCCTACGTGCTTCGGAAGGCACGTTAAGCTGTTGGTCCCGGCTGCATTAGCAGTCGTTAATACCCACCAATCCACATTGAGCCCGCGTGGTGGGTTATGGCCTAGTCTCCCTATACCTATAAATTCTGTGTCCATCCACAGGGAAGGCCTGTACCCCAGTAGTGGGGGCATTAATAGACTGTTAAAGCGAAGAAGTGAAAATATTAAATAAATTAAGTTTACCGGATACCGGAAATAGCAAAATCTATATGGGCATATCCATATGTTATGCAAACGTTGCAAAAGTACATGAAAAAACTCTACCTATTCCGATCTATGTTTATTATTATTATTATACTCTATATTTATTTTCTTTCTTAAAACTAGATTTTTACAATATTTTAATATAAAAACAATAAAACATTATAAAAACCTAATCCTAGAGTACCGCCAGCAGCGAGGCAGGGCCCAAGCTACCGGTGGTCAGGGCTGCAGAGTGAGGAACCTCCTGACAATACGTATATACAATAATAATTTATTATTATTCCCTTTATTTATTTTTATACATATTAATTTACATTTTTAAATATTTTCTAAAAACAAAACAAACATCCTCTCGACGACAAAAGCGGTGTCAATGACACCGCGGCAATATTCGGTCAACACCCGCGCGGTGTCATGTCACCGCACCCGACCACGCTACTATAATATTTAAAATCGATACATTAGAGTATACTTTTGTATGAAGATGTTTGGCCATAGACAAACTAGAGTAAATTTGCTATATTAAAAACACAACACAAGGTTAATCTACTCGCGATTTTCGGGTTGGATGACATTTTGAACATTTGTCATTTCCGTATCGAGTTCACTTTGTGCTACTTCGTGCTAGAAAATAATAATACTTCGTGCTACAAGGAAAAAATTGGAAATACTCATGTAAGTAGTGGTTTATATTAGAAACTGTTGTAAATCATCTTGCTGAGTTTATAGTGAACGTTTTTAGCTATAAGTTTTCAACGAATATCGTATCTAATAGTGATTTTCAAATGTTCGATTTCGGAGTGACGCTAGAGTGATTTTAGTGCGTAAATGCATGTACAGTTTGTTAGAAATACAGTAAAATGAATAAAAACAGTGTTTGTGTAATGGAAACTAGTTTACACAAAGAAATAACGACATTTATAATCATTTTTTGTGAAATAAAATTACGACCGTTGCATGCAACCATTTCGAATGTCAGTACATGTAACCGCTATTTCGAATGTCAGTACATGTACTGACATTCGAAATGGCGGAAATTTTTTGCCATACCATTTTGGGCTATATTTGTATAGAGCTTACGGCCATACTTGCCGGCAGACAGTGTGAAATTTATTTCTTAGTAGTAGGAGGATAGTGTCGATAGCTTTTACGATAACATTTTGTTATTTTCGATAGTACTTAATGGTGATATTCTTGTAATGTTTCTAAATTTACTTTTGTATTGAGACAGTTATATAAGTATGCTATATTGTGTTATTGTGTATAAGTATGTTGTATAGCATATTATTTTATGTTGTTTGTTTGATTTTGATTATAGAATGGCTAATTGGAGAATCGGGAGAGATGAGGAGGCTCCAAGCGACTTCTATAATATCTTATACGACGAGGCCGACGCGGAGGAGGAGCGCGATGAAGTAGGCAGTGATGACGAGGTTAGTAGAATTTATTTCATCATCATCATCATCATCATCATCAAATAATCTGTTTATTGTGTTTGGTTTGTACTGGTGATGTGTTTATTGTGCTAGGATTATGCGATCGTATGGCGCCGGTTATTTATTTCACCATCACCACTACCATCATCATCATCATTATCAAATAATCTGTTTATTGTGTTTGGTTTGTACTGGTGATGTGTTTATTGTGCTAGGATTATGCGATTGTATGGCGCCGGTTATTTATTTCACCATCACCACTACCATTATCATCATCATCATCAAATAATCTGTTTATTGTGTTTGGTTTGTACTGGTATGATTGTAGTAATAACTGTTTCACTGTTTTGTATGTTTTAGGGCGAACCTTTTGTTAGGCCTGGTTTATTGCGTTTGGGTTGCAGTGGTTTAACATGCCCTTTTTGTGTGTTTTAGTACGAAGTCTATCCCACGGCGTCTCGCGATCGGTCTCGGTCGCCGGCCTGGGCTAATCCGCCATCGGAAGAGGAGGAGGAGGTCAGTTACATATGTGCATTTATTTTGATAGGCCTGGTTTATTGTTTATTGGGTTGCAGTTGTTTAACATGCCCTTTTTGTGTGTTTTAGGATGAAGTCCAGCCCCGTCGCAGTCCCAGTCCAGGCCGGTCTGAGTCACCGATGTGGCTCCATCTGCCACGCGAAGAGGAGGAGGTCAGTTACATTATGCATATTCCATTTATTTTGTTAGGCCTAGTTTATTGCGTTTGGGTTGCAGTTGTTGAACATGCCATTTTTGTGTGTGTTTAGTACGAAGGCGAAGCCCGCAGCCCGCCGCCTAGAGCGTCGCGGTCTCGGTCTCGGTCGCCTTTGTCATCTCAATCGTAAGTTTGTATAATATGTTATCATAGGTTTGATTTAGGTTTGAAGAAATTGGCTTGCTAATATAAGTTTATATTCTTATATAGCTCGCCGCCGCTGGTGGTGGTGGTGGTCGCCGAGGACGACGACGAAGGCGCCGCGTCGTCGTCGATCGTCGATCGTGAGTTTTTAGCCCCGGATGCCCACAGTGTGTTTGTGCCCCCTAGGGTGGCAACGAGTGGCAGAAGAGGCATGCGAGGAAGGCGTGGACGTGGACGTGGGCGAAGGGGTCGTCCCACAGGTAGCAGCAGCAGGAGTCGCAGCAGCAGAAGCAGCAGCCGCAGCAGCAGAAGCAGCAGCAGTCGGTGGGAGGTGGGCCACCCTTTGACTGAAATTTGGAAGAATGATGATGATGTTCCTTCTGAAATAGCAAGTTTGGCGATGGATGCTGGGAGGAGACGCGGGTTGTTAAGGGATGCTGAAAGAGCTGAACAGAGGAACATGGATGATAGTGAGAATGATGATGAATTTCTTGAGGCTGACTTTGAATGGGCTCCCATGGAGTCATTTCAAGGTCAGAGTGAACGGTTTTTAGTAGAGCGTACTGGTTCGGTTCGTAACTACAGTTCGGCTTACGATGCTTTTCGCTCCTATTGGGACGAAGACATTTTGGGTCTAATTGTAGCTGAAACGAACCGGTACGCTACTAAAATTTCCTCAGCCGGTTTTCAGTCAGAGTGGTACCCTACAAACATTCACGAGATTCTGTGCCTCTTTGCATTTTGGATGATGTTGGGAATCCATAAGATGCCAACCATCGTAAGTTGTTTTTCTGTCGACCCTCTGTTGCGAACGGAGGTGTTCCGGTCTATGTTCACTAGAAAGAGGTACGAAAATCTGAATAGAGCTTTGAATTTCGTTAATTCCGACCCCGCTTTTAATGATTCAAATCCTTCTGACACAAATGCTGCAAGAAGCGCGGATCGATTACACCGTCTGAGACCTATAATTACCCATTTAAATTCAAAGTTTCAGGCCAATTATGTGCTTAATCAGAATATTTGCATTGATGAGAGTTTGACCCTTTGGAAAGGGAGACTCGACATCAGACAGTTTATTCGAACCAAATCTGCTAAGTTAGGGATCAAATCGTTTGAGCTTTGCGAGAGTACCACAGGTTATGTGTGGTCTCTGATTGTTTACACTGGTAAACAATCCGCAACAGATTTGGAGCAGTCCCCTGGTGTACTTAAGAGTACAGCAGTTGTGAAGAAGCTCATGGAGCCCTTACTTAACAAAGGCTATAGGTTGTTCATGGATAATTGGTACAATTCACCACATCTAGCCAGATTTTTGAAGCGCAATGGTACCGATTGCGTGGGTACCTTGCGAGCCAATCGGAAAGATGTTCCCTTTTTAATAAATAAGGCTCCGCTTAAGAGGGGTCAATTTGTTGCTCGGCATTCCGGTGATGTCGCAGTACTATCGTGGCTGGACCAAAAGCAAGTGACCATGATTTCTACATGTCATGGTTCAGCTATTGGTTTGCCTACAGTAGCCTGCAGAGCTACATCGCGTCCCATTCCATTCAAACCGCATGTGGTCTTAGATTATAATAAGTTCATGGGGGGAGTTGATTTGAAAGACCAGATGCTGGAGCCTTATTTATTAGAAAGGAAACGTTGTGCCAAATGGTATCTTAAACTTTTTAAACGCCTCCTTAATATTTCAATTTTAAATTCGCGTACACTATTGCAATCATCCACACATCGCACGCATGACCATCTCGCTTTCCGGCTTCAGCTTGTAGATTCCATTCTCACCAATCATCTTTCACTTAGTTTGCAAAGCCGCAGGTATACTAGTAGTATATCTGCGTACCAGCAGCCTTCCAGAAGCAACCCTTCTGCTGTACATTGGCCCGCTCCAATTGAGCAGACTTCCGAAGCTAGCATAGCTCGGAAACGTCATTTTAGAAAACGTTGTGTTGTCTGCCTCCGCGAAGGCAGGAACAACACAACCACAACCTTCTGTTGTGAGTGGTGTCGTGTGCCACTGTGCATAAAGGGTTGTTTCAAAGCCTTTCATACATCATCACCATCCGCTTCCACATCCACACTTTAGAGTCGTTCGTTTGTTTTAGAGTCAATAGTTTTCTTTCTTACCAATACCAATATTCATGAACAATTTCATCATATCATTCATTCCATAATCATCCCTCATCCATTTATTTGTGTTCGAAGGGTTCCGCGCCGATTTTGCTTATTTTTTTATTTTTTTTTGCGTCTTTTTTGCCCACCTCCTGCCTCATATTTATATATATTATTGATATCGCACCTTCGGTAAGACAAGGGCATTGTTCCTTGTCTTACCGAGGGTGCGATAATATTGTATGTTCTGCTTTTGCTTTTATATATTTTATTGACATCGCACCTTCGGTAAGACAAGGGCATTGTTCCTTGTCTTACCAAAGGTGCGATAATATGTATGTTCTGCTTTTTGTTTCAGCATGGCTGCCATGGAGGAGGTAGAGACTTCTATTTATTTTTTTTGTTTGACATACTTTTTTTTGTTTCATATCATCTCGCCGCTCCGTTCTCCGAGCACTTCGACTTCTCAGCGTGGCTGCTGCCGCGGTGGAGGAGAAGAAGATTTTATTAAACATTTTTGTATTGTATTTTTATTTTGTATTGTATCATTTGGTAACGACATAAGTATTGTAAATGTCGTTACTTCTATAATAAAAACTGTGGAGTTTCTTGCGCCCATTCTTCTCCACAGTTAAAAAATAGACGTCCTGAATGGGTAGTAGGAAAAAAACATTTTCAATATTATTTCATTATTTTTACAATTTACTATTTTTACAATATACAATTTTTACTTTTACTTTGACTTTGACTTTGATTTTATACCTATACCCACCTACCTGTTTTAAAAGGTGTCAATCTGTTAATTTATTTCAGTATTGTCTTTTTCATCATCATCACTCATCAGCATAGGCTGATGATCAGTGATAGGAGTGACTAGTATAGACTAGTACAGGCTGATGATGATGATGATGATGATGATGAAACAAAATAAAATTGAGACTGACATTGTACATTTCATTTATTCATATAAACTAGTAGCTTACAAAAATAACATAAAAAACAACTATCGATGACATTACAAAAAGTGAAGTAACAACCCTAGTTCATTTTTTGCTTTCGTAGGTCGTATTTCAAGTGTTGTTTTTGTAAACATCTCGGGGTTTTTTGTTACATTGTTTACACAATTAGACAGCATGGGTCCTTGTTCTTTGTTTTATGTACTACTGCGCGTTTATTTCTTGTGATTGAGGCCACAATATGGTTCGTAAAGTTTGATCATGTATGATCAATAAACTATTTCAATAATCACATATATCTTGATACCTGCCGGAAAGGAAATTTATCAATTAGTAAATTGCCGTTTACAGAATGATAAAATATGATCTGGTTGCAACGTTATCATTATTTTTGTGAACATCGACGATAGGTATTCGCCATTTTGCGAATTACGTCATCGGCGCCCGTGCTGTCATTGGTTTAACTCTGGAATTGAAATATAAAAAATAGGGGTCCGCTGGCGTCGGGACTAGGGTCCAAACTACCGGTGATTAGGGCTCCAGAGACAGGAACCTCACAATGCGTGTATTATTATAATTATAGTTGATAAATTTAGTTTAATAAATAAATCAGTTTTCTTCCTATTGGTATAGTTATTTATTCATTTTTTAACTAACACATTTTTTGTAATGTTATGGAAATGTAATAAAAATAATATAATGCAGATAGTAGATAATATTGTTGCCCTCCGAATACGCCTATTTTTATATCTGTACAACCAATATTGTGCGGGACCGAACTATTACGAATACTATATGCTATAAGTCCCTTATGCACCTATTGCTGGATTGCGCAATCATTTCTTGCTATAGCCAAGTTACGAAGGTCGTGTGATGGTGACGAAATGAAACTTCCGTAGTACGAAGTAAACACTTGAGCGTTCAGCCTTTATTTTCTATTACACTATATGGGTACACTTTCACTATTACTATTTACTATTATACCCGTAGAACTATGTTAATCTATTTACTATTGATTCGTAAGGCGATCTATTGATCACTGAATCGTAAGACGAACTATTAGTGTATCCGATTGCTCCGTTTGAATGAATGCGAATGAATTGTCTGAATCAACTGTCTGAATCAACTATTTGAATGCCGACCATAGAAAAGTCCCGCGTATTTACAGTCCAGCGAAATACATGCCTCTCTTTCTGACATGTTGCTGTCTCTGTCATTTAGATGTTCTATTATGTTCTAGAATATTCGACAATGTTTCTGGACTTTTCTATGATCGGTTCGATACTTACTAGGAAGTTTCTAGATTTTTCTATAACTTTCCATACTTTTCTGGAACATATTTCTAGAAACTTCTTTAGTAGGTTTCGTTCTATTTATGATTTTAACTATCTCTAAACTATTGTTAACGAAAGATAAGCGCATAAATACAAAGCTTATGTGGTTCTAACTAATTTTAACCTAATTTGCGACGTAATAACGACGCTTTTCTAGAACTAATTTCTATATAATAGTTATTAAATCTTATTACTATTTAAACTATAATTGTCCGTCCGGAACATTCTCCCGCCGTGCGTTCGTGTCGATCTGCTGAGCCACGACGCATCACGTTGCAGGCCGGACGGTTGTTTCTGCTTCTTCCGTCTGCAGTATAACTATCTTCTTCGTCGGTCTCCGCAGGATACCACCCTTAGTTTTAACATCTGCGGTTCTCACTATGCCGTCTGGGCCTGGGTATACAGCTACTATTTTGCAGGGCAGCGTATTGTCAACTATGAGCACTATGTCGCCTATCTTTAGTGCTGGTCCGCGACCATGGGGCTCCCGCCGGTGTTGAGGGTCGGGTTCTTTTAGAACCATCGGTGAGTTTGAAGCCCATTTACGTAGGTCGAAGTGCCCTTGTCTATGTACGTAGTGAACTTGGCGTGCTACTGCTATGGCTGTTTCTTCTTTCTCGAAACTCTGTATGTAGTCATCCATGGCTGACGTGGTTGCTGGATACTTCTCAGCATATTCTTCAGCGTTTCTATTCTTTTTATATATCGCTATAGCCGCTAAGGGCGTCGCGTCGAATATTAGCGACCTCATTCTATTACCCTTTGGCTTCGCTGAAGAGTCCCCGTCTCTCCATAGGTATCGTAGGGCATCTCTATCTTCTGTTATGTCCGCTGATACTGCTGTTCTATGTTGCCTTATTCTCATCAATACGCCTGGTAGTGATTGGAGCAGGTCTGAGCCAGTGAGTAAGACATCATTTAGCGACCTATCTTCAGGTGCAGGCTCGGCGTATCCCTTCTCAACCAGCGCGTTCATTTGTTTTAGTACTTTGCTCTTCAATTATAGATTCTTGTTAATTTTCCTTTCTGTGGTTTCTAATCTGCGTAAGGCGTAGTTTCTATTATCTGGCAGCTTGATATCTTCATTTTTCCAAAGCAGAGCAGTCTGAAATCGTCCATCTTCTAATCTGGTTGTCGTGTTTTCGAGAATCTTCAATGCTTTGGCTTCTGGGTCGCAGCGAGGCGTTTTAGGCACTATTGTGAGGGCCTCTAGCGAGAAGAAGTTCTTCAACTCTATATCTATGTCCAGATTCTCTTTTTCACTATCTATTGGTTGTACAAAGTGTACTCGGTGACCTGTTGCTCGACTGCAGGCTCCGTGCAATACCCAACCCAAAGGCGTTAATGAGGCAACGGGTTGGTGTCTATTTCCTATTCGGCTGTCTTTAGCTAGAAGAAGTGGCCAATTGTCCTGACCAATCAACACTTGAGGCTTCGCTCCACTGTATTGGACTTCCCGAATGATATCTTTAAGGTGCTGTCATCCTTTCAGGTCTTCTTCTGTAACTGTCTGTGGTGATAGCTTTAAATCCTTGATCGACCTTGCTGTTATTCTGTGTATTCTACCTGACCCATTGAGGATGATGTTCAGTCTTCTAGATGACGTGGTGTCTACTGGAGCATCTCCGATGCCTTCTATGTGAATCGGTTCTCTGGGGCCTCGTAAGCCGGCTCGCTGTGCTAAGTCTTCGCCGATTAGCGTCACTGTGGATCCGTCGTCTAGGAGAGCGTAGGTGTCTATCTTTTTCCTTGGCCCAACAATTTGAATGGGTACTATCTTCAGGAAGGCTTGAGATCCTCTTGTTGCCCAGGTTGAACTGACTACTTCATTGTTTTCTGGCTTCTTAAAGTGCAGCATTCTATTGTGTGTGCTGCTGCATCCATCTATATTACAACTATTTGCACGACAGTTGTGCGTTTTATTTCTATAGCGAAGACAGCGAAAGCAGAGTCTCTTCTCTTTGGCTATGTCCCATCTCTTGGCTAAGTCTGCTCGCTTAAATTCTTCGCATCCTGTTGCGGTGTGTCCTGCTTCATTGCATACTATACAGGCACTTGGGTTCGGATATTTATTTCTCGTTTCTTGGGCACGGAAAGTCTTTTGTCTTCTATTTGCTATACTTGAGACTTCTGGCACCCCTTCTGGCTGCGCGTATGGGCCGCATATGTCGGCTTCTCTATTAAGGAAACGCGCCAGTTTCACTATCTCTGGTTCGTCGGTCGATTGTTCCACGGCAAAGTCGTACCACCGATATCGAAGTGCCGGTGTCAGTTTCTCTATGGTACTCTTGGTTATCTCCGGGTTAAAGAGGTATTGTTTCTTATTGATGGCCTCTAAAGTTGCGACTATGTTGGAGACTTTGCTGGCGAAGATGCACAAGTCCTTGGGCGAATCTGTCAGGCGAGGGAGGCTCCGTATTCTATCTATCTCGGAGATGGCTATTGCATCAGGTCTTCCGAATCTTGCTTCCAAAGTCTTCATAATATCCCTTGGATTCGAACTATAGATCAGAATACTTTCTACGGCTTCCCTGGCTTTCCCTTTGAGGCTACGTCGCAGGCGTGCTAAATTTTCAATGTCCGAAAAGCTGCCTTCTGATTCACAGTAGGCAGCCTTAAAGGATAGCCATTCGTGGTGACATCCCCCGAAGTAAGGCAGCTCGTTGAAAATTCTCGAAGAGTGTTGACTGGACTTAGCTGCTTGAGCGATGGCAGTCGCTAGTTCTGTAAGGTCTATCTTATTGGCGGACGTTGGCGTTAACGTTGTTTCTCCCGCCGGTACCGGACCAACTGTAGATTTTATAATAGGCTGAGGTTCCGGCGGTGATGCCGCTGGCTTAATGTGTGGCTCGTTCGAAATTGCGAGCATATGGCATCTGCTGTTGTCCAGCCAGTTGTCGACTCTCTCTTCCTGTTCAGGATCTGCCATGATGGTGTCGATGTCTTCGTCCGAGTCTGACTCCGCTTCTATAGCTGCTAGCTTGGCGGCAGCCAACTCGACTCGCAGCTGGAGTAGCTCCTCTTTAGCTTTCAAGAGTCTTGTGGCGCGTCGTGAGGCTGATGTCGATTTTTTCGACTTGGGAGGCGCTGCTTTTTAGGCTGATGCGGCTGCTGAGGTCGTATCGGTAGCGGCATCTGCATGGGTCGCGCTTCTTCTATCAGCGTTGGTGCAATCTCCGAAAACTGGCTCGTGGCTGAGGTGTACGGTGCTGTAGTCGCCGTCTGTTCTGTGCCTGACGTCGTCTCTTCAGGCGTGCGGCGTTCTCCCGTTTGCGATCTTGTAACTGGCATCTTGATAATTGCGAGATCCGGCTCGAAGGACCAAAATGTGCGGGACCGAACTATTACGAATACTATATGCTATAAGTCCCTTATGCACCTATTGCTGGATTGCGCAATTATTTCTTGCTATAGCCAAGTTACGAAGGTCGTGTGATGGTGACGAAATGAAACTTCCGTAGTACGAAGTAAACACTTGAGCGTTCAGCCTTTATTTTCTATTACACTATATGGGTACACTTTCACTATTACTATTTACTATTATACCCGTAGAACTATGTTAATCTATTTACTATTGATTCGTAAGGCGATCTATTGATCACTGAATCGTAAGACGAACTATTAGTGTATCCGATTGCTCCGTTTGAATGAATGCGAATGAATTGTCTGAATCAACTGTCTGAATCAACTATTTGAATGCCGACCATAGAAAAGTCCCGCGTATTTATAGTCCAGCGAAATACATGCCTCTCTTTCTGACATGTTGCTGTCTCTGTCATTTAGATGTTCTATTATGTTCTAGAATATTCGACGATGTTTCTGGACTTTTCTATGATCGGTTCGATACTTACTAGGAAGTTTCTAGATTTTTCTATAACTTTCCATACTTTTCTGGAACATATTTCTAGAAACTTCTTTAGTAGGTTTCGTTCTATTTATGATTTTAACTATCTCTAAACTATTGTTAACGAAAGATAAGCGCATAAATACAAAGCTTATGTGGTTCTAACTAATTTTAACCTAATTTGCGACGTAATAACGACGCTTTTCTAGAACTAATTTCTATATAATAGTTATTAAATCTTATTACTATTTAAACTATAATTGTCCGTCCGGAACAAATATTGTGCACACTTTAAAAAAAAATGTCTGCCATATAAGGGGATGGGATGATGATTTTTGGGTTGGATTGGACCCAATTCTAGAGTGTATTTAAGTTTTAAAATAGTTGATAAATAAGTATTTAAAATATCGCTAGTTCATGTCCGAACAGACTGTAAAGGATTTTGGAGCATCATTTAAATATTTTAGAAGGGCATTTTGATAAAATTTTATTCCTGTCACTGCGACTTAGGTAGGTACGAGATGTTAAATATTTATTTATATAGGGTTTCTACCGTGTTCTTTCCGTAATGACATGTGTAGTGTGTGAGACTCTATTTTACTCAACCGCCATACAATTTTTTAGTGTATAAATTTTACTACTTGAAACATTATGCTAAGTGGACACCTTTTAATGCCACACTTAAAATTGAATTGTGTTGTATGTTTTGTTTTATTTTGTTTGTATTGTATTGTATTATTATGATATTTGTTATAGTTATGGCATTAATAAACTTTTTTATTCTATTATATTCTATTCTATAAACTAGCTTAATGCTAAACATGAAACCATTAATTATTATTAATATACTTACCAGGAACGTCACCACAAAAACATGTGGTTTGTTATGAAATAAAACAATTTTAATTTTATTTTTTTATTGTTATTTTCTAAGTCATATTATGTAATGTATGAAATAAAAGTAATTGAAATAACGAAGGTGTACGGTAGGTATATTAAAAAACCGGGCAAATGCGAGTCGGCTTCGCGCACGAAGGGTTCTGTAAGTACCATTATCTATAAAAACGGCAAAAAAATCATGTCTGTTTGAGAGTCCCACTTAAATATTAATTTAATTTTAATTTTATTATTTATTTTTAAAGTGAATAATATAATTCAATACTTTGTGAATATTTCAAGCGTCTACCTGTTGCCGTTATCAATATCGAGCAAAAACGAGCAAAAAAATTTGCTCGTTTGTTGTATGGATGCGAGCCCCCTTAAATATTTGTTTTATTTTGGTTCAATTATTTATTTTTAAAGTGAATATAATTATAACTAAATTTTCTGTAAATAATAGGTTGGGGAAAAAGTTTCTTTGCATTTTTTATGAAAATTCAAATCATTTTTTAATAATAGTTTATTTACATTTAAACCTTGCACCTACTTACTAAAGTATGTAGGTGCCATTTTGTTCGATAACTATTTGCCATCTTGTAGATAGGGACATGATCCCATTGCTATAGAAATTTTGGGGCTTTTGATCAAAATACGGTGACAAGTGGTTTTGGCAGTCCTCTCGTGATGTTAACCTGACACTGTCTAAAGAATTCTGAAGAGACCGAAACAGGTGGAAATCTGAAGGTGCAAGGTTTTTTTTTTTTTTTTTTTTATACTTAGCACGGCAAATGACTCCATACCACCTGATGTTAAGTGGAAATGGAGTCCAGACGCGAAGACAACTGGTGCAGCGTGAAAACAACGCAGCATCAGTCAACCTCACTCTGCCGGCCCACAAGGTGCTTCTTCACGCCTCGTTTGAAGGACCCAATATCATAGGAAGGAGGAAAAACGTGTGCTGGTAGACTATTCCATCTTTTGGAGGTGCGACAAAGAAACGAGTCACCAAATTTCTTTGTGCGCGATGGGATATGTGTGACAGTAAAGCGATGACTCCGGAGAGCAGCACGTGTACTTCTATGGAGGAAGGGAGAAGGTGGGATAAGGTCAAAGAGTTCTTCAGAGCACTCGCCGTGGTACAAGCGATAGAAAACGCTGAGTGACGCTATATCTCTACGCAATTGTAGGGGTTCGAGAGTATTAGTGACCTCTGCATTGCCGATAATGCGTACAGCGCGACGCTGCAATCTGTCTAAGGCATCGAGAAGGTACTTTGCGGAACCGTCCCAGATGTGCGAGCAATACTCCACGCAAGACCGTACCTGAGTCTTGTACAAAAGACACAACTGGTCAGGCGTAAAGAATCGCCGCACTCTGTTCAGGACACCGAGTTTTCGTGAGGCAGTTTTGATCACGGCTTCGATGTAGTCCTTTTGATTCAGATCACAGCGAATCGTCATACCGAGCATGTTGATATTGCTCTGCAGGCTTAGAGATGTGCCCTGAAGAGTTGGAAGGGGAAGGAATGGTGACTTCTTGGCCGTAAACGCACATACCTGTGTTTTCTTGGCATTAAACTCAACAAGATTATTGGAGCCCCAATTAGATATGAGGTCCAATACCCGATTGAGCTCAATGACAAGATTCACTCGTTTCTCTTCAGTTTCGACTCGCCCAGCCGCAGGGTGACCGTTATACCCACCGTGCACTGTACTATCATCTGCATAGCAATGAATATTTCCAAGTGGAAGCATATCATTGATATGCAGAAGAAACAACGTGGGTGACAGAACGGAACCCTGAGGGACACCAGCGTTCACTGACATGAGCCGCGAAGCGCATCCATCAGACAGGACACGAATTCTACGCTCGTGCAGGAAGCCAGCGACCCAGTTGCAGAACTGTGCAGGCAGACCGTATGCCGGGAGCTTGGAGAGAAGAGCTTTGTGCCAGACCCGATCAAATGCCTAAAAGGTCAGGACTATACGGCGGATGCATTAACACCTCCCAGCCAAACTCTCTTAATTTTTGCTGAGTAGCTAAATATGTGTGAGGTCTAGCGTTTTATATCATAATGAAAAACCACACCCCTTCTGTTGATTATTTCCGGCCGCTTTCTCTCAACTTCTTGCTTTAATATCATCTGTTGTTCGCAGTAGCTTTCAGAATCGATGGTCCTGCCTGATGGTAACAGCTCATATTGAATAATGCCCTTCCAATTCCACCACACACACGGCATCACCTTGTTGCGAGTTAACTCGGGTTTCGCCACAGTCTGTGAAGCCTGACCGGCCTTTAACCACGACCTTTTTCGCACGTTCTTGTCGTACGTGATCCACTTTTCATCACTAGTTGTCAGCTTCTTTAAAAATGGTTCGGTTTCATTACGTCGTAATAAAGAATCACAAATGAGTACACGGATCATTAGGTTTCTTTCAGTGAGCTCGTGAGGTACCTACCCAAATATCGAGCTTTTTTGTTCTCGAAACCTTAAACCTACTACTAGCTCGTGGCAAAATTTTATTCCTCACCCGACTCCTACTACGAACTCTAACATAATTCGTGACCTTCCTTTCAGCTTTCCTTTCTGCTTCCGGAAAACTGCACTTCTCCCGAACCTTGGATAAGGCTCTAGACCTACCTATATGAACAGCTGGCGATGCGTCATCGTGCGGCTCCAACAGCATGTCTGAAGACCTATCTCCTGGCAACATTACTACCTTACTAACATCTGAGCTGCCCACCTTATCTTCTAATACACTTTCAACTAATAAAGCGCTTCCGCATCTGCTCGCACTATCTTCCTGTAGACTAATGACCTCTAAATTATTAAAAGCATCAGAACCTTTATTTTGCAAGTTCTGCAACCCGTCGTCGCAGGATGTAGGAGGAGCAATCTCGCTTCCTAACTCACCTACTAGGCTACAATCCTGACTAACTTCTACAACGTTCTCTACTTCTGAACAAGACACGTTATTAGTAATAGATAAATTATTAAAATTTGATTGGATTGGAGCGAAAGAGATTTGATTTTCTTTCATACCATCATCTACCATATCTATTTTAACATTTTCGATATCGGGACTTGGGAATACAGGGGAATCCACAAAATTAGTCAACGTAACTTCTTCTGCGGAGCATGCGCGTAGTGGCGACTGTGCTCGGGGCTCCGTATGTGTGTCTACGCTGGGTGCGGGCATCTGAGACCTTGTTCGGATCTCGCACTCGGTGCGTAACTCAGCGTCGCCTTTTCGGTTGGCGCGCCAATTCGACGCGTCACTGTGCTGTCGTCCATCATGACGGCTGTAATTTCTTCGACTTGCGCTATTGAAAATCGAAGTGTTATTTTCACGTACTATGCGTGACGAAACTGTTTCATCTCTCGGAGGGTACGTCACGGGAGATGGCGGACAATAATAATTCGCAGGGAATTCTTTATCAAGGATAGAGAAAATGTCATCTAAGTGCATTTCAGGTTTAAATATCATGTCATAGAAATGACGAGCCGCTCCTCTTAGATAAGCACGAAAAATAATTGGCAAATCTTTCTCACGCCATTCGCAAATAGCAGCAACACGTTTAAACTCGTGAGCAAAATCAGCGACGGATACACCATCAAATCCACTGAAATACTCAATATTCGGCATGGTTGCTCATTTAAAAATATTAAAAATCATATATCGCCTGTTTTCCAGATAACTGCTTTTTCTGTGTGTGCGAGCGTGTCAGCACACAACTTCTTGTGCGGATTCTTCCGTGTGTGCGAAGGCCTCAACACACAACTCTTGCAAAAAAAATAACAATGGCTCGTTGCTCCCTGCAACGCCTTTTGCTCCTTATGCTGCGAAGACCTACTCTACACGGTTACTGTCCGTAACTGGCCCTAGCTAAGAAAAATAATTTGGAATGTATCCGGAATCGATGTGGCGCTTCCACCATTTGTAACAATCGGATTGACTGTTACTTATTTTGGGGGCGTAAGACGGAATAATACACTTTAATCAATTAATATTGTATTGGTATATAAATGGTACCACATGAATATAATAATTATAAGAATGTCTCGGCTTCTGCAGATGAAGTCCAAGTCTTCTCTTGTCCTTTGCTTTGTCGCCTGACGTCATATTTTAAAATATAATCGTCAGAACGCGACGGCTGCCAGTAGGTTCGCGCCTCCAAGCAGTCCCTATCACTACAGTACCTACCCAGTTTTTTTCAAATGCGCCAAAACTGTTTTGTGGTCAATTCCCAGTTCTCCAGCTACGTCGTAACTGGAATTGGTACCCAATGTCAACAATCTTATGATCAACGTTTAAATAATCAACGCCTTAATAGCAGCAACTTAAAAGACCAACGATTCAAAAGATCGACAGATCAAAATATCAACAGTTTAAAATATCAACAGTTCAAAAGATCGACAGTTCATTTGATCAACAGGCAAAATGACAACAATTTAGGTATAATATAAAATGTGTTGTTTTGATCAACATATTTTTCACTAAGTTAGTATTAATCATACTTAGTAACCCACTAATAATAATATATCATAGTAATAATAATACCAGTAGGTTCTCTATCATAGTAACAATAATGTAGTATAATTTATAGCTTTTTAATATTATAAAGGGTGTCTCTCAGTAAGAGTGCACTTTTTCATTTTAAAATAAAAACAAGTATTTTATGACAGAGTTGTGATATTTTTATTGTATTGTAAAGACGTCATGTTCCGATTAAGTATGGAATTCAATATCCGGCAAATGACCCCCACGGCTCCGATGACAGGCCATTACTCTTTTCATGAAATTTTCCATGACTTTTGCACAGAGATGTGGCTGTATCTCACCGATGACGCGTTGGATTTCCGATTTGAGCTCAGGAATTATTTCGGGTTTATTCGCATAAACCCGAGTTTTTACAAAACCCCAAAGAAAAAAATCGCACGGCGTTAAAGCGCACGACCTTGGTGGCCAGTTGACATCTGAATTTCGTGAGATAATGTGTTCTGGAAATCGTTGCTGCAATAAGTCGATTGTTTCATGCGCGGTATGACAGGTTGCGCCGTTCTGCTGTAACCACATGTTGTCCAGATTCATGCCGTCCAGTTGAGGCCACAAGAAGTCCGTTATCATATTCCTGTAACGAATGCCGTTCACAGTCACTGCAATTTCGGCCTCATTTTCAAAAAGGTAAGGTCCAATCACGCCTGACCAAAATCCGCACCAGACAGTTACTCGTTGTGGGTGCATTTGTTTCTCATGGATTGCATGAGGATTTTCTGAGTCCCAAATTCGACAATTTTGTGTATTCACAAAGCCATTCCTATGGAAAAGCGCTTCATCGGAGAAAATGACTTTTTTTTGAAAAATTGGCATCGACTTCACTTTGCTCTAATACCCATAGAACGAATTGCCGGCGCTTTCCGTTGTCTGCTGGTTTGAGCTCCTGAGTTAGCTGAATCTTGTACGCATGAAGGTGGAGGTCTTTAGTCAAAATTCGCTGCGTAGTGCTTCGTGAATTTTAAAGTTGTTGAGAACGATGCCGAATTGATGTTTTCGGGTTTTCGGCGACACTCTCGTTTACAGCAGCAATGTTTTCAAGAGGCCGACCGGTCCGTTGACGCAAAGGATTCTTATTATCCATAATCGACCCAGTTTCTTCAAATTTTTTGACCACTCTTCGAATGGTTGACACATTAGGTGCACTTTCTCGGCTGAAAATTTGGCGAAGTTTGCGAGCGGTTTCAGCGTAACTTTCCCCATTTTTGTAATGAGTTTTCACAATTATAACGCGTTGTTCTTGCGAAAAGCGCTCCATTTTTAATAATCGGAATAAACAGAGGTGACAGCTGTCAAATTTCAGAGTTGCCACTTGCATAAAAAAAAAATCCAATTTTAAAAAGTGCACTCTTACTGAGACACCCTTTATATTACTTACATAAGTTAAAAGACTCGCTCGCTTTAAGTTTTTCTTGCGCTGCTGTTATAGTTTTAAATTGAAGGTAGTTTAATTTTCAATTGATATTTATTTTATCAACACCAGAGCACTGATGCTGAACTGCAAGAGTTATTGAGAGGTCAACATTCACTCAAGCTTCAAACGATTAATAAATATCTAAATTGTTCTCATCATGTATCTTGCCTGTTGATCAAATGAACTGTCGATCTTTTGAACTGTTGATATTTTAAACTGTTGATATTTTGATCTGTCGATCTTTTGAATCGTTGGTCTTTTAAGTTGCTGCTATTAGGGCGTTGATTATTTAAACGTTGATCATAAGATTGTTGACATTGGGTACCAATTCCGTCGTAACTACTGATATGCCGATCTTGCTCCACTTTTTCAAAATGGCATCCATTTTATCCGTAATAGGGCGACTAAAGCGACGTGCATCTTTGACATCAAAATTTCCGCATTGAAAACGCTAAAACCTTTGTGCTACTCTCACAGACACTGCACTAGGTCCATAAACATCGCAATTTTTTTTCGCGGCTTGCGTTGCATTTTTAACTTTTTTGTTCTAAAATTTTAAAATGTACCTATTTAATTTCTTCATTAGATTCACTCATCTTGGCAGTAAGAAAAACAAATAAAATCACACATTTTCCAAGTTCGCATTTTGGAATTATCTTCTTTAAAATTTAAACTTTTAATGATATCAAAACCAGCCTGATACAAATAGTATAGCCAAAGAGATTTTATTACAAGTTAATACATAGGTACTATATTATGTGAAAATACTTTTTCCCCAACCTAATATTTCAAGCGTCTACTTGTTGCCGTTATCAATATCGAGCAAAAACAAGCAAAAAAAAATCACGTTTGTTGTATAGGAGCCCCCATAATAATTTATTTTATTCTGTTTTTAGTATTTGTTGTTCTAGGTTCTAACGGCAACAGAAATACATCATCTGTGAAAATGTCAACTGTCGAACTATCACGGTTCATAAGATACAGCTTATATATAAATTCTGATTTTGTGAATGTCTTGTGTTCGTACATTATGTCTAATAATATTAAATTATACATCTTATTTGCTTTACTAACACGTTTAATTAGTTGGTTGTTTGTCATTGTTTCAGGTATCTCAACAGAATCAATCAGTAGCCACCTGTATCTTCAAAAGTGGGTCTCAGTGTTAGACATTTTGTCTCTTGTACAAGCACAACGCCTATTAAAGTCTTAAGCAGAGTTACGGACAATGTCAAAACACTAATAACCTGCCCTAAAACTAGACACTGGCTAAATCGTAGCGAGAGCCATTTTTCAAGAAATTGAATTGAATTGAAGATACAGCTTGATGACAGACGGACAGACAGGCAGACAGACGGACGGACGGCGGAGTCTTAGTAATAAGGTTCCGTTTTACGCTTTGGGTACGGAACCCTAAAAAGGAGGTAGTACCTAGGTACAAATGAAAAAAAGCGGGTAGGTAGGTCTACCCGCTTTTTTCATTTTTGGTTCGGGCAAAAATACATTTATGGGTCTCATGTTACAGAACTCACTTTAATTTAGGCCACAATGATGCTCCGTTAAATGTGTAGCTGATTCCAACAAAGAAGCAATCAAAAATAAAGTGCCTACACAAATATATTAGCAAAGTTGTTAAGCGATGTAAATGAGGAAAATGAATACTCTTAATGGAAACAATTTACAAGGTCGAACCAAGACAAGGGCGAGAAATTACAAAAATAAATTGTCGTCTCCTATCGACCATCTTCAAATAATTTCATGAAAATTAGACTAACGAATAATATTAACATTTTTATAGATAGCGCCTTATAAATACTCGTGTCTTCTAGCGGCTTGGCACACTTTCTGTTCGTATTTGCTTAAGGACCGCAGACCGTTTAAAAATGATACTATCACCAGTTACAGGATCATTTTTGTTAGCGATTTCGACTATGCTGTGAGTAATTTAATACATACATACATTGAGTAGGTACCTACCTACATTGAATTTACGGATTTACTCGCGTTTATTTTGCAGGGCCCGTGGTCAGGAAGACTCTCCCTGTGACCACGGACCTTTCAAAGGGTTCGAAACGTCAGCATAAACATTAATTAAACTAACGCCCGATTTTTCAATCCTCAGATACCTAAGTTTTATCCAGCGAATAACATTGTCATTTTGACATATTTTTTAAAGAGAATCTCAAAATTATTCAATGAATAAACTTTATCTGACGATTGAAAAATCAGCTCTAACTGTATAAAACAAATGCGAGTAGATCCGTATAAGTTGTATCATTTCAATGTGTAATGTTTGCGTTAACTTTAAAAAACAATAGGTAGGTATTCAATTTACGCTCGGTACGACGATGGTACGTGTCATCATCATCATCTCAGCCAAAGACGTCCACTGCTGGACAAAGGCCTCCCCCAAGGATATGAGGGGTATTTGCCGTAATCGCCACGCTTGGCAGGCGGGTTGGCGATCGCAGTAGGTTGAGGGTAACCTCAGAGAGATGCTGCTGCCCATCCTCTGGAATGGTCCCTTAGTCGACTTTTACGACACCCACAGGAAGAGATGGGGTGGTGCAATTCTTTATCCCCGGCGCCACACAGAGGGTACGTGTACTTTTCTAGTAATTGGCCGTTATTATTCTACTAATATTATAAACGCGAAAGTTTGTAAGTATGGATGGATGTTTGTCACACTCGATCCGAACCCTTCGGAGACTCTGGGAGGGCACGGGGACGCGCACTTTTAAGTGTGCGATGCCGTACCCTCTAGAAATCCTCCGAAGGTGATTCGTTTCAACACGGCTTGAGGTACCCTTTACGTACCTCGCCGCCCCCAAAAAAGCCCGGTGAATCTGAAAATGCCCCCAGTGGCAATCAGCAGTCTCTCTCCAAAAAAAAAAAAATCACGTAAAAACTACTGAATGGATTTGGATAAAATTCGGCATACAGATAGTTTATAAGCTGGATTAACTGGAGTACGAAGTCCGCCGGGTCTATTAGTTTATAAGTAATATTATTAAAGGCAAAAAATGTCGATCATGCAACCTGTCGAACACCTGTTACTGATACTGACACGCAATGAGTTTTATTAAGTTTGAAAAAATGGCATTCACTTGGTAAACTGAAAAAATAGAAAATAACTTTATAAAAAAACTAATGGACCCGGCGGACTTCGTACCGCTTTGACAGTTTCCATCAAGTGATTAAATCCTCTTTGGTGTCCATGAGAACAAAACAAACCATTTTGTATTGGAAAATTTAATTGTCGTTTTTAGTATAGTGGGAATAGTGGGAATCCCCGTGAATTCCCGTGGAATATCGGGATAAAAACTAATCCTATGTGCTAAGCTAATCCAGGTTATAAACTATCTGTATGCCGAATTTCATCAATCCGTTGCAGCGTGAAGAAGGAGCAAATATACAGACATACATACCTCAAACAAACTTTCACATTTATAATATTAGTGTGATTTGTGGGTTTGATGGTTCAAATGGTTTGAGTCGGTGGGATTAATACTTCAACCTAAAATCGAGTGTAAGACCATGGCTTTTAATAACGCCTAATAGTAGGTTACGCATAGACTCGATTAGACGACTACAAATGTTACTTACATCACATCACATCATCAGCCTACACACGTCCACTGCTGGACATAGCCCTCTCCAAGTGCACGCCACTAAGCACGATCCGCGGCCACTCTCATTCAGCTCTATGTAATGAAATGAAAATAAAATAATAATTTATTGGCGCACTGTTACATCTTTTACATATAGGTACAACATAATATTTCGCTATTTATTTACTTATTTACTTATTTATTGTACATGTAGCTACAAATATTAGACTTTGTAATGTAACAATATGTATGCCAAAGGCTACCGGCTCAGCTTAATGCGACATAGGCATAATGCCTATGTAGCGCTGGTTTTCGGCCAGTACTTACCGCTTGCTTTCAAAGTTTTTCTTAAAGGGTACATGCAATTAAAAAGAAGAAAAACCTGCTTAGCAATTCACAGAAAGAAAATAAATAATACATAATGCATCAGCATGAGCACATTTACTTGACTAGCTCGAATAAATGCTAAATGCCATAACTTCATGCCGGTCACTGTTCCACTCCGAAACCTACCCCCTCCCTATAATTTTGTTGATTGAGAAATACTTTCTTTAAATGTGCCTTCAAAGTATGTTCAGCTATGTTTTGGCGCAAAGGTGGAGGAATATTGTTCCACACTTTTGACGCCGCATAGGGGAAGGATGTTACTCCCTCTCAAGTAATCCCAAATTTCGTTACAATTACAATGCAGCTCGATTGCTTCTTATTCCTCTCGTTCTTGTTATTCCACATTTAAACCAACAAACCCCACAAATTTTCTATTGGGTTAAGATCAAGGGGACCTAGACGGCCATGGAATGAAATAAGAGTAAATTCATCTTCATGCTGGGGAGACAATTTTGGCAGTATGCACTCGACAGTTATCATGAACGTAGGAGAATACTGGCACTTCTTCACGGGGGTAAACTGTTCGCAAAGTCGGTAACATTGATTCTTCCAATAAATCGACATAGTTCATAGCATTTTGAAGAGGATAAATTTGAACAAGTTCGCCTACACTTCCAGCATCCATCCAGGCCCACACGTTAGCTGAAATTCGGTCAGATAATTGGTTGGGCCCTCTGTGTATCGCGTGTTATCGTAACGCCACTGAGTTAAGCGACCATGTTGAGAAGAGCAAAACGACTTTTCGTCTGTAAAGATAGTGTTTGTCCGTCATACACCCATCCAAATACAAAACCCCGAAAGCTTTCAGCTCGAAATGCAGAATCGCTTCGAGTGCCTAAATGATTGCGAATATGTGGACGAATATAGCAACGGTTTTGTGGAAACTGTCCAAACGGTTGGGTCCAAGTTCTTTAAATCCCACCGTACCAAAGAAACCAAAAAGTTCTCAGACCATAACCTAAAACTAATGGAAGAGCGGCGCGCAATGGTTCTGCATATTTACTCATGTGGTTCTGCTTTCCTCAGGTTTCAGCGGCTAAATAGGCAGATCTCGAAGTCTTTGACTCGCAACACGCGCCGATTTAATACTAACTACTTAAAGAGGACATTGAGCGTAACAAAGGCTCAAAAGTGTTCGCAAGAGATCTAGGTATTGGGCAGTGCCAACTGACGACGCTGAAAACCGATGACGGCAGGACTGTCGCGACCAGGTCCGATATTATGGGAGAGGTCGAAGTTCTATGGATAGCTTTACATATTCACTCGGCCACCTGCTACAAAACAAACAACAAAGCTTAGCTAAAGACCCTAAATCTAAGTTAACCCGGCACTATACCGAAGACATCCCGGACATCAGCCTGTACGAGAATAGTATGGCTCTCAAACAGCTCAAGAACGGCAGGGCACCAGATGCTGACGGAATTACGGCCGAGCTTCTGAAAGCAGGCGGAAGACCGGTACACGTAGCTCTTTAGAAGCTGTTTAATTCCGTCATACTAGGGGGCAGAACGCCAAAGACGTGTCACGAAGGTATGGTGGTACTGTTCTTCAAAAAGGGCGACAACCCTGCTGAAGAACTACAGGTCCATCTCACTTCTAAGCCACGTCTACATGCTGTTTTTGAGAGTTTTATCGAATCGTCTTGCACGCAGGTTCGATGACTTCCAGCCTATCGAACAAGCCGGTTTTCGAAAAGGCTTTAGCATCATAGACCACATATATACGCTGCCACAGGTTATACAGAAGACCGAAGAGTATAACCAGCCTTTTTGCTTAGCATTTGTGGACTATGAAAAAACCTTCGATTCGATTGAAACATGGGCCGTGATACAGTCTCTCCAGCAGCGGTGCCAAATTGACTACCGGTACATCGAAGTGTTAAAGTGTTTGTATGAAAACGCCACTATGTCAGTCCGTCTTCAGGACCAGAGCTCGAAAAATATCCACCTGCGAGGAGTGAGACAGGGAGATGTGATATCTCCGAAACTGTTCACTGCTGCACTGGAAGATGTTTTCAAGCTTCTAGTCTGGAAAGGGCTCGGTTGGCATCAAAGTCAACGGCGTATACATCACTCACCTTCGATTTGTTGACGATATAGTGGTCATGGCTGAGACCCTGGAAGACCTCGGCACAATGCTCGGTGACCTCAACAGAGTCTGTCAACAAGTGGGTCAAATGAACATGGAGGAGGCAAAAGTTATGTCGAACTCACGTGCCGTACCTACTCCTCTGAAGGTTGGGGACTCTGACCTTGAAGTTGTGGACCATTATGTTCACCTGGGACAAACGGTCCAGCTAGGTAGGCCCAACTTCAGCAAAGAGGTCAATCGTTGAGTTGGGCAGCGATCGGTAATCTACGAAATATCTTCTCGTCCGATATACCGCAGTGTCTTAAGACGAAAGTCTTTAACCAGTGTGTTGCCAGTGATGACTGATGACATACGGGACTGAGACGTGGTCGCTCACTATGGGCCTTATCAGAAGGCCCAAAGTCACTCAAAGAACAATGGAGAGGGCTATGCTCGGGGTATCTCTGTATAATTGAATCAGAAATGATGACATTCCGCAGAATGAGGAGATCCGCAGAAGAACAATGGTTACCGACATAGCCCGAAGAGTTGCTAAGCTCAAGTGCCAGTAGGCAGGTCACATTGCTCGCAGGACTGATGGCCGCTGGGGCGGAACAGTCCTTGAGTGGCGACCGCGTACCGGAAAGCGCAGTGTGGGCAGATCTCCAACAACGTGGACCGACGATCTGGTGAAGGTCGCGGGAAGCCGCTGGATGCGAGCAGCACAAAACCGGTCGTTGTGGAGATCCTTGGGGGAGCCTTTGTCCAGCCGTGGACGTCTTTTGGCTGAAATGACTTTTTAATAAATGCTGCAAATTTTTATCAAAATTAAACATTATACATGTCATATTAAACTTTACGTGCACTCTCGCTAGGTGAATTCGTTACTTTTTCTCCTAATTTGATCTCAATTTACAATAATTATTTTGATCTCATATTTTTTTCGTTAAGATAAAAGTTATTTCACATTGTGTTTAATCTTTAAATTATATTATTATTTATAGAATCGTAGTTTTGATAGACTGAGTTAAAATTCATGAGACTGATGTTGATTGTTGTTGTTTTGTTATGCAGAGTTTATTATATTATATTTTTTAGGTTATGCTGTGGATTGTGAGAAAGTCATAAGTTTTAATTACATGCTCTTTCTTTATTCGTGGTTCTGAATATTAGGTTTTGTTATTATAACATACAGAAATATATTTTTTGTTTATTTAATTGTTTTTTATTTTATATTAGTAGTCTTAAATAAATTTCCTTAAAACTATGGCTTTCCATTACCTCTATATTCCCTACAATGATGTAGGGCCTACATCAAGACAAGCAGAGCCACAAACTTTATATTTCAGTGAACTTTAACTTAAAGCAACAGACTTCAAATTCGCAATAAAACATACCGGATTTTAGGACAGTTTAACGCTGACTAGTATAAACTTAACGGATATTGGTACAATTCAGTCTTTTTACATTTCTTTGAAAAGTCAAAAGAAAGAAAGAAGAAAGATGTGTATTAACATTAACATAATTAGGAATTCAACTAATGATTCAAGAGCTAGATTAAATTACTTAAATGCTCATGTAAATATA
Organism: Eudonia lacustrata; assembly: GCA_947562085.1. Lineage (NCBI taxonomy): Eukaryota > Metazoa > Arthropoda > Insecta > Lepidoptera > Crambidae > Eudonia > Eudonia lacustrata. The sequence continues at coordinate 12,034,906 of OX387332.1, read as the reverse complement.
TTTTTTGTAACTCTACCTATTTTAACGTAGCAGACGTGCAAACTCAGCAATGTTTGAAACTTAACGGATACTGGGACGTTTACCTTAACAAAAAAAAATATTTCCGACTGAGCAGATTCTAAATTCCTTGCCGTTTCAGGTTCGTCGACGCTTCTACCAAATCTAACCAGGCTTCTTACTACATGAGGAAACCACTTGACGAAAGAGACAACGTTCGGACTATCAATGAGATTCTTAAGCGGCAATTTAAATCTCCTACCTCACTTCCTGGAGGAGAAATTTTCGAAATAGCACTACCAAACGACCATACGACCGTTCCGAGTGGCCGCGAATGCCAAAGCGTCACCACACCATGGCCGAAAACGAGAAAGATGAAAAAGGATCGCTCGGACAACATTAACTATGACAATGTTTTGGTATGTAATAGTATATATCTCAGAATAATAACTAAAGCTATAGAAACCGGACTAAAATAGCAAAGGTGTCACCAGATTAGTGACGCCATATTTGAGCTAATGTAGTGAGTGACTTTATAAAGGACTCCAGATTTTTTTTGATCACCGATTATCTGATGACCGTTTGACATAACAATACAAAAAATAAAAACTAAGTGTCAACCATTTGTTGCACTCCAACCTCTTTTCCTAGCCATAAGATAGAACGGAACTAAACTTAGTTGCACGATTTTTATTTTAGCCATCCTTCTATAGCTTTAGTTATTGTTCTCTATATACAGCAGTAGCCGGCAACAGTTGACATCTATCAACTACACAGCCGATGGAGTGGAAGAACATTTTGCATGCGCCAATGTTTCTTTTTCTTTACCTACTTGAAACAAATTTTTATATTTTCAAGCCAGTTAGTAGTACAGTAAACAGCTTAGTAGGTTACTTCTTTGGTGGCTATGTTTCGTAGTAAAAAGATCGTATCTATACTCTATACTATTAATAAAAGAGGAAAGTTTATTTGTTTGTTTGTTTGTTTGTTTATTTGTTTGTTTGTTTGTTTGTTTGTTTGTTTGTTTGTTTGTTTGTTTGTTTGTTTGTTTGTTTGTTTGTTTGTTTGTTTATTTGTTTGCAGGGGGTAATCTCTGCCAGTTCCAAAAATTCTTTCACTGACATAATGCTACATACCTTGCGGGTAACTGTAATAAACCTCTGTTGTTCAAATATACTTAGCATTATAATAGCTAAGGCAATGTTTTGTTACTTGGATTATTATCAATTGATTACTTACTATACAAGTCAAAAAATAACTACTTAGATCATCATCATCATTATCATGTATATGTATATGTGCATGTGACTTGCTAGATGTAACGTTTTGTTATATGGCCAATAAATGATTTTGATTCTGATTCATCTCAGCCAAAATACGTCCACAGCTGGACAAAGGCCTCGCATTTGTGCTGCTCGCATCCAGCGGCTTCCCGCGACTTTTACCTTCACTACTTGGATAGGTCCACCAAATAAGAAAAACATAGGTAGACCAAGGGAAAGATGGATAGATGAGATAAACAAAGTGGCCGGAAAAGATTGGATTACAAATGCAAAAGATAGAAGGGCTTGGAGTAAAATGGAGGACCCCTCTACGGTTACCCGTATAGAGGTCCTTGATAAATAAATAAATAAACAAATAATTTAAAAAAATATTAATAATTATAATTAGTACTTATTAAATTCTAATTTACGTTATTTTATATAAGTAAGCAAGTAATTCATTTATTTTATTTTTGTTGCATTAGTTGGACCTGTGACGGAAGCATTATATATATATATATAGGTACTTTTATGTAATGATTTCTTTACAATATTATAAATAAATGATTTGTTTTTTTTTTAATGTAAATTATAGTCCACATAGCATGCCATGCCGTGGCAACCTGTAATTAAGACGACACTTATTTATTTAATTATTTGGGAAAACATACAATACAATGAAGCATAAAGATATTACATAAAAACAGTGCATAGATCAGTAAAGTTTCCACTAATTACTAAATCGTTTAAGTTAGATAAAACAGAATTTATATAATTTTTATAACACTAAATTTAATCTTTAACAAATTTTAACCTTTAACAAAGACACACTTAACTTACTTAACTTACTTTAAAGAAGACACTTAGCTTTAAGTTTATGTTTGTTTCTACAATTTTTGCTTGTATCAGTGTTAGTCTTGTTGTTGTTGTTGAACTTTTTAATTTGGATTAATTATGAATTCTATTTTATTTTATTTTTGTATCATTCATGTTATTAAGAAGTTATTAAATTTTATCATTTCATTCTATATTGATTTGTTTTGTTATGCAATGTAATTTATTTATTAAGGTAATAAAAGAGGATATAATAATAATAAAATAGTCTTAATTAGTGACTAGAATCAGTTTAGTCTTAATTAATAATTAATTTTTATTAAAAATAAACTTAATAAAATTGAAAATTAAATAATTTTCAATTTGATTAACTAAGTTTATTGTTCCCGTTTTACTTGGCTAAATTGCCCCCTTAATTTGTTTCATACTTAATTCGTGCACAACGAGGTCGGCTACATTTGTAAGAACACGTTAATTTTAAAATGTTGTGTTTAATATGTAAATGTAGTTGTTTGTTGTGCCTTAAATAAATTTAAAAAAATATCCTTTCGAACATTGGCCACGCTAGCATTATACCCTATTATATTATTTAATATTATATAGTTATGTGAGAGGGTGCGTTCTAATCGCGATCGTGTTTTTTTCACTTTTTTCTAAACTGCTTACTTATAATTTCAGGATTTCCTTTATACCCTCGATCTACTGGAGAACGACGACAGATTGCAGCGAGATGGTAATTGGGAAGTGGAATGAGGAAGAATAACTGTAAACTACCGACTACCTTATCTAACAGTGACGTGACGCGTTATCCGAAACATTGGTTGATATATCTTAGATAATAATAATTTGTTATAATTATTTATTGATGAATATTTTTTACATGCATTAAAGATGGTATAAAAAGTTGAAGTGTGTGTATATGAAAAAGAAAAGGTTTTTCATTATCAATTATTTTTAAAAAATCATCATCAGCTCATTTTTATGTCCTCAATGCTGGCGCACGAGCACCACGTGGCCCAGTGCGGTGCGAATGCAGCCGACACGAACAACGGCTTTTCGTGCCCGCCGAAGCACGGAGGAGCTCGAGATAATAAATTTTTGGTCACCCATCCGATGACCGGCCTTTGCGAAAGTTGCTTAACCTCAGCAATCGCATACCGGGCGCTTATAACCATAACATAACCACTGCGCCATCGAGCTCCTAATAATACAATAGTTTAATAAAAAATATATTCTCAAATTAATTTATTGATCTGTTAAAGTAGACATAGACATTTTATTTATTCTTACGAGTACATGTTTAAAATCAATATTTACAATTTACAGAAAGCAATAAAAAGATAAAAAAACAAATATAATTAAAATAAAACAACTTTTGTGGATATGGCCTCGCGTTCATTATACACATTGATTAGGATTTCTTATCCTGATGACGTTTAGATTCGTAATTGTTGTTTATTTAACCCCCTTATTCATAAAAACTATTTAAGCATTTTTTAAGTTAAATATTGTTTTGTCAACGTCACACAAGCGTCATTTTGTATTTGAAGAAAAGAGACAAAACAATAAATAACTAAATAATACTTAAACAGTTTTTATGAATAAGGGGGTAAATGTTTAGTGTCAGCTTAAACTTTAGCAAACAAACAGGATTAAATTAATAATTCAATTAAATAATGAAAATACAAACTACACTGGACAGCAAAAATAACGGGTCATTTAGAAAAACCGCGATATCTCCCAAAGTTATTTACATAGATCCCTCGTATAAATAATAGGTTATAGGCAGATTTGTGGCGCTTATTATACATATCAAAAGAGGTTGCATTTGAACAAGTTACAGCTTCAAAAAAAAGAAATTCCGATTTTGGAAAAATATCAAAATTAAAATTTTTGGAATAAAAAAATTTCTCGCTTTTGTTTCAAACCGAGCTGTCATCATAAACAGTTTTTTTTGGCTGGTCACAGTATTTTGTGCATCAACCATGCACCAACATGTCGTTATCTACTGAAGAATGTACACGAATTATCACCATGGTACAAGAAGGAAGGAGTCAGCGGAGTACTGCTAGAACAGTAGGTGTATCTTTATCCACGGTCCAAAGAGTACTCCAGCGATTTCAAGAGACCGGCATGAACATCAGGAGACCAGGGAATGGCAGGACAAGGTGTACAACTACACGAGAAGACCGATTTATCGTGAGCACTATGTTAAGAAATCGATATCTCACGGCTGTTCAGGTCCGAAATAGCCTTCAAGAAATTCACCACAACAATGTAAGCTCTCACACGATCCGGCGGTGACTTCGGGAAGCTGATATAAAGCCTTATAGGCCAGCAAATGGCCCTAAATTGCTCAGAGAACATCTAGTTGCCAGGTTGCGGTTTGCTCGAGAACACGTCCGATGGACAGAGGAAGATTGGTCCAGGGTTATGTTTTCCGTCAAGATTTTGTTTATTCGCACACGATGGGAGTCGAAGAGTATATAGGCGACCAAATGAACGTTATCGTCAAGCGTGTTTTGAGGAAAAGGTGCCATTCGGTGGAGGATCAATAATGGTTTGGGCTGGGATATCTTCAGAGGATCGTACGGAGTTAGTAATTATAGAAAACGGTTTTCTGACAGCTCCCAGATATGTAGAGGAGATTTTAAATGAGCATGCTGGTCCTTTCTTGGTGAATATGGGCGCAAATTCCATTTTCATGGACGATAATGCGCGACCACATACAGCACATTTGGTCAACGCGTATATTCAAGACGTCGGTATCACCCGCATGGAGTGGCCAGCTCGCAGCTCAGACATAAATCCCATAGAGCATTTATGGGACGAGCTCGGGGGATGCGTTAAACAACGCTCTTCAGCTGCAGCTAACTTACGTGAGTTAAGAAGTGCGCTAGTAGAAGAATGGTCAAACATAGACCAAAACCGTATTAGAAATTTGATTTACAGCATGCCACATCGTCTTAATGAAGCGATACGGGCTCGTGGAGGAAATACAAGATATTAAATTTACAGAAAAGCTTTCATTTTGCAGATTAACTGTGTTGTATATTTTTGTTGTTAAAAGTTAGAAGTGTTTTTTTTTTGTTTTTTTTAGTACTTAAATAAAATTATACAGTTTACAAACGTGTTATGTATTTTCTTTTATGTATAAGTCAGTCATCTATAACATACTACAGTTTCACTAGTTTGTGTTGTGTAGTTAAGAAATTATCACACTTTTTATAAGCGACCCGGAATTTTTGCGGCCCAGTGTATTAATAACATTTTGAATTTTGCGTTTACAATGCTATTTAAAGTAACAAGATAAAATTTTATCAGAAAAAAAATCATCCAGCCGCAAGAAGCTAGAGTTCTGGGGCCTCGGTAGCTCAGCGGTCGGAGCATTGGACCGGTAATCCAAAGGTCGTGGGTTCGAATCCCACTCGAGCTACCTGAGAATCCTGAGGCTGGTTGTTATTTTTTCTAGTAAAATTTTCGTCATCATCATCAGCTCATTTATGTATCCACTGCTGGGGCACGAGCCTTCCCTATGGATGGATAGGGAGAACGGGCCGTAAAACTGCGGGCCCAGTGCGGATTGGTAGTTGTTAACGACTGCTAATGCGGGACCAACGGGTTTACGTGCCATCCGAAGCACGGAGGAGCTCGAGATCGTAAATATTTGGTCACCCATCCGATGACCGGCCTTTGCGAAAGTTGCTTAACCTCAACACTCGCAGACCGGGCGCGTTAACCACTGCGCCGTAGTACTATTATTTATTTTGTGACTGCGCGCCATCGAGCTAATCGAGTAAAATTTTACCTTCATCTGTTACGTTGTATAGTTGTTTGTAACTAGTTTGGATTGTTTGAAAACAGGTAAAACATGAGTGAAGGCACATAATAAGTGTTGAAAAACAGTGTGAAAATTATAGTGTTTTTCAACCTATTTCATGACGCGACCCCCTTAATATACAAACATTTTTTGCGACCCCCTGCCCTCTCCTGTTTCTAAAATGTATTTTATTAAGTTACAAATATCAAATCCGTGAGTTTTTATTTATTTTCATAAATACCTATGTATCCCAATTAATTACCTATACGGACATACAGGTCAATAAGCGAACGTTTATGGACGGTATCTATACATCATTCTGAATACAATGACAAAAAATGGGCTCCAGTTTTATAGTGATTTTTCAAAGTTATGTTTTCTAACAAACTAAATCAATTAAAACAATACACATCATAAAAAATAAAAAGAAAAAAAGAAATAAAAAGATAGTGTACAGTTACACCACAGAAAACCATTGTATGACATTCATACACATCTTTGTGTGCGTGTAGTACAGCTGTACGGGTTTGAAAGGGTGTATTTTTTGGTAAATTATGATAATATTTTGTTGATTATCTCAGTAACGAGCCTGTAGTTTTGGACCAAATTTGGTGAGCATGCTCAGTGTAATGTATAGATGCTCCCCTTAAACGTTCGCTTATTGATATTGTTAGACCCTATATATTTACATCAATTTCGTCACCAAGCGGCTCTACGGAAAGGCGATAAGGTAGACGTCCCTAATGCCGATAACGTCCCAGTAACCGATAACTAGTTACATTTTTATGTTTTCTTATTTCTACCAAAAAGACTTTTTAAGTATTCGAACGGCAACATTTTCTTAGTAATATTCTACGCAATTATAATAGCAACACTTATCCATAACTGTAATGGCGTCTTAGCTATAAAACATTGAAAGTGCTTTGCCCGAAATAAAACAAAAAATACGAAGTTTTGTTACTGAATTACGAAACCACCAGGGTTCATTGCTAAGCTTGCTGTGCTGCTGCTTTTAAATGTAAGGTAAGAGTGTTAATTTACTAATACATTTGAGTTAACTATGTAGTGATTTAACCTAAAACTCAAGGCAAATCTTAGTGAAAAGTTAATATTATTACATATCACATCTATTGGTACTCACAAATCCCTACTTGACCTAGTACCCGTTAAAATGTACACTATTTTAACGGGTTTTGGTACACGCATCAACCTAGTAATAGTCAATGCACCAAAACCCGTTATTGTACCCTATTTCCTTGCATTAAATGCCATTATTCAATAAAATATTGTATACCTTTTTATTGGTTATTGGGACACACGGTTAACAGTACACCTAAGCTCGTCATAGTTCTTAGCATCTTGAATTTAAGTGTCATTATCGTCAAATAAAAGGACAAATGAAATAAAAGAAGGATGCCTCGACGACACAAGTGGTTAGCGCACTAACTAACCACTTGTGCCATCGAGGCAAGGATCCTTTTTTTTTTTTTTTTTTTTTTTATATTAGAAGGAGGCAAACGAGCAGGCGGGTCACCTGATGGAAAGCAATCACCGCCGCCCATGGACACCCGCAAAACCAGAGGAATCACAGATGCGTTGCCGGCCTTTAAGGAAGGAATAGGCTCGTTTCTTGAAGATTCCTAAGTCATATTGGTCCGGAAATACCGCCGCTGAGAGCTGGTTCCACAGCACTGTAGTTCGTGGTAAAAAATTACGTGAGAAACGCACAGTAGTAGATCGCCATCCATCAAGATGGTGTGGATGGAAAGACAGTCGATTGCGTGTAGTGCGGTGAAGGAAATCAGCGGCAGGGATCAAACCGAACAATTCCTCAGAGCACTCCCCATGATAAAGGCGATAAAATATACAGAGAGATGCAACGTCTCTCCGAAGGGCCAGTGGATCGAGCCGACCAGAGGTTACCACGTCGCCGACAACTCGAGCAGCTCTGCGTTGAATGCGGTCAAATGGGAGGAGTTGGTACTGGGGCGCTCCAGCCCAAAGATGGGAACAGTATTCCATATGAGGCCTGACCTGTGCTTTGTAAAGCTGTAAGCGATGGGTCGGCGTGAAATACTGTCCCGCTCTATTGAGCACACCCAGCTTTTTCGAAGCTAATTTAGCTTAACCTTCCAAATGACCGCGAAATTGAACGTCACTTGAAATATCGACGCCAAGGATTCCAATGGTCGGTTTGGTATCAAGGGGAGCTCCTTCAAAGTTTAGAGATACGACGAAGGGATGTTTTTTAGCGGTAAACACGCAAACTTGTGTTTTGGAAGGGTTAAAATGGACTAGATTAAGTCGGCCCCAATTCGAGACATGACTTAACATGTTCTCAGTGTCAGTCACAAGTTTATTCCGGTTCTCGATGACGCTTTCCAGAGAAATATTAGTACGTCCGGTGTAAAGCGTATCCCCAGTACTGTCGTCTGCATAGCAATGAATGCTGTTGTTATGCAACATGTCATTGATATGCAGAAGAAACAGTGTAGGCGACAGCACACACCCCTGTGGGACTCCAGCATTCACGGGCTTCAGGTCAGAGCATGATCCGTCAACTACGACTTTGATGCTACGCCCAGAAAGAAAGCTGGCGACCCACGCACACAATTTCTCAGGGAGCCCGTATGATGAAAGTTTCGAGAGAAGAGCCCTGTGCCATACCCTGTCGAAGGCTTTCGCTATGTCCAAGCTAACTGCCAGTGCCTCCCCTTTCCTCTCGACTGCCTCCGCCCATCGGTGAGTGAGGTACACTAAAAGATCACCAGCCGAACGACCGCGGCGAAAACCGTACTGGCGATCGCTTAGTAGCTGATTCTCTTCTAGGTACCTCAAGAGCTGGCAGTTTGTAATGGACTCCATTACTTTGGAGAGCAAAGAGGTGATGGCTATAGGCCTGTAGTTGGACGGATCTGAGCGATCACCTTTTTTGGGAATCGGGTGGACAAGGGCTGTCTTCCAAGAACTCGGGACAACGCCAGTCGTGTAAGAGAGCCGGAAGAGGCGCGTTAGAACCGGCGCCAACTCAGGAGCACACGTCCGAAGCACAATGGGAGGGACTGCATCAGGCCCACTCGACTTATGAATGTCAAGGGAAAAAAGAGCCTTACGAACTGACCTTTGCAGGAACCGAACGTTTGGCATAGAACAAGCGCAATGCGGTATTGTTGGTGGCGAGTTTTCCCCATCGTCCAAGGTCGAGTTTGATGCGAAAAGAGTACCCAAGAGATCGGCTTTCTCTTTTGCAGTATGGGCAAGGCAATCATCGGTCTTGTGCAGTGGTGGAAGTGACGGTCGACAGAAATTCCCCAAGACAGCCTTGGCGAGAGACCAGAATGCACGCGTACCCGAAGGAAGACGCACTAGCCTCTCCCCAATTCTACCTATAAATGATGACTTCGCCTTGGCAATGTCCTTCTTAAAAGACCTGGCAGCAAAGTTGTACTTCTTTTTGAGCACACTGGTACTTGGATCCTTTGATGACACCGCATTAGCCCAGGCTTGGTAATGCTCGCGCTTCTGGCGAGATGTTATTTTGCAACATCGACCAAACCATGGTTGGGATCTGCCGCCAACGGGAACCATAGAGTTTGGAATAAAGAGTTCCATTCCCTGCAGTATCACATCAACGACAGAATCGGCGGCGACATCAGGATCATCCAGCGAGAAGCAAACTCGCCACCATGGGTACGACGCAAAGAAACTTCGCATCCCATCCCAGTCCGCTGACCTATAATGCCAGACCCGACGGCTGACCGCACGTTGCGATTTTAAAGTTTCCGTGAGAGGCACTGTGCTCCGAATCAGGCAATGATCTGATGAGCCTAGTGGTGCATCAACGGACACTTGATAGCCGTCTGGGTGCGAGGTCAACAAGAGGTCCAGTAAGGAAGGTGTATGGCCCTCCACATCTGGTACCCGCGTAGGCTCGGCAACCAGTTGGGACAGACTGTAGGCCAAAGCGAAGTCATGAACGGCTCTACCCGCATGGTCAGTAGTGCGTGAACCAAGCCATTCGACGTGGTGGGCATTAAAGTCTCCCAGCACCACGATCTCGGCAGAGGGGATCCGTTGGAGAAGGGAATCTGTGGCCGTTTGGACGCTCTCGACAAGTTGGTCAGTCTCAATGTTACCGCTGTGGGACCTATACAGGCACGCGTAGACGCGAGGGTGGTGTCCGCAGTCGACTTGCAGCCATAAGATGTAGAGGTCCCTAACTTCAAGATTGCCGAGGCGACGAACGCACATATCCTCCCTGACGTAAGCACAAACACCGGCGCGTGGCACAAACGAATGCTCCAGATTGTATCCCGGGTAGCGCAAGTAGGAGACGTCAGGAGGGGGGGATATCTGCGTTTCAGTAAGGAAAAGCAAGGCCGGCTTCTCCGTCTCAAGGTGGTAATGGACGGCGCTTAAGTTGGAGTGAATTCCCCTGATGTTGCAGAAGTCCACGCGAAGCGTAGGAGGGGGTGCCGAATGTCTTGCCTTACTCCTGCCTGCAGCATGTGCTGATACGAGCGGACTTTTGCCCTCCCCAGAATACGTAGGGCAGCCTGAGCGTGGACGCTCAGGGGGGGATTCTCCTACACTGGAGGTGCAGGTACCCCCCTGGGGTAAATCTAAATTTAAGTTCGCTGCCATATCAATTGTGTGTGTGGGGGGGGGGGAATAGGGCCTCCGGAACTATCACTGACCGGACGAAACACAACAGCAACAGCAACGAGTGCCATTATTTCACGCCGGTATTTAGTGAGAGGGTGGTATTACACCGGGCGAGCCGGCCCAATGCGTGCTACAACGCAGCGTGGCTCTACCACTCAGTCAGTGTCACTCATTTAGCACCACCCAGGGGTCACGTGTAGGGTCTCGAGGGTAAACCTACGGACGCGAGTGACCTTAACCCCCAACCCCCACCCACGTTTTACTTTTTATTTTCAAGTGCTAAATTATAAATTTTATAAATATTTAATTTAGCTTCAGTGCAGCAATTAGCACTTGAAAATAAAAAGTAAAAATTTAATCTTTAAGTTATGTATACTATTTGATAATACTAAAATCGTAGTTTTGATAGACTGAGTTAAACATTTTTGTTGGCTAGCTTGTTTAAATGCAGAGTTAGTTATTTTTTTTTTTGATTATGCTGTGGATTGTGTTCTTTTATGCTCTTTCTTATTATGTTTTGTTATTTTAACTTAAAGAAATATTTTTTGATTTATATAATTGTTTTTTTTTTGTATTAGTAGTCATAAATACATTTCCTTAAAATTTTGGCTTTTCTTTAAGAAAGTACCTCTATATTCCCTACATCAAGCACAGTCACAAATATTATATTTCAGTGAACTTTAACTTAAAGCAACAGAGTTCAAATTCGCAATTAAAAATACCGGATTTTAGGACAGTTTAACGCTTACTAGTACAAATTTAACGGGTATTGGTACAATTCGGTCTTTTTTATATTTCTTTGGATTTATGTGTATTAACATTAACATAATTATGAATAAAACAAGTTATTCAAGAGCTAGATTAAATTACTTATATGCTCATGTAAATATCATTTTTGTAACTCTACCTATTTTAACGTAGCAGACGTGCAAACTCAGCAATGTTCAAAACTTAACGGATACTGGGACGTTTACCTTACGTATGACACGTGTTTTCTTTAATTTTTACGGAGGCTTCGCGATCCCCTGCGACCCCCTTATAAAGCCTCCGCGACCCCCAGGGGGTCGCGTATAGGGTTACCATCCATGTCAGGGAAGATGTCTGTATATGATGATGATATAACGCCTGATTTTTCAGAAAAATGCCTGTCTATAGTAAAAAAAAACTGTAAGTCTTTTACTATTGAACTAATTAAGAATAAACAAATTTTCTACACTGGGTGATATTTTTCCGAAGACAATTTTTTTCAAAAGTTCAGTTTCACCCGGCCGGCGGTCGAGCGGGCAGCCCGCTTGCATCCGGGACCCGCGAAATTCAGAAATGCCTGTCTCAACTGAGCGCCGGCCGCAGGCCTGTCTAAACGGTAAAATGCCTGTTAAATGCGGCGAACGCCTGTCAGATGGTAATTGGCAACCCTAGGCGCGACCCACACGTTGAAAAACACTAGAAGGTACGCTCGAGTACCGCACGCTAGATCCTCTCACGGACACTGAATCTCGGACCATCTCGAACCAGTCTGAGCGTAGCTGTTGCGAAAGTTCCGTGAGGTGAGATATTGTCTACTAGATTTTGTTCGCGGCTTTGCTCATGTGGGCTACACGACTTGTGATTGTTTGTATTAAAAGCCGTTACGTTTTAAATGTAAGATCAGAACTAACCAGGTCATATACCAAAGGGTTTAACTTTTAAAATGACTTCCATGAAAACTTTCCACCGTCATTTCACCTCTCTAAATAGGGGAGGTTTTTCGAAAAATGCTAAAACACGTCTTCTTTATTTTGTGTTGAAAAATCTAAAGATTGATTAGAATATTTTTTTGATAGTTATTACTTTAAAAATAACAATGCCCCCAAAAAAACCTTTTTCCCTTTTTTACTCATTTAAAAAAAACAAACAAAATTCCTGAGACATGTCATTCTTTAATTCTTTTCAAGAACCCAAATACCAATTTTCATGTAAGTAGGTATTTAAATTCAAATCTGACGGACTTTGATACAAACTTTCACCCCCTATTTGACCCCCTTAGGGTGTGATTTACGTAAAATCCTTTCTTAGTGGCTGGTTACGTCACTCAATTTACCTACAGTCCAAATTTTATCTAATTAGCTTCAGCGGTTTAGGCTCGGCGATTTTGAGGCAGTCAGTCAGGTTAAGTCATTATATGTATATATATAGATTTGTGCGTTGGTCGAGCAACAGTTTATGAAGCTTACCTTTTCGTCATGGACAAATATTAATAATAATTAATACTAACGCCTCGGTGGCCGAGTGGTAGACCGCTCGGCCCGATACCCGAATGTCCTTGGTTCAGTTCCCAGGTCGGGTAAAGTGTCTTTCGGATTTTTCGATGCATAGCCCGGGTTTGTGATCCCAACCCGCATTTGGCAAGCGTGGTGATTAAGCCATTTTACTCACCAAGTCCAATGCCTTCGTGCAGTCTCCATATATTGTGGTTAATTATTCAGAGTGCCTTATGCCAGTTTTATTTAGGTACTATTAATCTTTTATCTCCCAGTGACTCCTTAAGGAGCCTTAAAACAATTGAATTTCTATTGTGTCCGGTTTTATGGATAACGAAAGGTTAATGCATCCGGCATATCAAATAAAAATCAGGAAAAGGAAAACGTTTTTTAAAATTAGAAATTGTTTGTTGTCGAATTCGTGGGTTCAAGTCCCGCCTGAGGCAAGTCTTTTTAAGAGCTTTTAATAGATAGTATAGAAAATAATATTAGCATCGTAAAAACAAAATCAGTTGGGGGGCGTTCGGTAAGCTGCCCGAAATTTTCAAGTGTAAGGAAGTGCCCCTCTCTCTAAAACGAAGGGCATATGAGCAGTACATTCAGCCGGTCATGGTCTACGGAGCAGAAACTTGGACCCTTACACAACACGTCCAAAAGCTTCAAATAGCCCAAAGAAAAATGGAACGCGCCATGCTGGGTATAAACTAAGCGACAAAATAAGAAACTCAGCCATCTGGAGTCGCACTAAATTAACCGACGTGGGGCGTATCATTGCGCAGAGAAAGTGGCGATGGGTCACGTAAGCCGCAGAACTGATGGCCGGTGGAGCGAGAAGGTGCTAGAGTGGAGACCACGGACCGGCACCAGAAGCGTGGGCCGCCAGAAGGCTAGATGGCCAGATGACATCACGAAGGTCACGGGAAAAAACTGGATGCAGAAAGCCCAAAACCGAATAGAATGGCGTGCATATGAGGAGGCCTACACTCAGCAGTGGGTGGTTATAGGCTGAAGAAGAACAAGAAGAAAAACAAATTAACAATTTCAATAATAAATTTTCTATAATCAGTAATCATTTTTTTACATAGGTAGGTACACTCTTGGTACACTACATAATATACATGGTAACTACAATACTATTAATTTATTTAAACATCGTGGTCAACTGTCTGGCATGTATCCTATTCAGTAAATCTGCACATCAATTCAGTGTTTAGATGATCTGTAAAAGATAAGTTGCATTGCATCATTCAATAAATACAAAATTCCACATCATCATCATCATCATCTCAGCCAAAAGACATCTCAGCCACTGCTGGACAAAGGCCTCCCCCAAGGATCTCCACAACTACCGGTTTTGTGCTGCTCGCATCCATCCATCTCGCTCAAAATTCCACATTTAATAATGATAATTACCGGCCGCGGCCTATACAACTTGAACATAAAGGTGTGGTCAAAATGAAAAGATCCAAAGTGTATCCGATCTAGATCCTGTATGCAGAGTTACTAAGGCATAATTATGAACTTTAGCTTGTTATGCAATTTTTAATTAAACAGTTTTGGGACCGGCAGCTCGAAAACTTTTTTAACAAATTTCCGCTCGACTTATAGAGACCACTAGTGACCCTCAAGCTGGCGCGTATTTTGGCCAACGCCTAAGTTTGGTCATCCAAAGAGGCAACGCCGCCAGCGTCCTGGGCACTCTCCCGCTTGGCAGCGATTTGGAGTCCCTTTTTTATTTGTAAAAATTATGTTTAAATTTCTATATAATTATATATATTTTTTAACTTCTCTTAATTATAATATTTATACTTACTTACTATGAATAAAAAAATAAGCAATTGAAAAAAAGAAATAATAATAATTAAACAGTTGTATTGTGACGTCACATCAAAATAAACAAGTTACAGCCGTAGTGGTTTAGTAACCTCTGTGTTCTTACATTTATGATTAATGCTGCTTGCTTATGCGGGCCTGACGTGCATGACTTCACTAATATCATTATTTAATTTAAAATTGCATGACAAATTAAAGTTAATAATTATGTTTCATACAACTGTACTGTACTCTCTTCCCTGTGTGGTGCCGGGGATAAAGAATTGCACCACCCCATCTCAACCCGTGGGTGTCGTAAAAGGCGACTAAGGGACCATCCCAGAGGATGGGCAGCAGCATCACTCTGAGGTTACCCTCAACCTACTGCGATCGCCAACCCGCCTGCCAAGCGTGGCGATTACAGCAAATACCCCCATGATATGCAGATCCTTGGGGGAGGCCTTTGTCCAGCAGTGGACGTCTTTTGGCTGAGATGATGATGTTGATGATGAATTATGTCTCAGTAACAACACATACAAGATTTGTATCGGATACACTTTGTATCTTTTCATATTGGCCACACCTTTCTGATACACGTTCTTTAATTATTATGTAAACATCGATGTAGTAGGTACCTAAGTAGTACTTACCAGTAGTAGTATTGTAATCATGTTACGTACACTGGGAATCGAACCCGGGAACACGGTCGGAGACCGGTTAGTTTTAAGAGCGTTTACGCCGGTATGGTAAAGAAAACAGCTATGGATGTTTGGATGTTTGGTTTTTGTGGTAGGATTTCATCACCTCATTCTTTGGCGATATTGTTTTAATATTAAATAAGGGCTAAGCAAAGTCTGAACAGTGGTTCAGTGGTTAGGCCACTGATGGCTGTCAGCTCTACATCTGCTCTAGGGTTTGATTCCCGAGGAGGGTCTATTTTATTCAGTGTCGTTATTCGTATTAATTTTATTTAAAAATAAAGCATTACAAGTAAAAACTTATTAACTTATAAAGAGCGTTTACGCCGCACACTAGCGTTGCCAATGAAAAAAAAACATATCTAGTAATTAGAGATAGAAAATCAAATTATGCTCAACAAACTATCTAAATGAAGTAATTTAGCATTTTTACATCACCTAATAAACACCTGACATGTTATGGTTTAGTTAAATATGGCGTTATAGTTAAAAGTGGCCGTAACGTCTTATTTCACTAAACCATAACATGTGAGGTGTTCATTAGGTGACGTAAAAATGCTAAATTACTTCATTCAAATAGTTTGTTGAGCATAATTTGATTTTCTATCTCTAATTACTAGATATGTTTTTTTTGCATTAGTGGCGCTAGTGTGCGGCGTAAACGCTCTTAGGTGTAGGTAGTTAGAGGCGACTTATAAATAAGAATATTATTTTTATGTAAATTTATGTAAGTAAATTAAAAGTAGGTTCATGGCCGAAGCAACTAAGTCAAATCTAATGCATTAATTACCTAAATTTCGGTGAGAATCGCCGTCTTCTCGTTTCATTGCTCGCTATCTCTTCAACTGGAGACTTTTCCTGCAAGTTAATGTTCATTGATCATGCAAACCACTTAAATAGTTTCACATTTATTTTATAAGTTAAAAACATCATCATCATCATCATCATCTCAGCCAAAAGACGTCCACTGCTGGATAAAGGCCTCCCCCAAGGATCTCCACAACGACCGGTTTTGTGCTGCTCGCATCCAGCAAAAAACATGTAAGAGCCAAAATGCTTCTATACCGACATGTATCAACAATTTCGGTATCATATACTAACATCAGTGAAAAACATCTTCTAAGCTCTATATGCTTAAGGAAAGGAAATACATAGGGAATACAAAGAATTTAGTCATTAGCTGACGTGGGAATTGAACCCAAAATCTCCGGGTCGAACGATTATTACTGTATCCACAGACCTTATACATCGTCATCTTCGAAATAAATTGTATTCTCGAAGTAGTATTTATATTGTAATTTTACCTCAACTTCGGATTTTTGGAGGGAATCCAGCTTTGGAGGCCCATACTGTCTGAAGCCAGGGGGTCCATACTCTAGAAATCCTTCTGGATCTTCCACCGACCTGCGATGTAAATGTTTTGATCAAAAATAAAGCTCGTTGACATATCCGACGAATTTGAGAATTTGAATGGCGAAATTTAAACTCTCCTCTTTTGTCATCAGGGTGCCTATTACGTTAACGAAAACTTGAATCGATTGCTGCGAAAAGCTGCACCTCCTGAGTTCCTGTGTGATTTTTGTTTACTATCCGTATACATTCGATTACCTACGTTTACGAAAACGAAAATTTGTATGGCATTGAAGCAGCGCCAGCAGCGCCTCCTGGCGACATACGGGAAGAGTTAAAATTTTGCCATACAAATTCTCGTTGTCGTTAACGCGAACTAACTCGCACTATATACTCAGTGCTATAGTAATTTTAATTTTCAATAACGTTATTGTGAGGAGCTTGGGCGAGTGAAACCACCTGTAACTTATTAAGGTACATTTATTGTGCTCAACCGTTGCAGCCGTGAAAAGAGAACGAGTGGCAGGCGCGCAGGCCCTTAAACAGGGTCTAACAAAATCAATAAGCGAACGTTTTAGGGCGGTATCTATACATCATTCTGAATACAATGACAAAAAATGGGCTCCAGTTTCACAGTGATTTTTCAAAGTTGTGTTTTATAACAAACTAAATCAATTAAAATAATGCACATCATGAAACATGCTGTATCTTTACTAACACGCACGCAAGCGTCAATGAAAAGATAGTGTACAGATACACGCACACAATTGAAAATCCATTGTATGACATTCACACACACGGCTATCTTTGTGTGCGTGTAGTACAGCTGTACGGGTTTGGAAAGGATGTATTTTTTGGTGAATTATGATAATGTTTTGTTGATTATCTCGGTAACGAGCCGGTAGTTTTGGACCAAATTTGGTGAGCATGCTCAGTGTGATGTATAGATGCTCCCCTGAAACGTTCGCTTATTGATATTGTTAGACCCTATATATTAGCGGACTGTCGCTGTTTGCGGGAAATATAGGAACTACTCATAACTGATACATTGTCTAGATTGATTGCAACATAATTAGTTTCCTTTGTCGGTGCCACATGGCGCTAAATATACAACAGTGATCGAATGTCATATGAAACTCACACTAGGCACCCTGGTGAAAAATGAGGATAATAAAAATATTACAAGTTCTCGTTTAAAACGCGATCGGATGATCAAGAAAACCGCATTCACTCTCGCAAGCATAGCACAGGAATCGTAATATGTGGTATCCGAAACATCTATGAACCACCTGCAACATGTGCTGACACCGTGGCTCCCTCGCATGTTCGCGCCACTTCACTTCATGTGGGGGCTGCTGCGGTAAGAAGGAACAAATACGCAAAACTAGGTCGAAATTATTTATTTGTTCCGTTTGCGGTGGAAACAATGGGTCCATGGGGGCCGGAGGCAAAGCAGCTTGTTAAAGAGTTAAGTGCTCGCCTTATCGAGGCCTCGGGTGACAAGAAGGCTGGCAGCTACCTCTGCCAGCGTATTAGTTTGGCAATTCAAAGAGGCAATGTTGCCAGCACTCTTGGGACCATTCCCATGAGCCCACAGTTGGAAGACATCTTTTATTTGTAGGTCTAGTTTTTAATTTTCTAATTATTTATCTCTGTTTTTTTTTTCAAGTTAAGTTAAGTAATGTAATTTACAAAGTTATATGCTGTTACCAAATTAGATGTTTTGTCAAAATACTTGCCTGATAGATTCGATAAGAAATGTAACTTACCCTGAGTTTTGTACGACAGATTTCAGCTCTGTTACGTCTTGAGAGATCTGCACCTGCTGTAATAATATTAAAATTTAAATAAATATTGAAAATTAAAACCGTCTGGGTTTCCTTATTTTTCGACCTTACTTATGAGGTACTAATGTGAGTCGTTCGAATAACGAGAGCTGAAATTCCGAGGGCACTAAAGAAACTCGAGAACGCTTTGCCAAATGCAGGTTGGTGATCACAAATTCGGTCCATGCCTAAAAACCGAAACACCAGTCGTGCAAGCACGGATCTTACCGATCGATAAATTTATCGGTCGATAAAACTGTTTATCTATCGAATTTTATCTACAACCGCTAGCACGGGACTCGGATCGGTAGGTTTACCGTGTTCTATTTTAGCGATATTTAAAAGTGGCAACACGGCAATTTTATCGCCTCATTCGTTCATCATTCATTAGAATGTTATATTTTTAAATGTTAGTGATTAAATTATCTTTGTTTTGTGTTCTGTTTCTTATCGTGTAGGGTTTTTAAAGGAATTTTAATATTATTCCTTTATTTATTTAATATTATTTTACTATGTCGGAACCACCAAAGTACCTAAGTATCACATTTTCTAAGTCGTTTAAAAAACATCGTACTTAATATTTACTTATTTGTTAGTGGATTACTTGCTCCATGCTTTTGTAAAAATCCGTCGGCAATAAGGGCCTTATAGGCAGCGGTGCTGGGAAATCGAATGAAGACGGGCAAAAGACGACACACAATAGCTTCAGAGACCTCCTTTACAACTTTGCTAAACTGTGCATTGTCCCAACGCCAAGTTATATTCTTGCTGAATGCACCGCTGATAACTACCGACGGCATGAAACCGCACAGCTGCGAGGACCGGCAAAAAGTAGATTGTTGAGGTTAAAATAAAAATTTGAAATAGGAAAAAACTAAATTCCTGCTACTTACAACAACATGGACGGGCAATCCGTTTGATCTAATCCGTCGGATGTCGCCCCAAATGCTCTCAATAACCACAAAAGCTATTTCTCGGGATATGCGAAACAACCTCATGAAATCAGAATCTTCTAAATCCATGGGGTTGTTTCTCTCCCTCAGATGGCACCGGACAATGTTAGTTCTTCGCGACGTCGCCGTTGCGTCTCTTCTGCAACCAGCAAAAGGTGCCCGAAATCCATTTTTTCACGACTAATGGCGTCGAATGGCGTCGAAAGCGTCGATAACTTTATCTACCAACTTTTATCTACATATCGATATAATTTATCCACAAGAAATGTCATTTTCGAGTCCCATGCTAGCTTTTATACACAATAGATAAAATTTACCGATTATATCTACGGGTCGATAAAGCAAGATCCATGCTGCCGATGTTAATTTGTCGACCTGAACTGTCAAATTTTATCGTCTAATGTCACTTAATCGGTCGATAAAAGATCCGTGCTCGCGGGGCAGGGGGGGTAACCACGAGCTCATAAAGCAGTATTATTGCAGTTGTGAAAACGAGACGCGTGTAGCGGCGAATATACTCGCGTCTCTTTTCCGCAACTGCAATAATACTGCTAAGAGCTCATAGTCAGGGGGCTGGCGTTCACCAAGGCGTTCTCATTATCATCACCAGCTAATTGTATGTCCCTTACTGCTGGAACGAGTCTCCCCTCCGGAAGGAAACACTACAAGGAGAAGTCGTTCTCATAACACACTATAATTACCTGCTCAGCCACAACTTCTTTCTCCAAATTGACGATGGTCTCAGCTATGTTCTTCACGCCTTGCTCAATAATCTTCACTTTTTCCTCAACTTCAGACTCAATTTTCGCATTCACTGAAGCCTCCTCATTAACACCAACAGCAGCTGCTACTTCGTTTTCTACTTCATTGTTTTCGGCTACAGATGCTTCTACTTCGAGATTGAGCGATTTGCCCTTAATATCTTCTTGGACAGCTTCTGTGGTTGCTTTCTCATCAGTTTCAGATTCAACAGCTGTGTTTTCCTCAATGACTTCTGTCTTCAATTCAGCAACTACTAAAATACAATACAATACAATAAAAAAAGTTAGGTTAAGCACACGTTATCTATCTTTTGAGCTTGGCTTGTGTTTTTTAAACTATCATGGTCACTTTTTAGGGTTTCGTAGTCATCAAGAAACCCTTATAGTTTCGCCATGTCCGTCTGTCTGTCCGACCCCAGCCTAGCTCATAGACTCTTAGTACTAGAAAGCTGTAATTTGGCATGGATATACATTTTAATCACGCCGACGAAGTGGTGAAGTAAAATTTAAAAAAATATTTTTTTTAGGTTACCTACACGTGAAATTTCTTTTAGGTTACCCCCCCAGCCAGCTAAATTGTTGTTTTTGGATACGTGAAAAAATTTACGGTAGTTGTATATAATGACGAAGTTAAAAGGAAAACTGTCACAGCTAAGTAGGCTTTACAAGTTTACGAGTAACAGTCGACCAACTGATAAAATGTACTTGGCGCAGTACAAATTCCTCATTGGGAACTACTTAAATAACGTTGTCAGGTGTGTGAAACCGGTAGTATCCGCATTATTAAGATGGGCTACGGAACCCTACACTGCGCGTGGCCAGAGACGCACTAGGTCAGTTTTTTATAAGAAGACCTTTAACGAGCCGACGACGACGTCGGTCTTCAAACGAGCAATCGGGCCAATGGACAACCGCAACATCAGAGGTGTTGCTTTTGTGTTGCCGACCTGAGAAAAACCTTTTTTGAAAGATGGCAGGTCATTCCACAGTTTGATGGTGCGTGGAATAAAGCTCTTCAGGAAGCGAACCGTTCTAGAGAAAAGAGGCTCCAGCTTACGTTAGAATTTTTACTCGTTTTATTAACGGAATTATCCCGTTAGTAATAATAGTTTTGACTAACTCTTGCATTCTCGCGCCACCAGATGGGCCACTAAATAACCGTGCACCAAAATTACCAATTAAGTGGTGGCTTTATTGGTGATGGTGGTGCACGTTTATTTAGATCAACAACAATTTGAATTTGGATTTGAATCAACAACTTCTCCCGCTTTTGGAACTATTTCCAGATTATTATTTATTGAATTAAAATGATAATGTGTACCTTCAGTACTAGCTTCCACAGTGACAGCTTCGTCCTGACCAAACTTGGCTTCCAGAACAATAAACGGCTGGTCTGTCGTTACGTCAGGAAGGCTCTGGGTCTTTATGTCCTGGGACACCTCAACTTTGGGGGGTCCATACTCCCGAAGGAAGTCTGAGCTGGCACTCTCAGACTCTTCCAAAACGATGTCTCTTGGCGCAGCTGGTTTCTGTAAAGTTATGACATATCTTCATCATCTTTGTCTTTGTCTCCATCATCATCATCAACATCATCATCATCAGCCTATTCAAGACCTATTCTATGTAATCTACTGCCGGGCATAATATATAAGCTAATAAAGGGTTAATAGGCTATAATTATATGAAAACAATTAACATAAAAAGATAATGAAAACTTGAATGGCTCTTTTCTGGAGTAGGTACAGGTGACAAAATGCACATATGTGTTCAAACATAATGCCATAGATATAAAGTTCAAAGACTATTGAGAAAGTTGTAAATTTTGTGATATTCTGAACTTCTGAGGAGGCCGCCTTGTGTACCTACAAAAATCGTTTCGAAACCAACGTCAACTAGTCGTAACGTACCTGAACTTCAGATGGCAGGTAGAATGCAGGTCCTTCTGGCTTCCAGCCGCTAGCCAGGTACGGTCCTGATCTGAGTGCTGACGCAGAAGCGACGACAAGAACAAGAGCTGCTAACACCTTCAAATAAAAGGAAAGAAAACAAAATACAGTAAAAGAAAAAGGTTTTCCATTGCGATTGCGAGAATATTACATAACATAAAAAAACACAGATTGTTACAGAACATACAAACAGTGGTGAGCAAAGGTGGACTTAACTCTAAAGGAAATCTCTTCCAGCCAACCTAATGTGGAATGAGAGCTTCTTGTTTTACTAGAAGCAATAAAAGTGCAAATTAATCTTAAATAAAAATATATCATATACATTTATTATACAGGGTGGAAACTTTCAGCGGGGCAGTAAGGGGAAGTACCTTATCCGTTGCAGCTACACGAAAATGGTCTTAGGAGACTATCCATATTTTTTTATGGAATTTTGATCCCCATTCAAAGATTTTCAATAAAATGTACAGTTAGCAAGAAAATAACCATTTTACACAAAAACATTTTTTGATGCCAATCGATCCTGTTTCTAATACTGATCAAAAACTTCTATGGGACCAACTATCGTTGGAGTACTCAAAAAGTCACAAATTGCAAAAAACTTTTCCCTTACATTTTCTAAAGAATTTGTGTAACTGAAATACAAAAAATAAAATACATGACAAATGATCACGTAGAATTTCACACATATCAAAAAGAAGGCGTATTAATTTTCTTTTTTTATTACCTAACATAACTTGATGATGTTATTCACAACACACTCAGAGCTTTTCTGACGCAACAAACTGTCAAGATTGTTTTTTATTTAATAATAACGTGTTCCAAATTTGAATTGTTTTTAAACTTATCTTTTTATTCAGTCAACAAAAAGATCTCAACCGTCACTAAAAAAGCTTTTGCGTAAAATTTTCATACAAAATGTAAGGGAAAAGTTTTTTGCAATTTGTGACTTTTTGAGTACTCCAACGATGGTTGGTCCCATAGAAATTTTTGATCAGTATTAGAAACAGGATCGATTGGCATCAAAAAATGTTTTTGTGTAAAATGGCTATTTTCTTGCTAACTGTGCATTTTTTTGAAAATCTTTGAATGGGGATCAAAATTCCATTATAAAATATGGATAGTCTTCTAAGACCATTTTCGTGTAGCTGCAACGGATAAGGTACTTCCCCTTACTGCCCCGCTGAAAGTTTCCACCCTGTATATCATATATATTTGGTCTGAGAGGGTAAGTAGGGAAGGTTAGCGTCTTGTTGTGTCGGAGGCCAAGATCCACTAAGGGTCACTGAGCCAGCGGAGTTAGTAAGTAAGTAGTATATACATGTTTATAATATTGTTTATCGTCCGGTAGTTACACTACATTATCTAAGACCGGGTTCGTAAACTCATGTCGTTAAAGCTGTTGATCCCAGTTGTTGTAAAATTGTAAAATAGTAGCCGTTAACATCCACCATCAACCTACATTGAGCCTGTATGGTGTATCCAGTGTATCCTGGCCAAATTTCCCCATGAGGCATTTCCATGAAGCAAAGCCAGCTGTGAGATGATGTGTAGTAGAAAAGTTCCAAATTCCTTCAATAAATATTCAACCATATACCATATTCATAAAGTTCAAAACCTATTGAAGAAATTTGACAGTTTGTGTTAGTATACGTCTGTAGAAGTGTCTAAGGTTCACATCAACGCAACATCAAAATCAAGTTTTAAAATTACGTTTACATAGCAAAATAAGTATAATTAATAAAATCATTACCTTCATGTTGAGATCTTTGGATTGCTTGCTCGAATGATGAAATATACAGATGACAAAACGTTTTATACGATCAATTGAGACGCAAAAAAATTGAGTTAAGCAATTGAAAGCCCATGTAGAAAAATATTTGCCCTACAATTAATTATAGATCGGAGTTTGCAATTAGTAGTAAATGCGAAAAATTTAATGTGCACTTTGAATGTCAAGGCTAGAGACGATGGTAGAGTATTTCCAGATATCGTATGAAGAGCTTGACTTATGGGTAAGGGAATATTTAAGTAAAGAAAGACAGTAAAGAAAGAAAGACAGTTTGCTCTTCATCCTGTCCAAAACTTCTTTCTTCAGTAAATCTTCAACCATATGACGAAGATATAACACGATCAAAGTGTCGATACCAGAAGTATCAATTAACGTAAGGACATTTTGGCCAAAAGAGTTTTGTATATATTAGGATTCAGAATTTTCCGCTCTATCGATTGGTATACTAAGAATTGCTCAATCGTTCAAAAAATGTCCCTTACGTTAACCATTTTCAAGCAATATAAAACCATTTTCGCAAAAATATTTGATTATTATTCACTTACATAAAATTTCACCACTAAAACTATCCTTTACAGTAAATTAACGTGTATTTTTCGAAAGCTTCTAGCCGTTTACATTATTTTTCATCAATATTTTTTTTATTTACACTTTAAATTTCAGTAACGTAAGAAGCATGATAACAGTTATTTTTAATGTAAGGGACATGCTATCTTTTAAACTAATAAGTTTTATGAAACTTAACAACATTGATAAGAAATAGAAGATAAAACTAAGAAACTTTGTTCTGTACGTCAATAAAATCGGATAAACACTAAAAAGTTATAGACAGATATCGAAAAAAAAATACCTTTTTTGACTCTCCTGTAAAATCGTGGTTTGTCCCATACATTAATTGATACTTCCGGTATCGGTGTATTGAGGAAATTTGACAGTGTGAAGTGTAGGCGTGTGGTACCTTCAAGCAATGAGCTTCCTTCAAGCAAGTAGTTATTTTTAACTATCTAAGGCATAAAAAGGGTCCATATTGGGTTGCATAAATTAAAGAGGCATATTTTAAGGCTGCATAACGTTTTTTGGCATTCTTTTCGTTTCGCATGACGTTCATTTAGAATAAATCATTAGGCATACTTTGTTTCCCCATAACTTCTTTTCTAATAATGATACATCAGCACCAAATGTTCATGCATAAATGTTTTTACAATAACGATTACTAACCATACATAACACATAAATGAAAAGCCATGTCATATCTTATGTGATTGTGAAACGAGTACATCATCATCTATTTTATCGCATCTGCCCACCAACAATTTTTGTATGGAGCTAGATTTCGATTGTCTAATAAAAACAATTTTTTGACGTATGCAATTATGTTCTTTACATTTATGCTGATTAAAATTATGATACGTAAAGACAATTAGTAAGTTAAAACTATGCCGATGAAACCATTAAGGCGATGCACCGCTAAACAATAAATCTCATACGGAGCGTTTGCGGCCCCGTACCATAAGAAAAACTGTTTTTTCCTTCAAATTAAAACTACAAATTATTTTAAAAATGAACTGGAATACCTATTGAAGTGTGTGTTAAGACTAATCTACTAAGAAAATTTAGATGCTTAAATCGAGACCGATTTAAGCATCTAAATTTTCTTTATACAATACAAAACATAAATTTGCATTTTACAGGCTAACCAGACGGTTAGCCTGTAAAATGCAAATTTATGTTTTAAAAGAGGTTACTTTGATATTTTTTTCTCTGTTATAAAAGTTTATGCGAGAAAAAATAAAAATAATTTATGCGAGAAAAATTTATGCTGAAACTGTTATGCCAAACTACATTATGACGAAAGAGATTATGCGACCAAAAGGGCTCCCGCATAAAAACTATGATAATTTTTTTTTGCCATTCAACGTTAACGAATTCTTTTTTTTTTAAATGTCGCGTCGTTGGTCCCGTTGCTGGCATGAGGGATCTTTTTTTATGGACAGTGGAATACTTGTTGTTTTTTTGGGAGTGTTTGATTGCCTCATTTTTAGCGGCATGTTTAGCATCACCGGCCTTTTTTGGGGGTGGGGTAGAAAATGGCATCGCGCATTTGTGCGTGTCCCCGTTCCCTAATAGATTCTCCGAGGAGTTGGGATCGGATGAGTTATTCGTCAACTCGCACACTTTAAACTCGTACAAATGTGTGAGATGGCACCTTTTGATTTTTACCTATTATTTGTGTCAACTCGCACTTACGTACAAAGTACGGTCGGTAAGTAGCGGAACCCCGAGGTCGCCCCTAAAGGCACGAACACAGAATACTTAAGACCTCGGCTCGGGTTAACCGGGTCGTGAGGATGGAATTCTCATCTCCATGATGGACCTAAGCGTTTCTTCTATTTTTAAAGTGTTTGTGACTTTATCGGAGGTTATGTGATCCAGGGTTGTGTTTTTAATATTTCCTTAGACCTTCCTTTTTTTCTGGGTGCCAAGTGCGAGTTTAATTCGCAATTCGATCACGTCAACGCAAACGAGAATTTGTATGGCAAAATGTTAACTCTTCTCGTATGCCGCCAGGAGGCGCTGCTTCAGTGCCATACTAGTTTTCGTGTTCGTAAACGTAATCGAATGAATACGGATAGATTGAAACAAGGCTTAAAAAATCAGCCCTTGTTCAGTTTGAATTCCACATAGTTACTTGATTTAAACATTCGACAGTGACGTCATAATAGCGTGTAGCTTAAATTAAATCTCAAGGTGTGTTTTGCGATCAAATATTTGATCTTATTATGTTTGCCTACTAATTGGAGTGACATGGCCGGCGTTGATGAAGTCTTGTTTTAAATATGAGTCATTCATTGGTTTTTGTTATTTTTACAACTCATGACCTATTTTTTATACAGATATTGTTACGGAATAAATCGGGGACGTCTTGGAAAAAAGGCCAGGTCAAGAGTACCCTAAACCGAAGAGCATGTATGAAGGAAATAATGAAAGTGGACGAAGCGAAACAAGTATGTATGGATCGTAGCAAGTGGAAAGAAGTGGTATCTGCCTACCCCTACGGGAAAGAGGCGTGATTGTATGTATGTATGTATGTATGTATATTGTTACGCCAATCGGCATTGGTAAAACGCTCGGCCCGATACTAAAGGGTCCCGGGTTCAATTCGCATTCCCAATTATTTCCTATTTCAATTTTCAGATCGTTTTGCAATTAACTTTAACTTTAGTTAACTAGTTAAGTATTAAAGTCAGAACAAAATGTTTGTGTTTAGCACTTTTAAAAATGGGTTTTCTTCTTACAATTTGTGAAAACATTTACAGTATAAACATAAATATTAGCCTATATTACAACGACGGAAAAGAGGAGGTAAATTTAAAAGCATAGCTTGTAAGCAATTTATAATTTATTAAAAATCATTGTAGATGTGACCATAAAAACATAGGTTTTAGCCGCTTAGTTCTAGCCGATTTCCATTAATTTATTTTTGTATTTTACGCATGCAACTTACAACTAATTTTGTACTTTCATGTGCTCTCCAGCTAAAGTAACACAACAATAAATACAATAGTTAATGTAACTTTTACAAATTGTAAAAACAATAGAAATAATAATACAAAGCAAGTGACCAAAAGTTTAAATCCAGTCAGTAGCCGTTGTTGGAGCGCGCGTTGGCGTGTCCGTCATTGAAACCGTTGCCATGGTTACTGCCGCCATGATGGCCGCCGCCATTTGCAAAGCCATTGCCGTTGCCATGGTGATCGGAGTCGCCGCTTCGAACGTTGTTGGCATTCGAATCGTAACCGCCGTTGCGGCCGGCAGCGTCGACATCTGCGTCTTCGTAGGTGATGTGAGGCTTAAAACCGCGCTCGTCAGCTTCGTAGCTCACAGTCTGAAAGAAAGGGGATTGTGAGAAACAGACTACAAACCTGCGCAGTAGAGCGTGCTTCATAGGAAACCGCAAAAGTTCTTTCATACGTTGACGAAAATTAATAGACATCTTTGTTTCAATCAAACGTTGTGTTCCTGCTCATTTCCGCACCCTCTTCCATTACTTCCGTGAAACAGCCATGTCTTGCATTGCTGGGTTCCAAGTGCTAGGTTTTTTGACTAGGTATTCGATAACTACAATTTGTTGAGTAAACATTTACTCTGCCCAATAACAAAGTGATATCATCAATGCTTTCCCAGCCTTCTTTCCTACAACATGGCGGTCCTCTAAACGAGATCTTCAAGGTGAGGATGGCTAGATAAGCACAATCTCGCTCCACTAGTTGTCTTCGCATCTGTCGTGCGATTCTGTAACAAAATCACCGCCGAACTCGATACTGAATTCACTCAAGACGTGCCAATAAAAATCGACTTTGATAGTGTGTAATAAAGGCGAATTCATTTGCAAGCTACGAGTGATTATTGGTGTCGAAGTGATCGCGGTTTTTATTTCAGAATCGCACGGCTGGACTCCGCTGATGCTTAACAACAGGTGGAACGGATGCATTTGCCTACTCATCGTCATCATACGGCTCATTATATATCCCCACTGCTGGGGCACGAGCCTACTCATAAAAAATGTATGCTGATATACGGATTATAACTAAAGTGTAAGTATTCCTAACAGTCATGCAATGATGGTGATAGATGAGAAGCTACCAACCTGCTTCCTGCCATCAGGCAACACCACGTGGTACTCCCCCTGCGCCCTCTCCTCCTGCCTCTCTTCATGGTGTCCAAAGTCAGTCCCTTCTTGGTAATCATTAACCATGTAACCGAAGTTGTAGTTGGCTGGCTCCTGCACAGAATTTAGTATAAGTACTGTGTTTCTTTTGATAATAAAAGCTGTTCTTTCTTTATAAGTATAATATAGTTATTATTGTAAGTACTTATACTAATTCTGTATCGATTGCTTTAATTGTTATATGAGGTGAAATAATTGTTATTGTAAAGATATAGAATATTATAACATCATCGAGTAAACTGAACAAGAACGTGTAATTGTCAGAAGATATTGATGAATGCTTGATTTGCTTCGGTTATTGATTTATGACCCACTTTGGCAGTTTTGGTCGCCAATGGGTGCCTAGAACTGGTTGCCTAGAGTGAGTTTTTTTTGTCTTTCGATCACAATGTGATCACCTTGTCTACCTAGATCACCTAGGTACCACGAAGAATCTAGAGAGGACAACGTAGAAAGTAGAAACCCTCTCAGGATGTCTAATCACTACAGCCTGAGGAGTTTTCAGTTTCTCGTCGCATCCAGATATAAGTTGTTTAGATAGGCCAAGGAAGGCCAATAAATATATCTACGAATACAATCTGCACAAGCGCCAACAGGCATGAGTGGAAAACTACTTTTAATGTTTAGTTTTGGTGCTTTAGTGCTTTACCAGGTTTTCCTTTATACGAATAAGTATATATTTTGATTTGATCTTGACTTACAGATGCCTCATCAAGTGCGTTCCTGCCGAAAGCGTTGGCGTTGTGATCGTAGCCCTGTGCTGAGGTAGAGAATCTGCCCTGAGCACCGTGGCCTGCTGCGTTCCTGTAACCCAAGTTGTTATCATCATTATCAGCTCAATAGCTGAACTTCTTGAGCTCCAAGAGCGGTATGCCGCCTTTTCACAATAAAATACCTTCTAAATGACGACTAACAAATACACTAAATATATCGATCTGCTGTCCTGCAGCAGTGCTGTTGGCTTCTTCAACACATTATTTTATTTCTATTGCTATTGCTAGCAACATTTTCTTTCTCTGCCTAAGCAAATAAGGGGTTTCACTGTTGCCATTACTACCTGCACATCTATTACGAGTAGTACCCACCAGTCTTCCAGATTCAAACAGCGGTCCTTTGAGCCGGGTTAACAGT
Source organism: Eudonia lacustrata (assembly GCA_947562085.1). Classification (NCBI taxonomy): domain Eukaryota; kingdom Metazoa; phylum Arthropoda; class Insecta; order Lepidoptera; family Crambidae; genus Eudonia; species Eudonia lacustrata. The sequence continues at coordinate 12,005,090 of OX387332.1, read as the reverse complement.
GTAACTATAAACAATTTAAAAATACGAGAGAGCCGACCGGCAACATAGCGAAGAAAACCTTCATTCTAAAGATTAGGTCTGGTAGCATATAAAATAACGGTAACGTTGTTTTAGGGACATCGAAAGATATAGGTACCAATAAATTAAAGGTCTTTTTAATAATTTTGTCCTTGCTACAATATATAAAGTTAGAAATAGGTCCTTACCTATGAAATTGACGTTTTTTGCTCACTTATTAATATTTGTATTACTTCTCAAAAGTCAAAAGTCAATACCGGTTGTTAATATTATTATACACCTTTAATTAGGACTATGTTACTTAGGCTTCAGTAATAACAATGATTATTCATTTTGTGTATTTGTCGCCCTTTTTTTTTTAAATTGACTTCTTTATTTGTTCGCGGAAATGACTTTTTGTTTCATTGTAGCTTTGAAGGGTCTTGATTTTTTTTCTTTTTAATGTCTGCTATATTTGGCTAGTGAAACAAACACACTACTCTACAATTTTTATAGTGTTAACATAAAAAGATGCTAAGAAAATTAAAAAAAAACGTTAATATGAAAAATATAATTTTATAAAAATACAAAACGTCAATTTCATAGGTAAGGACCTAATATTTATTCGCATCAGGTATATTTGCTAGTGGTATGGACAAATTCAACTTGTTTGATTTTTGTATGTAACAATCAAACAAGTTGAATTTGTAATAAATTGTATGATATGGTAAAGTAATGCGAGCATACAAACCAACACTCTATAATGTAAAATTACTGACCTGCCAAAACCGTTAGCTGCAACACCGACATGGCCGTGGCTCCCATGCTCTCCGTTGGCTCTTCCGAAACCTGACCCCTGCTTGGAGTCGTGACCCTTGTGATTGTGACCCTGGGGTTCGAGGGAGCGCGCTGCTATTATTTGTGGGCCAAAGCCTTGAGGACCTTGAGGATAACCGGCTGATGACGGTGGGAGGTAGCTGGAAACGATATTACACTTTAAAAGCAGCTGTTTAAAGGTCTAGAATCGAGTGCGCATCACCATGCAATCTGAAAATTTGTATGGCAATTGAAGTACCTAGCGCGTCTTGGTGACAAATGGAGTGATGATATTTCAATGCTTCAATGCCATTGCCATAAGATTTCTCATCGAATTAGGATAGGTACTTTGTTGATCTTTCATAATCTGAAGAGAGACTCTATTTAATGGAGTTTAAGAAGTGTTTTTGTATATCAATTTGTTTCAAAAAAATTATAGGTTACTTAAGTTTTTCGTACGGGTTAAGCACTACAAATTGAACATTTGGATATTTTTTTGGATAGCAATATTACAGGTGAACTTATCTCTAAAAAGAGATTGAAATGAAAAGATTTCATTTTAACCGCCTCTGTGGTCTAGCGATTGAGACCACAGGCCCAGAGGTACCGGGTTCGATTGCCAGCGAGGGGTACATGTTTGTGTGCTCGGTTTGGACTTGTTCGCCCGCCTGGCTAGCTGTCGATGTCGTCATAACATCAATGTTTGTAGCATTGCTGTGTTCCGGCAGCTAGAGATAAGATAGCCAGTGCCTCACTGGTTGAGGATTCCGGGTGAAGTGCGCTTCCACCAATTAAGTAGTCTTATCATCACTTAACATGTGGATGCCTGTGTAAGTTTAATTTTTCATTTGATCACGGTTTTAAAAACGAAAATTAGTATGGCATTGAAGTAGCGGCATACGAGAAGAGTTAAGATTTTGCCATACGAAGGACCCCAGACCTAAAGTTGAAAAAGGTGTTGAAAAAATTTCCACGAGCAGAATTAGAACCCGCACCCTTCTGACATACCGGGTCAGGTGCTATCCCAATTGAGCTATCGTGGTTCTAACCAGCCCGCCGATATTAATCAACACTATTTACTTTTTACTTTGAAAGCCAAAGGCGCCCATTCAATGTCAACAACTACCGTCATTAACATCTTTTTTATTTTTTTCACATATTTTTATTCATAGCTAAATTGGTAAGTAATCAATCAATGGTTTTTTTATGTTTGTAATTTATATTAATCTAATGAATTGAATTCTTGTGCATGTTATTGATACGTTTGTTATTGTTTTTTTTTTGTGGAAACTTTGCTGATTTGTGTTCTATGTATATTTTAAATATTGTATGTGCTATGTAATTGTTTGTTTCCCAGATAATAAATAAATAAGTACCTAATTATTGCAATATTATCATGACAGACGTTTCAAGCTTCATGCTTCACAGGGAGATCCCCTCAAATAAACGCATGTCGTGCCAAAACAGTGTTTCATTTCAATGTGTACCTACACCTAGTCGTGTAGTGTTCGCCTGAAGAAAGTTTCATTCAAATTGGTTAATTATTGGAGTTTTCAGGTTTTAATGGGAATATTTAAATGTTACGCACTTAAAATGTATAGTAGGTGGTACACACGGCGGCAGATCAACCTACCCAAAACTGTCAAATTTCTACAATCAATTTTTAACTTTATACTTTGGTTCTAAGGATCAATATTCATTGGAGAAATTTGACAGATTTGGGTAGGTTGATCTGCAGCCGACTGTACGTATCACAAAAGTTGAAACATACCTGTTTGAGGGTGGCGGTTCAGCAATGGACGCTACCACGAACACAGAAATCACTACCAGCAGCTGAAAACAAGGAAAAGATATTAATATACTTAATACCTAAAATAGAATGAAAGAATCGGTAAAAAATAATAATAATAATCCTACTAATACTACAAACGCGAAAGTTTGTAAGTATAGATGGATGTTTGTTACTCTTTCACGTAAAAACTACTGAATGGATTTGGATGAAATTCGGCATGCAGATAGTTTATAACCACGCGGGCGAAACCGCGAGCGGCCGCAAGTAATAAATAAAGGAGGACGGGCAAAAATATATGGAAGCCAGCCTAGGAACCAATAACAAAATAAGATATACCTATCATTGGAAAGATTTTTTTATGTAACTTTAAATTATTGTTATGGTGGGAAGTCTAAAAAAAAAAAAAACTGTGTGTAAAAAACGTTAAGACGCAATAAAGCCTTCTCAAAAATATAAGTGTTTATTTTTATGTTTAAGTATAATCAATTTCTAGATTTTTTTTTTGTAAAACTAACATAATGAAATCAGATCAGTTAAGAGCGAGTTGTACTCGCACACTGAGGGTTCTGTTCGTATATATTCCTTTAGCATTTGATGCCTTTAAATTGGCTGTCGGTCCAATCTAGCAGCACTAGTAGCATAAGATGAGTCAGAGCGAGATATGTCAAATTTAAACATCTAATCCATATAATTATTATCAATCTACCTACCTAACTAAACACATGAATAAAATAATGTTTATAATAATATAAGCCAAGACAATCTTGGTGGCAAACATATATGATAATAATAACTATCAATATTTATTTCACTTTTAAACTGGCTCGCTGACGTTTCGGACACATTATATTCGGACACAGTGTCCGAATTGACACTTTTTAATTTTATAATTTTTTTCACTGACTATTCGAACACCAATAAAAATAGCTGCTTTGTACAGTCAGGTAAAAAAGCGTCTAATGATTTCTTTACATTAATTTTAAGAAAATATACAATAGTAAAAAACAACATCTTGATTTTTCTTGTATAATTGCCTGTATAATTGGCATTGATAGTATTGATTATATCGAAAATAACGATACTATCGATAGTTCAATCAATAGTATTGCTCCTTCTTTAAGGCACTAATAAAATGTTTAAACTGATTAGTAAAAGCATCCTAGGATTCCTAGGCGTTCTAAATATCAATTTTACTTAAAACAAAACTCTTATTTAACCTACCTTCATATTTAGTTCCGAGTGACACACAGAGCGATGGATGTAACGACTGAATGATACTTTGGCCCAAATACTGGTATCTTTTATACCCCTGTCTATGTCTACAAGTGGGTAGGGGTTGAAAAATTGTCTCTCATTAGTGACAAAGAAGAGCTTTCAAGGTGCAGACGCGGAGCACAGAGGCGTGAATGGAGTCGCCGTGTGACTTTATATTTTAAGCTCACGAACGAACGGCGACGACGAATTCTTTTTTAACATCATTGAAGGGATGTTTATATAGATAAACCTTATATTTTAATTCATATATAACCTGTTTTTGTTTATATTGATCTAAGTTACAGATACGTTACATGTAAGGTACATTAAGAGCGTTTACGCCGCACACTAGCGCCACTAATGAAAAAAACAAACATATCTAGTAATTAGAGATAAAAAATCAAATTATGCTCAACAAACTATTTGAATGAAGTAATTTAATTCAGATAGTTTGTTGAACATAATTTGATTTTCTATCTCTAATTACTAGATATGTTTTTTTTTTATTGGCGGCGCTAGTGTGCGGCGTAAACGCTCTTAACTTAATCACCACGCTCTTGCCAAATGCAGGTTGATGATCAAAACCCCGTTTTATAATTTACATCGCAAATTTATTATGAAACGTGACCAGGACTTCCGTATACCGAGCCAAGTATCCTGCCACTCGTCTTCTAATGCAAAAGTTTTTATGTGTAAAGTAGTCTCCATACATTTCTGTGTGCGGTCCAAATCTCTCTCAAGGATGCGAACAGCTGAGATGCGACGTGTGAACACAACTTCCTAACCGCGAGGGCTGGCGGCCTTTGAGATCGTGATACCAAAATAAGAAGGAGTCAGTAGGTACGCTTTATAACATACAAAAAAAAACACTCACACCAATAATCTAGCCCCAAGAAAAGCTTCCTTGAGAAACTCGAGAAATGGTTAACTAGACAATTACGGATAAACATACTTATTATACATAGGAAACACCCAGACTCGAAACAATTTAGAAAAACAGGTATTTCTAAATTGATCCGACCGGGGATCGAGCCCGAGACCTCAGAGATGGCGACACCATGAAAACCGGTGTGCAAGCCACTCGACCAAGGAAGTCGTCAACAATATACACCCCCACGACCCGCTCAACCCGAGCCGAGGTCTTAGCCTTTAGTTAGAAGCACCCTCGGGTTGTTCCGCTCCCAACCCGAACCGATACCCTCGGTAAAAGTAGTTGGGCACGGGGACACGTATTAGCGCGTGATACCGTTCCCTCTAGAAAACTATTGACGGTGCTTCGTTTCACACGGCTTGAGGAGCTATTTAAAAAAAATTAAATGAAAAATGTTTATTTCAACAAAAATAGGATAAGATAATACAGGATTATACAGTGTACCATAAAACACCATTACATCCTACTTTGTTGTAAAGGTATATCAACAGCTTACCTGTGACATCAACGCTAAAATAAATTTGTTTCGTTGATGCCAGTACGATTAACAAGAAAAATATCCTCATTTTATCCTAAAGTTACATAAAATTAAGTTAATTATAATATACTATATTGTTTTTATTCCAACTGTTGCTGAAAAATTAATAGGTACATAATATATATAAACTAAAATAAAGTATATAAAATATATATAATAGATTTAATTGGCATAACACAGATTTGTCAAAATGTATGTGATGAATATGAACATACATGTTATATATTTGTAAATTAATAAAACATTATATATGAAATTTATATAGAATATTTAATTTAGTAATTTGGAATTATGACAGCATTACAAGTAATTTTTCTGTGGAATCGTAAGTAAGGGTTGAGAGCCATTTTGCTACGACTTTTTATTCAAGTTTCTCGCCGCCTCCAAAAAAGCACGGGGAAGCTATAAATGCCTTCTGAGGCAATCAGTAAACTCTCACAGAAAAAACAGATCTGGGAACAGCTGGAAATGGAACTGCGCTGTTGTTGTTGTTACTTAAACAGTTTTTGACTTTTACTAGAGTACCTGTAGTGGTACTGTATGACATTGTGGAAATTGAAACTTTTACCTGATGTAAAGTTAACTTAGATTTTTTATTTTGTTTTTTTTTTACATGTTGTGGTTGTCTTCTATATTTTTTGTGATTATTTGTGATGGAAAGTGTCCTGCTATGATAGGGCATTTTCCAATATTTTTGACGCTATAAGGGAGAAAAGAGCTGGACACTTGCCGAGTTTGTTGCCGGCTCTTCTCAGTAGGTACAAGATCTCCCGTCCAGAGCAGACTTACGAACCGATGGCATAATGACGTTCATAAGAGCTACTTGTAGCCTAAACTGAATAAATGATTTTGAATTTTGAATTTTATTGTGAGATTCTGTGTCCGTGAGAGGTTGTCTATGTGTGCGTTATTCGAACGCGTTTGTATGAAACTGTTTTTTTTCTTTAGTTGATGGCTTCGTGCGATTAGCACATTTAGCCAGTGTCAAAGTAATTTTTCTTACAAATAATAACTACATTAATATACAATTCCTTCCAGTACATAATGATGATGAATGATAATAGAAATGAGAAGTGAGAAATGACCCACGAGTATCTCAGTAAAGATACAGTGGGGCTACTAAGTCCCCGGGCGGACTTTTTCAGAGAATATGAAAAATGAAGTTGCACTGTTTTGTTTCATTTGCCAACACTCATGCGCACTTACGAACATTTAACGGTTAATAATCCACCATTATTTCACATTAACATTTGACATAACACAAATTTTAGAAAATAAAACAAAACCCCAGACACGACTCTTCATTTTCCCGCCAAGAAGTCTCTGTATGAAACTTGCCTTCTACAGTCTCCCTATTTTATGTCGTCATGGTGTTAAGGCGAGCGTTTCCGACTGTAACATTTTTCCAAGGCGTTCCGCTCGGGACTGTATGATAGCGCGAGCGTCGAATTAGACGTGGATTTTTATTGAACGTTTACGTTATTATTAAAATTATAATGGCCGACAACTATTACATATTCAAAGACAATTGGTTTGGTATATTTTTCTTTGTCTGAAGCGGGGTATAGCCTGAATAAAATGATATTCAGTTTAGTAATAAGACGTATGTTTGATATTATATTCGATGCAGGAAATTGTAAAATATCGTGAAAATACCAGCCGAAATTACTAAATAAAAGGCCAATGAATATCATATATTTTTTTAGATTTAAAATCCTTATACATTTTGAATAAAACTCATTTAAAAACACTGTTTTTTTGGAAACCCTCGTCTTAAGCGGTTCTTTTGTTCCACATTATGGTGGCAAACCTTCACAATAAAGAAATTTAATTCATCATCATCTCAGCCAAAAGACGTCAACTGCTGGACAAAGGCCTCCCCCAAGGATCTCCACAACAACCGGTTTTGTGCTGCTTGCATCCAGCGGCTTCCCGCGACCTTCACCAGATCATCGGTCCACCTTGTTGGAGGCCTGCCCACACTGCGCTTTCCGGTACGCGGTCGCCACTCCAGGACTATCCCGCCCCAGCGGCCATCAGTCCTGCGAGCAATGTGACTTGCCCACTGCCACTTGAGCTTAGCAACTCTTCGGGCTATGTCGGTTACCTTTGTTCTTCTGCGGATCTCCTCATTTCTGATTCGATCACGCAGAGAAACCCCGAGCATAGCCCTCTCCATTGCTCTTTGAGTGACCTTAAGCCTTTTTATGAGGCCCATAGTGAGCGACCACGTCTCAGTCCCGTATGTCATCACTGGCAACACACACTGGTCAAAGACTTTCGTCTTGAGACACTGCGGTATATCGGACGAGAAGATATTTCGTAGCTTACCGAACGCTGCCCAGCCTAATTGGATTCGACGATTGACCTCTTTGCTGAAGTTGGACCTACCTAGCTGGACCGTTTGTCCCAGGCAAACATAATTGTCCACAACTTCAAGGGCAGAGTCCCCAACCTTCAGAGGAGTGGGTACGACACGTGAGTTCGACATAACTTTCGTCTTCTCCATGTTCATTTTAAGACCCACTTGTTGAGAGACTCTGTTTAGGTCACCGAGCATTGCGCCGAGGTCTTCCAGGGTCTCAGCCATGACCACTATATCGTCAGCAAACCGAAGGTGAGTGATGTATACGCCGTTGACGTTGATGCCGAGTCCTTTCCAGTCCAGAAGCTTAAAAACATCTTCCAGTGCAGCAGTGAACAGTTTCGGAGAAATCACATCTCCCTGTCTCACTCCTCGCTGCAACTGTATAGGTTTCGAGCTCTGGTCCTGAAGACGGACTGACATAGTGGCGCTTTCATACAAACACCTCAACACTTCGATGTACCGATAGTCAATTTGGCACCGCTGGAGAGACTGTAGCACGGCCCATGTCTCAATCGAATCGAAGGCTTTTTCATAGTCCACAAACGCTAAGCAAAGAGGCTGGTTATACTCTTCGGTCTTCTGTATAACCTGCCGCAGCGTATGTATGTGGTCTATGGTGCTGAAGCCTTTTCGGAAACCGGCTTGTTCGATAGGCTGGAAGTCATCAAACCTGCGTGCGAGACGATTCGTTATGACTCTCGAAAACAGCTTGTAGACGTGGCTTAGAAGTGAGATGGGCCTGTAGTTCTTCAGCAGGGTTTTATCGCCCTTTTTGAAAAACAGTACCACCATACCTTCGTGCCACGTCTCTGGCGTTCTGCCCCCTAGTACGACGGAATTAAATAGCTTCTGAAGAGCTACGAGTACCGGTCTTCCGCCTGCTTTCAGAAGCTCGGCCGTAATTCCGTCAGCACCTGGTGCCCTGCCGTTTTTGAGCTGTTTGAGAGCCATACTAATCTCGTATAGGCTGATGTCCGGGATGTCTTCGGTATAGTGCCGGGTTAACTTAGCTCTAGGGTCTCTAGCTAAGCGTACAGATGGCCGTGTGGATGTGTAAAGCTGTCCATAGAACTTCTCGACCTCTCCCATAACATCGGACCTGGTCGTGACAGTTCTGCCGTCATCGGTTTTCAGCGTCGTCAGTTGGCACTGCCCAATACCCAGATCTCTTGCGAACACTTTTGAGCCTTTGTTCCGCTCAATGGCCTCTTTAATACGGTTAGTATTAAATTGGCGCGTGTCGCGAGTCATAGACTTCGAGATCTGCCTATTTAGCCGCCGAAACTGAGACGCATCACCTGAGGAAAGCAGAACCATTGCGCGCCGCTCTTCCATTAGTTTGAGAGTATGGTCTGAGAACTTTTTGGTTCCTTTTGCACGGTGGGTTTTAAAGAACTGGGACCCAACCGTTTGGACAGTTTCCACAAACCTGTTGCTGTATTCGTCCACATTTTCGCAATCATTTAGGCGCTCGAAGCGATTCTGCAATTCGAGCTGAAAGCTTTCGGGGTTTTGGATTTGGATGGGTGCAGGACGGAGCGTAGACCTTACCAATCGACGTCTTTCCAGCTTAACGTTGATATTCAATGTGCCTCTTACCAACCGGTGATCGCTGCCAGTTTTAAACGCATTGATCACAGTGACATCATTGAATATTTGCTTCCTCGTCGACATGATAAAGTCAATCTCGTTTTTGGTTGCACCATCGGGACTCATCCAGGTCCACTTGCGGTGTTCAGCTTTCCTGAAAAAGGAGTTCATCATAAAGAGGCCCTCCCTCTTAAGAAAGTCCGCCAGCAGTTGGCCCCGGGAGTTCCGATTACCAACCCCAAATCGTCCCACTCTCATCTCATCGCCGCTTCGTTTGCCCAGTTTAGCGTTAAAGTCTCCCATGACAACGGTGTAATGAGTTTTGGAGGCTTGTATGGCTCTAGAGATGTCCTCATACGTAGCTTCCACCTCATCGTCAGGGTGTGTCGTAGTAGGAGCATAAACCTGTATGACCTTCAACGAATACCGTTTGGTTATTCTGAGTATAAGGTACGCTACCCTAGGCGACACACTCCCGGTTTCGACAACGTTGTTCACGAGGGACTTGTGGACGATGAACCCTACACCACCTTGGGACAGTTGTTCGCCCTCCCGGAAATAGAGCAAGTTACCGGACTTGAGGATTATCGAGTCCTCCCCCTCTCTTCGGACTTCAGATAATCCAACTATGTCCCACCGTATCTTGCTCAATTCTTCCTCCAGTTCGTGAATCTTCTCGTCAGTCCGTAATGTGCGCGTGTTAAATGTTGCCAGGGCCAGAGTTCGTTGTTGGCGGTAGCCAGGTCTCTGCCGGAGATTCTTAGCACCCCCTGCCCCGTCGCTGCCTTGGCCGCTACCGTAGCTAGGGCGAGCGGGGCCGCCGGGGACTAGGGGCCGGTTTTTGCTGTTGTGCATGTCATGGGGGGGTATTTGCCATAATCGCCACGCTTGGCAGGCGGGTTGGCGATCGCAGTAGGTTGAAGGTAACCTCAGAGAGATGCTGCTGCCCATCCTCTGGAATGGTCCCTTAGTCGCCTTTTACGACACCCACGGGTTGAGATGGGGTGGTGCAATTCTTTATCTCCGGCACCACACGGGTTAAGGTGTTGGTCGAGGCTCCTGGCTAAAAGACCGTTTGCCGAAACGACTATCCTCGTGACCTCGTGAGCCAAGTCAAGGTACTTACTAAGCTTGTCCTTCTCAGCTTTCACGAGGTTTTCATCATGAGGTATGGTTATATCAACCAGTATTGCCCGGCGCTGGGATCGGTCGACCACCACGATATATCAGGCTTATTGGCGACAATAGTTCTGTCCGTAATGATAGAGCGATCCCAGTAGAGCGTTGCATAACCATTTTCGAGTACTGGCGCAGGTGCGTATTTATAGTACGGCACCTCCGATTCAACAAGGCCATATCCAAGAGCAAGTTGCTGGTGAATTAGTCTGGCTACTTGGTTGTGTCTGTGCAAATACTCTCCGTTAGCAAGATGAGAACAACTAGAAATAATATGTCGGAGTGATTCTCCTGGACGGCGGCATGCCCGACAGATGTCGACCGTACCGTCCCTCATAATATATTTCCGGTAGTTATTCGTCTTGATAACTTCATCTTCAATGGCACAGACAAAACCTTCAGTTTCCCCAAAGAGGTCACCGAAACGTAGCCAGTTCACCGAGGCAGTCAAATCTACATCAGGCCCAGATAGAGCCCGATAGTAGCGTCCGTGTAGCACCTTGCTCTTCCATATGTCCTTGCGATGGATAGAGATGAAAGTGCTAGGTAGGTTTGGTACCTCTGGCATCTGCATACCTACCTAGCATCTGGCATCCATTCCTGGCATCGAAACATTAAACACTATGGTATGGATTGGGAAGGAAGGCGATCTGGTAATTTCAATGTTCTATTGTTCTATACATAACATCTGTGGCCAACCACATATGTATATACAAGCATTATTATGATTAATTATTGGATAAATTAATTTCATGCAATTTTCTTGCGTTTAAATTACAATTTCTTCGTAACAACTTTTCAACACTTTTCCATAAAAAATAAGTTAATGATAACATGATCTACGAAAGAAATGAAAACAGACATCTCAGAGGTCACAGTTTCAAATTACATACCCGTGTTGCTAACAGCAATCCCTATAAACATTTTATATGCAAAAAGAGTGGAATAAGCTCCCAGATGATGTTGTCTTAGCTTCTAACAACAACCAATTTAAAAACAGACTAGACAGATATTTAAAAAAATAATTAAATGATACTACAGTACATTCGACGATCAGGATACAGGCACTATCAGTTGTGGCAACTACTTGCCTGTCAAAATAATAATAATAATAACGCTTCTAGCGAAAATGCAAAAAGCGGTGGTACTTGATACCGCGCGCATTGTCCGCCGATTTCTCTCCCTCGTGCCCTGACTCTGGCCCTCAGAACAATAACTAAAGCTAGAAGGATGGCTAAAATAAAAATCGTGCAACAATGTTTAGTTCCGTTCTATCTTATGGTTAGAAAAGGAGGTTGGAGTGCGACAAATGGTTGACACTTAGTTTTTATTTTTTGTATTGTTATGTCAAACGGTCATCAGATAATCGGTGATCAAAAAAATCTTTGAGTCCTTTATAAAGTCACTCACTACATTACCTCAAATATGACGTCACAAATCTGGTGACACCTTCGAAATAACGAAAGAAAAGGGACAAGCGATCTCTTTCCAATACATCACTTAGGTTCATTAGTTAAAATAGTACGAACTGATGAATGAGTGATGCTATTTTAATCCGGTTTCTATAGCTTTAGTTATTATTCTGAGCTCTGGCCGACTGTGCTATTGCCGGACTTACCGCCATAGGCGAGAGGTATTTTGTTGTTGTACTTATATAATAATAATAATAATCTGCAGCCCTGACCACCGGTAGCTTGGGCTCTGCCCCGCTGCGGGCGGTACTCTAGGATTAGGTTTTTATAATGTTTTATTGTTTTTGTATTAAAATATTGTAAAAATCTAGTTTTAAGAAAGAAAATAAATAAAGAGTATAATAATAATAATAATAAATGAAAATAATAAAAAAACAGAAATATAATATCTCAACGTATATTTGCACTACATTATTTCTACATCACAAGCTTAAAAACTATGAGGTACATTTTTTTTACATTTTCATTTCATTGCTATAAAAAAATAAATTAACTAAGTACAATCATTAATAATAATGAGTATTTCGTTCGATTTCATTGTCGTTGTCATAAATTCGTTCCACTTTCGTTATGTATTCGCTAATACTTTAGTATTAATAAATAAATAGACTATTTTGTCTATCTATGCACAAGTTCATATAAAAGGAATATAAGGATACTTCGAAATATTTAAGGAAATGGCGCAAGATTTTCTTCTTGTACGAAAATTGCTGAACTGACTTTGTCAAAACTACTAAATAATCTAACAGGCATTGGTCAATCAAGTTATGTTAATAGAGGCTGATTTTTCAATCGTCAGTTAAAGTTTATTCATCCGTATTAGTTGCTTGACTATACCATGTATAGACAGACTGAAAGTTATTTTTAATAAAAACTTTTTTTGTTTCCCATTAATGTTATTTTTTTTAATACTAAACTTCGCATTCGTTAACACAAAAAACAATTGAATGTGAATTAAAATATAACAAGTGCTATTTTTAAAACAAATGAATGCTTCGTTCTTTTTTGAAAGGTTGTTGGCTATTTTCTTTACATCATTTGCAGTTTTGAGTCCTCAAGTCTAGGTGAGTTGAATGTTTGGTCATTTAGAAGAAGAAGACTAGACTCAGCGTGCGTTATAGAATATATAAAAGCTGCTTTTGAGCAAAGAGGTTTAAATTTCGAAAAGGTGTAAGAACTCTTCTTATTGGATCGATTTACTTGTTTTTGAAGGTTCCCTAGGTGTACGTAGTTTTCGAGCATAGAGGTCGTTATCCTTTTTTATAAAGAGAAACCTAATTGACTTCTAAAACTTTTGGAGCAAGCATGTCCGTTTAGTAAGGTCCATCACCAGATCTGGCGAGGTTGGCAGCGTTCTCGTCGTAACCAGCTCCGCGGGTAGAGGCGTCTGCGGGCTCCACAGAGATCCTGGGCTTGAAGCCACCCTCGTCAGCTTCGTATTCCACTATCTGTGAAGGAAAGGTTCATGAAAAAATATCAGAACCTGCCGAGACATTGCCATCACCACCATGAGCCATGACTGTGGCCATGAGTATTCCACTGCTGAGCAAAGGCCTCCGTTATTGAAATCAAGTTATTGCTACAATAGTAGGTAAACGCTTCATTACCACGCTTGCCAAATGCGAGTTGGTGATCGCGCGGGCTATGCATCGAAAAATACCAAACAAACATTGCGCGGACCTGGCACTTGACTTCGGGATCTTTAGGTGACGGGCTGACACTCTGCTACCAAGACGTTTTAAAGGGTGTTCAAATTCAGATATATAAATAGAACTCCTTTATGCTTCAACAGACACATTAACACTGTTGGTCCTGGTTTTTGTCCAAATATTTCAAACGTTTAGACCCATCAATCCACATTGGGTCCACGTTGTGGTGTATGTTCCGTTCTCCCCCCTGTCGTATTTCCATTTACAGGGATGGTACGTGCACCAGCAGTGGGGACATAAAATGAGCTGGTGTTCAAAAATTTGCCAAAGTCTACGAAGGTTTGTCACATGTCCTGACCTGCTTGGTGCCATCGGGAAGCACCACGAAGTAGCTGCCTTCAGCCCTGTTGTCCTGACGGGTCTCGGTATGGCCGAAGTCGCTGCCGGTCTGATAGTCGCTGACCTTGTAAGAGAAGTCGTAGCTGGCAGGCTCCTGTTGTGAAGACAAGTTATGTAAGACATATAAAAGGTAATTTTAATTCTTATTATTATAGCAATTGAACTTGAGCACTTCACTCTCCTTCAATTCTTGAATCCTCAATCATTGAGGAACTGGGAGTCTAGTGCGATTTTCATTCGCCATTCGATCAAGGCACTCTGGTTATCTTAACTCTAACTCTCGGAACACAACGATGCTACTAACATTGTAAGATAAGTTAGTGGCAGCTTGCCCGGTGGACTTGATTCTGGACATAACCTTTTGCCTGACAGGAGTTAGGATAGGGTACGTACCTGGTTAAGCAGCTCGTCAAGAGAACCCCTGGCGTAGTCGTAACCCTGGTTGGAGAGAGCGTTGTACTGCTCAGGCAATCCATACTGTTCGGATGGCATTCGAGCTGATGGGGCGCCGTACTTCGCAGAAGGAGAGGACCTGGTAAACAGACAGTTATCAATAGGCCGCTTTAACTAAGGCGAGAAAAGGTAGGAACTCGTAGTTTTTTAATGTTAAAATTTTAATGTTAAAATTGGAAATACTAATAAACAACTTGGGGTTGCGGTCTTATGGCTTTCTTACAGATGGGTGACGAATACTTATTACCCTATAATTGTCTACTCCTAATTGTCTCCCTTCTTCATGCCATCAAAACCGTTTTAATTCGACGGACCATCAGAATTAATTTTAGGTTATGTCTAAAACAGTACTTTATATCAATTACTAGCGGGCGCTCGCGGTTTCACCCACATGGTTCCCGTTCCCGTGTTAATATCGGGATAAAAAGTATCCTATGTTTTAATCCAGGTTATAAACTATCTGTAAGCCGATTTTTTTTTATTTTTTATTATTATTTCATTTTAAAATGACGATGAGATCCTTACCTAGCAGAGCTGTATGAAGTAGCAATAGCGTTAGTCTTCAGGTTTGATCTGCTTGCCGGCGCTCCATACTCCTGGGAAAGGCTTCTTGACTCCGGCGCATCATGACTGTACGCAGCTTGGTTAGGCGCACCGTACGACTGAGAAACAGACCCGAACCCTTGGGAATAAGAATCAAAATTCCTTGCAGCGGGTGCACCATATTGGGATGAAGGTGATCGGAGAGCCGGTGCTCCGTATGATTGAGAAGGGCTGCTTCGGGGAGCTCCATAAGACTGGGAAACGGTACGAGAACCAAAGGAAGACTTAGAATAACCCTGGGATATAGAATTGGCTCTGGCTGGGGCACCGTATTGCTGAGAAGGTTTGTTGAGTTGGGGAGAGCGGAAGCTTGGTGATCCATACTTTTGGGAGGAAGTGTTAGATCCGAAGCTCCTTTGTGAAGGAGCGCCGTATTCCGATGAGGGTGTAGAGCGAAAGTCAGGCGCACCGTACGTGGCAGACGGAGACCGAGCCGATGCGTATGAGTCTGTAGCGTGAACACTTGGTGCACCGTATTCTTGAGATAGTCCTGATCGAGCATTGGGCGCTCCATACTCTTGAGAGAGGCCTGATCGAGCATTGGGCGCTCCATATTCTTGGGACAAGCCTGAACGGGCGTTAGGTGCTCCATATTCTTGCGAAAGTCCTGACCTAGCGTTGGGCGCTCCATATTCTTGCGAAAGACCAGATCTGGCGTTCGGAGCGCCATATTCTTCAGAAAGTCCAGATCGAGCGTTAGGAACTCCATATTCTTGAGAAAGTCCAGACCTAGCATTGGGTACACCATATTCCTGAGACAACCCAGATCTTGCGTTGGGCGCACCATATTCCTGAGAAAGACCAGACCTTGCGTTGGGCGCACCATATTCCTGAGAAAGACCAGATCTTGCGTTGGGCACACCATATTCCTGAGAAAGACCAGACCTTGCGTTCGGGGCACCATATTCCTGAGAAAGACCAGACCTTGCGTTCGGGGCACCGTATTTTTGGCTTAAGCCAGCTCTTGCGTTAGGAGTTCCGTATTGTTCTGATGGTGAATTACGAAGACTGGGCACGCCATATTCTTGGGATAAAGCTCCGGATTTGGCAGCAGGCGAATATCCTTGCGACGAGCGTAATGCGAACCCTGCGGAAGGTGCTGAGTAATCTTGGGACGCTGCCCGTTGGTAGTCGAAGCTGTTTCCGTGGGAGTGGTCGTGGCTACCATGTCCTGCTCGTGATGCAGCGTAGCCGTCACTAGAAATGGTGGAGTTAAATGTTATTAAAGCGCCCTGAGGAACTGTTTAGAGGAGCTAGATGGTGCAATGGTTAAGTGCTCAATAAAGAGACTCAATGTTGTACGTAGGCAGGAGGGAATACTTTTTACATTACTACGGATATGATGTGAGGAGCTCGATGGCGCAGTGGTTAATGCGCCCGGTCTGCGAGTGCTGAGGTTAAGCAACTTTCACAAAGGCCGGTCATCGGATGTGTGACCAAAAATTTATAATTTTAAACTCCACCGTGCTTCGGTCGTTGCTTGAAGCCGTTGGTCCCAGCTGCATTAGCAGTCGTTAACAACCTCAACCTGCGATGTGGAATTGGGAGGAAATATCATTTATCACTACTCATTTCTATTATCATCTATGAGTATACATTAAGTGTAAATTTCTCTGTCAGGCAAATGCGGACATACATTATGGCAAATTCGAAATCAAAAACACGTGGGAAGCCGCTGTCATACCCATGACTTTAGATGCGGAGAAAGGACCAGGACGGAAAACTACTAAACTATCTTAAGGCGTTAAGTAAGGAAATACAAATAAGTTCAATCAAAAACACTTATCTGGAAAAATAAAATAAAATTTGAGAACAGATAATGCCTCAGTGATCTGGTGAAGGTCGCGGGAAGCCGCTGGATGCGAGCAGCACAAAACCGGTCATTGTGGAGTGGACGTATTTTGGCTGAGATGATGGATGATGATGAATGCCTCAGTTGGGATTCGAACCCGGCGACATACAGGCGACAGCTATTTCCAACTGAGCTACCGAGACATTGGATTCCCTGTCAGAGTTTTTTAAACAGCCAGAGCTGCCAGAGTTGTCACCAATCTTATCAATTGTAGACAAAATGCAATTTTTAAGCAAGTACAAAAAAGTAGATCACAAAGTACCCACTTATCTACTTTTTTATGGCGATGTAGTTCTTTGAACGACTTTTGTGTTCATTTTTATTTTGAATAACTTATAGCATTGATAAAGAAACCAATGAATACTCAAAGGTTCATGTTACTATTTAACTCAAAGTATTATTTTTCAGAACCGTGCATCTAAATTTGACAGATAGTTTTTAAAACTACCAAGGAGGCTATAAGATGCATAGCATAAAAAATATAACGTTGAGTAAATTGCAACGACAACGTTACAATATTACATTTTCAATTAAAAATACATCAATTTTTGTTTTTTAATTTTTAGAAACTGCGTGGTTTACCGGGTGTGATGCTAATCTTTTGCAAAGGCATATGTTCAGAAATGAACCTCTGAAGACTGATTATGATGATATTATTTTTTCTAAAACACTAGCTCTCTTACCCGACTGGAGGCTCGGCGAGAGATAGAGACAGCATACAGAATATAACAAAGACCTGAAACAATAAAAAATATATACTATTAACCAGGAAATATCAGAGAATTAAAAAAAAAAATAGTGTATAGAATATAGACTATTGTTAAATTCGGTTTATCATCCTGACTTAAAACAATTGCCCCTTACAAATAAACAAAGAATAAGGTCCGAATAGTTATTCCGTGTTTTGTTCCTGTCATGTAAACGTCATTTCAAATTAGAGTAAAAGAGACAAAACACGGAATAACTATTCGAAGTTTATTCTTTGTTTATTTGTAAGACCCTTATTGTATAATCTTATGTTTAAATATATAAATCTTCTGTGCGTGTGTACATGTCACTGAACTCCTTCTAAACGGCTGGACCGATTTGGATGAAATTATCTGTGTGCGTTCAAGTAGATTTGAGAATAGCTTAGATTTACAATTGGACCCGGTAGGTGGCGCTGCAATAGGGGACCATCATGGGATACGAAGTCGCGAGCGCGCCAATAGTTATTATATTAATATTCATGTTACAAAGTAAGTATCAAGAAGAGTAAAAAAAATTAATAATGATAATAAAGAATTTGTTAAACATACCTTCATCTTGTAGACCGGTGATCAGAAACTTCAAAGTAATCTGTGAAAATAGAAAACTATTACAAAAACTGCTGATAAAATAGTTGTTACTAATACTCGTTGTTAATAATGCGGCCGGATCGAACTGGGTGCACAATGTCCAAAATAGGTTGAGGTAGGCTAATAATAATAAGAAGAATATTATTTAATTTTTTTTTAATGAATTAGGCGAACAATATTCTAGTCAAGTTCTATGTACTTTAAAGCTTTATATGATAACAATATTCAAATTCTTTGTAGTTTTAAAGAAAATGTAATGTTTTTAATTAAAATAGGTGGATATGACTCAACCTACCCTTATTGGTAGTTGGTAGGTACTTGTTTGATCTAAATACCGATACCGAATGATTCAATCCGTAACATCTTCAACTATTTATACTAACCAAAGCTCGACAATACCTCTATCTGACAAACTTTCGTTTTCATTTAACTTACCAACTGCCAAACTATTTCAAACTTTATTCTGGTTAGCATAAAAGCTGTTGTGTTAATTCCTTCCCAAGAAGGAATACCAATATTGAGAGTTGTATTTGTTACATTGTGATTTGATAGGCTGTGCATGTGGCGACATTCAGCCATCGAGGTGTGGAGCTTTGTTGTGGACTGAAGAATGATTAGATACCACAATTGTGTCAGGTGTCCTTGTCAGGTGGAGAATCAAGTGCAGCCTTTTCGATTTTCAATACTCCATAATGTGGAGTACTTCGAGCGGCTGATACAGCTTACGACGTTTTTGGTTTGATTAATTTTATAAGATACCTTATCAACTATTGTTTTGTAAGTTTACGTGATCACTAACTACATTATTGAACTCGATTCCATCCGAACGCCTCAGAAAGTCTCTTGATTCCGTTTCGAAAGTCTAAGAATGAGGGTTAAGAAAATATCACAGAATCAGATAGGTAACAACTAAGGTAGACGACCGCAGGTTAACCTTACACAATATCAAACTTAATATTTTTTTAAGTTTGGGGATGTTGACCTGCTGGCTACGGAATCTCCTGTCCGTGGTGAGGGCGACAAAAAGGGTGTGTATACAGGTGGGTATACCTGGCGAAGCAGGCAAGGCATGGCCTGGCACACCACCCCGTCTGAACCTTCTAATTGCGGTTGCGGTTAACGCGCCCCGTCTGTGAGTGCTGTGGTTAAGCAATTTTCTCAAGGGCCGGTCATCGGATGGGTGACCAAAAATTGATCATCTCGAGCTTCGGAATGCACATAAAGCCGTTGTTCCCGGTTGCATTAGCATACGTTAACAACCACCAACCCGCACTGGGCCCACGTGGTGGTTTATGGCCCGTTCTCCCTATCCATCCATAGGGAAGGCTCGTGTCCCAGCAGTGGGGCATAGAAATGAGCTGATGATGAAACCAGTTTGATAAGAAGATCGGCTATGTATGCCATCTTCGGGCGCACCAGCGGAATACCTTCGGAGGTTTTCTAGTAGGAACGGCATCACGCACTAGTGCGTGTCCCTGTGCCTTAGATTCTCCGAGGGGTTCGGGTCGGATCGGGTCAATCTCCCGGGGTTGAACCTTTAGTTTCTCACACCGTAAAAGTGGTTATACGAGTATTTGGCATTCGCATCGCACGTAAACTCACGTAAACGAATTTAATTGATTTTCAGTTTTGATATATTTAAATAAATAATTGTAAAAGCATACATAGCATAGGTATTTTTATCTGAATTTGAAGATGTTATAGATAGTTTATACCTAACCCTGTTGCGTAAGTATTTTACCAAGGCTATTACTTTACCAGACCATAAGCTATCATGCGAGGACATATTAAGTTTCGAGTACCAAATGAACGTCAGGTTTTGCAACAGAGTAAAGAATAGATTCTGATGGAAACATGATAGCTATAGGTATATTTGACTTATGTCTTTTATTGTTATTTGGTTTCTCGTACAATCACTGTCTTATTGATATTATATTTGAGGCACAGAGCATCAGTTATAATTAAATATACCTAATTATTAATCAATGGATGGCCGAACAGTGTTAGTTACGTGGTGTAACAAAATCTTTCGTCTCCACTTTAGTTTCTTATTAATTTCTCAGTGACATTTTAGTTTTGTTTTTCATGAGTTCTTTTTGTTACGCTGTTTTACTATTTATTAGGTTTTTTTAACCTTATTTCACCCATTTTATGTGAATTTACAGTCTATAGCAGAGAGAAAACAAGGAAAAGAGACAAGTTATCTTATTAATACTATCAATTCAGAAACTTACAGAGCGAGTTCCCTAATTAAGAGTGACACCGCTTCTGTTGTCTAGTGGTTAAGGCGACGCATTGGAAATTTACGTGGCGGGGATCTTGATTTTTCCCAACAATTACAAAACATAACTATGAAAGTGATATTTGATGACATGATTTTTCATTTAATTGACTTCATTTTGTTCGTTGCAGAAACACGATTTGTCAACTTTTATAACAGAGAAAAAAATATCTAAGTAACCTCTTTTAAAACATAGATTCGCATTTTACAGGCATATCAGACCGATTTAAGCATCAAAATTTTCTTAGTAGATTAGTCTTAACACACACACTTCAATATTGTAGTTCATTTTTAAAAAATAATTTGTAGTTTTAATTTGAAGGAAAAATAACAGTTTTTCTTATGGTACGGGGTGCAAAGTGCAAACGCTCCGTATGAGATTTATTGTTTAGCGATGCGTCGCCTTAAGAGGAAATACTAAGGTCGACTGAATTGAAAAATATTTACGAAAAGTAGACAAAATCAACGTTTCATAACCCCCTGACTGTTCCTCCAAAACTGGATCGATTTATATACACTTTATTCATTAAAACTTAAAGAAAGGCCCTATGTTTTGCTTTTTTATATAATGAAAAAAAAAATTAATACTAATAAGGTTTTAAAAGGTTCATATCTTTTTTAATAACTAATTAATGAAAAAAAGAAAAACATAGGGACACAGCCAAAGCCTTTCTTTATTTTTTAATGAAAAAAGTAATTAAATCTGTCCAGTTTTGGAGGAGGAATCAGGGGGCTACGAAACGTTGATTTTGTCTACTTTTCATACATATTTTTCAATTCTATCGACCTTTAGTGTTTCCTCTCAATCGTTCTAAACCCAGCGGTCTCGGATTCAATTCGCAGCGGGGGGTACATGTTTGTATTCTCGGTTTGGTCGGTGGTAGGGCTTGTCCGTAGCATGCAATGCAAGCAATGTCTGTAGCATTGTATTATTGATGATTAAACGAACTTACCTGTAAGTGAAGTTCTATCATAATTATACGAAGCGCCTCGTCCGAAGAGATTAGTAGTTAATTATTTTATATTGTTACTTGTAGTATCGCATAGATGTCACCACTCCTGCACTATCGTTGAGATTTAGTTTTTTTTTTTTTTTTTTTTGTGGGTATCCCTATCTTTCTCTATGGCGCCATTGCCTCGCGTTCGTCATTTAGTTTAGAGATTCAGGTTTTTTTTTTTTTTTTTTTTGATGTATTTCCTTTGAGATTAGTAACGGGAATAATGGCAGAGTAAGGGTGGGTGAGAGTTACTAATCTCTTCGGACGAGGCGCTTCGTATAATTATGATAGAACTTCACTTACAGGTAAGTTCGTTTAATCATCAATTATACTTCGCGCCTCGTCCTCGAGATTAGTAGTTAATTATTTTATATTGTTACTTGTAGACTTTGAGAGTAGTAATAATGTGGGAAATATCATCAATAGAAATACTTTTCGGATTAATGTAGGTTTATTTGTATACTTAATTAAACAACATTATGTAGATCATTATTATCCCCTCATATCCTTGGGGGAGGCCTTTGTCCAGCAGTGGACGTCTTTGGCTGAGATGATGATGATGATGATGATGTAGATCAGTAATTTAACTAGTATATAATTATTCTTGTAATAATCATAACAGTTCCTAATTTAAATTTTTCAAATCAATCAGTATTGTAATTTGCTACATAAAATACCTAAGCATCAAAATAGAATGAGGTAAAGATGTACAATCGTCGTTCAAAACAGGTCTATTATAGAACCGTGCAAACACAGTGGAGTTGCCGCTCCAACCGGTGCGCGGTCGCGCGGTGTTTCGGATTTAGTAACATAACAAAGTTTTACCAGGACATATAGTGGGTTTATTATTGAAAAAAGGTATATAATGTGTTGGCAGTTTGCAGCCTGGTTTTGATGTTTTAATTAAATCGGAGATTGTAATAGTAATACGGCTGGATGATGAATGTATATTCTTAATATTTATTTTTAACAAGGTCTGAACTCTATGGGCAGTTGTAAGTGACAGTAATGTTATTGTCTTTTTGGTCAATGTTAGGTCTTCATTGGGGTACCATTGACTCAATTGATCCAAAACGCAATTTGTATCCCAGGTAACATTATACTTTGGTAACGGTGGTCGGAGACGAAATACACCCAGTCTTTTGATATGTTTGGACCCAGTAACAGCGACAACGCTGATCGGCATGATTTCAGGGTGCCATATTGACAGGCTTCATTATATAACTGGGTAAAATATACCACAGTAGGGACTTAAGAAAAAATTTTTGATAGCGCGTCTCGGATAAGACTGCTGCCACCAGGGTAATGGATTAGAGTATCCACCGAGAGCTGGAATGGGAAATTATCCTGCGTTTATGAGGTGGAAATGTTATAACTCTGGAGACCACAAGGGCTTTAAATACGGGATACCATGGTTGCGTATGATGGCATAGTGACATTCACAAGAGCTACTTGTAGCCTAAACTGAATAAATTATTTTGAATTTTGCATAGGTCACAAAGGAACAACCATGATACCTTTTGCTTTGTCAGAAATTATTTTCTTTAATACTTTTAATATAATAGAGAAGGGAGGAAACGCATAAAAATTCAAACCACTCTATGATATGGTGAAATAATCAATATTTATAGCATCAGGGTCTGTATGCCATGAGATATAATTTCACACTTTTTATTTATGCGGCTTGCGAACAGGTCAATATCAGCAATACCAAATGATTCTATCAAGCATTGAAAAGTCCAGTTTGCTAACTCCCTTAATGTCCCGGTGAGATTTGCGTGATTCCGCATCTGCGATGACGTTATCGCTTGATTTGATATAAGATGCGAAAATGAACAGCTTACGATCTTCACACCACTGCCAAATTTCCCTGGTTATCTGTGTAAGGTGTGGGAATTGGATCCCACCCATTCGATTTGTGTAGGCAATTGCAGTAGAATTGTCTATGAACAGGAGAATTTGGCAGCCTTGAAAGCCTTTTGCAAACGTTTTCAGCGCAATGAAAGCAGCCAAGAGTTCGAGATAATGTAGATGTTTTAACCGCTCATCATTAGAACATTGGCCACTCGCTGTTTCATCTTGACAGGCCGCACCCCACCCCTTCGTTGAGGCGTCAGAATAAATTTCAGTGCTATTTTCGTCATTCCTAATGCGGCGCACTGAGTGACCTATGTTGTTTAACCATCATTGAATATCGGATACAGTGTAACAGGAATATTCATTGTTTTATCATAGTCGTCGTCATTTCTCAGGTTAAGAAATTTACAGCGTTCTAAATCCTTAGTGTCAAGTAGCCCATACAATACAGCTGGGCATGCTGATACTAGCAAGCCAGTGACTTGGGCGAGCTTCCGGACTTTACAATTTCTTATCTTCAAAAAGTTTTCCAATTCTGTTATAATTTGCAATCTTTTATCTAAAGTTAAGCTTAAATTAATTTCGTGCGAATTGAATGATCGTACCAAATTTACAAGTTACAGAAGGTTTAAGAACGCTCTTTTCCTCATTGATAATGAACCCAACTGAAGTTAATAGGGTTTTAGTAATTTTTATGTTTGCTATACATTGCTGGTAAGTTTGACCGAATAGCAGCTAGTCATCAAGATAAAGTGTGGAAATGAATCCTGCAGTTCTTAGTAGTTTTAATTTTTTAAGGTTAAAGATAAACCGCATTTTACCGTTAGGTTTCGGCGTTAGGAATATACTTGATATAAACTGGTTTTTACAAGGTTCGCATTCAGTTCAATATCTACGTAATCACCAATAGCTTCGTAAAAAAGAATATTATTTTCATTACTTTTAACCGGAGTGTGTGGGATCGAATCTTAAAATGCTGGAGCCGAGAAAGGGATTTTATAACCATCAATCCAAGAAAGAATTGTTCTGTCTTTCGTAATAAGGAACCATTGGGTTTTAAAGTAATGTAAACTGAATTTAGTAGCGACGACGTGCCTGTGTCTGCATCAGTGCCGGCAGCTGTTGCTGACGCAACGGCTGTCTCCATGAGTGCGCGGGCGGCGGTGGCGGAGGTGGTGCGCGGGGGCCTACAGGCTCGTAGCTCCTCGGCGGTGGGCCCGGCTGAATGTATGCTGGACCAGGAGCTTTGCGGTTTAAATTCTTCTTGTTTAGTGTCTTCGCCCGCTTAAGTATATTTTTATGGTATGAAGCATCAGCCTTTAATTTGACTCCTGATTTAATAATCGATTTAGCTGTTTTATTAGTCTCAGCTAACGTTTCGCTAAATAAAAAGGTGTCAATCTTAGTATTGCTAAGGTGTTCTTTAAGATCCTTTTTTAATGAAAAAGGATGAAGTTTCTTCTTGTTAAGAAGACCCCATGAAAAATATCGCATAGCCATCGGCTGAGATCCATAAGCTTTTAAAGCGTTTCTTTGTCCATGTCCTTTGACGTAAGTTGGGCAGTAATGATTTCTCCTAGGCAGGAAATAGCACTTGCTATCTGTTTTTGTTTGGTTTCTATACCTTTATCTCGCTTAACAGTGTTTTCAGGAATAGCCACTTTGATTTTGGTATTTATTTTTGGGCGGTTAATACGCAAGCAATTGGCGGGTATCGAGTATTTCGAAATCACTTCTTTACGACCCTCTTTATTAAGACCTTATGTGGATGTGTGTTCAAGTCGGCAAGCAAGCTCTTGCCGAATGTCTTTGCCAAGTTTTTCTGTGAGCAACGGATCGTCACCCAGAATTTCAAGGACATCAGTGTCCAAATTACCATCTTTGTTGGTAGTATCAAGGGCTGGAGCCCTCAAAGACGTACAGGGCGCTTCTGGGGGAATCATTGCATCTACAAGACTATCGTCAGCAGGCGCCTGTACCTCATGGGTAAAGCCAACTAGCTCGGTATTATCGAGTTCTTCAGACAATCAATCAGATAATTGCGGCATAGGTGTGGATATAAGACAACGTTAATACATTATACTTAACTAGGTACGAGCAAAAAGTGCGTATTTGGAAAACATTAAATAATGGCATTGCACTTATATTAGATAACGATTGTTATCTTGTCAAGGTTAGGTAAAAATCCCCAATGGATTCAACGCCAACCGTTACTTTTGAATGCGTCGAAGAAGCCCCGACGGTTAACTCTGGTTGCATTTTGTATGTACCAAAATTAGTTCAGTTACATATAAGACAACGTTAATACGTTATACTTAGCTAGGTACGAGCAAAAAGTGCGTATTTGGAAAACATTAAATAATGGCATTGCACTTATATTAGATAACGATTGTTATCTTGTCAAGGTTAGGTAAAAATCCCCAATGGATTCAACGCCAACCGTTACTTTTGAATGCGTCGAAGAAGCCCCAACGGCTAAATCTGGTTGCATTCTGTATGTACCAAAATTAGTTCAGTTACATACATATAAGACAACGTTAATACGTTATACTTAACTAGGTACGAGCAAAAAGTGCGTATTTGGAAAACATTAAATAATGGCATTGCACTTATATTAGATAACGATTGTTATCTTGTCAAGGTTAGGTAAAAATCCCCAATGGATTCAACGCCAACCGTTACTTTTGAATGCGTCGAAGAAGCCCCAACGGCTAACTCTGGTTGCATTCCGTATGTACCAAAATTAAGATACTGATAAATTAATAAAACACTCGTTACCTGAGTTTACGAGTCCGTTGTTGTGTGTTAACGGCGGCGAGTCACTCGCCGGGCTTCCTTTGTCACGTATTTAGCGCTGTAGCTTGCGCATTTTTTCATTATACATATGTTCAAGTTCTTCTTCACAAGTCTTAGGATTTTTACGTTACGGCATTTTGCGTACGAAAACAGTCGATTGAACACGGAAGAAATTTAAAGTGACTGGAGTGGTCGAGCACTAAAATGCGAATGGCGAACGCGAGGCAATGGCGCCATAGAGAAAGATAGGGATACCCACAAAAAAAAAAAAAAAACTAAATCTCAACGATAGTGCAGGAGTGGTGACATCTATGCGATACTACAAGTAACAATATAAAATAATTAACTACTAATCTCGAGGACGAGGGGCGAAGTATAATTCAGCTAGAGATAAGTAGCCTGAGCCAGCGCCTCAGTAGTTAACCTTGTCACCGCCCAACTATCCTGCACGTGATGTCCCGCTGTACGCCAACGTATAAATGTATTTTAATAAAGTAGGTACAAAGAAGAACTTCTATAGAAGTGCTGGCGTGGACGACATGAAAATCTCGAACTTCTATAGAAGTTGTTGGCGGTAAAAAGGTTAAGAACTTGAGAATTCCGGGTAAGGTGCGCTTCCGCTTTTGGCCTTATCAATAATTTAACATTAGGTGAGATCAAGGCTAAGTGCTTTCCCGTAATAAATAAAAAAAAAACTTTAATTTAAAACTATAAAACGTCAGTATAGTTTTATTTCTTTTAAAAAACAAAACTTTTTCGATTCAATTGTGAATCCTAATTTGGATGTATGCTATGGAGTCGTGTGTTTGTTTGAGTACTCGTGACATAATACACAATAGATGCATCTAAGATCGGCACACAAAGGCGGGTTTAAGATTAGTTCTACGGTTTAAGAATACATGAACTACAAAAGAACATAGTTTATGAATTGGTTGCTAAAAGTGATAAGTAGCTACATTTGTAATTTTAAATGTTATCTTGTAAGTAACTATACACGAAGACTTTATATCGAGGACCCTGATTCCGACTAAAACGATGGCCATTGCAATAATAATAGTAGTCAGTACATGTTTTCTTTTTATTAATTTGATTTTGTATTTTTAATTAGGTAACCAAAATCAATTTGAATGTATGGTCTTCCTACATTTTTATGAAGTGAAGATTATAGTGATTTTTTCTACGTTGTCTGCCATTTGACAGTTTACTACTAATAACATAAAAACTTTAAATCTTCGATGAGGTTTGTTATCATCGTTGTACCTGTATACAGGGCGTCCCACGGCCATGCCACATGAAGGGAAAGTACCTTAATTATTGTAGATGGAACATTTTACTGAAAGAAGACTTTATTTTAATTTTAATAACTGTTTAAACTGAATTCATACATTTTAAAATAATTGCCTGGTTGAACCGGGAATCGAACCCGGTACACGAGAAAAAATCATTCTGTAGTTTTATCATACCGATCGGAAGGCTTTGTCATACGGATTATTTTTTGCTAAATAATGCATCAGAAATAAATAGAGGACCATGAATTTTTTAACATTTAATGTAAAATTATGTTCAGAAAAATGAAAAGCTGACATTGCCGTAAACTGTTACTAATGAGTACCCACTTGAAAAGTACGCACCATTTCCTTTCGTAAATTCATTGTCTTCCTTTTATTTCTGATGCTATGTTATTTGGCAAAAAATAATTCTTATGATGAAGCCTTCCGATCGGTATGATAAAACTACAGGTGATTTTTTTCTCGTGTACCGGGTTCGATTCCCGGTTCAACCAGGCAATTATTTAAAAATGTATGAATGCAATTTAAATTGTTTTTAAAATTAAAATAAAGTCTTCTCTCAGTAAAATGTTCCATCTCTAATAATTAAGGTAATTTCCCTTCATGTGGCATGATCGTGGGACGCACTGTATAGTCGACCATGAAATTGCTTTATCACTTTTGACAAAAACTTATCAATTAAATTTCGCCAAAATGAGCCTTAGCTCATTGTCAATGATGACAACGTATCTGTCACTTGGTCTTTTAAACACAAAGTAGAACTTGTTGTTTTACTGTCTTCTATCCCAGTACATCAGCCTGTCCAGAAACATATAAATGTAATAATAAGATTAATCCAGCCCCAATACAAAAAAACAATGTCAATAAATTATTTAGTAAAACAGTTATGTTCTCTGATAAAGTGGGTCAGGGATTAGGGTTGCTTATAAATGGAAGTAAAAATCAACTAGTTACAAATATTTGTACCCCAGGTAAATCAATGAATACTATAGTACGTAACTTAACACAGCACACGCTAAATAGTACATCTCATGTTATTTTATTATGTGGTGACAGTTCACAAGTAAAAAAACGTGACAAAATAAATAATATTAATATTTTGTTAAACCTGCAATCTGAAACAAATTGCAGGCTAATAATTAGCGCTTTTCCCTATTGTACAAATTTAACCTGGGAACAAAATAAACGTATTTTTGACTTAAAGTTATTATTATATAATTTGATTTGTCGTCATAGTGACACTATTTTATTTTTTGATATTAATAAATTTATTAATAATTTTAGTTTGACTTCAGATACTATGTATCTTTCTAAGAAGTCTAGGACTCAAATAGCTAATTTGTTAGCTTATAATTTACAGGATACAGTTATAGCGGCTATAACTAAGTCTATACATAATAACATAACCATTAGTAGTTCTACTAATGAAACTTTTAAAACTAGTAGTAAGGTAACAACCTCTGGTTTAAACTAAGGTCTAAGACAAAAGCCAAGTCCACATTCATTAATATTGTCCATCAGAACATTCAGGGCTTGGCTGGCAAGGACTTAGAATTAGAACTGTTTGCAAAAAGTCAGACTATTCATATATATTGTATAACTGAGCATTGGCTAAGAAGTCATGACTCGTCATTCCATGTTAACAATTTTCAAAGAGCAAGCGCGTACGTGCGAAGCACAGCCATACACGGCGGTTCCCTAATACTAGTAAGAAGTAATATTAAATACAAAAATCGCAACGATATTGTAAACCTTTCAGTGGAGCGTAACATTGAACTATCGTGTGTGGAGTTCAATAGTTTCGTAATTGTGTGTATACCGACCCCCATCGGGCAACTTCAGTATTTTCGAATCAGTAATGGAGGATGTACTTAGAAAATTAAAATTAAAAAAGAAATTTGTTTTAGTGTGTGGAGATTTTAATATAAATATTCTAGAAATTACCTCAATGAGTGTTCGTCTTATTGCGTTATTTAAATGCTTTAATCTTATGAATCTATTTCTCGAACCTACTAGAATAACTTCACATTCTGCCACTTGTCTTGATAATGTTTTTTCAGACTATGACCCTGTTTCTAAGTCAGTATTTGATAATCTTACGTCTGACCATTGTGGTTTAAAAGTGACCTATGATTTTGATATTAAGGATGAGCCAAAAATAGTAAAATGTAAACCAGTAACAAAGAAACGAATGGAGTGTTTCAAAAATAATGTAGTTTGTAAAATTGATGCGTTACCCTTTGTACATGATGACCCAGATGTACTATATAGTAATCTTTTTGATTTTATAAAAACAGAATACAACCAAGTTTTTACTACTAGAACAATTAAAAATTCCCAAAAACTTAAGTTCTGTGATTGGGCTACAGCAGGTATTTATATC
This sequence comes from Eudonia lacustrata, assembly GCA_947562085.1. Lineage (NCBI taxonomy): Eukaryota > Metazoa > Arthropoda > Insecta > Lepidoptera > Crambidae > Eudonia > Eudonia lacustrata. The sequence continues at coordinate 11,975,259 of OX387332.1, read as the reverse complement.
AGTAGAAATAGACTATATGAGTATGAGTTATATAATTTGAGGCAATGTAACCATAGCCTTTGTTTTACAGAATATGTAAAAAATTATTCTAAAATGTTTAAGAAAGTGTGCATATTAGCAAAATCTAATTTCATTAAAGACAAAATTAAAAACTCTAACAATAAAATTAAAGCCACTTGGGACATAATAAACCGTGAAACAGGTAAATTTAAACCACGGGACAATACTTTCACTCTGAAAGTTGATAACACCCTTGTCAATTCGGATTTAAACATTGCTAATATTTTTGATGACTATTTTGTAAATATACCAGTAGTAACAACTTCAAATTTAGATTCATCATCAGAAGCTGCACAATCTTTACTCAAAAAACATGTACCAAAATCTAATCTGTCTTTTCAATTTGAATACATTGATTCTATGAATATTATAAAAACATTCAAATCACTCAAAATGAAAAACACTAGTGATTTGTGGGGCATAAGTATTAAGGTAATTAAGAATATTATATTTTCTATTGCGCCCTATCTTGCAGACATTTTTAATTACTGTATCAATAAGGGTATCTTTCCAGAACTTATGAAATTCAGTAAGGTTATACCTTTATTTAAATCAGGAAACAAAGAAGACCCTAGTAACTATAGGCCAATTTCAATATTACCAGTACTAAGTAAAATTTATGAAAAACTTATACTCGAACAATTAATGGCATACTTTAACTCAAACAAGCTTCTACATAAGAAACAATATGGTTTTACAAAGGGTCGTTCCACTACTGACGCAGGTGTTGCTTTAATAAAACATATATTCGATGCCTGGGAGAAGTCTCAGAACGCTCTTGGAGTTTTTTGCGACTTATCCAAGGCTTTCGATTGCGTTGAGCACAGGACTCTGGTGATGAAGTTGCACTACTATGGTCTTAATGATTTTGCACTTAAATTGATAGAGTCGTATCTCAGTTCTAGGACACAAACTGTCGATATCAATGGAACTAAATCATCTGGATCTCTTGTAAAAATGGGAGTTCCGCAAGGGTCAATCCTCGGGCCCATCCTGTTTTTAATTTATATTAACGACTTTCCATTCTTTGTGGAGAACTTCTGTGAAATTGTTTTATTTGCAGATGATACTTCACTCATTTTTAATGTTAATAGGTGTAAGAATAATTATGATGATGTAAATAATGCTCTAGCAAAGTACTCAGTTGGTTTACTGTTAATAATCTACAGCTTAATGCAAAAAAAACAAAATGTATTAAATTTACACTACCTAATGTTAAAACTGAACCAACTGATATTAGAATAAACGGTGATAAATTAGATTTGGTAGACTCAACAGTCTTCTTAGGTATAACACTTGACTCAAAACTTCAACGGAATCCTCATATATCGAAATTGTCCGGTAAACTCAGTTCTGCTGCTTATGCTATCAGAAAAATTAGACAATTAACAGATGTTGAAACTGCTAGAACAGTTTACTTTAGCTATTTTCATAGTGTCATGTCGTATGGTGTCTTACTGTGGGCTACAGCAGCTGATGTTGAATCTATATTTATTTTGCAGAAACGAGCAATAAGAACCATTTATAGACTAGGTTCCCGAACTACTTTAAGAAATATTTTTAAAGAAATTGGTGTTCTTACAGTTGCATCTCAGTTTATTTATAATTGCATAGTTTTTGTGCGTTGCAACATCAACTCTTTTACTAAACACGGTGATGTACACAATTTCAATACTAGAAATAAGAAAAAACTTGTAATGCCACTGTTCAGGTTGCAAAAGGTTCTTGGCTCTTTCTTGGGGCAAGGTATACACTACTATAATAAAATACCTAGTACTGTACAAGATTTACCTTTAGATAAGTTTAAAAAACATGTAAAATCTTCTTTACTTAAGAAAGGTTATTATCATCATCATCATCATCATCTCAGCCTAAAGACGTCCACTGCTGGACAAAGGCCTCCCCCAAGGATCTCCACAACGACCGGTTTTAAGGTTATTATACAGTCAAAGAATATTTAGATGACAAAACAGCTTGGTTATAATAAAAAATAAAACTACTCTTTATTTTATTTTATTGGGATCAATAATTACTTTAAAAATATCTTAGCGCTGATATGATAGCCTCTATCAGCAATGTCCTACAGTTTACAAATAATATTTATGTTACGTCAAACTTTTCATTAGGTTTTTATTTAGAGTATCTTGAGTGTGTCATGCTCTCTTTAGTGTCTCTGCGGTGGTGGCGTGTGCGTCGGGTCGTTACATTCCCTAAGACATGGTTGAGTGAAGCGATGGCTGATTCATATGTCATACTCGTGAACGGGTGCCGCCTGTGGAGGCTGGTCTGCTCTTGCATACTATTATTTTTATTATTATTAACTATAGTTTAATTTTGTTTTCTTTTTTGTTTTTTTCTTAGACAATTTTTGACCTTTATTAGTGCTGTATGACATTGTGAAAATTTTAACTGGTAACTGATGTTTTGCAAATGTAGATATTATTATATCTTCTCTTTTGTTTTTTTTTATATGTGTGATTGTCCTTTATACTTTGTGTTTTTATTTGTGATGGAAAGTGTATTTTTTTGAGATTTTCCAATATTTTTGACGCTGTAAGGGAGAAAAGAGCTGGACACTTGCTGAGTTTCTTGCCGGTTCTTCTCAGTACAAGATCTCCCGCCCAGAGTAGACTTACGAACCGATGGCATAATGACGTTCATAAGAGCTATTTGTAGCCTAAACTGAATAAATGATTTTGAATTTTGAATTTTGAATTTTTTGAATTTATTTTAAGCAAACAAAATTCACTTCTAAGGAGGTAAAGCAATTTCATTGTCGACTGTACATATGAAGAGGTTTTATTTGTAACAAGGAGTATCTAGGTGATGATTTTAATATTCATAGTTATTACTTTACATCGCAGACAAAAGAATAAAAAATCGAACGCTTACATGTAAGTTTTATTATTATTGCAATGGTCATCATGTACTTAGTCGGAATCAGTAGGCCCTACATTTTGCTTTTTAACCGACTTCAAAAAAAGGAGGAGGTTATCAATTCGACTGTATTTTTTTTTTTTTTATGTTTGTTACCTCAGAACTTTCGACTGAGTGAACCGATTTTTTGTACATTTCGCTTGTGCACATTAAGCGTTATGTACATTTTGCGTATTGTACAATTTACCGGTTGTTACATTTTGCGTGTAGTGTCCATTTTGCGTATTGTACATTATGCTGCGGAGGGGTCAAAATTCAAAATTCAAAATTCAAAATTCAAAATAAAAAATCAAGAGAGAAAAAAAAAAAAAAAAATCAATCCAAAGAGGTAATGTTGCCAGCATTCTTGGAACCGTTCCCATGAGCCCACAGCTGGAGGACATTTTTTATTTATAGGTTTTATTTTGTCTTTAGTTATCTTATTTAATTTTTTCTTTAATATAGTAAGTTATGTTATTGTGAAATAATATAAGTCATTACTAGAATTAATTTATGTAGCTAGTAATATAGGTCAATTGTAATTATTATCACATCTTATGATGGACAGTGTGTTAATAAAGCTGCTAAAGGTATTAGAATGCTACATTAGCGCTGAGTAACATAGGCTATATTTAATATTGTTACTTAAATTCAAAATTCAAAATCATTTATTCAGTTTAGGCTACAAGTAGCTCTTGTGAATGTCACTATGCCATCGGTTCGTAAGTCTACTCTGGGCGGGAGATCTTGTACTGAGAAGAACCGGCAAGAAACTCAGCAAGTGTCCAGCTCTTTTCTCCCTTACAGCGTCCTAGATCACCGACAAAAGTCTTCGTGTAGAGCATTCACAATGCTATACAGGATGACTTTTTTATCACTTTTTTAACCTTCTGATATGACTCCCGTGATGCAAACGAACCACTCTTACTATTGGACCAACTCCCTAACTCGAAAATAAAATTCAGCTGTTTCATACAAAACATCAATATTCATTCGACCAAATAAATGTACTTATGGATCAGCTGAATTTTATTTTCGAGAGGGAGTTGGTCATTGGACCAACTGTGAGAGTCTGTCTGTACTGTCCGTCCGTCCGTCCGTCCGTCCGTCTGTCCGTCTGTCCGTCAGTCATCAGGCTGTATCTCATAAACCGTGATAGTTAGACAGTTGAAATTTTCACAGATGATGTATTTCTGTTGCCGCTATAACAACAAATACTAAAAAACAGAATAAAATAAAAACACAAATGTTGAAAAAATTTCCACGAGCAGGATTTGAACCCGCACCCTTCATTAAAAATTATATAAACATTTTAGAATAAAATAAGTATGGGGGGAGCCCTCATACAACAAACGTGACTTTTTGCCGTTTTTATAGATAATGGTACGGAACCCTCGCACTTGGCCGGTTTTTCCTTTTTCCCCTTTCACATTTCGGTATTATGTAAAAAAAAATTATAACTAAGTATTTATACTTTACTTAATTATTCTTAGTTCTTTGCTTTGTATAGGTACATGCTGTGACTACATTTAAGTAAGATTTGTGTTTAGTTACAAGTTTCTGGTTGTATTCAGTGAATGTTTTGATACAAACCTTGTTGGTGGTATTTATAAAATTTATAAAATACAGTGAAAAAATTAAACGCCTACCCGACCCAGCCATGAATCGAACCTGGGTCTTCCGCAATCCGGGCGGCTGCACTGACCGCTATGCTACCGGGAAGGCTGACGTAAGCGCTGAATTTTGTCACTGCTTTTTTGAGTGCTAATAGCGGCACAGTGCGCCATCTATCCAACGGTAATTGCAACCGATGGTCCTTGTTGGTGGTCCTAAATATAATAAATAAACAAACTAACATTCAAAACTTTGATTGTAAAAAATCACAACCCATTATAAAAATAAACAGTGTAAGTGAATGTCCTTTAATAATTAATAGTAGATTGTACACCAAGGGGATAAAGCACTGTATTATGTCACGGGCGCGATATTTGAATCCTGAGCGTAACGAAGGACTCCAGATTTAACTCCCGAGCATAGCGAGGGGGTTTTGAGTTGATTCCCGAGCGAAGCGAGGTAATTAAAATGGAGTCCTGAGAGCAGTGAAGGATTTAAGCGCGCCCAAGGCAAAATCAGTTTTATTCCTGAGGAGTGTACTCTACTTTTCTCACCTTTTGCGAGACAATAAAAACCAAGGCTACTAGAAAAAGTATTTTATTTATTAAAATACTATTTTCATTACTAATTATATATAATTGGCACAGTAAATAACAATAAAAAGTAAATTAAAAATTAAAATTGATGTTTGATACATTAGTCCAGTTATGTAAAGATATGGTTATATTTTTTGGTACGCTTATGTTAGTTGAGGTGGAATTTATTTGAGTAGCAGCACCCAATACATCAGAACCTTGCGTGTGAGGGTCGTTTGGCACAGTAAAGGTTGGGGAAGGTGGTGCTTGAGGCAGTGGGCTTGACGGGATATATTTTGAGCTAGATGGCTGTGGTGGCAAAGGTTTCCAAGGATCATCAATAATGGACGTAGTTTTCAGATGAATGTTGTCACCATTACGACAGCTTATCTTGTTTTTGTTTTGTATGGAATTCTCTATGTAGCCCTCCGCTACTGCATCGGATTTCCAGCCACCATGACGTTTTATCTGGGCCATATCTGCTCCTGAATCTGCCAACAGACTTGCCGATGTTCTCCTCAAACAATGACCCGTATAGAGCTCGGGATTTTGCAATTTGAGGTATTTTGCAATTTCTTTTGGCATGGCGCTGATTTTATTCTTGCCAATGACTTGCATGGTGCATTTGCCATTACTGTAACCGATAAAAAATCTGTTGGTGTTTATATTAGAGGGGCGCAGAGCTTGGTACTTACTTTTCAACAATTCTTGCATAATCTTCACGAACTATGAACGAACGTTCTCTATTTGTTTTGGTATCTGGTAAGTTAATCAGCAATAAATCCGCATGTTTTTTGATATCATTGACTTTTAATGTTTACGAGTTCATTTCCACGACATGCGCCATTCACTCCAAAAATCAAGGCTACCTGTAACAAAAAATAGGATTGTGAGTAAATAGATAGATACACTACTACATTTTTTGACCTTTATATTATAAAAAAAGCTTGCGACAAAACCTTAGAATGTGTATTTTTTAAATGTGTGCCATTTAAATACCCTTTCATTCATTAACTATTTTATAGAGCTATTATAGGTAGGTACTAGAAACGTAATTAAAAAGTAGGCAGTACTCATACTTACTTTCATGGCCAGAAAGCTGTGATCAGGAGCCTCATTCAGAAAAGTTTCCACATCTTGCGCTGTCAATACTTTTGACTTCTTTGCTCGATGACCATCTGATTTCCTCTTTAAAAATGCCAATAACTTGTTATATGTATTTATCTTAATGTCGTGTTTGATGCTTATTGTTAACCTGAGCATCGAATAGATACACCACAGGCTGCTGGACTTCTTTGTACACGATAAATACTCGAAAAAAACAAGAAGCACTGACTCCGACACAGACTTTGCGCCTTATGCAGTTTTCCATTTGTGGAAATCGTCGTAAGCTTTCAAGTATTTTTCCTTCGACTTCTCTGGTAGTAGGTTATTAACAATACCTAAGGCGTCTAATTTAATGGACTCCGGAGTTAAATCACTTTCGTCACTCGACATTTTCTTAATGTTTTATTCTATCTTCTTTTGCAGTTTTGTCTGATACTGATTGCACCGTATTGAAATACTCGCGGCTTTTGTTTTAAGTATTGATTTTTTTTCGTTCGGCTTGCCGTGGCGTGGCCAGCTCGATTTTCGAATAAGTTCGATTTTCAAATAAATGAGGCGCGGCGCGCGCCCCCGTCCACCTCCTCGCCGTCGGCCACCAGCAGCTGCAGCAGCCGCGCGCCACGCGATTTTGACGAAATTAGACTTTAAATGCATAACAATAAGAACTAAGAGAAGTGAGAATCACATTACTGCCCGGCGGGTTATAATGAAATTCAGTACAACATTACACCCCGGCAAAAGACAAGGGCTATAATGATTTACTTTGAGTAAGGTTTGCGTGATATATAATGAGGCATTGTCGAGCAGGTGGTGTGAAAAAATAATAATTCAAATTAGATAAATGTATGCGAGGGGTACGCTGCGTCGCACGGCCTGCCCCCCGACCGCCTAACCGATCGCTTTGACTACGCGTATAGTTTATAACGTCATCTTGCCACCTCGCACAGCCTATGAAAGCAATATCAAAAGCTAAAGGCTATAGCTATCGATATTGCTTTCATAGGCGGCTTGAAACGACAAGATGACGTCATAAACCACACACGAAGTCAAAGCGATCGGTTAGGCGGTCGGGCCCCTGGCTTATAACGTCAGGAAAAAAGGTTAAGCGCGCCGGTAAGTGTCCTGAATTTATACCTCCAATCTACCTTATGGAAAGGAGCTGAACAGAGTTTTCCAATTTAAATACCTAGGACACGTACTCACCGACGACCAAGGACGATGTAGATGTAGAAAGGGAGCTTTATGGCGGTCCGCGGCAACATGCTGGCCCGCAGATTCGCTCGCTGTACAGACCAAGTTAAAATTACTCAAACTCAAACTTTTACTCTCTTCTGTACTGCCAGAATCTGCCAGAATTTGTATACGGGCAGTCTGTGGATCAACTGTGCTAAAAGATCGCTAAATGTTGTTCGAATCCTATATAACAATATCTTCAGGATGATGTTGAGACTTCCCCGCTTTTGTAGTGCGTCTGAAATATTTGCGCTGACGAGAACTGACGGTTTTCAGACTCTCATGCGATAAAAAGGTGGCGTCGCTGATGAATCGATTGCAGGGGAGTGACAACAGCATCCTGAGGACAGTGGCAGATGACCGAAGTCGCAAACAGCACTGGGTCGCGTTCGCATGGAGTGTGCCTCTTAGGTACATGATAAAATAATAATAATAATAATATTGTTTTCTAACTTCTTCTTCTCTTCTTTCTTTTTACGCGAACACTACACATTGAAATGAAACAACTATTACGGATCTACTCGCGTTTATTTTACACATTACTTATTTAATGTTTATCCTGACGTTTCGAACCCTTTGCAGGGTCCGTGGTCACAGGGAGACTGAGGTGTTGGTCGTCTCATAATTAGTTGGTAGCTTGTATACCCTCATTTAAATTAGTCAGGTGCGTTCCGTTTTACGCAGAAAGAGCTTACAGTATCTTTTGGTCTGGCAGTATGGTGTTGGGGCTGGGATTTCATATTTTGTATGATGGGATCCCAGGCTGGTGGTAGATTCCAACCATCTTCTCTGTTGAAATGAGGATGTTTTTTTAAATTTCAATAGCTTCGTGTCGCGTATCATCCTAGGGATGAATCGTTGTTCTCTAGCGAGTATTTGTGGTTAATCAAATCTGATGTAATGGTTGGGCCCCTCTAGGGAATGTTCGCATAGTGCAGACTTATTTTCGCGCCTATGCTTGACGTCGGCTATATGTTCTTTAACGCGGGTTCCTACACTTATCATTGTTTGCCCGATGTAAGAGAGCCCACAGTCGCAGTCCAGTTTGTACACGCCTGCATCTTGAAGGGATAGGTTGCACTTGACAGGTCGTAAAAATTGGTCCATTGTGACTACGGACCCTGCAAAGGGTTTGAAACGTCAGGATAAACATTAAAAAAGTATAATGTGTAAAATAAACGCGAGTAGCTCCATAAAAGTTGTTTCATTTCAATAATAATAATGTTCATAATTTTAATTGCGTTATACCAAAAAAATGTATTTAAACTAACCCCTATTTTTAGGTTATTATTACTAACCCATGGACCTTAGTAGTCTGAAATAAAAAGATTTGATTTGATTTGATTTAAAATCACGTAAGCCGCAGATCTGATGGCCGGTGGAGCGGGAAGGTGCTAGAGTGGAGACCACGGACCGGCACCAGAAGCGTGGGCCGCCAGAAGGCTAGATGGGCAGACGACAACACAAAGGTTACGGGAAAAAACTGGATGCAGAAAGCCCAAAACCGAATAGAATGGCGTGCATATGAGGAGGCCTACCTACACTCAGCAGTGGGTGGTTATAGACCGAAGAAGAAGAAGATTTAAAGTCATCAACGGATTCTAGCCTTTAGCAACCATTAAATACCGACCACCTGCTTCAATCCTCCTGTTTCAATTAAAATCTATGTTATTTTTTGGGGACGGAAACTCTGTCCAACACTGGGCTTAAATTACCTTCATCATCATCATCATCATTATCATCATCATCATCATCATCAGCCTAACTAGTCCACTGCTGGACATAATAATATAATAATAAGTATATTTATTGGCCAAAAAAAAACATAGACAAAAAGGTCTATGGCTCAGTGTTTGCAGAGCCACAAACCCTGTTATTCTGATAGCCATTATATACATGGATTAAAACATAAATTGTTGCTATATCTAAACATACAATATTTCATATACTTACAGTATTCTATATATATTATTTACCTATATTTGTAATTAGCTAGTGCCAGCGACCAGCTCGATCCTCTAAATGCCACTACATTCCTCGCCAGTCGCCATTCCTACCCCTTCCCTCTCTTCAAGGCACATCACTCGGCCTGCAGAGCAGTATAAACATGCTTGGTATGGAGATTCGCTGCGATCTGAACCAGAGGGACTATATTAAAACCGTGATAAAAACAGCGTCACGTAAACTCGGTGTCCTGAACAGGGTGCGGCGATTCTTCACGCCGGATCAGTTGTGCCTTTTGTACAAGACACAGGTGCGATCTTGCGTGGAGTATTGCTCGCACCTCTGGGACGGTTCCGCAAAGTACCTTCTCGATGCCTTGGACAGATTGCAGCGGCGCGCTATACGCATTATCGGCAGTGCAGAGGTCACTAATGCTCTCGAGCCCCTGCAATTGCTTAGAGATATAGCGTCACTCAGCGTCTTTTACCGCTTATACCACGGCGAGTGCTCTGAAGAGCTTTTTGACCTCATCCCACCTTCTCCCTTTCTCCATAGGAGTACGCGTGCTGCTCTCCGGAGTCACCGCTGTACTGTCTCGAATATTCCATCGCGCACAAAGAAATTTGGTGACTCGTTTTTCTGTCGCATTTCCAAAAGATGGAATAGTCTACCAGCGCACGTTTTCCCTCCTTCCTATGACATGGGGTCCTTCAAACGAGGCGTGAAGAGGAACCTTGTGGGCCGGCAGGGTGAGGGTGACTGATGCTGCGTTGTTTTCTCGCTGCACCAGTTGTCCTTACGTCTGGACTCCATTTCGACTTAACATCAGGTGGAGTGGAGACATTTGCCGAGCTATGTATAAAAAAAAAAACACATTTACAGAATACACTAAACATGCACACTATTAGCTTAGGCCCAAGACACCGTACTCGTAGAATAAGGGTACGTAGAACCGGTTCACACGCACTCTATACCAGGTAAAGACATGTACCTGGGTGCTTCTCTCCTCCTCCACGGCCCGGTCTACCCGTGCCGAGATCCGAGCCTTTAGAGGCGCCCTCGGGTGGTTCCGCTCCCCGATCGATCCGATTCGAACCTTTCGGAGAATCTAGTAGGGCACGGGGACGCGCACTTTTAAGTGTGCGATGCCGTTCCCTCTAGAAAACCTCCGAAGGTGATTCGTTTCAACACGGTTTGAGGTACCCTTTACGTACTTCGCCGCCCCCAAAAAAGCTGACGCTGAAAATGTCGTTTGAGGCTATCAGCAATCTCTCTCAAAAAAAAAAGTGCCAGCGACTGCTCATAGAGCAGCCAGTTGCGACAATATAGGCCTCCAAGTGCACGCCACCGAGCACGATCCGCGGCTACTCGCATCCAGCTCATTGCCATTACCTTAGTAGGTACCTATTTATTGCTCAACCAACCAAATTAAAATATTTTTCTCGGCTTCTTTCGTGCTTGTATTAGCTGTGAAACCCAATAACCCGTGCTTGAGTGGTAGGTCATATTTTAAATTAAATAGTTTTAGTAGGCCAAGTCATATCTACGATGGGATGGATGAATATTGGCTTAATCACCATGATTGCCCGTAGATCACAAACTCGGGTGCATCGAAAAAATCAAAAACACACTTGGTCCATACTCGGAATCGAACCCAGGGCCCAGGGAACCTCCTAAGGGGATAGTAGCTTTGACAAAATTTTCGAACATAGCGAGTTTGAAAATATTTTCGACCACTAAAGCGTGTTCATTAGTTACTTGGAACACCAACAGCTAACAAACAAAGTAGAAACCTAAAAATACCAACAAAAATCCAATTACAGGTTTTTTAAAGTTAGCTAAGCAAATAAATAAAAAAAAAAAAAAAATGACTCCATTCCACCTGATGTTAAGTGGAAATGGACTCCAGACGCGAAGATAACTGATACAACGTGGAAACAAACGCAGCATCAGTTAACTTCACTCTGCCGGCCCACAAGGAAGCCCACCCCATATCATAGGAAGGAGGGAAAACGTGTGCTGGTAGACTATTCCATCTTTTGCAGGTGCGACAAAGAAACGAGTCTCCAAATTTCTTTGTACGCGATGGGATATTTGAGACAGTGAAGCGGTGACTCCGAAGAGCAGCACGTGTACTCCTATGAAGAAAGGGAGAAGGTGGGATGAGGTCAAAGAGCTTTACAGAGCACTCACCATGGTATAAGCGGTAAAACACGGTGGATGACGCTATATCTCTACGCAATTGCAGAGATTCAAGAGTATTTTACCACTTCTGCATTGCCGATAATGCGTTCAGCGCGACGCAGCAATCTGTCCAAGGCATAGAGAAGGTCCTCAAATGTAGCACATACAGGTGTTTAGTAAAACCTGTATAATCCCGACTAGGGCAGATATGGCACCCGTAGAGCCCCGGAAAATTATAAACATACCAGAAAGCACCATATGACATACATATTAAAGTTGTTTGTTACTAAAATTGTAAAAGGACAACCCTAGGTTCAGCTGATACATTGTCCTTGTTCGTCAACCTGATCCAAACAACACAGAAGCCAAAACATGTCAGGATTGAACAAAAATAATGTAGCTACATAAATTTGAGTACATATTTGTGAGGAGCTCGATGGCGCAGTGGTTAACGCCCGGTTTGCGAGTGCTGAGGTTAAGCAACTTTCCCAAAGGCCGGTCATCGGATGGGTGACCAATTTATCATCTCGAGCTCCTCCGTGCTTCGGAAGGCACGTAAAGCCGTTGGTCCCGGCTGCATTCCGCAATCCGCACTGGGCCCGCGTGGTGGTTTATGGCCCGTCCATCCATAGGGAAGGCTCGTGCCCCAGCAGTGAGGACATAAAAATGAGCTGATGATGATGACATATTTGTATGGAAAAGTAAATCTTCATAAATATGATTTGCATGTTACCACGGTGTTATTATACTTGGTTGCATGGCTATGTTTCGGGATTATACACAATTTAACAAACACTCTGTACCTATGTGTTACTATCTTTTTAATGGTGACTGTACAAACAAATGACAACAGTCAGCCTGTTCCAAATGATACTATTCCGACTAATAGACCAGTTTAACTTGAGCTATTGTTGAGTAAGCCTTATGAGATGGGACGGTTCATTAGCCATGGATTGATTTATCAGCTTAATTTGCCTTGACCTAAGTTTGGTCGTGATAATCTTTGTTGGATATGTTATTGGGTAACTGTGACTGTAATATACAAATATAATATTATATGATGGTGGCACTTCACATGGCTATTTGTATTCGCGTATTTGCCATATTAGGCAAATAATTGCCATGTGTTGTAGGGCAATTATTTGCCAAATATGACAAATACGCGAATACAAATAGCCATGTGAAGTGCCACCATTAGGGTAGTGGCGTGGCAACAACCAGTGTTCGACATGAACCACTAATCGAGACATATTTCCTTTCATTATTAAAAATAGGGGTCATTTTAATAGTACAATTTTATAATAAAATACCTGATGCGTTGACAGATATTAAATGCAAAACGCATGTTAAGGCGACGCATCGCTAAACAATTAAATTAATCTAATACGGAGCGTTTGCGCCCCGTATCATAAGAAAAACTGTTTTTTATCTTCTTTCCAATTAAAACTACAAATAACTTTAAAAAAATGAACTAGCATATTAAAGTGCGCGTTAAGACTAATCTACTAAGAAAATTTTGATGCTTAAATCGGTCTGGTTTGCCTGTAAAATGCAAATCTATGTTTTAAAAGAGGTTACTTTGATATTTGTTTCTCTGTTATAAAAGTTGTCAAATCGTGTTTCTGCAACAAGCAAAATGAAGCCAATTATATGAAAAATCATGTCATTAAATATCACTTTCATATGTTTTATAATTGTTGGGAAAAATCAAGATTGCGCCGTGCGAGTGCTTTGCCACTCGGCCACCGAGGCGTCACTGGATCTAATACACTTTAAACCGGAACACAGCAATGCAAAAAATCTGCTATGCTACTTGGAGGCAGAAAGATACAAGTGTAAGGAGTAGTCGTCATCCAGACGGTTATTCTGCAGAGACTCTCTTGGCAGAATACAAGTAGAGTTAAAATTTTGTTAAAAAAATCGAATTTTCGTAAATAACATTGAAATGAAACGACTTTTACGGATCTACTCGTATTTAATTTAGACATTACTTTAACCATACTGCCAGACCAAAAGATACTGTAAGCTCTTTCTGCATAAAACGGAACGCATCTGATTAAATTTAAATGATACCCTCATACGTACATACAAGCTACTAACTAATTATGAGACGACCAAACACCTCAGTCTCCCTGTGACCACGTGACAACGTCAGGATAAACATTAATTTATTAAAGCAATGTGTAAATTAAACGCGAGTAAATCCGTAAAAGTTGTTTCATTTCAATGTGTAGTGTTCGCGTAAACTTTAGAAAACAATATTTCGTAAATAAGATCGATTGATTGTAACTTGCACTAGGCACCTCAGAGCCATTGAACCTCGACTTGTGAACATTCAAAAAGGCTGATCCTTACTGACGCTGTCATAAGGTCGAAAATACGTAGCGCCTGCGACAATTGAGACCGCAAATTAACAGAATCTAAAAAAAATAAGAAAAAATTGGTTTTTGTTATCAAAATATGCAGCCACTAAATTACGAATACTGATGATATCAATGTATTTGAGTGGTGTCCAAGAATGTAAATTAAATAAATTTTGTTGTTATTTCAACAATAGTGATTATTTTGTGGTGTTTTCGAAAATAATCAACATTTCAGATTCGTTAGTCCTATTATAGTTTTAAACTAAGTATTCGATGAAAGTTGGTGCATTTTTTCAGTGTGTTGCCATAAGAACAAGAGTTTCTTTACATCAAAGACTTACAAACTATAAGCTCAGCTCAAGGTTATAGTTTGAGCTATAGCCCGGAGTCGTTGAAGGCACTGGATAAG